>OZ022498.1:84660526-86138546 GCA_963989385.1 Ctena decussata | reverse complement strand
AATTTCAAAAAGATTTTTTTTTTTCAAAAAACAAATCTATTCTCAAGCAATGTAATGCGGTGTTTCTTGTAGGATCTCATTAAACGCTCCTTTTAGGCAATTCTAATGAGATCTTCATATAATTTGTGGAGAAATAATACAAAAAATTGCATCCAATTTTTTTATTCCCAGAAGGTCAGCATAAAACAGAGATCTAGATAAGGTGAATTAGGATATTCTGATATTTTAGTTTTCACTTGAAACATATACACTGTTGGGACCTTTCATTAGAAATGCCTCGTGAGGGGTCACAGAATAAGGTTTTAGGTAACCTGAGCCTAAATCTCTGGGGAGCTTATAGGTTTGTCAGCTCAATTATCCTTCCAGCTATCTTCAAACTTTTCAAACCACTTCTCAGAAGCTGCTGGGCCTGTTAGGTCACATGTAGTGCCGCAGGATTTGGAAAAAAAGGTTTGTTTAAATGGTTGTGGTATCCTGTCCAAGATTGCTGTCATGACCAAAAATGTTTGAAAAAAAAAGAACATTTTCTTTTTCAACACCAAATAGCTGATGACATTGAAACTTGGTATGCAGCATTTGGAACTCATGTACTATTGTGTTTTTTTCAAGTGATGATCCTAGGTTGCCCTTTGATCTTTTCACAGAAAGTATAATTTGCTTTCTTGTACTTTTATATTGGAAAAATCTAAGACATTAGGTTTTACTAAAATTGTTGAAGTCTGTAGTATTTGTTACATACTGTCAGTTAAATGAGTACATGAAGATTTTGAGTACCAGAGATCATTCTTTGATCTTTGTCCAAGGTCAGTCACTTCCACAGTTTCAAATACAGTCAACTCCCTATATCTCAAACATGATATCTCAAAGTATCTTCTTATATCAAAGAATATATTTCCTATTTTTATTTACATTGCAACTCCTGTTTTCTCAAACAACTGATATCACAAAGTAAATTTTTGGTACTGATATCTCAAATTAAATTTTCTGGTGCCAAATTAAGAAGCCTCCATGGGCTGAGGGAATGGAAGTTTGTTTGAATGGTTGTGGTCCTGTGGCCATCATGGCCATATGTATTTGGTAAAATTCTTCAGAAATCTTTGTCTTTAGAATCAAACGGCTGTTGACATATACAACATTTTGGATTATCAGGTTTTGTTCAAATGATTACCCTAGGTTGACCTTTGGACATTTAGTGCTGAATCATTAGTGGATTTTTTCAAAAAAAAAACTATAGGAAGTCTATCGTAAAGGGGTTGATATGTACAGTCTGCTAAAGTTTTGAGTACCACTTTGTTCTATGTCACTGGTATTTCAACATCTCCAAACCACATGGCCAGTTGAAGCCAAATTTCATTCGGAGCCTCCATGGGTTGAAGGAATGAAAGTGTGTTTGAACAGTTGGTGTCATGTGACTAAGATTGCCTTCATGCCCACATATTGCAAAAACCTTTAGCCATGGTCGAAGATGGTTGCCTGCTCATATGCAATCACATTTATCCGGAAGATGTGCATTGTTATACATCAACTCAGGTGAGTGATTCAAGACCTTGTTGCCCTCTTGTTAGAAATTATCTCGTAATTTTCCTCAAAGCCCGCCCTTATTTGGACCGCTAATGTTATAGGCTCTGATTAAGACTGGGCAGCTAATTCTTGTAATACAACACTTTTTTTTACTTGTTAGGGTTGTATATTATGCATAAGAAATACCTCATCCAGAAATAATAATACCCAATGTGTTCAGTTTTTCTAATCATTTTGTATATATTGTCGCTTTTTCTTCTAAAAATGACATTGTAGGTTCATCTCATTCCCACTGACTGGAAATATTAACAAATACTGTTAATAGGGCTGTAAATTTTTTCACTTATTGCTGGCATATAGGATCAGAGACGGCATTAGGGAAATTCTGAAATCAAGTCCATTTTACACCAACTTTGCTTGATTATACCCTGTTTCTTGGTTTTAAGAGGGGTGTTTTTCCCTTTCAAAGCACATAAGCAGTTCCAAAAAAAAGATGGCTCTACATTTTTGGAATTGTTTTGGAAGGGAAAAACACATAGCAGAACTTCAGAAGACTGATTTACATACAATGTACAAGTATTTGCAGTAATTTTGGAAGAGTATACTTCCCTCTTATAAATAAGGTATAGGGATTTTTGTTGGAAGAGAAATAGTGTAAGGTTTATATGACTTGTGTATGATGAGATTGAACAGAATTAGTTTTGTCTCACCTGAGACTAGAAGCAAGTTGTAGGAATTACTTTTCCAGGGTCAGTCTTAACTTCCATGGAATTAACTGGTTAAGCCCTGTTTTATGATAGTGCACAGACAGGCCAGACACCCCGTTCTGTGGAATTCTGTTTTGTAGCAAAGTGTCATGGGAGTAATAAACTCTTGATGTTGCAAACAAATATTTTACATTTAATGCTAGATCTTCTCAGTAAGAAATACCAAGGATATTTCTTAATTTAGCAGCTGACCCCTGAAGTAAGTTTTCATCAGGGAAAAGAGCAAATTAGTAGTTTTTTAAAGAGCTAGTAAACACCAACTGTATCCACAACTTTTTAGTAGTTTTAGATGTAAATATGATCAAAGAACCAGATAGAAGAGTGTGGTTTATCATATTTGACAAGGTACATCACAATCACATGGTTATAACGGTAAATAGTGTGTTTCAAAAAAAAAATCTGTAACCAAATAATCAGCTATATCTCATGCCTGAAAAGTCTGATTTTTATGTTGTAAAGGGCAGCTACCCACACTTACATCCTTTGAATATACCATATACCAGGGCTACAGAAATCCGATTTTTTGTCGGTCCAGACCGATTTTGAGTTCGAAAAACCGATTCAGTTGGCAAAAGGCACATTTTTTTCGGTCCGAAAAAACACGATTTGCGATGTATGATGACATAATTACCTGGATTTTAGCCGTGTGTCATATTATTAATCCAATAATCACGCACTGCTGTCAAAAGTTATCACAGCTAAACAAAGTGTCGATTGTCTTGCCAAGGTGCGAACAGTGACTCAATTTTAGAAATCTTCGATAATTAGCATGTGTCACAATTCTGGCCAGCGGCGAAGGTTTTACACACATACACGTGCCGATGCACGGAAAAAGGCTGTCCAACGTAAGGTTACTGACTATTGTATACTTTCAAAGATAGCATAAGGAAAGAATTTGACTAGCAAAAAGAATATTTAAACCGGATTTGATTATGTGCAGTCTGGTCAGTTTTTTTTAGCCGACGTCATTTCTCGCGACTTGTTTTTTCTTCGTCCGAAGGTATCTTTTTGCAAGTATATTCATATTTCAAGGGAATTAAAATATGTCAATCGTAATACTTCGGCCAATTCGATAAATGAAGATCGGCGAGGACGTCCGATTGGAACAGCATTTGTACTTTCACTTTCGGTCTGACGTCTCTGCGCTTTAAAGCGCATTTTTCACGATAAGTAAGAACATGTGGACTAAATGGCTACTGCAGCGATGACATCCGCGTTATAACGGCGCTCCAGTATAGTCATTAGTTTTCGTGACTTTTTTTGGATTGTGGAATACACAGTGTAGTCATTAGTTTTCGTGTCTATTTTGGATTTGTATGACGTCATCGGCCGCTGGACCGATTTGGATTTCAAAATTTCTGTAGCCCTGCCATATACTGTTATTTTATGAAATGAAGCCATTTATCAGGGCATTTTGGAAAACTGACCTCATGGTTGGTTTTCCAATGTGTCATGGTAAGTGGCTTCATTCCATAAACTAAAAGAAAAATGATTATTAGTATGGGGTAACTGCTTTTTACGCCATTGAAATCAGCCTTTTGAGACCTGAGATATAGCTTATTTTCTTACCTGGTCTGAGATTATTTTTTACCTGGTCTGAGATTATTTTCATTTGAAACATTAGATATTTACCATTTTTAGCAAGTGATCCTGAAGTATGTTGTCCACCTTGTTGATGGAAACTCAGAGATGATATAAAAATGTTTTTATATCCTTTATCTGGAGCTTTGGACATGATAATATGTTATGAGACTTGTTGTATTGTTGTGTGGCTCTCTCTGTTTTAACTTTATTTTTATGAAAATAAAGAAAAAGAAAATTTTATTTTTTTACTGCATAACTATGGCAGTGTTAACCGAGTCTACTTCACTACCAAAATTTCCTGTTAACTTTGTTTATACCAACTATTTGGAGAAGTTATGTAAATTTTCATTAAATTTTGCTATGGGCTAACCCACTGTTAATAATATATTGTGAATGCAAGTAAAGTAAACATCATTCTATGTAGTTACATACTGACGTGCAAAGGAAACTCGTTACGTTACACTATAGTCTCATCAGGCATGAAGGTGTCTCCGTAAGAAGTCCCTGTATATATGGTATATTGTAATTCACATGATCTATTTATGTGATGACTACAGTACTTGAATAATAAAATGAAGATACAAATTTGAAAGGGACCTTATTGCATGTGTGAATGCACTCATGTCAGTCAGCACATCTGCTTGGTATAGTATTTATTCAGTTATAAGATGGGTTTCTCCCTTCCAAAATGATCCCAAATATTTAGATCTGTGTTTTACCCAAAGATCTAGATTGGCCTTACTTCCAAAATAATCCCATATATTTAGATCTGTGTTTTACCCAAAGATCTAGATTGGCCTTACTTCCAGAATAATCCCAAATATTTAGATCTGTGTTTTATCCAAAGATCTAGATTGGCCTTACTTCCAAAATAATCCCAAATATTTAGATCTGTGTTTTACCCAAAGATCTAGATTGGCCTTACTTCCAAAATGATCCCAAATATTTAGATCTGTGTTTTACCCAAAGATCTAGATTGGCCTTACTTCCAAAATTATCCCAAATATTTAGATCTGTGTTTTACCCAAAGATCTAGATTGGCCTTACTTCCAAAATTATCCCAAATATTTAGATCTGTGTTTTACCCAAAGATCTAGATTGGCCTTACTTCCAAAATAATCCCAAATTTTTAGATCTGTGTTTTACCCAAAGATCTAGATTGGCCTTACTTCCAAAATGATCCCAAATATTTAGATCTGTGTTTTACCCAAAGATCTAGATTGGCCTTTCTTCCAAAATTATCCCATATATTTAGATCTGTGTTTTACCCAAAGATCTAGATTGGCCTTACTTCCAAAATAATTCCAAATATTTAGATCTGTGTTTTACCCAAAGATCTAGATTGGCCTTACTTCCAAAATAATCCCAAATTTTTAGATCTGTGTTTTACCCAAAGATCTAGATTGGCCTTACTTCCAAAAAAAATCCCAAATATTTAGATCTGTGTTTTACCCAAAGATCTAGATTGGCCTTACTTCCAAAACAATCCCAAAGTTCTAGATCTGTGTTTTACACAAAGATCTAGATTTGCCTTACTTCCAAAACAATCCCAAAGTTCTAGATCTGTCTTGAAAGACGGATCAAGATCTTTGGGATTGTTCTGGAAGAGAAAACCCTCCTTCTTATAACTGAATGAATACTGTACTAAGCAGATTTGCTGACTGACATCAGTTGACATTCTTATGCTCATACTAAATTGAGCCGTGACGCGAGAAAACCAACAAAGTGGTTATGCACCCAGCGCAGACTCAGATCAGCCTGGGCATCCGCCCAGTCTGATCAGAGTCATCGCTGTCCGCATGGAGGTAGTTTAGACCCTTAGCTACCCTTTGAGCACTTAGCGAAGAGTCTGATCAAAATTGTCGGATGCCTAGGCTGATCTGAGTCTGCGCTGGGCGCACAACCACATTGTTGGTTTTGTCGTGTCGTGGCTCAATTAATGTTTGGAGTAATTTTGGATGGTGAAATCCCCATCTCATAGCCAAATAAATATGGTATGATATCATGTTTATACCAGCTGTCTGGGGGTCCTAAAAAGATAAAAGTGCAAATAAAACAAACATTTCGATCAGACTGCATGGATTCGTTGGCAGATTTGAGTCATATGCTAAAAGGCACATTTGCTTTTGTTGTAGCTCCAAAAAAAGAGGTAAAAATACAGGATTTTAATGGTAAATCGAGTGGGTTCTGAAATTAAGAACTGGGTTAAATACGGAAATTGATAACTACATGTTGGTCCTTTTAATCACATAGCAGTGTCAAAACAGAATACAGACAGTGGATATATTGAAATGGAATATATCCAGTAATCTTTCATCTTTAAAACATCACCATATGACATCATTTTGATGATGTATGCCCACTGGGTAGGTATGAAACTTGGCATGAACAAAGTTAGTGGTGCTGTTTGTAGAAAACTCTATTCAACATTTAAAAAAAATCTTGGCATGAACAAAGTTAGTGGTGCTGTTTGTAGAAAACTCTATTCAACATTTAAAAAAAAACACATGTAGGTGTGACTTCTGTCAAATAAAATCATGTACCGTGTTCATAACTTTATGGTCAGATCAGTGCATTTATTATTTGGAAACATGATTTTGACAATAGTGAGGCATCAGAGAAAGTCCTGAACAGACTGCACAAACGCTGTCAACTTACAGGGATCTGTGTATATATGTTAGTCACAGAAAACTTAATACTCCAGCTGAGGGCAAACTGATGTCCACTTACATGCAAAGCAAACACTCAGTGTCTGCTTTGCATGTAAGTTAACTTCAGTTGTCTCTCTTCGTTTGGCATGCAAGCTGATCTCAGTTCAACCTTAGCTGCCAATCTATGTTGGCTTGTACTGCCTTGAGGTATTAGTCCATGGTATACCCAGAGATGACGTTTAAAAATATACAAAACAGGGAAAACAATCAAACTATGGTTATAGTTTGTGTTAAAATAAAACAGAGTTCTTGTTAGAAAAATGCATCAGAGCCTGGCAGCTATCCATTATCATAGAAAGACCTGTACATAAAGCTTAGTCAGTTTCAAATTAACATAAAAATTCTAAAAAATTGGACACCTAAAATAATTGTCATAATTACTGTACCCTAAAAATGGAACAGTTTGGTTTTGCATTGCAATAATGCATGCAAAAGATGCAAATGAAATGGCAAACAGTGTAGACCCTGATACTGCTCCTTCAGAAGCAGTATGATCTGTGTCTGCGCTGTTTGCTCAGTCTTATCTGTCCCAATACTTAGAATTTTCACAGTAGTAGCGAAAATGTGATAACAGCCTCTGTCACTTGTTGACTGAGCTTTATGTAAACGTCGCAAAATGATTCATTCTCATTTTCGTGTTGCCTGCTAGGGGCGAGGTGGGTAAATTCGGACACACCACTGCAAACAGTGAAAATCCAGATGAGGCGGCTCATGATGAGCCGTCTTATCAGGATTTTCAAACAGCTGAGCCGTCTCATCAGGATTTTCACTGTTTGCCCACTTAATTTTGTTTTAATTCCAAACAACTGTCATGTAAAGGAAACAATGTCACTGTCCGAATTTACCAGCTGTCCGAATTTACCTGACTTGACCCAACTAGCAGAAGCGAGACATAAATATTATTTTTCCAGTGGCGACCAGCATCAGCGGCATAAGATTTGCCGCAAGTTTCCTTCAGATTTTGCTCTGCTTTGTTACAATGTGCGGACAGGCAAGACACTGCATTCTGCAAAATTCTGGTGTTGTAAATAGAAATAATATATATTCTCAACTATTTTTACACAACTCATCCTTTCATGTGTCTTCATTCTTTCTGTCATCTGAAAATAAACGATCTCGAGGAAGCTAAAACAATGCTTGTTTGTCTTACATCCAGTCCTTTAACTCTTTAAGCGCCAAAAAGCAGCCGACAAACTTTACGTCTTCAAAAATAAAAAAATGCCTTGTCCAAAACGTTTCATATTGAGAATTCAAAGACTAGAGGGCAAACAGTGTAGATCTAGATGAGGCGGCTCATTTTGAGCTGCCTCATCAAGGTCTACGCTGTTTGCAAATTCTGCTATTTTCGTCACTAGTGCTTAAAGAGTTAAAGTAACAGCTGTCTGTTTCAATAAAAATTTTGTCTGATGTGGTTATCTGCCCTTACTGTGGACAATGTACATATCCAAAACGGGGTTTATAGACTGGTTTGTTTATGATTTAGAATATCACAAGAGAAATGATCAAAGCATGGTAAGCTCACTGTTATAATCAGAATTTTGCCTGGTGGGGTTAATTGCCCCTGCTGCGAGGCAGTTCAAATGTGGTTTTTGGTCTGTAGCTCCTTAAATCTCTGCAATATCTTGGTGAAAAGTAAATTGAATGATCAAAATAAGATAAGCTTTCTGCTACATTTGAATTTTTCAGGCATGGTTATCTCCTCCCAGGGGCGTAAAATTTTGTCAGAGTTGCCGTGGGGCTAAAAAAGGAAGTAGAAGGGGGAAAAAAAAGGAACTGAAAAACAAAAGAAAGAAGAAATAGGCAAAAAGGTTCTGCAATGACAGATTGTAATGCACCATTTGTGATGCTTAAATTACTTGAATTTATTGAACAAATAGATTACCATGTCACACAGCATACTCGCAACATTGAAACATGATGTTAATGTTGTTGCAATGTCTACATTGATACAATATTGTTTCAAGGCTGTATGCACGCAAGAAGAAATATTAAGTTCAGATATGCAGTTGAATCCACCACCATGCCAAATTATGTAAACTAGCATGTATATGTCAGCCTAGGCATGTTAGAAAGCAAGATTCTGGCTAAAAGATAGAGAAAAAATAGACATTAATGACAACATTGATGATGTCAGAAGATGTTCTTACTGATACTGCTTTTCAGCTGAATTTGCACTTCTATATCTGATACTGGGGAGTGAATGATCATATCATGTAAAGACTCTAACTGTTTGGACAGACAGGTCAGAACAAACATTGTAGACCCAGATCAAACTGCTCCTGAAAGAGCAGTTTGATCAGAGTCTACGATGTTTGCCATTCACTAAGCATCATTTGGATGCATTAACGTGTATAAATCACTTTCTACTAATTTTCGAACAATAACTGTCCGACTTGCCGGTGTCCGAAATTTCGGGGTCATTACGGTACTAGATATTGGACAGAGACAGAAATGACAGAGCAAACACTGCTCCGCTGCAGTGTTGTTAGGGTCTGCAGTGTTTGCCATAATGTAAGCGATTATTTACCTATGCTCGGACTTGTTCAAATATCAGAATGTTCACAGCAGTTGGCTTAAAAATTAGGATGCCAATATGCAGAGACTGGATAAGAAATATTCAGTCCATTCAATACTATACAACAATATGCAAGACACAAAATTAAACTCTTTGATAGCTTGAATTCAAAGAAACTCAATTGCGTTTTTAATTTTCATCAATTACAGTCAACTCTCGATATCTCGAAGTCGAACTTCAGCCCAAACTACCGATATCTAAAAGTAAATTTTCTGGTACCAGAAAATTTACTTTGAGATATCAGTAGTTTGAGATAACAGTAATTGAAATGTAAATAAAAGTAGTAAATACATTCTTTGATGTTAGAATATTATACTTTGAGATATCTGTGTTCGAGATATCGGGAGTTGACTGTATATGTAAGCTTATGCACATGCACATATCGCTCTGCCTTTCAAATCGTTGGATTATGTTTTACAAATAGAGTGGTCATTTCATATGAAATTTATAAAATGACCTTTTGACGAGTTTAATAAATTTGATATGAAATGACCATGACCCTGTAAAATAGGATTTTATCGCTTTGAAAATGAACATTATTTTAATAAGAAAATGCATTTTTGACACAGTCGTTGTCAATGATGTTACATGTATGCGCCAAAATGTTATTACACGTATAGTCATATGATTTTAATGACACAACGTCATCCACTGAATAACAATGACATCATATGATAAAAGGAACTTGTTACAAAAATGCACATATATTTGTTTGTTCCAAGTTTTCTGTCACGCCTGCAAAGCAGAGACAATATTTCCGGTGTCGGCAGCGGCGGTGGTGTAAACTTTTGTTGAGTTTTTGCGTTTAGCTCATTTTCTCATAAACTATAAGGGCTAGAGCCATGAAACTTGGGTCATGCATACATATAGAAGAGTAGAGCTAAAAGTCATAATCAATGTTGTCTTGACCTACATTTTACTGTTCACCGACTCTTTTTGACGAATTTTCACTGTTAGGTCTGTTTCTCAAGAACTATAAGGGCTAGAGCCATGAAACTTTGGTGATGCATACATCTGGAAGAGTAAAGCTCAAAGCCAACAATGATATTGAGTCTTGACCCACATTTTATGGTTCACTGACTTTACAATTTTTTGTCAAGTGTTTGCATTTAGCTCTGTTTCTGAAGAAGTACAAAGGATAGAGCCATGAAACTTGGGTCATGCATACATCTGGATGAGTAAAGCTCAAAACTGCCATCAATACTGAGTGTTGACCTACTTCTTACAGTACGCTGACTTTGTAATTATACCCCGCCACACGTTAGTGCGGGGTATTATGTTTTCCCGCTGGCTGTCCGTGTGTCTGTCCGTCCGTCATACGTCTGTCTGTCCGTCCGTCCGTGAGCACTTCGTTTCCGTTCGATAACTTGAGTATTTATTAACGGATTTTCTTCAAACTTGGCATATGAATTGGCCTTGGGAATATCTCGGTTGGGATTGTTAATGGGCAAATTTCGATATCTTGTGACAGAGTTATTGCCCTTGTCAGTGTCGCAAAAGTGGTTTTTGGTCTGTTATTCCTTTACACTTTGAAATATCATAATGAAATTTCACAGAAATGATTGAAATGATATATTTTTTCTGTTGTTAGCAGAATTTCGTCCACCCGGGTTATATGCCCCTGCCCCGGGGCTATATACATGTATAAAATCATGAAAAATTCTGTATAAAATCAGGGTTGAAAGTGGTTTTCCTGAAACTTGCTACAGCTTATCGAAGCAATATAAGCTTTCTGTCATGATCAAAATTTTGTCCCCAGGAGTTATCTGCCCCTGCCCCCGGGGCTATATACATGTATAAAATCATGAAAAATTCTGTATAAAATCAGGGTTGAAAGTGATTTTCCTGAAGCTTGCTACAGCTTATTGAAGCAATATAAGCTTTCTGTCATGATCAAGATTTCAAGATTTTATTTATCGACTAAAACTCCAACTAGAGTATAAGTCAAAACTTTTCAAATAATGAACACATACAACTGAGGAAAGTTGCAAACTTTGGCATTATAGCACTGTTAATCAATAGCGGAAGTATACTATCACATTTTTATGTCCTATTTACCTGATTGAGGCTACAGCCATACGCACAGGATCAAAATTTTGTCCCCAGGGGGTTATCTGGCCCTGGCACAGGGCTATATACATGTATAAAATCATGAAAATATCCATATAAAATCAGATTTTTGGTATATCTTTATGAAATTTCACAGATATGACATAAGTAACATTAGCTTTATTTTACAACCAGAATTTAGTCCAGCATGGTTATCTGCCCCTGCCAGGGGACATATATACACATATAAAATCAGAAAATCAGAACTGAAAGGAATTTTTATGAAACAATCAGAACTGAATGGAATTTTTATGAAACATGTAACAAATGATCAAAGCAATGATAGCTTCTAGTGATGGTTAAAATTTTATCAGAAGTAGGTTAATTATCTGCCCCAGTCCTGTCGTTATATACAAGTATGAAATCATGAAAAAAAAAAAGCTATGAAAGGTTTGCAGTGGCGGGGTATTACGCAGTCCTTTACGATGCTTTTATTTTTGTCAAGTTTTCGTGTTTAGCTCTGTTTCTTAGGACTTATAGGGGCTAGAGCCATGAAACTTGGGTCATGCATTCATCTGGCTGAGTATAACTCAAAGCTTCCATCAATACTGAGTCTTGAGCGGTTTTTAATGGTTCCTGACTTTATAATTTTTTGTCAAATTTTGTGATTTAGCTATGTTTCTCAAGAATTATAGGAGCTAGAGCCATGAAACTTGGGCCATGCATACATCTGGAAGAGTAAAGCTCAAACCCAACATTGATACTGAGCCTTGACCTACTTTTTACGGTTCACTAACTTTGCAGTTTTTTGTCAAGTTTTCATGTTTAGCTCTATTTCTCAAGAACTATAGGTGCTAGAGCAATGAAAGATGGGTCATGCAAAGATCTGAAAGAGTAAAACTCAAATTTACCATCAATATTGCCAATTGACCGACATTTTAAGGTTCTTCGACTTTGCAACATTTGCTTCAAGTTTAGCTTTTGTGTCTCAGGAATGATGAAGGTTACAGCCGTGAAATGTGGGATTTGCATATATCTGGAACAGTAAAACTGAAAAGCACCTTGACTTATGTTTGGGTTCACTGACGATTTAAAATACTGATTTAGCTGTTTTGTGACGAAGCACCTGCAGGCGAGACACCGCATTCCGCGGAATTCTTGCTACCTCGTTGGACTGGCCAATGCTTATTTTGACAGACATCAGGAAGCCTTATAGTATAGAGTGGGACAGAAATGCCCCTAAACAAACTTCGTTGACCCAGATCAGACTGTTCCAGACACATTAGACAGTTTTTGACATCACCAAACCTGTTGAAGTATTTGGAAACACAGCGATGGGTTTAAATATGTCCCAATATCTACAGTAATTATGGTAATCTGAAATACCTTAATAATTATAAAACTTGGGACACCTACAAAAATTACCATAACCATCTTAATGGTTCTTCAAGATGAAGTGAACAGTGGTCTACACTGTTTGCTCTGACCTATCTGTCTCAATATTTAAAATTTTGATAGTGGAGATAAAGAGAGGCTAGCCTTGAAATACATGTAACATCATTCCTCTCCATTGACAACAATAAAGATCAAAGAGTTTTAAGCTGCATGTTTAATTTGAAGGTTTTTAATTATGCATCAAAAGTACGGTATTAGGAGCTTTTGCAGCAAGACATTTATACAGTGAATGTGTGGGTCTGGTCACATTCCAGAAATGTGACTAGCATGTACCTTCTGAGGATGTGTGCTGATCACATTTCAGTAATCACATTCATGGAATGTGACCACTATCAATGTCTCTGTTATTTGGTGGTCGGCATTCAACTAAATGCCTGTGATTCCTGATTTGCTAATATAAGATAACTAAGGTAAATATCTATGATTCCTGTTCTGCTGGGATAAGATAACTAAAACTAAATACTTATGATTCCTGTTTTGCTAACAAAAATAACTGATGTTTCACTATCTGCAGATGTGTGCAGAGCACAAGAGTGGTTGTTCTGGGTTTAGTTCCTGTTATTCTCTTAGTTGTGCACTGCATAACCTACATCATCATATGAGTACACGCTGGCATGTGAGGGGAGGTAATCCAAACTATTATTTCTCTTCGGATGTGTCTCATCTCCCATACCTTAGCTGGTCACAGGTGGGCATTGTGATGATATTGCAATGATTGTGCCCACTGGGTACACAATGTTGAATCAAGATTGATTCAACCTTGATTCAACATCATGATGTTGAATCAAGGTTGATTCCATCTTGATTCAACACTGTGTTCCTGGTGGGTAGAGTCTCTGCCCATTTCCCCCTGTTCTGATGATGCAAAGCTTAATGCTTCCATTCCATAAAATTCTCCCCCACCTCCCTCCTATCTCTACTGTCTACTTTGCCTTAGTTGACCGGTACGGAATCGTCCAGCAGGACAGTAGCAGTATTCCTTCTGTAATTGTAACAGGATTCTTGGCAGGAATCTGGACATGAAAAAGTTTCCCAGTGGGTTTTTCACGTGAACTTTTCACTATAATATAAAATTCCCTACAGGATTCCAGCAGGACTCAGTAAGGAATATTAAGTGAAATATTTAAATTAGCAGGAATTCAGGCAGGATTCCCACCAGGAATATTCAAATGAGCAGTATTCTCATAGCAAAATTTGAAATTCCTGGCAGGAATCCTGCCAGGAATATGGACAGGATTGTTGGCATGAATTTGGTTGTGTTGCATATTACACAAAGACCTTGACATACTCTTTCAACATACTATTTAAAACTTTCACATACACAGTGGCTTTATAAAACACAACAGAACACATGTCAATCTCTTGGGTATTATGATTATATTATAGACATGGATCAGTACTGCCATTGCTCTTTAACACAATTTTATGACAGAAAGTAATTCTGTTACCACCACACATATATTGAACTCATTTTCATCTTTATGTCCAGGGATGTGGGTGGGGTACATGAAATTGTGTATAAATTGAATATTTTACCCCTAAACTTAAATCTGCCATTAGAAATGTATGCATTAATGATACAAAAAATAATTAAACTTACATTCTCTTCATACTATCTATTATTTTTCATCCTTCAAATAACACAGAAAACCTTTTAATATGTTTAGTACAAACGAACAACATGGCCAGTCTTCAAGTTGAATTTATTACTTATGATTCACTGTGTAGTTGAAGTGTACCGCCAAAATCTTTATGCTAGATTCAATTAATTTTGCAAAATTTTCAGCTCTGTTTTCCTGCTAGGATTCCTGGCATGAATTTTTCAAATTTTCCTGCTGGAATCTTGAGTGGACTTTTTATCATTTTCCACATACTGTTATAATTCAGCCTGAAAATGAAATTCCTGTCAATGTCCAGCAGGATTCCTGCTGTAATCATGTCAGAATTTTCGTACGGGTATCCATAATTATCTTGGCTTAAGGTGTATGGTCACTTCTATGTTTTCCTGCCATTTTTACAAAGAGGAACAACTTTCATGATTTTCTACTTTCATGACTACCCTAGAGATAGCCTTTCCAAAATGGGCTCAACTCTTAATGGAAAGGATTTGCTCTTTAGGAGCATATTCTTTCCTTTTAGAGTTGACCCCCATTGAGAAGGAGGCAAGAAATAAACATGACAGAGTTGCTTCCCTTAAAGTGTATCCATTCACCTTAAGAACTGATTGTGCAGCAAGTTGCAAATAGCAATCTTTTCATTTGATAGGGTTCAATATTGGTTACATTCATTTAAGCCAACCATAGACAAAGTTCTTCTTGACTTTTATTACATCATCAAAGGCAATTTTTTCTGTTGTCAATGTCAAAGAGAACTTTAATCTATTCTTTTTAAAGTTTTTACATTTAATTGTACAGGTATCATCTTGGCAACTTTTTGTAGCTTTGGGAATGGATACTCTGCCCCTTTGATTAGGCTTGACGGCTGTACAACTTTCAATGACTATTTGATCTTAAAAGAATATGATAATGCATATAATGTTTTAACAGTTTGCAATTATGATTCATCATATGGATACTGGGCTCTGTTTTTAGCTCACATGAGGACTTTGTGCTCATGATAAGCTATTGACTGTTCAATACAGTGCTCGGACATTTCTCCTGGAGGATGTTTTGACCACGTACATTTCAGCCTAGGACAGTACAGCCACGGACATTTTGGCCACAGAAATTGTCAATGGTGGACGTTTCAGCTGTAATCCAAAAATTACCTATTGTTATTAGAATATTGACACTAATAATTATCTAAAGCCAATGATTTGTTGTTGTCATGATGTTTTATGGTCCTTCAACATCTTTCAGAGCAACTATGGGCATTTTTTCATAAAACCACTGAGAACAATTATTTCAACTTCTTTAGCTAGGGCCCTATATGATATTGGACTTATGATATTTGTATGGCCCTTAAACTATTTTAAGGTCATTTTGAGCAGTCCTGCACATTTGCCATCCCCAGCTGCTGGCCATTGTGGCCTTTATCAATCATGTAATGCCTACAGTGTATTATATTTTCGAACAACTACTTGAGCAATGGAATGTTTATGGTCTGAAACACTTATAAAATCATTTTGAGCATAGTCTGGCATTGTCACTGCCTTGCCCCCTCTCCACTTCCCCAAATCAACTGTAGCTGATGCATTATCATCTGTAGTGCACCAGTTTGATTCTGGCCATAAGAGATATGGTAATTTTTCATGGTAAACACTATATTTTGCTATTGATTAGGGTGGAAAATGTTTTGTTACCAAAAAACTGATTGGATGAAATGGAAGTTGCTCGCATACAATGAAATGGCACAGGAAAATTCGATGTACGAATAGGCTGTCAGCCAAGGATATTTTAAGAAATAAAAGTGTACTAAGTACCCATGGCTTGTGAAGGTGTTTGGCACCACAATCTTAATAGGGTTGCCAACAAAAATTGAAGGTAGGGGTAACAGCCAAATATGGTAAACACCATTCAAAGGACTTCTTCAGAACACCCAATTAAACCTAACATACAGTTTGCAGAAAGCGTGTTGGGCTTCATTAGGAAAGTCTTGAAATTTTGTCAGTTTGCCTGTGCACTTATTTATGAAGGTATACAGACAGACTGTTTCCCATGCTGCTACAGATGCGATAAACGTAGCTGTGATCTTTCAAATGTAGAGAATGGAATTTTTATAAAACAGTGATTGGGATCTATTACCAAATATAGATATTCAGACAACTCAACAATTTGTATAATAGACTCATCCAAATTTAGTTGTGTTCCGGAGCCACTCAGATTATTAACCTGTGCACTGAATGTGGAGACTAATGATGGGGTTGAGGCCGAGACAAGGAAATTTTAGACAAACTCATTGGTCATATTAACCTTGAAACACCAAAAATGCAGACAACAAACTTTATGTCTGCAAAATTTCTAAAAAGGTCTTGCCAAGTTATAGCAAATTGGGAAGTCAGAGACTAGAAGGCAAACAGTGTAGCTCCAGATGAGGCAGATCATTATGAACTGCCTCATCTAGATCTCGGCTGCTTGCATATTCAGCATTTTGTTTTTTTATTTTTGGCACTATAAATGTTTACTGCATGTGTTACTGATCAGAGTGTTCCTAAGGAGCAGTCTGATTTGAGTCTACACTGTTTGCTTCGTCACTTCTTCTGAACATTCAGTAAATATGATCATTTAAATTCAAAGGCTCTAAAATATTATATCATCTTAATCAGACCTCGTATAAGATGTCATTGCCCGTTTTAAATGATTTTGAAAATAAACTTCTTTTTTGACCAACATTATCTTAAATCAGCTGTATGTAAATCACTTGTCCAGATTTTATCCTGTACCAAAGAAACTAATGAACTTAGAAATTCACCTGTCTTTGTTAAGTGTCTGTGTCCTTCAATACATCAAAGTAAAAGTGTTTGATGAGACTCACACCTTTTGTTGAAGAAGTTGTTAACTGTTTCTATAATAATTATCCTAAATACAGTGTCAACACAACCAGTGAAGTCAATATTAACCCTTTTTGACCAGTGGACTCGCCCATCTTTATCATTTAGATGAATCTATTTTTAGTTGAGGGGGTTCTAGTGATTTTTTTCACATTCATTGTATTTTGCATAGAAATACCTTTAAACAGTCCTGACCCTGATCAAATGCCACATTTTGCGGCATCTGAACTGGGTCTGCTTTGTTTGCATAATGCTCCTAAAATAAGTTTCCAGTCTAAAAAGGCTTAAAGAGTGAACAGGGATGGACTTTACCAGCACAACTATAGGGCAGATGAAAACAGGACCAGGTGAAAAGGGATTGTTGGAAAGTCATCTGGGATGCCAACAGCCTTGTAAGGTTATAGGAAAGAATAAAGTAGAGGCCTTTGGATCTTGAGCTGTAATAGTTCTTTGCTTTTGGATCTTGAGCTGTAATAGTTCTTTGCTTTTGGATCTTGAGCTGTAATAGCTCTTTCCCTTTGGATCTTGAGCTGTAATAGTTCTTTGCCCTGCTGAGTGTTTGCAACTACCATAAAAGTTCTAAAAATTGGTACACCTAAAATAATTACAGTAACTGACCTAAAAATAGAGATTTTACAACATGCAGTAGTGCGTCCAAAAGATGCAGATGGCAAATGCCAAACAATTTGACCCTGATCAGACTGCTACTTCAGAAGCAGTCTGATCTGGGTCTGCACCCTTTGCTAAGTGAGTAAGCCATTGCTCAAACCTATCTCCCAAAACATAATTTGCAGTATTGTCTTACAGACTTTTTGCAATTTTCTTTTTTGTCTCGTTTTGATGCATATTGTAGCAGTTGATAAAATTCCTTGTATTGTCTGTCTCTGATTGGCATTTCTTTAATTCAGAAGCATTGATTTTTCACAGATGTTAGCAAATGACAATATTCACAGTTTCTGTCTGGTTTTCTGATGAATCAGCTGATTGTTGGAGCAGTGGGATCTGTTTAACAAAAGAGCAAACAATACATTAAACAGTGAGGACTGTTCATCTCAGTTCTGAATTTTCAAATGACTGGGTTAATGCGGAGTCCAAACATAGTGTAATAAAAGGCCAAAGGCCAAAATTTAATGTCCCTCAACCGATGGACATGTCAGTAATCGGGATATTTGATTTTGAAAGGAGCCATGGCTACAGCTTAGCTGACAACTGAAAGAGGAGATGCAGCCACAAGATTTCATCACTTACACAGGGCCATAACTCTGACAGAACAGAACCAATCAGGACCCCAATAAAATATGATCAATGTCATGATGATTATAATATCTTGAAAGTTTGATTAAAATCAGTTGAAATCTGCAAGAGGAGCTGTGGCTACAAGATTTGACCAGACATACAAGGGGTGTGTGTGTGTGTGTGGGGGGGGGGGGACTAACTCTGGCAGAAAGGGTCAAATCATGACCCCAATAAAACATGATCCATTTTATGTAATGACAACTATATCCTGAAAATTTGATGAGAATGGGTTGACAACTGAAAGAGGAGTTGTGGCCACAAGATTTGACAGGACTTACAAGGGGCCATAACTTAATACGATCCATGTCATGTAGTGACAACAATATCCTGAAAGTTCGATGGAAATTGGATTGAAACTGAAGGAGGAGCTATGGCAACAAGATTTGATTTGACTAACAAAGGATCATAATTCTGGCAGAAAGGGTCCACTCATGACCCCAACAAAATATGACCCACATAATGTAGTGACAACAATATCCTGAAAGTTTCATGAAAATCGGTTGAAAACTGAAGGAGGAGTTGCGGCCATAGGAGTTGACCAGACTTACAAAGGGCCATAACTCTGGCAGAAAGGGTCCAATTATGACCCCAATAATAAATGATCCATGTCATGTAGTGACAACAATATCCTGAAAGTTTGATGAAAAGCGGTTGAAAATTGTAGGAGGAGTTGCGGCCACATGATTTTGCCAAATATTACGTACAAAGGACCATAACATCTGCAGAAAGGGTCTGATCATGACCCCCAATATAACATGCCACGTCATGTAGTGACAACAATATTCTGAAAGTCTCGTGACAATCCAATGAAAACTAGAAAATGTGTTTATGAGACACTATGTCCCCAACTGTATTCTTGAGAAGAAGGTTCATCCCATAATGCATCAGTCAGAAAAGGGTTTTAATTAGTTTATTTACATCTTAGGCTGTAACTGCATGCCAAATATAAGGAACCTAGCTTAGTGGTTCTTCAGATATTTTGTTCATATCAAAGCTTGTTCCTATACAAAATGCCTATGTCAGAAAAAGGGGAATAACTCGATCAAAAATTTATGAAATAGACTCGAAAGTTAATCAGGTCATCTATATCTAGGTCCAAATCTGCACGCCAAAGATAAGGATCCTAGCTTATGCAGTTTTTCAGATATTTTGTTCACAAGCTTTTTTCCATACAAAATGCCTATGTCTGAAAAAGGAAAATAACTCAATTGAAAATTTATGAAATTGGCCCAAAAGTTAAACAAGTCATCTACACCTTTGTCCAAACCTGCATACCAAAATATAAAGATCCTAGCTTATACCGTTTTTCAGATATTTTGTTCACAAGCTTGTGCCTATACTAAATGGCTATGTCCAAAATAAGGGAAATAATTCAACCAAAAATTTATGAAATAGGCTCAAAAGTTAATCAGGTCATCTACACCTTGGCCTGTAACTGTATGCCAAATATAAGGATCTTAGCTTAAGCGGTTATATACATGTAGATATTTTGTTCACAAGCTTGTTCCTATACAAAATGCCTATGTCTGAAAAAGGGGAATAAGTCAACCAAAAATTTACAAAATATTCTCATCTACACCTTAGTCTGTAACTGTTTGCCAAATATCAGGATCCTAGCTTAAGCGGTTCTTTAGATATTTTGTTCACAAGGTGGTTCCTATTTTAAAAAAAACTTGAAGAGCCATTACTCTAGTAAAAATCAGTAAAGCATGACCTCGGTAAAATATGATCCTCTTCAGGTCGTGGGAACAATAACTGAAAGGTTTCATCAAAATCCAATGAAAACTACAAAACGTACTGTTGAAAAAATGACAATGGGCCATAACTCTGGTAAAATCAGTGGAGCATGGCCTTGGTAAAATACGATCATCTTCAGATCATGGGAATAATAACTGGAAAGTTTCATCAAAATCCCTTGAAAACTGTAAGAGGAGTTGCAGAGACAAGATTGTGTCTACGGATGGATGGATGGACAGACAAACCCATTACTATAGTCCCTTTGACTACATCGGGGGACAATAAAGGGACTGTACATGTACTGTAATTGAGTCGGTGGTAGGGCTGGGTTGATTTTGTCAATACATCAATAAAATCAGCAGTTTTGGCTCTACCATACAGCATCATTATTTCTGTATCAAAATTTAATAAACAGCAATATTTCACTGGCCGAAAACACAGCAGTCTATATAAGGTGAATGCTACGGTTTCAGGGTAAGGAACTCTGCCATTTTCATTTTTGCTTCTCTTTTTTAAAAGGGGTCAACACTTACAGACAAGAATATTCTCCTTTTAATTGGAGAAAATTCTTTCCTTTAAGAGTGTACCCCTTTTTGAAAGGGTTTCACCAAACGGGATATCACAAAAATGTCCCCTCTATAAAAATGGTCGAAAAACACCTTAGCTATATCAAAATTAGATATTAGAATAAAAGAAATTTAACTTTATCTAGTCTGGTCTGATTCTGGGTAACTTTAAATGAGTTGTCAGTTACTGGCGAAAGTATGTGCACTTAGTACTGGTTAACCGCTTAGGAGGTCTAAGCCTGCCCAGGAATAGTGTGGTTAGGTTAACTGACCGTCCCGACATGACCCTAGTTGTTTACCGTGGACGTTAAGCATCAAATCAACCAACCAACCAACTTAAAATGCACAGCCCTCACTCTGGCTTCTTTTCCAAGTAAAGCAATTTGTTTAGTTTGAAACCTGCGACCCCTAAATGGGAAAGTGGTTGAACCTTATCAAGGCCAGATGGGCTGATCTACAGACAGGAAGATGCCGAAGCAGACACTGAAAAGCGTGGGCGAGGTAAGTATGAATGACAGTAATTTATTCAAGCATTAACACATATGAATGACATAGTTACATGTATATAATTATGAGGTTGATAATTGGTTACATAACACTCTGCCACTTCTGGAAGCCTGATAAGTTCCCATCTCACATACTGTTTTTCTTCCTATAATTTGAATAAATTTGCCCTTTCTTAGATCTTGAAGTCATGGGATACTTCCATTTCAGGGCTCCCATTATCTGATTATATCAGAGTTCTGTATTTGATGTATTTCTGGAAGTGAGACAGGCTTTTTCAGAGGTAGGGGAGAGTCGGGTAACTTCAGACAGTGGGGAAATTCGGACAGTGACATTTTTTCCTTTATATGTCAGTTGTCTGGAACTAAAACAAAACAATAACAGGCCAAATAGTGAAAATCCTGATGAGACGGCTCATTATATGAGCCGTCTTTTCTGGATTTTCACTGTTTGCAATGGTATTGCAATGGTATGTCCGAATTTACCCGCGTGTCCGAAGTTACCTGACTCTCCCCTAGCAATGGGGGCAGAAACTTTTCTATGGAGTTTTCTTCTGGTTTGGTTTAGTTTTTTGACATTGCGCTGACAGGCGAGACACTGCCTTCTGCTGAATTTGTATTATAGGGGAGAGTCGGGTAACTTTGGACAGCGGGTAAATTCGGACAGTGACATTTTTTCCTTTATATGTCAGTTGTCTGGAACTAAAATAAAACAATAAGTGGCCAAACATTGAAAATCCAGATGAGAAGGCTCATTATGAGCTGCCTCATCTGGATTTTCACTGTTTGCAATGGTATGTCCGAATATACCCGCCTGTCCGAAGTTACCCGACTCTCCATAATGTCAGTTTAGCTGAATTGCCACTTACAATAAACAAATAATAAAAATGAAAAGCAAATAAATTGTTTGATATTTTGCCGCTTTACGTCATCCGTAAGCAGCTATGGTCATGTCAAATAAGAGTGGAATGGTCCTATATTATAGGACTACGCAAAGGGTCTGCCTGGGTTTTGAAAGCTCACTTTGCATGAATAGTCTGCTAATCTGTCACTACTGTCTTCTCCACACCAGTGCTCTGAATTGACCAGGAAGACAGTTTGTTCCAATTTGGGGGGTTGGGGTGGGGAGGGGGTTACCATCCAAAACAATTTAACCCCAAAAACACTACTGTCTTCTCCACACCAGTGCTCTGAATTGGCTACGAAGACAGCTTGTTCCAATTGGAAGGGAGAGGGGGGGATTGGAAGGGAGAGGGGGGGGGGGGGGGGAGGGGGGGGGGGGAAGAGGGAGAGGTTCCCATCCAAAACAATTTAACCCCAAAAATTTCTTGTAAAATTTATCAAGTGTCTATCTATCTATCTATCTATTGATATTGCAACACCCCCTCGCGAGGATTGCAGGACTGGATGCGCGCCAATGCAAATTAGTAAGAAAGTGAGGAAAAAGGCTGGAAATAAAGTGTGAAAGTGTTTGTTGATTAAAAGAATTTTAAAAAAAGAGTTACAAACAGGTTAAAAACAGTGTATGTCATATTTACGGCAGTAGGTGGTCAAGTGACCGAACTGCTACACTGAACTGGTCAAGTGTAGGCAGTGTAACAATGTTTTCAGGTAGTCTGTTCCATTGCACAACAGCCAATGGATGAAAGGAGTACTTGTAGAAATTTGCAGATGTATGGATTTGGCGCAGGGCCAGGGGGTAGCTATGTCTGGTCAATCTGATAGGCTGCTGAAAGTATGGTGGCAACTGAATAGCCACTAGGCCATTAATAACCTTATATAGCATGGTCAGTCTTGCGTCTGCCCTTCTCTGTTCTAGTGACCGCCAGCCTAGAGTTGACTGCATGGCTGACACACTGTCATAAGTTGAATACTTTGTGTCCACCAGATGGCTCGTCTTTGTACCATTTCAACTTTATTTATACCCTGTTTGGTATAAGGGCTCCAAATAGTGGAAGTATACTTGATTTGGGGTCTGACGAGGGCTTTATATGCAGCCTCACGTGCACCTGGGTGTTTTGTCCGTATATTCCTTTTTAGGAAACCAAGGGTGCGGTTTGCGTTTGAGGTGACTCTATTTATATGCGGACTGAAATTTGAATTAGTAGAAATATCAACGCCCAGGTATCTGGCGGTATCAGTAGAGGCAAGAATCTCATTATGCAGGGTGTATGTGGTGTCTATGGGATTGCGAGCCCTAGTAATGTGCAAAACCTGGCATTTACCCGGGTTGAATTCCATATCCCATTGTTTTTCCCATTGTTGGAGATGGTCTAGGTCATTTTGTAGAATGGCTGAGTCCTGACTGTTCCTAACTGAAAGATACACTGCCGTGTTGTCTGCAAAGAGTCTAACTTGCGACTGTATATTGTCTGGCAGATCATTGATATACAGCAGGAACAGTATTGGACCCAATACCGATCCCTGAGGTACACCAGAGGAAACTGGCAGTTCCTCAGAACTCTCGCCTTCAAGAACTACTGTCTGGCTTCTTCCACGTAAAAATGCCTGTATCCACCTTTGGGTTTTACCATGAACACCATGCACCTTCAGTTTAAACAGAAGCTTGAGATGGTTGACCTTGTCAAAGGCCTTGCTAAAATCAAGTAGTACAAGGTCAGTCTGCAAGCCTGATGTCATATTACGGAGGATATCTTCAGTTAGGTGAATCAGTTGAGTTTCGCATGACCTCCGTTCCCGGAAGCCATGCTGGAGATCGTACAAAATGTTATTTTTATCGAAATGTCTGGTAAGGTTAGATGCTACAATGTGTTCCATTGTCTTACTCATTATGCATGTTAATGAGATTGGTCTGTAATTGGCAGGATCTGTTTTGTCACCTTTTTTGTACAGTGAACATACCTGTGCTTTTTTTCAATCTGAAGGTACTTTGCCAGTATGTAATGACTTCTGGAATATTGCAGTCACTGCAGGGGTTATAATATGACTTAGTTCTTTAGAACAATTGGTTTGATTAAGTCTGGTCCGGCAGCTTTAGAGACATTGAGCTTGTCCAATAATTTTTGAGCCCCCTTTTCAGAAATGTGTATATTTGTCATGACTGAAAACCTACATCCCACCTGATCAGAAATCAGGCTAACATTATGGAGTTCATACCCTCAATTAGGACACTTTGGCACAACTTACCGAGGTCCAAGGGGGATCTAACAGAAAACACAGACTGAAATTGGGAGTTTAGAGCATTGGATTTATCCACGTTTGAAATGTAGTCTGACTCACCTTTCTTCAAAAGAGCTATACCTTGGGCATCCTGTCATGAATTTTTAATAACTTTGAAAAGCTGTTTTCTGGAAAAAAAGAGACTTACTATCCAATTGATCATTAGTCTGATCATTTAACCCCAAAATTTCTTCAAAATATTTGTCGTGTGATATCTTTGTCTTGCTACGGACTGCATGCTTACTAGCAAGAAAGGCCTTTCTGACACCCTGATTCTTTGAGCGTTCAAACTTTTGGTATAAATGATCCCTTTTTCTGATTTCACGTTTAATTTTCTGAGTGATCCATGGTAAATTCTTTTTGTTTCTGACAGTTTTAGAGGGTATGAACTTTAAAATACCTTGGTCAATTGCCTCCTTGAACTCCTGCCAAATAGTTTCAACTGTCTTACCATCCAAGCTTGAAACAAAGGAGTCACAAAAAGACTTCATAAAAGATCTGAAGGCCTCCCAGTCAGCCTTTCTATAAAGGTGAGTCTTTCTTGGGGGCTGAGTAGTTTGCTGTGGCTTTGTATCAACAATAGCCACTACTATGTTATGGTCAGACAATCCAGGGATAACAGACACTGAATTGACTAGTGTTGGATTTGAGGTCAAGAAAAGACGGGCCAGTATGTTACTGTGCCTAGTAGGTTCTCTCACTACCTGCGCGAGACAATGTTCATTCATTGTCTCAATGAAATCATCATACAGTTTTGGATAGCTACATCCTGGTCTTACAGTAGGGACCTCTTCATTATCCCAATACAGTTTTGGGTAGTTATGGTCACCCAGAACCCAAACATTAGCTTTTTGCTGACTTACCTTATCCAGCGACTTCCTGAACTCTTGGGCGCTATCCTCATCACTTTCTCTCGGCCAGTAATAGGCTGCAATGAAGAAAGGCTTAGTACCTACCAGCTGGATCTTAACCCATAAAACTTCACACTCAGTTTTAAGCTGCTATGAAAGAGTCCTCCACCACTGCCAGTATTTCTATCCCCCGTAAAGACAGAGTACCCTAGGTCTTTCGGAAAGACCTCACTATTACTTATGTCTGGCGACAGCCAAGACTCGGTTCCAAAACAATTTAACCCCAAAAATTTATTGTAAAATTTATCAAGTGTCTATTTTCAGCAGATCTACATTTTTGGAGTTGTTTTAGAGTTTTAGAGGGAGAAACCAAAAGCAGAATTACATAAGGCTGAATAAGAGAGACTGCTGGGGAAAACCCTTTCTTATAGCCGAATTATTGTGGTATTACAGTGAATATGGATCGTGTGTCCAAACATTTAATGTAATTTAGATAGTGGCTGCTAATGAAGATATCAGTAAATGCTTCATTACTAATTAATTACAGGTTGATAGTGTCAACTGATATTGCACACTGGTCATTTGTCAAATGATTGATTTTAGTCTAATCTGACACTAGAGAGTTCCTTGAAAGATTGGCTAATCATGGAAAGCAGAATCAGATGCTAGCTGGACCAACCCAAGAAGAGGACTGACTTGAAAAAAAAAATGTAAAGGTATGTGTGTTTTGATATTTGACGATAAACAGCATTATAAGGTGGCTCCAACGTTTGAGCCACATTATAATGTTGTTCATTGATTTATAAACCTGTTGACTGTTGCATGTTGCATTATCATATACAAAGGAAGAGAAAGAGGGAGCCATGAATTTGCCTTTCAAAAATTACTCAGTCTGAAGTGTATATCAGGAATAAAACAATCCAAAACAATCCCTATAAAGATTATAGCCCAAACTAGTGTCCTGCACAAAAGACCTGTTGAATGCAGAATGAAACTTTATTCTTGTAAGATTCTTAGGCCACAAGCAGTTGGCATATGAGAAGATGCAGGGCAGCATATATTTCAATAAAAATTACTCATGCTGCAGCCACCCTGGCTAAACTCTTGATGCCAGGCCACAAATGTTTTAGGCATTTGCAGGATTTCAGGCTTTTAGAGCTTTACTTTTTCTTGATTTCAGGCTTTTTGATTTTCCTTGTATATTCTGTTTAAAAGGACTATTTAAGGCTGCAAAAGCAGGCCCAATCATTGAAAAGCTTGACTAGTATTAGGCCTGTAACACTTAACAGCTCCTTTTCCATGTCCCCAGGGATGGGAAAGTTGTTGTCCCTGCCCATCCCTGTAGGGGCTGGGGGCAGTGGATACAAATGACTGGTGCATTATGCCCAGTGGACTCCTCTACCTCACACTTCAGACAAGCCAATTAATAGGGTAAAGTTGGGTAAATTGGGACAGCGGGTAACTTCGGACAGAGACATTGTTTCCTTTGTATGACAGTTGTTTGTAATTAAAACAAAATTAACTGGGCAAGCAGTGAAAATCCTGATGAGACGGCTTATTATCATCTGGATTTTCACTGTTTGCAATGGTATGTCGGAATTTACTCGCTGTCCGAAGTTACTCGACTCTACCCTACCTGTATAAAAAAAATAAGGAGTGTCCGATTTGATTCTTATTAAGTTTTTTTCTACTCAGTGCAGTTTATCAGATCTGGATCTACACTGCCTAAAGATGGGCCTTAGCCCTTTTTTAGCTCGCCTGAACGAAAGTTCAGGAAGAGCTATTGTTGTCACCACGGCGTCGGCGTCCGCGTCGGCGTTCGAATTGGATGTTTTGGTTAAAGTTTTTTAAAGACCTATATCTCCTTAACCCATGGATGGATTCTTTTGATACTTGCACTGTAGTTAGATATTGGTCCAAAGTTGAACAGGGTACCACCCCCACCCCACTCAGTGACCTTGATGTCAAGGTCATGGACTTAGAAAATTGGGAGTTTTTTTGGACTGGATGTTTTGGTTAAAGTTTTATAAAGCCCAATATCTCCTTAACCCATGGATGGATTCCTTTGATACTTGCACTGAAGTTAGATATTGGTCTAAAGTTTTCGAAGGTTTTACCCCCACCCCCCTCAGTGACCTTGATGTCAAGGTCATGGACTTAGAAAATTGTCTTTTTATAGATTGGATGTTTTGGTTAAAGTTTTTTAAAGACACATATCTCCTGAACCCATAGATAAATTCTTTTTATATTTGCACTGTAGTTAGAGCTACAGAGTACTACCCCAACCCGGCTCAGTGGCCTTAATGTCTAGGTCAGGGACTTAGGAAATTCGGTCTTTATTAAAGTTTTGTAATTGCATACTGATTCATAATGCTTTGCAGAGATTTAGTTTATATTTGAACTGATGTTAGACACTTTTTTGAGTTTTTATAAAACACCTTATACTTACCCCACTGGATGACCTTGAAGTCAAGGTCATGGACTTAGAATTTTGTCTTAAAGAGTTTGGTTAAAGTTTTATAATTATGAAGACATAATTTCACTGTGCCACGATGATGGACTCAGTTGATACTAATACTTGGACTGATGTTAGATAATGGTACATCCTAGCCTCCAACCCCCCCTCCCCCCTCTCAGTTTTTTTTTTACCTCAAGCTCATGGACTTTGAAATTTTATTTTATTCCCCCCCCCCCCCCCCCCCCCCCCCCCCTCTCAGTTTTTTTTTTACCTCAAGCTCATGGACTTTGAAATTTTATTTCATTTTCTTTTTTAAATTTTGTTTATAAATGTGTTTTTATTTTGGGCATGCTTGCCTGAAGTTTTATGCATAGCAGTCCACACCACCATAGCGGCTATGTGATGGGCAAGCACCAATTCAGGCAAGCTATGCTGTCAGGCGACAGCTCTTGTTGACTAGTAGACTTGTCCACCCTTATTATTTGGATGAGTCCATTTCTAGTTTTAAGGGTTTCTGGTGAATGTTTTTTTTTTTTTGTCATTTTGCATAGAAATTCATGTGAGTAAAAAGTGTAGACCCTGAGCTGTGGCACCTGAACTGTGTCCGCACTGTTTGCATATGTCTCCAAAACAGCATTGAATGCTTTGGAAGAGCCAACTGATCAGGTCCTATTCTGATACAGCAGAAGGCATATTGCGGTGTCTGCCACATTTTTGTAACCAATTCAATATCCAACCCTACAGTCTGACAGATAGTGATAAATGACCCCTTTCAGCCCAGTTAGGGGTCAAGTTTTTGACCAAGTCAATGGCCCTTCTCAGTCAATGACATTTTCTCTTTGATTGTATTTCAGTCAGCAGACCTTTAAGTGAGGGATTAGGAGAAGGCTTGGTAGTAAAGGATATAGAGAAAAAAAACAATTTGGAGTCATATAGAAAGAGCAAGGGTAAGTGAGGCTTTACTAAAATTTCTCAATTGCTTTAATAGTGAAAAAGGTAAAGGTTTCCCATAGCTTAGTGGCCATAGGGGCTGTGGGGGTAAGATGCCCACTCATCTAGGGCATAGCATATGAAAGGCGCAGCCCATTCCTGTCCTTTCACTTCCTTATCCTTTCCTGATCTGAAAAAGCTGTATCCGTTTAGTGCATTTACTCCTGGTTTGACAGAGTTTTCCAGTCGCCGCTGTACAGTTGACCCAAGCCGGGATCACCACGATGCCTCTGGGTTCTTGGCAACATTGTAGATCCAGAACTGCAGAACAGGGCCTACACAATTTATATAACATTAAATACAGGATTTTCTGAAGATAAAAATACAATTAGAATCGAACTGGAAATGCCTTATATTGGACCTTAAAGGGAAACATACAAACAGAGGCCCATGGCCCCTGATGTCACTTATTTATCTCAGCTTTCATAAGCCTGATGCCTTTAAGGCTTTATCAGGGCTTGGAGAAAACCACTTTAGGTCCCCTAGCGTTTCCCCTAGCCTGAAAAAGGGCAGGATGCTGGGCAGAAAACAGGGCACTTAAAATGTATGAAAACCACCAAAATGCTACATTTCTTCTGACAGAAGTTAATTCTTCAGATAAAGAAAAGTTCACTTCTTCTTGCAGTGAACTAGGGTAATTTGATATGAAAAGAGCTTTGATTAACTGAGAAAAAATGCAGAATTTTAACTTAAAATATCAATGAAATGATTCAAGAACAAAGAAGGGCAGATGGGTGGGGATTAAGGGAGCAGGAAACACTGAGTCTTCTCAGGCAAAAGTAGGTAAAAACTGATATCATGTCAAGGTTTGAGGAGCAGCGATTTATCTCAGCTGTCATCAGTGCATATACCATACTGCTCCAGGTGTCTGATCAAGGTCAGACCAGTATCCCAGCTTCCATAAGCGTAAGTGATTTAGGCCCATGTGGGCCTCTTGTTTGTCTTTCAAAATGCTCAATAATATGTAAGGGAACCAAATTTTGTGACTTATTGTTTGCTTCCCTGGATTCAAAACGGGATCAACTCTTATATAGAAAAGAATTTTCTCCAAGAGGAGCAAATTCTTTCCTTTAAGTGTTGGCCCCAATTTAGAAAGGAGGGATAATGAAATGGCTAAGTTGCTTCCCCTGAAGTGTACTCATTCACCTTAAAGGAAACAGCATTGTCTTAATTGCTGAGAGCAGGAGGCCATTATTTTCAGGTTTGAAGTTTTATGCAGAGCTACGCGGTTTTGAGTGATGTTGTTGCTGGGCAATATTTCTAGACGTGTGACTTCAAATTCACAGCTTCATCATGGTTTGACAGTAATTTTGCACATATTGATCATTGAAATAACAGGACATTTTATGATTTATGACTTGCGATCAGATCTTGACATCTTCCGCTAGACATACCGTATTGACCCAAAATACCAATATACAGTCAAAAATTTGTTGGCAAACAGTCCAGACCCTGACTAGACTGCTTTAGGAGCAGTCTTATGTCGCCTGTTTTCATAGTTCTGCATGCTGTAACATAAAGCACATAAAGTTTGCAAAACTTCAAAAAATGTTAGTGCCAAGCTATATGTCATTTGAGAATTCAAAGACTGGAGAGCAAACAGTATAGACCCGAATGGGACGGCTCATCATGAGCTTTCTCATCTGGATCTACTCTGTTTGCAAATTCAGCTATTTTCATTTTGGGAGCTTTTAATACCGCTAAAAGTGGTGATTTGTCATTTCTATATTCGCTCAAGTTGGTTGCACTGACTATTATACCAGCAAAATTATGACAGCTAAAAGGTTTTGTCAGTCAATTACTTGTAGAGCTAATGAATATAATGACATGATGAGGCTGTTTTTTATTCTGTAAATTAGTTGATTACTTCTGATTCCATGGCTAACAACCCAGCACACCAGATCATATCCAGTAGATAGTGATATTAAGTCACTTTTTTGTCTGTAGGAAAACATTAAGGACTTGTGATATGAGAAACAGTTTCATTTTCTGCTATTCAAACCCTAAAAGCACCAAAAATAGAAATAGTTAAATTTGCAAACAGGGTAGATCCTGATGAGGTGGCTCATTATGAGCCATGTATCAGGATCTATGCTGTTTGCCCTCAAGTCTTTGAGTTCTCAATATGATGTAGCTTGGGTGAAATATTGTTTGAAAATTTGCAGACATAAATTTTGTCGTCTGCTTTTTAGCGCTTAAAGGGTTAAGTCAATTTTTTATCAGTAGGAAAACATTAAGGACTGGTGATGAAAGTTCCTGATTCTAAAAAATGATTGTTGCTGGAAAACATGTTAAATTGTTAGGAAACTTTACAGATTGTTAAGATGGAAAAGAATGTTTGATGTTCGTCAAAGAGTTGATGGGGTCAGAAGAACCGTCATCCACAAAGAGCTAAGGTAAGGGAAATATACGTGGACTCAGGCTTTGAGGGAAATGCACGTGGTCATCTGCAAAGATTTGGTGAAAAGAATACACTTGAGCTGCGACATGACAAAACCAACAAAGTAGCATGTGCACCCAGCGAAGACTCAGATCAGCCTGGGCAACAAAATGGATACCCTGTGAAAAACTGCAGGGATTTTGTGCAATATATGGATCTGAGTCTTTGCTGGCGCACATGTCACTATGTTGGTTTTGTCGTGTCACAGCTCACTAAGTCTTTTGCAAATAGCTTGCAGACGTAAATTTTGTTGTCTGTTTTTTGGTGCTTAAAGGGTTATATAGCTGATGAAAAGACTTCTCTGGTAAAATTTTAATAGACTTAACATTGTAGAGCTTGGGTATTTTTATTTATCAATTTTGGGACCGGAGATTTTGTAACATTTATAGATTGGCTAGTTGCTAAGGTGGTATAGACTTTCTCTTATCATTGAACTTACATGTTGCAGTTGTTGCATAAACGTACATTAAACTTTCACTAATTACTTTGAAACAATGCAGCATAATTAGCTATTTTACATGTGATCGCAAGCTCTGTATGACCTCACTTTGTTGTCTTAATGAAGGGTCTGGGAACAACGCCCCCTTAGACCTAAACTTGTTGTATATGTATTGTTTCCTGACAATGAACAATTGTCACATATTGAATAAATTATGTATTGCATGTAATTTTTCTTTACCATCGTTATCAACTCATATACTGAGTCTATTACGGTTCAGTTCGTCCACGATATGTTTGTCCTTTTGGCACCCATAATTGCACCTTTTCAATTAGTTCTTTAGGGGAGCTGATTTATTTTGAGATAACCGGGTACCTGTTTACTTATTGACAGAATGACTATACCGGCTAGATTACCATTTGCTCCCATATATGGTTAATTGGTGTCCTGAGGAAGGGGACCTTCGGCATATGCGAAAAGAGAAGACTCAGATCAGCCTGCACATCCGTGCAGGCTGATCACAGTCTTCCCTTTAAACAGTCTTTGAAGTCTGAGAAATCTAAACTATGAAAAAAGTTATGACTCACATAGTTCACGCAGATTTGCACATTGATTTGAGTATTGACGGTACGCACATGGCGTAAGGTCCTTTTTTACACAACGCCAATCAGTTCCTTTAATATCACAGTTCGCATTTGTTTGCTTATCCGAAAATATTAGTTTTCTTATTGTACTATGTTGATAGATAGTGCAGTTTTCAAAGTTCTGTGTCAATATTATGGTAAAAGATCGGACAAAATCATATTTCGGCACCTGTTAAGGTAAGAAATAAATTAAATAATTCATAAATACAAGTATGTGGACAACTCAAACATCTCTGGGACTTATCCAGATTCAAAGTTGGAGTAGTCCAATAGGTGTATCTTAGGGGATGTTTTATAAAACTGTTGACAAAAAGGATGGAACCAGATCAGTTGGATTTCTTTCCTGTTTTAAACCCCTACCCTGTGATAAATTTATATCTCTGTGAGTTTTGTTTTGTGCTAAATAATATCAGCTACAAAGGTAGTTTCGTTTGAAAAACTTTTTATGGCTGATAGGAAACTATGATTTCATTAAATGGATATGAGAATCAGAAGATTGGTCATTTAGGTAGTGATGTATTCTTGCAGACTGTTATTGTTTTCTTGAATCCAATAGTATACAGCTGTACAAGTTTGCATTTCTTTCAAATGCTGTTTCCTCATATCATGTGTTCCGTTCAAAAACTTATAACTGCTAATTTGCCTACTTAGCTGCTGAATCGCTAAATCATTACTTCCATGATCTGGCATGGCAGTGACACTGCATTTTTAGCATCAATTTTGCTTTCTGATACAGAGATATATGGCTAGCTTAAGCGCCAGTGACACACAAAAATAACATAATTTGCAAACAGCGTAGATCCTAATGAGGCGGCTCGTAATGAGCGGCCTCATCTAGATCTACACTGTTTGCCCTCTAGTCTTTGAATTCTCAATATGAAATGTCTTGGACGAGGCATTTTTTGAATTTTTGCAGACGTAAATTTTGTTGTCTGCTTTTTGGTGCTTAAAGAGTTAAGCTTTATCCAGGGAAAATTACCATAAAATGACTGTAAATAATAGAACAGACATTTTTTTAGCAAACAGAGTAGATCCAGACTACGCTGCTCCTTTTGGAACAGTCTGTACTGGGTCTCGACTATTTGCCATTTTGCCAGCAACTCTATGACACATTTTCAGGTTGCAAAATGAACTTGTTCAAATTTTAATTAATAGCTTGATTAAGGTGCACAGGTACACTTCTATGTTTTTCTGCAATGTTTGCTTGACTTCCTGTTCTCTTCCATGCAGGACAAAGCCTCATAGATTGCCAGTACAAAAGTACCCAAGAGCTATATTGTTGTCACCCTGTCCTGGTGGCAGCGACTTCTTCATAAATGGATGTTTTGGTTTACATGTTTAACCCTGAAAGTGCCAAAAATGAAAAATTGTTGAATTTGCAAACAATGTAGATCCAGATGAGGTGGCTCATATTGAGCCACCTCATCTGGATCTACACTGTTTGCCCTATAGACTTTGAATTCTCAATATGATATAGCTTGGACAAAACATATTTTGAAATTTCTGCAGACGTATATTTTGTCGTCTGCTTTTTGGCGCATTTATGCGATGGGCAAGGTGCAGTCAGGAGAGCTATTGTTAACATTGGATCTACTCTTAAAGGAAAGAATTTGCTCTTATTGGAGAAAGACCTCTCTTTTAAGAGTTTACTCCAATTGAGAAGGGAGGCAAAAATGAAAATTGCAGAGTTACTTCCCTTGAAAGTTTACCCATACACCTTAAGGTGTCCATATATGTAGGGTTGCTATGGTGAATGTTTTTTTCTGTGTTTTTCATGAGCCTGCTGATTATTTGACAGGCTTTGGTCAATATCTTGTTAATTAAGAAATTAAGAGTTCAACATTGATCTGGACACATATGTCACCATCAGGCCCTATAAAATTTAGATTTTATATACATATACAATAGATCCTTGATAATTAACAGTCTGAGGGATAGGTCATTTTTGTTATCTGGTAGGGACCAAGGGATAGGTTATTTTGTTGTCTTGCCTGCGATTAACAGAATCGTCGTTAGGTATTATTTTTCCGGTGTTGGTGCTGTTGTAGGCATTAAGTTAGCATCAAGTTTTCTGGTTTAGCTTTGTCTTGTGACAATGCACTGACATGCAGGACACTACATACCGCAGAATTTTTGAATTTCAATTATCATGACATGGGCATTAGCTTGTCCATTCCGTTCCACCCTTGCCCATCGGGGCCTACAAAATAGATGGGCTGCCTGGTGCCTCTACGGCAGAGGTGCTAGTAGCTGAAGCTGGGGCCGTATTCATAAAGCCACTTAAGTCGTTGCTATGCTGTTGCTAAGGCTAAATTTCCTAGAAGGAGATTCCCTACAATTATGAAATTTGCTCTGGAGGAACAGTCTTACAAAGACTGTTCTCCCGGACAAATTTCATAGTTGTATGGAATCTCCTTTATAGATATTTAGCCTTAGCAACAGCATAGCAATGACTTAAGTGGCTTTATGAATACGGCCCCAGGACCTTATTGTTATTTATCTATAGTCGGGTAAAATTCCTACAGATTTGGAGGCAAGGTCTCGACATGACTGAAATATTGTTTACTGGGACGTTAAACTGCAACTCAACAACAGCAAATCCATTCCATTCCAGGTTTTTAACTATGCTGGTTGAAAGATCACCACCTTTTAACAGGTTTCCGTGGTTTTCTGGAAAAAAATTGTAAAATAATTTATTATGTGTATAAAAGAAGCTTGGTAAAAACATTCAACTTGAGAAATTAATTTTGCCATAGTAACTCAATGTATTAGGACCCTTAACCACTGCTCTGCTACAAATGATTGGTGTGTCCATGAAATGGTATCTTACAGCAAGTGAGAACAGTGAAGATTTACATCAGCCTACATCTGTGCAGTCTGATCTTAGCCTTTTCTTTTCACATATACAATCTATGAATACTGGGGTATCTAACTGGGGACTGACTGAGTCTGGGATTTAGTAGTTACAGTACATGTATATGTACAAGACTTGATTAACTCTTTAACCCAGTGACAAAAGTAGCAAAATTTGCAAACAGTGTAGATCCTGATGAGGCAGCTCATAATGAGCTGCCTCATCTAGATCTACACCATTTGCCCTCTAGTCTTTGAATTCTCAATATGAAATGTCTTGAACAAGGCATTTTTTTTAATTTTTGCAGATGTAAATTTTGTCGTCTGCTTAATTAAGCTCCTGTTTCACATGACACCACTTATGTAATTTCTTGTTTTGAAATTCAACAAGGATCTGCACCTAATATGAGATAATGCATGAGACTGTGGCTATGTGTAAACAGTAAGTCCTGCTCTGGGTCTGCACATGTGGGTTTGCAGGTCTGTCCCAGTGTTTCGAGTGTTTACAGTAAATTAAAAATAAATCCCCTGAGACCATTTAATTATGAAAAAAGATTTTGGAGTCTGGGAAAATTTGTAAAATATGTAATAAACGTCAACAAACCATAGAAACATCAGAAATTTGATCGCTATGGAAACACAGTTTGAATCTTTCCATGTAAACTGCAAGAGTGAAACATGCATTTGATTAGTTCCATCTGCTGAGTGTCCCAGTTTTGATAGCTTGATTGATGTACAAGACATGCTGATCCATTTTCATGTTTTGCTGTAATGACCCTAAATATACAGACATCTTTGCCAAATACTAACTGGATTGATCCGAAAGTTTAAAAACAATGTATTTTTACTAGCCGGCAATATGGCAAAATTTGCTATAGCTGGGGGGAAAGCAGTGTAGACCCTGATCAGACTGCTTCTTCCTTGTATACAGGACCATACTGCAAAACAGGTGGACTTGCATGTATGTGCAGTGTATTCTAATGTGCTTAATATTGGGACACCTAAAAAACATTGATTTTCCATTTGGGACAAATGAAAAATAGATAAATAAATGGTTTTAGGTGTTCCAGTAATTAGGCACGGTAGGGTATATGGTAAAGGGAGATTATTCTGTAACAAGAAAAAGATATGGGAGACTGGTTGGAGACTTTAACTCCTATTATCCTATAAATGTGCTTAGATATTGGGACACCTAAAATCATTAATTTTCCATTTGTCCCAAATGGAAAATTAATGATTTTAGGTGTCCCAATATTTAAACACATTACAGTATCCCAAATTACAGCCAGAACCAATTATCGTCTGGAGCTCTGCTGTATCCCAGTTCTGAGAAATAAAATGGAATGAGGAATGGAGTGGAATGGACTCATCACAACCACTTTGTTCCACTGAAAAACTGTGGGGGTTTTGTGAAATATCTTATCTATTCCATTCCATTTCAACATTGTCCATTCCAGGTTTTCAGCTATACCATATCAGCGTCAGTAAAGTACAGACATAGTGTAGTGTTCCCATTCATAAAGTAGTCAGTCTCACAGAGAGATGTTAATTTTATGAATTTTCTTTGTGTTTCTATTACTATGGAGTATCAGAATCCAAAAGTAAGTTCCGATCATCTTTAATCAGCAGAATTCATAATTTTGTAGGTACTTTATATAATGAGACTACATATGAATACTTAGACAGTAGATCTAGAGCTAAGAGATATCTTGAGAGATTTTTTTGAACAGCAGATTTAGAGAATCTGTGAATTTGTGTTAAATCTTTTAAGTAGCAACACAACAGACACCAAAATTTGGGTCTGCAAGATCTAGATAAAATGTTTCATCCAAGCTATGTCATATTGGCAATTCATGATGAGCTACCTCATCTGGAGCTACACTACACTGTCTGCAAATTCAACTATTTGTTTCCCAGCGGGCACATGGCATCGAAGTGACATCACATTGACATCAGTGTGACGTCATTATGTCGCATTGACATCAGTGCAATGTCATTAGGATGTCGTGTGCCTGCTGATTATGTTCGAGACATGACTCTTAGGTAGAGACTGAAATCTATGAGCCTTGAATTGATAGTAATTTGTAACCACTCCTTTCTTTTCATTTAAAGTCTGTAGTACAGGGGTGCACTGTTTATTGTCTTGGGTGATTCTCTCAAGGATTGCACAAGCCACTGTAGCTGTGACAAAGCTGAAGCCAATTTGGAGAAATAACAACATATCTGTGGTATCAAAGGTGAATCTGATTTGCCCCTTATCCTATCCATATTTCTGTGTGCCTGTGAGTCATGGACCTTAACAGCAGAGCTTGAGATTTGTGAAAGTTACTGGATAAGAACCATGTAACTAATGAGGATGTTCCCAAAAAGATGCAAGCAGCCATTGGAGAGTATGATGAACTCCTGACCATGGTCAAGAAGTGGAAACTGAGGTGGTTTGGCCATGTTTCAAGGTCTTCTAGCTTCGCAAAGACAATTCTGCAGGGCACTGTGAAAGGAAAGAGAAGAGGTAGACAGAAGAAGAGGTTGGAAGACAATGTTAAGGAGTGGACAGGGATTGACTTTGCTAGCACAGCTAGGTCAGCCAAAGACAGGACTAGGTCGAAAAGGATTGTTGTAAAGTAATCTGTGGTGCCCCAACGACCTTTCAAGTTTATGAAATAGACTGGACTGGTTTATTGCCTATATACTTTTTGTATGAAAAAAAATGCTGAATTCTTGAAGTAAAAAAATCAAATTATTTATTTAAAAAATATGAAAGGATTATTTTCTAATATCAAAAATCTGATTTTCTGATATCAAGACAGGGTATCAAGAATTCCAGGTAACCCGCTCTCATCCTCCAAAACATCACGACAGAAACTTGGGTGCACTCTTCTTCATGCAGCTTGTTGTTGTGCATTATTTTGCTGTCTGGCAAAGTAGCAAAATAAATGATATGTACATTCTTTGGCATTGTTTATTATTGATACAGACAAAAACCAGGTGTTGATTCATCTCAGGAGAGTTTGCCTTTGAATATTTAAAGGAGTTCTGGAGGTTAAAGAATTCCAGCGATATCTGTGAGCTGGCATCTCAAGAGAAAAGGTATTGTAGATCACTCAATATTTGCATAGTCTAAAACATGGGTTGGAATGGAATGGAAAGGAATGGACTTCATGGACAGTCTCATTCACTTAATTCATTCCATTGATTTGGGATGGCACTAGGACAGGAAAGAATTTGCTCCCTTTGCTCTGGGAACAAACTGTAGCCAGTGGAATGAAGATTACATGCCTATCCTTCCAATCCATTCCATTTATGTTTCAAACTATGCCCACCATATTTAAGAGACTTTTATTTTCGTTAATACTCTCAGAAAATTTTGTCCAAGCTTTATCATTGAAAGACTGTAAATCCAGATGAGGCAGCTAATTTCTTGTTTGCATCAACCATCTGAGCCATGACACAACAAAACCAACAAAGTGACATGTGCACCCAGCAAGGACTCAGATCAGCCTTGGCATCGGCCCAGTCTAATCAGAGTCTTTGTTGTGCACTTAAAGGAGCTAGCTTCATGCTGGCAGTGAAGACTGAGGCTGTTCAGATTGGGCAGATGCCCAGGCTGATCTGAGTTTTTCCTGGGTGCACATGCCACTTTATTGGTTTTGCTGTTTTTCAGCTTATCTTTGGATTCCTTGAAAAACAAGTGAAGACCATGTGTGGTCATTAAATACTCAGGCCTTTCAAACTTACCAGTTGTTGCAGTCCGGGTCATCTTTCACAAAAATAGGTCACAATGACATACTTTTATGAAAACCAACACCATATCAAGGTTTTCAAGGTTAGCCTTGTATCTGAGCTTCTGTTATATCCGCAGGCCTCACAGACTTAATCAGCGCAGGCACCAGACTGCTGCAAGTAACCTCATACAAAAGTAAGTCACAGTGACCTACTTATCAACATCATTCTAAATTTTTGAGGTCTTCCCTGTATCTCAGTTTCACTCAGCATCTTGTGACTTGGTTAGGGAATATTAATTTTTCAATAGCTATTGGCTCAGGGAAGTGACTGAGGCTCATGTGTGTCTCCTGTTTTTAATTTTTTAAAAACTCATTTTTGTCCGTTAGCACATTCAAAATATTTCTAGCTGAACTTGTTGAGCTAGTGCTGCTTTAAGCAACAATTCAAGGTCCTCTTTACCGTTTATTTTTTTATTAAAGTTTTTGTTTAGGGTTGTTTATATTGATGTTTGGAGAAAACAGGTGTTGGTTCGGCTCAACAGGGGGCTTTGTTGGCTTTTGTTTGCTTGTGGGTTTCTTTTGAAATTATTAAGTTACTGTGATCAATCATTAAAACAGTAATTATGCAGTGTTTGATCTTGCGGGATGATTTGAATGAATTTGACAGTATAGGTAATACTTAAAGCCCCAGTGATAAAAATGGCAGAATATGCAAACAGTGCAGATCCTGACGAGGTGGCTCATAATGAGCCACCTCATCTAGATCTACACTGTTTGCCCTCTAGTTTTTGAATTTTCAATATGATACAGCTTGGATGAAACATATTTTGAAATTTTGCAGACGTAAATTTTGTTGTCTGCTTTTTGGCCCTTGAAGGGGTAATATTGTACAGGTAGTGTTGGCAGGTGAAAGAAAAAGAAATATAATAAAGTTAATTAATACAGGAGATACCCTGTACATTCTACTTGCGATTTTACGTCCTTTTCTACACTATATTAGTTATATCAGGACAATGGGGGGGGTGATAATGAAAGGCTGTGTGCAATGGAACCCATTTACGATTGAAATGATTCGCACCTACAGCGTGGCTCGAAACCGGGACCGCTAGATCAGCAGGCAGCGCTTAACTCTTTCACTACCAAAAAGCAGACGACAAATTTTACGTCTGCAAAAATTAAAAAAATGCCTTGTCCAGGACTTTTTATATTGAGAATTCAAAGACTAGAGGGCAAACAGTGTAGATCTAGATGAGGTGGCTCATTATAGAGCCGCCTCATCAGGATCTATGCTGTTTGCAAATTTTGCTAATTGCGTCACTGGGGCTTAAAGAGCTACAGGGGCTGTACATTAAGATGTATAAATTGATAAACAGTGGTTTTAAGTTGCATTGTGGATAGGGTGTTCATCTTCTATGCTTGGTGTCACAGGTTTGCATTTAGTGCCTGGCTAAGTGGATAGGGTGTTCATCTTCTATGCTTGGTGTCACAGGTTTGTCTTCAACGAGCTGCGCATTAAAAATTCATGATGAGAGAGCAAACAGTGTAGATCCAGATGGAATGGAAACAGTGTATAGCTCCAGATGAGGCAGCTCAATATGAGCCACTGTTTGCTTATTCAGCTATTTTTATTTTCGAGGCCAGAAGCGATCTGCCCTCATACTGTTTAGCTGAATGTTCAGTTATGGTCAAAGGGGTTTCTAATTACGATAAAAGAAATTGTGTGGTTGAACGTATTGATGAATTTTTACACACCGAGTAATGATGAACAAATTCCCAATTCATGAGTAGACACGTGGAAAGAATTAAACAAAGAAGTATAGAGTGGTTTTATAAATGCCTACGTTTGATGGCAAGGTAATATTATACGAGACAGTTACCTGTTACTGAGTCTCAGGTCACCGACTACCTTTTAATCATTTAACTTTAATCATAGCCGAATCTTTAGTGATGATTTATCACGCAGCCTGTCCATTGTGGTTACAGTTAATATAACTTGAACTTCTATAAAGGTATGTTTATTTTTCAGCATAGAAGATGCATTTAGTTATATTTGTTTTATTTTATTTTAACTTGCTGTATGTCTTTAAATCAAGAAACGACAGTGGCAGGGTAAACTGTGTAGACCCAGATCAGACTGCTCCTTAGGAGCAGTCTGATCTTGGTCCACACAGTTTGCCATTGTGCTGTAAATTTTTGACACATTCTGCACAGTACAATAAACTTAATTTTTTTTTGGATAATTACGGAAATTGGTTTAGGTGTTCAGATGTGAAGGTTAGTGCAGTAATCATGTTTGTTTCATTTTAGCTTAAGAGTATCCTATTGATTCTAGCAGGAAACGGAGTAATAGGATTTTTAAGGATTTTTTGTACATTGAAGTTTTCGAATTGAAAATGCTTGCAACAGCTGACAAAAACCTAAAGGATTTCAAACATATGTGACTTCTGTGAAAATAGGATAGAAAAAGCAATTAAACTGTGTGAAATAGCATATTCAGTTCAGCTTTATGGGACAAAAAGTAGAAAGCAGTGGCTTAATTGCTAGTGCAGGATATGCAAAACAGGTTAGTAGGATGCTTTTTTGATATTAGAAATTTTTTATGGCCTGAAAGGAAGCACAGTCTGTTCACCCATTTGTCTGTCAGGCTGTTCATCCTTCTTTAGCAAATTGTGTTTTCACAATTATTCATCAAAGGGCAAACAGTTTTTCTGCAATTACTCAAAAACTACTGATTTTCAGAAGTGAATTTGGTTGTGTTTCACAGAACAGAATGAAAAGTATTTTTGTTCCCAGGCCTATGGTCAGGGTCACAATCGGGGGCAAAGGTCATGTGTTCCCAAGTACAGGCCGGGCCGGGTAGCGCAATCGGTAGGGCACCTGACTCGTAAGTCAGAGGTCCTGGGTTCGAATCCCGGTCTGGCCACATACTTTCGTTTCTCCTTCCGCTGATTCAAGAAGGGCAGTTGTCAGTTACTGGCGAAAGTATGTGCACTTAGTACTGGTTAACCGCTTAGGAGGTCTAAGCCTGCCCAGGAATAGTGTGGTTAGGTTAACTGACCGTCCCGACATGACCTTAGTTGTTTACCGTGGACGTTAAGCATCAAATCAACCAACCCAAGTACAGGATTATACTCAAAACTGCTGAAACTTTCTGTGATCAAACTGGCATAATATGTTATGAAAGAGGCAAGATCAAGGTTCCCATGCCCACTAGGGGTCAAGGTCACAATCTGGTGCCAAAAGTCAAATCCTTTCTCTGTAATTGCTCAGAGTCTACTGAAGTGAATTTGATCAAACTTCATAGAAAGGTGAAGTATAGGGAGAAAATATATCGCACAATTTACTAAGGTTCCTATGCCCAAGGTCATGCTCAGAATCAGGGGTCAAAGAGTGTATCATGTTTGTGATTTCTCAGAAACTTCTGAAAAGAATTTGATCAAACTTAAGTGAAAGGCTTAACTTAATAAGATTGTGTAACACATGCTGCAAGATTTAGGTTAACATGCCGGAGGTCAGGGTCACAGTTAGGGGTTCTATGTCCAAGGTCAGGATTGCAATCAAGGTCAAAGGTCAAATAAATATCTCTGTGATTACTCTAAAAAAAATCACTGCTGCCATGAACTTGATCAGATGCAGCATGATATAATGATGAGGTGTGTCACATCTAAGTTTTTGGTTTCAATGTCCAAGGTGAAGGTCACAATCTGGGGTAAAAGTCACAACTAAAGTTCTTTTGTTGGCATTTATTACACTGTTACATATTTGTTGTTTTCTTTAAATCAACAGCATCAATACAGAACTATATATAATATTAGTTTTAATTGTTTGCTGAGATGGGTCTAGGGGTCAACTGTTAAAGGAATGAGTTTGCTCCTATAGGAGCAAATTCTTTCCTTTAAGAGTAGACCCCATGTCAAAGTACTACCTCATCCAGAGAAGGAGACAGGAGTTCCTGGAAGTTAATATAACAATATTTTCGGAAAAGGGCAGATGGTGTTTATTAGAGCAGGGGCATTTGATAGAATTAATACGGTATATTTCATCTGATGTATGTCCCAAGAGATGCTTTGTCAGGTGACACTGCTTCTATATACCGTTGACTTGCAATAACAATTTGATAGTGATACCGGTAATATTAATTTCAATGTTGTTCCTACATTCCATGGTTGTGTTTGAATAGTGAAGATTAGTGTTGACTTGAACTAGGAACTGAAATGCCTGCATCAAGTCCCTAAAATATAAAACAGACTCAGGTCATGGAGACTCGAACAGGTCATGGAGACTTGAACAGGTCATGGAGACTCAACAGGTCATGGAAACTATAATCTGACTGACATAATCTTACTGTACCAAGCCAGACCAGGCACTGTGAAGGTCAGATTTCCCATTGAGAACTTTGAGAGCATAGTTTAAAACATGGAATTGAATAGACTGTCAGGGATAATCTCCTTCACTTCAAGCTACAGTACCTCCCCGAACCTTAGATGGTGCTCTGAAAAGTATTATAATCCAGCCTCTGAGAAGGGATTGTATCTGTCTGTTAGATCTCATCCATTCCTTTTCGTCGTCCATTCCATTTCAACCCATTCCATTCCAGATTTTAAACCAGGCAAACTTTAAGCAGCTGCTGGATCACATTTAAGAGAAAAATAGAAGAAATTTGTCTCATGCAACTATAGGGATCAAACCTGGTGAGAATTGCTTGAGGAAAGCGCCATAAAATAGCACTCTGTAGCGCTTTGCCAACACTATGCAACGATTGTGCTTTCAAAAAGCGCTTTTCTGTAGCAGTACGTTGCACAGTGAAATTTGCCTCATTTTAAACACATGTAAAAAGAAAGCGCTACAGAGCGCTACACCTATATGCAATGGTATGTTGCAAAAAAGCGCTTTGTGAGGCAGCTCCGGGGATGTCACGTAATGCTATGAAGAGCTTTTTTGTAACATACCATTGCATAGCCAATTGCTACAAAGCGCTACAAAGCAACTCAGCCCTGCAACTGCCAGATTCACTATCAGACATTTCAGCCACAGAGCTACCAGAGCTGACTGCAGTAGCTTCTTGATATCATTTCAGTTTATACAAGGAGTCACAAGAAGAAGAAAATTGTCCCTGAATTGTCATCTAAACCATAAAAATCTATTACGGACTGTATAAAAAGAGAAAAATTCTGATCAGAGTAGGCTGTTAGAAAAAAAAATCACCATAGACTGGTAGAACAGAAGGTTGACATAAGATTTTTTGTCAACTTGACATTTCTCCAGCTGTTAACGCTGACTTCTGTGTGGGCGAATCAACAGTGTTTTTTTAATGGAAAATTGAAATTTTAATTTTACCATTTTTACCCTAAATATTGGGACACCTCGGCCTTGCCAAAATTTTCATAAAATTTGAATCTTTTTTTCTTTTTTTGGGGTGATATATGTCAAAATTTCCTGGCAGAATAGCAAACAGTGTAGACCCTGATCAGACTGCTCCTCCAGAGGAGCCAGAGGAGCAGTCTGATCAGGGTCTACACTGTTTCTGAGATACTTCTGTCCCAGTTTTAAGGGTTGTTTTGATAGTCCCTTTTTGACTCCTGATACACCATGGCGTGATCGAAATATGGACTTTTTATTCAAGTTTGTTTTGTTGGTTTTGCTTGTTATATCTAAATTACTGTGCCTGTTAGTGATTGTAAAGTGTTTCCGTTCGAATTGTGTTCCTTGTAGTCACTTATTACTTCTTTAAGTTTATCTTTAATTTAATCTTAAATTTAACCTTTAAAACTTATTATCTTCAGTGCTGCACACAAGACAACTATTTGAGTGAAAATTCTTGGATATCTAAGTCCCTTAAAGCATACTCTTGAACTGCCTCGCAGGGGCAGTTCTAACTGCGAGGCAGTTCTAATGAAGAGGCCCACAAAATATTTTTTAAGGGAGACTTAATTAGAGTTATTTGAAAATGATTCTTAAATGCTGATACTCCTCTCACCTTGAGCTTTGAATCTTGGATCGCTGTGAAGTGGATTAAAATGAAAAAAGGGGTAACTACAAAGTGCTCAGTACATGTACTTCAATACAAAGTGTTTTGGCCCTGACAGATGAGGATGAGGAGGGGGGGGGGGGGGGGAGCGGTTGGGGAAGATTTATGCTTAGTGGTCGGAATTTATTATTTATTAGCTCACCTTAGCAGAAGGCTTACAGGTGGACTTATAGTATAGGCAGGCATCTGTCCTTCTGTCAACATTTTCAAACGACATCACCTGAAACTACAAGACCCATTGTTACTAAATTTCATATGCAGCATCTATAGGTAGGGGGAAGCAATAATACTGTTTTTTTGTTCTTAATTATTTGTGTAAAAATTGATAAAAAATTTATGCAAACAGTGTAGACCCTGATGAGGAGGTGTGTTCTGCGGAATCTGATCTGAGTCTTCACTGATTGCCTGTGTTCTTTTTATGGGTGTGCTGGGTAAAACTTTGATGGTTAACTGTTATATAATATCAAATTTCGTTTTTGATGACATTTTTTCTGACTTGCTAATAACAACAAAAGCATTTCCGGATGCATTATAGACGGAGTAAACTCAATTTACAAAATGAAAGAAACTTTTCTTGACTACCTGTTTATGTCTTTAGAGAACTAGAAACAAACTTTGCTTAATTAACAGTTCCTAGTGAGCTCTTGGCTTAGTTTAATATTGTTTGATGTCAGAAAAAAAGCTGCTATATTTGCCAGTCAGCAATATTTGCATATGCATGTAGTTAAAATTTTGATATTGACCTGTAAAATTATAAATGCATTATTACAGAATCCATGAGGTCACCAGGGGTCAGTGGAGGTGATCATGGACAGGTGCATATTAATAACAGAAGGAATTGAAATTATTAGTACCTGATAGCATATTGTAAAATGTGAACTGGACTGGGACTCTGTCCCTTCAGATCTGGACACTGGACTGTAAAACCTGGTTTCTGAACTTTTGAGTCTGGGCTGTCCAGTCCAAACTCCAAAGTGTAGAGTGCTGGGACGAGTTGCTTAAAGCGAGTGCTGTGTAGCCTTTTGGCTATGCAACAGTATGTTACAAAAAGCACTTTGTAGCGCTACGTGACATCCCTAGAGCTGCCTCACAAAGCACTTTTTTTGCATAGGCAAAACGCTCTGTAGTGCTTTCTGTTTACATGTGTTTAAAATGAGGCAAATTTCACTGTGCAATGCACTGCTACAGAAAAGCGCCTTTTGAAAGGACAATCGTTGCATAGCGTTGGCAAAGTGCTACAGAGCGCTATTTTATAGCCCTTTCCTTAAACAACTCTCGCCAGGTTTCACAGAGTCCAGATTTTAAACAGTGTAGAAGAACTTCACTTGGAACGATAGCTTCTATGATAGCTGTTACATTAACTTGCAGTTCCCCCCTCATTTAAAGAACTGACCATTCAGACTCAGTTCTGGTTGTCGGCCATAACGTGCTTCGATGAGTAGCTGGAAACCAGCTACAGTACAGCCACAGTTACTGCGGTTTGAGGCATGGTAACTTTAGCACGGTCACACGATGTTACTTTAGTCCATACTGCTGGTGTACATTAAATTTTGCAAATGTATTCACTTTAGGATGAGCAATAGTTCAAAGTGAAGTCGGCCTTAGGGTCAAAGGCCAGAGTCCAAGTACAGTTGAGGTTTTACATTATGCCAGCTATTATAACATGACACATGATCTTGGTGATGATACCAAGGGCAGCCTAGAGATAGGTGTTGATATAAGCCTGGCCTTTTAGCCTTTTGCACTTTCAACACCTTTCTGCTGCTGTTTCTGTTAATTATACCTGTCAAAATTACTAGGCTACATTTTAATTATTTCTAAATTTCTTAGAATACACCCAGTAGTCACAGAGGTTGGCACATCAAACAGGACACCATGTCAGTAATGATGCAGTATCATGACATTGAATTGATCACAGGGTATAAACCAGTCCGCCAGTTTTCGCTTCCTGCAGAGACTGTCCATCATATTTGGCTTCCGCCGAGACTGTCAGCGAACTCTTGCTTCCTGCAGGGACTACTGTCCTCCAAAAATGGCTTCCTGCCAAGACTGTCCGTGTGACTCTGCTTCCTGCTGAGAGCTTTGGCAGGAAGCAGAATCATGCGGACAGTCTCTGCAGGAAGCCATTTATCATGTACTGAAGTCTCGGCAGGAAGCAAGAGATGGTGGACAGTCTTGGCGGAAGCCAAATATGATGTACAGTCTCTGCAGGAAGCAAAAATTGGCAGATTGGTTTATACCCTGTGTTGATATGGATACCATTTTCACCCACAAGAAATGATGCCAAATATACTCAGAGGCAATTTTTGGTTTCATGTAAATATTAATAATATCAATTTGGTAAACGTCTAGCTCTGCAATACACAAATAGAAATTGTGTTGCAGTCATTAATAACGGAGTCACCGTCCTTAATTCAAATTCAGAAGTTCCAATCAAAACTTGCTTTCTGTATGGCAAATGGCATTCTGCACTCGCTAGACGCTGTGAGCAAAACCACATCGTCATTTAATCTGAAACTCTCACCAAATGACTTCAACCATAGTTAGAATACTGCATGTCTCAAATTATCTCCCTTTGAATTAAGACTATATATAGGGAATTTGTCTTGAGACGTTTTAACAAAGTTGCTCCTCTAGGAGCAGATTCTTTCCTTTAAGAGTTGACCCCAATTAGAATGATTTCATTGCTCATGGATTCTAACAGGAAGACACAAAATTTATCTCCCTTAAAAAATGGTAGAAAATCATGGAGGTGTGTACCCATACACCTTAAGTCAGCTGTCAGCAATGAAGGTATTAGAAATGACAGTCAGCTGATGATTTTAGAATGCATTTCAGCAGTTATAATATGTCAGCAGAGGATTAAGTGAAAATTAGTAGTCAGCAGAGGATTTAGTGAAAATACTGGCAAAATAGTAGTCAGCAGAGGATTTGTAAAATAGTAGTCAGCAGAGTATTTAGAGAAGACACTGGCAAAATCAGCAGTCAGGAGAGAATGGCAAAAATTAGCAGTCAGGAGAGGATGACAAAAATAGCATTCAGCAGAGGATTTAGAAAATAGTAGTCAGCAGCGGATTTAGTAAAAATATTGGCAAAAATAGCATGCTGGGGAGAGGATTTAGTGAAGATACTGGCAAAAATAACAGTCAGTAAAGAATTTAGAAATATCATTCAGCAGAGACTTCAGTAATGATACTGGCAAAATGGCAGTCAGCAGAGGAATAAGTGAAGATACTGGCAAAAATAAGCAGATGACAAAATTTATGTCTGCAAAATTTCAAAAAATGGTTCATCCAAGCTGTATCATAATAAGAACTCAAAGACAAGATGGCATACACTGTAGTTCCAGCTGAGGCGGCTCATTATGAGCTGCCTCATCTGGATCTACACTGTTTGCAAATTCAACTATTTTCATTTCTTGGCACTTTAAGTGTTAAGACTCATTTGTTATGATTCCTGTTTTTCTCCACAATCTGTTTTCCCAATTTAATACCTATTCAGTATGCAAAATGTTTTTCTCCTAAATTAGCTATTTAGCTGGCTCTGTATTGATTCTTGGCACCAGATATCAGAAACTTCTGCAATTTCTTCTCAAAGAATTTGATCCCTCAAGATAGCTTGGGAAATTAATCTGCAGAATATTTTAACAGGAAACTCTGATTACAAACGTCTTCAGTACAAAGCTGCTGATTCTGAAGAAAAAGGCTTTTAGGGAGGGTAGGGATGGTCCCCTGCAGGATAAGTTTTACAACAGGATCATTTGGGCTGGATAAAAAACCATAACTGACAAGAGAAAATCACACTTTAGATGTTTGTCTTGTCTGACTATCAGAGGCAAGACATAGTTAGTACTTTTCCCGACGGCAGCACCAGCATTTGCGTAATAAACTTTGCATCAGCTTTTCGGGTTTAGCTCTGTTTTGTGACAATGCACTGACAGGCGAGACATAGCATTCCATGGAATTCTTGTTTAACCTAGAGAAACACGCATTATAAAGTTGATCTCTATTAACTTTTTGGACATTCTGTGCAACTGCCTTGTTTCATATACTTATGGACGAAAGTTCTATAACATCCGTGCAGAACTTTTGACCTTAAGTATAGTTTCTGTGTTCAAGCTTGGAGTAAATCTTTTGACCTTAATGCATTACATTTATCATCATTAGGTACTTTAGAAAGTGAAGCTGAAAATAGTTTAGTCTCATTTATCCCATCCACATTAAGTGGAGTATGCATAACTACTGCTTTTGGATCACTTAATTAACCTTCTATAAGCTCATTTAGTTGCTTTGGTTATACTACATTTGCTGCATATTTACCATCATTACTTTAAATTTGGACAGCAGTGCTGTGCAAACAGTGTAGACCCAGATCAGACTGCTCCTAATGAGCAGTCTGATAAGGGTCTTCACTGTTTGCCATTCTCCAACACTGTTTTGTATTAAAATCAGCTACATGTAGTTCAAGTTTGTAGAATGTTTATGTACTTGCTTTTTGATATGTCCAAATAATACGTAAAATATGGTATAATAGTGGCTGCAAGCTCTTAATCATTTGGCTTGACTATTTATGTCTCCCCCCTTCAGGGTCGGGAGACATATTGTTTTTCCCCGGGCGTCTGTCCGTCTGTCCGTCTGTCCGTCCGTCCGTCCGTCCGTCCGTCCGTCCGTCTGTCTGTCCGTCTGTCCGTCTGTCTGTCACAAATCGTGTCCGTTCTATAACTTGAAAACCGCTCAAGCTATATTCGCGAAACTTCATATAAATATCAATCAACATGAGACGACGTGCAGAGTGCAAGAATGGTAATTCTGGCATTTATACTTTTTGAGTTATTTCCCTTGGAACTTAGTCCATCACAAAATTGTGTTTCAGTCGTGTCCGTTCTATAACTTAAAAACCGCTCAAGCTATATTCGCCAAACTTCATATAAATATCAATCAACATGAGACGACGTGCAGAGTGCAAGAATGGTAACTCTGGCATTTATACTTTTTGATTTATTTTCCTTGGAACTTAGTCGATCACAAAATTGTGTTTCAATCGTGTCCGTTCTATAACTTGAAAACCACTCAAGCTATATTCCCGAAACTTCATATAAATAGCAATCAACATGAGGCGACGTGCAGAGTGCAAGAATGGTAACTCTGGCATTTATACTTTTTGAGTTATTTCCCTTGGAACTTAGTCCATCACAAAATTGTGTTTCAATCGTGTCCGTTCTATTACTTGAAAACCGCTCAAGCTATATTTGCGAAACTTCATATAAATATCAATCAACATGAGACGATGTGCAGAGTGCAAGAATGGTAACTCTGGCGTTTATACTTTTTGAGTTATTTCCCTTGGAACTTAGTCCATCACAAAATTGTGTTTCAATTGTGTCCGCTCTGTAACTTGAAAACTGCTCAAGCTTTATTCACGAAACTTCATACAAATATCAATCAACATGAGGCGATGTGCAGAGTGCACAAATGGTAACTCTGGCATTTATACTTTTTGAGTTATTTCCCTTGGAACTTTGTCCATCACAAAATTGCGTCGCAGTCGAGTCCGTCTATAACTTTAAAACCATTCAAGCTATATTCATGAAAGTTCATACAAATATCAGTCAACATCAGACGACATGCAGAATGCACTCTGGCGTTTATACTTTTTGAGTTATTTCCCTTGGAACTTTGTCCATCACAAAATTGCGTCTCAGTCGAGTCCGTCTATAACTTTAAAACCATTCAAGCTATATTCATGAATGTTCATACAAATATCAATCAACATCAGACGACATGCAGAATGCAAGAACCATAACTTTAGCATTTATACTATTTGAGTTATTTCCCTTAGAACTTTGTCAGTCACAAAATCGTGTCTCAGTTGTGTCTGCTCTATAACTTGAAAACCGTTCAAGCTATATTCACGAAACTTCATACAAATATCAATCAACATTAGAAGAATTGCATAGTGCAAGAACCATAACTCTTGCATTTATACTTCTTGAGTTATTTCCCTTGGACCTTTGTCAGTCACAAAATCGTGTCTCAGTTGCTTTATTACTTGAAAACCGGACAAGCTATATTCACGAAACTTCATACAAATGTCAGTCAGCACTAGACAACCTGCAGAGCACAGCATTTATACTATTTGAGTTATTTCCCTTGGAACTTTGTCATTCACAAAATCGTGTCTCAATCGTCTAAGCTCTATAACTTGAAAACCGTTTAAGCTATATTCATGAAACTTCATACAAATATCAGTCAACATATAAATAGACGACGTGCAGAGCACTGTAACTCTTGCATTTATATTTTTTGACAAAAACTAAATATGAATATTAGTCAACATTACATGACATGCAGAGCATAACAACTATAACTCTTGCATTTATACTTTTTACTTATTATGAATCCCTGCTTCAGGGTAGGGAAACATGTTGTTTTTCCCTTGGCGTCTTAATGACTGATCCTTTTGACATCAAAAAGGGGGGAGACATCTTTTTTTTCGTAGGAAAACAATTCTAGTTATCCCTGATGTGGACTATTAACTCTTTAAGCCCCGGTGACGCAATTAGCAAAATTTGCAAACAGCGTAGATCCTGATGAGGCGGCTCATAATGAGCCGCCTCATCTAGATCTACACTGTTTGCCCTCTAGTCTTTGAATTCTCAATATTAAAAGTCTTGGACAAGGCATTTTTTATATTTTTGCAGACGTAAATTTTGTCGTCTGCTTTTTGGTAGTGAAAGAGTTAAGCCTCTTTGGATGAAACTGTCCATGTTTTAGGTGCAAAGTGATTGTCTGTGTCCAAGTATCCTTTTCTAAAACCCTTTGGACTGATTATTAGATCAATTATTGACTGCTGAGAGAATGGAAAATTGAAAGAGCGGGTAACGGCTTGGTCATCTTAGACAAGATAGAAATTCAGGCCTTATTAGTTTTATTACTGTTGAAGTGATCTCTGTCTGAACAAAAGTATAGGCAACACTAGCATCAGCGTCCGCATCGGTGTCAGTGTCCAAATTGGATGTTTTAGTTAAATTTTTTAAAAGACACATATCTCCTTAACCCATGGATGGATTCTTTTGACACTTGCACTGTAGTTAGATATTGGTCCAGAGTTTTACAAAATACCAACCGCACCTAGCTCACTGACCTTGAAGTCAAGGCCATGGACTTAGAAATTTTGCATTTTAGCTTCCACATTGGATGTTTTGGTTAAAGTTTTTAAAGACCATATCTCCTTAACTCATGTATGGATTCTTCTGATACTTGCACTGTAGTTACTATAGATATTGGTCCAAAGTTTTACAGAGTACCTGACCCCCACCCCACTCAGTAACCTTGAGGTCAAGGTCATGGACTTAGAAGAAACTTGTGGAGTTTTGTTAAAGTACAGTAGAACTACAATGGCTCGACCCCTGATGGCTCGTTTACCCTGCCTGGCTAGAACTCACTTTGTGGTCCCTAGAGGTCAATTTATATAGAAAATAACCCTGGGTGGCTAGAACTACTTTTGGCTGGAACTAATTTCCATGGTCCCAAGCCTGTTTGAGCTATTGAAGTTCTACTGTATTATGATGGCATGCAGTTCCTTAAGGTTTGGGACAGATTTAGATTCTACTTGAACTGATGTTAGATACTGGCTTGAGGTTTTACAAAATACTTTCCCCACCCCACTCGATGACATTGAAGTCAAGGTCATTAATAAAGAATTTTATCTTACAGCTTTTGTTTATAAATATGCTGCCAATACATGATGATTGCATAAAGTTGTTTGTAGTGCAAGCCACAACCCCATAGTGACCTTCATGGCAAGGTCACATCATAATTCCTGTGAGATGGGCAAGCACCAGTTCAGGGGAGCTATGCTGTCATGACAGCTCTTGTTTGCTTTTATTTTGTCTTGCGTGCAACTAGCAGAATGCAAGACATGGTGTCAGTCGTGAGGACTGTAAACTAATAGCCTGGCTTCCAGGCTGAATGGTTATATGTATTCAAATGGTCACAAGTCTTAACATGGCTCTTTTTAATCTGATGGCCAACCATGTAGCCCCTTTGGTCCAAACCAAAAATAAAACATAGGGTCTGGAGCCAGTCTAGAGTAACTTTGGGTCCGGTTTTCTGGATTAGCTGTTTTGTGACAATGCAGTGATAGGTGAGACACTGCCTTCCACAGAATTCTTGTAGAAAATATTCCTCCTTTTTTTTCATTTTTTTTTTTTTTGTTGCAAATTTGATGATTGTTTGGTCCAAATTTAAAGCCAGAAGATTTCTTCATGGAAAATCAGCGGTTAAGGGATCGATTTTCCTTTCAAAGAATTCAAAAGAAACTTAATTTATCACTTGAGTTAGGAAGTGAAATTAGCAACTTATATAATATAACTGGTTATCTCCCCATTTCTTTTATTGAGGAAGGCAATGATTCTGTCAGATAAGGCATTGCCATATCTGATTGTAGTATCTGTTCCTTTTTTGTGATTTAAGGGCCAATTACCTCCCTATGGGCTCTATTGTCAGTCTTACACCTGGTCATTTAGACAAGTTTATGAACTTTAAAAGGGCAGATCACTTGACAATTTGGAGTAAAACTCCTCCTTTTTCCTTGACATTGGCTCTAAGCTCAGCGGGTAATGATGACATTAGCTCGCCTTTTAAATTTTGTTAATTGAATTTAACTCTGTTTAAGGCAGTTTTCTTCATTTATCGCTTTTTAATAGAGATTTCCTTGTTTCCCATAGTCATTAGGGGACATAACTGTGTTACTTTTTTTAATTAACACTTAACACCCATGACAAAAATAGCTCAATTTTCAAACAGGGTAGATCTTGATGAGGTTGCTCATTATGAGCTACCTCATCAGGATCTATACTGTTTGCCCTCTAGTTTAGATTTTTGTGAAAGGAGGCAATGAAAAATAAAGGATGATAATCCACTGATGGCTCCATGTTGATGTGTTCTGTATTTGGCAATACTTCAATCCCCTGAGACGGCTACATGTAAAAATTCCATGAAAAGTGTCATGAGAAGACAGGTCTGTCAAGACTGTAGTTGAGTAAAAATCTGAATATTGATATGTATATAATGATTTAGCAGATAAATGACATTGTTTTATGTGAATTGTTGTTTCCACATGTTAGATTGTGATGGTTTAGTTATGTCAGGTAAAAGCAACATTAGCAGCCCTCACCTGCACCTAGGTAATACAGAGCTGCAGGTAAGATGAAATTTTTGGAATAAATTTTTGTTATGCATTTCTTTTTTTTCTCAGTCTTTTTTTTCTCCTAGATAATTTTGCCAAAAAAATGACTTGATCTTAGGAGGCCACATTATTTTTTCGGGACTGCACTGCGACTGGAGGAAAAGAAAAATGGCTTAATTTTTTTCCACAAAATATGGCTTTAATTATCATAGTTTACCATAAGTACCAAAGATATTTGAGCGCTTAATAACATATCATAATTATCCTAAAATTAGAAGTGATTTTCATATCAATCAAGTCACAAAAGCACAAAAATGGAAACAGAATGGCAAACATTGCTGACCCTGATCAGACTGCTCATCTAGGAGCAGTCTGATCTGGGTCTGCACTGTTTGCTCAGGTATTTATGTCCCAGTATTTCTGGTTGCCATGGTAATTACCATGCCAAATCATCATAATTTCCTGATAAACCATCTCTCACAGGGAGACAGTATGCTCAGAATTAATATAAAAATGTGCATGTAGATGGAACTTTTCCTAGAGATGCTGACAGTATAGTGAGTTTGGAATATTGTTCTGTTTTGGCTTTTGTTTTGCCCGACATTCTCATGTGTTATTCATGATTATTCGTGGTTACGAAGCAGATAATTATTTTGATTCTAAAAGTGTAAAAGAGAAAAGCCATGCTAAGTCTTCATTGCTTTTGGAAGCATTATTTTGAAAAGTATACAGTTATAAGAGACCACCTAGCTATTGTTGAACAACATTACTAGAAGATGTCAGTGTTATATGTGATTGGAAATTTGCAGGGACTCAGAGTTAAATTATCTTAGAATTTGTAGATTATGAACTTGACAGATTGTTTCACTGAGAAGTGCCATGGTTGAGTTGTTAGAAGCCCTGAGCTGTGGTATAGAAGGTCTCTTGGGGTTGAATTTCCAAAGGTCTAGCCAGCAGCTGTTACCCCAACAGTAAATGGGTATATCTTTTTTCAAATCAGGCAAGATTAAAGGAAGATTGGCTCTGTCTTTCATAAATCATAATTATGCTGTGCTCAAGATATTGTGGACCTCCTCACCACAAGGGCATATACTAAAACATGGAGTGGAGTCAACCTTTGGCGTGGAGTCTTGGAGTGGAGTGATTTATTGATTGATTTGTTGCTTAACGTCCACGGTAAACAGCTATGGTCATGTCGGGACGGTCAGTTAACCTAACCACACTATTCCTGGGCAGGCTTAGACCTCCTAAGGGGTTAACCAGTACTAAGTGCCCATACTTTCGCCAGTAACTGACAACTGCCCTTCTTGAATCAGCGGAAGGAGAAACGAAAGTATGTGGCCAGGCTGGTGGAGTGGAGTGTTTTTTGGAGTGTAGATTTGAAGTGAACTTATCTGACTCTGTTCAGAAAACGTCTGGATAAGTAAAACTAAGAAAACATTTGGATAAGTAAAACATGCCTCACCCTTCATGGGCAAAGTTGCAAAGGGGCATGTTCTAATTTCTGGCTTGGCCTGATTATGTGAAATGACATAACAACTTGCTTGATGGCATAATACTGTGGACCAAGCCAGGGCAGGCCAAATATACTTTGGGTAACCAGTAATTAACATTATGGCCATACTGTATATAAATTATAAGCAGGGTACAGTCTTCTTGGCAGTTTGCAGTAGGGCCCTTGGAATATGATAATGAATCTTGTTAAATTCTTACCAAATTAGATTGTACCTTCTGACTTTTGGAACAGATGTATACTTACTTGCTTACTTAATCTCTGGCTGGCTGGCATGGTGGTCCACTTATAAACTTACTCGTTTATTGAGTCTGTATTTCCTCTGACATGGCCAACTTATTTTGACACTGACAATGGACTCATTAGCAGTAGATCTGATTTTAATTCCTATAGTCTCTGAGTCAAGGAGCGGTCATCTTCTGACCTTGTGTGACTTATTAACTACTCCAAAAAGCAACATACTCCACTCCAAGGCTCCACTCCAATAGTTAACTCCACTCTATGTTTTAGTATATGCTGGCCACAAGGCAATAGGAAACCTTAACCTGTATATTGCACCCGCCATCATGGCAAAGGAAGTCAAAGAACCTGTAGAAAGCCAAGTCGTTTGTGCTTTCTCCCATAAGATTTGATCCGGACTCCAACCATAGCAGATAGATGGTGATTACATGGCAAATGCCATGGGAGCTGCAGCATTTCATGTAATTTCTTCAATTTTGATGTGATGCCATAATGTTGGGAGTGTTATCAAGGCTTATGGGATTTTACTTGATATTTTGTTTGGTTACATATTCTATATATAATTACCTTGAATTTCACAGGTAAACGTAATTCATTATCAATATGGTGAAAGGCAAAAGCTTCTGGTTAAATTCAAAGTATATTTTTGTAGTATTTTGTGTCTTTTCTTGGATTTTGTTTGATTCGCTGCCAGTGTTTATGTAGCTACTGTTGATAATTTCATCACAGATTCCATTAAAAAGTTTGGCAGTTTTCCTTCTGGCTCCATGTTTACAGTAAATAATGCATTAGTGTGTTTATACTGTATTTATGCTAAATATTCTTACCCTCCTTGCAGCCATTGGTCTGAATGATTCTTCCGTCTTCGAACTTGGATGTCATTTTGTGCTTTCTGGGATGTTTACTTTCATTTTTTTGACAAACAGTGCAAACCCTGATCAGACTGCTCCTTAGGAGCAGTCTGATCTGGGCTTTCACTGTTTGGTCGGGGATATAGTGTAAATACGGTGTCTTTGGAAAACAGGTAGAAATGAAAAGCTCAGCTCAATTACACATGCCTATCTCAATCTAGGATCTGAGATATAAGAAACAGTTGTGTTTACCTGATAAGTCCACACTTAGTTTTGGCAGCTGTCTTCAGTTGTAATTAGTCACATTCAGAGAGCTTCCAGATGTATAATCTGTCATGATTTGGTCAGTCTTGGGACTTTCCTTCTACTTTTCAGTCAAATTTCTTGCTTGTTCTCTCACACATCCACAGGAAAAGGAAAAAATAATAGCAAGATTGACTATTGGTGGCCTCTGGAGTAACAAGATATTCTAATGGTGGACTTTGATCACTCTGTACTATAAACAGGATATGATGTCATGATAATGACATGAAATGGGAAGTGATGTCATGTGATCATCATGTAATTTGACCATGTCAGATAAGGGACCCTACTGTTGCAAGAAACACGTTTTGTCCTTATTTTTGCCAGTGTGAATTCATTGTATCACTAGTTGATTCCTAGAAGATGGTTTTGCGCTAGCAATGTTGTTCTACTGTTGCTAGGAGCACATTTTTTTTTGCCATTAGGAAACCATATTGCAAGATGTCAACTTTTATGACCAGCTCTTGTTCAGTGTGTTGCCATAGTGTCGTCGGTAACATACCAGTGTATTACCATGACATACTTTTCATAAGGGTTCTATTGTTTTGTTGGGATGGCCTTCAATGGAAACAATTTGAATATCAGATGTGTAATCAGCTCTTTTAGGGAAGAATTAGCTCCCACTGAGAGTGCAAATTCTTTCCTGTAAATGCACCATCCAAGGCCCTGGTAGCAAATTGTAACTAATGGAATGTAGATTTTCTGGCCCATTCTATTCCAAGCCATTACAGTCCATATTTTAAAGTACTCTACTGGAAAAAAAGTCCCAAAGTAGTGACAGTTTCATTCATCTGCCAGCATGTTCTTTAACTCTTGTAGTGCCAAAAAGAAAATAATTGAATTTGCAAACAGCATGGACCCTGATGAGGTGGCTCATCATGAGCCACCTCATCTGTATCTACACTGTTTGCCTTCTTTTCTTTAAATTCTCAATATGATATAGCTTGAACAGAACTTTTAGAAATTTTTGCAGACATAATTTTGGCATCTGCATTTTTGGGCTTCAGGGGTTAATCCCACAGTAGCAGAAACTTGAACCTGGCCCCCAGGTTATAAAACTTGAGTACATTCTCAAACTCAAAATAAAGCACACTGATTGGCTTCTTCGCAGCACATGCTCGGAAGCAGCCAATCAGTATGCTTTATTTTGAGTTTGAGATTAAAATAAAGCACACTGATGATTGGCTGCTTCCGAGCACATGCTCGGCAGCCAATCAGTATGCTTTATTTTGAGTTTGAGATTGTTCTCAAGTTTTATAACCTGGGACTCTGTCTTAAAATAAAGCACACTGATTGGCTGCTTCCGAGCACATGCTCGGAAGCAGACAATCAGTGTGCTTTATTTTGAGTTTGAGATTATTCTCAAGTTTTATAACCTGGAACTCTGTCTTATCTATAATAGATGTTACTCCATATCATTCACAGAATCTGACTGGAAGCTGGTAATTACACTGTATCATGGGAGGCCATTCTCAGAAATAAGGAATTCGGTATTAACAAAATTTTGTGGAATGAAAATAAGCTGTCTGTCTGGTAGCTCAAAAGAAAAAGCATGTGACAGAATTTGAATGACATGCTAAAATTTGAAAGACATGCTTGAATTTGAATGACATGCTCTTGTAACATTCTTTATTAGGAACTAAGAAAACAGACCAATTTTTTTACCATCAAATTTGGGCATATTGGGAGTTCTGAAAACAGAAGTTGTGTGAAAAACATTCTGAAGTTGGAGTAGACTGTGGGAACTGTTAATTCTGCACTAGAATTAAAGGTTAGATTTAATTGCATTTTAATACTTTAAGCACAGAAAATGAAAATAGGTAAATTTGCAAACAGTGTTGATCCAGATGAGGTGGCTCGCTTTGAGCCGCCACATCTGGACTACAGTGTTTGCCCTCTTGTCTTTGAATTCTCAATATGATATGTCTCGGATGAAACAGTTTTCAAATTTTTGCTGACATAGTTTTTGTCATCTGTTTTTTGGGGGGATTTTTTTGTCGCACTTCAAGAGTCAAACACATTATTAGTATGGTATTGAGACAGAGGTGCCAAAGGAAACAGGGTTGTTTCAGATAGACTTAAAATTTAATGCAAATATTAACTTATGGAAGGATGGACATGAGCAAACAGACATCAGACAAAAGCTGTTAAGATTGTATGGTTGTTTCTGCCATATTTACAAAGGGGAACAACTTTTATGATTTCTTGTTTGTTTTCCTGGATGACTTAGCCCTTCCAAAAGGGGATGGAGTACATTCTGTCATCCATTGTGAATGGAGGTGAACATGAAAATGGCAGAGTTTTTCTCTTGAAATGTACCCATTTACTAAATTTGCCTGTTTGTTCTCTTTGCAGGAGTAAAATGGACTATAAACTGTGAAGATGTGTGGAACAGAAAAATGTCAAAGGTTAGTTATGTTAACTCTTTAAGCACCAAAAAGCAGACGACGAAATTTACATCTGCAAAAATTTAAAAAATGCCTTGTCCAATGCATTTCATATTGAGAATTCAAAGACTAGAGGGCAAACAGTGTAGATCTTGTTGAGGCGGCGCATTATGAGCCGCCTCATCAGGATCTATGCTGTTTGCAAATTTTGCTAATTTCGTCTCTGGAGACTTAAAGAGTTAAAGGTTAGTTTTTAGTTCATTGATACATACATGCTGTAATAAGTTTTAGGTATCTGAGTTTTTAGATTACTTACGTAGTCTTCTGATATTGGAAGCTATTTTGTAAGTCTTGGAGTGGAGACATTGAGTGAAGTCGTGGAGTGGAGTCATGGAGTGGAGTCTGGCTGCACTTTTAAGACTCTACTCCAGAATTCAGATCTCCACTCTGGAGTGGAGATCTGAATTCTGGAGTAGAGTCTCTGGAGTGGAGATCTGAATTCTGGAGTAGAGTCTTAAAATTGGTGATTTCTTGTAAAGGATAGAAGAGAGAGACAGCCTGCCTCCTCCTCACACCTTAACAATTTCACCCCAAGACTTCTCTGAAAACATGAATTACAGAACTTTTGAAAAATGATTTAGATGAGTGTATGACTGACAGAAAATGCCATAAAAAGGTGTTATAAAGTGGTGATAGCAAATCTTGGGCTACCATAATCTTTTCAGAAGGTAATAACTCTTTCCAATTCAAATTTGGACAGATCTGTATGACCTTAGGAGGCCATTAGCATGTTTGCCAACAATATAGACTCTGATCAGACTGCTCCTGATCTAGGGCTACACTGTTTGCTCCGATAACATTTCTTGAATATTTAGGATAAATTTGGTAATACCTTTGAATTTTAATTGATAGTTATGTGATACACATTTAAAAATTAAAGACTAATGGAATGCTTGTTCAATGTATTGCTCTAAAGTGGGATATTTATTTTCTGAATAAGGTGTTTTCTGTCAGAGAATTGAAACCACAGACTTCCTTTTACTTTGTGTCCTAAATAATAGATTGGAAATTGCATTTTAAAATTAGGCAAAGTGTTGTACTGAATGTAATCAGACACTTTTCTCCACTAGTCTCTTTTAATATCGCTACATGCATTTTTTCCATCAGCTGTTGATATACACTGAGCCACTTTAATTACGCACCACTTTTCCGGAGCCCGCATTTTACACCTCAATTGCTATAATCAAAGATTTTTTATAGAATGTTATTTAGTGGCATTTTATCTATTTGATGACAGCGAAAAAAATTTAGAATCACTCATGCGAAACCTTCCAGTTCCTCACAAGCACATTTTGACAAAACTGCACGTGCAACCTAAGCGTTTACGCTTTTGAAATGCATTATGCAATAGGCACTATTCCCAGTGATCGTTTTAATAGAAAAACACGAAAAACAAATACTTTTTTGAAGGCAAACCCTCTTTTACTGCGATTTAATTGAGATACAACGTGACGTTTTGAAGAAATGCTCGGTTTGACGTCATTTTAACGTCAGTTACAATAACTAAACTAGATTTTCTTTGCAAATTGTTTTGTTACAAGTCACTTGTGTGCACACAAATATCAAAACACTAACTATTCTATCATTTGCACATCAAAGAGCCTTAGGAGTAGTGACGTCATCGCTTACGTCAACGGGATGGCGTTAATATATCCAAAAAATGTTTGTATGCAAATTAACGCCGGATACATCGTTGTTTACTATGAAATTATAAAAGAAGTGTTCTAACAATTGGTTTGCTCAGAAACATTCAAAATTTCTATAGTATTTAAAAAAGTGTGACTAAAAAAACGTTTTCAAACCTTTGGCATTTGGCAACCAAAAATAATCGATTGCTGAAACCAATGTAAAGTTTACAAACATGTTCCAGTCTTCTATATCGCCGAAAATGAATCGGCTCTAAACGATGACATAGCAAAAATTCGACACTGATAGTAGTGCAGTGTGGTCCGAACGCAATGCAAAATAATGCAATGTGAATTTGTGTTTTGCGGGTACTGCCCATTCGGATCCGTTTTCTTCATTGTTTCTGGTTCGATCACAACCCATTTTCTGTGGATTGTGCAGATATAGATGCGTGTTTCGCTGAATGTTCCAGATTAAAATTATCATATTTCTTTTCCGAGAAATCTTACATTTTACAAGTGGTGCGGAACTAAAGTGGCTCAGTGTAGATGAGATTTATACTAGTCCAACATTGGAAACTGTTGGTTGAGTGACAGAAAGTGCAGACCCTGATGAGACTAGAAGCAGATGGATGGATGATTTCACGTCCTTTTCAACAGTATTTCAGTCATATGGTGATAATGAAAGGACCCTGTTTACAATTGAAAATATTTTCCCCTCCATTGGGAATCAAACCCGGTGCCCCTAGATCAGCAGGCCAGTGCTTAACCCTCTGAAATACCAGGGCTTCTGACTAGAAGCAGTCTCAAATGTGTGTGATAATTGTGAGAGAGAGAGAGAGAGAGAGAGAGAGAGAGAGAGAGAGAGATTAATCTAGTACTATATGTATTTCCAGATGCTGAGATACTGTTAGTCTTTGGTCCTGGTTTCACCTCCAAGTTTTGTTAGTCTTTTGGTCCTGGTTTCACATCCAAGTTTGGTGTATTGTCTCTTCTGTGTCATCAGCCAACATTGGGGTAAGTTGTGAAAACTGGATGGACTGAAGTAGGGGAGAGGGTATTTAGAGGGATTTAGAGGGCAGTAGTGGGTGATTTGGACCAGTATTTTATCATGTGAAGTAAGTACGAAGTAAAAAAATTCATCAGGAGTGTTGAAACAATTCCTCCAAGAGGCTATCACTCAAAAAAAGGCATAGTTCCATGGTAGATGATCTTGAGTTGTTACTGTTTTCATAGCATTTGTTTTGTAATATTCATGAATCTAGTTGTGTGAGCCCGAGTGATTAATCTTAGCATAAGATCCATCAATAAACACTAAGCACTAAAATAAGGTTTATATGAGTGTGTCAATTAAAGCGATATTCAAGGACGATGATGAAGTTTCTTTAAATCCCCGCAAAATTACATCTGCAAAATTTCAAAACTTGTTTCATCCAAGCTACATCAGGTCTAGAGGGCAAACAGCACAGATCTGGATGAGGTGGCTCATGATGAGCCACCTCATCTGGATCTATTCTGTTTGCAAATTCATCTATTTTCAGTTATGGTGAGAAATTCATGAAAAGTAATTAACAGTATTTTTCATCATGTAAGAAGCTGCCTACATTTGAAACAGCATTTTCAATTGATTATTTAACATAACGTTTAAATTTATTTCTGACTTCATTTAAATTGCTATTAGAGGTTTCAAATTTAAATTTTGCACTTTATCAGATATGCAGTTAAAACAGAATTAGCATGTCTGAGAAGAATTAAACTCATTAAAAGCATTAAAAGTAGGTAAGAGTTAAGTGTCACAATCTTAGACAAGTTTAATGTGTTCTTGCACAGAATTATGCATATCTCTAGGTACACAAAGGGAAACGCCTTAAAAATCCTAAGTATTAGGACAGGAATAAGTATCCTTTTTATATCGATCTTAAGATAGGGAGTTTTACCTTTCAAAATAATCCTCCAGATCTAGACCCACGTTAAAAAGACAGATCTAGATTTTTAGCTCACCTGAACCAGCGGCTCCGGGGGGAGCTTATAGTATAGGCAGGCTCAGTCCTCCGTCTGTCCGTCGTCCGTCCACAATTTCAAATGACTTCTCCTCTGAAACCGCTCATATGTAGCCTCCTGGGGTCTTGGGAACGAAAAGTTGTTAAAACGGTCCTGGTCACATGACCAACATGGCCGCCATGAAGATTTTGGGCTAAAAATTGGTATCTACAGTCATCTTAATGAGTACATGAAGATTTGTGAGTACAAGAGGTCAAGGTCATTCTTTGACCTTTGACCCATAACTCACATATTTTGACAATTTCAGACAATCTCCTAAAAAATCACTGGGCCAATTGTAACCAAATTTCATATGTAGCCTCCTGGGGTCTTAGGAACAAAAAGTTGTTCAAACGGTCCAGGTCACATGACCACATGGCTGCCACGCCCATATATGGTAAAACCTTTAAAAATCTTCTTCTCCAGAACCAATTGACCGATATCCTTGAAACTTGGTATGTAGTGTTGGGTACTCCAGTACTATCAAGATTGTTCAAATTATGACCTTGGGTTGACGTAGACCTTTTTAACAGCAAGGTCAGATATGGGAAAATGCTAGAACATAAGATTTCATGGAAAGTTTTGAAGATTAAAGCCTAAAAATTGATTTATGCAGTCATCTTAATGAGTACATGAAGTTTTGAGAGTACAAGAGGTCAAGGTCATTCTTTGACCTTTGACCCAGAACTCTCATATTTTGACAATTTCAAACAATCTCCTCAAAAACCACTGGGCCAATTGTAATCAAGTTTCATTTAGAGCCTCCAGGGATTGAGGGAATGAAAATTTGTTCAAATGGTCCTGATCAAATGACCAACATGGCCACCACTCCCATATATGGTAAAAACCTTCATGAATCTTCTACTCCAGAACCAATTGACCCGTGGCCTTGAAACTTGGTATGTAGTATTGGGTACTCCAGTACTATCAAGATTGTTCAAAATGATGACCTTGGGTTGACCTTAATTTTTTTTACGGCAAGGTCAAATATGGGAAAATGCTAGAACATAAGTTTTCATGGAAAGTTTTGAAGATTTTGGCCTAAAAATTGGTAAATTCAGTCATCTTAATGAGCACAGTCATGAAGATTCATGGGTACAAGAGGTCAAGGTTATGCTTTGACCTTTGACCCAGAATTCTCATAGTTTGACAATTTCAAACGTCTTCTTAAAAGCCACTGAGCCAATTGTAAGCAAATATATAGAGCCTTCAGGGGTTGAGGGGTACGAAAAATTTCTTCAAATGGTCAACATGGCCTCCATGCTCATATATGGTAAAAACCTTTAAAAATCTTCTTCTCCAGAACCAATTGACCGATGGCCATGAAACTTGGTACGTTGCATTGGGTACTCCAGTACTATCAAGATTGTTCAAATTATGGCCTTGGGTTGACCTTGACCTTTTATACAGCAATGTCAAATATGGAAAAATGCTAGAACATAAGATTTCATGGGCAGTTTTGAAGATTTTGGCCTTAAAATTGGTATATACAGTCATCTTAATGAGGTCATGAAGAATTATGAGTACAAGAAGTCAAGGTCACTCTTTGGCCTTTGACCCAGATCTCTCATGTTTTGACATTTTCAAACATTTCCTTAAAAGCCAAATGGCCAATTGTAAACACATTTCATATAGAGCCTCCAGGGGTTGATTGAACAAAAATTTGTTCAAACAGTCCAGGTCACATGACCAACATGGCAGCAATCCCAATTATGGTATAAACCTTATATATTTTTCTTCTCCAGAACCAATATGCCTATGGCCTTGAAACTTGGTAAGTAGCATGGAGTACTTGAGTACTACCAAGGCTGTTCAAATGATGACCTTGGGTTTACATTGACTGTTTTTGCGGCATGGTCAAATATGGGAAAATGCTAAAACAGAAGATTTCATGGAAAGTTTTGAAGAGTTTGACCTAAAAAATGGTATATATGGTTGTCTTAATGAGTACATGAAGATTTATAAGTACAAGAGGTCATGGTCATTCTTTGACTTTTGACCCAAGACTCATATTTTGACCATTTCAGACATAAGAAAAAGCCACTTTGCCAATTGCTCAGGTGAGCAATTCAGGGCCTCATGGCCTTCTGGTTGGGATTGTTTCGGAAGAGAAAACTTCATCTTATAGCAGATCTACTCAAAACTGATGTAGATATTTGGGATCATTCTTGAGTGGAAAACTCGTCTTACAGCTCAGTCAATACAATATTGCAAGCAGTGTTAACCCAGACCAGGCCCTGAGGTTATAAACATTTTTCATGCTCAACTCAGCTGAGCTTGAAATTTTACCTGCTATTAGATAGCAAATTACTGATGAGTACAGTTGTTTTCTTGCTCAGTTTAGCTGAGTATGAAATTTTCTCTGCTTATGAATATGAAAATGCCAACATTAGTTGGCATTTTCGTATTTATCAGCAGAGAAAATTTCATGCTCAGCTGAGTTGAGCACGAAAAAAGTTTTATAACCTCGGGGCCAGACTGCACTAAAGAGCATGTCTCTGTAAGTAAGTAAGGTCAGGCTGTCTTTTGACAAAGGTAACAAAACTACAGAAAAGTAGCTAAACTTCAGTTTCATAAAGGAACGAAGAAACTTTCCATTTATTGTCTATCTGCTTGTACATGTATCCAGTTTTCCTCCATCTGTGTATCCACACTTCATGAACCAGTGCTTGGATTTCCACAAAACTTGCCTTGATATGTCAGTAAGATAACCCAGATTTCATTAGGTTTCAGTGACCTTGACCCCATTATGACTTAAAAAATGTCCTTCTGTCTATACATCAATTTTAGCATTTAGGCACATTTACGTCCTGAACCAGTAAGGTCACACAAGGACTGTCTTTGAATATTGACAAGAATTTGAATTTTCACTGGGCTTGTTTAGATATATCATTGGAATTAGCCTGAGAGATTATTTGGTTGTGCTTTTCAGTGTCACAGGACTGAATGTTATAAACATCTCTTGAAAAAAAAATGAATTTTCACCAAACTTGCATGGAATCATAAGCCTTGTAGATTATTAGATTTGGGTGACCTTGACCTCATTTTCAGGGACCCAGGAGGGCTTTGCATGTTAATGAATATCTCTTGAACCTATTTATTGGTACCAAGACCTAAAGAAAATTACAGGGTGAGGAATGCACTATCATTCTATGTAGACTCTTAATGTAGGTTTAAATAGTTCTGTAGAATTCTTTTGTTACTAGATCTTGCATCTTTCTGAACAGTTGACAGCTGCAGCCTATAGGTATGAGATTGAGTCTATAATTATTGTCACTTTTATCACCATTACTGTGCAAGCTGATACTGACCAACTCAGATTCCAATTTAGTCAACCAAATTACTATATCAGGACAAATTATATTTAGAAATACAAAACCAGCAGTTTATATTGCTGTAAAGGTCAGCATGTGGTCACCTGAGGTCATTGATGAATAGGGCTATTTTAATAGATGCTGGAGATATTGTCCTCTAATTTGCTGATCAGTTTTTGCTTGAATTCATGGTTATTATACTTAATTGATGAGGCATGGTTGATGCTCAAACAGTAAAACAACCCCATGATAAAATTCTGTCATTAAGGGCTCTATGTTCATTTTTTGTTGGAAAAAATTGTATACACTCAGACATTTAAAGATGACCTATCAATCTGAAAAATAAAAAAAAAAAGTTTTGTATAATTATCACAATTCTTCTTCATGGCCAAACCTGTTTTTTTTTTTTTCCTAACTCACCTACAGGAATGTTATATACCTCACTAGACCTTAGTTTTGAAATGTCATACCTCAAACCTGCAATCCACTAATAGATGATGACTTCCGTGGTGCTTCTTTACAGGATATATTGGCTGTAAGTGATTGCGATAAACTCAATGCAATGCTGTTATGCTATAATCTGATATTCAGTGATAGCACAAACAAAATGTTTGGAGTTTGCCTGAATGACAGTACAGTAGACCCTTGCACTGGTGTCCTCATCATTGTCAGCCTGATTCGGGCTGAAACTAGTGCCAAATAAAAGTGTTGGGATAAACATTCAATTGACCATATGTGCCCCAAATTCTCGTTCTTTAGTTTTGGAGTTATAGCCCCTGGAAGTAAAAAAAACATGACTTTCCACGACTTAACCCTCGAATAACTCGACAATGGAGAAAGGAGAATTTCTGGGATTTTTTCCCAAGAAATATATGAGAATTATCTGTATTTTAAGCACAGTTTCAGATTGATTCGTGCAAGTCACCTTTTGACAATAAAAGCCATTGCAGTCCCATACAAAAAAGAGTTTGCTCCTTTATTACTGCATTTGAATGTTTTGGTTGATCAACAATTCCTGTATGAGGAGATAATTCACAAGCTTTGCATGTGGATTATCCCCCATACTGGCAAGCAAAGTAAGGCATGTAGACCTGACACAGTGACAATTTACTGACCCACTGGGCACACAACCTTGAATCAACATAGAATCAATGTTGATTCAATGCAGTGGCATTGAATCAAGATTTATTCAATGTTGATTCAACATTGTGTGCTGCTGGGATATAAGTACTAAGTGCTTACGTTTGCATTTCCTGGCAAGACTAATGTAATTATTTTCTTATGATAGGCAAGCACAAGTTAGATTTGCTAACATGTATGGGGACAGGTCTTGTTAGTCACATTTCAAAACACATTTAGTAAATAACATGGAATTTATATCAATTATCGTTGTCAAAATACATAATTTTATTATGATCTGTTCAGAAGCATTAAAGCTATTTTCACCATTCTTAGTTTATGGATCAATTCAAATACCATTTTAAAGTAGATACCAGTGAGCTTAATAAATTGATTTAGAATTGATTTTGATTAAAATGCATCAAATTGTTAGGAATAGATTTAGTTTACTTTATAGTGATATTATTGTCAGAGGGATTATTGAGTCAGATTTTTATGTAATATTTATTCCCATTTAAAGGTTTATTATATAAAATTTTATCCCCTGTAAATTAGATGGAAATGATTTGTCAACAAAACCTGTCTGTATATTTATTTTAACATTGTGGTGCAATGACATATTTAAAGAAAAATTTCAGGGTTCATTCTAGAGCTTTGAGAGAGAAATTTTGAGGCTTTTTCAGGATTTCGTCAGATTTTAGAGTTCTATATTCAATGCATTTCCCTCAGTAGAAAATAGGGAGAAGGCAGCCAGAAGTTGGAGGCATTTTTTTCCTTATTTCCCTGGAGACTGAGCCCTGCATTTTATATAAAGTTATGGGGTGAATTTGTTACTGTGGTTTTATTTTTCCACTCTGGATCATAAAAAGACAGCAGTCCAGTAACTTTATGGTTGGTTGTTTTGGGTGTAACATCTCTTTGAAAAGGTATTTCAGTCTATATCGAGCCATCTCCCAGAGAGAGGGAGAGAGGAAAGAGATATAATAGGGAAGAGAAAAAATGTCCAAACAACCCCTATCTGCACTTACATACTGCAAGTACAGTAGGCCCTTGCCTTACTGTTATCCAAATTATTACGATGCCCTGGGTCTGAAAGTTACCCAGCACCATTGCCCAACTGCAGCCACCACCGGTAGGCCCCTGCTGTACTATTATCCAGATTAGTAGGATGCCCTGGGTCTGAAAGTTACCCAGCACCATTGCCCGACTGCAACCACCCCCAGTAACTATATGAGATAATCAAGTGTTGCTTGTTCATTTGTCATGGTTGGTTAACACATAGAGCCAAAATATGAAAATAGCTGAATTAGCATAATGAGCCCCCTCATCTGAAATTTTGCACACGTAAATTTTGACACCTGTTCCTTTATTTTTCTTTTTCACTTTACGCTTAAGCTAGGGCTGATATCACAGGTTGGTTAACTCTTTAAGCCCCAATGACGCAATTAGCAAAATTTGCAAACAGCGTAGATCCTGATGAGGCGGCTCATAATGAGCCACCTCATCTAGATCTACACTGTTTGCCCTCTAGTCTTTGAATTCTCAATATGAAATGTCTTGGACAAGGCAGTATTTCAATTTATGCAGATGTAAATTTTGTCGTCTGCTTTTTGGTACAAGCCCCAGTGACGCAATTAGCAAAATTTGCAAACAGCGTAGATCCTGATGAGCCGCCTCATCTAGATCTACACTGTTTGCCCTCTAGTCTTTGAATTCTCAATATGAAATGTCTTGGACAAGGCAGTATTTCAATTTATGCAGATGTAAATTTTGTCGTCTGCTTTTTGGTACTGAAAGAGTTAACAGGGCTAAGTTGTGACCTGTCCATTGAGTACTTTGTATTATTCTGGAACAGGCTACAATAACCTTTCAGTATACCCCTCCAGCAGAGTCAAATACTGGTTTTGGTTTCTTAAGAAGTTTATTTTATCTCACATAACAAGGTTGACATTTATATACAAATTCAACACCTGCTGTCTGAGCACAAAAGACATCCTCCAATCTTTACTAGATTAACTCTCACAATGTCTGCTGGTTACCAATGTTTTTGAGTGTAAAAATCAGGATGTTAAAACTGATGCCTGCAAAATTTCAAAAATTGTCTGAGGTTTATCATATGAGCTGCATCATCTGGATCAACACTGTTTGCCAATTCAGTAATTTCCATTTAGGTTTCAAACATCTCCAAAGCCATAGAGTCATTTGGATCTAAAGTTCATATGGAAATTCCATGGGCCATACCCAGGTGAAATGATGATCATGGTGACCATGAACTACCATGAAAAAAGCATGGACTACCATGGTATTTCATGGTCATACAATCATAGTCAACTATGGTCGACCATGTTTTGTAAAATGGCCGCCCATGGTTTTTGATGGTCTCCTCAACACCATGGTCAACCATGGTCTATGTCCGTGGTAGACTATGGTCAAAGACCATGGTAGATCACAGTGTTGATGAGACCATCATAAACCATGGGTGGCCATTTAACAAAACATGGTCAACCATGGTTGAAGTACCATAAAATAGCATTGAAATTCATGGTATTCCATGGTTGTATTACCATGAAATATCATGGTAGTCCATGGTATTTCATGGTAGTGCATGGTCAACTGACAATCTTTTAAACACAATGCTTGCAACATTGCAACAAACGAAAAAAACAACACATATACCAGTAGAGTTTTTAATGGCTTAAAAGTAACTATATTATGGGTTACACTAATTAGAATCATCATGATCAGCAGCCTGCTGTATTATCCATGGACAAGCATAGTTGACCATGGTCAATCATACCACAGATATTGAATTTTCATGGTATTTGCTGGTTGACCATGAAGAAACATGGTAGACCTTCAAAAACCATGATGACCATGGTCAACCATGGTCACTATTTCGCCTGGGTAGGAATGAAAGTTTATATGAACAGCTGTGGTCATATTACGAAGATTGCCTTCATGCCCATATGTGGTGAAAACCTTGATCTATGATGATTCAAGATCGATGCCTGCTCACCTGCTCACATTACCTCAGAACAGATACATTGTCATTATGTCAATTCAGGTGAGCAATTCAGGCCCTCATGGCCCTGTTGTTTAACACTTTAAGCACCTGTGACGAAAATAGCAGAATTTGCAAACAGCGTAGATCCTGATGAGGCGCTCAATATGAGCGCCTCATCTAGATCTGCACTGTTTGCCCTCTAGTATTCGAATTCTCAATACGAAATGTCTTGGACAAGGCATTTTTTGAATTTGTGCAGAAGTAAATTTTGTTGTCTGCTTTTTGGTGCTTAAAGAGTTAAAGCTTAACAAATCCTGGCATGAGATCGGTGTAGGTTATTCGCATTATTATTTTTTTAGCAACCTTCGATGCATTTTTATACACCCTTCTCTCCTTGCCTGTCATTATTGTGGTTTATATAATGGGAGAACAGTATGATTATGAGTTTAAAGTGTGTTTTGAATTTTAAATTGATGACACAGTCTCCGCTTTGCACCTTACACAAAACATGATGTATTTCTTTATAGTGGTTTATAATCGAATATCGCTTTGAGAAGGCGTTCAAAATAGGTTTTCTTAATATAACATAAACATTAGGTAAGATACTAAAACCGATAAGATTGATGACAAATTATTATTCACAAGATTAGCTTTGACTTAAGGAGACATTCTTAGTGTAAGCCTTTTAAGATAGGGAGCAGTGTTTCTTCATGTTGAGACTCTGGTCTCAGCATCTAACTAGATCAACATAGCTCTAAATAACCAGAACCTCATGATTATTCTATTCTAGGAGGCCGTGGCAAGATAGGGGGAAGGGGGTGGGGGTGCAAACACTTCATGGAGAAACAAGAAAATAATCCAAGGGTAATAATCCTCTCCCCATCCTCTCTTTCCTCTCGTGTTTTATCTGGACCTGTGAGGTCTGATACATTGATACTTCAAGATCTTCACAAAGTTGTTGACACAACATCCAGGTGCTATGAGGTCTGATCCCTGCTCTGTATCATTGTACTTATCTCTTATCTACAGGGGTTGATTGGCCCCTATTCTGTGTCTTGCTGGGGTTTCTCCCTAGAGCTTGATCCCTTGATTTTATCTCGCTGATTTTATCAGTTTTATCAAGTAGAGGTAATTTTACCTTGACAGTTGATTGTCATTGTACTTCGCTATTCTACCTTTAAAGGTATTGTTCAGTTCGGCAAGGTCTTTTTAACATTTGACTCTGTTTAAACTGAATGAAGTCTGAAATGAATGGGATGCATTTATTTTTAGTACAGACAGGCTACCCGCTAAATCGTGGGTATCAAATTGGAATTCCATGTGATTCATAGTTTATGATCTCTCGAGTGGATAATGACATGAAATGCTTGGTGTCATTTTCTTCATACTTGGATACTTTGACAGTTGGAAGTTTTGTTAATATCTCAGTTTTATCAGAAATTTTAGGTCAGATAAATACATATATGATACAAGCAGTGTATGTTTACTTATTGTTGAAATAACTTTAACAAATACTGGTAGGATTTTAATATATGATTTCAGATGCTGAAATTATTGTGTGTGTTGGTTGATAAGTAACAGAGAGAGGATAAGTCTTCAGTTGGTTGACGAGTTCCTAATTAGCAAGGTGAGTTAATTTTTGACAGAGCAGCATATAAGGTTTGGTACATGTATATCAATTAAACTTTTTAGTTTGCCTATACAAAAGTACAGGAAGAACTATTGTTGTCAGCCAAGCGTTAGTCAGTGTCAGCATCTTCATTTGGGCTAAACTAGATCAACTTTTTTCAAGATCTGTATCTCTCCTAAACCCATTTGTGGGACACCGGCAAACAGTGCAGACCCAGCTCAAATGCCTCAGAATGTGGTGTCTAATCAGGGTCAACAGTGTTTGTTTACAGAAAGTTTTATGGAAAATACATGTACAACAAAAGTGAAAACATTCACCAGAAAACTCCAGAAACTACAAATGTACACATCCAGATAATAAGGATGGACAATTCCACTGGTCATTTGAAGAAGGGTCAATGTCAAGTTTGGAATGAAATCAGGCCCGGATCCAGACCACCACGTACTGGTGGGGCTCTGGATAACTGGTGGGGCTGAGAGTTGCCGAGATGTGTGTGTGTATGAGGGGCTTGAAAATATTTTACTAATTAGGGATCAGTTTGGTGAGGATTTTTGAAAATGTCTTTTTTGCCTTGAAATATATGTTGTGATCTCATTAGAATCGCCGCGATGAGGCGATTCTAATGAGATTTCACAACATATATTTGTGTGATCTCATTAGAATCGCCTCGATGAGGCGATTCTAATGAGATTTCACAACATATATTTGAATCTAACCGCATGGATAAATTATCTCAAACTGTCATCAGATACTCCTAATTATCTTGAGGCGTACATATTATACATAACACAGAGGCCCAGATGGCGGGGCTGGAGCCCCAAAGCCCACTCCCTGGATCCGGGGCTGGAAATAGCGCATTTACCAGGTGTGTTGATGGCAGCTTCCCCAAGTTGTACCAGGGATATGGTTCGGATAGTGTTGTGTGGCATTGCATTACATTGACTAGGAAGGGTCTGGCTAGATTGTTATAAGTTTTTGCTGGGATCTTCAAATCTGTCGGCCTCCAAATACTGGCATTACTAGCCAATACTCATAAACCTAATGCTAATCTAACTCCAAACTTAATCCTGGGAAGGGTGTGGTTACTAACTTCCTGCTAGATTGTACCTATTACATGTATAAGCTTTGTGCTCTGAGATGGTGCTGTGTGTAACTTCCTGTGCCGGGACATCCTACTGGTTTGGGCCTACTGTGCTTGCAGTACATGTAGGTGTGCGTGGGGATTGTTTGGACATTTTTTTCTCTTGTCTATTATTTCTCCTCTTCCTCCCTCTCTGAGAGACGGCCCAATATAGACTGAAATACTGTCTCAAAGGGCCGTTAAACCCAAAACAATCAATCATGTCCACTCAGACTAAACTAAATAGTCAAAAAATGATATGCTTCATACTTTATCAAGATAAACTAGGGCAATTAAAATAAGAAAAGATATGACGGCAAATGCCATATTTTTAGACTCAAAATGAAAATTGTTGTCAAAGTAAACAGATGTGTATCAGCACTACCAACCCACCACAAACTTGAATGATGGGTGAAGGTCGTCAAAACCTAATCTGGTATTTGGCCCATATTAAAGAATTATGATGTATATCACAGGGTATTATCGATTCCACTAATTTTCGCTTCCTGCAAAGACTGTACATCATATTTGGCTTCCACCAAGACTGCCCGCGAATTCTTGCTTCCTGCAGAGACAGTTCTCGAACATTTGCTTCCTGCCGAGACTGTCCGCATGACTCTGCTTCCTGCCGAGAGCCTCTGCAGGAAGCAGAATCATGTGGACAGTCGCTGCAGGAAGCCATTTATCATGTACAGAAGTCTTGGCAGGAAGCAAGAGATCGTGGACAGTCTCGGGGGAAGCCAAATATAATGTACAGTCTCTGCAGGAAGCGAAAATTAGTGGAATCGATTATACCCTGTGTATATAGATATATCCAATTTTAGTACATCAATAACTTCAAGACTCTTCAAGAATGATTTAAATTTTGATTTGGTAATTAGTTAAAATTAAAGTTAATGTACTTTCATAAATTCATTATTCAAGGCAAATGATTTAATGATTGTGCTGTATAGGCCTGTTCATGTTATTTGAAATGCATAGAAATGCAATATGATGCCTCTTACTATTAATGTATTGGCAAGGTTGTCAAATAAACTGGTCTTTTTGAAAAAGGTGGCTAATAGCATCCGTGCATAAGAAAGACCCAGTCTGGCCTGGCTCACAGCACAGCCTAATCAGAGAATCTTATCAGTAAGTGCTATGTGTCTTAGCTGTTAACATATGCAATAAAACTCAATTTCATATAGACAGACTTGGATAATTAGGAGCTGTGGTCACAGTGCAGTGGTTTACACACTAGACTACCAATCCAGGGGTTGCAGGTTTGACCCTCCACTCCTCTGGTCATTTGGATGACGTCCTAAGTATTGGTGGGTTCACTCACTCAGATAATTGCAAAGGGCCTGTAATCAAGGGTTGACCCCCATTGAGAAGGGAAGCAAAAATGAAAATGGCAGAGTTACTGTCCCTGAAAGTGCACACAGTCACCTTAAATTTAAGGATGGTCTCAGTATAAGGGTTATAATGGTATCATAATAATGCACTCAAAATTGTAGATATTGTCAGTTCAGTTCAAAGTCATTTCCTTATACTTAATGTTTGATTTTATCTCTTTAAAATTAGCTGCAAGATTCAATCGTTTTTCCTCTTGTTTTCTTCCAAGTAGGTGTGAAATGGACACAAATATTTGAAAGCCTCCAGGTGAATCAGATGACACCTTTGTGCAATGATTGACAGCCGGAGATAATTATTACCAAAAATAACCAAATAAATGTTCACAAAATTATTTTCAAAATTAAAATATTGATTTAAAGAAAATAATTTTTGAATTCCTTAATTTCTTAACTGGAACTTATGAATACATTTTCCTGATTTTATCAGTAAAAGCAAGTTCCAAGGGAGAAGATGATCAAGTTTAAAGAAACTTATTCATGTAAATAATGTCCACAGATTTTGTTTGCAAGCAAACGTTACAGAAAATCAGGTAATTTTAGAGAATGAGAGGCACTTTATTGCCATCTAGGTAGAAACAAAAACATTTCTGCGACACATTGTGACTGTCACATCTTAATTTGTGCTAATCATATAAAGAAATATGTTTTTGAGGAGTCCTGGTTGCTCAGTGTGTTAAGCAATGTCCTACTGATCTAGCAGTCTCAGGTTTGCAACCATAAACAGGGGTCCATTGCTCACAGCCTTTAGTTTAAACATATTTTATCACTCCTTATATTACAGCAATGGGGTTGGGCCATAAGTTCTCACAACATTAGTTACAGCCCTTCCCCTACAGTGTAAATTATAAAGCATAACAGCAGACATCCTTTCATTATCACCCTCTCACCATCCTGTGATATGACTGAAATATTATTGAAAAGGGAGTAAAATTGCAAATCATCCATCCATCCTTAAAATTTTTTGGGGTGCATAGTTCTGCATGTAAGAGCAGGCCCTTGGCCCCAAATTCTTAGGGGATTGTTTTAATTATGTTTGTTTAATGTCTGACTGGCACCTATGTGTTTTGCAAACAAAATCTTGGACTTTAAACCAAATGAGCAAACAGTGACAATATGTTGTAGGTGTTAAAGGCATTCTGGCTGACTTAAGGAATGCTTAGCTAGCAAATAATGGAGCTGCAGGTACAGTTTGACTTTGATGAAATATTAAATATAATTCATTTCTTATTATTCTTCAGAAAAAAATGAAAAAAAATGAAAGAAAAGCATGAATAAGGCCCTTCATCAGGTTTTAAAACATACAGTTTTTGGACAATTTAAAAAAAACCCATCAAAATCTCACCTTATCTGGAGCTCTGCAAAGATAATTAATTTAACTTGATTAATTTAAAGAGAAGTAGATTATGTTTTGAGTTTCTAATGTCACTGCTACTGTTAGGCTTCATGTTGACTTGCATTTTTTGTCACAATTGTGATTACATGGTTACTGGAAACTCTAAAAAATGTGAAATTTTAAGGAAGTTTGATCAAGGTTATCAGGGTATGTTGATAAGTATCTGCTTTAATGATTGGGGAACATCCTTAGGAGAGTCGAACTGAACTGACCTGATTGGATGTGAGCAAACATTTTTGAACCATATATGAATGCTCCATAGTAGCAGTCTGATCTGGGGTTACACTGTTTGCTAACAGTTTTATCAATGGATACACTGTTTCTTTTTTTCATTTTCTTTTTTTGCCTCCCCTCTCCATGGGTGTCAACTCCTAAAGGAAAGAATTTGCTCCTACAGGAGCAAATTCTTTCCTTTATGAGTAGACACCTATTTCAAAGGGTTACGTCATCCAGTGAAGCAAATAGGAGGTCACAAAAGTTGTCTCCCTTTGAAAAATTAGAAGAAAAAAAATCTGGTGTACCCATTGACCCTATTTGCATTATCAAATCACGCGGTAAACGAGATCTCGTTTATGCGAGATTTTTAGGTCTGGGGGGTTACTCCGACAAAATCGCATTTCCGCCATATTACTTCCATGTTTCTTGCTGAAATTACCATCATTATTTGTGACAATTTTAATGGTAAAATTTGATAAACAATAGTTTGATTGTGTGATCAATCGTTTACTAAATGTTTTTTATGCATCCTCACAAAAATCCCCTGTGTAAATTAGAAAATAGAATGGGAAAAAATGACTTCTGTTGCACACCTGGCTGCAACCACGAGCGGTCCAAAGGAGCAGTTTGTTCATTTTACAGATTTCCAGAAAAGCCAGAATGGTTGAAAAAGGCATGGCTTACTAAAATTTCACGTGTTACAAAAGTGAAAATTAATGGAAAGACAGTCACAAAGATTTGGGAACCAAGCAAACACACAAGAATTTGTAGTTGCCATTTTGAGGAACCACCCAATCCAAAAAGCAGGGGTGCGTAAATTAACCGGAACGGACTGATTTACAGGAACGGACCCGTTTTCCCCTATCTTCAGCTGATATTTTTATTACTTTTATTAAATACACACATATTTCATATTCATACGTATTCTGTATGCTGTCTAGCGCAAAATCAATTGGAGATATTAGTCAAAATACTCTTTGAGCATTTGCGCCATGGGTAGGGGTCTTAATAACCCACGCATATGTGTTTCATCTTAAAATCACATAGTCCTATATAAAAATCTTGTTATCTTTTTACAAAGACTTAGAGAGAATGAAAAACACAAAAAATCCTGAATTTTTATTCCATAGTATCATGGCCAACATTTCATCCATAGGAAATATGTAGATCTACATGTATCAAGTCAGTAGATGAAATCAGGGGGTTGCTAATTAAGTTAATGCATGTTAGTCATAGGTAGGGCCTGGAATTAATCTGCGCCTACAGATTTTGTCCAAATATCTCAAAAATCGGCTGTAAATAGGAATAATATGGGTCCATTCCGGTCCGATACGGTAAATTTACGCACCGAAAAAGCAGGAAACCTGAGGCTCATTTGAAGGTGCCAACAATATTTGCACACAGGCCAGCAAAACAGTCTGCCACAAGACCTCATCGGAACAGAGATATACCAGCAACAAATGACAAAAAGACCGGAAAGAAAAAAAGGTGCAATATTTCTAATAATAATGAATAATGATGGTACTTTCAGCAAGAAACTCGGAAGTAATATGGCGGAAATGCGATTTCATCGGAGTAACCCCCCTGACCTCAAAATCTCGCCTAAACGAGATCTCGTTTACCGCGTGATTTGATAATGCAAATATCGAGAATACACCTTAACCGAGAAAATGGACTCATGGAAATTTGAAAATGGAACAGTTTCATGCAGAAATGGTTGCGGTTGTCTGTCTGTCAAATATTCATGGTATGATACATGTGAATCATTCTTTTTGAAAATCTTTATTTGAGTTAAAGAGTTGGAATTAAATAAATGAATATACACTAAAATGGATAATTGATGGTAAAAGGTGACAAAGTGTGTACCATTTATTATTTATTTATTCATTTATACCTAAATGACATTTTACCTGTACGGTTGACAACCTTTGTCAGACTTTTAACATTGTTTGTGTGTGATTTGAAATAAATTTAAGTTAAATTATTCTCTCTTTCAATAAATGTGGACCACAGAAGGAAGACTATTTATAAGATTCTGAGTCAGCAGCCAGGTCTTGACAACAATCTTTGGTACTGAACACATCAGAGGTCTGTCAGAATTCTTTTCATTTGCAATTTTTGGGCAGCCTGACTCTTATGTCCACTCAATTAGCCATTATGATTGCCTGATCAGGCCTAATGTAAACAGTCTTAAGTATTTACATTAAGTTTGTTTAGTAGTTTTCACAGTTATCCTTGTATCTTTGGGTTATTTGTTTAAGATAAACAGCTTTGTTGATAGTACTTGTGAACAATACTTCCAAGTTCTGTAAACTTACTAACTATGGTAGACTTGCACCAATGAATACACATATTTTCTTGAAGTGTCTTTTGGGAATTGAACATGCAAGCTGGAATTTGATGTTGAAATCCCCAGACTTCTCATCCATAAAACACCATTTGGAGCTGACAATCCTTTTCAGTTATACTGCTGATCCAGTTCTATTCTGCACTACTGGCTAACATCTTCAAATGATTTTGAATTACCTGAAAAGTGTATACTAGCCATTTTCAGGCGGTATACGACGGAACATAGAAAGACAAAGGAGAGAAGCGACACTTTATAGATAAGTCGAAACATAGACGGGACATTTAATAGATCGACGAATAATAGAACGACCAATGATAGAACAATAAGTGTGAAAACGATAATCACTTGACCGCTCGGCAATGCTTTGCGTCATTGAACATTCGCTCATTTCAACGAAAACGTTTAAGATCAAAGGGTTTTGATATACCTCGCCATTTTTAGCGCGCCTTTGCGAAGCAAAGGAGAGCTTATGCTATACCCCCGGCGTCGTAGTCTGAGTATGCGTTAGCGTCAGCGTTAGCGTTAGCGTTAGCGTACCCGTCAGCGTCCTTGTCGGCGTCCGTGATCAGGTTAACCAATGTTAACAATTGCGTTTAGCTCCATGTTCAACTCTGTATCTTAGAAACTACAGCAGCTACAATCATCACACTTGGTACATATATACATCCATATGACTGCAGCAGCTGCATGACACAATTGTATGTCCTTGACCTATATGTTACGGTTGACTGACTTTGCCGTTTGGCACTGTTTTTAAGGCAAAATTTTTAGTTTTGATGGAACCTTTGACAGAAGAGACTTGATACTTGGTCAAATAGCATATCCCTATAATTGCAGCAGCTGCAGAGCTACCATGCTGACACCTGTGCCCTTGACCTTTGTTCATGGTCCAGTGATTTTGTCTTATATTTCAAGCACTGTTTGATAGATTAAAATCACATCTGGCATAGTGGATCGGTCTGACATCCCGAATGACCTCATATTATTTATAGATCACTGTGACCTATATTTCATGGTTCAGTGATTTTGCCTTGTGTCTCCAAAGCTGTTTATAGATAAACATATTTGGGAATTTGAGGTCACTCTAACATAAATTTTATCATTCAGTGATTTGCTTCTTATTTTAGGTGTATTTAGTATGTATTCATCATATACCTGGGATAATGGCTCAGTCTGACACTGCAGATGACCTGATATATTTGTAGGTCTTGGTGACTGTGAGAATCAGGCACCCATAAGGCGCGCTTTGTTGTCTTCTGACAACTCTTGTTTAAACATTTTTACACCATTCATGGAGAATACGTGGGAATTTAAAGAGTAACTACTCTTCAGGAACTGATTGAATCAGATCCCAAACCCTATCCCCAACATCAACCAATTTCCCAATGGTTTCTGTTTGCTATCAAAGAAAAGCTTTGAAATATACATAGCTGTGTTTAAAATTATCAAAGACAACTGATTAGCTTTTAGACAAATTAGTGCAAAATTTCTGAACTTGGCCTTCGAACTAAGTACGTTGACCGTCTTGATTTCAGCTTGAAGGTACGCATATTGACTGAATCAAATACTGAATGGAACTGTATTTGACTGATCGAAAAAGCAATATTACTCTGCGTTAAACTGTATTGGTCGCTCATCAATTGTTCGCTACTTCAAAATTCCGGTGAAACGTTTAGGATTTTTTTTAAAGCTTTGTTGTCGTTAAATGGTTGTTAATAAAATTTTCGATGTTTCTGAAATTTTTCGATGTTATTTCGATGTTATTTCGATCTTTTTTCGATCTTATTTTTCTATGTTTAGTCTTTCTATGTATTGTCTTTTCTATGTTCTGGCTTTTCTATGTTTTGTTGTTCTATGTTTCGTCATAGACCCTTTTCAGGCACTGGCATAATAACAAAATAAGTTTACTGGACCATGAAATAAGTCAAGGTCAAGTGTGGTTCTGCTGCCTTCATTCCTAGGTGTGAGTGTATGCTCTATTGACCTCATCTTCTCTCTTAGTGCAATAACTATACATTATGAAACCAAAACAATTTACCAATTTATCAGTAGTCAATAAGTAGCCATTTTTCAGTTCAGTGTATCAGAATAGACCCATGTGATACCAGTACAGGTAGTTAGGGCAATGGAGAGGCTATGGACAGACACAACGGCTGGAGAAGCGGGTTAGGGATTTGTTCCTTGGGTCTCATGGGGAACTGGATTGAAGAGATAGTTCATTTATGCAAGTCTAGTTTGATAGGCGGTCAGTTGGTTAACTCTTTAAGTACCAAAAAGCAGACAACAAAATTTACGTCTGCAAAAATTAAAAAGATGCCTTGTCCAAGACATTTCATATTGAGAATTCAAAGACTAGAGAGCAAACAGTGTAGATCTAGATGAGATGGCTCATTATGAGCCGCCTCATCAGGATCTATGCTGTTTGCAAATTTTTGCTAATTTCGTCACTGGTGCTTAAAGAGTTAACATAAAAGTAGAGTTATAACCTAGGCCTACATCAGTAATATCCTCAAGTTTTTGATAAATGTAAGGTGTTAGGTCATATCAGTTGGCTAAAAGATTAGTGGAATCTTAATTGTCACATTGTATACAGGTGTGGGTATTGCACTCATGTTTGATATGAGTTTTCATAGTAAGTGTCTGATACTTACCGTATTAATCTAATTAAATGCCCAGAGGGGTGTTGCATATTCCGAAAGGGGGGTGTTATTTAGAGCCTAAAATGCAGAAAATCGACCACTGCCTAATACCTCTAATAAACAATTAAGGTGAATTGGTATACTTGCAGGGGGAGTAACTCTGCTATTTTTGCCTCCCTTTCAGTAGGAGTTATCTCTTAAAGAAAAGAATTTGCTCCTCTAGGAGTCAGCTGTTAAAGAAAAGAATTTGTTCCCATAGGAGCAAATTCTTTTCTTTAAGAGTAGACCCCATAGGAACTATCCGCTCATACAGAAAGCAAACAGGAATTCGTACAAGTTAGTATAAAATTATTTTCCGAGAACAGGCAGGGGGTGTTTATTAGAGCAAGGGCATGTATCAGGATTAATACAGTATAAGAAGTCATTTATTTCCTTGGGTTAGTACTGACCTGCTTGCCTCTATCCCAGAATTATCGTCAGAACCCTGTCTAATCCAAGCTAGGGTGTAGCTGCTTATAGGAAAATGCACAGGTGATGTTAAAATTTTGTCAAATTACACACCAATTAGACAATATTTCTGTTCTGTTCTGTAATAAAAACTGAATACAGATATGGCAATACAAAATTTATTAAATGAAGTCCCTGTTATTCAGCGGATAATGTCGTGTCATAAAAATGGTATAAACACTTTGACGTATACACATAATGTCATTGCCTACATCCATGTCAGCAATGTGTTTCCTTATTGAAATAATGTTCATTTTGAAGGTGATAAAATCCCATTTTAAAGGGTCATATGATAAACAGAATCTTACGCTCGCTCGTGGTCATTTCATATGAATTTTTCATAGGAAACTCACTGAAGGCTCATTTCCTAAATTTCATATAGAATGACCACTCCTGTAAGATCCTCTGTATCTGGAGTCAAGAGAAAAGATGACTTCCCTTCAAGGGGTGTAAACCATGATTGTGCGTACAGCCATAACATGGAATCGGCCAAGGGTATGCCTTATCTAGAGCTCAGCATGCACCAACTTTGCAGACCTGAGGTCACAATTACTACTGTTAACTCTTCGAAAACTAGAGGGCAAACAGTGCAGATCAAGATGAGGCGGCTCATTATGAGCCTCCTAATTGGGATCTATGCTGTTTGCAAATTTTGCTAATTTCGTCACTGGGGCTTAAAGAGTTTATACAGCAAAAAGCACAATATTTCTATATTAAATACAGCTTCCAGCTAATAAAATTTGTGAATCATCCCAGATGTAATTTTAAGAGCTTTCTGTTTTTATACTCAACTTTCATGAGAAAGTTGTGTCTGCATAATTTCATTCATATTTTGATCATTGATGCATAAAACTCTTAGCTTCACAGTAATGACAGACAGCACATTTGTCAGGGGGGAATGATTTATGTATCATTAAAATCTTATTTTATTTTCATTACGAATTTATGATGATAGAGCAAGCCTATCAGACAAAATACAGTTAAATTTTGCAACCAGATACAGTTTTGATATGAAATGAAATATTGATAAAACTTACTCCAAAAAGCAGACGACAAAATTTACGTCTGCAAAAATAAAAAAAATGCCTTGTCCAAGACATTTCATATTGAGAATTCAAAGACTATAGGGCAAACAGTGTAGATCTAGATGAGGTGGCTCATTATGAGCTGCCTCATCAGGATCTACGCTGTTTGCAAATTTTGCTAATTTCATCACTGGGGCTTAAAGAGTTAAAGGTCCAAAGATGAAAATAGTTGAATTTGCAAACAGCATAGATCCAGATGAGGCGGCTCTTGATGCCCTGCCTCATCTGGATCTACCCTGTTTGTGCTCTAGCTTTAGTTTTTGCATTTTCAATATGTTATAGCTGGGACAAAACAGTTTTTTAAACTTTGCAGACATAATTTTTGTCATACGCTTTTTTAGTGCTTTAAGGGTTAGTACATTTTGGTGAAAATTCTCATTGTCTTTTATTCCTTTGTATTTTGGTGTTAATGGGAGGCATGATATACATGTATGTATAAAAGGTGGCTTTATATAAAAAGACTTTACTCTATGGGTCTTTTGTATTTCAGGTTCTTCGAAGAATGACATGAAATTACTTCGGTGAAAGCTTGGTTCGGAGACTGAAAGAATGGCTCGTGTTAGAAGAGACGATTCCATGTCCATGTCGGACATAGTGTTTTCTGATGGTGAGAGCATGAATTTCGGACCTGATATTTACTCTCCACGCAGCATGAATGATGTTTTCTCCCCAAACATGTCGGCAAGCTCTATGGGAGATTTGTATTCACCACGGGCATCAGGCAGGGATCAGTACTCACCTGCTATGTCTAATTATAGCACATTCTCACAGGAAGTGAAATATATTTTTGATCCAAATTTTGGTGCTAAGCAACAGACGTCAAAGGATCTATCAGTTAATTCTACGGAGGACGACTATTCTCAGATACAGTTTTCAAATAAAAAGTCAAACTTACAAAGAAAGTCTAGTACTGCCAGCCAGTATTCTCAAAGAAGCCAGTATAGTAGCTATAGTAATCAAAAATCAGTTTCTCAGAAAGTTGCCCCACCACCTCCCCCAAGAACTGCCAGCTCATCCTCACAACTAGGGGAGGGCACTCCTAGGAAACATCCTGTTCTGTCTCACTCTGTATCTGCAGTAAATGGGGCAGCTTATTATTATCCATACAATCAAACAAGGCGTAAAACTTGGTCACCTGAAGGACTCCAGCTAGGTTTGAACACAACGGGGATGAAACGTGAGCAGAGGATACGAAGCTACAGCAACGAACAACTTATTGAGCAGCCATTGGTTGAAAATAGGGATCCCATATATGAAGAGCTGGATGCTGGACCTCCAAAGCTGGCTCCTGTTAGTGGCATGCTGAACAAGGTATGTACTCATGCAAATCATAATCTATTATAAACTCACTGAGTCCAGGAAAGAAAGGGTTTAGTGAGTCATGGTACAAAAGGTATAAACTAGTCCGCCAGTTTTCGCTTCCTGCCGAGACTGTCCCTCATACTTGGCTTTAGCCCAGAATGTCCGTGATCTCTTCACGTGGATCTCTTCCTTCTTGCTGAGACTGCTATGCATGATAAATGGCTTCCTGCCGAAACTATCCTTGTGATTCTGCTTCCTGCTGGGACTCTTGGCAGGAATCAGAATCCAGCGGACAGACTCTGCGGGAAGCCATTTTTCACGGACGGCAGTCTCGACAGGAAGCAAGAGATCGCAGATGATTTCGGCAGAAGCCAAATATGACAGACAGTCTCTGCAGGAAGCGAAAATTGGCAGACTCGTTTTATACTCTTGTGTTGTAGCATCTCACCCAAATTGCCAGTTATAACCTTTAGAATTAAGGTTTGTTGACACACCTCAGTGATGGCTGCCATTCTACAAGGGAAATAAATGTAACATTCAAGTATTTTTGCTACCTTCTCTAATAGGACTACCCTTGCATGCACTCTAAGGGAAACCACATGGTATTATTTGACTGCTATTTTATAGGGGGCTAACCTTAAAGGAAAGAATTTGCCGCACTTAGTACTGGTTAACTGCTTAGGAGGTCTAAGCCTGCCCAGGAATAGTGTGGTTAGGTTAAGTGACCGTCCCAAAATGACCATAGCTGTTTACAGTGGACATCAAGATAGAGAGTAGCCCCCTTTAGAGAAGGGATACACCCATAAGGAAAACAAAACTATTTCTGCTAAGGTTGCCTCCCTTGTGAAACTGACGGACAAATGTTCCATAATATTGAAGCTCAGATCGCTGATTACACTCATGCATGTAAACACATGTACATCACACACATTCCATGTCTAGACAAAGTTTCTTGAGTTCATTATTTTATTACTTTGTTAACCTTTACATAGATACTTAATTGTCCATTCTTTGTTATATAATTGCATGGAAAAGAAAGTTTTTGTTTTGACAAGACTTGAAAAACGACATAAAAAAAGAAGAAAAAAAAGAAAAGGAAATTTACTGTCTGGTTACCTGCCAGGAATATCAACAGTAACCTCTAAGTTAACGACTATTGTATCAAACTGTAACAAAATTTAAAATGCTCTTTCAACAGTATTTCAGTCACATGGAGCTGATGGATGTGTGATTATGAATGGAACTAAATATTCCACCTGTAGTGGGTTTTAAACCTGAGTCACTGCAGATCAGGGCTTAACACACTGAGCTACTGAAGGTCCTTAAATTTAATTGTATGTAATAATACCTATAATATTGTATCATACTATAGTCCTTTCCGTACACAGTAATCAAAGGCTTTCAAGTAATCTAAGGCAGTAAATTCCTTCTGAATAGTGCCTTATTTTTTTCAGTATGTTTGTCGGAAGTATAATTGTCCTTGTCGTTTCAAAAAGGTGAGCATGCACCTCCCCTGCAACACCACCCAGATACATGTATATCTGAATAAGGGGCTCCCTCAGCTTAAATAATTAAGCCGCAACACGACAAAACCAACAAAATGGTTGTGTGCCCAGCGAAGACTCAGATCAGCCTGGGCATTCGCCCAGTCTGCTCAGAGTCTTTGCTGTCCTCATGGAAGTAACTTAGACCCTTAGCCACCTTCTAAGTGCTTAGCAAAGAGTCTCATCAGACTGGGCAGATGGGCGCTGGGCGCACATGCCTCTTTGTTGATTTTCTTGTGTCACGGCTCATATATAGCTGATTCAGGGCCTCCTCAGCTTACATATATATCAACCCAACCCTCACAAAATATTCAGACAATATGGTGGTCACCCATTTGGGTCACTACATTGAATCACTGTCGTGTCGTTTCAACATGATGCTACTTGTGACATTCTATGTACAATGCGACAACATTGTTTTGATGTTGTGTGCCCAATGGGCATTGCCTGCTGGACAGCAGAATGCTGTAAATTATGTCAGGGCTCCAGGTGTAAGGGATAATTTTGAGATAATTTGAGAAAATCTAAAGTGAATGGGTTACACTTCCAGGGTAAGCAGGTCTGCTATTTTTTTTTTTTGCCTCCCTCCTCCTAAGGGAGCAAATTCTTCCTGTAAGAGTTGACCCTATTTCAGGTCTAAGGAAGCAAACGGAAGTCACAAATTTGTTTACTTTTGTAAAATACGAAGTTGTACGCCTACACCTTAAGTTGGTTGGTTGGTTGATTTGATGCTTAACGTCCACGGTAAACATCTAAGGTCATGTCGGGACGGTCAGTTAACCTAACCACACTATTCCTGGGCAGGCTTAGACCTCCTAAGCGGTTAACCAGTACTAAGTGCACATACTTTCGCCAGTAACTGACAGGAGATCTCATGACATGGGTCATTTCTGTAAGTCTCCTTCAGGCAAAAAAAAAAAATCTGGGCCCAGTTGTTCAAGGCATAGTTAGCATAACAAAGTTAGTCAAGGATTCATTAAGTCTTGCAGTACACACAAATCAACTTTGCGAATATACTTTGCTGAAAAAATTGGAGGAGCTTTTGCACTGCGAATTCTCCTCACATTCTATTATGTTTCAAAATTCAACATCCCGTTAACTAAGGAGGTAGTTAGTTTTGAACAACTGGGCTCGTGTCCCTTGCTGGAGCTTCCCTGGTGTAGTTGTCCCAGTGTTAAAGGGCCAGATATTAAATATAAACTATAATAGTCTATTAGTTTGTAAGCTTTATGGAAACCTGAAAAGTGATCACATAATAATCGTTAAATACTACCCCTATGCGGAACCCTGTATTTTGTTTTGTTCTTTTCCTGCTTTTCTTTCTGTGTTTGGTACCAGTGGGATTTGAGGATTTTCATAAAAATTGGGACACCTAAAATAATGATCCTTATTGCTCTAAAAATGAAACTGTTTGGTTTTGCAATGCAGTAATGCGTCCAAACGATGCAGGTGGCATGGTTAACAGTGTAGGGCTTGATCAGACTCCTCTAGAAGCATTCTGATTTGAGTTTGCATTGTTTGCCTAGACTTGTCTGTCCCAATACTTAGAATTATTATGGTGTCCATTTAAGAGGTGTCAAGAAGCATTAAGAAAAAAATGTCCTGGTATTATCCTCAAAACCCCACTTTTTCTTGACTTAATATACTGGATTGGTTGCGATCTGCACCTAAAGCACTTTTAAATGAAAAGTTCTGTGTGGCCAACATTATGTATTATTGAAGGTGTTTTTGTTTTGCTGATGTTTTACTTTTCTGGCAAAGGAGTAAACCTTTGGTTGAGGTGCAACATATGGTTCACTGTGTAGATTTCTTGTCTTTCTGAGGACTAGCTGAACTTTTCCAGTGATGGTGTGGTGGTGGCAGCAGTGCAAACTTTTTCCAGGCTTTCTGATTATTTTTGACAGTGCTTTGATAGGCGAGACACCACCTTCTGGGGAAATTTTGTTTAAACAGTATGAAGATTGTCACATCATGTGCAAAGATATGTCACCTTACCTACAAAAATGTTACTTTAAGAGGTAACTTTTAATGAGGCATGAAATGAGAAAATTAAGGTTAATGGGTACACTTTAAGGGGAGGCTACTCTACCATTTTCATTTTTGCCTCCCTTCTCAATGGGAGTCAACTCTTAAAGGAAAGAATTTGATCCCCAAGGATCAAATTCTTTCCTTTAAAAGTAGACCCCATTTTGAAAGAGCTTTTTAACTCTATTGCACTCAGAACAGCCAAAACTCCAAAGAGTTTTGACCATTCTGAGTGCAAAAGGGTTAATTCAGGGAAGCAAGTAGGATGTTATAGAAATTGTTTCTCTTTGTTAACATGGTGATGTACCCATTTACAAAGCATGCACAAACCATGAAGATTCAGATCAGTGTGCCCATCCACACAGTCCAATACAGACTTCACTGTATGCTGTATCACAACATTAACCCTTTAAACACCAAAAAACAGATGACAAAATTTACGTCTGCAAAAATTAAAAAAATGCCTTGTCCAAGACATTTCTTATTGAGAATTCAAAGACTAGAGGGCAAACAGTGTAGATCCACATGATGCGGCTCATTATGAGCCGCCTCACAAGGATCTACGCTGTTTGCAAATTATGCTATTTTCGTCACTGGTGCTTAAAGTGTTAAAGTGATTTCGTATCAATGTCATTGTAACATTGTGACAACTTGTGCCAATGTCAAAATGACATCATTTTGATGTGCTGTTGCATGTCATACCTCAGAATCTATATAATTTTGATGTGATCAGACTGAGAGGATGTTCAGGCAGATCAGTATCCACTTTCTCCCAATGCAATAAAACACATTTATCCACTCGGGGCAGAACACATTTTCAGGGGACAAAACACATTTTCACAGGGTGCAGCTCAAACATATTTTATGAGATATAAAATGCAGTGACATATAAATGTATTCCATTTTGCTACTTTTATGAATCACTTATTCTATTTCCTGTATAAAAAATGGTAGTAAAGTTTATTTATGGGATAACTTCACTTGATAGAGTGAACTTGGCCACACTAAATGCATTGTGAAGTCTCCCCCTCAGGTTCGTATGACAGCATGACAATTTGAAGAAACTGCTGCGCTTTTTAGTCATTTTTGTTGAGGATACTATAATAAATGGTTAACTCTTTTGAGCACCAAAACAGCTGATTGAAAAATCAATGACTCATTATGAGCCATCTAACATCTGGATCAAATTGCATTTACCTGCACTGGGCACAATATTATCTATGCTGGCATTCTTGTTGACCTTGTCTGTTGAAGTTTTCTGAAGAAATTTTGATATAGAAGCACACGGGAAAAGTGAGAAGTGTATCTCCAAATTCATATGAGGAGAAAAACATAAATTTTTATCGAAAAATATGAAAAAAATATTTAAAAATTACCATTAAATAACCTAGCTCTTATATAGCAATAGGGGCCTTGGGAGCTTAATCATGGGTATGAAATTTACACCTAATTAAACTAACCATTCAAGAATAAGAAAATTGTGATTTATAACCGTAGAGCTTGGTACTTGAAGTTACAGCATAAAATATCTTTTAAAATTTCATCATGAGTTTTATGAGAAAACTAGGATCATTTCATACATCAATGCATGTCTGATTTATGTCCTAAGCCTCCTTGTTGCTTGAAAGTGAATACCGTGATTCCGCATGATATTGGGAAACGGTGTCTGAGTTACTGTTCTTATGTTCTTATCCTAAAAATTGTCCTAAATTTTAACATTTTATCTGAAAACACTAGGGACAGAATATATATAAGCAGAAATTGCAGTCTCAGATCAGACTGCTCAATAGGCTGCTTTGGCATAGCAGCAGTCTGGCCCAGAGGTTATAAAACTTGAGTACATTCTCAAACTCAAAATAAAGCACACTGATTGGCTGCTTCCAAGCACATGCTCGGAAGCAACCAATCAGTGTGCTTTATTTTGAGTTTGAGATTATTCTCAAGTTTTATAACCTCGAACCCAGATTTGGGTCTACACTGTTTACTCATTTGTAGAAGGTCATTGCTGTGTACAGTATGATGGATATAAGGAAATTTGGAGGGAGTTTTAAAAGGAGTTACGCTTATGTATTGAAATTCTGACTATGAATAAAATTAGAGCTGCTTGCAGACTGAGTAGACTTAGATCAGACTGCTCTTGAGGAACAGTCTGATCTTAAGTATTTTCTCAAAAAATGCCCCCTCTAATAAATGCCCGTCTTACTTTGAAAAAGTGGCCCGAATTCCACCAAGATTGGCCTTCTTAGACCAGCAAACTTTTTTTTTTTATTTTGCCCAAATTTTCCTCAATATTTATAATGTCGTTTTGTAGGACTCAAGTATTGAAGTGCTTCCAGGGCATTTGTTAGAAGAAAATATGAATACGGTATATCTCGGACAATCAAAATATGATAAAATCACACTACCCAAGGGCATCCAACCTCCATGTAACAACTGTTACAACAAAAGTGTCAGAATCAAACTTTGGTGGCAAGTAAGGTGAAATTGACCATATAAATGTTAAACATTGTCAGGGAAGTGATGTTTTCATTATATTTTGTTTTTTCATGCATACATGTCATTTTTTTGTTTACACAGGAACCAAAGAATATGTGATGAACTCCTGGTTCTGTGCAGACTCAAATCAGCCTTAGTCATAGTTATTATGGACTATTTGGTGCTTACATCTAAGGGTAGTAACAATACTGAAATAACTTTCTTTTTCTCTGTTGCAGTACACTCCCTTAAATAATAATGCCTGAGCTGCAACAGAATATAGTGGCATGTACACCATGCGAAGACTCAGATCGGGACCCCTCAGATCAGCCTGGGCATTTGCCTAGTCTGATCAGAATATTCACTGTGTGCTTAAAGGATTCTAAGCTACCTCCATGCCAACAACAAAGACTCTGATCAGACTGGGTGGATGCCAAGTCCGAACTGAGTTTTTGCTGGGTGCTCATTTCACTAGGTTGGTTTTATTGTGTCTCTGCTCAAAATATTACTAACCTAAGGGAGTGTACTGCAACAGAGAAAGTGAAAGTTGTGTCAGTTTTGTTACTACCCTTAGATGTGTTGAAGCTTTTGAAAAATGACCGACATCCTTTCAGTTTTAGGTCTAAACTCTATAGAGTCCGTATTTTTGAGTGAGGCTTAAAAAACCTCATTCAGATTCTATGCTCTGCCTCTGTTAAAGATATTGAATTTCCCATCTTCATTCAATGTACAATTTTAATAGGGATATCCATCACCATTTTACTAAAATTTTATTTTGACAACTTAAACTGTAGAAGAGTAGCTCCTTGGGTGGGATTTACACCCACCACTGCTGGGTTCTGAGTCTAGGCCATTTACTTATTCACAACATCTCTAACAGGAATGAATTCACTGTGACAAAACCAGTGAACTTTTATATGATTATGCCGACTTTGATTGATAGACGTTTGGTAGGAATAACTTTCTGTACTGATTTACCATATTTCTTGTAATAAACACCATGGGGCATTGCAATTCACAAGTGCTGTAAATGGCATTTTGGAATGAAAATTTGGGCAGTTAATGTCTGAATGACAATATTGGTGGTCTAAATCCAATTTTGGTGGAATTTTGGCCGCTTTTTTCACAGAAAATTTGAGGGGGCATGTATTACAAGAAATACTGTATTTGTTGGAATTTTCATTATCACAGTAAGTGAATCAAATTAATTGCCTTAAATTGATTTTTTCTTAGAAATCCAGCTGTTGCATGATCAGGTGTCATAAAATTTTATATATTACCATAATTGGCCTAAATATTGGACAGAAGTTTGTGAGCAAACAGTGTAGACCCAGATCAGACTGCTCCTAGGGAGCAGTCTGATCAGTGTCTGCACTGTTTGCCTTTCTGCCAACATGTTTCTTTTTTTTTTTTTAAATTCATTCTGAAATTTGTAAAATTGTTCAAATTTTAGCAAAAATTTCAGTAGTAAGTAAGGATTACCCAATATTGAGAGTAATAATGGTACCATCAGGGAACCAAGGCATCAGAAAATATAAAAGAGTTTTTTAATGTACATTATAGGATATGATAGGGGGGGGGGGGGGGGGGGGTGTTTCTCTCTCATTTTTCATTCTTCCAAGAAATGTGAGCCCAATTATATAAATACAGTGGTGTGGCTTTTTAAAATTTTTGAAAAACCTGCAAAAGTCTACATTTTATTTGACTCAAGCATATTTCTGCTGGTGGAACTGGATTGACAGAGTTCTTATTTCCATAAAAAGAGAAATAGTTGGACTAACAAGTGCAAATTTTTTCAGTCAAAACAGTCTAATTGTGGATTAGTCTAAATTGTGGATTAGAGTTCTTATTTTTCCGTTAAACAATATAATGGTCATAGTGATTTCCCTTGTGGATGGGTGGTGGGTATTGGATGTGGGGTTGTGGGAGCTATAAGGATCTTTTGACATTATGCTGATAAGGCAGTTGTGAATCTGGCACATGCTGAAATTGATCTACCCTGGAGTTGATTATATTGTTTGTGAATGCACTTTAACACTTTAAGCTCCAGTGACGAAAATAGCATACTTTGCAAACGGCGTAGATCTTGATGAGGTGGCTCATTATGAGCCACCTCATCTAGATCTACACTGTTTACCCTTTAGTTGTTTAGTTTTCAATATGATATAGCCTGGATGAAACATATTTTGACATTTTTGCAGACATAAATTTTGTCATCTGCTTTTTGGTGCAGGTTGTAGAAATAGAATGAGCATCTGGAAAGTTAGTAACAATGAATATGTAATGTAGTTAATCATGTTCTGAAAATGTTGCAACAGTTGTTTTTATTATTACCAGCAGTTGCTGCATGATTAGTTGAAAACTTCCTTCTCTCAGAGCTGCAGATAAGCTAGAAATTCAAAGGATATTTTGCTTATTTTTGTGCAAAAACATATGTGGTGAGATCTCATTAAAATTGCCTCACAGAGGCAATTTTAATGAGATCTTACCACATACATAATAATAATTCATATGTAATTCTAAGGAGATCTCACCATTATGTATCTGAGGTAATTCAAAGGAGATCCCACCACATATGTTTCAAGCAGTTCTAAGGAGATCTCACTACTTATGTATATGAGGCAATTCTAAGGAGATCTCACCACATCTGTTCCTGAGGAATTCTAAGTAGATTTCACCACTAATTTATATTTCTCTTAGGTAATTAATTGTAAGGAGATATCACCACTTATGTCTCATAGATAGTTCTAATGAGATCTCACCACAGATGTCTCTGAGGCAGTTTTAAGGAGATCTCACCACAGATGTCTCTGAGGCAATTTTAAGGACATCTCACCACATATGTCTCTGAGGCAATTCTTAGGAGATCTCACCACATATATCTGAGATGATTTTTAAGATCTCACCTCATAAGTGGCAATTTTAATGAGATCTCACCACCTATGTCCCATATGCAATTCTAAAGAGATTCTAAGGAGATCTCACCACATATGTCGTTGAGGCAATTCTAAGGAGATCTCACCACATATGTCCATGAGGCAACTCTAAGGAGATCCCACCACATTATGTGAATATAGAAAACACAAATATATGAAAAATTGCAGCCCCATAAAATTGTGCCTTTATGAAGCTGTTCTTCTGTCGATGCTCCTGCAAATTTGTTGGAATAAGAACAAAACAATGGATAAACCAAAGATTCAGGGATCGGTACTAAAGTTTAATAGTTATGTTCATCTTCTTGAAAATGGAAGGATTACATGAGATCTAATGATACATAAATTGCTGGAATGGCAAGCAAAAGCAGGAATTTATATCGTTCACAAATACCAAAACACCAGGTGAGTTTCAAATTTGAAAACTTCCGATTTAAGCACTGATGATGCTCTGTTCTGTTCTGTTCTTTTGGTAAAGACAGACTCACAATTAAGTCATATTTAAAAGAGAATTTTTTTTTTCTTCTTTTTTTTTTTGAATTCTTGAAAAGTATAGCAAAAAGATATAAATCTCAATATTAGACACAGTGCAATAATGGCATACACTTCTTTATTACGCACCTACTGTCTAATGCAACAAACATTCTTCTAAAGGCAGTGAAAGTTTGTTACGGTAAACTTCCAGATGAAATATCCATTCGAAAAACTGATTTTTGATTCATTTATAACTGTACTAATTACAACAGCTCAGTTGAAGTCAGGGCAACAAAATTTGTGACATCTATCTGAGCCTTAATGTACTTTTTGAACCTCAGGCTAACAAAGTGACCCCCATGGAAGTCTTCAGTTCTTTACCGTTAAAGGTGAATTTTGTGACAAGGATCAATTGAGCCGGTGTCTGTGAAGAAATGACTTTGATGGTTTGTCCTTTTATTATTTTGAGATAATGGAAAGCTCTGAACCTGCTCTAGCAACGAAATGTTGCGGTGGTGGATGGGCGCATTGTAAGAGTAGACTCTATTTTGGACAGTAAGTTGTCTCCCTTGGTGAAAATGGTGGAAAGACATGGAGGTGTACCCATACCCATTAATCAAGCTCATTATAAAGAAACATGTCTTATCCCTGTGGATGAGCTTAGATAATTTTTTTCGTTTGATTTCCTTTCACCGGAAATTACTAAAATTCATCAGATATCTTATCGTTACCAATATCAGGTCAAAACTATTCACAGATACAGTATCTGTCTGTTTGCGTAAATTCAAAGTTATGTTTGCGTAAATTGAAAATGAAAATATTTACATATAATTTGCATATGCGACTGTTTGAGATAATTGGTATCAAAATGCATTTTGGTAATCTTCAGTGTCAGTGGTGTATCTCGAAACCATTGCTATTTTATCTAAAGGGCTTGACATGGAAGTTCACGAATTTTTTTTTTCGGCTATAATATAGCTATTTTCGGCTATAATATATCCCTCTTTAGAATGGCTCCAAAAACCTTTGAAATCAGTCATGTGAAATTCTGCTTTTACTCTTTAAGCACCAAAAAGCAGACGACAAAATTTTTACGTCTGCAAAAATTAAAAAAATGCCTTGTCCAAAACATTTCATATTGAGAATTCAAAGACTAGAAGGCAAACAGTGTAGATCTAGATGAGGCGGCTCATTATGAGCCGTCTCATCAGGATCTACGCTGTTTGCAAATTTTGCTAATTTCGTCATTGGGGCTTAAAGAGTTGAGATGTGTTTTCCCCTCTATAACAGTCCCAAAAATCTAGATCTGTCTTTGAGATGGATCTAAACTTTTTGGAGGTTGTTTTGGATGGGAAAACATCTTTTCTAACAAATAATTATGGTATATATGAGCCGTGACACGAGAAAACCAACAATGTGGTTGTGCCCCCAAAGCAGCCTCAGATCAGCCTGGGCATCTGCCTAGTCTGATCAGACTCTTTGCTAAGGGCTTAAAGGGTAGCTAAGGGTCTAAGCTACCACCATGCGGACAGCGAAGACTCTGATCAGACTGGGCGGATGCCCAGGCTGATCGGAGTCTGTGCTGGGTGCACAAACACTTGGTGTTCTCATGTCGCAGCTCATATTATGGAGTATAGGCATGGATAAAAAAATGTGCTCATATACAGGCTCATCTGAGTCTTAGCTGTCTACAAAATCACTTTAACTTGTGACATAGCTAGTATGGATATATTATCAATTTGAAAACAGTTTGAGAAAAGTCAAATCGAACTGAGATTGCTTATGCAAATATGCATATTTAAATACAACCTTATTCCGTGTCAATATGGAGCCATTTGGAGTAAATTTATTAGGCAGAAATCACTTCAGAGACATAACAAATTACATACTTAAAGGTGCTTACAAGGTCCTGCTGCTTTGCTTTAAGTTAGCTCACCCAAGTCAAAAGATTGTTGGAATCACTTTTGTTTCTGTTACTGGTACCCCATGCAGTGTTGCTCTGCATTTATTGTTCATGTGTCCAATTAAAACTATAGAAGATTGCTTTTAGGGAAAATGCAAGCCCAAAAAGATGGCATATAAAACTTGGGGGTTTTGAAAACATACAAAAAGTACTCAAAGGGAAGCAACTCCAAATATTAAGTCCTGAAGGTGTTTCAATTGTATCCACAATATCATCACTGTTTTTGAACACACATGCCTGGATAAACAAAGTAGATCCAGATTAGACAGCTGCTTGTTTGGAGCAGTTAAACACCTCTTATGCACCAGTCATTTGCAACCACGGCCCCCCTGGGGCCGGGAATAGCGGGGATATTGACTTTTCATTCTGCAAAGCCCTGGTATATGCCCTGCACTGTGGGGACATTTTTTATGTCAAATCCCTGGTAAATGCCCCCCCTCCCCCCCAGGGGATCATATATATATAAAAATCCATTTTCTGAAATATGTCGCGGTAAATTTCATTAAACTCACTCCAGAGCTCCAGATAACTTTTTTCAGCAGGGAGTTGCTGAATCCTCACTTTGTGACAAGGGAGTTTTTCTGCAAAATCTTGAAGTTTTTTCACTCCCAATTTTTTTTCAGGCATTTTTTGTGGTTTGATTGCCATTAGATATTACAAGAAAGTCATTTTTTTTTTAAACACAGATCCAGATGCAACATGTATGGGGTTTTTAATACGTTTCTCAACAATGTCAGCAATGTCAACGCACGAACTCAGCAGACCAAGAATAATGGGCTTTAACAGCTCGGCTGATGATATCTCTGCCGGATCAGACCGTGGAAAAACTTAAACAGCGACTTCTGAACTGTTTTGACTCGCGTGCGAGCAGCCATGGTGAAATTGCCGGAAACATGGACTGGGTCACCCAATTTTAAGTCCGGTTATGTACTATTTTTTTTCCAGATATGTAGTTACCCGTCTACCGAATATTGAATTACGTCACACAGCACTTTCTGCACCGAACTGTCTCATTAATCGCGGGTAAAGCTGGGAAATTTCACGCGAATAAGTTCGGCGGTTTTCGTTCACGCTTTTGTAGACATACCCACATGGCCATGCGCAAAATACGAGACGTTTGTTGACACATCGTTTCACAATCGATTCGTAAACCAGTATTTTAAAGACGTTTTCCCGACGCATCAAACAGGAATGGGATGCGTTTTAACTCTTTATCCATGCGTCAAAAACGCCCTTTATCTGGGGCTCTGTCACTCCACTATTTGCTCCGCTGTTTTGGCGGGAATCAAAAGCCCGGCGTATCCACGGCACTGCCGGGACACCTCTTAGGTAAAAACACAGTACTTAAGCCCCGCTATGCCCCTGCTATCCCCGGCCCCATGGGGGCCGTGGTTGCAAATGACTGGTGCATTAGGCATATAATGTTGCTCAGGTGAGCAGAATGTCTGTGATGGCCTTCTGTGTGTGCTTTTTTTATGATTTAGTTTTATGACCTAAAGATAATAATATTTATTAGGATGTGTATTACTTAATATTGTAATATTGTACAACTGGATTAAAAAGAAAAAGATAAATAATAAATAAGTAAATACAGATAACAAAAAAGAGTTAGAAGTTATGGAATACTTAAATCACTTTTGATATCAAATATATTGTTTTAATCTTGTATCTGATGTCAGTTTCTGGATGACCATGGTTGTGATATTTGGGTTGTGAGTGAATTGGAAACTTGAGTGCAAACAGAATGGTTCTTCTGGAGCCCATCATCAGATTGCAGAACAATTATTTGAAAAGTTTTGTACAACATCAGGGGAAGCAACTCTTTCATTTTTTCCCTTCCTTCTAAATAGGGGTCGACTCTTAAGCAAAAAAATTTGCTCCTGTAGGAGCAAATTCTTTTCTTTAAGAATAGACCCATTTTTGGAAAAGCTAAATGTTCTTCAGGGAGGCAAACAGGAAGTTATAGTTCCAGGTTGCATAATTTATAGTTTTTGCAGCGTTTTGTTGTCTTACGACAACAGTTCGGCTTGCGGTAAGTCAGTTTCCACTATGGATAGATCTGAGCAATAGAACATGACTCTGAATTAGATCCTTTAATTATTAATACAGTGAATACCAAAGTAACCTACTCTGGACATGTATGCTTTTGAGACGTCAGTATCATGCTCTTTATTTTTAAAGTGGCAAAAATGTTAAAAGTTGTATTTGCAAACAGTGTAGATCCAGATGAGGTGGCTCATAATTAGCCACCTCATCTGGATATATACTGTTTGCCCTCTAGTCTTTAAATTCTCAATATGATATAGAGCTAGCTTGGATAAAACATTTTTTGAAATCTAGCAGATGTAAATTTTGTCATCTGCTTTTTTGGCGCTTTAAGGGTTAATTGGATTGTAGTAGTTGTACAGAAAAATATGTTGGAAAAATAAATTTATCAGAATTGGGAAGTGGATAAAATATTTTGGAAAAGTGATATAAAAGTTTCACGAAGGAAATTTAAGTGACTATGATAGCTGGCTGTACATGGAAGTGGCTGTTTAGGAGGAGGCCTCGTGACACTATTCCAACAAGTGTAGATGAGGTATGTGTATATATGACCTATGAATGACAACAATTAAAGCAAAACAGCCTTGTAGGGAGTTGGCTTAGGCTTGAAACTTATTCACCAGTCATTTGCAACTACGGCCCCCCTGGGGCCGGGGAATAGCGGGGATATTGACTTTTCACTCTGCAAAGCCCTGGTATATGTCCTGCGCTGTAAAGACGTTTTTATGTCAAATCGCTGGTAAAGGTTTCCACCCCCGTGGATCAGATAAGTATAAAAATTAATATTCTGACAATGCGTCATGGTTAATTTCATTAAAAACACTCCACTATTTTTCCTGCTGTTTTGGCGGGAAGCAAAAGCCCGGTGTATCCACAGCACTGCCACCGGGACAACTCTTAGGTAAAAACACTGTACTTAAAGCCCACTATGCCCCCCCGCTATCCAGGCCCCATGGGGGTCATGGTTGCAAATGACTGGTGCATTACTATCTTAAAATAACCATAATCATACATGTTTGTGATTTACATTGGCTGGTTAAAGAGGTTCAGATGGGCAAAGAATGATGATCAGAATGGTGAAGCATGAAACTTTTTCACAATTTTAATTTTTAAAGTCTTTTATCCACCCATCAAATCTTCTCGCTCAAACTTGTGGAGTGGTCCTCTATTGTATGTGAAGGGAAGCAACTCAAATTACTCTGCTTAAACTTACACAACAAGGTCAACAAAGTGGCAGGTGCACCCAACAAAGGCTCGGATCAGCCTGGGCATTCCCCCAGTCTGATCAGAGTCTTGGCTGTGTGCTTAAAGTGTACCTAAGGTCTATGCTACCTCCATGCTGGCAGCTGCCCAGTCTGATCAGACTCTTTGCTACCCTTAACCCTTAGACTGCTGAAAAAATAATTCACCTGGCCCTAAAATGGGGGTAGGGGTATCTCAGAGGCCATAACTTGCACACACTGTGGTCGATTTGCTTGAAATTTTCACTCAATATGGCCGATGTGTGAGCTGCCATTTTCAAGGAGTTACCAAGGTCACGTGACCTGCCATATTTGGGTGTCACATGATAACACCGGGAACCGATGTAGACACTTAAAAAAAAAAAAAAAAAATAGTACAAGATATTAGCGCCAGTGATATGCTTTGTATGACAAAAGTAATTGCTTGTCTGAGGGCCGGTGTTATTGCTGAATATTTATCAAGAGAGAAAGTTTGGAAGGATGAAGTCTAGTTGTCAGAAAATTGGGATCAAGTAAGTAGGGGTAGCCACCTGAAAAGCTGATGTTGAAAATATCATAAATTTTTTACGTTTTCTCCGAGTTTAAAAGGTCAACAAATCAATAAGGTGGGTAAAACCTTGCTCTAGTAGAAAGCAGATTCCCTCCTGCATAGGACAATCGCAAATGATGGGGAGTACTTGATGTCTAGTGTGCCTGACATGCTCTCAAAGTGACCTACCCCTCGAGAACGACTATAGTCGCGCTTAACAATCTAAGGGTTAAAGTGCACAGCAAAGACTCTGATCAGGCTGAGCTGTGTCTTCGCATGGCATACATGCCGCTTTGTTGGTTTTATCGTGTGGCGACTCATATGGTGGTTTCCTTTGAAAATGGTACCCTTAGCTTGTTTAAACTTGGACCAGTTTCGCTCATACTTCCACACATTGTAGGCACATGGAGGACATGTGCTTGACCAGAAAGTGTTTGAGACACATAATACAGAAATTATTACAGAATTGTGCTCAGTGAATTTTTAAGGGAAGAAACTGATTTCTTGCCTGTTACCCGTATTAGTCCTGTATTCATTACTAGAAATGATTTAGATGCATCAGGTCTTGATGTGATCAACCTGATTGGGATGACCCTGCAAAAACTGATATCTGAAATTATTGGTATTCACTTGCTCGGGTATTTATGTACCCCCACCAAAGGTGAGGGGGGACATATTGTTTTCAGTGCAGTTCCCGGTGCGTTGGCGTCGGCGTCGGCGTCCCACTCTTGTATGCACGATATCTCTTGAACCAATTGATGGAATTTCACCAAACTTGCATGGATATATCATTGGGACAAGGTTAAGAGCTGATTAGATTTTGGTGACCTTGACCTCATTTTCAAGGTCACAGGAGAACTTAAATGGCGTGTAAATTTCTTGTATGCACAATATCTCCTGAACCAATGGATGGAATTTCACCAAACTTGTATGAATATATCATTGGGACAAGCTTAAGAGCTGATTAGATTTTGATGACCTTGACCTCATTTTCAAGGTCACAGGAGGATTTAAATGGCGTGAAAATTTCTGGTATGCACAATATCTCCTGAACCAATGGGTGGAATTTCACCAAACTTGCATGGATACATCATTGGGACAAGTTTAAGAGCTGATCATATTTTGGTGACCTTGACCTCATCTTCAAGGTCACTGCAGGACTTAGCTGACAATTTCTTGTACCCACGATATCTCTTGAACCAATGGATGGAATTTCACCAAATTTGCATGGATACATCATTGGGACAGATTGAAGAGTTTTTTTAGATTTTGGTGACCTTGACCTCATTTTCAAGGTCACTGAAGGACTTAGATGACAATTTCTTAGATACGTCATTGGGACATGCTTAAGAGCTGATTAGATTTTGGTGACCTTGACCTTATTTTTAAGGTCACTGGAGGACTTAGATGACAGTTTCTTGTACCCATGATATCTCTTGAACCAATGGATAGAATTTCACCAAACTTGCATGGATACATCATTAGGACAGGTTTAAGAGCCTATTAGATTTTGGTGACCTTGACCTCATTTGCAAGGTCACTTGAGGGCTTAGATGACAATTTCTTGTACCCACTATATCTCTTGAACCAATGGATGGAATTTCACCAAACTTGCATGGATACATCATTGGGACAAGTTTAAGAGCTGATTAAATTTTGGTGACTTGACCTCATTTTCAAGGTCACTGAAGGACTTAGATGACAATTTCTTGTACTCACTATATCTTCTGAACCAGTGGATGGAATTTCACCAAACTTGTATGGATACATCATTGGGTCCACTTTAAGAGCTGATTTGATTTTGGTGACCTTGACCTCATTTGCAAGGACATAGTCATCTATGTAGGATATCTTTAGAACCAGTGGATGGATTTTCTCCAAGTTTGCCTAGTATTTTAATTGCACAGGTTTTTTATTCTTCTTTGTTCTTCACTTGGAGCCCCAGAAGGTCAAGGTTCAAGGTTCATAAGGGGGGGATTGGAAATGGGCTGGTGGGGGGACATCAGTTTTTCTCTGAAAAACATTTCTAGTTTCAGAGTATGTCAAGGCTGAGACCAGAGGATTTTGTTAGAAAGTACATTTCCTCTTGTATCGGAGAACGGCCCCTGATAAAGCATTCTTGCTTTCTTGCTCTTACACCCTTTATGGGTGTCTGGAATGATAATGTCTAGAATATTATGTACTGCCATTGAGTCAGTCAGACTGTTGATTGGAAAGCAATTCATGTTATTTATCATTTTTCAAATATTTCAAATAATAAATTCAACCAAAGTATCAAATTTAAATCATTAAAGGCATATTAAGTTTGTAATCTAGCTTGTATAATTAATTTAGTCCTGCTCGTTGGTGACTCATTAATTGGCAAACTTCATATTAATGATCGCTCTAATGATTTTATACCTCAAATATTCAGGTTGCGGTTCATATTTTGGCATATTATATTTCGCAGGTGAGATAATAGTCTATTTTTAACAAAAAGCTATTTACGCTTTAGTTATTTTACAAATAGTTCGACCTTGTAGTAAATCAAATTTATCTGTTTTATTTTCCTTTGTAAAAAAAAACACCTTAAAATATTTTATCATTTTTTTTCCGAAAAGAGATAAGGGTTGTAGGTAGTAAAGGATGGAATTGTACCAGTGGTTTTACTGCATTTCTTTTTCTTGACGCAAAATCACCGCGAAAATTCGGCTGCAAAATGGGGTTTTTCTCTTCTAAAACAATCCCAAAGATTTAGATCCATCTCATAAGATGGATCTAGACCATTGGGATTGTTTGTTTAACAATCCCAAAGAGCTAGATCCATCTTACAAGATCTTTGAGATATCTAGATCCATCTTGTAAGGTGGCTCTAGATCTTTGGGATTGTTTGTTTAACAAACCCAAAGATCTAGATCCATCTTACAAGATGCTAGATCCATCTTACAAGATGGATCTAGATCTTTGAGGATTGTTTTGGAAGGGGAAAACCCACCTTATAACTGAAGAAATACGGTAAGTAAGTAAAGCAACCCCTCATTATAACACTACCCATTATAATGCCATGTTGGATATAATGATATCATATCATGGCTGCCATTGAAAGTGGGGCAAATAGCATTTGAGGCAAAACTACAATGGTATATAAGGGAAATGAGCATTGGCCCATTTGCTGTACCATAGAAATTCTATATATTTGGACAGATAGGGGAGCGGCTGTAGTGTAGTGAATAACACTCCGGACTACCAATCCAGGGGTCGCAAGATCGATCCCCCACTTCTCTGGTCTTTCGGATGAGACTTTAAACCGAGGCCCTGTCTCCATATGACCTCGTTGGTAGGACATTAAACCCGAGCTCACTCACTCACTGGACAGATAGGTCTGTGCAAACAGTGTAGACCCAGACAGAGCAGTTAGATCAGGATCTACACTGTTTGCTATTCCATCTGCATCTTTTGAACCGTATGCTTCTCTGTAAAACCAAATTTTTCATTTGTAGTACAACTATGATGATTATTTTAGGAGTCCCTATTTTTTGAAAAATTTTGGTATATTCTTTGTAATTTAGTCTCAATTTAGCACTTTTCCCATATAAAGTAGTGCCTTTCCATGAATCCTAACATAGGATAATACGGGACTGTACTCCAATCATGGACCAAACAAAAGAATTTTTTAACAGGTTTCATTCTCTGTATAAATTTATAATTAAAAATATTGAGCCGCGACACGACAAAACCAACAAAGTGGTTGTGCACCCAGCGCAGACTCAGATCAGCCTGGGCATCGGCCCAGTCTGATCAGAGTCTTCCCTGTCCGCATGAAGGTAGCTTAGACCCTTAGCTACCCTTTGCATGCTTAGCGAAAAGTCTGATCAAACTGGGCAGATGCCCAAGCTGAACTGAGTCTTCCCTGGGTGCACAACCACTTTGTCATTTTTCTCGTAAAAGAAAAATATGATATTTATTGATTTATAGAAAAATTGATGAATTGAGATAAGAAGTGCCATCAAAGTATCATGTCTAAATTATTCATTGAAGTCAGCTAATGAAAATCTTTATATTGGATATGAAACTGAATTTAATGGCATATTGGTCAGTTATTTAGTAAAATGTCTATTAGATATGAGGGCAAGCATCCATAATTTAGGCTAATGGATATACAATTGATCAGGGGAAGTAACTGTCATTTTCATTTTTGTCTCTCTTGTCAGTGGGGGTCAACTCTTTAAGGAAAGAATTTGCTCCCAGTGGGGCAAAGTCTTTCCTCTAAGAGTAGATCCCGTTTCTCTAAGGGAAGTAAACAAAAGTGGTCTCCCTTCGAAATGCTGCAAAAACACAGAGAAGTATGCATTAAGAAGCCATGACATGACCCAAAACAGCATTATTATGTGCAGTATTATAATGAAACACCACCGTACATTTCTTGAGAAGTGCATTATTGCAGCTAAACAGCCAGATTTTCATGCTCATGAGTGTAGCACCTGAGGAGGTCACTGATTATGGATTAATTTAACAACATTGCAGTTGTAGCTATCATTTTCAACACCCTGACTCAAGAGTTGTCTGTGATGTGAGAGTCCCCTAACTTCCCCAAATTATTCCTATTTAGGATATGGACTTTATTATCAGCATTTTGCTTTGTTATAATAATGCATGTGGACAAAAAAGTCATAAGATACTTTTCTGTGACTCTCATAATTATGGGCTAAAGAAGTGTTTTGGAAAAAAAAACAATTGGTGTGGAAATGACCACAAAATTAATCTCATGGATATCTTTACCCAAGGGGGAGATAGCCCAGTTCTGTACAGCATATAATATTTTTTTTTTTTTTTTGTAAATAGATGTTTGTGGTTAATCCATTACATTGAAATTTCATGCCCGGTATGATAGTTTTATAATACCGTAATCACCATAAAATTTGCAACACCTTAACCAATTACCGTAGTTACTCAAAATTTTGCTAACAATATATAATATTTGTCATTTTGTCAGAAATTGGTTGTAAAATGGCAAACAGTGCAGACACAAATCAGACTGCTCCTTGAGCAGTCTGATCATGGTGTGCACTGTTTGCGTAGATTACCTGTCATGATATTAAGGGTCGTTAAAGGTAGATATATCATTTACTATTAGTCAGTCATCATTCTGTTTTGATGACACACTTTTATCATCACTAAATCAAGGGGGGTGAACTTATAATGTTCTTTATAGGTATTCTATACACTTCTATACACATTTCGGGCAAACTGCCATTTGCGAGGGCAGTTACTCTGTAATTTTATAAGATAAATTTCAAGAAGTTAAAAATGACTCAGTGAATGAGAATTAAAGTAAGTTGACCCTGTCTATGATGGATATTTGATGACATTAAAAAAAAAATAAAAAAAATGAGCAATAGGTTACCAAAATATTAAAATAAGTTTTTATTTTCTTTTGTTCTTATCCCCATATCTGCTTTATTTTGAAAATTTTGACAAAGTAAATGTTAAATAAGCTGAAATTTTCATACTATGCTGAAATTTTCATCTTAATTAACCGAGATTTCCATGGGGCAATATTTCTTTGTTGGTTGCATTTTTGGTAAAAGTTTATTGGTGAGGAGTTAGTTTTAAGAAGGTTGTGAAGTCTATTTGTTATCCATTGTCCAGGTTGATATATTTTTATCATATTAAAAACAGTTCTCACAAGTCCTATCTGAAGACTTGTTTTGATTTCCTTAAATATTAATGTCATTGTTGACAGTGGCATTATTTTGAGCCGATTTTGATTTCAGGTGCTTTAACAAGTTGTAAGAATATTGAAAGAAGGTCCAGTAGCATAAATTGAATTAAGCAAATAATCGTAGGATAAATAAACTTCAGAACTTATCCCTCTTTTCTTGTGTGTATGATTTTACAAAATGAGCCGCGACACGACAAAACCAACAATGTGGTTGTGCGCCCAGCGCAGACTCAGATCATCCTGGGTATCCGCCCCGTCTAATCAGATTCTTCGCTAAGTGCTTAAAGGGTAGCTAAGGGTCTAAGCTACCTCCATGTGGACAGCGAAGACTCTGATCAGACTGGGCGGATGCCCAGGCTGATCTGAGTCTGCGCTGGGCGCACAACCACTTTGTTGGTTTTGTCGTGTCGCGGCTCAAATGTTTGATATTGTTTACATTAGCTGTTAGAATTGAATGTAAGAAGTTGATTCTTTTAAGTGGGGATTATACCACCTCACTTGGGCTGTGCCGATTTTTTGGCAACTATTTTGATAAGAAGGAGACTTTGTCACCTGTTTTGATGTTATTGAATCTACAGCTTGTAATTCCTGCATTATTCTTCTCTAAATGTTTGCTATCAATAGCACAGGATGCTTTATAATGTTGGACTGTGATGAGTTGGTGAGTTACTTGCCCTTGAGCGATAAAATATTTTCCCATAGACTTATAATGGGGAAAATGTTGTCTGGGCCCTAGCTTCTTCATTTTTGATTGCAACTTCTTGTAAGTTGCAGGCATCCAGGACAGTCAAAACATATTGGACCAGTTCGAATTTGGGCCAGGTTGGATCATTCATTTCAGAGGTACTTGCCCTTGAACGATAAAATATTTTCTCACAGACTTCTAATGGGGAAAATGTTGTCCAGGCCATAGCTCCTTCATTTTTGATCGCAGCTCCTTTAAACTTGCAGGTATCCAGGAAAGCCAAAACATCTCAGACCTTTTCTACTGTGGGCAAGGTTGGATTATTATCCCCTTGCACAAGGAAGTTATGGAGGGGATATAGGGGCTGTCCTGTACGTATGTATGTATGTACATTTGTGAACCTTTTGCACGCCTACCAATCGCTCTCATGCGAAACCACGGTTCAGAACGCCAATCCATGAGAGGGGTTTCCGGTTCTGCATGAGGGGAGCCAAAAAGCGTAAACAATTTTGACATCGACACAAGGTTTGAGGTATTTATTTTCTCTGAAAACTATTTATGCAAAATATAAGAATGCTATTTTGTCACATATACATTGGTTCTTTGGCACATGAAAGGATTAGGCACATGGTCTTGCATTTTTCCAGATATGCATTTAGTACGGCAGAGCAAACACAAAAACAGCTTCTGAACACAAGAAAAGAGGGATAATCATTATTTCATACATTGCAGATGACTTTCTGGCAAGGTTGGCAAATGACCGGTCAATATGAGTATTGACCAGACCAGTGGTCATTACTGGTTATAACCGGTTATTAGTGGTCGATTGGTGGTTGATTGGTCAATTGAAACAACCGTGGTCAGTTGAAGATACTTAGCATTTGTTATCCCAATTTTACTGGAGTCTATATAAACAGAGTTAAAATAGTTTCAATACAAGATAATACAGGCTTAATTCAAAATGTGTTTAATGAGTTGCTTTTGCTCAGAACTGTAATTAAGAGGCCGCAAAACATACAAAATCTGAATGTTAATAGTTTCAGATCTTCAGTCTCAATCAGGCTGAATCATTACCACCCAGCTTTCAGTTCAGACTAGAGACCTCTAACTTATTTTCTGTAACCATTAATTGATATAAAATAAATAGGAAAGCAAATGCAAGTAATAAAAATTAATAAATTTTAAACGTAGCTTTTTCATAATCATTTAAAATATTTAACTCAGTACATGTAATTATTTTTACTGAAACAGTTAACTGAATGAAAGTACAAAAAATGAAATTGGTCTGGCTTCTTACATAAGAAGACAAAAGTGTGAAAATTATAATGAAAACATAACTGTTAAACAATACATCAAAGAGGTAATTTTAACTTTAAATGCCCCAGAACTAACAAAACTGTCAAAATACTGGGCCTGTCTCTCAAACCGAAGAAGGTGTGTCCAGTTTATAAGAACTATCCAATCACTGGGCTTAAAATGCACAGGGTAATTCTGTGACATCTGTGTTTATTTAGATGTGTGAAAGAGTGGCCATTCTGTTATCTGTTGTTATCAGTGAAATTAATAAAGTTAATCAAAGTGTCATAATAGTGTCAAAATGAAGCCAAAAGACCCTATATAAAACTTCTATTCTGCTCTTGATGATGAAAAAAAGACTATTGTTAGTTGCCTGAACTGTAGTGCAGAAGTCAGTGCTAAGGTCTTGAGATTGAAATAACACAGTGAAAAGTGTCCTGAACTCATTAGCCATAAGTCATCTGATAAGTACCCTTGGCAGAGACTATAAACAGTTCATCTTTTTTCTTCAATATATAGACCATTAACACCTGACAAAACATATCAGTCCACCATTAAAACCGGAGAACCAATTAAAATTTCCAATCGACCAGTCTGACTAGTATTGACCAGTATTGACCACTTTGAGAAGTATTGACCAGGGTGGTTATAACCGGTTAAAACCACTGGTTAAAACCGGGGGTGGTTTCGACCGCCCAACCTTGCTTTCTGGCCGTTTTAATCCCCGTTTGTCTGCTTTTGAGGCATGCAATGGGGTTTGAAAAAGGGTTTGCAAAAGGTCATAAAAGACAAACGGGGAATACAAACAGCCAGAAAGTCATCTGCAATGTATAAAATAATGATTTATCACAGACCTCATGTTAGTTTTGATCAAATTATTGTTCAGAAGCTGTTTTTGTGTTCGATAAAAATTCCTTATATTTTCTAATATCTCATGCGGAACCGGGCTGACGATGCCAAGTTTTTGCGTATATTTTCTAAATTCTAAATTGTCTATCACGATAAACTTACTTCCAACGTTCGGATTCACGCATACAGCAGTTCTGTTCACTTCTTTGCGACTGACAAGGTCAGAGACTCAAAATCAAGCAAGAGAATGCGACTTTTCCCGACATGTATATATCGCCGAGATTGATCTTGAACACATGCTTCGCCGTACTAAATGCATATCTGGAAAAATGCAAGACCATGTGCCTAATCCTTTCATGTGCCGAAGAACCAATGTATATGTGACAAAATAGCATTCTTATATTTTGCATAAATAGTTTTCAGAGAAAATAAATACCTCAAACCTTGTGCCGATGTCAAATTTGTTTACGCTTTTGGCTCCCCTCATGCAGAACTGGAAACTCCTCTCATGGATTGGCGTTCTGAACCGTGGTTTCGCATGAGAGCCATTGGTAGGCGTGTTTTGTCCTCGCTCTACATGTAGCTACCTCATTTATTAACCGATTTTGATGTAACTTCACACAAGTATTGGGTATGACATTACCTCGAACGAGTTCACGTTTCAGCATGATGGGGTCAAGGTCACAATCAGAGTGGCTATTTTTAGCAAAAACTTTGTCATCACTCTAGCGTCTTCATTTGTGGACCGATTCGATTTAACTTCCCACAAGTGATTAGTATGGCAATATCTTGGACAAGGTTGCTTTTTAGCATTCTGGGGCAAGGTCAAGGTCACAATGGCTATTTATAGAAAAACTTTGTCATTGCTGGGGTGCCTTGATTTGTGGACCAAATTCGATTTAATTTCACACAAATGTTAAGTATGACAATATCATGAATAAGTTCATTTTTCAGCACCCTAAGGTCAATGTCAAGGTCACAGTGGCTATTTTTAGAAAAAAAGTTTTGTCATCGCTCTGGTGACTTCATTTATGGACCGATTTCTACTGTACTTCACACAAGTGATAAGTATGGCAATATCTATGACAAGAACGCATTTCAGCATTCTGGGGTCAAGGTCAAGGTCACAGTGGCTATTTTTAGAAAAACTTTGTCATCGCTCTAGTGCCTTCATTTGTGGACCGAATTTAATTTTATTAGTATGACAATATCTTAGACAAGTTAGCATTTCAACGTTGTGGGGTCAAGGTCATGGTCACAGTAACTATTTTTAGAAAAATTTTGTCATCGCTCTAGCGCCTTCATTTATGGACCGATTTTGATTTAACTTTACACAAATGTTTAGTATGACAATATCTTGAACAAGTTTGCGTTTCTGCATTCTAGGGTCAAGGTCATAGTTGCTGTTTTTAGAAAAACTTTGTCGTCCCTCTGGCGACTTCATTTATGGACCAATTTTCATTCAACTTTGCAAAAATATTTAGTATGACATTATCTTTGACAAGTTCTCATTTCAGCATTCTAGGGCTAAGTCAAGGTCACAGGGGCTATTTTTACTGTCAGTGCAATTATCTCACCTTCCTCGTAAGCTTATTCTGTGACAAACAGGTAGGCTGAATTTTTCAATTACACTGTATGTGCTGTCCGCAAAGTTTCCTTTGTCTTTGATCAGCAACGACTAAAACAAGTTGCCGATTCTGATGAAACAATATTCTCGTATAATATGAACTTGATATTGGTTTGCATAAGAATACGCAGAATTTAGAGTATAAAGATTTAGATGTTTCTGAGGACGCCTTCAAGTACATAATAGATTACTACTGACGACTCTAAGATATTTCACTATGATGGCAGTCTAGCAAGTGTTCAAGTTCGGTTAAACGATATGTAAATTTTATAAACGTTTATCACATACACAAGAACCGATAACGTTTATCCGTGTTCACTTAGAAGCCCTAGGCGTAAGTAGCGGCACTATTCAGATGAAAGCGGTGCTGGTCAAAAATTAGGTCACTAGGTCAAATCTTAGAACAATCTTGTGTACACTCTAGAGGGCACTGTTTTTATCCAATTCATGAAAATTAGTCAGACTGTTTATTTTTATGAAATCTAAGGCAGGTTTGTAAGTGGGTCATGTCAGGTCAAAAACTAGGTCACTAAATCAGATATGAGAAAAGTTGTTTGAATATTTATCTCTATATACTTTAGGACATGGTGCTCTAGTGACTTCCTTTATTAGCCAGTTTTGTTATCAGTGTAACTTCACAGCTATATTGGATTTGTTCGACATCAAAATCTGCACTCTTCTAAAACCACTGGTTTAAAATTTGTAACAAATTAGTGAAGTGACAAAATGTGTCTGTTGACAGTAAGATGTCAGGTGAGCTTGTTTCTTCTCTTTTCTCTTTTTTGTTTCGGTGATTTCGCAAACAGTATTCAATTTGTTTCTAATGACATAAAATATTCATGAGAAAGTTTATCTGATCTCTCCTACCCAACTTCATATGTGTATAAGCTTAGCAATAAACAAGGGTTAAAATTAAGGGGAAATTCATTTCCGTCACCAAAATTAAGCTGCCCATTGTATCGAGAAATGCAATATCAAAAGCTTCATTACATCACCTATTACCTGTTTCAGCAGCCATGAAAGGAGACACTTTCCTTTTATACAAAGACTTTTGAAATATGCAGTGCTAAAAACAATTGTGATGTTCTTCTAAACCATGAATGAATGCTTTCCAGATTAAATCAAAGAAAAGTCAGGTTACAGGGCTCAGCCTAGAGGGCGATTTGGGAGAACTAGTCTCCCTAATGCACCAGTCATTTGCAACCACGGCCCCCCTGGGGCCGGGGAATAGCGGGGATATTGACTTTTCACTCTGCAAAGCCCTGGTATATGCCCTGCACTGTGGGGACATCTTTTAAGTCAAATCCCTGGTAAAGGTCTCCGCCCCCAGGGGATCATGTAAATATAACAAGACCTGTCAGGGGGACAGGATAGCTCACCTGACAGCGCCTTGCCCATCACCTAAAAAACTTTAACATAAAATTTTAACATTTTGCTAACGCCAACGCCGGGGGAGTGCAATAGCTCTTCCTGTACCTTAATACGTACAGGCAAGCTAAAAATCCATATTCTGACAATGTGTCACTGTAAATTTCGTTAAAAACACTCCACTATTTTCCCACTGTTTTGGCGGGAATCAAAAGCCCGGCATATCCACGGCACTGCCGGGACACCGCTTAGGTAAAAACACGGTACTTAAGCCCCGCTATCCCCGGCCCCATGGGGGTCGAGGTTGCAAATGACTGGTGCATAAGCTGGCTGACTTCTCCCTAGTTTGAGCTGAGGGAGAAGTGAAAATGTATAGAAAATATAGGGAAATCCAAAATTTGGACCAAAACTTCTCCCTAAAGTCCAGAAAATGTTGCGAAACTTCTCCCTGTCTGACCGGTTCCATTGCACACAGCCTTTCCATATCAACCATTCATCGCCCTGATATGACTGAAATACTGTTAAAAAGGAGGTAAAAGCGCAGGTCATCCATCATCATGATACTTGGACACAACAGGCATTAGTTCTGAGCTACTAGCATTAAGTCCCAGCAACTATCAGCTAACAACCTGAATGTTGGTATTTTTAGAGAAAAAAAAATACAAAAAAGTGTACGGTGGAAATGTCTGGTAAAAGTTTGAAACAGCTTGGATGCTTCAAGGGTCACACCTTTAACTCTTTAAGCCCCAGTGACGCAATTAGCAAAATTTGCAAACAGCGTAGATCCTGATGAGGCGGCTCATAATGAGCCGTCTCATCTAGATCTACACTGTTTGCCCTCTAGTCTTTGAATTCTCAATTTAAAGAGTCTTGGACAAGGCATTTTATTAATTTTCGCAGACGTAAATTTTGTCGTCTGCTTTTTGGTACTGAAAGATTTAAGTCCAAGCAACTATCAGCTAACAACCTGAATGCTGGTATTTTTAGAGAAAAAAAAATACAAAAAAATGTATGGTGGAAATGTCTGGTAAAAGTTTGAAAGAGCATGGATGCTTCAAGGGTCATACCTTTAAATCACAGCAAAGAAATTTTATAACACCTTTCAAAGACAGTTAGATGTAATAAAGAACAGAAAAAACAGACATCCTTCAGGTAAACATCAAAGGAATCAATTGCAGACATTCAGATGAACATTCCGAATACTGTATCAACTTCATCCTGGGACTCAGGCCAATCATAACATGCTCAAACAGTAGAAAACAAAAATTTACGTCTGCAAAATTTCTTAATGTTTCTTCCAAGCTATTTAAAAAGACTAGAAGGCAAACAGTGTAGATCTAGATAAGGCGGCTCATGAGCCGCCTCACCTGGACCTACCCTGTTTGCAATTTAAATTATTTTCTTTTTTGGCACTCTGAGTGCTAATGCAGGAATTCTTAGTTCTTAGCAGTCACATGGCGCATTGGTTAGTGCTCCTGACTTTGGTTAATTTGGTTGAGGGTTGAAGCTCAGCTGAAGGTGACATTCTTCTGAACCTTAACGGGGCTTCCTTGTGTGGAGCTCTTCATAATCACCCTGCCATCGTCATGATGTAACTGAAATGCTCTTGAAAAGGACGTAAAAAGATCAAAAGATTTTACAAGCTTTAAGAAAAAATATTACTGTCCCAGTACTGACATATTTTTGTTTCTAGATTTATTGACATAAATCACTGCGAATACAAGTGTTGAGTCAGCAAAATTTTAGATTTAGTCACTGCTTACAATGATCCATGACTACAGATTAATGAGTTACTTCCCTTAACAAATGAGATTAGTAGAATTTGCAAACAGGGTAGATCCAGACCTCACCTGGATGTACACTGTTTGCTCTCTGTTGTTGGAATTCTCGATATAATAAAACTTGGACAAAACATTTTTGAAATTTTGCGGACATAAATTTTGTTGTTTGCTTTATGGCACTTTAAGGCTTTTGCAAAGAGAGGCAATCAGTTTTCTGTTTAAAATAAAACACAGTTATGCTATAGCTTCTCATTTGTTGTTGTTTTGATGCTTAAGGTCCATATCGGGACGGTCAGTTAACCTACCCAGACTTTTCCTGGGCAGGCTTAAACCTCCTAAGCGGTTAACCAGTACTAAGTGCACATACTTTCGCCACTCACTAACTGACGTTACTGCCCTCCCTGAATCTATGGAAGGAGAAAGGAAAGTAAGGTCGGGCCAGGTATTGAACCCAGGACCTCGGGCTCATGAGTTAGACATGCTACCAACTGCGCTATGTGGCCTTGAGGCTCTTCATTACAAATGCCTAGAGGCTGTTCTTTGTGGGGCCAAAACTCATGATTTTATGGACAAATAAGAAAATAAAAGCATCTCAGAAGTATCATAATTTGTATTGGCTATTGTATCCCCTTGCGAGACGTGCAGCTTTTCCAAATTGGTGTAGAATGTCACTTTAGGATTAGAAGTATACTTTCGGTCGAAGATAGCGATCTTCACTGTAAACTATATATTGTGATGTCAATTGCAGTTAAGAATGTTAAAGACCATGTAAAGCAAATAGTTACATGATTGCCCTGTCAAACAATGACAAAATAGTTATAGTAATTATTCGTTTAAAGCATTTAGAAATGGATACTTTTGAGAAAAGACGACAGGTCTATTTAGGTTGCGAGTATTTTGTATGGTACTATCATAAAAGTTCTGAGTATCAACACAGAAATGCCAGGACATTGTGAGAGCAGTCATCGCAGTACCAGATCAGACTGCTCTTAACGAGCAGTCTGATCAGGATCATGACTGTTTGACATTCAGCGGAACAGGGAAAGAAATTAGTGGGACAGGGAATAAGGTATCATGCTATTAGGAAAGATACCGTACAGATATGCACTGGTTTATGTATTGGCGCTTTGCACATGGGTGACAGTACAAGCAGTAACTACAGTACATATTAATGAGATTAAATTTCAGTAAGAAATTTAAAACACAGCTTCAAGGCGACTTGTATGATAAAGCAAGTCAAACCGTATAATGAAGTGGGTGTATTGTAAAAATGTCCCGTTTATATGGCTAGAAATAATGTTTTGTATATGTAAGCATTCATTAGTACTTATATAGTGACACTCAGCAAACGTCTTCTTATTTAAACGTTTACCTCATGCTAAGGATAAGTTATTAGCAAAATGATATTGAAATTGTGGAAAATGTGGAAATGAATTTTTGTGTTTTAATAGATCTAATTTTAGAAAGTTAGAACTGTTTGAAGTTTACTACAGTCAGAAATTAAGTAAAAGGAAAGATATTAGACACTGAAAAATTTTGAGCAAAACTAACAGTTCGGTGAATAAAAAGTGTGATAAAATAAGTGTGACCTTTGATTTCACACATTTAAATGGATAAATAATTTCTGGGCTATTGTCATAAAATAAATAGTAAAATGCTAAATGTGAAACTAAATTGAGTTCTGATTTCTCTAATCCTTCTTTTTGAATAAGAAGCACATTTAGTAGAGAGACAGAGAAAAATGCAAAATAAAAAAAAATTATTTACTTTTAAGTGGATGTCAACAAAGTTGCAAATATTACACCTTAGTGCCAGACGACCATAATTGAGCAAACATTATGTAAAGTAATCCTTCTCAACCTTTTATGTGATGAACAGGTTGTAAAATCTAATGGTTATTACTGCTTATGGTCAAGTGGTCAGTAAATTGACACTGGCGGTCATTTTGTTACCTGGCTGTGAGGCGTGTGATTGGTCAGTTTATCTGAAACACCTGTCTTTACACCAGCAACAAGAGGTCAATCAGAAAGTATATGATCATCTTCATTCCGTTAAGAGCAAGTGTTCATGGGATAGATGACACTTAATAAGCCGTCTGCTTTAACATTAAAGAGACGGAAGAATGCAAAATCAAACTTAAGGCAGATGGAAAAGAGTATTGATGTCACTGTGTGTACAGATTAGCCATTAAATTGAAGAAACCGAAAAATTTTGTTTTCCTGTGTTGACATTGTTTTGAATTTGCAGACGGATAATTAATTGTTTGGAGTTCTGTACGCAGGTGTAGAACAGTGAGAGTCTTATAGAAAAGACAGTTTGAGGCTTTCTTTGTTAGAGGAACGATTTATAACTGCTGAAGTTGTTTGATTTTAGACATTGGGATGCATGTCGATCGATTGGAGCATTGCATCTCTATATTTGGAATTTGCAGACGGAATGTAATTGTAACCAAAAATGCATTAATTTAATGTTTCAGGAATGAAAAAGTGAAAAGTGTCATATTATTTCGTCATTTCTATTAAAGAAGACAGTAATTAAAAGGGAGTTTGTCTTGTCTCGTGTGATGGATAGATCTAACAATGCAAAACAAGTCAACATGAAACCATGCGTTTATGAATGAATTATGCAAATGTCCTGCATTTGTGGTGATCTTACATGGTTCCATAAAACTTGACATTTAAATGTGTGTCAGTGTGACAACAAAATATCAGACTTGAGTTTGAGGAGCCCTGAGGAGCCTGTTTCTTACAAAGTGGTCAAACTATACATGATTAAAAGCATTTTCATGTAATGTCGTTAAAAAGCAGTATAAGCATATTGTTACAAAGTATCATAGGGTGAAGGAGCGGCTAAATTATAGGGAATAAATGCCTGTTCATCATGGATAGGCAGAGAAAGGAACAGAACAAATTTGATATTGATCGTTTTTAAGGATTTTGTGTTTAATAATAACCAATATTTAATATTTCTTACGAGTGAAGTTGCGCTGTACTAGTTGGAATCATGTATGATGATGATTATGTATTTCTGGATGAGACTGAGAATTTTGATGGTATTTTCGTCAATTTTGACAGTCAGGTAAGAGAATCCTCATTATAGCAGTACTCATTATAATGCTATTTTGAATATAATGCTATATCATGTCATTTTTTCCTTTCAGACTTAACTACAAAGGAATGCAAGACAAATGACCAATGGTCATTTTGTCTTGTATTCCTTTAAGTTAGTTGTCTTGTATTCCTTTGTAGTTGAGTTGCAGTATATAGCACTGTTCACTTATAAGGGTATGCCAATTTTATGGATTCCAAAGATAGCATAATAAAGGGACTATACTGTACTTCTATGGACTTTTAGCAGGGAGGGATATTCAGAATGTGTGTCCAGAAGGTGATCAAAACAATTGCCATGAAAGTAATGATGACAGATAGCAGACCATTGTCAGCATAGCAGAACCTTAAATATGGGGATTTTAGTGTAAATTCTGAGAGCATACGTTGGTTGATCACCTTGATAATTATTTTGTGGGCCGTTTTGAATACCCTAACACAGGAGCAATATACTGCTGTCACAGTGGCAATGAGCAGGAGAGGCCTTTATTACAGTAGTGTATGAGTGTATAGAAGGATCTTTGTTACATTGGCAGTAGATTTAGGCCTTTATTGCAATAGTAGTGCTGAAAGGTGTTTATTACAGTAGCAGTAATAGAAAGGCCTTCAGTTTTAGTTATGGTAGTGGCAAGTTAAGCCTTTATTACAGGTGCAGTGTTGAAAGATTAGTTCTGGCAGAGAAAGGTTTTTAGTACATATTGGCAATACTTAGAGGTCTTTGTTACAATAGCAGTTTAGGAGGTTTTTTTGCCTGGTAGTATACCAAAGTCCTATAGGAATACAGGATGCCTGGATGACTTGTGATTTTATATCCTTTTTAACAGTATTTCAGTCATACCAGAATGATGGGAGAGTGATAATGAAAGGCTGTGTGCAGTTGAACTCCATTTACGGTTGGAGAGCATTCTGCCTCAAGCCGGTTTCGAACTCGGGGGGCACTAGATCAGCAGGCCAGCGCTTAACCTACTGAGCTACCGGGGCTCCTCAGGAATACAGGAAACCTTCTATTGAGAAGCAGATATAAATGCCTTTATTACTGTAGCAGTACAGAAAGATCTTTGCTTGATAATACTGCCAATGTAGCTCTGCTGTTGTAATAAAGGCCTTGGGCCTTTATTACAACAGCAGAGCTAAATTTGGTGGCAGTGTGTAACAAGGACCTTTATTACAACAGCAGAGCTACATTGGCAGTATGACAGAATGCTTTAGGAGTTGACCATACAGAATATTTAGAGCAACCTTTTCATAACAAAAACCAGAGCTGACTATGGTTTAAGGTTTAATTAAGCTTTTGCTTGGTTTAACATTAATGCATTGAAAGACAGGCACATGATGTTATAATGATGTCATACTGAAGTATATGCAATATCTATGCAATGTCATTACGTCGCAGAAATGGCAGTGCGATGTCATTTAGACGTCATGTGCCAGCTGGGTCCTTTTGAAGCTTGAGGTATGCGAATATTGGTGAATATAATATGCTTGTGAATATTAGATGAATTAATATTATTTCGTTGAATACAGAGTGACTGGAAAACTCCGGCTTTACCCTTGAACATTGATCCTATTCGGACATTCGTAGTTTGTGGAGCTGATAGACCCAGTGGAGCTCCTTTCTCCGACGGACGGCAGTGCTTTTTTTCACTGTCAGGGTCTATTATACCCCAAGTGCTCCTGCTTCACCACTGAGCATAAGGACCAATTGCTAGCTTAACAAGGCTACAGCTTAACGTCTATTGGCTTCATAACGTCATTAACGTAATAGCTAAACGTCTCTTAGCAACATACAAAAATGGCACCTACAACACAGGGAGGTTGATGCAAGCGAATATACGCTCAAGAAGCCTATATAGACACAAAGCTGCCACATCAATGTTAAATAGTAAACTGTTACCCAGCATTCTTTAGTTTATTGTTTCCCCGTAAAACAATCAAAAAAGATGTCGCCCCACACTATAATAAGACAAAAGTAAACACTTTTATAGCTTATATGCATCAGGAGAGACAATATTGTAATATTACCTCCTGTTGCAACCGGAAAAAAAACGTCAAAAAAGATGACATTGCTACGAAGAATTGTTTGTCTACAGAACAGTAAATCCGTGTTGTGTGAGCGGTCACGCTCGCGTGAGCGGTGCCGGTTTGGCGCCGCTCACGTGACCAACGGCGCCGGTCACGTGAGCGGTGCCAATTCGGCGCTGCTCGCGTTATCGGCGGTACCTCTCACGTGGTCGGTCCAGCGCCGCTCACGTGGGAGGCTTATGGCCGCTCACACAACAATGGGGCCGCTCACGTGACCAAGTGAGCACCACTCACGTGCTAATTCAGAGCCGTTTAGAGCGGCCCTGGGCCGCTCACGTGACAGGGAGCGCCGTTTTCGGCGCGGATCACGTGAGCGGCGCGCGGGACAATATAAACAAGCAAGCAACAGGCTATTTCAAACACGAAAATCTCTGAGGAGTCAGAATAATCTGACGAAACTAGTCAGAAACGTTGCAAAGCCTTATGAGTGCACATAAGCATCACGACGAGGACCCAGGGCTGAGTCACCAGTCACTACTTTCTAATATTATTTCGTTGTATGAAAATCATGTGTTCTATTTTGGGTTGTTCCATTTTGGGTATCTTAATGGCATCCAAAAGAGTTCACAGTGATACACAGGTGACCATGAATCACAGTTTATAAGATCTGATCAGAAAGTTAGCCCTATGGGTAAAAGATGAAATGATTTTATTTTACACTTTATTTGAAGGTTAAAACAAGGAAACTGACAAATTAACACCTACCTGTAATACCACAAACTATAAATCATGTACACTCAATTGCCGTTGTTGATTAGTCATTTCTAAATCACCATACAAGCCACCACATGGGAAAAGCCATAAAGTGACATTCACCATCGTGGCATAATCTGTCTCCGAGAAAGCATGGTGCATAATGTCACTTTGGGACTTTCCTAATGTTGTGTGATCTGACTGCCAGAAAGCAACAAGGCATTATGCCACTTTATTACTTGCCCCCATGCGATATGATCTGACAGCAAGAAATAACAGGCAATTAGTATGTTACTTCCCAAACTTGTGATCTGTACAGCTCTAGATAAGAGGGAGTATTTGGTGATAATTAGGGATAATTTTTGTAAATTCTGCATAAAAAATATGTTGACCCTTCATCTGAATCGTCTCGATGAGACGGTTCAGATGAGGGGTCACAACATATGGTTTCAATGAGAAATAAGAAAAATTATCCCCCGTTTATCATCAGATACCCCTCTTATGTACAGCTCTGGATCTGACTGCAAGAAAGCACAGGACATTTTCCTACTTTGATAGTTCCTGTCATAATTTGATCTAACTGCAAGAAATCAAAGTACATTATGCTACTTTGTGACTTTCCCAATCTCACAGTATCCGAACGCACTGTACCATCTCCTCCGGTTTTCATAGCGTTGAATCGAGAGTACAAAATTCGCTTATAACCAGTTTCAGCTTCGAAAATGTAAAGAGGTAAGTTTAATATAATTTTCTCTTCGGTATTTTACTTTATTGCCCTGTACAATGAAAAACTCCTTGCCGTCGCAGATTTTTTTTTCCGAACAGCTTTATTTAACACGAGATTGTGTCGTGCAAAACTTATCTATCATTCTTTTATCAATACTAACTAACTGTAGATTGATAACGCCTTCCGTTTATTCTAAAGATTTTTTATAAAACATGTAAGAAAATGCTCAAAATGGTTTAAGAATCATGCCAAGGGCGATTTGAATACTGTACCAATTACTACCCACCCATACACGACATTGTACAGGGTAATAAAGTAAAAGACCGAAGAGCAAATTATATTAAACTTACGTCTTTACATTTTCGAAGCTGAATAGCTATAAATGACGCAGCAGATTCCGGATAAAATCTCAAAACATAATGATTTCCGACTACTGGTTATAAGCGAATGTTTGTACTCTCGATTCAACGCTATGAAAACCGGAAGAGATTGTACATGTAGTTCGGATACTGTGAATCTGATATGATCTGACTGCAAGAAATCACAGGGCATTATGCTATTTTGTGACTTTCTTCATCTGGTGAGATCTGACAGCAAGAAAACACAGGACATTATGCTGCTTTGTGCCTTTCCCAATCTGATGTGATCTTTCTGCAAGAAAGCACAGGACATTATGCTACTTTGTTACTCTCCCTGTCTGGTGTGATCTGACTGCAAAAAAGCACAGGACATTATGCTTCTTTGTTTCTTTCCCCCATCTGATTTGATCTGTGTGCTAGAAAGCACATGACATTATGCTACTATGTTGCTCTCCCCATCTGGTGTGATTTGAATGTAAGGAAGCACAGTAGGAGAGGGATGGGCTCAACCTTTCATTTGTTGCCCCACTGCCCCTATGGCTATTAGGCTATGGGAAACCATTACCTTCTTACCTTTCAAGCACAGTACATTATGCTGCTTTTATACCCTCCCCATCTGATTGAAACTGATTGCAAGAAAGCACAGGACACTATGCTCTTACGTTGCTCTCCCCATCTGGTGTGATTTGACTGTAAGGAAGCACAGTACATTATGCTGCTTTATTACCTTCCCCATCTGATTTGATCTGACTACCAGAAGTAGAGGACATTATGCTACTGTGTTACTCTCCCCATCTGATTTGATCTGACTGCAACAAAGCACAGGACATTATGCTACTTTGTTACTCTCCCCATCTGGTGAGATCTGACTGTAAGAGAGCAAAGGACATAATTCTACTGTGTTACTTTCCCCACCTGGTGTGATATGACTGCAAAGAAAGCACAGAACATTATGCTTCTTTGTTTCTATCTCCATCTGATTTGATCTGATTGCAAGAAAGCAAAGGACATAATGCTACTGTGTTGCTCTTCCCATCTGATGTAATTTGACTGTAATGAAGCACAGTACATATGCTGCTTTGTAACCCTCCCCATCTGATTTGATTTAAATGCAAGAAAGCACAGGACATTATGCTACTGTGTTACTCTCTCCATCTGGTGTGATCTGACTTCAAGAAAACACAGGACTTTATGCTGCTTTGTTACTCTATCCATCTGATGTGATCTGACGGCAAGAAAGCATAGGACATAATGCTACTGTGTAATTCTCCCCATCTGATTTGATCTGATTGCAAGAAAGCACAGGACATTATGCTCTCATCTGATTTGACCTGACTGCAAGAAAGCACAGGACATTATGCTACTATGTTGCTGTCCCCATCTGGTGTGATCTTACTGCAAGAAAGCACCGGACATCATGCTGCTTTGTTACCTTCAGGATCTGATGTGACTGCAAGAAAGCACAGGAAATTGCAAAATATTACTGCTTTTAATGAAATAAAATAAAGAAGTGAAATTAGACTTGTTAGTACTACTGTATTTCTTCGGTTAAGATGTTTTTTCCCCTCCAAAATGATCCCAAAAATATAGATCTCTCTTATAAGAGTAGATCTAGATTTTCTTAATAAAACCCACTTTATAGCAGAATTACATGAGACTGATTTATATTTTTGGGGTCATTCTAGTGTTATATAGCTGAAGAAATATGGTAAGTTATAAAATATTTTCAAAAAAAAAAGTGTTCGGGCTCCTTGTAAAAAAAATGAATAAAATGATTTAAAAGATATAGAACTTTGATCACCCAGTCCGTAAATTCTAATTGTCAGGTATGTTTGTTGTTATATATCAATTTGGGTAAAGTTGGTTGACCAAAGCCTGTATCTTTCTCACAGCAGATGTTCCTACTGTATAGTTGTGAGTGTCAACATTTTTTATCTTTATGAAATTTCAGTTTCACCTTGGCCGTATCAGCAGTATTTTGGCCTTGCCCTCAGAGAAATGTGATTATGAATCACACTATAATGCCTAATATCACAGTTAGTTGGTTAATGCATTATCTTACCTCTGGCCCAAAGTGAAATCAAATTATTTACCAAATAATTCACTGGCATTAGGTTCAGGCATGTAGGTACATAACAATATTTGCATTGCTTTAATTTAAATTGCCTAACTGTAAAGTAATATATACCTCAGGAATTTATTTTAAATTCTTAGCCTGTAATTTCAACCATGTTAATGTATGCTTTTAACTTTACTGAACTTACAACAAATTTGCAGATCATATAGACAGGCCCGACCAGTACGCGGACACTTTTGTGTTTGGCGTCAAGTAAACTTTAAGATACTTTTAAAATTCAACTGATTTTGTGATATTTTTTTCAAGGCGCCATTTCTTTATCTTTTTGTCATTCACTTTCACACTTACACAACATAGTTACGAATTTGCAGGGCTGATGCAGACAGGTATTATGATCGATGCTTCAGTTTGAGTGCGCCAAACACACAAACAGGCAAAGCAAACAGCCATGTGTGAATAAGAAATTAGAACAACCCTTTACGATGTTTATACAATTTTGTTAACTACATGTATCAATGATTCAATTAGTATTGCGGCGTACAAATGCCATCTCGGTTTACTCAGATTCTAAGAAGTCCGCGTACTGGTACGATAAGCCTGTTTGATACAGCAAATAGCATGACCTCAACAGCGTCACGTTGCGCATGCGCAGACGATTTTGTTCACGTGCTCCTTTTGTCTGTATTTTGCACAAGGCTTTTCCTAAATTGCATGCCCATCTGGTAGTCTGGAACACGTTGGAGTCTTAAACATTAGGTAAAACACCCTTAAAAGTGTCCGCGTACTGGTCGGGCCTGTCTACTCAACAGCAAAAGAAATGCATATAGCAATACACTCGACAGCAAAAAAAATGTATATATAAATATGCAATATGATAGACAGTTCTGTTCTGTTTCAATACTCGTAACAACATTCCCCAAGTGGAAAACAGCAAAAGAAACACATATATATGCAAAAAAAAGTTTTAATTGTCATTGGGAATTGCAATATGTGAGTGACCTTTATCTGAAATATGATGATTTGTCATGTTTCCTCAGGTTATTTGTATTATATATTCATGGAATTATTTCATCCCAGCGAAACAAAATGTTTGCTCAGGTTATTTGTATTATATATTCATGGAATTATTTCATCCCAGCGAAACAAAATGTTTGCATCCAAGCAGAAAGTTTTACAGTACAATTTATTATGAAGGGGGGTAATCCATTTGCTAGCCAATACTGAGAATAGTGATTTCTCATGCTGATTGAAGATATGGATTTTCACACAATCTTCAAAAATCAAAGCAACCCCTCCTAACACTCTCTACACATGATACTGTTTTGGTAAAGAAAAAAAAAGGTTTGAGACCCTCCTGACACAGAATAAACTAATGTACATGACGCAAGCAGTTTAAGATAAGACTTTGTAGATGATGACAAACATCACAGGGTATAATCGATTCCGCTAATTTTCGCTTCCTGCAGAGACTGTACATCATATTTGGCTTCTGCCGATACTGTCTGCGAACTCTTGCTTCCTGCAGGGACTACTGTCCTCAAAAATTGGCTTCCTGCCGAGACTGTCCGCGTGACTCTGCTTCCTGCCGAGAGCCTCGGCTGGAAACAAAATCACGCAGACAGTCTCTGCAGGAAGCCATTTATCATGTAGAGAAGTCTCAGCAGGAAGCAAGAGATCGCGGACAGTCTAGGCAGAAGCCAGATATGAGGTACAGTCTCTGCAGGAAGCAAAAATTAGCTGAATCGATTATACCCTGTGAACATGGGTGCTGGTATGTCCGGCTCTTGACCTCTTATGACATGGTCAGATTGTCATCAACTACAAGGACTTAGATGGCTGGAGCATTTGATGAATTAACATCATGAATAATTAAATGGAATTGTGGTATTACTATATATGACCAGAGAAAATTAACATTCCAGAAAGATCAATAGCTTTGATGCTGATGTTTCAGAAACAATTCTACATTCATTTGTATTGTCTCTAACCGTCTGATTAGAATAAATAATTAAACAGGTGTTCATGGAATTTGAAATTAAATTTCACCTTGTTCTTGAAACTTTGAAATGCCATACCAGAATTTTGATTTTCGCTGTTCTAAAGCACCTGAAAGAATTAGAAATTTGGAATCTTTATAAGCTGATGCAAGTGTTGGAGTAAATATCGAAAAAGGTTTGTTGCCTGATCTTTGGAAGCTACAACAGCATATAAATAAAAATTCAGTTATTCTAATACTCTTTTCACAGTTGCACAAATAGGTGACAGCAGTCACCTCAGAGAGAAGCTAGGACAAGCAAAAGGAAGAATTATGATTGAACAAGAAATTAAAACCTGAGGACCTTGTGACTTGGCTTTTTAAAAATGTTTTGGGTTATATTGTATGGAGAGTCTTAAGTTCATATAATATGATAATAATATTACATAAAGCTCCAGATGAAGTGATTCTAAGATAGTTCATTCTTCATTAAGCATATGTTGTTGTTAGCCTCACAAAGGCAGTTTCTAATGTGGGGTTACATGTTTACTAAGTGTGTAGTATATATTTGTTTTGAGAAGTAAGAAAATTTCATCAAAACACTCTATTTTGTGGAGCTCTGGCTTCTTGTTAGCTGAATGAACTCCCTAGGAGATGGACTTGTTAACTTTAAAAAATGTAATGATTCTGGGGTCTCAGGTGGGGGAGCGGGTGGTTGGGGAGAGAGGGAGGGGGGATATCATTAAAATCATAAAATTGAAAAATTTCAGAAAAATTTAGAGATTTTTTTGAGCAGAAAATTAATATCATTGCACTTTCCTAATTCAGTGATATAAGTTTGAATGTCATGTTAACTAACAGGGCCCAGATTTACACCATATTGAGACACCAGTGCATCTTTAGACATGTCATACCAGAAACCACAAATATTGCACCAATATTTACAATATAACTGTAATATTGTTCAAGAATTACAGAAGGTTACACTGATTTTGGTCATGAATTACTGGAGATTATAGATGAGATAAGAGGTTTTACTGATACTGTTACAACTTCAAAAAGGTTTCAAGTGACTTCTATTGATCTGTTGACCTAATCATTGAACAAATTGTAGGAATGTTGTGATACCCTTTATTAGGGGACAGAGGTGGCCTTTCATTACATAGGTTTGGTAGATACAAGTTATGTCATGTTAGGCCAGTGTCAGTTGTCACTGTTAATGTGTTGTTTTCATTATAGTTTGTAAACTGTTACCTCTCAGTCGCCTAACCAACCTCTGAAGAGATCTCTATATATGAATGACAGTAAGCTGGTTGGTTGTTTTCACCTTTAGTTCTGCATGTTTCTTCAGGGTTTATATCTGGGTTTTGCATGCAGCATTACAACCCTAGCTAAAGGCCCCTGACCTCTTATTTAGTATCATTTACTGTTGGACTATCAAACTCATTTTGGCCTTTTTTGCCATTGACACAGTGGTTCAGGCAGTTCTTGATTTGACAGGGATGTTTTGAAATTGTGGTCATTGGCCAAGTAACTGTTTTCTTTTAATTAAATTTTAGTGTTTTCTGTTTTCAGCCAGATATTCAGTCTAAAGTACAATGGTCTGGTCAGTGTGCATTGTTTTTTTTATTGAAAAGACTGCCGTAACGTAACTGTGGCCATTGCTCCCATTGCTCTGACAAGTCTTTCAAAATGTGGTCAGATTTTAGTGTTTTCTTATAATCAAGTTTTCATGTTTTCTTTTACTCTCAAGATTTTGGCTGTAAGTAATTTGCCCAATAAAAGAGTCAGTGAACTTGAAAGTAGCTAGCTACCACATTTTTATTTGTTTCATAAACTGGTGTTAAAATATACTGCTTTTCATCTGAACAGGTGAATTTGCATATTTAATCAAATTGTTAACAAACAGATGTCGCCAAAACATTTTAAGTTAAATCATTGTCCTATCATTTGCATCTTCAATATTTTCATATGGGCAGGTGACAATCCAACATTAGGCCACCAACCTTTGTCTGGTCTCGATTTTTGTAAATAAAATTAATAAACAATAACTCGAGCAGATGATGTAAAACTTTCAGTCGTTGACCTAAATTAGAATATAAAAGTCATATTCCGATTTTTTTCAGACAGTTCATTCTTAAGATGCCAAATGTTACTGATGGTGATTTTATTGTAACTTTTGTTTGATTATAAAGGTCCATGTAATGTTATTGAAATACTGGATGGTTAAGACAATGCTTCCAGAATTTACTCAGGTATTACTTTAGCTTCGTTTTTCCTAATGCTGAAATTTCCAGTAGTGCTGTGTCTGTCTCTAGATCTGTTAGCTGAAAAGAGTTTGTAACATCTGACATTTTCGCTGAATCTTTTGTCTACATCAGATGGATCAAGGCTGTTTGCAAATTAGTTACGTATTTTTTCAGTTTTGAGGCTTCAAGTGAGAAAGAATCACCCCAGGTTCTGTCTCCTAACCCTATTGCACTCAAAACTGCCAAAACTCTGTAGAGTGTCGGCCGTTCTGAGTGCAATAAGGCTAATATCCTCATGGACATGAAAGATAAGGTCTCATACCCCACTGTGAAGGATGAGCGGCAGATGATTCAGTGGCTCTTGATGGGCTGCCTCATCTTAACACTTGCAGCACCGCTGATGAAAATAGCAGAATTTGCAAACAGCATAGATCCTGATGAGGCGGCTCAAAATGAGCTGCCTCATTTAGATCTACACTGTTTGCCCTCTAGTATTTGATTTTTCAATATGATGCAGCTTCGAGGAAACGTTTTTGAAATTTTTGCAGACGTAAATTCTGTCGACTGCTTTTTGGTGGTTAATCTGTCCCTGTTTGCCCTCTGGTCTTTGAATTCTCAATATGATGTACCGTAGCAAGATTGAAACATGTTACGAATTTTGCAGACATAGAATTTGTTGGCTCTTTAAGGGTTGATATGCCATATCATTATTATCCGATGGAAAGAAATGGTAAAAAGCCTCTTATGATCACTTTAACTCTTTCATTACCAAAAAGCAGACGACAAAATTTACGTCTGCAAAAATTAAAAAAATGCCTTGTCCAAGACTTTTTATATTGAGAATTCTAAGACTAGAGGGCAAACAGTGTAGATCTAGATGAGGCGGCTCATTATGAGCCGCCTCATCAGGATCTACGCTGTTTGCAAACTTTGCTACTTGCGTCACTGGGGCTTAAAGAGTTAATGTGACGAGCAACATCTGACAACCTGTTACCTGTCTCATGCTCCAGGTAGCATACAATTAATTGAAAATACTAGAAATTGCCTGACAGCTCTGTCCATTAAATCTATCAAAACTTCTGTACTTTATTAAATATCAATAATAGAGGACATTAAGCCTGTTCATTATTCATAATATCCTGAGGTTTATTGATTGTAAAATGAGTTTATGAACTATAGGTTAAGAAATACAAGGTTTCTTTCCTTTGGGTTTAGGTCTCTCATATGTCAGATCATCGTCAAGCTTCTACAGTGACTAATACAACTGTAAACCTTGGCTATGTGTATAATTTGAAAATTGGAAGTGTTTGGCTGGCAATGAATTAGTCCTAACCCTTAAGCACCAAAACAGCTGACAACAAAGTTTACATCGGCAAAATTTCAAAAAATGTTTTGTTGAAGCTATGTAGTATTGAGAATTCAAAGACTAGATGGCAACAGGTTTTGAGTCAGATGAGACAATTCATTATGAGCCTCCACATCTATAGCTATGCTGTTTGCAAATTCAAGTTTTCTCAAATTTGGCGCTTAAGTCTTTCATACCATGGGTTACATTCACATACCTGTTGGGGTTCTACAAGGAGCAGAATTTTGACACTTAAAGTCTTAATACCATGAGTTATATTCACATGCCTGTTGGGGTTCTGCAAGGAACAGAATTTCTCTCAATACTATATATATATGCCAAATTAGGGTCATTACCATCACCAGCTCAGAATGACGCAAACTTGCTTAGCAGACAACCAAACCATCCAAAAGTTAAAAAAAATGCAAATCTTTGTTCGGATTCAGCCATCTGATGTCTGCCATGGCCATTTGTATTTTAATTTCTTGACAGGCCATATGTCGCGTGGCTCACAGATAGCAGCGATTGCTGTATGTACCATATATAATCAGACACCCTTTTTCTTCCTGTAACAGATGCCACCATCTTTGAATTTGAACATTTTCGTAATATCAAGGTCTGTTTCATTGAAGCTTTGGCAAACATTGCAGACACAGATCAGACTGCTCCTAAGGAGCAGTCTGATCAGGGTCTGCAATGTTTGCTCCGACATTCTGTCCAAACGTTACGGTAATCACGGCAGTGAGCTTTGTATAGAGGAGATCAGATGAAACAGATTTTTATTGTGTTTGCTTTGGGAGTCAGTTCAGTTCATCAATAACAAACACAGTGACAATTTGACATTAAACGATGCTTGCTCATTCAGTAAAGTGACAATGTTTTGGAGTATCGAGAATCTGATAAGATTGTTTCTGAAAACTGTTTCTAGAAATATTTACCAACGATTGATTCTTGAAGTATTTACCATTAATTGATTCTATCATTATTTTACGAAAATTGTTTGGATGTAAATATTAGAGAAATGATACAAAATATTGGTTTCTTCAAAAGTGTGTGAAACGTTATTGTTTGTTGTTGCAGTCATGTTTGAAAATTGGACAAGGGTATTACAATAGCGAACGATACTGGTCAAAGAAAGTGTTCTTGAATCTGATAAAAAGAAATATGCAAGCAACTGTGGCAAAGGTTCTTCAACATGTCTGTTAACTCTTTAAGCGCCAGTGACGAAATTAGCAGAATTTGCAAACAGCGCAGATCCTGATGAGGCAGCTCATCATGAGCCGCCTCTTCTAGATCTACACTGTTTGCTCTCTAGTCTTTGAATTCTCAATTTGAAATGTTTTGGACAAGGCATTTTTTTATGCCCCCGTGACGATAGTCAGGGGGCTTTAAGATTTGCCCCTGTCTGTCTGTCCGTCTGTCTGTTCGTTCAAGCTTTATGGTATAGAGTTTGTGTAATCAACTCCTCCCACAGTTTTCAGTGGATCTGTTTCAAACTTTGCATACATGTTGGGGACATATTGAAGATGTGCATGTGGATTTTTGTTGGACCTAGAATTAATTTTGACAGAATTACGGCCTTTTGAACTTAGTCATTTTAGGCAAATTTTTGCATTGTAGGGTATAGAGTTTGTGTAATCAACTCCTCCCACAGTTTTCAACGGATCTTTTTCAAACCTTGCATACATGTTATGGACATATTGAAGATGTGCATGTGGATTTTTGTTGGACCTATAATTAATTTTGACAGAATTACGGCCTTTTGAACTTAGTCATTTTAGGCAAATTTTTGCATTGTAGGGTATAGAGTTTGTGTAATCAACTTCTCCCACAGTTTTCAATGGATCTTTTTCAAACTTTGCATACATGCTGTGAATGTATTGAAGATGTGCATGTGGATTTTTGATGGCACTAGAATTAATTTGACAGAATTACGGCCTTTTGAACATAGTCATTTTAGGGAAATTTTGCATTGTAGGGTATGAATTTTGTGTTATCAACTTGCTCCACAGTTTTCAATGGATCTTTTTCAAACCTTGTCTACATATGGTGGACATATTTGAAGATATGATGAGGCATATTGATAGGTCTAGAATTAATTTTGACAGAATCACAGCCTTTTTGACTTAGTCATTGTGGGCAGTTTTTTTCATGGCAGGTTATGTTTTCAATGGATTCTTTGTAGGTGCTTTATGGATATATACATATCATGTGACAGGCGCTGCACGGGGGCATCATAAGTGTCTTACAGACACAATTTTCTAGTTTAATTTTTGCAGACATAAATTTTGTCGTCTGCTTCTTTGGTGCTTAAAGGGTTAAGAATAACATGTTGTTGTTGCTGCGGATCCAGCCCTTGTAGGCTCAGCATGCCACTAAGTGCTGTGCTGTAGTGTCAGATCCCTCATGATCTGCCTTTGGATTATGTGTTTTCCCTTGATGTGGGACATAGGATTCACATTTAGTGTATCGCTCTTAAACTCCTATTTTCTTTGTCTTTTTGTAAAAAAATATACTTTCTAGATTCCCTTTGCTCTTGGAAGTGTGTCAGCTAATGTTTTTATATGAACTATATTTTAAACATCTTACATTTCAAATCCTTTGAAGCTATGAGTCAAGAGATTGACTTAAACTCGTACTCAGCACATACAAGTGGTGTTAGTTAAAAAAATTGTCTATTTCGTAAAATTTAAAAATCTTTTGATCTTTTGTCTCTTAAAAACTTAGTATTTTACTAGTTATCAGTGAGAGTGTTTTTATGGGTGAATTCAGTGATTTTATGGGCAGATTCCTTACAATTTGGATTTGCATTTAATAGACTGTTTAGTTGTGTTTAAAAATTCAAATGTCATTCTCAGTGGTATGGTATGAATACACAAAAAGTCGGGAGCATGCACATAAATCTTGCTAATTAATGAAATGTTTATGTCCATTTCATGTTAATTAAGGTGAGAAGCTTAAAGGCATTTTACCTGTAACTTACAAGAAAGATCAAAGGAGGAACTACCTGTAGTGTACAAAGATAAAAGGGGGAGAGTGTAATGATTGTAAATATTGGAACAGAAGTAAACAGTGTTGACCAAGATCAGGAGCAGTCTGATCAGGGTAGGCACAGTTTGCCATTTAGCTGCATTTTTGACATATTGCTGGATAAGCAAAATTAACTTGTTCGAAATTTAGAAGAAAAAAAAATCAGAAATTTTCGAATTTTGGAAAAATTCAGAAATTTTCTCAATATTTTGGATAATGTTTTTGTTTGTTTATCAGCTTACTGAAATATGGATGGACTGTGATATGTTAAGATGGACAGCAAATAAATAAAGTAAATAGATAGGCTGGAAACAGTGATAAAGGGACAACAGAGAATGGAAGTACAGTATGAAAATATTGGAAATTTGTCAGTTGGAAATTTGACAGGTGGAAATTTGACAGATGAAGTGTTCATAGTAAGTGTACTGTATTACTCTAGTTGGCTTTTCTTTTGCAAACCGTGCAGACCCAACCCAGACCAGACTCTAATTAGATGGATTGAGATTAACATTGTTTTAATTGCATTATACCTTTGAATAACATGCTTACTTCTCTTTTGATTCTTTTACCTATGAAATGATGACCTAGATACTGTACTGTATAGATGTTTATGGTTTATTATGGACCAGTCATTTGCAACAACAGCCCCTAATGGGGCTGGGGATAGCGGGGGCATAGTAGGGCTTAAGTACCACGTTTTTACCAAAGAGGTGTCCCGGCAGTGCTGTGGATACGCCAGGCTTTTGATTCCCGCCAAAACAGCGGGGAAATCAGTGGAGTGTTTTTAACAAAATTTACCGCGACACATTGTCAGAATATGGATTTTTATATTTATATGACCCCTGGGGGCAGAGACCTTTACCAGGGATGTGACATAAAAAAATGTCCCCACAATGCAGGGCATATACAAGGGCTTAATTTGCAGAGTGAAAAGTCAATATCCCCCCTATTCCTGGTCCCAGGGGGGCATGGTTGCAAACGACTGGTGCATTAATTGAGTGAACTTGGGTTTAACATTCCACCAACACATAGGTCATATGGAGACGAAACCTGGGTTTAAAGTCGCATCAGAAAGACTGGAGAAGTGGGGGATTGAAAGTGTGACCTGGATTAGTCTAGCACATCATCCACTACGCTGCCACCGCTCCAATGTTTGTGAATTTCGCTCTAAGAAAGTTTGTGCGAAAGGGAGTTTAATTTTTGGTAAATACACTCTTTTTACAAAGTCTCAGAACCTGAAAATAATGAAATGTTCAAGCACTTGGCTTAAGATCCATAAGCCTATTTATCTACTGGGCAAGCAAAAAAATGCTTTAAATGTAAAATTGTTGGTAAACTGTGGCAGTGTGGCTATATATAAATCTTTAATTCACTAAAAAGGAAGAATCTCGAGACAGTAATTAGTGTCCATTATCTTGTCACTAGATAAACGACAATCTTTTGTGATAAATCAGATCTCGGCAATGTTACCGCACAACATTAAACAGTGATAACATGACATCTAGTAGGACTACAGCCAAGGGCGGTCTAAAAAAAACAAATATGGGAGTGTTAGTTTCTTTGCTGATTAAAATTTTGCAATGAAATTAAACTGTCCGAAGAAAAAACTGCAGGGTACAATAACATAGAATGATGAAAAGTTTTGCAGGACACAAATAAATAATAACAAAAATTCCGCGGAAGATGGTGACAAAACAGAGTTCAACAAAAGTTTATGACCCAGCAGGCACATTACGTCGCAATGACAGTGCACTGACGTCGATGCGACGTGATGACATCGCATCGACGTCAGTACGATGTCATTTCGACGTCATGTGCCTGCTGGGGATAATCAATAATCTATTGCTGCTGGCAAGATGAGTGCATTTCTATTTCTGCAACTACTCATAACTTTTAATTTATCTTGAAACCAGCTTTCACAAGTCTCATAGGAACTTCAGTCCCAGTTATAACAATCTAGCATATGCCTGCAAACATTTGAGAATATGCTGATCTGCAAGTTCCATCAAGAAATTTTTGCAAAAAAAAAAATAGCGGAAAAAGTTTTGTAAATTGTTTATTAAAATAAATGTTTGCAAGGACTGAGGAGCTGCTATGTTTGCAAGGAATAGGGGAGAGTCGGGTAACTTCGGACAGGCGGGTAAATTCGGACATACCATTGCAATACCATTGCAAACAGTGAAAATCCAGATGAGACGGCTCATAATGAGCCGTCTCATCAGGATTGTCACTGTTTGGCCAGTTATTGTTTTGTTTTAGTTCCAGACAACTGACATATAAAGGAAAAATGTCACTGTCCAAATTTCCCCACTGTCCGAAGTTACCCGACTCTCCCCTAAGGAGCTGTTATGTTTGCCAGAAATAAGGACCGGCTGTTGTCCATTCATCATTTTTAGGGCAGTTTCACAACAAGATACATGAACTATAGACCCATGATCAGCCTCCTTAGGATTGTTTTTTCTTTTGCCCTCAGCAGCTTAAAAGTGCAAACCAAAGCAGAGGACAAAATTTACATGAGCAAAATTTAAAAAGCTGTCTCAGTAACAGTCAGCCCTCTTTTTAATGGCACGTATTCATTACAACAGCAAAATTCTTTATATCGTCATTTTGATTTGCACAGAATGGCTATATTGTTCTAAATATGTATTCTTTGCAACAGCAACCTCAGTTAAACAGCAAAATGTTTGGGAACAAATGCTGTCGTTGTATAGAGGATCCACTGTATATCATGACTAGAAGGCAAACAAACTGATATACAGTAGTTTCAGATGAGGCAATTCATTATAGGCTGCCTTATCTCTGTATCTCCGCTGTTTGCAAGTTCAAATACATGTGTGTTTTTTTCATTTTGACGTGTTAAAGGTTATAAGTTGTGTGTCGGCTTGCTGGATTCTTAATTCTGTGGTCTTAATTTTTCTTGTACATTGTTATTTATCAAAACAGCCTAAATTTCACACGGATCCATACATCAGTAGCTCTGTTAATCTTAAGTTTGGAAGTCTAAATCCCTACTTATATGAATTACAACAATAAATGTCAACTTATTGCATTTATAGTGATCTATAAAAGGCCCATTGACACTATCGTTAAGCCAGGATAAGTTGCTCGATCGCTGATTTAGATCGTGATCATCTTTATATCAATATTGTTACGGCGTGACATTAATGGTCAATATCCCTATGGTTAAGCCGGAGATTAGATGAAAGCCAAAATCTTATAAAACCCTTGAAGAATCCTTTGATTAAAATAAGGATCGAAGATTCATGATCAATTTTTCCTATGACTGTGGCCTGTGACTTCGGCCATGGAACAAAAGCATTTGAGTCACTTTGTGACAAAATAGATTCTTAAGTAAGAGGAATGTATACGTACACATCAAAGAAATAAAATAGCACCTGGTTAAACCCCCAGTTCCATTGGCTGAATTGTAAAATATACGTTATTTAACCTAATTAGTGCACTTAATCACAGTATCCGAACGCATTGTACCATCTCTTCCAGTTTTCATAGCGTCGAATCGAGAGTACAAAAATTCGCTTATAACCAGTAGTCGGAAATCATTGTGTTTTGAGATTTTATCCGGAATCTGCTGCGTCATTTATGCTTATTCAACTTTGGAAATGTAAAGAGGTAAGTTTAATATAATTTACTCTTCGGTCTTTTACTTCATTGCCCTGTACAGTGTCGTGTATGGGTGGATAGTAAATGGTTCAGAATTCAAATTGCCCTTTGCATGATTCTAAAACCATTTTGAGCCTTTTCTTACATGTCTCATAAAAGTCTTTAAAACAAACGGAAGGCATTATCAATCTACAGTTTGTTAGTTTTGATAATAGGATGATTGCTAGGTTTTGCACGACACAAACTCGTGTTAAATTATGCTGTTCGGAATAAAATTTCTGTGACGGCCATGAGTTTTTCATTGTACAGGGTAATAAAGTAAAAGACTGAAGAGCAAATTATATTAAACTTACCTCTTTACATTTTCGAAGATTATAAATGACGCAGCAGATTCCGGATAAAATCTCAAAACATAATGATTTCCGACTACTGGTTATAAGCGAATGTTGTTCTCTCGATTCAACGCTATGAAAACCGGAAGAGATGGTGCAGTGCGTTCGGATACTGTGTTAATGCTTAACTTTTTCAAAATGGCAGCTGAAACATGAAGTAAACATTCCTCCTTATAAGTGCACAATGATTGGTTATGGAATCAAGCAGATTTCCTGGTAAAACCATCAGCTAAAGTCACAAAAGGATAAAGATGCTTGGCATATGAAACTGATAAGATTCTGTTGTCTATTCCGCTTCTGTAAACAAGCAGAGCGATTAATCAGTGAAAAATATGTCCTAAGTGTGCGCTTATAAGGGGTGTGCAGTAACAGCATTCAATGCTTATTTGCCTTATATTCCTTGGTAGTTTAGTCTCAATATAATGCAATTTACATGTAGTTTAGTCTCAATATAATGTTATTTACACAAAGTTTAGTCTCAATATAATGCAATTTACATGTAGTTTAGTCTAAATATAATGCAATTTACATGTAGTTTAGTCTCAATATAATGCAATTTACACATAGTTTAGTCTCAATAGAATGCAAATTACATGTAGTGTAGTCTCAATGCAATTTACATGTAGTTTAGTCTCAATATAATGCAATTTACATACTGTGTAATGCTTTGGCTTTCTATGGACTTAAAAGTGAGTGAGTGAACTGGGGTTTAACGTCCCACCAACAAGTACCGGTAGGTCACATACAGAGATGGAACCTTGGTTAAAAGTCTTATCCAAAAGACCGGATTAGGGGGGATCAATCTTACGATAACTGGATTGGTAGTCCAGCATGTTATCCACTACACTACCACCGCTTCTGGCAAAACATATGGTAATAAAGCACTAGGACAGACATGCTCTTGAACTAACAGTTGAGACCCAGATCAGGGTCAGTACTGTTACAGTGTCATACAATATTTTGTGGCATGGCCAGTGGACATCCAAAATGCCATTGCCATGGCGGAAAAGACTGCATTACACAAAGTGATAGGCTATTACGGTAAACCAGTTTTAAATTAACAAAGTAGTGGACGCTCAGTATGATTCATGGCCAACAAAGAGGCATCAGTGTCTAAATAATCAGCTTACAGTGCGTGTCACCTGCCGCACTCTGACAGCCTTACAGGTGAAAATCAATGGGGACCGATCAATACAATCAGATCAAACAACAGGCCTTATTAAATAGGATGTGGATTGTGTATTCTATCAGCCAATAAAACCAGGAGACAGGGATTTCTTAATGAACTTTCATGTTAGTTTCTTACACTCTAATTGAGCCACGTCATGTGATTTTCATCAATGTGGTATTGGTAACAAGCAAAGGGTCTGATCAGAGTCTTTGCTTGTCACCTCAGCCATCTATGGAAGTAATCAAAGCCATAGAGCCAACTGTGATGTCTCTGAATAGCCTATATAATTGAGACGGATTTCTGAATATCACACAACAAAACTGCCACATTGTTGGAAGTCACGTGATGCGACTCAATTATGATCTGATCTTTGCCTGTCACCATGTTCATACCAGTCTTTACAGAACAGTTGTTCATACCCAGCTCAGACTGTTCCGTAGTTGGCATCTTCTGGAATAGGAATTAATAAAAGGGCAATTTTATTAAGAAGGGAGGCAACTCATGACTCCAGTTGACCACTTATCTTTCATTTTTGTAGGCGGCTCTATACTGAATACAATGCTACTTGCTTTGTGACACAGCATCTTTAAAGAGCCCTTAGAAGAAAAGATTAAAAGATTTTTGTCATGAGTAAAAGGATTTTGTTGCAAAGGTTAATTAACTGTTTAGACTCCATCAGCCTAGCTGTGGATGAACATGCTGATCATGGTGCGTGTAATTTGACATGTAGCTGCCAAACGTTTCTGAGGTGTGATTAGACTGTGAGGATACATAGATTGATTTGACTCTTTGCCAGTCATATCTGCTATAAGGCACTTTTCCTTTTCACAAGACTGCCATGATAAAATGGGGAGACAACTGTTGAAGAAGCATATTTATGAGAGCTCTTGAAGTTTAGTGAGTAAACATAACAGGTTAAGAGTGATCATTAAATGATATCATACTGTAATGACTAAATATTGGGTCAGAAGTGCCTGACAAAACAGCACAGACATGGATCAGATTGCTTCAAGGGAGCAGTCTGATCAGGGTCAGGGTCTGCACTGTTTGCCATTCTGCCAGTACATTTTTGACTGATGGTGATAGTGAAGTCAGCATTTTAGACAGTTAAGGTGACTCAGTACACCTCCATGTTTTTGTGCCATTTATACAAAGGGGAACAACTTTAATGACTTCTTGTTTGCTTCTCAAGAGGACATAAAATTAGGCCCTTCCAAAATGGGGTCAGCTCTTAAAGGAAAGAACTTGCTCCACAGGAGCAAGTTCTTTCCAGTAAGAGTTTACTCCCATTGAGAGGGGAGGCAAAAATGAAAATGGCAGAGTTCCTTCTCTTGAATGTGTACCTGATCACTTTAAGGAGTCCATATATTTAGTATAAGTTTGGTAGTTGCTAGATTTATGTCCCTGAAAGGATGTTAAGTAGCTTTCATATCTCAAGGAGAAGTCACACGACTTGATAACAGAAGTCGAAATATGTCAGGTTCATGATTGCGATAAGATGTCATGGATTACTCAGTGAAATGCTTCATTATGGTATATATAATTCTTGTTTTAATATTAATACATTAAACAAAGGAACGTAAAGTTGAAATCATGTGCGTTAGTCGAAAGACCTAGAAAGTGTTAATGCTGGTGAAAACTGTATGAAAATTGGATTTGTTTTAAGAAAGTTATACAAGTTTCTTTCGTAAATTGATGGAAAAGGAAGCCGCCAATTATGCTTGGTTTGTTCAACAACTTAAAACTGGTAAAAAGAAATTAAGCCCAACCTGATTTTTTCCGTATTTTATAATTGGTTTACCATAACTTTTCATGATGTACCATTTCGGTCTGAAATTTTCCATGTGGGGGCAGAAACATGTCTCAGAATAATCTGGTTCATTTGATTTCTTAGATCTAGGAACTTCAGTGGCGGTCACCTTTAGTGGCCTATCATTTCCATAGTAAAATTCACTAAAAAGCTGTACTCCTGCAGGGATCACACTAGGGGGCAACTAGGGGGAAATGGGCGCCCTAGGGTGCAAAACTTCACCTTGGGATGCTGTAATGCATTAGAATATGCCAATGGAATAATACTGACAAACTTCTCCCTTGAAAGTTGAATTGATAGACTTCTGCCTATTTTAAACGGAGAGAGAAGTTACTTCTCCCAAAAATTTTGGGCTAGCTTGATCCCTGCACCTGTGAAATTTTTCAAACACCCAAGATATTGGAAACACACAGCTGAAATTTTGCAAAGTTTTCATTGAGATGGTGGGTTTTGATTTCTATTCTTATTTCCTGTATTTTGACCTGTATATATTTGTAATGGCTCTTGGGAATGAATCAATGTTTGGTATGTCCAAGGGATGTGGCTCTGTCTTTGTGACTGGCCTGCCATATCCCAAGTTGTTGCTGGTGTCATCTGCATTCTGGTTGGTTGCAGTTTGGCCAATCATCAAGTCCATATTTTACAGAAATTGTTTTGCTTGCTTTCCTTTACATCTCCCTGTGTTGTGACTTTGGTAACTGTGGGTTCTCCATTCCTAAGAACTTGGTAATTTCAAAATTGTGAGGATTTTATGCATTGGCAGGGAACAATTTCATGGCTGTAGAATCTAGAGGTCTCAATTAATTCTGAGAGATAAAAAACGAGCTGTCTTGTTGATTTAACTTATCTTGTCTCTTGTATCATAGTTACTGTCAGAAACTCAGATGATTGGGCTAAGTAAAAAGGGTTCTTAGAGCATTTTGAAGTCTTGAGAGAAAACATTATAATTCCAGATGAGGTGACTCATGATGAGGTGGCTCACTGTTCATATGCCCCACGATAGATTGTACTTGCAAAAAGAGAAGAGTGATCAGACTGCATGAATGCACAAGCTGATCTCTGGCTTCTCTCTTTGCACGTGCATAAAACACTTTTTCATGTGACGCCAATTATTTATTTTTTCTGCCTTGATATGTGTCAGCTGCAGCACAGACATGTAGGAGGGTTGCCACAGTCAGGGACAAACTTCCTAGAAACAAATTATTTTTCATCAGGAGAATGGCAGGGAATTTGTAGAAACAGAGAGGACTTGAAAAGTCAGGGAATTTGAAAATAAATAGCAGGGGCATAACTAGGGGCAATTTCATGATACGCACAACCATGTTTTACGCTCTACTTCTTGAAAGGAAAGCTAGTATTTAAGCCACTTTGGTAATTGGTATTGAAATCTGGTCTAATTTATAAAATTTCAGCATGCAAATATGCAGGTGCATTTTGAAATTTTGTCAATTTTGAAAAAATTTCAATACGCCCTTGCGTATTTGCCGTATATGTAGCTACGCCCTTGAATAGGTATGGCAGTTATCAGAAAAAATTGCAAATAATTATTGTATTCAAGGGGAAACGATTTGATTTTAAGATACTTGATGCACAGAAGCAGTCATCTCCCTCCTCAGTGGAGATTACTCATTATTATGAAAACGTCAGGGGAAAATCAGGGGGGAAAAAAGGAGGGAATTGGAAGTGGAGAGATAAGTGGCAACCCAAAGTATGCATGTACTCAGACTGCCCAGATCTGCTGAGCATGCAAGCTAGACATGGTATTTTTTGTAAGGAAATGAATTGTAAATGTTCTAATTCTCTTAACTCTTACCTTGTGAACCACTATCTTTTACCTTGATGCAGTAAGTTTAAAAGTTTTAGTTATTGACTAGTCACAAAAACAAATTGGCATAGGGAGAGGTTGGTCTATCTTAACCTGTGTTTCTTGGCAAGAAACTGTTTTAATGTTCATTTCTCCATCTTTATATTTATTAATCATCATTTTAAATTGTTATATTTTGGGATGATGCCAGTCTCACCTGAAGATAAACAAAGGCAAATTATAGTTTTTGATGTACCGTAATTATCCTAAATATTGGGACATGTTAACCAAACAAATACTGTTTGAATTTATTTTAACATTTCAGTGAATGGCACAAAGTGTCCAACATGTGCTGTTGAAAGGGCAAACAGTTCAGGCCCTGATCAGACTGCTCCTATAGGAGCAGTCTGATCTGGGTCTGCACTGTTTGCTAAGGGCATTGCTGTCCCACTTTTTGGGGTCCTTAAAATATGGAATGGTTTCTGAAGTAGATTAATTGATGTACCTGAAGTTTTAGGTGGAGTCTTAACCTGTTTCACTTGAATTTTATTGGCCTAATGAAATCTTATTCCTCTTGGAATAGTTTTTAGTAGTGTAGAAAACTTAAGTTTTGGGACAGGCATGTCTTAGCAAACAGTGTAGACCCAGATCTAGGTCATTCCACTGTAGACTGAGTGGGCTGAAGGAGGAAGTCGATTACAGAAATTAAAGGGTGGGTGGGGTGGTGGGTCTGGAGGAAGGGGTAGTAATATTTAAGATGCTCCAATTATAGGTAGAGATACATCATAACAGTATGTTTTTTGCTGTGATTATAAGCTGAGCTTTGAGATTATTGGCAATTACTAGAATGACTGGGGATACCAATAAAATCTCTGGCGGATATCAATTAATTCTCTGGTGGATATTAAAATTGGGAAGATAATTTTGTATCACAACTATCATTTCTCAAGATGTTTCTTGCTTTTCTGTCAGGATTTGTAATCAAACTGGCATCTCCAGGCATCATTTAAAACTTGGAATGGATTAGTCTGTATATGGGATTTAGAATGGAGGAGGTAACAGAACAGAACAGAACTATCTATTAAAGATAGCTACAATTCAATCCCATAGTCTTGGATGACACTCTTACAGTAAAGAATTTGCTCCCTTTTGGGAGCAAATTCTTTCCAGTAAGGGTGACATCCCAAATCATTGGAATGATGAGCAGGAGATTATCCTGACTAATCCATTCCTTTCCATTCCACTCCATGTTTTAAACTATGCCACATCATGAAGCCAAAATAAATTGTGACAGGGATGCCGAGAACATGTGAATCCCAGTTGTAACAAATCAAATTCGGCACTGTGTAGAAGGAATGGCGGATGATTATGCATACATTGGGGTATAGTAGGATTAGATCAAATTTGATATAATAAGTGATACTCTGTGATACTGTAAAGATAATTGATGTACATTTAGTTGTGCTTCTAGATAATACATGTCTTTCACTGCATGTGGAAACCAACAAATTGCTCAGCCTGTGCATAAGTCGTGGCACCAGAGCTGTAGAAGGAGGGAGTTTAGATAATAATTCTCAAATAAGTTTTCTTATTTCTCCATAAAAAGTGTACACACTTTGAGACCCTCACTGAGGCATTTCTGATAAGGGGCTACAACATTATGATTTTATGGAAAATGAAAACTAGCTTCAAATTATCATCAGTGCCCCTTCTTACTTCGAGCACCGCTGGGTAGATTGATCAAAATATGCACAGTTTACTGTTTGAAATCGACAAAAATCAGTTACTCAGAGGAGTTATGCTGTAAAAAATGCTTTTTTCTCACAGAAGTATGAAAAATAGTTATAGTTGAAGCCAAAACTTGCTAATTTGCTAAATGCTCCAAAGACTTTATTGGAACTTGTTCAGAATTTTTTTCTTAGCACCTTTGATGAAGGTCATTCACTTGACCTCTGAAAATTTCAGTGGATGTGCAGACGTCCACGGTTCATATACTTTATCGAAACATAAATGTCAGACCAAAACAGACTGCTCAGACAGGAAAAGCTGTACACAAACAGATATTCTTTGAAATGTTATTTTTTTTTTCTTGCAAATTGTTACCTTGTTTGAACTTACAGACATAAATTTTTCTGAGAATGTTTGATACGAAAACTCTGTCGGTTTTTGTTCAGTGAGAGTCTGGATTTGGAATAGAATAGGTAGACCTCTTTAGTCTTATTTCATTTGGTAAATATGTATATATAAATGAAAATAGTAGAATCTGCAAACAGCTTAGATCCAGATGAGGCAGCTCATAATGAGCTGCCTCATCTGATCTACCCTGTTTGCCCTCTGTTCTTTAAATTGTTCATTATGATAAGCCTGGACGAAACTTTTTTTTTTAATTTTTGCAGACGTACATTTTGTCGTCTGCTTTTGTGGCACTTTCAGGGTTAATAGCAGTTACTTTAAAACTTGTTTTCTTTTCTGTTTTCAGTCACCTGGGAAGGGGATCATTCGACCGATTGCCTTCAAACCAGTGGTAGCCAATCAGAAATTCCTAAGTCCTCCGCAGCAGTATGTTGACGGACATCAACGAAAATACTCAGGTCACGACGACGGTTACGGTTCACAGGATTATGGAATACCCAATCAAAATGTAGTAAACACTTCTCATGGCTCAGGGAGTTCTGGCCACATGGATTATGATAGGTCAGCTAGTTTTTCAAGTGATTGTAACAAACCCTGTGATAGGCCGGATTCAGTGCCTTCATCCCATCTTAGCAGGTTATCATCCAATCATATGGATAGTTATGTTCAGACTCCTTCCCCAAGTGATAGTGGGGTAGGTGAATTGGAAGCCATGTTAAAAGAAAAAGATTCGGAAATAAATGTGCTACGCGAAGTTATGGATAAGAATGAACGTGCAATATTTCAAGTGTATGAAGACAAGAAAAGTTCATGGATTAAAGAATTCCGTGATTTAAAAGAGGATTACGAGAAAAAATTAAAACTTCAACAAAGAAAAACATACAAAGCTGAACAAGTTCTAAATTTACAAGTGTTTAAATTACAGCAAGAAAAGAAACAAATGAAAGAAGAATTGGATAAACTTATTTCGGAAAAAGAGGATCTGACGCAAAAATGTGAGGCCTACGCAGAGGAAACAAATAGACTCCAAGCTCAGATGGATGATGCCACATGGCAGGGGCGTCGTCCACCTAGCGATATTTCAGAATTACAAAATCAAATAGATTCACTACACAATAAACTTACTGCCAAATCTGAAGAAGTTCTAAAACTCCAGTCACAATTAGTCAATTTAAATAGTGAACTTGAGAATAAGAACAAACAAATTGATAAACGATTTAAAGAAACCATATCTGGCAGTATGCAAAGACTGAATTCCTCAGGATCGGACCTAGAACCCGATATACCATTGTGCCGGTGCGAAAAACAGATTCAGACTGATTTCATTAAAGGTCAAACTCCAGAAAGAGAAACTCTGAAGCCCTCTCTGATATGCGAAAAAGATAGGGAAGTAAGTGCTCTTTCAGAAGAGTTAGATAAAGTCAAACTTGAATTTCTAGTCAATAAGGAAGAATTTGAGAAGGAAAAAGAACAGTGGTTGGAGGAAAAGAACAAGGTTATTATGTATCAGAAACAGTTACAGTTAAACTATGTACAAATGTTTCGTAAGAATAAAGTGCTCGAGGCTGAAGTTGAACAATTGACTCTAGAACTTGAGAGTAGGGATATGAAATTGATGGCATTGAATGGAGGAGAAGAGTCTGTTTGTTAATTCAGAGTTCCAGATAAAGTGGGATTTTGAGGATAATTCTCATTTTCTTCTTCTCCATTAAACATATGTTGTGATCTGTTATTAACCCATTGCATTCTGGGTATTTTTTGTTGTCTGCTGAAATTGTTGTCTGCATCAAAAATCAAGAAAATTCTGACATTATTGGCCAAACTAACTTTTGCAGAAATGATGTCTAAGCAACAAACAGTTTGGATCTCAGATCAGGCCCCACCTTTGTGGGGCCTGATCTGGATCCAAACTGTTTGTCCAGATACCCCTAAAGGGGTATCCTGAATGGAATGGGTTAAAACATGGGTTAAAACAGCCTCTGTTGCGGGGCGAAACATATGTTATTATGGAGGTATAGCAGGAGTTATCTTGGAATAATCCCATCTTTTTCAGAGCTTTGTTGATATGTTGCTGTGTAAATGTTTACGATTATTAGTTTCCGATTTTACAAGTTCTTAAAGGTTTTACTTTCTTCAAAAGCAATGGTGAATGCTTTGATAGTTAAATCAAAAACAAAATCTGTTACAAGAAAATTTAAGTGTTAAACAAGTCTACACAATACGGGTTACAAGAGAATTTAAGGGTCAGTATAAGCCTACGCATATCATATGAACACATACATTTCTTTTCTTTGGCAGTTATATTTTTGGTCTAGACATATCCATGTTGCTTCAGTACACCTACAGAAGCAGAGTACATCTATTTACTACACATTTCAGAGAATTTAAGGGTCAGTATAAGCCTACGCATATCATATGAAACACATACATTTTCTTTTCTTTGGCAGTTATATTTTGCTTGTAATTATAAAGGCTCTGACATAACTCATACAGGTTCATAATTATGATTAAGTAAGGCATGAGCATCTTCAAGGTAAATAGGTATACATGTACTTTCAGTGGAATGAACACTGTCATTTTGCTTTCTGTTGCCATTTTTCTTTCTGCCTCCTTTCTCAAAAGAGGTCAACTTTTAAAGGAAAGAAACTTACCTTTAAGAGTAGAATTCCTTTTGGAAGAGGCTTGTTGTCCAGGAAAGCAAACTGGATGTCAGAAAAGTTGCTTTTTTTTTTTAATTGATAAGACTCTACTGGGTCTCAGTTTTTCTTTCTTTTCTTTTTCATTGATAAGACTCTACCGGGTCGAGATTCTATTTGGGCAGCAGACTGGCATTTGCAGTTTGTCTGTCCTCAGCCAGTCACAGCATATCAGCTCAGGCTTAGTTTGCATAGCATAATGGGTTGAGTGTGTAGGGTATGAACTTGCCAGTTTGAAAATATAGACCAAGGGAAACAACCTTGATTTACCGTTTAAGCTTTTGTATTAATAGTTAATGGACTTGATGTGTTATCTTCTGTTTATCACATAAACAGAGCATTCCCCTTTATAACACTACATCTTTGAATTTGAACGAGAATCCTTTTTGCCTTTTTTAAATTTTCAGAATTTAAGCAGAAGTGCCAACCTTGTTGATTCAGATTAGATGACTCGTCATGAGTTCTGGATTTGCAAATATGTTGAAAGGGTTAAAGCCAGTTTTATACTTTTTAATGGGAAAAAAATCCATTTTCAAACAGGACACAAATTCACAGACTATTTGAGCCGCGACATGAGAAAACCAACAAAGTGGTTGTGCGCCCAGCCCAGACTCAGATCAGCCTGGGCAATTGCCCAGTCTGATCAGAGCCTGTGTTGTCTGCATGGAGGTAGCTTTAGCTACCCTTTAGGCGCTTAGCCCAGAGTCTGATCAGACTTGGCGAATACCCAGGCTGATCTGAGTCTGCTCAGGGCGCACAACCACTTTGTTGGTTTTCTCGCATCGCGGCTCATTTATTTGCTTTCTGAAATTAACCTTTCATTCTTAGGACACAAAATGTGCAAGTGCTAAAACAGATAATTCAGGAGCTTGGACAGGTGTGGGTTTGTAGGATAATAATGAGATAATTTCTGTCCATGTTGCACAAAAACTTGTTGAGCCCAGCATCAGATCTTCCTCATTAAGGCAGTTCTAATGAGGAGTCAAAACATCAGTTTTAGGTAAAAAGTCTGGAAATTTATTTCAGAATTATACCCCTTATTAAAATTGCCCCAATGAGGCAGTTCTGCTGAAGGGTCATATCATACATGTATTTAGGTATGAAATAGGAAAATCATCTCAAAATTATCCTCAAAACCTTCTTTTGTCATCCATACATTGAGAAACAGGCAAGGCTTTCATGAATAGGCAGCTGGAGGCCATCTGACTGTCTCAGATTTTTTTATAGCCACCTCAAATTACAGTGGAACTTCAATGGCTCGAACCCTGATGGCTCGTTTACCCTGTCTGGCTAGAACTCTTTCCTTGGTCCCTAGATGTCACTTTATATATTAACTAACCCTGGATGGCTAGAACTACCCTTGGCTAGAACTAATTTTCTTGGTCCCAAGCCTGTTCGAGCCAAAGAAGTTCTACTGTATGTTTGTTTAATACAGTACAATATTGTACAGCATGTAGAAATGCTGCCTGAAATTAATTTCTATCCTCTTCAAATATTACCTATGGTAAATGGATACTTTCAGGGGGAAGTATCCTTGCCATTTTTACTTTGCTTCCCTTAGTAATGGGTTCAACTCATTAAGCAAAAGAATTTGCTCCTGTTGGGAGCAAATTCTTTCCTTAAAGAGTAGACCCCATTTCTGAAGGGCTTTATCATCCAAGGAAGCAAACAGGAAGTCACAAAAGTCTTTCCCCTTTGAAAAAATGGTGGATAAACATGCTGTTGTACATCATACACCATAAGCCAAAAGCATGCAATTTATATTAAGTTTGAATGTTTTGAATATATGTTGTGGACAGTGATCCTCCATTGAAGGAACATAAAGGAAGAAAATTTTTGCTATTATATGAATAAATAATATTTCATACTTTGGTGTTGAGTGTTGTCTTGAAAGCCCTGAGTTTGATTTGTTAAATATTTTGTGCATTCAGAATTTCCCCAATGGCAGCCCTAGTATGCACCAACTGCTTGCTGATTAATGTTTGACTAAAGACTCAGACAGTGTTGTTAAAAGTCTAAATGAATTTGGTGGCCCAGTACTTTCTGTGCAGGAAGCCATTTTGCTATTTTATCAGCAAAAGCCCAGAAATCTTCCAGAGCACCAGTGCTGAAGTAAAATTGGTTTCGTGACGAGCAATGTCTCATGTTAGTCTCTTCAGACTGATCTGGGCCATCTCAGTATACTGATCTCCACAGACTTTCAAAGAGTTTGTACTGCAGTCAACTCTCGTTATCTCAAAGTCGAAGCTCTTCCCAAACTACTGATATCTCAAAGTAAATTTTCTGGTCCCAGAAAATTTACTTTGAGATATTAGTAGTCTGAGGTATCAGGAGTTGAACTCTAAATAAAAATATGGAATACATGTAAAACTACCGTAATCGCCCCATTTACCGCACGGTGCGCTAAACTTTTTCAAAATTGCAACAAAAGGTGTGGTTAAAAAACGTTTCTAATAACCGCACGCTCAGAACGAAAAAACAACAAACGGCCATTGTCTACTTTAAAGATGTCAAGGAAAAATCGATACGGTAAATTCTCATTTAGTTCGAACAGTTAATCGGGGTGTTCGAAGTGTCATGAAAATATTTAGTGTTCGAACTCTTTGAACTGCCAATTTCCGGGAGAAAAACAATCTCGTGTCAAGTCGCAAATTATATCTCATACCTCTCAGTATTAAATATGTCCTCATTATGCATGTATTTCATTCTCTTCATCCTTCTTCAATATTCCAAAAGAAAGGAAAGTATTTCAACACATTTACGATGACCTAATATGTGATTGTTTATTAAACATTGTCAGTGCCCTGGCTATTCATTCACCGCAAGGGGTCTGCTTTAAATTCACGGGCTTCTATTAATAACACACACAGTCTAATTCTGGAAGATGCGGTCCTTTTGATCTTCGCTATTTCTGTGTGTCCTATATTACGTCCAAGGGTGCAGAAATATTGGCAACGTGTCATGAGAAAGGTACCGTATTACATGTGCAAACAGCAAAGCCTTAGACCAGTCTGCGCATCTTCAAACAATTATTTTGCAAACCATCGGCGAATCCTAGAGATTTGTTAGACTGGTCAATGTTCGCAAATGCACTGTATGATGCGGGTGTTTGCTGATCGGATGTGTCCTGAGGCCCTTTTGAGGCCCACGGGCCAGCTGTGCCAATGATAAGACTATCCTATGGCTACCGCGACCTTTGTTTAAATGCACAGACCATGCATATGCACAGGCTGGTCGCTTCGTTCAGTTTGCGCATGTATTCAGACTGATTTTGTAAGGAAACAAGAGTTTGTCGTTATGACAATTTATTTCTTTTGCAACCCGGGTTTCTCATCTGTCGTCATGTATTTTTTCCAAATGCACTTTGGCGCACGTGCACATTATCGCTATATACGACAAGAATTGCTCTGAGAAATGGCGCCTTTTCGCATGTACGAAAGGCAAAGACTCAGTTCAGCCTGCGCACCCCCGCAACCTCATAACTTCGTAAGCTCGATCCTTGTCGGATCAACATGTACATTCCCATTGTTGATGCAGATAGAGAATACGCTAATCAGACGGCGCAGATGTGTAAGCTGATCCGAGTCCGCTGTTCGCGCTCGTACACATCATAACACTTCAGCCAACTCCGTAAATATCGGCGAGTTTGCCCGATTGGCATTTAGACAGATAGAGTTGCTCTCTTCGCACATTGCGTTGGGAAAACAAAACTGAAAACACTGTCGCTGTTGAAACAGTAATGGTAAGTTGAACTTGTAGCGTTTTGTGAGTTTCAAAAGGAAAAAGTAGTGTGCGCTTGTGAATTTTTTTCCGGAAATGGCTTTAGTGTGCGGTTATAGGGGCATGTGCGGTAAATGGGGCGATTACGGTATGTCCATAACACATTCCTTGATATCATAGGTCAGGTACTTTGAGATCTCAGTGTTCGAGATATGGAGAACTGACTGTACTGTGTATGCCTGAAGTCACATATTTATTTGATTATGATTGGGAGTTTTTCCCTTCAAAAATGATCCCAAATCCCTGATCTACTTTACGAGACTAATTTAGAATTTTGGGATTGTTTTAGAAGAAACAAAAAACATCTTCTAGCTTAATCACATAAACACTGGGACCTTTAATTGTGCACAGTAAACACTCAAATCAGCCTGCATATCCATCTGCACTTTTCTCTCACTATATTTATTTGGCTATACAACTGGTCTTTCTCAAAAATTATCCCAAATCTGTAAATCGGTCGTGTAATTTGGCTATTCAATAGGTTTTCACTTCCAACACATTCCCAGAACTCAAGATCTATCTTGTTAGATGGATCTTGATTTCTGGGACTGTTTTGATTTGAAAGGGCCAATCCAAATAAATATTGTATAACATTCTCTACTATTCATAGAATCTTCATGTGAAAAGAGAAGTCTCCAATCAGTTGCTCGCACTTGCCAAAAGGATATCTTTTCAATGCAATACCAACCATGTGTGACTCCTCAGTACCACCTTTATAGGCAGTTTTGATAAGACAGAATAATTTGCTTTTATGGAGAACTGAAATAATATGTCATGACTCATCAATTCCCGATCATACTGCAGCTCCACTGTTTCCCATGCAGGACCTTTTTGGAATCTAAATACAAACTCGGAACAGCAATAATAGTTGAAATAAATAATTTAATGAAACAGATACATCAAACCTCATAAATTCACTGTACAGCCCACAGTTTCTCACACTGTCCCTCACAAGCCATGCTGTTTGCTTTGAGATTTATGTGAATTAATTATGACAGACAGCATATCAAACCTAAATCAGAACTTAAATTCAGATTTTTTGAGGAAAAAAATATTGGCAAAACATACTGTTTAACAATGGAGATACAGCAACTTAAAACATAAAAGAAAGCTTACACATTGTACATGCAATTATGAGGTGAATGGATACACCTACATACTTTTGTACAATGGGAAACAACTTTTGAGGCTTCCTGTTTGCTTCCCTGGATGACAAAACTCTTCCAACGAGGGGTCTACTCTAAAAAGAGAATTTGCGTCTATGGATGCAAATTCTTTCCTTTTCGAGTTGACCCCAAATGGAGTGAAAATGGCAGAATAGCTTCTCCTGAAAGTATACCCATTTTCCTAAATTCAATATTAATCAGATCACAGTGTGGGATGTCTAATTCAGGGAAGCAAACACTAGTTTCCCCTCATAAAAATGGCACAGATCCTGCAACAAATGCTCAAAATTGCCTCACTGAGAGGGATTCATATATCAAACATTAACAACCATCATTGTGCAGAATCTCTGATCAGATCCTGCACTATGTTGGCAATTAATGTATGTGACATTGCTAGCACACCATACGCAGCATTGCATTGGTGAAAGTAGTTACCTTTGGTTTAAAGCTATTTATTCCATGTCTCATATCATATAAACATCACATATAATATGAGTTTAGAACTGGAAAAGTTTATTGAAATTCTAGTTTTTTTCCTCTGGTATTTTAATTTGTTTTCTGAATTATACATGGTTGGGTTCAATCCGGAATGATTCTTACTGGACTGAATATATCACAGACTAACATTACTTCACTTTTGCTTTCCATCATCCTGATTTGACTGAAATATACTCAAAAAAAATATTAAAGGGTCAAACTTTTACCCTGCGATTTCTGGGACATTTCAAACATTTGGTAAAATAAATTATTTTTACCTTCCATTTCATTCATTTTGCAAGTTTTATACACATGAAGCTTGAACCTATAGCCTTTGTCTTGACCAAGGTCAAGCTTTAAGTCAAACTACCCCTAAAATGAAAGTTGTTTGAATTCCCATAGAGAATTGATAGTGTATCAGTTTGGTTGGGAACAACTTCTAAAATTGCTATGAGTTTTAAACTTCTTATAGCTTGCTGACCTTAAAAATGATTAAACTTGATGATTATCGAGCAATTTTTAAAAAAATTCATGAATTGGCGTAATCGAAAATTTTGGTGAATTTGTTCCCTATGGACTTCAAACAACTCTGATTTTGAGGGTAGTGTGAATTGAAGTCTGGACTTGGTCAAGATATAGGCTATATTTTCAAACACCATGTGTACAAAACTTGTAAAATGAATGAAATGGAAGATGGAAATGATTCATCTTACCAAATGTTTGAAATGTTCCAGAAATCACGGAGTAAAATTTTGACCCTTTAATATTTTTTTCGAGTATATATTGAAAAGGTAGCCTGGCTCCAGTCGAATCTCTATTTTACTCTGGTAGTCAGATTCGACTCTGTGTTCCTTTGCAGAGGATATATTGAACATAGGGTCTGCAGCCAGACTAGCTGAAAATCTGAAAAGGATATACAGTGGACCCTCTTTACAACGACTGCATTTGTTCCCAAATATTTTGATGTTAAACTTGATTTGCTGTTAAAAAGCCATTCTGTGCAAATCAAAATGACGTTATAAAGAATTTTGTTGTTGTAATGAGTGCTGTTATAAAAAGGTTTGACCTATTTCGAAGAAACAGTGGTCATACTTCCATGAACAACAGTTGGTCACACGACGTCCTTTGTGCGAAACGTCAGATGTAAACAAAACACACCATCGGCTGTTGTAATGTTCTATTGGATGTCATATCATGGCGACTGCCATTTAATGTAAGCGGCTTACATGTTGGTAAGTGACAGCTTTTTGTAGTATATTTTACAAAATGTTGCTCTTAAAAATTGAAAATGATGCTCAAAATAATTTTGAAATTAAATATAACTATAATAGATAAATTTCATTTTTCCGAAGTTCATGGAAGTATGAACACAAAGGGTCCCTTGCGAAGTTAACATGAATGCCCTTTGGGTGTCACTTACTGTGCATGTGACCTTTTGTGTTCATACTTCAATACTTCAATGAACTTCGGAAAAATGAAATTTATCTCTAAAGTAAAACCACAAGTCATTTATCCATCTCACATTATACAGACAATAAATTACTCATGTTAAGGAAACATGATTCACATACAGTATTACAATTCTACATGTTGAAAATACAGTTCACTGGTAAACTTAGTCTTTACCCATTAAAAATAAGAATAGACAAATCTGAAAACATAACTCATTATTTACAATACACTGATTAATATACAAAATAGCTTTACTCAAAATGAAGTACAGACACAATGATCTCCCTTACCAATATGGGACTACAGTCAAACCTGTCTTAGGGGTCACCCAAGAGAACCAGAAAAAAATTGCTGCCTAAGACAGGTGACCCATTAATACAGGTTCATTTGAACTACATTCTAGTCAGATGGATCCCGAAAAGGTGGCTGCTTAAAGCAGGTGATCCCTAATTCTAATACACTTACAAATATAACGGGACGTCTGATTGGATAACGTCAAAAATTTGCGACAGTATATTCCGTGATACACTGTCGCAAACCCGACGTCATTAAGTAATGCCGCTTCTCATTGGCTGACGTTTGGTTTTACACTGCTCACGGCGCTTGAAATGGATGCAAAATAGTACATTATGAAGGGTGAAAATGTGGAAAAGTGCATTAGAATGGGGATAACTGTATTGAAAATTGTCATTTGGTGAGGTAAATCATCGGTTTTATGGTCGCAAATTGCATTCTACGGCTCCGCTGGCGCGTCGCCGTAAAAGGAAATTTCCGACCATAAAACCGATGATTTACCTCCCCAAATGACAATTTTCAAGACAGTTATCCCCTAAGTAGAGGTGACCACATAAGCACATCTGACTGTATTCATCAGCTTCATTATACCAGAGAGGTGTCACTTTTCACAACAAGAAAAATAACTGTCTCTATCAATAAGAACTTTTTTACTGTACCTACTGAGGTTTCAGCCCAATTTGGCAAGGGAGAGTACACACATATGAACTATTTATACTTTTGACTAGTTTGGGACTAGCACAAAGATTAATTAAGACCCACTGGTTTATCACCAGATACATTTTTAAGTAACTATATTAAAGGAAACCCCTTGATTTAAACTAATACAAAATCATATTTTTCCAGGTACATTTACAGTTTACAGATCATATACATTTTACAGACCCCAAGGAGCTTGATTGAAATCTGTTTAGTGGTAATACACTGATCAATCTTGTTTAATTGACATAACAACACCTTAATGGAAAATTTCCACATAAAATCAAGAAAAACTGGTGGAAATACTATTGCAACAGCTAACTTTGTTGCAGTTAGATTATTCATGTTTTTTTGTTTGTTTTTTTACATAAAGGTATGGAAAATAATCACAAGCCTCTCCACTTGATTTATAGCAATACTATTGCTAAAAGTTTGACTAGTTAATTTTATAACTGAGGTTTTTGTTCTAACATGACTCCCTTGTATTTTGCTGGCAACAGTTTTACATCTGTTACGGTAAGGAAAAATGATTCCCTACAGAAAAAGAGAAAGAAAAAACGGTAAACATTGTTGAAGTATATGAGTACATCTCATGTTTTTCTGCCATTTTACAATGAAGAATAACTTGTGCTTAATTGGGAAATAAAACCCTTTCAAAAGGGGGTCATCCCTTAAGGGAACGATTTTCTCCCTTTCCTAGGGTCAACTCTTAAGAATTTGCTCTTAGGGGAGTAAATTCTTCCTTTTTCAAGCAGACCCTTCTGAGGAGGCAAAAATGAAAATGGCAGTCACTTCCCCTGCAAGTGTGCCCATCTGCCTTAAAGTTAAGGAATATGAGTATACCTCCCTGTTTTTTTTCACCATTTTCACTAAAGGGAACTGTTTTTGTGACTTCCTGTTTGCAACAAACCCCTTCCAAAAGGGACCAACTCTAAAAGGGAAGAATTTGCTCCTCTAGAAGCAAATTCTTCCCTTTAAGAGCAGACCACAATTTGGAAGGGAGGCTGAAATGAAAATGGCTGAGTTGCCTCCCCTAAAAGTGTACCGTTTACCTTACAGTTGATATGTAAGTATTTGTGTATTGGGCCAGAGTTTTTGTTCTGATATTTGCATCATAATGCCATGTCACCTGGTCATACACAGAGCTTGTGGCTATCAAAATTTTAAGAATGCAAATATATTTCTATCTTTTTTTTTCTTGATCCCACTGAGGAAGCATAATGTAATGCAATATCACAACCACTATCTGGCTCCAAATTTTGAGTTTGTTTCGGGGTTGACCCCCGCCCTCTTTGGTACGATATGATCTCCATGTTTCTAAGGACAATTTAGGAAAAAGTTTTCAAAACATGAATAATGTAGACTGATATGTTTTACATGTTTGGCTATGTCACAGAGTCTCAATATTACATCAACACTGTTATATACTGCTGATGTGATAAAATAGTACCTATGTTCCATGGTCTGGGACCAGTTGTTCAAAACCAAATTACACTGTTAGTTAAAGCAGCGTTTCATTTTCAAATGTACTGTATGCAAAAGCACTGCCATTTTTTCCCGGAAAAAAGTCTGGAGCAGCTCCACCCATTTTTCAGCAAAAAGTAATAGCAGAGATGATGCTAGATGTACTAGAAGACTTAAGGAATCCTTGATTAACAACCTTGTTCAGCTAAAGATCCTTTGAACAACTGGGCCCTGATTGTCACAGGCGAGATCTAAAAATGAACTGCAACACAAGAAAAGCAACATAGTGGCATGAGAGCCCAGCAAAGACACAGATCAGTGCGGGCACCTGCCCAGTGTCTATTCTAGGATCGAAAAAATAGGGGGGATTTTCGACAGAGAAAAGGTATCACTCACACTTTTAACTCTAAAATTTGGCTTAAACTACATAAAAACAATTGTACCTAGTATTTTAGCCATGATTTAGTATCAGTGAGTACACACAATGCTTTTAGATATCATTTAAATCTATTTTTATGAATAAAATAAAGAAAATAATTCCCCCCTTCTGCTAAGAATTAGGGGGGAATTGTCAGAAATGTGGGTGAATCCCCCCATCCCCCTCTCTAGAATAGACACTGCCTGCCCGGTCTGATCAGAGTCTTTGCTGTGCCCATTAGAGGTAGCTAAGATAAGCTAGCTCCATGTCAACAGCAAAGACTCTGATCAGACTGGGCAGATGTCAGGCAGATGACCAAGCTAATCTGAGTCTTCAATGGGCGCATATGCCACTTAGTTTGTTTTATTGTGCTGTGGCTCAAATATTATCTTGAGCTCTGGATAAGATCAAGAGGAAGGATGACCAGACTAGAAGATGTTTTGAAATCATAGCTGTATTCACTACCGCATCACTCAAACTCTGGAATGTCTTCGTAAGAATACCCAGCGTAACCTTGGTAAGCATAATAAGCTATTCGGACATGGTAGAATCCTGGTATAAACATTATTCCACCAAGAATTAAGACAGGCCATGTTCTGTCACCATACTGAAATAAAAGAACAGCATGGTGGAATGACAACTGACAAAAGGTTCTTTCATAGATAAAGGACATCAGCCCACAATCAAGTCATACTTTAGACCATAAATGTGTTCCAATATTACCTAACCGTAAAACATTCAATTTCATCAAAATATACTCAGAGGCAAAAGAAAGTATACAGGTAACGCAGTATCGACTTTTCTACAGTTTTCTGCATATCTGCATAATACCTTGGCACTCTAGATAAAAATAATCATTTTGGCACAATTTGCGACACTTTTCAGTAAAATCGGTCAAAGGATAAGGAAATGACATGGTTTTAAACAAGCCAGGGGTCTGAATCAACATTGTGGCTGGAGTAGCTCCCCTTTAAACATTAACTTTGGACAATGGAGATTCATTTTATGCATTTTTATGCATTACTTTAAAAAAGGATGAAAGATTTGTAAGGACATGTCACACACTCGTATAAAAATCGGGCTAAAGTATCAAATTTTTGTACCAAGAAATAATGTTTTTGGCGTCTTCTGGTAACATGTATTGAATAGTCACTGAGTTCCAATGGCAAATTTATTTGCAATTTTCTTTCAAATAAACAAGTCTATGAAGTTCTTTTCAAGTGTGCACAAAGACAAGAAGCCAAACAACAATTTTTTGAAAATTTCAAGTGGAAACTTCTGACTCAAGGTAAGATAGAGAAACATTTGATTCCCTATAATTTTAATTCAAAGGGAGATAATTTGATACATGTAGCGTTTCTTTCTATGGTTGAAGAAGTTTGATGGGAGTTTCAGATTAAATGATGATGTGGTTTTACTCACAGACATTAGTGCTCGATGTTCATGAAGTGAAAAATGCCATCTGCCATGTGCAAAGCGAGTTTTGATTGGGACTACTGATTTTTAATTAAGGGCCACTACTCAATTATTAATGACTGCAAAACAATTTATGTTTGTGTTTTGCAGAGCTAGGCATTTGCCAAAATTGCATTATTAATTTGTCTACGCAGCTATTTACACGAAGCCCAGTATTTAGAATCAAAAACTGTATACTTATTATTGCCTCTGAGTATCAATACAATTTCCAGCAGCAAATATGTGCTTTAAGTATAACAGTTTATTTAAATATATGCTTTATTTACAACAGTACTACAAAACCCTAAGTATAATGGTACAATGATAGATGCATGCTTCAGATGTTTACTGGTCACTGTAATGTTGCATCCAATACACAGATCCACAATATGCTATGTCTGGGGTCCAATGAAACGTCAAATGTTCCCTGACATATGGACATGTCAGTAACTTGAAAACTTTTGAGTTCATTTTGAAAGGGAAAAAACCCTGGCCCGGAGGTTATAAAACTTGAGTACATTCTCAAACTCAAAATAAAGCACACTGATTGGCTGCTTCCGAGCACATGCTGGGAAGCAGCCAATCAGTGTGCTTTATTTTGAGTTTGAGATTATTCTGAAGTTTTATAACCTCGAACCCTGGTCTTATGACCAAATAAATAAGGCAGACTTCAACCAACATAAGATTAAACATACCTTAGCATCAATGACACCAGATAACAACAGGGCACCAATAACCAGCAGTATTGTTCCGACAACAAACAATATTACAGCTAGAACTATAGCTTTGGTTGGAAACTTTGGTGGTGGCTTCTCAAACTGAAATGAAACAACAAGAACAAATAAACATATTCCTAACCCTGAACTCGACTTTACCCACAGATTTCATTTTACTGTGACCCTATCATTAGTATCATTTTTTACAATGGACACAGTGCTCCAGATAAGAAGGGGTAACAAGGATAATTCAGAGATAATTATTCTCATTTCTCAACAAAAACATACATTGTGACCCCTCATTAGAACCGTCTCAGCGAGACGGTTCTAATGAGGGGTCACAATATATGTTTAAATGGAAAAATAAGGATAATTATCCCTAAATTATCCCTGTTACCCCTTCTTATCTCAAGCACTGTGAACATGTACACATGTATATAAATATACTCTCACTGGCAGTTTTACAACAAACAAATCATGTGTTTGAAGGAGGCTTTTAACATGCTTCTAAGTTCTAGGTTACCGGTAATTCATCACCTATCTCTTATTTGTATAAACCGGTAACTGAACTGATACAACCTGATGGCAATGACAAATGAACTACCTAATAACAGTTTATTTGGCTATAAGCCAGAGTTTTCCCTTCCAAGCTTACCCCAAATAATATCTAAATAAGTCTAAATAAATTCACCATAACATGTTTTTTATGGGGTTAATCCCGAAAATCTAGATCAGCCTTTTAACATGGATCTAGATTTTTGGGATACACATCTCTATAGTTTTGAGACTGTTTGAAGGGGAAAAAATGTGGTATAATCAAACAGTTATGGTAAGTTTAGGTGAAATAATACACAAAACAATGATACACATTTAACTCCATTTTCTAACCATTTGATATGGATTGAAACAGGCAAAACTGAAGTCTAGACTTTTCCACAGCTGTTTATTCAATATCCAGTCAAGCTGATGAAATCATATTTGATACTCAATGTCTATCATCTTTACTTTGATGTCTCATCTAGATTTTGTCCAGATTCAGACTAAATTCTAGATATTAAGGTGCATGGGTACACCACCTTATTTTTCTGACATTTTTCAAAAGGGGAACAACTTTTGTAAATTCCTGTTTACTTATATGAGGACAAAACCCTTAAACAAGACCTGTCCGCGTACAGGATAGCTCACCTGCAGTGCATTGCCCATCACATAATAAAACTTTAACCAAAACATCCAATCCGGAAGTCGACGCGGACACCAGGGTGACAACAATAGCTCTACCTGAACTTTCGTTCAGACAAGCTAAAAAGGAGGCCAACTCTGTAAGGAAAGAATTTGCTTCAAGAGAAGCAAATTCTTCCCTTTAAGAGTTGACCTTAATTAAATAGGCAGACAAAAATGGAAACAACAGAGTTGCTTCCCCTGAAAGTGTACCAAGTCATCTTTAAAAGTAAAAAGTATGCAAAGACCAGGAACTGAAATAATCAAAATCCAAATCCAGCCCTCAAACCATAGTCCTTAGAGTGCTAAACAAGCAGATGACAAAATTTAGGTCTGTAAAATTTAAAAAAAAATCATTAAATCATAATGAGAATTCAAAGACTAAAGGGAAACATTGTAGATCCAGATGGGATGGCTCATTGTGAGCTGCCTTATCAGGATCTACACTGTTTAAAAATTCAACTACTTTTAGGTTTTATGTGATATTGAGGAACCCAACTTTGTGTTATATACTAATGAGAATTCAAAGACTAGCGGGCAAACATTGTAGATCCAGATGAAACGGCTCATTACGAGCTGCCTTATCAGGATGACTACACTGTTTGCAAATTCAACTATCTTTAGTTTTTAGCCCTTTAAGTGTTAAATGGTGATAGTGTAGCTAATCACACCTGTATATCAAGGAACCCATCTTTGTCTTTCCTAGACAGCTTCTTATACTTGGCACCTGGGTCCCCTGCTTGGAGTCTTGTGGGCATCATTAAATAGACGTACAGTTCAAATCACATCTGTCACATTAAAGAGAGCCAATTCAACCTCTTTGAACCACTAGAAAACCAATCACATCAGGTTTCTTTAGAACCAAACCAATCTCATGGGTCAGCTGAAAAAAAAAATATTACAGTATGAAACAAAGCCTTGGAACTGATGTTTGATCCCCTGGATTATCATGGATTTCGCACAAAGGCCTTTGACAAAGTCAGAGCTCTAGATAAGAGGGCGTATTTGGTGATAATTAGGGATAATTTTTGTTAATTCTGCATATAAACATATGTTGTGACCCCTCATCTGAACCGTCTCGACGAGACGGTTCAGATGAGGGGTCACAACATATGGTTTCGATGAGAAATAAGAAAAATTATCCTTAATTATCATCAAATACGCCGTCTTATCTAGAGCTCTGAAAGTACCACACAGGATGTTATTGTACAAATTAGATTATTATGGGACTAGAGGATCTACTCATAAGTGGATCAACTCATGGCTCTTTGAGCACTCTCAAAAAGTGGTTTTAGATGGCCAAGCATCAGATCCAGTCCCAGTTCTATCTGGTGTCCCTCAAGGATCGGTCTTTGGACTGGTATTTTTCCTTCTCTCCCATGGATAGCCAGATCTTCATTATTCTTGCAAGATGACCTGAAAAACCTTGCACAATGGGAGATTGATTGGCAGATGAAATTTAATGTGGTCAAATGTCATTCTATGAGGGTGATTTGGCACCTCCCTAGCAAGCAAATATGCTTTTATTAGTCCCTCCACCAGCAAAGATTGGAACAGGTTCAGTCCGCCAAATATCTTGGAATAACAATTACAGACAATTTGGATTGGGGTCAGCATATTTCAGAAATATCAAGTAAAGCAACTAAGACAGTGGGTTTTCTTCGGCACAATTTGGCACTGGCACCTCGGCTAACTAAGGAAGCTGCATACAAAACATTGGTTCACCCTCAACTGGAGTATGCAGCACCTATTTGGCATCCCATCATAAAACTCAGATTCAGCAGGTTGAGAAGGTGCAGAGAACAGCTCCAAGGTGGACCTGCAGGCGATGGCGGAACACAAGTAGTGTCTGCAATATGCTAGACAAGCTTGAGTGGCCATCCCTGGAGGCCTGCCGAGAGCAGTCCTCCTTAATCTTCTTTTACAAGCTTCATTCTGGTCCCTGGGTACAGTGTCCCTTGACAAAGATAAATATTTGACCCCAGCACCAATATTGAGAAGAACTAGGGCATCCCATGATTCACAATACTCTAGATACCTTGCATATAGTGATGACCTAGTTCTTCCCCAAGACTATTCCTATGCGGAACAGTCTCCCCTCTTAGGCGGTTTCTGCCAAAGCCACTGAGGGGTTTTATTTAAGGCCCTTATTTAGATTACTGGTCCAGAGGCATGTGTTTTAGCATGCCTCTGATCTGCTTCTTGTAAATAGTTTTAATGGCCCACCCCGGAAGTTAGTTATCCCTTTGAGCTAAATTCTAAATTTAGGCACCCATCCGTGGGTAGGGTAGGGTAGGGTGACCGTAGGTACTAGCTAGGAGCAGTGGGGTTAGACTTAGATTCCACCTTTCATGTGAGCAGCATAATTATGGAAAGCAGAGCCCATTTATCTCCTTCCTCTGCCTTAGTACTTTTGCCAAAGCTATCTGTAGCAAACAGATATAAATACCACTGCTAGAGCCTTGCTGTGGAAGCACGCTTTTATGGGGACATGGTTAGAATGGTGAACCTTTGTTGCTAGTTATAAAGCAATGGTCTGCTTTTGGTTTGATGCTTAATGCCCACGGTAAACAGCTAAGGTCATGTCGGGACGGTCAGTTAACCTAGGAAGGCTTAGACCTCCTAAGCAGTTAACCAGTACTAAGTGCACACACTTTTGCAAGTAACTGACAACTGCCCTTCTTGAATCAGCGGAAGGAGAAACAAAAGTATGTGGCTTATGAGTCAGGTGCCCTACCGATTGCGCTACATGGCCCGGCAACGGTCTGCTTGGTTATAGTTAGTACCTGGATCGGTGAGGTGATTTGGGTGGTTCCAGGCTTTCATTTACCACACCCTGTCAATAAATTGAAAGTAATTTGGTGGAAAATTCTCAGGAACTGTCAATATTCAATTGAGATCCAATCCAAGACACCATGTGGAAAAGAGACAACACAAAACTAGTCATCACCAAAGAAAACACCAGCGGCAGCCATATGAACAGCCATTTCCCATATAGGTGGTCGACAGGCTAACCTGCACATCACAAACAATATATCAATAACAGGCATAGCAACTAACCATGTATACTCGAACTCCATATTCTCGCGGCAATCATATTCTCGCGGTAGTGCTTTATAAAAGCCCTCAGACATATATGTCTCCTTATTTTTATATTGGCTTACAGGCTTCAGGAATACAAAGTCGCGGAACACTTAAGATTTCAGTTCTGTCTTTTTTTTAAAGCTTCTGTGACTTCTAAAAGTCAAGTTAGTGAAAAATTGCCAAATGTGCTAACATGGAACACCCCAGGGTGATAAAAGTGGCGATAAAATAGAAAATATTTGTCTGGTCATGTTATTTCTTGCTTTATTTGATTGAAGTATGGTTATATTAACCATTTTAAATAAGGAAATATTTCTGCTTGCATTCAGTCTGCTAACATTGAGGCAAATAGCCATGTACCGTGAGAATATGGAGTCCGTATTTCTGCCTAACCGTTTGGGGTAGTGCTGTGTGCAATTAAAAATATGACACTCATCAGAAAGTAGAAAACACAAAACTGCCTTGTTGCTTAGATGAAATACTAGAGGGCTTAACTACATATAGTATGTTGGGTTGTTGGCTCTCCTTAATTAGCCAGACTTGCTTGTATCCTTAGTACCGTGAGAATAGGGAGTGCCAGTCTACACACAAAAACAACCAAGAAGAACGAAAACAGAACCGCCGCCCTGGGAAGGCAGCAACGAAATCACCGGGGGGCACACCTTGCCTTCGGTCGACCAACCCTTGCCCATGCTCCGCCTTTGTTCAACAGATACCCAGTTGTCAACCCAACAAAAACAACCACTTACAAAAAGCCTAAAATATCATTGTCACATGTTTTCGTGACATTAAAGGTTAAACTCTTTATCAAACTCAGTTTTACAAACTTAACATAAATTTCATGATGCAAACTACATGTAAAATCAATGTTTACCTCTCTGACAAATTAAAATAACTTTCACTCGCGGTAAAGAAGGAATGTTTACGACACCGACACGTCGGTTTGTTTACTTTCCCTTTCAAACCCGGAAGTACAGTGAGGTACGGGGTACCTAAATACCGGAAAGACCCGGAAAGACGCAAAAAGACCCGGAAAGACGCAAAAAGGCACAAAAAGACACGGAAAGACGCAAAAAGACCATGAAAGACGGCAAAAAGACCCGGAAAGACGGCAAAATGACCAGGAAAGGTGGCAAAAAGACCCCCTAAACTATTTTGTATTACGTTTATGTTCTATGTTATTATATTTTTAATCAAATCCTTAAAACAGACCAAATACTTTGACTAAAACATAAATAGTTTATAATAAAAGTTTTCAGTTTCGTGATTACAGATTACATGCTGACTTTTTCTGTTTGTTTTTAACTAATCATTAATATAATTTTCAACTTATCATCAATATTATTGTCACATGTTTAACGGTTATAAAAAAAAACTTTGCGACAGAAAAAAAATGCAGAGAGCCAGCAAAAAGGCCCTTGAACACAACAAATAGAGCAAACGAATTATAAAGCAAATGAGGAACAACAGAATTGTGGATAAGATAGTAAATATTAAATATTACATATCTTGTTCTTCTTCTTCATCTACTTTTTTTTTTCGATTTATTTACTACAGAAAGACGCATAGTGCCGGCAAAAATCTTAATGAAAACAGCAAAAGGCGCATCAGGACACCAAAATACAGGCCTATGTGGGCAGCAAAAATACCATCCAAACTATTTTATATTTCGAAAAAAAATGTAAGGACTAGTCTAAAAACCTCATATCAAAATATCGTTTTTTATTCTGTTTTACTATTGAAAAAAAAGTAAATCGTCGACAAAATGGTCCAAAGAAGACAGCAAAAAGACTCAGACAGCCATCGGATGGCAAAAAGACAAATAATGGCAGGAAAAAATACCACCAAATATATCTTAAAATCTAGAGAAAAAAACAATATAGAACGGTTTTAATCTTCTCCACTATCATATCTAGTGTTAGACACTACACAGAAAAAAAGTGCGCAGAGCGACGACAAAAAGTTAAATGGAGACAGCAAAAAGACGAAGAGAGATGGCAAAAAGACCTTCAAAGTCAGCAAACAGACCAACTAAAATAGTTCAAAATTCAGAGAAAATATTATGGAATAGTTTAAAAATCTTTTCAAATTTCATTTCTTCTTGTATTAGATACTACCAAAAAAGGTGCAGAGCGAACACAAGAAAGTCTAATGGAGGTAGTAGATAGATGCAGAGAGGCGGCAAAAAGACGCAGGGAGACGTTAAAAGATGGCAACAAGACTAAAATGGCAGCAAAAAGACCAACCAGAGTATTTTGAAATTCAGAAAAAAAATATTATGGAATAGTTTTAAAATCTGCAGAGCGGCCACAAAATGTCTAATGGAGGTAGCAAAAATGCGCAGCGAGATGGCAAAAAGACGCAGAGAGACGACAAAATAAGGTGGCAAAAAGACCTATAGTGGCAGCAAAAAGACCAGCTAAGATGCGTAAATATTCAGAGAAAAGTATTTGCCGCGCCGAGCGACAGCATGCATTAAAATATACATGCCCAATGCGCACTCACAGATTAGTACATGACTCTCACTGGTCTGGTTCTGCGCATGACTATTTTCTAACGACTTCTCGCAGATTAGCTGTATAAAGGTATTCATGTATGATGAAATGGTTTCATTTCTTCTTATTTTTTTTATCTTTTTTCCGTCATATCTTTTTTTTTCTAGCTTGAATTTAATTTCGCTTTATTTCATTTTAGTTTAGTTATGTCAATGTCTTGTCTCAAGAGTGTTTTCTTAAAGTAAGACAATGTAAGGCATTTTACCGCTTTAGGAGGTAATAATTGAATTAAAGAACATCTCGCAGTAATGAAAAAACATCTCACCTTTGAGTAATCGATCACGCCAAACGTATCACACCTACTTTAATCGATACCGCGTGTCGATAATCCAATCAAAGCTCTGTTGGTCTGTATAATGAAACAATTTGCTAAATACTAAACTTTGCAGACCATGATCAGGCTGTTTTTATCCCCCGACCGAAAGGTTCGGGGGTTATAGCGATGAGCCTGGCGTCCGTCCGTCCGTCTGTCCGTCCGTCCGTCCGTCGTCTGTCCGTCCGTAAACATTTTCTTGTCCGCTCCATATCTTGAATACTGTTTAGAATATTTTCATGATACTTCACAGTTATGTAGAACAGGTCATGGCGATGTGTCGCGTGCAAGAATGTTAACTCTTGCTTTTGTAATTTTTTATTTATCTCCCCTTTGGTGAATTTTTGGCAGATTCGTGTCCGCTCTGTAACTTGAATACCCTATGAAATATTATCATGATACTTCACAGATACGTAGAGCAGGTCATGACGATGTGTCGCGAACAAGAATGGCAACACTTGCTTTCTTACTTTTTGAGTTATTTCCCCTTGATGGTTTTAGGTGTGATTTCGTGTCCGCTCCATAACTTAAATACCCATGGAAATATTTTCATGAAACTTCACAGATATGTAGAGCAGGTCATGACGATGTGTCCCGAACAAAAATGACAACTCTTATTTTACTACTTTTTGAGTTATTTCCCTTTAATGGTTTTAGGTGTGATTTCGTGTCCGCTCCATAACTTGAATACCTTTTGAAATATTTTCATGATACTTCACAGATATGTAGAACAGGCCATGACAATGTGTTGCGAACAAGAATGACAGCTCTTGCTTTCTTACTTTTTGAGTTATTTCCCCTTGATGGTTTTAGGTGTGATTTCGTGTCTGCTCCATAACTTGAATACCGTTTGGAATATTTTCATGATACTTCATAGTTATGTAGAACAGGTCATGCTGATGTGTCGTGAACAAGAATAACAACTCCTGCTTTCTAACTTTTTGAGTTATTTCCCTTTGATGGTTTTAGGTGTGATTTAGTGTCCGCTCCATAACTTGAATACCCTTTGAAATATTTTTATGATACTTCACAGATATGGAGATCAGATCATGACAGTTTGTCTCATACAAGAATGACAACTCTTGCTTTCATACTTTTCCGAGTCCCGCCCCCCCCCCCCCCCCCCCCCCACCACCACCACCACCACCACCACCAAAAAAAATATGATTTTTTACAGATTTGGATTCTTTGTCCAAATTCACTTACTAGAGAGCTCAAAATTAGATTTGTAGGGCTTGTACTTTAGAAGTTATTCACACATTTTGGTTGCTATTTGAGATTTTGCCTCTTTTTAGCTATCTGGCATACTGTTTTGGTCTGAGTGTTAGATAACCATGCATCTGTTAAGCAGATAATGTCAATAAGGAGCATAAAAGAATGACAGTATACTATTTATATGCGTTTTGAAGTGCACCCTGTTTACCAAGGCGCAGGGGGCCTGCGGTCGGGGGATTTGCCATCTCCTCTGATGGCTATTTTTATATTTAGCTAGTCCCAAAAACTGAGTTAGCTTTGACTTGTTGCGTTAAGAACAAATGAAACGTTGATCATATTGTTTTTTTGTCGTTGTTTCTTTTTTTATTTCTTTTTTTATTTTTTTATTTTTATTTTTTTTTATTTTTAGTATCACATCAGTGAATCGTTTAAAAGGTACTTCCCTATTCTGGAGCCCCGACAGCAGACTATTCTGACTCTTTACCGTCAGTATTCACGAATGTGTTAATATGTGCCGAAATAAAACTCTAATTAAAAACAATTATATCCAAAATCATAAAAAGTAAAAAAAACTGCCACTGTTTTGTTAAAGCTCTGCTAACTGTTGTGATGTTGTGAAATATGTTGTGGGTCAATATGGAAAATTATCCTTAAATCATCCTTAAATCATCTCTTTTACTCAAAATAGTTAGTTTGACAGTTCGACAATCTCCCAGTAGGCATACATTGTTGATACAACATTGAATCAACGTTAGAACGTTGAATCAACGTTGATTCAATGTTGTGTTTACGATGTGTATAACAAGGTTCAACGTTGATTCAATGTTGTTTCAATGATGTATGCCCACTGGGAGCTGCTTGTAATATGTTTTAAATGTTTGAATGCGGCAATTCGAAGATTCAAGGACGTTATCTTAAATATCTTAATTTACACTTGGCAGAAAAAATGAGCCTTATATTCGAATATTCGCAATCCTATTTACCCATTAATGTAAAGCTATTTATGAAGGCAAGCCTAAGGAAACATTGCAGACCCTGATCAGGCGCCGCATAGCGCAGTTTCTTATTTAGGTCTACACTCTGCGCCTTGACTGAAAAGTTTTATAACTTAGAAATGAACCTGTCCGTTCTGTTTGGGGGAGGGCGGGGTGAGGCGGGGGGGAGGGAGCTAGTCCACTTGGCAAAACACTGTAGACTCAGCGCCGCATAGAGCAGTTGCTTATTTAGGTCTACTCTGTTTGCCTTGAATGAACGACCTCATGGGTTGGAAATGAACCTATCCGTTCTGTTAGGTGGAATAGTCTACTAACCTCTCATGGTCTTTGCTTTTCTCTCTCTCTCTCTCTCTCTCTCTCTCTCTCTCTCTCTCTCTCTCTCTCTTGTAGAAAAAAGAAAAAAAAATATAGTTTCCTTACGATAAGTCCTAGTCACACATCCACGCAGTACCAACTGGACACTGCATATTCAGAATTCAGTGAGATTTTTCATGTAGGCCGACTTGACAGGGCAAAGAAGAATATGCTATCTTTTACGCGTTGAAAAACAGAACCTTTACATGTTTATCTTTTTAAAGTCTTTTTTAGTCTTTTTGCTTCATTTTTTCGGTCTTTTTTGATAAGTAAATTTGAATAATCTTCATTTGTAAATAATAAAGCGAAGCAAATGATTAATACACATTACTATTTCTATATCTTAACAGAATTTGGTTAGTCTTTTTGTTGCTTTTAAGGGTATTTTTGCCGTCCGGCTATGTGCCTTTTTGCTGTTTTCAATGGACTTTTTGCCGTGTCTTTAGTCTTTTTTGCAAGTGTTTCTCTACTTGATCTTAATGTAATTTTACTTCGTTGTTGAAAATGCATGTAATATAAAAATGATATTGGAAAAAATTGTTAACTATTTCATAACACCGTTTGCCTATTTAAACAAAATTTAGCTGGTCTTCTTGCTGCATTGATTGGTCTTTTTGCCAACTCTTTGTGTCTTTTTGCTGTCGCAAAAAAAAAAAGAAAATATTTTGAAAAAAAAAAACTATTTAGAGGGAAACTAATTAGTGGGAATCAGCATGTCAAAGCAAAAAATATATGGGAAAAAAATCAGTTTAAAATAAGGTTAAATACGTCCTTTTTCTTGTATTTTTTGTTTGTAATCTATTTATTGATGATAAAACCCTAATCAACTATATTTTAGGGGTCTTTTTGCGACATTTCTGGGTCTTTTTGCCATCTTTTTGCGTCTTTCCGCGTCTTTTTGCTTCTTTCCGGGTCTTTTGCGTCTTTCCGCGTCTTTTTGCGTCTTTCCGGGTCTTTCCGATATTTAGGCACCCCCGTGAGGTATCATTCGGATGTCTTCGTTTTGACAACAACACAAGGAAAAGTGCAATGAGCAATTTCGACTATTACGGAGGAATAGAGGGGTAATTTAACAAATCAGTTCAATTAACAAAATCAGTAAATAGCAGTTTTATGTAAAGTTTCTGTAATTTTAAATGACATTGATTACTACTTGTAATTTTGAACAATGTCATTAATTTTCGCGACTTATCAGTTGAATTGAATTGAATTGCATTGGAATTTGAATTTGATTTAGACTGTGAATTGTTATAACTCGTTTCATTGGTTCAGAGGCTGATCACATGCAGATGACATTACTTCATGTTGCATTGTTTTACGTAATGTCTGTATGTCGCATGTTTTTATTGGTGATAGATAACGTTCATGATGCAGGTTTGTGAAGTTATGATGCCGGAAAATTGCTGTCAAGTTAACTAAAATGGCAGGTCTTTCAACTGAACTTATGATTACTATCTAATAAAATGATTATTGACTTCCGTTTCAGTGAAGATGACGTGCTATTTATAAACAGTAAACAATTCATATTGACCGCTGCTTTGTGTTGGTCAATTGAAGTTTACCGTTCTAGAACACTTCATGTCCACATCAACAAGTCAGTAATGGTATAATGCTATAAATATGAGAATCTCAAAATTAGAATATTTACACAAAATTTTATACCTGGTATTTTCGATCAAAACAATGCGTCAGGTGCCTGTGCAAGTGATCTAGGACTTATACAGAAGGTGGCTCTAGACTTGTTTGTTTTCATGTATTTGGTGCAAGGGTTGCCTTATGTCGTAATGATGCGTTGGCAGGATCAGAATGTGCAGCCTGATTTCAGCTTTATATGCTATTTGAGGAGATTGACTGCATGACTATATGGACATACACACTAACATACCTGACTAGTATGTGGACACTACCATTATGCTGATACTTATAGCTACATATAGGTTCGTCATTCAAGAATCAGCAGATACTTGGCATTGTAATTTAATTCCTTAATCTGTCTGTCACATCCATTAATTCTCATTAAATTAGTCTCATTTATATCACCTCACTCAAGGGCGGATCCAGAGGGGGTTCGGGGGGTTCAAACCAACCCCCTCTCAGGGCCGTCGCCGGCTTTTGAAAAGTGGTACGGCCATGGAAAACCCCGAGTGGGGGAGAGTACTGGAAGGGTGTGCCCCCTCTCGTAAGGGGTGGGGGTGGGGGGGCTCGGAGGACCTCCCCCGAGACAATGGTTGAATTCAGGACAAACCTATAAAACTTTTAATGCATTTTGAGACCAATTTCCTTTTGAAAACGCAATTGATTTTATGAGTATTTATCTCGAATGAGAAACTTTTTGAATTCAGGATGTTTCTAGAATCGATTTTAATGCATTTTGAGACCATTTTTCCTGTGAAACTCAATTTGTTTTATGAGTATTTGTTGTATTTCAAATGCTTACCCCAGCTTTGAAAGACTGCCAAAGGTATTCCCCGAGTGCCGAAGGCACGAGTGTGTGGGATAGCATGAGAGGGGTTGTCCTACCTTTCGTAAGGGGTGGGGAGGGTGTTCGAGGACCTCCCCCGAGACAATGTTTGAATTCAGGACGAACCTATAAGAATTTTAATGCATTTTGAGACCAATTTCCATTGTGAAAACTCAATTGATTTTATGAGTATTTATCTCAAATAAGAAAGTTTTTAAATTCAGGACGTTTCTAGAATCGTTTTTAATGCATTTTGAGACCGTTTTGCCTGTGAAACTCAATTTATTTATGAGTATTTGTTGTATTTCAAATGCCTACCCCAGCTTTGATAGACTGCCAAAGGTGTTCCCCGAGTGCCGTTAGCACGAGTGTGGGAGAGCTCGAGAGGGGTAGTCCTACCTTTTGTAAGGGGGGTTCGGGGTACCTCCCCTGAGAAAATTTTTGAATTCAGGACGTTTCTAGAAGCGATTTTAATGCATTTTGAGACCAAAGCAAAGAAGGAATAATGTAAAAAAGTGGTCCGGCAAATACCATATTCGGCCGAATGAAAAACAGTAGTACGGCCTATATCATATTCGGCCGAAAAAGTGGTCCGGCCATGGCCGAACCGGCCGGACCGTCAACGACGGCCTTGCCTCTTCAGCCTTAATTATTTCTTTTTCATGGGGAATTTCAGGAAAAATTGGTCAAACTGCACAAATCGAACCCCATCAGCTAATTTGAACCCCCTTTCCAAAATTTCTGGATCCGCCACTGCCACTTTAAATTGCAGGGATACTACAGATGACTATTACCCTAATGTGCTTAAGTATTGGGACACCTAAAATGATAAATTTTCCAATTGTCCCAAATGGAAAATCCATTATTTTTAGGTGTCCCAATATATACGCACATTACGGTATAATCAGTCACAGTGTTCATGTAACAGTTTGACTGCTGCAAACAAGTAAACAGACAAAGCCAGCATTCATGTATCAGTTCAAAATCAGGATAATTCTTTACAATGTTCCTTTATGGACCACGTATGAGAGTAATAAGACACAGTGACAGAAAGACTTCTAAAGAAGTTGGGCTTAAAAAGCACTTAACTCCTTCCCTCAGAGCCCAGCAACGAGTCTCAAGGATCCTCAAGAATTTACACACTGTATTAACTATCTTTGATTTAGTTTATATCAGTTGTAGAATGTACTCATCCCATATCTGAGACTTTTGAGGTTAAATTTCTATTTTTATGTTTTCATGTTACATGTATTTTCATTTTTACTGAGCGCGCATAGTTAACAGCAAAAAACTTTTGGAAAACTTTTTTTTTCTTGGAATATTCAGATCTGCTTGAAAATATATTAAATAAGACAAAACTGATATAAAAGGGTCTATTTTTGAAGATATATAGAGAATACCATGTTAGTGTCTTTTGATATCAAGTTTATCAGGCGAGACCAGAAACAGCGTAGGAATGGCAAGGCTTGGCAAGCCACTCCGACGTGTTTCTGGTGGAGCCTGATAAACTTGATATCAAAAGACACTTACATGGTTTTCTATTTATCATGCATCATTAGAAGATTTCATGGCGAAAAGAGCGACAAACAGATAAGCAAACGCAGTTTTGTTCGAACTTAATGACGTCGTTATGACGTAAGTCGGTGACGTCAGTTAACCAATCGAACGCTGATACCACGGCCAGCGTCAGTATACAGCCAATCCTCTTCAGAGATTGCTTCTTAAGACAAGGCCTGATAACATTCGCGCAAGCGCAGTTCTACAGTGACATGATATCACATTGTGTTATCATCCTTTGTTATCAGTGGAATTTTGCAGCAGGTGCATGATAAAACCATGTTTTAGTCCTTTTACTTCCAATACTAAAGACTGAATGCTTAGAAATTTAGATTTCCATTTCAGATGGTCATTTTGATACTTACAATAATTTGCTCTGATATTCTCTTCCAACTTCAGAATTTGGAGAAAAAAACCTGAACCACACATATTTTTTTTCCTGGCCATATCTCATTTTTCTGAGTACAGTGTATACATGCCACCTTTATGTAATCTGAACATGATTGTGTCTGCCTACTGGTATGATAACTGGTGTCCTGATTTTAGAATTTTTATGGTATTTGATTCTGACATCTAGTACTTGTGTATTTCAGTGGTGCTACCCATTCTAAGGCAGTACTGGTGAGGTCTGATGGGAAAATCTTGTCTTGGAGTGAAGGGGATAGCACAAACCAGTGGGTAAGTTAACGAAAGATCAGAATCAGATCAGCCCAGTCAATGTGTCTTACAGTCTATATTGTGCCAGATTGATTATGAGACCATAGAACACTTTTTCTTACACTGACTGTAAGGTTTAGAGGCAGTTGGACAACCCATCTTTGAAGACATCATACATACTGGGGCAGCCCTGGGAATATGCTGACATGGAGAAATTTCAGCATTTCATCAGACTATATCATGGTAAAAAAAAGGTAAAGGTTTCCTGTATATTATGGGCCTTAGAGGCAGTGGCCACAGTGCATGTATATGGAAGGCAGAGCCCATTCTGCTCCTTTAATGAATTCCTGCCCATCCTTCCTTGTTTTGAAAAAGGTACCCATTTACTGCTGGGTCTACAGAATGACGTTCTGAACTGGCAACTTCTAAACAACAGCCAAGCATCTCTAACCAATCAGCCAAGCACCTCTCTAGACTGTACTTTCATTATTCCTCCATTTTTACAAAGGGAAACAAATAATATGACTCTGTTTGCTTCTCTGTATGAAGAAGCCCTTCCAAATGTGGTCTGCTTTTAAAGGAAAAAATTTGCTTTGAGAGGATCAAATTCTTCCATTTCAGAGTTGACCACCATTGAGAAGGAAGGCAAAAGAGTAAATGATACATAGAGAATACCATGTTAGTGTCTTTTGATATCAAGTTTATCAGGCGAGACCAGAAACAGCGTAGGAATGGAGAGGCTTGCTGAGCCAGTCCGACGTGTTTCTGGTCGAGCCTGATAAAGTTGATATCAAAAGACACTTACGTGGTTTTCTATTTATCATGCATTGTTAGAAGATTTTACGGCGTAAAGAGCGGGAAACAAGTGATAAGCAAACGCAGTTTTGTTCGAACTTGCTTACGTCGCGAATGCGTTATGACGTAAGTCGGTGACGTCATTTAACCAATCGAACGCTGATATCACGGCCAATGTCATTGTGTAGCCAATCGTCTTCAGAGATCGCTTCTTAAGGCATGACCTGATAACATTCGCGCAAGCACAGTTGACAGTGACATGATATCACTTCAGGTTATCATGCCCCTGTTATCAGGTGAATTTTGCAGCAGATGCATGATAAAGTTGCTTTCACTGACAGTATACCAATTCACCTTACAATCAACTCTTGATATCACAAAGTCAATGCTTATCCCAAACTTCTGATATCTGAAAGGAAATTTTCTGGTCCCAGAAAATTTACCTTGAGATATCAGTAGTTTGAGGTAAAAAAGAGATGAAATGAAAATAAAAATAGGAAATGTGTCCAAACAATATTCTGTGATATTAGACGGTACTTTGAGCTATCAGAGTTCTAAATATCGAGAGCTGATTGTATTATATATATTGACCAGTATAGTGGTGTACAGCTAGTTGATCAGAATAAGAAATCAAAGAGAATGTCAAAAGTACTTAAAACACGGTGCATAACCATATCGGACGCTATCTGTGAAAACTGAACTCTATCTGTGTATTTCGGAGTCTATTTACGTTAGTTTAGGATTCTATCCGTCCCAAAATGGAAAACGAGGTAAGAGTGGGTGTTAATAAACTCTAATATAATTGTAAACAACACATTTTCTTATGGGGCATAAGGTGCACGGAACATCTGACATCCGTGTCTTCCAGTATCTATAGCTGTTATACCTAATTCGTATTTACTTTCGAGTCTACAAGCTGGAATGAAGGTCAAGATTTGACATTTTTGAAGAGTGTGTCCACTTTGAACGCCGATCAGTTGCAAACGCAATGGAAAGAAAACAGATCGGTTGGATAAGTTTGACCCTAATGAATGAATTTAAAATTTTGTAAGGCTCTGAGTTGAAAGAATATCTCCTTTTTGAAGAAAATCGGATTTTTTTACCTTTTACAATGACACCGGATGCTATATGCGCCTGGCACAAGACTCTATCAGCGGCTAATCGTGCTTCACACAGGACTCTATCTGCCAATATCATCGGAAACTATCTGTGCTTCAGAAGCATGGGCCTACATTTGTCTAGTGATCCGAAAATGGTATCAACACGAGGCAGATTTCTATTTAGATATCGTTCATGATTGATTGATTCCTCTTCTTACACACATTTTTAAACTTTTCAGAGGGTTTTGGTCACCTCAAAGCCAAAGAATACGCGCGTATACATATTTTTTGCAGTTGCAGTTATAAGTCATGCTGAAAGTCATCTTGAACAGGCTTAAACCACAAGCCTAAGAGATAATCGCTGAGGAACAGGCTAAGTTCCGAGCGGGAAGGAGCATCACAGAACAGATCTTCAGCCTTAGAGTCCTGTGTGAAAAGTATCTCCAACATCAGCAGAATCTGTGCCATGTCTTCATTGATTTCAGAAAAGTCTTTGACAGGGCATGGCATGCAGCCTTATGGGCCACCATGCGGAGGTGCAATGTCGGTGCAGGTCTAGTTCGCACCATTGAGCAGCTGTACGACAAGGCTACAAGTGCAGTCCTGATCAATGGCAGCACAGGAGAATGGTTCCGAACTACAGTTGGAGTAAGACAAGGATGACTTCTGTCACCCACCCTCTTCAACATTTTTCTCAAAGGGATCATGTCTGATACTCCGGAAGAATGTGGCGTGGGGGGGGGGGGGGGGGGGGGGGGCATGGGCTGCAGAGACATTGCCAACCTGCGGTTTGCCGATGCCATAACGCTCTAGCTGAGGAAGAGCAGGAACTAGAGGCTCTAGTTGAAAGTCTGGACCAAACCTGCACAAGGTATAAGATGGAGATCAGCGCTGAGACGACCAAACTGATGACGAACAGCGCAGATGGCATCCAGAGGGAGATCAAGGTAAAAGGGCAGAAGCTGGGTACTGTAAGCAGCTACAAATGCATTGGGTCAGTTGTCTCAGATGATGGCTCAAAACAGGAGGTTCTCTCAAAGATTGCACAAGCCACTTCAGCTCATTACCAAGCTGAAACCAATCAAGTTGGAGATAGCGGCATGTCTCTTGGGTCAAGGGTGAGACTTGTGCGCTCCCTTGTCATTTCCATATTTCTGTATGCCTGTGAATCGTGGGCCTTGACAGCAGAGATAGAGAAAAGAACGCAGGCCTTTGAAATGAGATGCTACCCAAGGTTACTGAACATTTCATACAAGGACCATATAACCAATGAGGAGGTTCGCAGGAAGTTCCAAGCAGCCATTGGAGAATATGATGGACTCCTGACGCTGGTCGGGAGGCGGGGCTGGGGTGGTTTGGCCACGTCTCAAGGTCTTCTGGTTTAGCAAAGATAATTCTTCAGGACACAGTGAAAGGGGATGGGGGGGGGGGGCGGGAGGGGGGACGGAGGAGGTGGGAAGACAATATCAAGGAGTGGACAGGAATGGGTTTTGCCAGCTCGGCTAGGGCAGCTGAAGACGGAACAAGGTGGAAAGGGATTGTTTCGAAGTCATCTGTGGTACACCAATGACCTAGTAAGGTTATGAGATAGAATAGAATGAATAGAATACATGTAGTTATAAGTACAAACGGTGGTGGACACTTAGAGTTGCGGTTTATTATGAACAACATCTATAGGTTGGTGTAACTATATGCATGATATTAGGTCAAAGAAGCCCATAAATGGAGAGAGCACTATCAACTTCCTTTACATCTTTTGAGTGAACCGTTGTGGGTGCCATGGCCTCATTTTGGCAATCTACTGTGGACACGAATTGAGAAAGCGCCGCAGGACTTTTTTCAAATTCGGGACTTGGCCTTCGCCGTTCAAGTTGGCTGATGCAACCACAAGTTTGATCTTTTACGACGTTTTTGGCTGAAAAAAAAACAAAAAAAAACAAACATCACAAGTAAGGTCCGCTGCTCACAAGTATAGTCCGTTGCCTTGAGGACAACATCTATCCGTTGGCATGAAATTACATTATTTGGGAGACACAAATAGAATCCGGAACATTGAAAATAATGGGTGGTGGCCTTTAAACATTGATATTAACGTAAAGATTTTATTTATGCACCTAACGACATGTGTAAATTATCAAGAACATAATTATCTTCGTAAATTAAGGACAAAATTCATTACCTACAAATAAAAACACTGAGTTTTTCCTTGTTTTCGTGGGCCATGTATGCTCCTTCACTATCACGCAGCATTTGATTTCACTGATGACAAGCACTGAACATCGCTAGCTGAATAATATCGACGGAAATATTAGGAAAAATAAGGTATGTGTTCCGTGGAAACCATGAAACCCAGTACTTACATGTTTTGTCCCTTTTTCTTCGACTGAATCGCTGAAGCGTCCATGGCAAGTAACAAATAGAGTCCGTAGCACTCACAGATAGAGTCAAGTAACGCAGATTTTCACAGATAGCGTCCGATATGGTTATGCACCGTGTAAAAGTTCCATTTGTATTCACTGATGTTATTGTCTACAACAGCATCATTTTTATTCATACTTTTGCTGTCTGTCTTTTCAGCTAATTGGTTTGGAAGAATGCTTGAAAAGAATCCACAACATGATCACAGAGGCAAAACAGAAAGCAAACCTAGATCAGTCAACAAAATTAAAGGCTTTGGTAAGCAAAGCTGTACATTTATTTCTTTCTTTCTTTCTGTAACATCTGTCAAGAACTAGGCATATCCTAGGTGTTCTTTGTACAGTCAGGGTAGCCAGATGGAAGCCTACTGTAATTACATGTACATGTATGCTAATTGTTGGACTCTGTAACCTTCACAGGGGCAACCATTTACATGTATCATTCTGATTTGAAAGACAGCACACTTTTTAAAACCATCCATACAAAATATAGTAACACAAACAAAACATATTCTGATGCTGAATTGTAAAGCTTTTGCAAGGGTTTAAACCTAGAGCCTTTAGCATTTGAAGCAAGGATACCAACTGCTGAGCTACCACACTTCAAGAGAACCGAAATTTCAAGGTAAAAATCACCTAACTTTGTGTCATCTTTGTCACATGACTTACATTGTGGAATTTCTTTACAATCCAGGGCTCAAAATCAACAGTAGCAAGTAGCAAATTTGTCACCTGAAAATTCCACTTGCCATCTGTTGACAAGAAGAAGCCAATTTTAGTTTAAGACAGAGATGGGACATTATAAGGAGGATTAACTTTCACAGTGATGGACACAAGGCGCCAAGTGTGTGCAACTATGGTTACGTACCGTTTAGCCACTTGGGTAACGTCTATAAGAGAATTGAACTGAACTGAACTGAACAGTGTCATTCTGTCTCTTGATCTCATAGTGTCAACACCTCAAATCAGCCAATAAAATCATCATAACTGTAAATTCTGGTCCACTGATTGGTTGACTAAGTTTTCACACCTTTAACTATACAGGTAACATTGTTATGTGCTGGGAACCAGACCCCCCCCGGCAGAGAAGTCCTGTCTTTAAAGATTACTTCTACTTATAAGACTCAACACAGTTCCATATGGTCAAAGGCATTGCCAATGTCTTTGACCATATGGAATTTTATTTGGTCTTAAATCTGACAACTACACATAAGGCTTGCAATAATTATTACATATATATGGCCACCAAAGTATGCTACCAGGTATTTAGTTTTGCTACCAACTTTGAGGAGCTACTTGCTACCTGCAAAAAAAAAGTTAATTTTCAACACTGCAATCAACTCATGAGGCAGCTTTCCTCACAGTAACTTTACAAAGGTAAAATTAATACAGTTTCACCCTATGTCTGTAGATAAATTGAAAGAGTTAAAATTTAAAGTAGGAATGATTGTCCATACTTTTTGTCAGGGTTTGTCAATGAGTGGTGCTGATGAGAAGGAGTCTCAGAAACTGATCATTGAAGGCTACCAGCAGACGTATCCTGGTGATACAGACAAAGTGTTTGTTGCTAGTGACACCTGGGGAGCATTGTTTACTGCCACAGCTTCAGGTAAGTGTAAATGCATGGAGCCTCAGATAGGCTAAATTTGATCATCATTCCAGGATATGCTCTTCTAATTTTTCGTAAAAATATATGTTGTGTGCCCTTATTAGAACTACCTTACCAATGATATTCAAATTTGGAATCACAACAAAAGCATTTATTGGAAACAAAAAAAATCCAAGAAACAATCAGCAAATGCTCTCCTTACCGGTTTTTATGCCCCCGAAGGAACTTGGGGTGGCATATTAAAATCGCACCGTCTGTCTGTCCGTCCGTCCGTTACAAATCGTGTGTCCCCCATAACTCAAAAACCGCTGAAGGGAATTTAATCAAACTTAATAGAAAGATAGACCATAATGAGAAGGTGTGTCACACACTAAATTTAGGTTCCCTCGACCAAGGTCAAGGTCACAATCAAAGGTCATAGGTTTGACCCTTACAAATTGTGTGTCCGCCATAACTCAGAAACCCCTGAAGTGAATTTAATCAAATTTTACAGGAAGGTAGACCATAATGAGATGGTGTGTCACGCACAAAATTTAGGTTCTCACAACCAAGGTCAAGGTCACAATCAAAGGTCATTGGTTCCGTCCTTTACAAATCATGTGTCCGCCATAAGTCGAAAACAGCTGAAGGGAATTTAATCAAACTTCACAGAAACGTAGACCATAATGAGAAGGTGTGTTGCTCACAAAATTTAGGTTCCCAAGATCAAGGTCAAGGTCACAGTCAAAGGTCATAGGTTTGACCCTTACAAATCTTGTGTCTGCCATAGCTCAAAAACCCTGGAAGTGAATTTATTCAAACTTCACAGAAAGGTAGACCATATTGAGATGGTGTGTTGCACACAAAATTTAGGCTCCCACGACCAAGGTCCAGGTCACAATCAAAGGTCATAGGTTTGACCCTTACAAATCGTGTGTCTGCCATAACTCAAAAACCCCTGCAGCGAATTGAATCAAATTTCACAGAAAGGTAGACCAAAATGAGAAGGTGTGTTGCGCACAAAATTTAGGCTCCCATGGCCAAGGTCAAGGTCACAGTCAAAGGTCTTAAGTCTGTCTCCTACACATCTTGTATCCAAGATATCTCAAAAACTGCTGAAGCAAATTAAATCAAATTTTAAAGAAAGGTAAACCAAATTGAGAAGTTGTGTCATGCTCAACATTTAGGTTCTCATGACCAAAATCAAGGTCACAGTCAAAGGTCATAAGTTTGTCTCTTACAAATCTTGTGTCCAAGATATCTCAAAAACTGCTGAAGCAAATTTAATAAAATTTTACAGAAAGGTAAATCAAAATGATTAGTTGTGTCATGCACAAACTTTAGGTTCCCATAACCAAGGTCAAGTTCACAGTCAACTCGAGTCAGGGTCATTATCAGGGGTCAAATACCAGGTATTAGGGGCCTTCGGGGGCATTTGTTACACACTGTAACATTTCTTGTTCTACTATTGTTTTGCAAAACTCTGCACAGTTTCGGGTTTTTGAGCTGAGCACTGATCTCAGCTTGCATAAGCCTCAGGCCTTTGAAACCTCATCCTTGTAAACATGTAAATACAGTAATGTCTTTGGGAAAATAATTTTATAGAATTACTTTTGACCCTTGACTGTACATGTATATGGAATGACAAATAGTGTAAGCTCTGAGCAGACTGCTCCTGAAGAAAAGTTCTGACACTCTGGGTCAGTACTGCTTGCTCTGACCTATCAGTCGCGATACTTAAATTTCTATGGTAATTAGACTGCTCCTCAGGCTCTCATTTACAGTAAATAGGATAATTTTTATGCATTTTATTTGTAGGTGGTATTGTGTTGATAGCAGGAACAGGGAGCAATTGTCAACTTATCAACCCAGATAATACAACTTGTAGATGTGGGGGCTGGGGACATGCAGTGGGAGATGAAGGCTCAGGTATGCTTTCTGTTATTAAGTACCAGGACCTGTTATTTTATTTTCACTAATATTTACAATCTGTTTACCAGTACTTATGAAACGGATAGTCTTATGAATACTCCCTTTTCAAGACCTCAATGTGCCATGCCCCAGATGTTCTTCAGGTTGGAAAAAAAGAGGTGTGCTTAGAGACAAGCTGAGGTTTTGGCTTGTTTTCACTTTTTCCAAAGGAGTTTAATTGGACAGAATTCTGCACTCGATTCTGTATTTGTGATATCAGTTGACTTCAATCTAAGATAGATTGAGAATTCAAATTTGATATAATTTGATTCCAGCATACTGATTGAGCATGCAATGTCGATATCATTTGACTGCTACCCAGAGCTGTAGATAAGAGGGGTATTTGATGATAATTGAGGGATAATTGTCTTTATTTCTCATTGAAACCATGTTGTGACCCCTCATCTGAACCGTCTCATCGAGATGGTTCAGATGAGGGATCACAACATATGTTTTAATGCAGGATTAACAAAAATTATCCCTAATTATCACTAAATACACCCTCTTATCTAGGGCTCTGGCTATCTAAGATACCTCTCATGTTCAGATTTGATTCTATTTGATTTCAGCCTACTGGATCACCCAGAAAGCATTGAAGACAATATTTGATGATGAAGATAATCTAGTTAAGAGTGCACATGATATAACTTGTGTGAAAAATATCATGTTGAAACATTTTGACGTAAGTAAATCCTTCTCGGCCGATAACTGAAACAAAATCAGCAGTAAATTAAACCAGAATCAGGGAAAATTAAAGGTTGTGGGCCTTTCATATGCTATGCCCTAGACAGAGTGACCCTTTTAAAACCCACAGCCCAGAGAGAACAAATTCTTTCCTTTTACATTACCTTCAATTGAGAAAAGAATAGCAAAGTTGTCATCCTTGTAAAGATGACAGCCAAACTGATGAGGTGTATCCATAAATGTTTCTCCAAACACATTTAAAATGGGTAAAAAAAAATATCACATCGTTTTAAAGTGTATACTGTTGATTGTTACATTGTTGTACTGTTTCCAGATCAGTGACAAGAATGGAATGCTGGGGCCTTTATATTCCAACTTTGAGAAGTCAAAAATAGCGTCCATGTGTAAGGAACTAGCTCAAGGTAAACTATCAGTTGTTATACAAAGATCTGACATTCTGATTTTCACCTTTGCAGATCCTCATAATAGATCCATAACATTTTGCTAAAAAACTTTACTTTTTACACTTTTTGGCCCTGATGCTGAATCTGTCTTTGATTATGTTGATTTTTGGGGGAAATTCCATAGACTTTAGTTAACATACATATACTCAACCGAAATAAAAACGCAACACTAATCTTATCCAAAATTTCTTACAAAATTTTAATATCCCACTGAAAATAAAATTAATTTTCAATTTTGCTAGGGATTAACGATTATTGTCCTTGTTTTGTACCACCACAAATGAAAGGGCTGACGCATGCGCGAGCTTTGTTTAGAGCCACCCTATTTTTAAAAGTCCTAATAACGTGTGTGGCCACCGCGTGACTGAATGCATGCGTTGCAACGCCTACGCATGGAAAGAATCAATCGTCTGATGACGTTCTGTGGTATGCGCTGCCATTCTTGGAGCAGAGCCCTCTCTAACTGTTGGACATTAGCTGGCTGGGGGTCCCTTGCGTATACACGACGACCGAGCTCATCCCACAGGTGCTCTATCGGAGCCAGATCTGGAGACAAGGAAGGCCAGTCCAAGACGTTCACATTGTTTGCCTGTAGGAAGTTGGTTGTCAGTCGAGCGGTATGTGGCCGGGCGTTATCGTGCTGAAAAACACCGTTAGGAATGTAACGTCGTACGAACGGCAAAGCAACTGAGGCTAGAACTTCGTCCCTGTACCTCTGGGCGTTTACAGCTTGGCGGAGGATGACAAGTCTCGTGCGATAGTTGGAAGAGATACCGGCCCAGACAAGAACACTGCCACCACCCCATCTGTCATGCTCCAGCACACACACATCTGCATATCTTTCACCTCGGCGACGCCACACACGTTTCCTCCCATCAACCATACTTACATTAAATCTCGACTCGTCCGAGAAGAGAACATTTGCCCATTGGTTTCTCGTCCAGGGCAGGTGACGTCTGGCCCACTGAAGGCGTTGCATCCGGTGTCTACGGGTCAGGATGGGTCCCTTATATGGCCGGCGGGCGTATATCTGTCGCTCTTTCAGGCGATTACGTACAGTGTCTGGGTGAATAGGGCGCCTGAAACAAGAGAAACCGGCTTTAAGGAGCAAGTAAACGGTTGATAGAGAGTGGTTAGATCACTAGGCTTTAGTGCAAAATGTCGCGGGTTCGAATCCCACAGACAGCAAGGCTTTTAATCTCTGTCCATCCAGCAGTAAATGGCTACTTAATTTGGTTCGTCGGAGGTTAAAATAGCGAAAGGAGAGAATTGAGCACTTCGTTTCACCTGCTACGCCAAAGATACAGTAAACCGCTAACAAGCTACTGCCCCTATGGCCACAAGGCTACGGGATACTTTTGCGTTTGGCTTTTAAAACTTTACATCATGAAAAATTGTTTCGAATTTTAAACATGTAGCAACGTACCTGTGACGACCCCTGATTTGCCTGGCGGTGGATGTGGTGCTTAGAAACCGGTGTCTTAGATGCTGCGCTCTGATGAAATTGTCTTGTCTCTGAGTGGTAACTCTAGGAGCCCCGGGCCTAGGGCGGTCCCTAGTGGTCCCTGTCTGTTGTACTCTGTTTAGGAGTCTTGAAATTGTTGACGGATGGCACTGAAAGTGTCTGGCTACCTGCCGTATGCTCACGTTAGCACGCACCATTCCTAACGCCTGATTCCGTTCGTTTTCAGAGAGTCTTGGCATTTTGCAGCAAATGATTTTACAACGACAAAACAATTTTTCGGTTGGGTTATCGTTGGGCTATTACCACAAGAAAATCGGATAAGAATTGGTGAACGATTAATTTGCACGGGACATCTGCTGTCAAACAACATTTCGTGCACTGGCCTTTACGTTTCGCTTAACATCGAGGGAAGAAATGTTTTACGCATTCATTGATTTGGTACAACTTGTTTGTAATATATGAGATCGATGAAACTTATCCGCTAAATAAAATATATAGAGCTAAAAATGTTGCGTTTTTAATTCGGTTGAGTATATTTACTTAACATGGCATTTTACTATTCAATGACTTTACCAATACATGCATGGTAATAGTAAATAATGGTATTTGATAAACAGCTTCAAGACAATAAATTGTGGGAGACAAATGGTTCCATGTAAGGCCTGATGATATTTACCTTTTGAAGGTTTCAAAGAAATGTCACAGTTTATGAGATGTTAATAGGAGCATTTTTGCCAAAATATTGCAATGGCAAAATGTTTTTTCATTGTAATAAAATGACTTCAGAATAAAGTTTTGTTTCAGAAAATCTTAAGGTTTTGTTAAAAGAATCTTAGTTTGTTATGTTTTTGAAAAATTGGTGCAGCATGGCATACACTGTTTGCCATGCTCCAACACCAATGATGTCATAGATCTGGGACCATAACAACTATGGATTTATGAACTGTTGTGCTTAGTATCTTGGCAGAATGTCATCTCGATGAAGTCAGTTTGGCATCAATATGAACTCTTAGTTGCTTTCATAACAGATTTATGATGTCATTGGCATTGGAGCATGACAAACAGTGTAGGCTGTGCTGTGCTAATTTTTCAATAACATTACAAACTGAAATTCTTCCAACAGATACTTAAGATTTTCTCAAACAATTAATTGTTCTCTAGTCATTTAATTCTGTGATTGAGAAATGGTTCGTTGATATATATATTTTTTTTCTGCAAAATGGTTTTGGCAAAATGTTGTGCAGCACATTATAGCACTACTCATTATAAAAATGTTTTTGTTATGATATCTCCTAATCTCATTCAAAAGAGTATAAGACAAATGTTCATTTACTGCTCATTTGCCCTATATATCTTTGTAGTTTAGTCTCAATATAAGTCTTAAAACTTCACTTAATATAATATTAAAAGATTTTATTGACCCCAAACATATTGTAATGAAGGGACTGAGATTCATCAGAAAGGTCTCAGAGAGCCAAAGTCAAGGGGATATCACAGCATATGATTCTGTGAAAAAAGCTGGGATTAAGATGTGAAAATTGTGATTTGGCTCTGATAATATTGTGCAAAGCTTATTTTCTAATTGCATGGTAGATGATCATTTCTGAAAATTCAAACATGAATTTGTAACAAAATGCAAGAAGGCCTAGACTACCAGTGTAGACCAAGATCAGACTGCTTAGCAGTCTTATCAGAATCTACACTCTTTGCAATCCACCAAATGTTTGCAAAAAAAAAAAATCTGAAAAAACATTTACCATGATTTTTCTCATGTATGGGGTGTACAAACTTTCAGAACAATAACCACACCTTTCTTGATTGACAGCTGCCAATGAACAAGGGGACAAATTGTGTCAGTCTTTATTTGTGGAGGCAGGGAAGGTCCTAGCTCAACATGTGATAGCTGTAGAGCCCAAAATTAGTCAGGCCCTGCTGGAGGGGACTGGAGGGTTACATATTGTTTGTGTAGGATCAGTATGGAAAAGCTGGGAACACATGAAACAAGGTACAGTAAATATTAAAAAAAAAAAAAAAAAAAAAAGAAGTAGTGACTGAAATGCCAAAGCAACAACTATAATCTAGGCAACCCAACCAATCCGTAGGTATTCAGACAAGCAGGACCTTGTACTGGGTCATACTAAATACCGTAGAGAATGGAACATCACTGAAGGGTTCAGGGGTTGCTATAGACCCAGTCCTGAAGGAGCAGTCTGATCTGGTTCTGCAATTTCACCATTTTCATTCTAGAAAATATAAATACAAGGGGTGTTTGAAAAGTATCAGGGAAGAAATCATAACTTTATAAATGACATCATTATAGCATCATGGTGATGTCACTCTGTTGTCACTGACATATGCAAGGATTTGCCATCCATATCAGTAATGGTATATGGACTTCTTTAACTAAGGTGTATTCTTACACTGCCATGTTTTTTAACCTTTTTAGCTCACCTGAGCCAGCGGCTCCGGGGGAGCTTATAGGATGGTAAGGCTCCGTTGTCCGTCGTCCGTCGTCCGTCCGTCGTCCGTCCACACTTTCAAACAACTTCTCCTCTGAAACCGCAGGGCCGATTGTAACCAAATTTCATATAGAGCCTCCTGGGACCTTAGGAACTAAAAGTTGTTCAAACGGTCCTGGTCACATGACCAACATGGCCGCCATGCCCATATATGGTAAAAACCTGAAAAAATCTTCTTCTCCGGAACCAACAGGGCGATGGCCTTGAAACTTGGTATGTAGCATCGGGTACACGAGTACTACGAAGATTATTCAAATTATGACCTTGGGTTGACCTTGACCTTTTTTACGGTAAGGTCAAATTTGCTTCCTTATGCTTTTATATGGCAAAATGCTGCAACATAAGATATCTTGGAAACTGTTGAATATTTTGGCCTAAAATTGGTACATACAGTCATCTTAATGACTACATGAAGATTTATGAGTTCAAGAGGTCAAGGTCATTCTTTGACCTTTGACCCAGAACTCTCATATTTTGACAATATTCAAACAATCTCCTCAAAAACAACTAGGCCAATTGTAATTAAATTGCATGTAGATCCTCCAGGGGTTGAGGGAATGAAAATTTGTTCATACGGTCCAGGTCACATGACCAACATGGCCACCACGCCCATATAGGGTAAAAACCTTTAAAAATCTTCTTCTCCAGAACCAGTAGACCGATGGCCTTGAAACTTGGTATGTAGCATTGGGTACTCAAGTACTATCAAGATTGTTCAAATTATGACCCTGGGTTGACCTTGCCCTTTTTTACGGCAAGGTCAAATATTGGAAAATGCTAGAACATGAGATTTCATGGTAAGTTTTGAAGATTTTGGCCTAAAAATTGGTATATACAATCATCTTAATGAGTACATGAAGATATGTGAGTACAAGAGGTCAAGGTCATTCTTTGACCTTTGACCCAGAAATCTCAAATTTTGACAATTTCAAAGAATCTGCTCTAAAACCACTGGGCCAATTGAAACCAAATTTCATATAGAGCCTCGAGGGGTTGAGGGAATGAAAAAATTTTCTAACGCTCCTGGACACATGACCAACATGGCCGCCATGCCCATATATGGTAAATACCTTTATAAATCTTCTTCTCCAGAACCAATTGACTGATGGCCTTGAGACTTTGTATGTAGCATTGGGTACTTGAGTACTATCAAGATTGTTCAAATTATGACCTTGTGTTGACCTTGACCTTTTACAGCAAGGTCAAATATGGGAAAATGGTAGAACATAAGATTTCATGGAAAGTTTTGAAGATTTTGGCCTAAAAAATTGGTATATACAGTTGTCTTAATGAGTTCATGAAGAATTATGAGTACAAGAGGTCAAGGTCATTTTTTTACCTTTGATCCAGATCGCTCATATTTTGACATTTTCAACCATTTTCTCAAAAGCCAAAGGGCCAATTGTGAACACATTTCATATAGAACCTCCAGGGGTTGATTGAATGAAAAATTTGTTCAAACGGTCCAGGTCACATGACCAACTTGGCGGCCATTACCACTTATGGTATAAATCTTTAATATTTTTCTTCTCCAGAACCAATACACCTATGGCCTTGAAACTTGGTAAATAGCATGGAGTACTAGAGTACCACCAAGACTGTTCAAATGGTGACCTTGGGTTTACCTTGACTTTTTTTGCGGCATGGTCAAATATGGGAAAATGCTAGAACATAAGATTTCATGGAAAGTTTTGAAGATTTTGGCCTAAAAATGGTATATATGGTTGTCTTAATGAGTACATGAAGATTTATGAGTACAAATGGTCATGGTCATTCTTTGACTTTTGACCCAAAACTCATATTTTGACAATTTCAGACATTATAAGTAAAAGCCACCTTTCCAATTGTTCAGGTGAGCGATTCAGGGCCTCATGGCCCTCTTGTTCACAAAAGGGTTAATATTGTGACATCCTGATTACTTGCCTGGATGAAGTAGCCATTCCAAAATAGAGTCTACTCTCAAAGGAAAGAATTTGCTTCTCTGCCTCCTTTCTCTATGAGGAGTCAACTCTCAAAAGAAACAATTTGTCCAAGAATTTGCTCCTGTAGGAGCGAAAATAGAGTTGGTTTCCCTGAAAGTGTATCCATTTACCTTAATATGATTTATATAACAGATGTCTTGTTTATTCCTAGGTTTCCTTGATGTATTGAAAGCAGACAGGCCAGACAGAAGAGTCAAGGAAATAACATTGCTACGATTAAAACAGCCAGCAAGTCTAGGGGCGGCCAGTCTAGGTGCCAGATCAGCAGGGTTTACACTGCCCTTGGACTATTGTGCCAATGCTGAAAAATTCTTTCATGAGAAACTATGATGACAATTAACAATTTAGGGACTTTTGCTTCATTAGGTCTTTTACACATGCTGCATATAGTTTTAAGAAACAGGGATTTAAACTGAAAACGTTCATTTTATAATCTGGAAATGTGGACCAACATTTCAAATTGAATGACGACATTTCCTGTTTCAAGATAACTTGGTAGTTAAATATGGAGGGGAAGGGGTTAGTAGGAAGAGAAGGTGTCTCAAGTAAGTTTCTCACCTAGACTATGAGCAAGGATCATTGTATTGTGCCATATATCATGATGATAATAAGCCATGACTATCCTTAGAGGAAAGACTTTGGTCTGTGCAATGCTTTGGTTTAAGAGCAGTCCCTTTGATGAATGGATTCACCTTCCTTGGAAGCAAATACTGTTTCAAAAAAGTTGTAAAAATGCATTCTAACCATGGAGGTATATACACACTGTAGCATGACATTGTTTCAAGACAGAGCATTCATGATTCTAGAAAAGCATGTCTCATCATATTTGAGCCGCGACACGAGAAAACCAACAAAGTGGCATGTACACCCAGTGAAGATTCAGATCAGCCTGGGTATCCGCCAGTCTGATAAGAGTCTTGGCTGTCTGCAGCATGGAGGTAGCTTAGACACTTAGCTAACCTTTTAGGGTTCAGTGAAGACTCTCATCAGACAGGGCAGATTCCAAGGCTGATCTGAGTCTTTGCTGGGTGCACATGTCACTTCGTTGGTTTTGTCGAGTTGCAGCTCATATTTGTTTTGTGAAATTATTGTTTGTTGATGTGCATCAATAATCATTGGGACCAGGTAGCTAGTCATCTCTTCTTTAGGTTACTTACAATATGTCAATAAAGTCCAGAAATAAGACAAAACACAGTAGGTTAACGTTTCGACTTTCATCTTCTTCAGAAAATAGACTGTATTTGAAAAAACAAGTAACGTCACGTCCGTTAGTGAAAACGTAACACGACGTAGAGCGGCAAATAACATGCGCAACGTCCCTATAACTTGAAATGTAAACCCGAGTGTTGTACAGCAAAATGGATCAATACTTACATGAACCAACGCATACAAAAACCTGTGACAGCGAGGACCAAGATCAGCCTGGACATCTGTGCAGTCTTATCAGGGTTTACGCTGTACTCTGGAAGATAATCTTATTGCTGCATATAAAACGCACCGCAAAGACGCCGATCCGACTAGACTGATGTCCAGGCCGATCCCCGTCTTTGCCATGCGCAAAAACCTCCCATAGGTATATCGTAACGTGCAGGCTCAAAAGATACAAAATTTCTTTAATAATTGAAAATTATCGTAAGCGAAGAAATAAACATTTTGCATTAAATACATTTCAACATGAAATGTATTTAATGCAAAATGTTTATTTCTTCGCTTACGATAATTTATTCAACATGAAATGTATTTAACGCAAAATGTTTATTTCTTCGCTTACGATAATTTACAATATGTCAGAAACTCTTCTATTATAATAGCACTTCACTGCAGTTAATAGTAGTATTTGTATTGGCTCAAAATAATTGAAATATAAATAAAAAATAATCATTCCATCAAAGCATCAAATAGTATTCCTACATATATTGGTTACATAGTTCTGTCCAGTCCATTTGTAAAACTATATTAAGGGTCTGAAGGATTGGGTGAGTTATGAGTGAATAATGTTTTAAAGGCACAATTTTTCAGTGATAGTATAGGAAAATGACCATTACATTACCATTTTCCTGTAGCTTCATTGGAAAATCCTATTTTTCGGGAACCAAGATATGACCGTGTTCTATCTTAATCCATATTCTGAGTACCTGCTAGTGCTGTAAAGGGGATTCTAGTAATGGGGTTTCATATTCATAAAATCAGAGTCTTGGTTACTGGAAAATTTAAGTATGGATTTGACAAATCTTTTTTCCTGACATTTTTTTTACAATTAAAAATGGAGAGAGAAAAAAAACAAAAACAAAAAAACAGTTTTATGAAAGATCTTCAAAATTCATATGGAATAGGGAAAAGACAAAATGTTTTATTTTTCATTGTCTGGGAATTTTCAACTTTAGAGGGAACTTTTGGGGAATTTTATTCCAGCCCATCTTACAGAATGAAAACAAAACTTGGCATGAGGTTATGGTCAAAATGTTCACAATTTCATTTTGTGAAAGGTATGAAGTTTCATGATCTTAGAATATTGTTGTAGCATAACAGCTTGGTTGTAGTCATGGTAGCTCAATGGGTTTAGCGCTGGCCTTCCAAGCTAGCAGTCTGGGTTCATTTCATGCTGAAGGCAAATGGTCTGCCCTATGTTGGGTCTAGCCTGTTAGCAATTTTTTTGTTTTTCGGTATCTAAGATCATTAGAGTATGCATGTGTTCATGTGTGGTTTTTGTCGCACCTGCTTTAGCAAGGTGCGATATAGGCCTCCGGTTTTCCGTCCGTCATTCCGTCTGTCCGTCAGTCCGTTCACATTTACGTCAACCCTGGCGTTAAAATTTGTAGTTAATTTCTTCAAAACCACTGCAGCCATGGTTCTCAAATTTTATATGGAGCATGATCAGACTACACGACTTCAGTTTACAGAAATTCAGCCTGGTCAAGAATTCAAGATGGCCCCTGTTACTAAAAATAGCAAAATAACATAATTAACAGTTTCTCTAGAACCACTAGGTATATTTGGCTGAAACTTTGCATGGAACATCAATAGCACCTTCTTTTTGAAAATTATGAAAATGAAAAAATCTGTAGCGGAATTTGGTCACAGTGACCTACTTTTTGTTTACGAGTCTGAATTTTGCTGGATGTCGATAAATCGATAAACACTGAGTGGATTTTGCTCAGATTTAAGCTGAATGATTCTTGAAAGGAGTTTTTCTTTTTTTTTCACATTAATGGGAATGTACCATTCAAGATGGCTGCCACTGCAGTTACTAAAATGGCAAAAACATAAAAATTGCCATATTTCAGGAACCCCTTAGTGGATTTGGACCAGTTTTATGTCAGAATGATCCTTGCATATAGCTATTTTGGTTTTTGGTAGATGGCTGCCATCCACAGTTACTAAAAATAGCACAAACATGGAAATTGCAGTACCTTAAGAACCATTGTGCGGATTTTTACAAAATTTGTGTCAGAATAATGCCTGAAACTATTTCGTTTTCTTTTAGTTTTCATTTTTTGCTTTCACTTTCTTCTCAACATGATCTCTGCTACTGTGGAAATGCAGTGCAGGTGCGACATAGCATTCCACAGGATTCTCGTTTAGCTAATGCAACAGATAAATCATTGCAGCTAGGTAAGTTGCCAGTAACTGAACTGATTTTGATCAAATTCATATAAGAACAAGTTCAATGATGATACAGAGAAAATATATTGGTGGTATTGATTCTTGTGCAATATGTAATTTATATATACATGTATTCAGTGTGACAATATACAAACATGTACTTCATAAATGTGATTATTTTAAACAAATTATATAATAGTATGTCTTACTGTTTTTATAAACAGATGGTGCATAGTGAAATATATTTACGGTATAATAATGTTCAGTTTCTGTACAAACCCATATAATACAACCCTGAAATTTTACATATATGGAACAGAGGCTGTGTATATGTGTGCCTGAAATTGATACCGATCCATCTCTAACTCATTTACCCAGGCCTGGCATACATATTAATGTGTATGGGGACTCCTCCAGGTTTTTCTGTCATTTTTGTTGCATCTGCTTTAGCAAGGTGTGATATAGGAGTTCACTTTTCAGTTCGTCTGTCTGTCACTCATTCCATTTGTTTGTCTGTCCGTACCTCCATCCATCAACAATTACATCGACCCTAGTGTTTAAGTCCATTCCTCGCAAACTATGATAACCTGGCATGAAGCTTCTTAGAATATTCTTGAGGGCTGTTGCTCTTATTTTTATACTTGACCTATATTTCATGGTCTGCTGACTTCTTGAAAAATTTTTATTAAGAATTCCTCGGAATGCTATGTCGCACCTGCATTGCACTTCCACAGTATCAGAGGTCATGACCCACTGATGTTCCATGCAAAATTATGTCTCCCCCCGAAGGGGTCGGAGACATATTGTTTTTGCCCTGGTCGTCTGTCTGTCCGTCCATCCGTCCGTCTGTCACAAATCGTGTCCGCTCAATAACTCTGTAACCCATTGAGATAATTTCACAAATATAAAACATGATCAGACGACATGCAGAGAGCAAGACTCATAACTCCACCTACATTTTTTACAGAATTATGCCCCTTTGAAAATTTTAGTATGGAAATCGTGTCCGCTCAATAACTCTGTAACTGATTGAGATAATTTCACAAAACTTGGTTCAAATATAAAACACGATCAGACGACGTGCTGAGAGCGAGACCCGTAACTCCACCTACAATTTTTATGGAATGATGCCCCTTTGAAAATTTTAGTATGGAAATCGTGTCGGCTCAATAACTCTGTAACAGATTGAGATAATTTCACGAATCTTGGTACAAATATAAAGCATCATCAGATGACATGCAGAGAGCTAGGACCATAACTCCATCTATTTTTTTTTTATGGAATTATGTCCCTTAGAAAATTTTGATATAGAAATCGTGTCCGCTCGATAATTCTGCAACCGATTGAGATAATTTCACAAAACTTAGTACAAATATAAAGCATCAACTGACGATGTGCAGAGAGCAAGACCTGTAACTTCGCTTATATTTTGTATGGAATTATGCCCCTTTGTAAATTTAAGTATCATGTCCGCTCCATAATTTAGTCTAAAACAATACGAGATATTGTCATGAAACTTAGTACAAATATAGAGCGTAATCAGATGATGTGCAGAGAGCAAGACCCATAACTCCACCTACATTTTTTACAGAATTATGCCCCTTTGAAAATTTTAGTATGGAAATTGTGTCTGCTCAATAACTCTGTAACTGATTGAGATAATTTCACGAAACTTTGTATAAATATGAAGCATCATCAGACGACATGCAGAGAGCAAGACCCATAACTCCACTGACATTTTTTTATGGAATCATGCCCCTTTGTAAATTTAAGTATGGAAATCGTGTCTGCTCCATAACTCTTAAACTATACGAGATATTTTCATGAACTTAGTACAAATATAGAGCATCATCAGAGGATGTGCAGAGAACAAGAACCGTAACTCAACATATATATTTTTTATGGAATTATGCCCCTTTGTAAATTTTAGTATGGAAATTGTGTCCACTCCATAACTCTGAAACCATATGAGATATTTTCACAAAACTTGGTACAAATATAAAGTATCATGACTTGATGGGCAGAGAAAATTCTGCTTACATTTACTACAGAATTACGTCCCTTTGAAAATTTTAGTACGGAAATCATGTTTGCTCCATAACTCTGAAACTATATGAGTTATTTTTGTGAAACTTGGTACAAATATAAAACACCAGACAATGTGCAGTGAACAAGAACTGTAACTCCATCTATACTTTTTATGGAATTATGCCCCTTTATAAATTTAAGTATGAAAATCATGTTTGTTCTATAACTTTAAAACTGTAAAAGATATTTTCAGCAAACTTTATACAAATATAAAGCATCATCAGACGATGTGCAGAGAACAAGATCCATATGCTCTGTATCTTAAAACCTTTAGAGATATTTTCATGAAACTTTTCACAGATGTGAAGGAAACAAGACAGTTATTCTGGATTTTTTGGAGTTATCCCTTTTGAACATTGAAAATAGTACATTTTGCTAAAATTAAAGATATTTTCATGAAATTTTGTTCAATTATAAAGTATCATCAAATGATGTGCAGAAAAACAAGATCGGTAGCTCCACCTACATTTTTAATGCTATTGTGCCCCTTTGTAATTTTCAGTATAGAAATGGTGTTCCCTCTGTAACTTTAAAACCGTTGAAGATATTTTTACAAAACTTGGTTCAAATATAAACCATCATCAGAAGATTTGCAGAGAAAAGAACCCTACATCCACCTACATTTTTCACAGATTTGTGCACTTTTTAATTTTAAGTTGGTGATTGTATCCACCCTTGTAACTTTTCAGCATGGAGATCTTGTTCCCTCTATAACATTAAAACCACGAAAGTTGGTACAAATATAAGAGCATGGTTAGTTGATGTTCAGAGAATAAGAACCATAACTCCATCTACATTCCTGGTGAGGGTGGGATGGGGGGGGGGGGGGAGACATCTGTTTTTGTTTCGAAAACAAACATCTAGTTTCAACTAAGTATACCAAGTAGTTCTGGAATAGAAGCTGATTTTGTTGTTTTTGCCATATTTAGTAATGGCCGCCATCTTGGATTCTCGACCTGGCTGAATTTTACCATTTTGAAGTGTTGCAGTCTGGACATACTCCTTATAAAATCAGAGAACTATGGGTGTAATGGTTTTGGAGAAATTAATTGAATATACTTTAACGCCAGGGTTAACATAAATGTGAACATTTTTTGTTGCAATGGCAGCCACCTTGGATTCTCGACGTGGCGAATTTTACCATTCTGAAGTGTTGCAGTCTGATCATGCTCCATATGAAATTTGAGAACCATGGGTGCAGTGGTTTTGGAGAAATTAGACTTTAACGCCAGGGTTAACGTAAATTTAACGCTAGGGTTAACGTAAATTTGTTGCATTTGCGGCCATCTTGGATTCTCGACCTGGATGAATTTTACCATTCTGAAGTACATTGTATTGCAGTCTCGTCATGCTTCATATGAAATTTGAGAAGCGTGGATGCAGTGGTTTGGAAGAAAATAATTAAAAAGACTTTAATGTAACGCCAAGGTTAATTCAAAATGTGAACGGAATGACGGACGAACCGACGGATGGAATGACGAATGGAAAACTGGACACCTATATTGCACCTTGCTAAAGCAGGTGCGACAAAAATCAAGTCAACCCTAGTGTCGACCCCAGCGTTTAAGTCCATTTCTCGCAAACTATGATACCTACAATCATCAAATCTGGCATAAAGCTTCTTCTTAGAATGTTCTCGAGGGCTGGTGCTCTTATTTTTACCCTTGAACTATATTTCATGGTCTGCTGACTTCGTAAAATTCTATATTCAATATAACGTCGACCCTAGCGTTTAAGTCCATTTCTCACAAACTACGAGGGGCGTTCGAAAAGTAACACAAATGGCCTCATAACTTTGTTTCGGGGCATTCTGGGTACAAATGCTATGCATATGCTGAAAGCACTACATTTACTGTTTCCAATGATACCAAACATTATACAAATACACTTTACATTTTTACTTACAACGCATTTTATAAGGCTCCAGTCATAACACTGGTATAAATACATATGTAAAATCTTTTCAGGGTTAGGCATTCAAGTCAAATACCGTTGTAAATGCAAAATTCAATGGGTTGTCCATTGTTGCCTATAATATCCATACAAAAGTTAGAAGGGTAGCAACTGTTATCGATTAATTCCTTGCAATGCGAAGTTCTTATGACGTTATTGAAATGAACGCCAACGTCATTTTTTAAAGACTGTAGAGGCTTCATTATTTGCATTAATTTGAATTTATTGACAGGTTTTCATTTACCCATATAAATGCTCTTGCTAATAAGATTTTGAATGCTAACAAACTTTTTTTCATTGCGAAATCATAATAACTTTAGTGAAAAGGGAGACTTTGCTACTACATAAAATACAGATAATTCATATTCAAGGGTCAGTATGGAACCTTGATTAAAATTTAATTTCTGCGATATTTACAGGATAACAATGCCTGGGCATTGTCTTTAAGTAGCAAAAGTAAAAAGAATCAGAGACTGCTCATATATGAATTACGGCCTACTAAAGTAAAATTCTGCAGTGCATTTAGAGTATACCTCAATCAACGGAGTTAAAAATACGTCCTTTTAAAAACAATACACCCTGTTTGGAGACTTTCTAGACATATCATTCCTTTATGTGTTTCTGTTATTAGAAGTTCTGTCTTAACGGTGGTTATCAAAAAATTACATCATTTGCAAAACTTTCCAAACACCCCTCATATGAGACCTAGAATCATCAAACTTGGCATCAAGTTTCTTCTTAGAATGTTCTTGAGGGCTGTTGCAATTAATTTCACCCTTGACATATATTTCATTGTCTGCTGACTTCGTAAAATTTTACATCCAAAATTGTGACGACTCTAGCGCTTTAGTCCTTTTGACTCAAAGTATACCTACAGTCATCACACCTGGCATAAAGTTTCTTCTCTGAATATTCATGAAGGATGTTGCAGTTATTCCTACCATAGACCTATATTTCTCTCTCTACTGACCTAGTAAAAAATTACATCCAAAATATTGTGTTGACCCTAGCATTTTAGTCCATTTCTCATACACATTCTTTTAACTATAGTCTTTACTACTGTGGAAGTGCAAGCCAAGTGCGACATAGATTCTGCCTGAATTTTAGTTATAAAGGAGAATCGGCATGCTTCCCTAGACGAAGAAGTCCAGCCAAAACTGGGTCTTCTTTTAATCAAAAGAATTTGCTTCCTTGAGCAAATTCTTTAAATGACCCCAACTGGGAGGCAAAAAAGAAAATGGCGGTCCTGAAAGTGTTTCCATTCACCTTAAGAAAAAATAAGTACCGTCAAACCTGTCTTAAGGGTCAGTGTATTAAGGGGTCACCTTTCTGTAGCAACCCCCTATTTGGGATCCTCTGAGCCAACATACAGTGCAAATAACCTTGTATAAAGGGGTTACCTGTCTTAAGCAGCAACTTTGAGTGTGTCTCCTTGGTGACCCCTTCAGACAGGTTTTCCTGTTCATGTGTGTAAAAGCAGCAGAGTCCCACAAGACCAAAAAGAATGCACAAACGTCTTTAATCTTTAGTTTGTGGGCCATCATGGTATACAGAGAATACCATGATAGTCTCTTTTGATATAATGTTAATCAGGCAAGACAAGAAACAGGTTAGGAATGGTGAGGCTTGCCGAGCTAATCTGACTTGTTTCTGGTCAAGCCTGATAACTTGTCAAAAGACTTACATGGTTTTCTGTTTGTCATGCATCATTAGAAGATTTTTAGGCTTAAAAAGTGTCCAGCAAATAAAAAGCAAACATAGTTTTGTTCGGACTTGCTGACATTGTGAATGGGTTATGACGTAAGTCGGTGACGTCATTTTACCACCTGAACATTGATTTCATGGCCAACGCCACAATGTAACCATTTGTCTAAAGCACTGCCTGATATCATGCATAAGCCTAATTCTATAGTGACATGATATTACATTATACTATCATACCCCTGTTATCAGGTGGGATTTTACCGCAGAAGCAAGATAATTTTTTTTAGTGGTAATGTTTCAAGGCTATCCCCATAAATAAAAAGGACATCATAAACAAACCAAACAACAGTTTAAAAATATTGTTATCTATTAATAGCTCATTGTACCTATACATGCCAATATGTGAAACCATTCCTGATCAAAGACAAAATCTAACCATTATTAAAATAGCCATACCACAAGGAAAGCCACAGTTTGCTATAAGCAAGTGGAAAATTTGACAAAAAGGCAAGTGCAGGCTTTCATGGTCACCAGTGGGTAAGATGACTTTTTAGTGTATTAATCCTTTAAGCACAATGAATGAATAAAAAGTTGAATTTGCAAACAGCGTAGATCCAGATGAGGTGGCTCATAATGAGCCACTTCATCTGGATCTACACTGTTTGCTCTCTAGTCTTTGAATTTTCAATATGATATAGCTCCTGCAGAATGTTTTTTGAAATTTTGCAGACGTAAATTTTGTCTGCTTTTTTGGCATTTTAAGGGTTAAAACGTGACAAACTGTAAAGCAAAAATGTTTACACCATAATTATATAGCAAAGAGAAAGAGTGCTTCAGACTTCAGTCTGTATCCTAAAATCTCTAATTACTCCAAAAGAAATGCTACAATGTACCCAGATTAGGGCCCAGTTGTTCAAAACTAACAACATCCTTAGTTAAAAAGACTATATTTTCACTCATTTGGTTAAGGGGTGGCCTGCTTCAGGCTTGAGCCCTGCTTCTCAATTGTAAATGGGGTTCCACTGCACACAGTTTTTCATTATCACCCACCCACTGTCCTGATATGACTAAAATACTGTTAAAAACGATGTAAAATCGTAAGTCATCCATCCATCTACATTTTCAAATGTATGCAAAAATATACTCTTTTTCTTTTTTCTGGCAAAAAGTATCAGCACACTTGGTTTTATGAGTAGGATTCAACAAATCCTTGACTATAACTTCATGAAGCTAACGATGCTTTGAACAACTGGGCCCAGACTGCCAAAGTAGACTGATTTGTGCCAACACTCTTTACTTGAATTTCTATGCATAATAATTTTTTGAGAAAACGAAGAAAAGCATTATTGAAAACTTATACAATACTGTAATGTGCCTAAATTTACACCTAAAATAATTAATTTTCCATTAGGGACAAATGGAAAATTATTATTTTATGTGTCCCACTACTTAAGCACATAAGCACATTAGTAATAAAAGGTACCTTTAACAGCATACATTGATGAATTTGTGATATGTATGGTTTGCCTGATTTATACTAAATCTTTGCAAAATTGTAGAGTTAAAACAGCTTTCTTATATTTGAGAATAAGTAACACTGTCAGCAAATGACATGGCTGACACTGGTGTAGAAACCAGCAAAAGCTTGGTGATTCCTTTTTGCTGTCTAAGTTCCCTACACACATCATAATAATATATGGATCTACAGCATAGCCCTAGATAAGAGGGAGTATTTGGTGATAATTACAGATAATTTTTGTTGATTCTGGATAAAAACATATGTTGTGACCCCTCATCTGAACCGTCTCGACGAGACAGTTCAGATGAGGGGTCACAACATATGGTTTTGATAAGAAATAAAGAAAATAATCCCTCAATTATCATCAAATACCCCTCTTATCTACAGCTCTGATCTACAGTCAACACGTTACACAGACACACACTTAAGAGATTCAACATTATCACAGAAGTTTGTATCTACATGTTCAGTGTATTGGCATTGTTAAGACAGTGTACATACAAATCATCAAGTGAAAAGCTTACTTAAGCTTATTTAAGTCAATAAATGAGTCAAATGATTCTGGTTATCTGATACTAAACTACTATTTGACTATTTGAAAATATTCTAAAATGTCAGAAAAATTAACAACATTACTGATTAGTACAAAAACCTGAAGTACAGAAATCACCCAGCGGGCACATGACGTCAGAATGACGTCACACTGACATTGATGCAATGTCATTACATCGCATTGACATCAGTATGACGTCATGTGCCTGCTGGGCAAATATGACCAGATCAAGAAAACTGTTTCAGTTTCACAACATTCAACAATCATAAAATATACATGTATATCGATTCAAAACTGCTGATGTTAAATTAGTGTTGATTCAACAAGAGCTGTCGCCTGACAGCATAGCTCGCCTAAATTGGTGCTTGCCCATTACATAGCCACTATGGTGGTGTGGGCTGCTATGCATAAAACTTCAGGCAAGCATGTCCAAAATAAAAAACACATTTATAAACAAAAGCTATCTCAGAAATAAGTCTTAAAATAAAAAAATGAAATAAAATTTCAAAGTCCAAGAGCTTGAGGTAAAAAAAAAACTGAGGGGAGAGGCGGGGGAGGGAGGGGGGTGGAGGCTAAGCTGTATCATCAACCATTATCTAACATCAGTCCAAGTATTAGTATTAACTGAGTCTGTCATCATGGCACTGTGAAATTATGTCTTCATAAATATAAAACTTTAACCAAGATCTTTAAGACAAAATTCTAAGTCGATGACCTTGACTTCAAGGTCATCCAGTGGGGTAAGTATAAGGTGTTTTGCAAAAACTCAAAAAAGTGTCTAACATCAGTTCAAGTATAAACTAAATCTCTGCAAAGCATTTTGAATCAGTATGCAATTACAAAACTTTAATAAAGACCAAAATTTCCTAAGTCCCTGACCTTGACATCAAGGTCACTGAGCGGGGTTGGGGTAGTAGTCTGTATCTCTAACTACAGTGCAAATATAAAAAGAATTCATCTATGGGTTCAGGAGATATGTGTCTTTAAAAATCTTTAACCAAAACATCCAATCAATCAAAAGACAATTTTCTAAGTCCCTGACCTTGACATCAAGGTCACTGAGCGGGGTTGGGGTAGTATTCTGTATCTCTAACTATAGTGCAAATATAAAAAGAATTCATCTATGGGTTCAGGAGATATGTGTCTTTAAAAATCTTTAACCAAAACATCCAATCAATAAAAAGACAATTTTCTAAGTCCATGACCTTGACATCAAGGTCACTGAGGGGGGGTGGGGGTAGTACCTTCGAAAACTTTAGACCAATATCTAACTTCAGTGCAAGTATCAAAGGAATCCATCCATGGGTTAAGGAGATATTGGGCTCTATAAAACTTTAACCAAAACATCCAGTCCAAAAAAAACTCCCAATTTTCTAAGTCCATGACCTTGACATCAAGGTCACTGAGTGGGGTGGGGGTGGTACCCTGTTAAACTTTGAACCAATATCTAACTACAGTGCAAGTATCAAAAGAATCCATCCAGGGTTAAGGAGATATAGGTCCTTAAAAAACTTTAACCAAAACATCCAATTTGAACGCGGACGCTGACGCCGACACCGTGGTGACAACAATAGCTTATCCTGAACTTTCGTTCAGGCGAGCTAAAAAGTGCTGAAGTTGAGCTGGTGTTGATTCAAAGCTGTGATGTTGAATTACTGTTGATTCAAAGTTGCTGATATTGAATCAATGTTGAATGAAAGTTGTTAAAACAATGATGATTCAAAGTTGTTGATGTTAACTCAAATGTTGTGGATGAATCAACTTTGAATCAATGCTGGTCCAATGTTTTGTGTCTGCTGTAACTGGTACATTACTGAGTTGACATCATGATGCTGATTCGTAGTGTTCCAATGCTGTGTGCCTGCAGGGACATTTCATTACAAAAACTGCTTTACAGCATATGGAAACTACATAGACTCAGGTCAGCCAGTGTAGAGTGAGACATCTTCCCTGACCAGACTGTGGATGCACATGCTGATCAGAGTCTTGCCTGTTCGCAAATCTGCATGGCATCAGGTGATATGGCTCATTTGATTATCAGTATATTGCACATAGATGTAGTATGGCTGACACTTTCATACCCTCTCAAACCATAGGAGCAAATTCTTTCCTTAAAGAGCCCCCACCCCACAGGCCCACTCGCTCACACACACCACACTCATGAAAAGAAAGTCCAAATGAAAATGGCAGAGTTGCTTCCCCTGAAATTGAGCCCATTGAACCCATTAACCTTAATGCAGTCTGATACGCAGTTCAATCTTTTTGTTGGTTTTTTTTTTTAATTCTGTAAGGTCTGTTCACTATTCTTGACTGTATATGGTCTTACCAAGCTGCATTGTATGTAGACTGGTCTGTACATGTGAATTTTGTGAGTGCTTCAAGACAGGTACTGCTACAATATGGTTCATATAATACAGTAGTGCAATATACTATATTGATCCTTATAAACACCTCTGCTCTAATAAATCCCCCCCCCCACCCCACCCCCACCCTCACCCCTCGCTTCTGTTCCAAAAATAATGTTACATTAACATGCATGAATTCTGTTTACATCTCTGGATGAGGTAGCTCTTTGAAATGGGGTCTACTTTTAAAGGAAAGAATTTGCTCACAGAAGCAAATTCTTTCCTTTAAGAGTTGACCCCACCTTCTTTACTGAGAAGGGTGGCAAAATATAATACAGTTACTTCCCCTGAAAGTATACCCTTTCACCTTAATACTATTTATTAGAAATATTCTGGCAGTGGCCGAGTTACTAGAATTTAGGCTCTAAATAATGCCCCCTTTCGTAAAATGCGATGCCCCCAGGGTGTTTAACAGGATTAATACGGTAATCATTGCAGATGTTTTCACAAAATAAAAGAGCACAACATTAAAACAAAACTTTTAAAAAGTAATATACACAAAAAGTATCAATAACAGCCCCGCAGATTCCTTACTATAAAACATCAATGTGTTACAAGCAACACTGTATTTACATTAAAAAGTAAGTCTACATTAAAAGGTATGTGTAAGAACATATTTGCATAATCTTAGACATGATCCGAGCACATAAGTATTTTGACTGAAATAAGAAATGTAAAAATGATTACCTTTATTATTACCTTTACACCTGTTTCATTTTTGCGTAATATGAAGCCATGAATTCAAAAGATGACAGCAGTGCACAGACTTCAGATGCTGGGAGGCGAGGGCAATGGATTTGTTATGCTGAGCTAATTGGTAGAAAGAGTCTACTCTTTGAGGGAAGAAACTGCTCCAAGGGGAGCAATTATTTCCTGTAAGGATGGACCAACAAGAAGGGAGGCAAAAGTAAGACAGCATGAGTTGCTAGCCCCTGTAAGTGCGTCCATTTTTATCTTGATGTTATCCTTGACCTTGCTGGAGACAAACTGGGCCCCGTTGTTCAAAGCATCATTAGCTTGATGAAGTCGTTGAGGATTCATTAAGTCTTACAGTTCTCTCAAAATCAATTGCGGTAATATATTTTGCTGAAAAACTGAGGTTTTGCATTGCAAAAGCTCCTCACATTTTTTTTGGCAAAAATTGGAACCTTTTTATGTAAAGTACATTTGAAAATTTAACGTCTTGTTAACTAACAATGTTATTAGTTTTGAACAACTGGGCCCTGATGTTGTTTACCTACAAATTTAATTAATGTAGCATGACAGAGATGTGGTTTGCACTTCCTGGTCACTAGCTCTAACATAATACAGTCAAACCACCATATGGGGTCACCTCTATTAAGGGATCACCTGTCTTAAGTAGCCATCTTTTTGGGATCCTTCGGTCTCGATGACCGTGCAAATCAACCTGTATTAAGGGGTCACCTGTCTTAAGCAGCCAATTTTTGTCCTTCCCTTGGGTGACCCTTACAACAGGAATCTACCTGTATTAAGGGGTCACCTGTCTTAAGCAACCAATATTTGTCCTTCCTTTGGGTGACCCCTCACAACAGGTTTGACTATACATGAATGGGTGACAGCATTATCCAGTCATTAACCACACATAATAATCAATGAACATGATGATCACAAAATACCATTTTCCATGACAATAGCATGATTTCCTGACTATCTATAAACATGCTAATAGCATGATATGAGCTGTGACACGACAAAACCAACAAAGTGGCATGTGCACCCAGCAAAGACTCAGATAAGCCTGGGCATCTGCCCAGCTAAGGGTCTAAGCTACCTGCGTGCAGACAGCAAAGACTGATCAGACTGGGCAGATGCCCAGGGGGATCTGTGTCTTCACTAGGTGCACATGCCACTTTGTTGGTTTTGTCGTGTCACGGCTCATATATCCATTCACCTGACAAAAATAATTCATAAACATGATGACGGTATGATACAGCCATTATTAGACATCACAATCATTGAACATGGTGATACATGTACCATGATACAGCTATTCATCAGGGTGCAGTTGTTCAAAACTAACGACGTCATTAGTTAACAAGATGTTAAAATTTCAATCGCCTCATATGCAACACTATACCATTTTTTGCTGAAAAAATGTTAGGCACTTTTGCAGTGCAAAAGTTCCTCACATTTTTTCAGCAAAAAATATTACCGCATTTGATTTTTTGAGCACTGTGAGACTTAATGAATCCTCTACTAACGACTGAGTTAAGCTAACCATGCTTTAAACAACTGGGCCCAGTTGTGATCATAGCATGATACAGCCATTTTTACCTGATAGCTATGGCACAAAACTAGATGTGGTCCATTGACCCTTTTTTGACTGGATACCCGTTTTAGGACCACATGCAAACAGTGCAGACCCAGTTCAGATGCTGCAGAACGTGGTGTCTGATAAGAGTCAACACTGTTCACTTATAGGAATTTTTATGCAAAATATAATCAAGCGGTGACAACATTCACCAGAAACCCCTACAACTAGAAATGGATTCATCCAAATAATAAGGATGGACAAGTCCACTGGTCAAACAAGTGTTAATGCACCACAAACTGGAATTCCTGTATAACAAAACTAATCACTGGTATTAATAATATTGCTACATGTATTTGTGTACTGAGTATACTTTGAGGTGAATGGATAAACTTTCTCATCTCATTTGTTTACTCTGCAGAATCAAAATTTTGTGGCCATTTATTTCTGCTAAAGTTACTTCCTTGCAAAAATTGTGAAAATGAATAGCTTGTAAGAAGTTTCTCAACACTTTTAAAAATCTTAAGCACAATTCCCTAATTTGATTAAGTATTGGGACACCTAAAACCATTAATTTTCCATTTGTCTCTAAGTATTGGGACACCTAAAACCATTAATTTTCCATTTGGGACAAATGGGACAAATGGAAATTTAATGGTCCTAAGTGTCCCAATATTTAAGTACATTAGGGTATTATAAAATTATTCAAATTAAAAGAGACAACAGAAATAACACAAAATGAATTAACATTTAACACCCTTGTTAAATATGCCACATAGTAAAGACAAATCAAATACCTTATTAATCCTTACAAACTCCCCTGCTCTAATAAACACCCCCTGCCTCTTTTCCGAAAATAAATGTGTTGCATGAATTCCTGTTTTCTTTGCTGGATAAGGTAGCTCTTTGAAATGGGGTCTATCCTTGAAGGAAAGCAGGAAGCAGTTCTACTATTTTTTGGCTCCCTTTTTAGTAGGGGTCAACTCTTAAAGGAAAGAATTCGCTCCTCTTGGTCTACTCTTAAAGAAAAGAATTTGCTCTAGGAGCAAATTCTTTCCTTTAAGAGTTGATCCCTACTAAAAAGGGAGGCAAAAAATAGTAGAACTGCTTCCTTTGAAGTGACCCATCACCTTTATATTGCTTATTAGAAGTATTTTGGCAGTGGCTGGTTTACTACACTTTCGGCTCTAAATAATGTGGCCACAAGCCTAAATACCGGTACACTAAAAGTACAGAGAATAAAATTATAAAACTTAGATGTAGTCGCCCATAAAATACCTTTCTAACAATATTCTAGCCATACTACTGCAACATATATACTGCAGTAGAAAATAGAAGCAAAACAACATCAACAGTAATGCTAAAACAAAAATGGTCATACAAACTGTTATGATTGCCATAGTCATCTTTAAATTAAAATATACTGTGAGCTGCAACAGGACAAAACCAACAAAATGGTGTGTGTGCCCAGTCCAATCAGAGTCTCTGCTTAGCACTTAAGGGTAGCTAAGGGTCTAAGCTAGCTCAATGCCGATGCTGAAGACTCTGCTCAGACTAGGTGGATGCCCAGGCTGATCTGAGTCTGCGTTGGGCACACAACCACTTTGTTGTTTTTCTCGTGTCGTGGCTCATTTGTTCCATATACAGCCAAATACACTATCATGTCTAGAATAAACTGCTAATCTAGTCATGAACAGTCCAATTACATTTCTTAACAGCTAACTTATTACATGGACCCATCTAAAACAACAGCTACTAGCTGATTTGTAAAACAGAAAATGCTTAATAAGCAATACTTGTCCACTATCAGTTGCATTCAACTGCTGTTACTTCAACCGATAAAAACTTTACTACCAGGCAAATCAGTAACAAACCAGCCAAACCAATTCTTAATTGACCGACATCAGCTGAACTTATTGAAGGGTTGTCTAAAGGCAATAGCTAACAACTAATTTGTTGCATGGTTACATGTATGTCAAAAAAATAGCTAACAATTAATGTTATTCAAAGTATATACAAGAGCGCTCAGTGCCATTTTTCTCTAAAATGGCCATCATGTACTCTCTATCAGTAACAAACAAACCATAACAAGGACACTTTAAAATTTACATTATTGCACATAAAATGGTGAAAATGGATCCAAACAGCTCACCACAGCAAATAACAGACAAATATGCCACCTTAAGCACTGGTTAGTATATAAGACATCTGGGCCATTGGTATTTAGGTGTATGGGGACATCCCCTTGTTTTTCCACCAGTTTCACAAATGTGAACAACTTTAGCAAGTTCCTGTTTGCTTCAATGCTGGATGAAGCGCTTCCAGAAGGGGGTCTACTCTTAAAGGAAAGAATTTGCTCCACCAGGAGCAAATTCTTTCCATTAAGAGCTGACCGCCAATGAAAATGAAAAAAGAAGCAAAAATGAAAATGGCAGAGTTGCTTTCCCTGAAACTGTACCCATTCCCCTTGAATCCTTTTTCTTCTTCACATGAAACCCTTTTTCAGATGACACAGCTGACATCTTTATAAGAAAGTATGTATCTCCAAGGATTTACATTTTTACTGTACTCTCTTTAAAAGCATCTTTTTCTACGTAAAACAGTGTGCAGAAATGTTTTCAAGATCAAATAAGTATTTCACCTGATATAAAAGTATAAATAAAACAACAAGGGAGGTAACACAGCAAAGTGTCTCTAGAACAAGCTTTTGCAAAAGCTATTGAAAGTCAGCCATTAGCATTCCTTGATAACTGACATAGCATGATGTTGTATGCATATTGCAAAGGTGTTATGTGCTCTGTCCTTCCTTTAGGCTATATTAAGCAACTTTTTCAACCTGAATATTAAAAAATAATTACTGATTTTAGGTGAAACACTCAAGAAAATTGGATGACTGATGTATATATTAGTATTATGATGAACTCATTTTCTTTTTCAAGGAGTCCTGAAAGCTCAAGAAGGTGATTTCAGTCCTAAAATACATGCTTATTTGTATAAAGCATACCTGTCTTTATTTTGTGTGTTCCCATCTCGAGTCAATGTGCTTTTCTGATAAAAAATTTTGCAGTGAAAGAACAATGGTTTATACTTTATCTGGAAGACGTAATATATTTATCTATTTCTAGTGATATTCCATGGTTACTCATTTATAAGATAGGGTTTTTCCCTTCCAAAACAATTCAAGAAATGACTGTTATTTAATGTGGATTTTATTGATGTGTGAACGCCTTGAGCCACTCACAAACTGATTAAAGCTCGAAGGGCTTTTATCAGAGCTCTAGATAAGAAGGGTATTTGATGATAATTGAGGGATAATTTTTTTTATTTCTCATTGAAACCTTATGTTGTGACCCCCTCATCTGAACCGTCTCATCGAGACGGTTCAGATGAGGGGTCACAACATATGTTTTAATACAGTATTAACAAAAAAATATCACCAATTATCTCCAAATACTCGCTCTCATCTACAGCTCTGGCTTTATGCTAAGTTTGTGATTGATTCACTGGCCTTTAGACATCCATCATTTCTTATAATTCCAACTCTGCCATTTTTTCTCAAAATTGTCAGCTATAGTGAGTATCCTAGAAATCCCTACAAAGAAAATAGTTCGAAGTAGTTCCAGCCAGGAGATTAATCGAAATATAAACACCCTTTTCTGTTCATTCTTGACCAATTGAATTGCGCTAAATAAGTATAGAAAGTTGAGTTGGAATTATTCCAATATATCTAGATTCCTTTTGTAAGAAGGATCTAGTTTTTTTGGATTGTTTTGGATGGGAAAAAAACAACAACATCTTTTTAGCATAACTACAAGACTTATTTAGATCAATGGGGTCATGTGAATAGGGAAACCCAAAGGCTTATAGTGGAATAAATATGGTACTGTAATTATTCTAAATATTGGACTGGTTAGTGGAAACAGCATTTTGCCTGTACCAACCTCACACTTGCCCTGCTATCCAATCCCTATTGCTGGAAAAACATCACTTATCCTTGCTTGTAGGACAAGCAGAAGTTATGACTTGCTCTCACAGGACTTTATCTGACAAGAATTTCTGCAGAACATAGTGTTACGCCTGTCTGCATGCTGTAACAGAAACTGAACTAAAACAGAGACCTCCATGCCACTTTATGCCATCTATGCTGATGACAATGCAGAAAAGCAATAACAATGTCTGGCTTTACGCTAGTTGCATGCGAGACAAAAATGCAAGTGGACTAGTGGATTTTACCCGTAAGGTAATCTATGTTGTCTTGTTTCTAAAATGAGAAGCCATCAAATGAGCCAACTGTGTAAACTCCAATCCGCTTTGGGGAATGCCCAGGCTGATCCGAGTCTTGCTGGGTGAACATGCCACTTTGTTGGTTTTATGTGTCACGGCTCAAATCAACTATTTACACAAAAGGTTTTGTGATAGTAAAAATTTCTCAGTCTCTAATACAAACCATGTAATGTGCACAAAAGCTCCATTCTGATGAAAATCTCAAAACACATAATTAAATTACAATAGATGAAAGACCAACAATATGCAGTCCAGTGCATTTTAAGCCCATTGCATTTTGGTGATAAGTACTAGCTTCAGATAAGTCAAACTTTAGGGTATGACAATTGAGCTACATTTTTATCTGCATCATAAAAACATACACTGTGAAATATCATAAGACTACCCATGCAATATGTTTTTTTGTGGAGAAATTAAAAAAAAATGAAATAATTTGCCCTGCACTTTGTCTTATCTAAAGCTCTGCTGATCAGATTACCTCCCTAGTAAATACAGGCTTGACAAGGGAAACTTTTGTAAATTGCCTCCCTTTGGCATTTTTACTTTCCTTTCCTAACCTGCTAAAGGGAGATAAATCACTAAATGGGAGACAATGGTGGATTATCTCCCTTAGCAACTAAAGGAAAAAGAAGTAAACATTTTGCAAAGGGAAGCAGTTTTATCATATGACGTTGCATCTGTGTGTGTAATAAAGCCATGCATTAAAACGATAATCCACTAGTGCATTAAATATGCAAATTATGCGTTGCGTCCATAAAAAGGTCCCGTTTTCTAATGGCGAAATCGTGACGTTTTAGTGCAACATTTGCTAATTAAATGCGATTTTAGTGTCATGTGATAAATAGGATCTTGCATTCGTGCTCCTGTATTATTGAAATTATTAAACTCGTGGAAAACCGATAAGATGCTCGGCATAGCCTCCCATCTTATCTTTTCCCCCAACTTGTTTATTAAATTCAATAATACATGAGCACTCATGTAAGATCCTCTATATATAGCTCCCTTGGCCATTTTATTTACTTGCCTTATCTATACTCCTAAAGGGAGATAAATAACTGGTCTTACCAAATTACCTTTTTTAACCAATTCAGACTAAGACAGCAAATAATTTTTCTCTCTCCCTTTGCAAATGTTTTTCTCCTCTTATAGTGCTGGAGGGAGATAAGTTAATAAATGGGAGAGATCACTGCATTACCTCCTTGTGCAACTACATTTAAGGGAAGTAAAAAATTTGCAAAGGGAGGCAAAAAATTGCCTCCCTTTGCAAAATTCTATACTTCCCTTCTCTACATAGCTAAAGGGAGATAATTAAGTCTCCAAAGCTAATATGTCACACTAGAACTCAACATTGCTACATCTTGCTGATTGGACATTTCATATTCTTCATCAGGCGGAGTAAGCTCCCTTATCTCATGTTTATCACTATCTTTAGAGTCTGTACTATCATCAGATTCATCTTGAAGTTGCGTAAACTGTCTTGGCGTATCGGCATAAAACCGCACACTTTCAGCCCTCTCAAAAGGATGTCTTTTATTAACTGAAGGTGAAAATAAGTTTTCTGATGACACACTTGCCCTTGACCTTGAGGCCATTGCTGACTTCATAGTTTCAAGTGGTAATTTGTCTTCATGACCAACAGTGGATTCATGTGGCATCTAAAACAGATTAAATCTTGATATATCAGGGCTCAGTAATTCAAAGCATCGTTAGTTAACAATGTTAGTGAAGGATTTTAGTCCTAAAGCCTTAGAGTGCACATAAAATCATGTGCACTGACACTTTTTGCCTAAACAATAGGAGAAATTTTTGCCCAGTAAAAAACTTGTACTTTTTTTTTTTGTTTTGTCAAAGCAAAGGCATTGTACATGTATATGTATTTGCATACAGTACATTTGAAAATATAATGTCTTGTTAACTAAAAACTTAATTAGTTTTGAACAACCGGCCCCAGAAATTTTGCAAATTACAATTTACAACAAGGCAGTAACACTTGTCACTGTCACAAAAACCGAATTAGGCCAAAAAGCTCAACAGATGTTTATGCCACCAACCATCATGACAGACGGAAAGTAATACCCATGTCAAGGTTCCTAGAAAGTTTAGACAGTTTCTGGTCTAAACTTAAAGATTCTGACCAACATCAGGCATTTTAAATCAATGCTTTCTCAAGTCAACATCAATTAGTTTTGAAAACTTAGACCCTTTGGAAGCAAAGAACACAAGAAAGAAATGTAAAACAGCAGTCATTTTGACTGAGTCATGTTCAACTATGGAAAGTGCAACACTGCTCAATTCCTTTAGCATCGGTATAAGCAGAACTCTATTTCAAAAAGCCCATGATGCACTCAGTTATCCAAAATGGCCAGAAAATATAATCTGCATTCTGTTCACTGCTTCATGGTCCACCAGGTATTTCACAGAATTGATAGTTAAAAGCCACACCCAGAATGTCACTCAAAGGTCACCTGGCAGTGTATAATTGGCCAATGCAATGACAAGTTAGCATGTGACACATAGTCCCACAAATAAAATCACACATGCTGAAAGTCCCACAATAAGTCCATGACTTTACTTTACAGTTAATGAAGAGATGCATCCTCTTTAAATTAAGCATGGCTTTTGAACAATCAATTGTCAGCTATTTAGTTGATGACGAAGTCCAGTTTTAATTTGCATATAATTAAACGCATTCATTATGATTAGGGTAAAGTCGGGTAAATTCGGACAGCGGGTAAATTAGGACAGTACCATTGTTCCTTTATATGTCATTTGTTTGGAATTAAAACAAAATTAACTGGGCAAACAGTGACAATCCTGATGAGACGGCTCATTATGATTATGAGCCGTCTCATCTGGATTTTCACTTTTTGCACTGGTATGTCCGAATTTACCCGCTGTCCGAAATTACCCGACTCTACCCTATTGAAAGTATTTTGTCAAGTGGATCTTACCAGTTAACTTGTAATTGTCTTTTAATCTTTTATTGTTGGTATATGTCATTTTGCCTGTACATACATATTGATTTGTGTCATTTTTAATCAATTGTTCCATTTTTCTTTTTTTCTTTTCTTTTCATATTATTTTTGTCATGTGTATTTTGTATATATTTTTTGAGGGCCTCATGGAAGATTAGTTAACATGCTAAATGTTGTAGCCCTTGTTAAATAATAATAAATAATAATAAATAAAGTCTTTACTTACCAGCATGGCCGGAGCTCTAAAGACATATGAGAAGGGATAATGAAGGAGATTGGCAAATGAGGCAGCGTACAGGTCAGCATATCTCATCACCTGTGCTGCAAAGAATGTCTGTCTAGAACCTGAAACATATCAAAGACATTATTTATTTTATTTTTTATTTCATTTCTTTTTTGTTTTAAAGTACATGTACGATGGGTGATAAAAAATACGTGGACTTTTGCTGTAGCGGTAAAGGTAATGCAGTTATAGTAATTTTTCTCAAACCTACGAAAAGTAAAATGTTTTAGCTATGTAAATAGGTACATTGCCATGAAAAGCCCCTCTGCCATTTCTTCCAAATTGGGTCAACTCTTAAAGGAAAGAATTTGCTCCCCTTTCGTTTAAGAGTTGACCCCATTTTAGAAGGCCAAAAGAAAGTCACAAAAGCTGTTCCTTTGTGTTCACATACAGGACAGCTTGCCTGACAACGCCTTGCCCAATACAGAAAAGTGTTTATCCTAAAAGACCCAGAAGGCGGACACAGACACTGATAACCTGATGATGCCAAATATCTTAATAAATCAAACTAGTATTAATTATGCTGTAGGACAGGTCTTTCCTTTCCAAAACAACCCCAAAAATGTAGGTCAGTCTTCAAACAGATCTGGATTTTAGGGTTGCATTGGTGGGGGAAACCCTAGTCTTCTAGTCAAATAAATACTATACTAAACCATACCATAAACCTAACAGTACATACCACTTCTAAATAGACTCCCTATCATACCATAAGACATGTCCATTTCATGGGTTGTTGCCTGAAAGACATAATGTAAATTGATTAAAATCAATGCTAGTTCGGAAACACAACCACAGAGCACCTGGTCTAGTGGATAGGGCAGTCCATATTCAATCAGGGTGTCACCGGTTTGACTTCCATGGGTGGCACAAGTCTGATCGATTTAGTAGGGGTCAGGGTAGGGGCAAGGCTGAGTATTACACTGTAAAAGCATTCCCTGAAATGGGATTTGGGACTATGCAGATTCATAAAGACCCTTTTTGCAAGATGGTGCTCATAATGTATACCTTGAACATTTTGATAGGGCTCAGGCCAGTGAGATCAAGGTTTTCATCATAAGCCAACAGCTCTATATATTACATTCTCTGCCAGTGCAAATGAACATGTCTAAATATGAACAACACTGAGAACGTAACAGAAATGGCTGGGCTGTCAGAAAATATGGTTACCAACTAAGGAAACTTGCCTTTATAGCTCGTTGAATACCACTTGTATCAGGTTTTGTACCACAACTACTGTCTAGGTTTCTGGAAAACAAGAATTTGTAATAAGTTACTCAGAAACAAACAACACTAAGATTTACGCATCAAAGCTCTAGATCAGAAGTGCCGTGTTGGTCCCTCATATTCATATACACTGGAGGGCCGTTATACCGCGGACCGATATATCGCGGAAATCGATATAACGCGGTTGTTCCGTGTCGCCCATTATTTTTCAACAGATCGGGGATTTTTCGGCGGTTTCCATCGGTGTTCATGACATTGGAATAGAAAATAACCATTAAAAGATATATTGGGTTGTTTACATAATTTTAATCAACAGCGTGTCAAAAGTTATCACAGACAATCAAAGCGTCGGTTGTCTTGCCAAGGTGTGAACTTTAGAAGACTTCAATAATTAGCACATATCACGTGTCACCAAATTGGCTAACAGCGAAGGTCACAATACACAAGCCGACGCTCGGGAAAAAGGCTGTGCGTCGCAGTCACTGATTACTTCCAATGAAAACATTATAAAAGAATTTTATAAATGGAAAAAAAAACCCAGCAAAGCTTAAATCTGTAGACTGATTGGAGTATTTTAGGCGACGTCAGTACTTGCGCAAATAAGTATATTTTATTTGTCTGAAGGTACCTTTTTGCAAGTGTATATACAAGGGAATTAACTCGAACAAGTCTACTTTCGCTCAATCGGATATCCTCGTTGATATAGGTTTAATTCAGGATACGGAATTGGCCGAAGTGTTACGACTGTACTTTCGCTTTGTAAATGGTTTTCAACCGTTTTGCAGCGCATTTTTCACAATAAGTTAGAACATAGGGACTGAAAGGCTACTTCAGCGATGACTTTCGTTGTGTCAGGTAAGCTGTAAACATGTCTATCTACCATGTTAGGGCTAAATAAGCGCAACGAACATGTAAACATGGGGTTTTTCATAGTGGGTGGGGTATTTCTGAGAAGATCGTTATAACGCGTGATCACTTTTAACGGGGTTCGATTTTATGTCTCCCGACACCCGCGTTATAACGGCGCTCCAGTGTACTGTAGTTGTGTTTTTGTTTGCAGGGACTAAAGTTTGCAGTTTTTACAATTTTGCTTTTACAATTTTGGACATATTCATGGTTATCAAGCTTGCACATTTGTTATTATTTCTTATTATTCATTTATAACAGCAGCATATTTAATTTCATGCATTTTCGTTTACCATGAAAATAGCATACACTGGGAATATTTGTACAATTACAGAATAATTTTATCAGCATTTTAGTTTTCACAAACAAGCAAATTCAGTGAATTTATATCCCCCGCTGATGTGGACCCAATTTGTTTATGGGTTATTTTAAGTTTCATAAAATTTTGTTTACTTGTTACTTAGTTAAGGCTGAACTTGTGGATTGTACATAAAATAAAGGGCAATAACTCTGGGATAAGTAAGGCATAAGCTGAAGATGTTCTTCTTAAACACTTGCCTCAGCATCACTGCACTATGATGATACATTTTTAATTCAGTTACAAGAAATTTTGTTCATCGGTACCTTACTAATGGCTAATTTGTGGATGGTAAATCAATTCAAGGGCATTAAATCATGCACTACTGAAGCGATTATGACAAAACTTAATGTGCATTGCTGTGTCATGACAATACATAATTATTATACGTTTCCTGAAATTCCATTCATTGGTTACTTAGTTATGACTCAATTTGTAATTTTAAATGAATTCAAGGGCAGTAACACATTGCTTACTGAAGCAATTCTGACAAAAAGTAAGATGGACCAATGTGTTATGGTGATACATATTTAATATAAGTTTAATACAATTCAATTCATTGATAACTTAGCTATGGCTGGAATTGGCAATTTCACATTGATTCAAGGGCAATAACTCATGCACTAGTGATGCCATTCTGATAAAACGGTATGTGCATATCCATGTATGGTGATACATATGCAGTTTAAATTTCATGAAGTTTTGGTAATTGGTTACTTAGTTATGGCTCATTTCACTGATTTTAAGTCAATTAAAGGGCGATTACTCATGCATTACTGAAGCCAGTCTGACGAAACTTAATGTGCATTAGCGCCTTATATTGATATATACTTGTTCTAAGTTACATGAAATTCCGTCCAGAGGTTACTTAGTTATGGCTCGTTTCATTGATTTTAAGTCAATTAAAGGGGGATAACTCATGCATTACTGAAGGCAGTCTAACGAAACTTCATGTGCAGCAGCACATTATAGTGATATATACTTATTTTAAGATTCTTGAAATTTCGTCCAGTGGTTACTTAGTTATGGCTCATTTCATTGACTTTAAGTCAATTAAAGGGGGATAACTCATGCATTATTGAAGCCAGTCTGACGAAACTTCATGTGCATCAGCGCGTTATAGTGATATTTACTTATATTAAGTTTCATGAAATTCCGTCCAGTGGTTGCTTAGTTATGGCTCATTTCATTGAGTTTAAGTCAATTAAAGGGGGATAACTCATGCATTACTGAAGCTAGTCTGAGGAAACTTCATGTGCATCAGCGCGTTATAGTGATATATATTTATTTTAAGTTTCATGAAATTCCGTTTAGTGGTTACTTAGTTATGGCTCCGGACGGACAGACGGATGGAAGGAAGGACGGACAGACGGACGGACAGACAGACGGATGGACGGACATGGAGAAAACTATATCCCTCCGCCTTCGGCGGGGGATAACAAGGTATCCAGCATACATTTACGGAAATCAAACTCTCGTTTAAAATATACAATCCTGACTCACCTATATAATTCCCCTATCTGATAATCAAAATCCTCAAGTTTAGAAAACAGGTGTTTCTTTTCTGTCCAAACCACAAGCTCGTCCGCAAGTTCTGGCACAACTAGAAAAGTTCTCCAGCCACGCACTTTCTTTGATTTTAAAATATCACCAAATATATGATCACCAACATATAATACTTCTTTATTATAAGAGCCCATCAATTCAGAGAACACTTCCACAGAACCTGTAAGATAAATTGTGAGAAACAGAATTCCGGGAAAAGGGAGCAGTTGATACCGTTATGTGCCTAAATTTTGGGACACCTAAAAAGAATTTATTTTCCATTTGGGACAAATGGAAAATTTATTACCTTAGGTGTCCCAATACGTAAACACATAATGGTAACTGAGGGATCATTTTTCACTATTTTTTCTCTCCTTTTTTTGATCTTTTTTGAAAATATGCTGTGACCCCCCATCTAAACCACCAGTTCGGATGAAGGATCACAATGTAAATTTTTGAAAAGAAATGAGCCACTACACGACAAAAACAACAAAGTGGCATGTGCCCCCAGAGAAGACTCAGATCAGCCCGTATGTCCGCACAGTCTGATCAGAGTCTTCACTGTCTGCATGGAGGTAGCTTAGACTTTTAGCTACCATTAAACTGCACAGTAAAGACTCTGATCAGACTGAGCAGATGCCCAGGCTGATTTGAGTTTTTGCTGCAGGGCACATGCCCTTTTGTTATAATAAGGGCACATGTCCTTTTGTTGGTTTTGTCATGTCAAGGCTTAAAAAAGATTAAAAGAATCTATAATGGGGTTGTGAGACTGAGACAAGAAGATCTCAGGCTAGTTTTCAGATTATTTAGTCTCATGCAAAGCTTGCCTAGCATGAGACTTAAGTTCTGAAAATGAACCTGAGCACTGACTCACCATCATGAAGTTAACAGTGAGCCAATTATGCAAAAAAAAAGCTCATTAGCAGCACTTTAACAAGACTTTGACAAGAAAATAAGGACAGATGCATGGTGCTAGGAGTGCACAACTATGGATACAAATCTCCTAGGGAACATCGTTGTGAGAACTGAAACAACATGATGAAAGATTACCGTATGACTATATGATGGGCAAGTTTAAGCATTTCAGATAAAGAAACTTGCTATTTCTTTGCTTGGGTGAAGATGATTTTGGGTAAAGTAGGTCACTGTGACCTATTTTTCAGCCACTCAACACTCAATGGATATCTGAGAGTACTGTAAATACAATATTTATTTTGTTATAAGACAGAATTTCCCTCCCTAAACAGTCTAAAAAATCTATATGTCTTGTAAGACAGATCTAGAGTTTGGGGATTGTTTTAAAGGCCTCAATACTCTAGACCCATCTTGGTATGCTGGATCTAGATTTTTCAGATTGTTTTGGAAAAGAAAACCCATCTTTTTAACATTTGGTTGGCATCGCACAAAAAAGGAACATTACTGTATGTGCAAACAAGGAAGAATCAGATCAGTCTGTGCACCCATGCAGCCTGATCAGAGCCTTCCCTTCTGGCAGGATAATCAGTAAATACAAGAGAATCTAAATTGTCAAGTCTTTATGCTGTCTTAGCTGATGTGCAGACTGAATTGCAATAGCTCTACAGACAATCTACAGGCAATCTAAAACAAATAAACAAAACATATGAAAAAGCTAGCTTAGAGTATCTGTGAACAGCAAATACTGAGTAGTCTAACAAAAGCCTTCATTTTGTGCCTGTAGATTCCTCAGGGCCCATAACTGAGCTGCGACATGACAAAACCAACAAAGTGGCATGTGCACTTGGCAAAGACTAAGATCAGCCCGGGCATTCTGCCAGTCTTGTCATAGTCTTTGTTGTTGGCATGAAGGTAGCTTAGACCCTTAGCTACCCTTTAAGTGCAAAGTGAAGACTCTGATGAGACTTGGCATTCCCCTAGTCTTGTCAGTCTTAGCTGTCGGCGTGGAGCTAGTTATACCCTAAGCTAACAGGAAGACTCTGATCAGACTGGGCAGATGGTTATGTTGATCTTAGTCCTCACAGGGCACAAATTTGACTTTGTTGGGTTTTTCGTGTCCCTACTCATATGTTGTGAGCGAACAGCAAAGGCTGTGGTCAGATGACCAGAATGCACAACTTCGTATGACTATTTACAGTTCACATATGCATTACTGTTAAGCATCCTTTTTTGCTTATCATAGCTCAAAATATATACCTCCTGAGTAGATATGACCCTTCTGAATCTCCCCTGTATGGGTTCCTAATTTTAATGCCCCAGTTTCCTGCAAAAGAGAAACACTGTTCAATTGTTGTTCTTCAACAGAGTTGCGGCAGCCAATAGCTATGAATAGAGTTCCAGCCCAGTCAAACTAGCCATCTCACTGGAATTTATGCTGTCTGACTTTTACTCAATGCTCATTTCTAATAATAACATTTAATTTTGCATCTTTAACCCTTTTTTAAATTTCGAGCTTCTGTAACTGTCCATGCCTTTCTATAAAGTATAAATTTCTGGAATTTAAGTTTGTCAAACTTGCAAAATACAAAATTGGAAAGATTCATATAAGTACACCACAAACAAGCATACAATAACAGTGGTAGATGTTACATGATGGTGCTTGTTATAAAGTGATTACATCTTAGTTTAATGGATATCTATTTAGAACAAGAGATGCACTGTGGTCGAGTGGTTAGAGGCGATCGGTTATGGTGCAGAAAGTCACCACAAGGTCGTGAGATTCCGCCCTTGTTTTGCCATGCGATGACTGGAAAACTCTCTCTCAACCCAGCAGGAAATGGGTACCTGCTTCAAATCATGGAAAGATAAGGAAGCGAAAGGAGAGGGATGGGTTCCGCCTTTCATTTGCTGTGCCCAAGACACAGTGGGCCTCTAACCCCCACTGCCCCTACGGCAATTAGGCTATGGGAAACCTTTACCCTTTTTTATGTAGTATGGTCATTTTCTTTTAAAGGTCATTTCTTTTAAGCAACAAGTTGTGGAATGCTATGTTTTGCCTGCCTGCACATTGTCACAAAACAAAGTTAAACCAGAAATCTCTATGCTAAGTTTAACCTGTAAATTAGTAATGCAGTCATTGCCTATGATGCCAGAAAAGTAATACCTACTGTATTAATCCTATTAACACCCCAGAAGCAATGCATTTTACGAAAAGGGGGTGTTATTTACGGCCTAAAGTGTAGTAAGAATTAGTCAGCCCCTGCCAAAATATCTGTAATAGACAGTATTAAGATGAATGGGTAAACTTTCAGATGAAGCACCTCTGTTTTTTGCCTATCTTCTCATAAAAAGTCAACTATTAAAGGGAAGAATTTGCTGCTAGAGGAGCGAATTCTTTCCTTTAAAAGTAGACCCCATTCCAAAGGGCTGCCTTATCCAGAGAAGTGATCAGGAATTCATGCAAGTTAATATAACTTTTGGAAGAGGCAGAGGGCATTAAAGAGCAGGGGCATTTATTAGAATTTATACAGTATTTCTTTCTTCTGTTAGTTACAGACATGACAAAAACCTGTCTTAAAAGACCAAAATTATATCCCAAAATAGCATTTCTGAAGTAATTTACTGGCCTGTATTAAGCAGGCATCAGCCTCAAGTAAGCAGTGTCAGCCCTCACTTATGCACTTGCTTCAGACATACTTGAATATATCAAAACAGCTCCAATTAACCCTCTTTATAACAGCACTCATAGCAACGGCAAGATTCTTTATAATGTCATTTTGATATATACAGAATGGCTATATTGTTCCAAATATGCATTCTTTACAACAAAAAATTCAGTTTAACAGCAAAATATTTGGGAACAAATGCTGTCGTTGTAAAGAGGGTCCAATGTATATAAATACAAAATAATTACAAAACTAGAGCATGTGAGCAGGGGCTCACGTATACCCCCGGCCAGCACCACCGCAAAATAAAAACACATTTAATACAAGCAAATGTTAACTAACAGAAACACAGATGGACAATTTATTACAAATCCAGTGAAAGGCCTATAAACAAACACCTAAAGGTTCCATTAAAATAAATGCAAATTATGTTATCAAAAAAATATACAAATCTAACACAAAATTTCAACGTAAGTTTACGTAAACTTCTATGTCTGCGACCTTGACCTAAAGTCAGCAGCAGCATCCCAATGATGTCAACTAATCAGTTTAAAGCTAGATGTAAACCTAATAACATAGCAATTTGAGAATTTTTTTCCATAAATTTTCCCATTTATTGCATTGGAGTGAGAGATGGGAAAAAGAAAAAAGAAAAAGAAGGCCAAAAGAAATCTTAGCATCTTGATTTTCTTCCCAGCAATATATATGGCCATTCTCATGATGTATACAAAATTTGAAGACTGTGGCTCTCATGAGAACAGAGAAATCTGTGACAAAAAGTTAATTGGAGAGAAAGAAAAAATGGACAAACAAAGAGAATGAAAAGCAGGAGGAGGCTGATTCTCTCTTACACAGTACAACTTGTCATACACAACATTTGAACCAAATTTCAAAATCCTAGCTAAAGTGGTTCCTAAGAAATCTTTGACAGAAATTTTATTGGAGAGAAAGAAAAAGTGGACAAACAAAGAGAATGATAAGCAGGAAAAGGCTGATTCTCTCTTACATGATACAACTAGTCATACCCAATGTTTGTACAAAATATCAAAATCCTAGCTGAAGCAGTTCCTTAGAAATCTGTGACAATAATTTAATTGAAGAGAAAGAAAAAATGGACAAACAAAGGGAATGATAAGAGGAAGAGGCTGATTCTCTCTCACACAGTACAACTAGTCACACCCAACATTTGTACCGAATTTCAAAGTTCTAGCTGTAGTAGTTCCTGAGAAATCTGTGACAAAAATTTAATTGGAGAGAAAGAAACAATGGACAAACAAATGGACTGATAAGCAGGAAGAGGCTGATTCTCTCTTACATGGTACAACTAGTCATACCCAACATTTGCACCAAATTTCAAAGTCCTAGCTTTAGTGGTTCCTGAGAAGTCTGTGACAAAAATTAATTGGAGAGAAAGAAAAAATGGACAAACAAAGGGACTGATAAGCAGGAGAAGGATGATTCTCTCTTACAGGGTACAACTAGTCATACCCAACATTTGTACCAAATTTCAAAGTCCTAGCTTTAGTGGTTCCTGAGAAGTCTGTGACAAAAATTAATTGGAGAGAAAGAAAAAATGGACAAACAAAGGGACTGATAAGCAGGAGAAGGCCGATTCTCTCTTACACAGTACAATTAGTCATACCCAAGGTTTACACCAAATTTGAAAGTCCTGGCTGTAGAGGTTCCTGAGAAATCTGTGACAAAAATTTAATTGGAGAGAAAGAAAAAATGGACAAACAGAGGGATTGATAAGCAGGAGAAGGCTGATTCCCTCTTACACAGTACAACTAGTCATACCCAACGTTTATACCACATTTCAAAGTCCTAGCTTTAGTGGTTCCTGAGAAATCTGTGACAGAACTTTAATTGGAGAGAAAGAAAAAATGGACAAACAAAGGGACTGATAAGCAGGAAGAGGCTTATTCTCTCTTACACGGTACAACTAGTCCTACCCAACGTTTGTACCAAATTTCAAAGTCCTAGCTATAGCGGTTCCAGAGAAATCTGTGACAAAAAATTAATTGGAGAGAAAGAAAAAATGGATAAACAAAGGGACTGATAAGCAGCAGAAGGCTGATTCTCTCTAACACGGTACAACTAGTCCTACCCAACGTTTGTACCAAATTTCAAAGTCCTAGCTTTAGTGGTTCCTGAGAAAAATTTGTGACAGAAAAAATGTTAACACACACACACACACACACACAAACATATTAACGGAAAGACCAAAAACTATATACCCCCTATATACTTCGTATACCGGGGGTATAAATATAAAATCGGTCAGTATGCATATAGCTTAGATGACTGTCATTTCTGGTTAAACTTTACATTCTACAGAGCTATAATCTTAGAATGAGCTATGCACTGCAGAAAGATCGCAATTTTGCATGCATAACTATAATCAAAGTACATGAGACTCCCTACGCTCTGAGCACTACTTACCCTGTCAACCTGTCTTAGAATGGTTCCAGCGCCAAAGAAGAGAGGTTTTCTAGCATCCACTACTATGTAGTCGAAGTATGTGACCCAGTCTCGCTTTTCCTCCATTTCCTGTTAACAAAGAAAAATTTCACCATTTCATGTCATTTGTGTATGAAACAAGAGGGCCATGAGGCCCTGAATCATTCACCTGAGTAGGGTGGCCATGTAGGTCATGTGACCTAGACTTTTTGTTCCCTCAGCCCCTGGAGGCTGTGTATGAAACTTGGTTACAATTAGCCCAGTGGCTTTTGAAGAAATGTCTGAAATTATCAAAATATGAGAGACATGGGTCAGAGGTCAAAGAATGACCTTGACCTCTTGCACCCACAAATCTTCCATGTACTAATTAAGACAACTGTATATATCAATTTTTAGGCCAAAATCTTCTAAACTTGCAATGAAATCTTATGTTCTAGCATTTTCCCATACTTGACCTTGCCTTAAAAAAGGTCAAGGTCAGCCCAAGGTCATCATTTGAAAAATCTTGATTATACACAAATACCTGATGCTATATATCAAGTTTCAAGGCCATCGATCATTTGGTTCTGGGGAAGAAGATTTGCAAAGGTTTTTGCCATACATGGGCATGGTAGCCATGTTGATCATGTGACCAAGACCGTTTGAACAAATTTTCGTTCTCTTTGCCCCTAGAGGCTCTATATGAAATTTGGTCACAACTGGCCCAGTGGCTTTTGAGGAGATGTGTGAAATTGTCAAAATATGAGAGACCAGGGTCAAAGGTCAAAGAATGACCCTGATCTCTTGTATGCATAAATTTTCATGTAGTCATTAAGATGACTGTATATACCAATTTTCAATTTAAAATCTTCAACAGTTTCCAAGAAATCTTATGGTCTAGCATTTTCCCATGAAAAAGCTACAGAAAGCAAATTTGACCTTACCATAAAAAAAGTCAAGGTCAACCCAAGGTCATAATATGAACAATCTTGGTAGTACTTGTGTCCCTGATGCTACATACCAAGTTTCAAGGCCATCTGCCTATTGGTTCTGGAGAAGATTTTTCTAGGTTTTTTACCATATTAGGGCGTGGTGGCCATGTTGGTCATGTGACCAGGACCGTTTGAACAACTTTTCGTTCCTAAGACCCTGGAGGCTACATATGAAATTTGGTTATAACTGGCCCAGCGGTTTCAGAGAAGTCATTTGAAATTGTGGACGGACGGACGACAACAGACTCCAGATGCCGGACGCCGGAGCTTTACCATCCTATAAGCTCCCCCGGAGCCGCTGGCTCAGGTGAGCTAAAAATGTTGGAACCATGATCAGGCTCACACAATTACTGCTTATTATACTTTCACAGACCCTGGATGGTATGTAGGACAGCCTGCCTACCTACTTTTTTCTTAGGTTTTAGATCAATTAACATTCAGGAAGAAACAGAGGAGGTTTCATAGTCAGTGGAGCGGAAAAATGCAATTTTTGATCATAGAACCGACAATTCATCTCCCTCCCTGAACATTGATTTTCGATAAAATTATTTCCATACTAATGCACTTCTTCATATTCTCAAAGTGTACAACCGTACTCTGCACCTGAAGCAAGTGCTTTCAGCAATGTAAAACCAGAAGTCAACCAATGAGAAATGACATAATAATGACGTCAGGTATCTGACAGTATATCACAGGGAATGCTGCCACAAATTTTTAGCTATCCAGCCATCCATCTTGGAATATTTGTAAGTGTATAAATAAAAGCACCGCAGGCACTGCATGATACCCCGCCACTGCTGTGCATCCTAACTTATTTTTTGAGATATATAATAGCTAAAGAGCCACAGAACTGAGATAGACAGAGATATGATGTCCTTACTGTAAATAAATATTAATATAAACCACCCAACAACGTGGAGCATTCTGACCAGTGTAGATTTAGATCAGGCTGTAAAGCATTTCTTTGAGCTGAGAGACTCTGTTTCCTATTCTATGGTGTTAAACATATCAGTGAAGTTTCATTCAGATATTCCATATAGTATAGGAACTACAAGTCAAAAAACATTTTTCAGATCTATCAAGGGGGAATACTCATTAACTGGAAAGGTAAGAGTGATGGTTCTTTGTCACAATATGTAACCTTTGATGTGAAACATACCTATGAAGTTTCGTTCAGATATTCCATATAGTAAAAGAACTACAGATAAAAAAAACGTTTTTCAGATCAATCAAGGGCGGATAACTCACAAACCGGAAAGATCAGAGTGACAGTTCCTAGTCACTATATGGGTAAAAAACATTTTTTAATTCAATCAAGGGCGGATAACTCACAAGCGGAAAAGGTAAGAGTGACGGTTCTTAGTCACAATATGTAACCTTTGATGTGAAACATATCTGTGCAGTTATATTCAGATATTCCATATAGTAAAGGAACAATAGGTCAAAAACCTTTTTTCAGACCTATCAAGGGCGGATAACTCACAAACTGGGAAGGTCAGAGTGACGGTCCTTAGTCACAATATGTAACCTTTGATGTGCAACATATCTGTGAAGTTTCATTCAGATATCATGAACAGTAAAGGAATAACAGGCCAGAAACCATTTTTCCAATACGAAAAAGGGCAGTAACTCCGTTAAAAATGGACGGATTTTGCCCATTAACAATCCCATACCACTCATCGCCGATAACAATATGTATGCAAAATTTGAAAAAATTCCATGAATAAATACTCAAGTTATCGATCGGAAATGGTGAGCACGGACGGACGGACGGACAGACGGACGGACAGACGGACGGACGGACGGACACCGAAAGGTATGACATAATACCCCGCCACTAAAGTGTGGCGGGGTATAAAAAGGCAAACAGTAAATCGGTAAATACTGATGAGCACTGTATTCTGCTGTTCCCAACTTCGCTTAACAACAGCTCACTCAATATACTGCCCTTGGATATGGCTATCATCTGGGGAGTAAATATGAATTATCTAAGTAGGCCTCCTACTTTTGTAATACAGAATACAGGATAGCTCATGTGACAGCACTTTTCTCATTACATAAAAGACTTTTTTAAAAAACAGAAAATTTGATTATTTGAGAATATATTATAAGCTTGAGAAAATCACACTTTTCAATCGTATGAATTTCAGATAGCATCTCACTTATAATTTGAGGGGAGCATGGCATACAGTGTATGTCATGCTCCCCTCAAACTGTAAGAGAGATGACACCACAGATCTGTTACCATAGCAACTATGGAATGAAATGAACTGTTGTGCTTAGTACCTTGGCAGAATAATCCTCTATGATGTCACTTAGACATCAATATGAACTCTTAGTTGCTATGGTAACAGATATATAACGTCATTGATTTTGAAGCATGAGAAACAGTGTATGCTATGATCCCCCAATTTTTCAATGACATTACAAACTGAAATTCTTTCAACAGAAACATCAAATTTTCTCAAACAATTAATTATTCTCATGTCATTTGATTTCCGTATTTTTAACCAAGTGGGATGCTGATGTTGATGCGGACACCAACACTGTTACCAACATGACTGCTATAGTTCTTTCAATAAATTTATACAGGCAAGATAAAAACAACATACCTCTCCGAAGTCCATTAGATAGTTCATAATTGTCTGAAAAAGAAAACAAACAAAACTACATTTTCAAACAAATAAAAATAGCATGTCTAGAATCTAAATGAAGAACTGGAAATATTGCAAAGGATTTGACTTATGCAGGACTTGAAACTTCACATCTGACCCAATGAAAATGATCACAGTATTGCAAAAGCTCCTCACTTAAAGGTCAATTATTAAGGTGCTTTTTTATTACAGAAATGACAGCAGTTTTCTCTAAGCAACTGAGTATCGAAAACCGCATCAAATTATCATTAATAGTTTTCGAGATATAAAGAGTTGAATTTGTAAATTTTATGACACGTGACAATCATTTTGAGCTGCCTAATTAATATTCATGAGGCCTTCGATGACGTCATCGATGAACACTGAAATTTTAAATTTATTTAAAATTTTTAAATTGTCAAATATTTTCTTGTTGAACATTCTAAAATGGTAAAAAATTGTATTGTATTATTGGTGACACTAATAACAACTGCCCAAATTCAAAATATTGCTTAAATTTGCAATTTAAGCAGTTAAAATTTCAAATTTAAATATTTAATTAAAATTTGTTAAATTTCAATTTACATGCGTATCAGAAGATATAATTGAACATAGTAGTTTTAGATCTGTTTAATTAGGTCTCTGACAATTACTTTTGTGTACTGAAGTTAAAGAAAATGTTTTAAAATCTGTTTTTAAATTTTTTTAAATTTAATTTAAATTTTGAATAAAATTTAAATTTGTGGATGAACATTCCCAATAAATTACCCAGCTAATAAACAAAGATTAAAATAATCAAAACTGTAAGATAACAATCATTTACTCTTTAGAATAAAGGTTGTTAATTAGTTTAAAAATTCATATAAAAAATTAAAATCATCAATGACATCACAGAATAGTGCATTGTGGTTAGAAATACTTTAAAAAGTAAGGGAGATAAGTCATGTAAGAAAAAACAGCCGTGGGATTTTTAAACTGGCATAACTTTTGAACGGATAGGAATTTTTCTATGCCGTTTGTAGCATCATAATCCTCTCTCTGTCCACTATCAATTTGCTTCAAAATTAAGCATTTATACAATTTCTTCGTAATTGACCTTTAATTTCAGCAAAAATTGCAGTGTTTGTGTGCATAATACATTTGAAAATATGTCTCATAAATTAACAGCATCTTTAGAACTATAGGACTACCTATAACTTGCTATCTGCTAGTATCAGGTGGAACAAGTATCTAGGACTTACCAGCAATATCTCCCCTAAAACTCATAATTTGCTTGTTTGTACTTACATTTGTATAAACATAGTCACTGTTAGTAGCTAGAAACACTTTAGCACCATTTGACCTCATTCTGTAATATAACAAACAGTTAAAGTGAATCAGTACTTTTGTGGGAACCAACTCTGTCATTTTTGTTTTTGCCTCCATTCTCAATAAGGGTCAACTCTTTAAGGAAAGAACTGGCTCCAAGAAGAGCAGTTTTTTCCTTTCAGAGTAACCCCCATTTTAGAGATGCTCCATCCTCAATGAAAGCATATGAGCCAAGACATGACAAAACCAACAAAGTGGCCTGTGCGCTCAGAGAAGATTAAGATCAGACTAAACATCCGCCAAGTCTGATCAGAGTATTCCCTGTCCGAAAGGAGCCAGCTTAAACCTCTAGCTACCCTTTAAGTGCAAAGCGAAGACTCTGATCAGACTGTGCAGATATCCAGGCTGATCAGAGTCTGCACTGGGCACACTCTCCACTTTGTTGGTTTTCTCGTGGTGCGGCTCATATACAAAATCATAAAAATTTGTTTTCCTGTGTAAAACTATGTGGAAAACATGGAGGTGTGTCCACCCATTCACTGAAATATTTCAGGAGTTATGTTTTCATGTATAGGCATCAAGCATAAAAAATTTATAATTAATGTATGAAAACTGTTTGCACATACTCATATGGCAGTTTTCATTAAATCGAAAAATCTGACTGTCTGAAACGTTTCTCTTTTTAGACTGAATTAGACAGGATAACGGGTTTCTCCGCTACTAAAGTGAAGGTGTACAACAGTATTTTAGCTTCAAAGCAAACCGTCTTGTCACAAACTTAACGGTACCTGTCAGCGGTATTATTAACACATAAATCACAAAACACGTGGCAATGCTCTGCAACATACGATGAAATCAATCGAATAATAATAGTGAAAAAGGATAAGAGTCAAGCCGACTGTGTAAATAATGCGCTATAAAATGAGAAAAGGCATTGTTATTATTATTATTATTATTTGATAGAAAAGTGCAGAGTTCCTGGTGGTTTAAAACGGCGGTGATAGTTTAGCAGTAATGGGTAAGGATGAAACAATCTGCAAGAATAAGACACTCGGGCAATAAAGATAACATAATTTGCCGCCCGTGTACACACTGGTAATACTGGTGAATACCCCTACCTGAGCTGTCATTTTAATAGAGTCTCGACGTGAGAAAGAAGTACCTTTAGACATGGGCAAATAGCGAATATTAAGAACAGCCTGCGCAGTCTGATCAGAGCAGAGTGTTCGCTATTTGCGGGAGACCTCATTTATTGCTGATGGGTGAATTTACTAACATTGCATATGCGCAGGCTGATCCGAGTCTGATCGAATAATCATTATGTATGTGCAAAAGTGGCTGTCGTCCGAGACAGTCTATAAAAGTATCTACTTAGCTATAGTACTATATATATTTTACATTTATTGGTATTACGACCGAATTGTTGGTCGCACTTTGCACAACACTGGATCGGATGCCAGCAAAAGTAAGCAAACTGGTAATATCCCTGTAATGTACTAGACTCAGCAGTATAAATCGAAGAAAAAGTTTGAAGTTGTAGGGCCCTTTGCTGATGATTGGATTATAAAGTAACAATTCAAGGAGAGTCACCAACTCGGCTGGATTCGATACCCCGACTTCTTCATTATGAATAAGAGAGCATATATATTTTACCCGTCGGGGAAGACGACTCGACTTTTGGAACGCTATTAAAAAGATCTGCATGTTACGTGTATTTGCGCAGTTTACTGTACAGTCTGGTCAGAGTATGCACCGTATGATTAGCCTATCCTGCAACATGTGCCTATCATGAGCATGATGTTTTTACATATAGGCTTGTTTGGGCAACGACGCGGCTTGAATCCAAATGATGTCATTTTCATAGGGTCAACAATTTAAGAAAAGAATTTGCCCCATTCAGAGAGGGATGTAAAAATGAAAATGACAGTGTTGCTTCCCCGAAAAGTGTGCCCATTCACCTTAAGACAGGTCATTCCCGACCTGATAGGAGCAGTTAAATCCATACCATAGCATGTCTTGTGCATTGTCCTGTTACCGTCCGATATAACTGAGCTGCAACAAGCAAAATGGGTGCTTAACGTATCTGCTAACACACAAGACTCAAACCAGTCTGGATCAGTGCTGTCTGACCATAGCTTTGCATATAGCCTTCAGTTTCATCAAACTCCATACATGGTGTGTATGGACGACAGAGTTCTAATCAGACTGTGCCGCTGCGCAGCCTTATCTGAGTCTGTTTTTGTCGTGTATGACATGAGCACCGTTTTGCATACATCACTGGGACTTAACTTCGCCTTAAAACAGCTATTTGGGATAAGTGTGTAAACTGCGAAGAATGAACTCAGCCTGGGCATTCACTCAAGTCTGATATGAAGTTTTGCTGTTGGCAAAAATGCGAACAACGAAGGCTCTGCTCAACCTCAGACAGTGCAGGAGTATGCCATTGACTTTCGTTTCGGTATTCTTCTCAAAAGGATCATCTTTTTTGAAGAATAGAAGTTGCTTTCCTGCATGGCGAATTCTTGCCTTTTAGTGTAGTCTCCATTTTCGTCCTGGCATTGTTTAACTCGTATGCCCACATTTGGGTGTTGAAAACCAACTCGTGGATAAAAAGCTGTGGAAACCGATCATGAGTGAATATGATCTAACCATAGTGGCAGAACTTGACCTGTAAACCACACAAACCGTCGATCTGCTGTCTCGTAAGAGACATGACCGTCGGAACTTTTGGCAGGAAAATGTACGTTGAGTCAAACAATGTACTTTGAGTCAGACAACATTTTAAAATAATTCGATAATTCTGAGATTCTTTTTTCGTATTTATCAATAAAAATACGTTGTGACCCCTCGCCGAGTCATTTTGACCCCTCGTTAGAATCGTCTCGCAGAGACGGTTCTACTGAGAGGTCACAACACATGCTTTTGCGGAGAACAGAGGATAATTATCCCTCGATTATCCCTATTACCCCTTCTTATCTGGAGCATTGATTCATAGTTTAATTCATTTGTTTGTTTGATGGAACTCTTTCTGCGACCTTTGTTTTCTGTGCATCTTCTGCTGAGACACTAACAAAGTCAAGGTCGCAATAGGCAGGGATGATGGTATTGTTATTGTTGCTGTTTTTTTTGTTTTTTTTACCAAAACTACTTAATAACTGAAGGGCCAAAAATGCCACCCAGCTGTGTACTCAGTATTCATATATTGTTTCGAAGTACAGAACATATCATTAAATAATGGGTTGGCTATGACTGTCGTCTATAGTAGGCTGGTGGCATCATTTCTCCAGGGTCCGATTGTTGAAAACCAACGATGGTGTTGGTGAATGAGGCGCAAGATTTGCAAATATATGATAGGCCTTCGAAAAAACGTTGCTGCTCTTGATGAAAAAAAATCTGACAAGCTTTTCAAAAGTTATTCACATTTTTTCTTTTTGGAGCAACACTCTTGATGTTACCGGGATGTTTTGAATGACCTGGCCCAGGACGTAACCCAGCAGGCAAGAAATATTGAAACAGTGTCATATCAACGTCACTACAACGTCAGGGTTCGAGGTTATAAAACTTGAGAATAATCTCAAACTCAAAATAAAGCACACTGACTGGCTGCTTCGGAAGCAGCCAATCAGTGTGCTTTATTTTGAGTTTGAGAATATACTCAAGTTTTATAACCTCGGGGCCTGGAAAAGTTACATTGAGATCAATACGACTGTTTCAACGCTATGTGTCTGCTGGGAACTTGACAGTGTGCATATCTCTGCATGTAGTAAGGATCACAATACTGAGAATGAAAATATATCTACGCCATAACTATGTAAAGTTAGTTCGGATTTTATTCTTTTGTTGTAGCTAACTAATTTCAAATGGTGGTGAAAAATGCTCGTATTTCATGATAATGGGACCCCCAAGCTCAAGCGTGAACCGGGACAAAATATAAAGGGGTTGTTTATTTTGCTGAACGTAAAAAAAATATGTGTCTAAGTACAAATGTATCAGTATATGGGCGGCGCGACGAGAAATAGAAAGCGGAGACTGAAATCAGCCCACTCAAATTTGCTCTACATTTTCCTTGACTCTCAAATGAGGACACGAGTAACGCTGACAGGACAGGATGATCTGAGTCTTCGCTGTGTTCGCACATGTACAAATAACTCCCTTGAGTATACTTACATTCAGTTTGTAATCCGAAACAGTTTGCCAGTTGCATGAGTTTAAACCAACTTAATTCAGTTCATTGATGAAAATGCTCTTGAATAATGAAATCTATTAGCTTCATCCATTCTGAACAAAGTGTTATTTCTGCCTTTTGACGTATAATCCCAATTCATTATTTTGTTCTGGCACCATAAGACTGAACACAGTGCTAGGTACTCTGTGTATACAAAAATGATTCAAAGCAGCTAAAGCACCTGCAAAGCATGATCACTTTTCGTGTATTCATTAATCATAGCTTGGTTGTCTGCAGGTTTTTTATGTGACATGGCTTAAAATCCCTCTTAAGTATCAGAAGGTCATTTTACATAATTGACTTGTCAATGTTATATTACTGTGTCCAACCGTAAGAAGCAGACTGGACTTTTATCACTAATTTATTCACCTATTAGCTCACTTTTTGTGTACTTAGTTAGTTATTTATTACCCCAGACGTTTCGTAATACGATACAATACAGGTATCAAATAATTGCATATGATGCAAACTGAGTGAAAAGAAACCGTATGACATGTACCAGATCAAACGGTTTTTTTTTTTTTTTTTGTTTTTTTTTTTTGTTTGAATGAACAGCCTAAAAATCAGCTTGGCTTAGCTGAGTCCCTGCTGTTCGTTGATGTCGCACAATCGTCTTTCTCGTGACATCACTTGTGAACTAATTCGAACTAACGTAACAGCGACGAGAGTCCTGAGAGTCCTTTTAGCGAAGAAACAAGATGAGTGAGCCGGAACAAAAGTGAAAATTTTCAGTACGGGTACAGGTGATATCAAATTACTCTCAGAAGAATTTCAGCAACCCAGCGGGTACAAGACGTCGAAATGACGTCTTACTGACGTCATTTTAACGTCATGTGCCTGCTGGGAATAACAAAAGGCCGTAATAAAAAGATCCGACTCGGACAAATTGTAGGAAAATTAACGTAGTTTTTAGAGATATAAACTGAGATGCACAAACCATGCGAAAGAGAGGTGCCCAATGGTGAAAATACTTCCCATTCGAGAAAAAAAACTAGACCGGCAGGCAGTTCGATATATACCGGCATGTACCTCAAAAGCACTTCCTTGCTGTTTCCTGATCGGAAAATCGACCCTACTGGTTACGATCATCAGAAAGCCGAAAAGAAAGTGAGCATATGGTAACTGCGAGTTGCGCACTGAGATATTGAGACCCCCTACTTACCAGTGCAGTTTATACCAACTGACCTCAGCAAAAGTCAAGAGATAATGAACTAAAGTTTACTCTGGAAGCTGGTGACAACGTTCAATGTCAATGGAGAACTTTGTAACGTTTTCACTTCTAACGTTTGATCAAATACATTATAAGATCAACTCTTAACCAAAACAAACTGGCCAAATAATGTGGATCCAGACAATACGGCTCATCCCAAATGGATTTGAAGTCTAGTTCTTTTGGTGTGTGCAAAGAACATCATTTACTGACCATTCCAAGGCGGTTCTTCAATTTTACGTATTCTTAGGTCCGCTTGTCTGTGGTCTTCTAGCAATATGGTCACCTGTAAAGCTTCCCACTTTGCTCTCTCTCTCTCTCTCTCTCTCTCTGTGATTTATAATAGAAAATAGGTAAAAATAAATGTAACTGTTGTTTTTGATGACCGCCTATTTGGGAAGGAGCTGTTCAAATGAAATCAAAAACTGTAAGTTGCCTTAAATGAATGTCTTGTCCATAGTCGAGGTCATCAGCTCAGCTGCATGCAGTCATGCATCAAGAGGTTAATTTTTTACTCTGGGTTGACAAAATTTTTCAATCGTTGGCCGGGCCGGGTTTCGAAGCCGCGACTTTCTTTGCAATAGCTATGCCCTCTAACAAATGGACTACGGCGTGACACACAATCACTAGAAAACTGTGCAGTCCAAAAGTCTGTAACTCTGGTAACACACGTTGGTTGGTTATTTTGAGTTTAACGGCCCTTTGAGACAGGATTTCAGTCAATATCGGGCCGTCGGGAGAAAGAAGAGAGGTGTGATAGCTCGAGAAAAATGTCCTAACAGCCCAACCTGCACCTACTGCAAGCACAGTAGGCCCTTGCCCCACCATTATCCAAATCAGTAGGACGCCACGGAATTGGAAGTTATACCTAGCACCATCGCACCACCCAACCACCCCGGTAACACACGTGAGAGTCGTCAGGCTAACAGTAATGCTTTAGCTGTTGTGCACAAAACACAGGTCGGTCTGAATCACCAAAGCCCACATATGCCCTAACGCCCTTTTACGCGTCGGTAAAAGGGACGATGGGAAATTAGCGAGCTGCCCAGTCTGGGATTAGACTCAGCATTCGTACATAAATCCCGGGCTCCAGACCGTTGGAAGTGGGTATCTTTTCAGTCATAAACAGCCTTTCATTATCACCAACCCATCGTCCTGATATGGCTGAAATTATGTTAAAAAGGACGTAAAATCGTTATTCATCCACCGTCGACAAAATTTTATAGGTTTGATTTTCAACAAATTAATCTAATAAAGGTAGCAGATACGAATTTGTTAGCTAGTCAAAGCAGCTAAACATCTTTTCAAGCGCAGAAATTGATTGACACTTCCGGCTACTGATTACATCTGTCTACCATTAGATTGTCATGTGTACTCAATACAAGAGTCACAGGTCTTTGAGATGTTACCGTTATGTCTGTCACTGACACGTTAAATCGTCTAGAGAAAGTAAACGTTGTAGGCGCTCAGATTCCACGAAATTTTGAAATCTGCCATATAACAATGGTTTAAGAGCTCTGAAAATTACATACTTTTCTCTATTCGACCACGCATCAGAATCAATCAGTATACATGCTGGAATCATCATACATGAGCACTCAGTCCAGCAAAGTTATTCTCTCCCTGTCTTCTACCCTTCTATGTACTTTTCTCAATGTCTAACTTTCCAGATAATACAGCCAAGTATTTTCTCCAAAACTTTCCCTGTTCTTTAGCCCCAACACAGTATCACCTCTATCCTTTTCTAAGTATTGCTGATGATATCCCCTCCTCTATCTCTTTTCTCTGAGTTTTACACAGCCACAGATAATGGTATTTTTTAGTGTTAATTTCCTGTTTCTCTGTGAAAACATGTTGTGGCCCCTAACCAGTTCTAATGAGGGGTCATAACATATGTTTTAATGGCGTACAGAAATTATCTCTATATTATCATTAACGCCAACCCCTATCTGAACTGTATACATTTACCTGTCCAGCAGTATAGGTAGTCGACTATCTTTTTTCACATATTGCTCCACATTTTTCATTGTCTCTTCTTTTAATGGACCCTGGAACATTTCAGAAATATAGGTGAACTTGCTTCCAGACTCATAACTCATATAACTGGCCAATTGGTACACCCCTAACAACCTAAGTCATTAGCAGGTGACAAATTCTCAAAATAACACCATGTTGATTTCTTCAGTGCTCGTAATTTTACTGCAAATCTTGTTTATTTCAAAGTCTGGTCAACCAGATTTGTTGTTAATAAAAGGACAATCTTACTACATGGAAGCCATCTTCTGACATTTTGTTAATTTCACAAACACTTCGATCATACACCTTACAATGTGATGTATTTAGCATAGTGTTTGCAAAATTTACAACATTTCAGGTCACTTTCAGGATGAAATACTGTCCTTTTCCAAAAATACCTGATGCATGCAGTCATTTCTCGAAGTTATGAACATAGATCTGTCAGTAGTCTGAATAGATGATATTCAGTCTTTGATCAATTTCAGACAAGCAGAATGATGCAGGTTGTTGCAATTTTGGAAAATACCATCAAAATCATCAAATGTTGTGAGTTGCAATCTGGGCCAGCTGTTCAAAGCTTAGGGCCCAGTTATTCAAGGCATCTTAGCTTTACACTATCATTAGTCATGAGTTTGTTAACAAATTTGTCTGTCAAGAATTTGCAAAAGTTCCACTGTTTGCATATGTCTAACAGGACCTGTCTACGTACAGGATAGCTCGCCTGACAGCGCCTTGCCCATCATCACATAAAAAACTTTAAGGTAAAATTTTAACATTTTGCTAATGCCAACACTGGGAGTAGTGCAATAGTTCTTCCTGTACGTTCGTACAAGCGAGCTCAAAAGGATAAACCATAAAATACCCAAAGAATGCAGCAAATATAACCACTTTGTCTTTAATGAGATATGATATGAGAATGAAAATGACAAAGGACCAGGTATGATTTCGGCCATATTTGGCCCCCTCATTTATGAATTTTCAAAATTGCACTTCTTTAACTTCTGTTCATGTAAAGAATGAGTTTAAACCTTTAACCGTCAATTCTGACTAAAATAATCTATACTCTAATGATATTCAACTTCTTCTGAGCCTCTAAATGTACCCCATCTCGGCTGATTTTGGCAATTTCGGCCATTTTTGGCTTGCATTTGGGCCGAAAACTACCTGAGCGCAGGCAAGTGCACAGCTGATTTTTTGCATAATAATGCATTTTAAGAACATCAACAATGTGTGAAAAATTCAGCTGTGCACTTGCCTGCGCTGACACCTAATTTTAAACTTTTCTAAATAAAATAACGTCATTGACAACGGTTGTCTTACAAGGACGCGCGTGCGACAGGAACTCTTTTGGCAGTGAAGGTAGACAATCTATGGATCGCCAAGAAATTTTACTAAATAAAAAAAAAACAGACCGCTTTACCTTCTTTTTGATAAGTAATACCAGAATATATGATGCCAAACATAGTTTTTCGCTTCTTCATTCATGACGACGCTTGACCTATTGTCAGAAACAACTCCTGATTCTGAAGGATACATGCAACTGCAATGTTGTTGCAATCGGGACAGCGAATAAAAGACGGGACCGAAAGACGGTACTTGTACTATACTCATGAATCCATTCATTGGTGTTGGTGGTGATGGGAGATAGGTGTGTGTTTCTGTGTGTGTGTGTGTGTGTGTGTGTGTGTGTGTGTGTGTGTGTGTGTGTGTGTGTGTGTGTGTGTGTGTGTGTGTGTGTGTGTGTGTGCGTGGGGGGGGGGGGGGCAGGGGGCGGGTTGCAGAAACATGCTCCAGACCTCAAATCATCAAACAATATTTTTTTATGCATGTCACTTGTAAGATTCTCTTTAAATTGTATGTTAGAGTTGCTCCCATTTCATAAATAAAACCAAGTAACATCAAAATTGGGTATTGTCTGACTGAGAAATGACGGAGTCACGCCCGTTTTTCAATATATGAGCCGCGACACGACAAAACCAACAATGTGGTTGTGCGCCCAGCGCAGACTCAGATCAACCTGGGCATCCGCTTTGTCTAATCAGAACCTTTGCTTTGCGCTTAAAGTGTAGCTCAGGGTCTGAAGTATCTCCATGCCGACAGCGAAGACTCTGATCAGACTGGGCGGATGCCCAGGCTGATCTAAGTCTGCGCTGGACGCACGACCACATTGTTGGTTTTGTCACGTCGCGGCTCATATCTGCTCGATATACTTTACCAACAGATATTCTGTTGAAGTGTCAAACCACAAAAAAGTAAAAACAAATTAAACCTTGTTCGAAATCGTGCACGTACGGGACGATTTAAACTAGTGCGACTTCCTTGCATTTTTCTGCGCCCTACAATACAGCAGTTACTGATACAGGAAAAGAAATACTTGGAAACGAACATCGCAGGTACATGCACTGGGAACTGGATGTTCTCGACCTCTGCGATGCGAGGATGAATTTGAAAAAGGAGGCGGTATGAAGCAGAAGGAGCGAGAGAATACAGGAAGGCTTACAAAAGGGTTCAGATGCCCTGAAGAGAGCAAAGGAGGACTGATTAAGTAGGGATACTCGATGCAAGGGGGACTGAAACTTAATTCCTAAAATAACACAACTGCAAGTGAGCACATCAGCTGGTGTGGATTAAAATTCAGAGAAAAGGGTAGATCCTAACTATCCAAAACATGTCTGGGACATGTCTAACAAAAGAATGATAGACTCTCAGCAGATAGATAGAAAATTGCTCTGAGTTATACAATCATGATTGTTATGGCGACAATGCAGTTCTGGACTGCACTCAGTGTCAAAACGAAGATCTAAAAGAGATCCTTTGTGAGGACGTTAAGATTGCAGTAGTAGCTCTAAAGTCCGCCGTAGTTGACAATAGTACCATAGTAACAGCTTAGCTATGCCAAAGTATGAGCAATGCATAGTTTAATCAAAATAGTCATAGCCCTTTATTTCCAATACCTACGGCTGTTTATATAATAGGACAAAGATTGTGCATTATCCAGTTTCCCAGTATTACGTTATGAATTACTCAGTGTCTTAGTTACCCCACCCACTCTCATACATGAAATACACGACTATCATTCTGATCATTTTGCTGATTAGCTTCATTAAGAGTTTGTATTACATATATGGTTGATATATTAATAACTTCAAAAATCGTGCGAAAATAACGAACCACATCATAAAAACAAGTATAAAAACAAGAACGTGTATGAAAGATATCTAATTCCTTGTTTCGCTCCATCTATTTGTTTTTTTTTTGAAAATCGTTGCCATGGAAACGGTTAGAGTAAATAGTTTACTTTTATTTTTTTGTTTATATAACAACGTATATAAAAGGAAGCGCATAAAAAATCTGGTCTATGTTTGCAAAATCAAGTCAGCAGTTATAAAAAGAAACGTGTTCATTACCATTAATTGCTATGCAGTTTCAATGTAAATCATAAGCTATCTCCCTTTTTTCTTTCTTAGAGATAAATGCTTACTTTGAATGCAAAATATTTTTATTAGTTTTATATCTTTGTTGTTTTTGTATTCATTTCTTATTATTTTCAATTTATCAACTTGCGAGAATAATGCAAAGTTTATCCATACCCCCATATTTTTAAATATTATTTCATCCGATTTCTTTCAGACTAATACGTTCCATTCCGAGAAAAAGTGACTGCTGCACATGAGCTGATATTGAAACGAATGGTTTATCTAAATTCCCTTGAAAGACAAAATACTGCAATTGTGGCATGCCTCTAAAACGTAAATTTTCGATTGAAAAACAGTTTTATGTAGCGTTTCTGTAATCCGACAATTTCAGTGATCTATCAAGAGTTATCGCCCTTCATGCACGTGATAAGATGCAGACCAGTAAATGTCAAAGAGATTTAGTATTAATATTACATACATTATTAGATCTGATACTTATCATTTACTTTTAAATTCCTTTCTTTGTTATATATGGCAAAATGTATCCCTACCCCCTAAATTTTGCTAAAAATCAGGCCAGAACTGCATGAACAAACGAATGGCTGTAACTTTTCTTGTACAAGCCGTAACATCTCCATTTTCTAGATTTATATTGTTGACAAGGTGACTAATGAAAAAAACAATATTTGAATAAATTTTGAGAGGGGGCCAAATATGGCCCAAATCATACCTGGTCCTTTGACAGTATCAAAATAATAAGCAATTTCACTTAACAGGAGTGCATTATTTTGAATCTATGACAGATGACTATGGTGCAGGTTCTACGTTCAAATCCCTGTTAAGCCAACCAGTGAGTCAACCCAGCAGTAAATGGGTACCTTTTTGAACCATGGAAGTATAAAGACAGTGAAAGGTGATGAAAGAGCTCTGTCTATGTTATGCTTTGCCCAAGATACTATCAGCTGTAACACCCACTGCCCCTATGGTCACAAGGCACAAGACAAAGGGAAACCTTACCCTTTCTACAATAAGAACTTACATCTTTTCTATGTACCACATCAGTAGCAGCAAGAACATCTTGATAGATGGAGTTGTATGTCATCAACAGGTCACCTGACCTGACCCCATGTAATGTTCTGTAGTAAAGGAAAGCAAGCAATTCAGTGAGATACAGTTAATTCTGAGATGAAATTCTTAATTGACGAGTTTCAGATATCCTACATTTAAGGTAAAAGGGTACACCTCTATATTTTTCTGTCATTTTTTCCAAGGGAATCTACTTTTTGGAATTCCTGTCTGCTTCCCTTTATGACTGACCTCTTCCAAAATGGGGTCTACTCTTAAAGTTAAAGGAAGGAATTTGCTCCTAGGTTCTTTCCTTTAAGAGTTGACCCTTATTTAGAAGAAGGACTTCTCAAATGGGGTCTTCTCTTAAAGAAGAACTGACACCTATTTAGAAGGAGGACTTCCAAAATGGGGTCTACTCTTAAAGAAGACATGAATTTAGAAGGGAGATGAAAATGAAAGAGTTGCTTCCCTTGAAAGTGTTTTCAATTATCTTAATGTAAACAGTGTAGACCCTGATCATATGACACATTCTGCAACATCTGAACCTGGGATACACTGTTTGTAAAGGTCCCTTTCATGGGATGCTAGGTATTGGGATGCTAATCAATATTGGGTTAGACATTTAAAAAGAAAATAGTTGAATTTCCAAAAAGTGCATATCCAGATGGTTCATCATGAACCACCTTGTCTGCACTGTTTGTCCTCTAGTCTTTGACTTTTCCATTTGATAAAACTTGGATAAAATGATTTTTTGAAATTTCGCAGAGTCAAATTATATTGTCTGCTCTTCTGAAACTATGATCTAATCAATGTTCACTGTAAAAAGGAAAGGAAGATAAGAACTCATGTTCCCTATTTCATCTCATGTTCCCTATTTCATACATGATCTTGTGCCAAAATATGTACTCAGTTAAAAGACAACCGGCCATAAAAACCATAAATAAATAGATTATAAGTTCTGAAATCATGAAAGCTCAAATTTCAAAGCAATACATTATGCTGATAACAAACTTCTATGATTTATTCACATGATAAATTTAATCAATGTTTTTTTTTTCAGAAATAAGCATGACTAAAATCAATCTGAAAATGCAGTATGTTTTAAAACCAACACAATACATGTTTTTATTTATCTATATATTTATTATTATTGTTATATTTTTTCATGAGAACAGAGATTTCTCCAAACAGCTCCTTCCATGCATTTTCACTAACATAAAACCAAGGGAGAGATGAACTAAATAAGCCTTTGGCTTCCATTCAGATCCTTTTGGTATTGTATACTATACTTGAAGCCAGTAAAAACGCAAGTTTCTGGTTTTCCTCCACCCAGGAATTTATGACAGAAAAGCTTCTTTATCAAGGAAATCAGGGTGTTTATCACACTAGTTTCTAACAGCAGTATTGTCAGAATGCTGACAATGGTCCAATTAATGAGGACTGCATTTGTAAATAACGGGACATAACTCCGACTCTTATTTAGGCTAAAGCTAAACTGACGTTTAATGAATGTGTTTCCCATTAACACTTACAATTAGCTCGTTTCGGCCAAATTTCTCAATATTTTAAATAACGGTCCCTAGTCTTTGCATGCATGTTGTTTTCTTTAAAATTCCAGGACTACCGCCGCCATAATTGCCAATGAAAGTTTGAGCCTTCAAATACAAACGGGAAGTGCTTGTACAGGGTGCCATTATTTTGACAAATACTGATACAATGTTGAGTGTTTGGCAAGATTACATGTGTATTTTTCTCAAAAAGACTTTTAGTTGGACCTCATTTGAATTTTTTTAAGATTCTCAAAATGTGTGACAGTTTCACGAAAATTTGGATTAGTCAAATTCTTTAAAGCCCCACTCGCAGTATAATTTAAGTTTTTGTGTTGTTTTTCAATTTCAGGCATCATACTGAGGATCGTTCCAATAAAATTAGATGGAATCTTAATTTTCCGCATACTTGAAATTGAAATGAGTTGACTTTCACATTTTTCTCACAAATTTTCCTCTGACAAATCAACCTAAGCTAAACTTTTGCTAAAACCTTGCCGGTCGAAAGGTAAATTGCATGAAGTATATTACAGCCTTGTGGCATTACTTTTTATCTGAATAAATGACAAGTTTAATGGTTTCTAGTATATTTGTAACTTGTACAAAACTTGCATAAAATTGAAATAAAATATGTTTACACTAAACCAAGTGAATTGCATTGACATTATATTGAGCCAACAGGTGGATCCTTCTCAAACTTGTATGAAAACAAGCCAAAGAAACCTGATCATGAAAATGGGGTAACCAAATCTGATCAACTCTTTGCACTGCTTCCATCAAGTTCGTATGCAAGTTGTAGGAATCCACCTATTGACTCAGCAGAGGGAGACATGACTTTTGACAATCTTAGCAGAGGTGGAACTTTTAGAAACTGTATACAAGGTCATCAAAATCTGATCAAATTCTTCTTGAACAATCAGTTACACTGGTAAGAAATTATAATGTACACTTTAACCCATCCAAGGTACATAACCTACAAGGCTTGATCAGTGGCCATTGGTCACCTACACAAACAGTGTATACAAACTATTCTTGAGGGGAGGGTGGGGGTGGTGGGTGTATGTGGAGCAATAGCAGCATTTGACATTGTACTTAGCAGTGGGTCCAAGGTCTTCCAAACCCTAATTCAGCCTTTTGCATATTAGAAGATGTATTTATGCTCGACTGGCAAAAATCTGACTATTGGCTCAATATTCAGCAGGCTGACCAGTAAAGTGGTGACCTGAAAAGGTCAAAACTCTGTTTTTGATCAGCTGTTTTATTATAAAGCCTACATGGTTTTGTCTGATCCCATCAATCAGTTACAGAGTTAGAAACAGAACAAATGGTCCCTGAGCAAGTAGGTACCTATCTCTAAAACCTATTAAAACAGGGCACTTGGCCCTAATGAGTACCTATGCTTGACCTGATGTTAGTAATCAGCTCAAATGAGTACCTATGCTTAAACGCAAGTTAATAAAGCAAGGGAAGGTATTATGCACAAACAAAACTCAATCAAACAAGGTAGGACTCCATAACTGAACAAATCTTAGGCAAAAATGGTCTGCCTAACTTTATTGACTTGATAACAGCTCCAGAATAAGTTGGTTGGGGAGATGGTTGAGGCTTGATGATCTGTCTTCGGTTAAGCCCATCGAGGTTCACCAGTCCTGTTGAACTTGTTTTGCTACAGTTTTGCTCAAGGTTTTCAGTGTTGCTCTTGCTGTCGAGTGCTCATCATTTTATTTCTCAATATGTAATCTTGATTTATATATGTTGTTGTTCTGATCCACTGAGGAGTTAGAATTCTGTCTTTCAGCTGGGCCGAACACTTTGTATGTTTATGAACCACAATAGAATCCAGGGCGAGAGTTACACTCAGTAGAACCGATTTAAGCTCCCCAGAAATTCATTACTGACCATTCCAAGGGGATGCCTCTGATGTGTTTTACATCTATTACTACTATTGTCAATGTTTGTTGGCTTTCTATTTGTGTTTGTCCTTTCATATATTGTTTAGAATAGCCTCACGGCCATCTGCTTGGAAAGAGATGACCTCTTGGCTTTTCCCATTTTTTTGTTTTGCTTTGAGTACTGCCTTTATTTTTATTCATTTTTTTTTCTTTCTGTTTGCTGTTTAGGGTAGAATATGCTAAACGATTGTGTTACTTCCTTATCCCTGCCTTGTCGTTTACTTGGTACATAAGCTTGAAAAATAGGGTAAATATCTATGCTTGAACTTGAACAAAGCCAAACTGGATTTATACCTATGTTTTCAAAAAACTCAAGAAGTAGGACAGGTACCAATGCTCAAAGAAAATTAAACAGGAATGACAGTGCCTATGCTTAGATAAAGCAATGGAGCAAGATAGGTATCTATGATTGATAGCAACTTAATCAAACAGGGTAGGGTAGGTAAACATGCTTGAACAAAACATATTAAAACATGTTAGATACATCCGCTCCCAAGCAACACCACCACCATCCACTCCTGCCCCTATCCCTCCCCCATCCTGTCAAAAAATTGAACCAGAGGACCATTGGTCCTGTAGCTCACCTGAGTCCATTCATCCTTAGCACTCAAGAGTAAGAAACACTGAAGTAAGTTGTACAATTCTGCCTAACTTGACTGAGTTGTTATACTTGTCCTAGTAAATATTAGCAAGTTTGATGACGTACAATAAAAAAAAAACATATTTGTAAAACTTTTTGCCTAAATATTGCAGTAACACAGAAATAAATGCCAATTTGCACTTTTCCCAATACAAGTCTATGGAAACTTTAAAATGCCATAGTAATGAAACCATGAGGGCAACAATAATAAAAAACAATATTTACGTAGCGGCTAATGTCATGAACATGTATGCAAAGAATCAGCTTCATCCCCCTACATGGTTTTTGAGGAAAAATTTTTTAAATATTTTTTTCAAAAATATTTCCTTAATATTGCCATGGCAACAAATCAAATTCTGCAATTTGGACAAAATTAATAGGAATCATAGAGGACTACTCAAGCAACATTTCTGTAGATAAAAATCCAAAAATAACTGCAGGGAGATAGCAAAAACTGCAACTTTCCATTTTTCCCATTATATTTCAATGGAAACTATAAGTTGCTATACCAACCTAACCGCTGAAGCAATTGCCATAAAAAAAAACTGTAATTATATAGAAGCTTGTACAAAGATCTGTTCTGTAAAGTTTGAGCTTTATCGGCCACATAGTTTCTGCAAAAATGATTTAAAATTTTTTTCTATTTTTAACCATTCGGTTGCAATGGCAATCAGCCTAATTGTGCAATTTACATAAATTTCATGTGGTTGATAGAGGACTACTCAAGGAACATTTCTGTAAAAGTTTGGTCAAAATATCTGCAGTCACATAGCAATAAATGCAAATTTTCAACTTTCCAATTATAAGTCAATGGCAACTTTAAGTTGCCATAGCAACCAAACTGCTGGAGCAATTGCCAAGAAAAACAGTATTTTTATAGACAGTAGTACCTAGATCCTTTCTGTGAAGTTTGAGCTTTATTGGTTGTATAGTTTCTGAGGAGATGATTTTTGAATATCTTTCCTATTTTTAACCATTCGGTTGCCATGGCAACCAGCCTAATTGTGTAATTTACATAAATTTCATGTGGTTGATAGAGGACTACTCAAGGAACATTTCTGTAAAAGTTTGGTCAAAATATCTGCAGTGACATAGCAATAAATGCAAATTTTCAATTTTCCAATTATAAGTCAATGGCAACTTTAAGTTGCCATAGCAACCAAACTGCTGGAGCAATTGCCAAGAAAAACAGTCTTTTTATAGACGGTAGTACCTAGATCCTTTCTGTGAAGTTTGAGCTTTATTGGTTGTATAGTTTCTGAGGAGATGATTTTTGAATATCTTTCCTATTTTAAACCATTCGGTTGCCATGGCAACCAGCCTAATTGTGCAATTTACATAAATTTCATGTGGTTGATAGAGGACTACTCAAGGAACATTTCTGTAAAAATTTTGTCAAAATATCTGCAGTCACATAGCAATAAATGCAAATTTTCAATTTTCCCATTATAAGTCAATGGCAACTTTAAGTTGCCATAGCAACCAAACTGCTGGAGCAATTGCCAAGAAAAACAGTCTTTTTATAGACGGTAGTACCTAGATCCTTTCTGTGAAGTTTGAGCTTTATTGGTTGTATAGTTTCTGAGAAGATGATTTTTGAATATCTTTTCTATTTTTAATCTTTCGGTTGCCATGGCAACCAGCCTAATTGTGCAATTTACATAAATTTCATGTGGTTGATAGAGGACTACTCAAGGAACATTTCTATAAAAGTTTTGTCAAAATATCTGCAGTCACATAGCAATAAATGCAAATTTCCAATTTTTCCCATACAAGTCAATGGCAACTTTAAGTTGCCATAGCAACCAAACTGCTGAAGCGATTTGGATAAAAAACAGTATTATTAGTTCCCCCTGCCTATAGATGCTGTATATGAAATATGGTAACAATGGGCCTTGTAGTTTCAGAGGAGATGTCGTTTGAAAACATTGACAGACGGACGACGGACGACGGACGGCGGATGCCTGCCTATACTATAAGCTCACCTGTGAGCCTTCGGCTCAGGTGAGCTAAAAATCAAGGTAGGAACCCATGCTTGGACAAAAACCTGAAGATAAACCAGGGCAGGTATCCATGCTTGAACAAAGTTTAATTCAATATAACGTGGACATGGTAAGAACACATGCCTGACCAAATACTATTAATACAGGACACTTGATCCTTAACTGGTTTGTTCACTTGAAAAATAAAAGTTAGTTGTAACGCACACACAAAACCTGCAAACCTTTCACCTGGGGCTTCTGAAATATACGCAGTCAGTTTTGTTACAAAGCGCTTTTGCTTCCTGTCACAAAAGTCAATTTCCCATCCTATATGTTAAATGCTATTTGACATTGAAAACTGAAATGTCTTGGGCCGCCATGTGCCTCTACCAACATCAAACCCTGTTTTTTAAGAAAGATACTTGCATTTCAAATTAAAATCTTTTAACACACTTTCTTGTGTATTTTCATATTTACTTTTTATTGTTCACCATATAATAAACACTTTAAGCACCAGAGACGAATATAGCTAAATTTGCGAACAGGGTAGATCTTGATGAGGTGGCTCATAATAAGCCACCTCATCTAGGTCCACACTGCTTGCCCTCTACTCTTTGAATTCTCATTATGATATAGCTTGGATAAAACATTTTTTTTTTAAATTTTGTAGATGTAAATTTTGTCATCTGCCTTTTGGTGCTTAAGGAGTAAAACATTATAATGATAAACAATTAAGAACTGACAAGAAAAGCCAAATGACAATAAAAGGCATCTTATAAGGCTTGATTTTACATTGGGTAATTTCAATAAGGTGGATGGAATACTTGCAATTTTACATCCTTTTCAACAGCATTTCAGTCATACCAGGACAGTGGATAGGTGATAATGAAAGAGTGTATGTAATGGATCACTCTGATTACTGTTGAAAAGATTTCAGCCTCCAGCAGGAATCAAACACAGGCTGCTAGCTTAGAAGGCCAGCACTTAACACCAGAGTCCTAGATAAGAGGGAGTATTAGGGATAATTTTTGTTTATTCTGGATAAAAATATATGTTGTGACCCCTCATCTGAACCGTCTCGACGAGACGGTTCAGACGAGGGGTCACAACATATGGTTTCAATGAGAAATAAAGAAAATTATCCCTCAATTATCACCAAATACGCCTCTTATCTAGAGCTCTGTTAACACACTGAGCTACTGTGGCTCCTAATCACAGCCATAGCTGTTATGGCTCCCAAGGATGTGACTTAACACTGATAGTGAGTAGCTAAGTCATCTGGACAATAATTAGAAGGTAGTCAAGGTCACAATATGGATTGCTGCATTTTTTTTTGTCTTGCATAGATGTATATCTGAACTATGTAGCATCACTGTAGGTGCTATAGTTTATGAGAAACTGATCTAAATGCAAATGGTTAGCAGTCAATAGATTGAGAAATATAGTTCAAGGTCATAATATTATGTACTAGTGTACTTGATGGATGGATGGATGGATGGATGGATATTTTACATCCTTTTAAACAGTATTTCAGTCATACCAGGACAAAAGATGGGTGATAATGAAAGGCTGTGTGGTATGGAACCCTGTTTATGATTGGAAAGATTTCCGCCTCCAGAGGGTCTCCAGCCCAGCAGGCCATTAAACAAACAAAAAAGAAATCTTACTTTGTGTAATCTGGAAGATTACAGAACACGTCCACAACCACAGCCAGTATATACATCACTGAAAAATAAGGCATCGAATTATATAGAGGATATTTGACTTTTTCAGTGTAAGATCGATTTTTATTTCACCGAATGAACACCAAAAGCAGTATTTTCACGAGTGGCGAAGCCACGAGTGAAAATACCACTTTTGGTGTTCATGAGTGAAATAAAAATTCATCTTACGCTGAAAAAGTCAAATTTTCTATTTCTTTTATGCTTGAAAATCGCAATAATTCTGTTTATTCAAGAGCGTCAGCCATCACGACAGAAACACAACTTTTTTTCTAGCCGTTTTGCGTCAAATTCGATGCTTCCTGCGTGTTTATTGGGTAGGATATTGGTTGTAAACAGAGTTTGCAACTGAAAAATAGCTTTAAATATCATTTTGACGAACAGATCTCATAAAAATTGCCAAGAAAGAATGCCTACAGGAGACTTAGGCGGCCTGACGTCGCGTGCAGTAACAATGTTACGTTGGCGCCTTAAGTGACGTCATTAACGTCGTAATGACGTGCAAACATGCGTGACGTAATTTTTGTCAACCCAGATAAGATTTAAAGAATTAATCAACAAAAAATTTGAGCCTATTTCACAAAAATCCGATTTCTGAAACAGTGAAATCGAAAGTGATAATTTCACTGTTTGAAACAGTGAGATTATCAGTTTCGATTTCACCGAGAAATCTCTATAATTCATTGAAAAGTATAAAAGAAACATGTATAAACACTTACTGAGACAGGACAGCATAACTCGAGATCTCCTTAAAAAGCTTTAAAGGAAAGATTCAACCGTATCCTAATGCTCGAAGTGATTATGGCACTCACACAACTAAGAAGTCTCCAAAAAGACAACAGTCTTGGATATTATAATTTCATAACTTCACAGCAGTATGTTTCATTCCAAGCCTATATATACATGCTGGAATGCCATGATAGAGCTGCTTCCTTCCACAATCATAAGCTTTAACAAAAGGATGACTAAATCAGTCTTGTAAATTTGTGTCCCAAAATGGCTATGTGATTCAATCCTTGAATACTTAAATACTTGTTGTACTACTTCAAACCAATGTATGCATAATTTGACCATTTTTCAAATTCTCTATAAATGTTGTGATTCTATGGATCAACTTATAAACAATACCTGTCCACCTACAGGATAGCTCACCCAGAGACTTGCTCTTCGCATGTAAAACTTTAACCTAAAACAGCCATAAGGCTAAGGCATGCACCAATGCTGAGGTGACAACGACAGCTCTTCCTGAAGTTTTTTTCAGGTGAGCGAAGAATAAAACATTCTAGTGGTTCCTTATCATATACTGCACCAAAAGTAAATGTTATACCATTAGGGTTGAATCACAGTCTTCAATTTTGGAAAATATTAGAACATACATGAATTTTAGCATTTGTAGAGTGTTGCAATTGTGGAGATAAGCACCTGTGCTTAACCAATTATTGCAATTATCCTTAAAGTTGAACAATCTGATCTAACTTAAAGGCACTGATTTGTCTAAGACATTAAGCTAGTATCATAGTATCATATAAGAATGACAAACTGTGCAGACTCTGATCAGACTGCTCCATGAGGAACAGTCTGATCTGGGTCCACACTGTTTGCTCAAATGTTTTTGTTCCAATATTTAGATTAATCACATGATGGCTGGAAGACATGGCACATTTACGCCCTTTTCAACAGTATTTCAGCCATAATTAGACAATGGGAGGTGATTATGAAGGGCTCACTGCAATGAAGCGCCATTCTGGTTTGGACAGAACCTTGCCTCCTGCAGGACTCAAACCCATGACCTCGAGATCTAAAGCTGGCAGCACTAACCGCTTCGCCATGGGTAAGTTTAGGCTAATGGAAGTAGCAACAAAACTGATGATCTTGCAGTAATTTTCTCTCATTCTAACATGAAATCTTCATCAAGCCTTCTCAATCACTCTAGTATTGATGACTAACATAAACAATTAAAATCCAATCTTCCTAAGCATTCTGGAAGTTTTCACTTGTTATAATCAAATTATCCAAAGTCAGGAAATGATTAAAACCCTGGCTAATTTTGTGGCTGTTTAGTCTCCAGTCAGTTTGATTAGAAAAAACTTCCCAAGTACAAGTCTGACCCACCACCATAACCGAAATTGACTAAGTACTTTCTCTAAATATCTGGACAGATCGTCTGAGCAAACACTGCAGGCCCAGGTCAGACTGCTCCTTAGGAGCAGTCTGATCAGGGTCTGCACTGTTTTCAGCATTTTTTTGGATAAAACATTTGCTGATTTCGTAGTCTGAAGATTCAACAGTCTGCCATGAAATGGATGTGGCCAAATATATACAGTAATTATGGCATCTGAAGTGCAAGAAAAGCCACAACAATTTCTGGGTGCACAATTTTTCATGTTGTTTCCCCAAAAGAAAACCCCAAATATTATGGAACCTCAAAACCACCTTGGGAAATGTCATAGTACCTGTCACTTACTGAGGTGATATGAACTCAATCAAACCTGAATTAAGGAGTCAGCGACCCATGGGAAAGACCAAAATTGGCTGCTTAAGACAGGTGGCCCCTTAATACAGCTCATTTTCATTGTATTTTGGTTCAGGGGACTCCCGAAAAGTGGCTGCTAAAAACAGGTGACTCCTTTATAGATGTGACCACAAAAAGCAGATATGACTACATTTTACATCAAATGTATTTGTGGAAAAAATCCAACAACTTTTGTTAAAATTCTGATATACTTAGATTATAAGGTAATTAGGAAGATCTCCTTTGATTCTGCCGTTCAAATTAGATCCTGCAACTGAATATTTGCCTTCAAAATCTGCAACTTATCTAGAGCTCTGAGCGTAACTGCTGACAGAGTACTCACAAACCTTACATTCCAAAGAAACAGACACTGTAAACAACAACTCCTTAGTTATAAACAAATTTACATAAACAAGAAGAACCTAAATTAAGAGTTCAGGGATATGATGTTTTATCTTCCTGTGTAAAAAAAATGCCAAATTTTATATTTTTGAACTTAAAGCTGCAGTATTTATGCAGAAAGCCCAACGGTTTGAGGTGAAAAAGAGGGCTAAGCAGCAAGGACAATCCTTTGTTAAAGCTGATATTTTGCATAATATGAATTGTCTCCCTTGGACCATCCAGCCACTAAAATTTGGCTTATCAGAATAAAGCAATGGGAAATTGTGCTGACTCAAATCAGACTGCTCCCTTAGCAATCTTACCCCATTGAAGTCTGATCTGGGTTTATATCATCATTACAATATACAGAACACCAACCCACCTGGTAGCTCATAGAGTGTGTTGAATATTCGATATCTCTTTTCATCCAGCTGAACAAACTTGTTCGGGTACATCTCATGTATATCAGATCTGAAATTTAGAAAAGAAGTTCTAGTTAGAACTTTGGTGTATTTTTCATGGGGCAACATGTCATCTGTCAAACAGAAAGTTTCATACCCCATAGGTAGTACATCACAATCTAACTATATCTAACTTTCAGTTCCACTCATTTCAATTAAATTTTCTTTTCGGCCACTGACTTGATGCACCACATTTTAAGAGCTTTTCTTCATCTCAACAGCTAATATTATAATTAGTTCAGAGATAATTTGAGCCATGACACGAGAAAACCAACAAAAAGATTGTGCACCCAGCGCAGACGCAGATCAGCCTAGGCATCCACCCAGTCTGATCAGACTCTTCCCTAAGCACTTAGAGGGTAGCTAAGGGTCTAAGCTACCTCCATGCGGACAGCGAAGACTCTGATCAGACTGGGCGGATGCTCAGGCTGATCTGAATCTGCTCTGGGCGTACAACCACTTTGTTGGTTTTCTTGTGTCTCGGCTCGTTTGTTTATTTCCTATAACAAGAATTCTGTGGAAGGTGGTGTCTCGCCTGTCTGTGCAATGTCACAAAACAGAGATAAACCTGAAAACACAGCGAAAGTTTACGCCTCCAACACTGTGGTCAGAAAAGTAATACTTGTCTGTCCTTTCTGCTACCCAGCCGCCACATGAAGTCGAAACTATGTTGAACCGATGTCAATGTGAAATCATTATGTCACATCAATGTTGGTATAATATCATTGTAATGACATCAAACTGACATCGGTACATCACATTGATGTCAGTATGACATTTTGACATCATGTGCCTGCTGGGTAGTATACATATTCTGTGGCTGCTCATTCGACTTGCCTAAAGTAATTACTGAATGAATGGGTTCTGATGACAGCTATGTTGTTTTTTTACACAGAAATAAGAAAAGAAATCATCCAAGCAAAATTATCAATACCCCACCCCTTCCCCCTCCATGCCAACCCTTCACCAAATACCCGACTTCCTTCATTTTAATAATGTGATTTCATTTCTGACTTATGCGCAAAATAGCCATTATTGTGCTGGTGTGGTGTAAAACCCATATCACTCACTCACTCATTCACATTCCCCACCCTCAAGCCAATCCCCACAACCCTGATCTGAAGCCATGAAGAAAATTCTAGAAGAAAATTTCGCTGCACTGTACCATCATATTACTGCCAATTTGAGCTTACATAACAATAAAACCCTGTATCCATAGCAACAGAAAGTATGTTGTATCCCTGGGGAGCTATTATTGTGGTAATCTTGTCTTGTCACCAACTGTCAAAGATCCTCAAATTTATAGGACACAAACTATCATTACAACATATTTTTCTTTCACAAGCTTCAAGTAGAATCAAAACAAATTTCAGTTTTATCAGTGAAAATGTTTCAAAAGAGTTTTAAGTATGCTTGGGTAAATATGACTGTGATATCGCCAGGTAGGACCATCAAACAATCAAACATTTTCATTTCTCAAACCAGCAGTTTGTACTATCAATCTTATGCCTGCCACATACTCGTTGTCATCGCTAAAACTACCGCAAACCGCTTAGGTGCATGAACAAATGGTTACATCTGACAATTTCATGTTTGCAATTTTGACAAATCAACATAAAATTATTTGAGAAAAAACTATGTGTGGGTGGGTGGGGGTGGGGCTGCATTTATTAGGACTGATACAGTACATAGGTAAGTATGACTGGAATATCCACTTTCATCAACACATCTAACCTCAGAAGCACAGACTATTTTAGTATGCATTTTCACAATCTATCATACGCCTATATTACCACTTTGAAATTCTTACTTGTATTCTATAGTTTTGCACCTGCCACAGTTTGAAGATGCTTACGCAACCGATTGTAATTTCTAAGAGCACATAGTTTTCTGTGGGTTTAAGTACAAGCACACAATCACCTCAAATACTAGAAGTTCTCAAACTCCAAAATTCTTCAGTTTCACACCCGGTAAACTATGTTTTCAAGGATGTTACGCAACCAAAAAGAGCTGTTATGAAACGAGGAGTCATAGTTACAAAATGACCTAGTATGACTCTTTTATATTTCATAACAGCTCTTTTCTGTTTGGTAACAGCCCTTGTACACCCCTGGTTAACGAGGGCTCTTACTAAACGAAAAAGAGCTGTTACGAAATGAAAAAGAGTCATAGTTACCAAAAAACCTGGTCATTGTGGCCAAACAATGTTTAGCCATGATGACCAGGCCATTTGGTAACTACGCCTCTTTTTCTTTTCGTCACAGCTCTTTTTCATTTCATAACGTGCTTGAAAACATAATTAACCAGGTGTCATATATATACGGAGTAAATGGGTATAGTTTAAATCATGGAATGGAATTCATTCCAGTGAATAGGAATGGTACTCTTACAGAAAAGAATTTGCTCCCTCTGGGAGTACCATCCCAGGCTCTGAAAGCAAATTGTAGCCAACGGAATGTAGTTTATATCTCATCTACATGTATTCCATTCCATGTTTAAACTATACCAACTTAATGAGACAATAATACCTATGGGTCTGAGTCTTGTATAAGGATATGTGTTGCCTGATCAGCTGAATTGACATTGCTGTGTGGTTTAAAAAAAAAAAAAAAAGTTTAAAATCATATAAATCCCCCCAAAAATGAGATGCTCCCTCTGTGTCTGTCAGCAAGAGCAAGACTACTCATTTCAATGATATGTACTATTCAGATGGGTTAATCCCCTTTTTGAAAAATATTTCAAATCCAGAGATAATAGGTTCTGTCACTTTACAAGGTGTCTCTATCCATGATTAAACACTGAAAATAGTTTTCACACCATCAATAATCAAACTAAATTATCCTCGCCCAGCAGGTCTTGTAGAAAATTAACCAAATGTGAAAAAACCTTTTCAAATTCAAGGGACATAACTTCTCAAAATGGTCGCCTGAACTGCCATGAATTAGTTTCAAGAAAAATCGTTCAGACAGTTTAATTTATCTTGGCAATTTAACAGGATTAAAATCAAACAAGTGGAATAATCTTGGTCTTGTCGTTATCGTTAAATTTTAATTACAAACCCATGCTACTGAAATTGACTGAGTCTGATTATTGTCATTTCAGTTCAACGAAGCAGAAATTCTTGTGACAATTTTATGAGGTGTTAAGTTTTTCGACCAGTTTATTTGAATTTATAACAGAATGCGACCAAACTCACCATGACAGAGACCATTAATAATCCTGTAATGGTATGGTCATAATAAAATACTGATGAAGTATTCAATGAATTTATTTTTACGGCTGTAACTGTGAATGAACTCTGAACCGTTCAAAGTCAGACAAGTCTATGTCAGGTCTATCTGTCCTATTAGAAACGTTTCAACATTTTTTGGCAAAACATGTAACATGTAGCCCCTGATTAGACACAAGATAACTGGTGAAATCAAAAATAAGTTTTCTTATTTCTCACTAAAAACATGTTGTGACCCCTCATTACTCTCACTGAGGCATTTCTAGCAAGGGATCACAATATATGTTTTATATTGAGGGATCACAATAAGATTTTATGAGACATTACCTCGTCATTGGCCTTTAAAAACCCAAACTCATCAAGACCTCTGTTTAGCCATTCAAAACTATGTCCTTAGTTAACAAGACATTTTATTTTCAAATGTATTGTTCACAGCACCACTGCCATTTTTTCAGCAACAACACTACCTTTTTTTCAGCAAAATATATTACATAGCCAAATTAATTCTATGCATACTAGACAACGTAAGGAGTCCTTAACTAACATCTTTTGTTAACTCTTTAGGCAAGCCCCAGTGACGAAATTAGCAAAAATTGCAAACAGCGTAGATCCTGATGAGGCGGCTCATAATGAGCCGCCTCATCTAGATCTACACTGTTTGCCCTTTAGCCTTTGAATTCTCAATATGAAAGTCTCGGACCAGGCATTTTTTAATTTTTCCAGACGTAAATTTTGTTGTCTGCTTTTTGCCGCTTAAAGGGGTATAAGCTAACAATTCTTCAAATAACTGGCCCTGATCTTGGTCTACACTATTTGCTCATTGTTGCTGTTGTTCTTCTTATTCTCAAACTAATGCCGTTTGCTTATACAAAGTCAGTGCATCCAGAGAGTACAGCAAAAATTCTAAATACATGTAATGGGACAAAATAGGTCTGAGCAAACAGTGCAGACCGAGATCAGACTGCTCCTAGCAGTCTGATCAGGGTCTACACTGTTTGCCATTCCATGATGCATCACTACATTGTAAAACCAAAGTGTTCCATTTTTAACAGTTATTAGGTAATTATTTTAGGTGCCTTAAATTTTAGGTAATTTTCGCGCTTTTGGTGAAGTCAATTGAAATTACAAGGACAGTAAGATGGAAGATTTCTATAATCCCTTTTAATTTTCTAAAATTAAAATCCTCACGTCAATATCATAATGGTGTCAGGTCAAGTATTATTAGATTACAAGTCACAAATTTTGACAGGTTGTAAATTTCAACGTAATCTCGAAGAAATTGTGAGGTTAATTTCCGACTATGCGTGACTGTATGAAAACCCTCGCTGAACCACCTGTATGCAACTGGTGACACTTGAACAAGACGTGATTCTAATGGCTAATAAATTGTCTCAATTAACAAACATACAAGAAAAAGATGTTTCAGGGTTGACCCTTATTATTAGTTAACAACAGTCATTATTTGGTAATTTAACAGGTATTGAGACAGCTGCAAATGGTGTGGATGGAGTTGCTTCCCTTTGCCCATGAAACCACTTTTTCTCTAAACCTACATAATAATAATAATAAAGACTTTATTTCAAGAGGGTAACACAATTAGTACAGAACTAATCTCCCTTGCGGCCCTCAAATCTTTATGCTCTTATTTCTGTACAAAAAGTAAGCTGTGGTATTCCATTTGAATCACGCCGGGCCGAGTAGCGCAATTGGTAGGGCACCTGACTCATAAGTCAGAGGTCCTGGATTCGAAACACGGTCTGGCCACATACTTTCGTTTCTCCTTCCGCTGATTAAAGAAGGGCAGTTGTCAGTTACTGGCGAAAGTATGTGCATTTAGTACTGGTTAACAGCTTAGGAGGTCTAAGCCTGCCCAGGAATAGTGTGGTAATAGGTTAAGTGACCATCCCAACATGACCATAGCTGTTTACCGTGGACGCTAAGCATCAAATCAATCAATCAAATCCATTTGAATCACCGTGATGAGGCAATTCCAATGAGATCTCCACTTATGGATACTGATTACAGTTGCTAATCAGAATATTCTTTCAGGTGTAATTTGATCTGGGTCTACGCTTTTTGCATATGCATTCTTAGTAAGAAACATTCACTTGTGTTTTTTTTTTTTTACATTTAGAGTGTTTCTGTAATGCATTAATTGCAAATAAATATCAGATGCCTATGACACCCAAAAAATAATACGAGCCGCGACACGACAAAACCAATAATGTGGTTGTGCACCCAGCACAGCCTCAGATCAGCCTGGGCATGTGCCCAGTCTAATCAGAGTCTTCGCTGTCCACATGGAGGTAGCTTATAGCCACTTAGCTACACTTTAAGTGCTTAGCTAAGAGTCTGATCAGACTGGGAGGATGCCCAGGCTGATCTGAGTCTGCGCTGGGCGCACAACCACACTGTTGGTTTTCTGGTGTCGCGGCTCATACCATGTCTTGCATTTCGCAAGCTGCAGGTGAGGCAATAGCTCTAACTGTACATTAACTCTTTATGCACCAAAAAGCAGACAACAAAAGTTTACGTTTGCAAAAATTCAAACAATGCATTGTCCGTGACATTTCATATTGAGAATTCAAAGGACTAGAGAGCAAACAGTGTAGATCCACATGAGGCGGCTCATTATGAGCCACCTCATCAGAATCTACGCTATTTGCAAATTATGCTATTTTCGTCACTGCTGGTGCTTGAAGTGTTAATACATTGGTTTTTATCCCAAATATTTTAACTTATCTGAAGCCCTTACAACTGCTACCACTTCACTTTGAACATACGGAAATGAATAAAGTACATTTCCGCATTAAAATCTCGAGTTCCACTTTTAGTAGAGTAAGCAGCCTCCTTTTGAAGTGAAACTGACATGCTTTGAAGTCTATTTCTACACCGAGGCCAAGGAAACTCTGTCTTTTCTGTTTGAGTAACCAAACATGATGAAATACTGTAAGACCAATACAAATTTTAGCAATGTTAACTGTCCATCTTCACATCAAAGTCACATCAACTAAGAGCATTGTTGTTGTTGTGTTATTGTTTAAGGTCCACAGTAAACAGCTACGTTCATGTCGGGATGGTCAGTTAACGTAACCACACTATTCCTGGGCAGGCTTAGACCTCCTAAGCGGTTAATCAGTACTTAGTGCACTTACTTTCACCCACTGACAACCGCCCGTCTTGAATCAGCGGAAGGGGAAATGAAAGTAAGTGGCCTGACCGGGTATCAAACCCAGGACCTCTGGCTTACAAGTCAGACACCCTACCGACTGCCCTACGGGGCCAGGCTAACTAAGAACAAAAATGAAATTATCATGTTCTAAATATTTACTATGGAGAAAATGTGTCAGAATCAGTTTAAAAAGTATAAACTTCATTTATTTTACTTTAATTATACAGAAGCTCAAGAACCTTATAAACCTGTACTAAAAGGTAGGGCTGTTGGAGTTCTGTGATCTCACTTGGTGGAGGACACCAGAGAACTTGGAAAAACCATAAGCCTTTGAGGGGCGACCATCAGTTTTCAGTACAATTTAAGTATAAATATTAAACCTATGAAGAAATTAAGAGATTCAAAGTTTATGGCGCATAAAAAATCGGCATATATATTTGATTATATTATGAATTTCTGTATGAAAATCATGGCATTTTTTATCCCCACTTAAATGACTTTTCTCTGGACATGGATGCTTAAAACACAGGAAAACACTGGTTATGATCGAACATGTAAATCATGAATTAAGATTTAATTCTCTTGTAGCATGCATAGGCATGACACTGGAATTTCAGAAAAAGAGGACATGGCATCTAGTTGTCAGGATTAAGTGAACACTACAGAGTCACATGGAGCTGTCATATATTCGCTAGAAATGAAAATAGTTACATTTGTAAACATTGTAGGTCCAGATGAGGTGGCTCATAATGAGCCACCTCATCTGGATCTACACTATTTGCCCTCTACATATTCTTTGAATTCTCAATATGATATAGCTTGGACAAATTATTTCATGACATTTTGCAGACGCCGGACAGATTGACATATTTATTGCTTAATGTCCACGGTAACCAGCTATGGTCATGTCGGGACGGTCAGTTAACCTATTTTACCACACTATTCCTGGGCAGGCTTAGACCTCCTAAGCGGTTAACCAGTACTAAGTGCACATACTTTCGCCAGTAACTGACAACTGCCCTTCTTGAATCAGCAGAAGGAGAAACGAAAGTATGTGGCCAGACCGGGTTTCGAACCCAGGACCTCTGACTTATGAATCAGGTGCCCTACCGATTGCGCTAGGCGGCCTGGCTATTTTGCAGACGTAAATTTTGACTGCTTTCGGGGCACTTTAAGCGTTAACCAATCATATTTTAATACTAGAAATGTTTTTCAGAGAAAAACTGATGTCCCCCCACCAGCCCATTTCCCATCCCCTCTAATGAATAAAAAGCCTGTACAAATAAAATATCTATGCAAGTTTGGACAAAATCCATCAGCTGGTTCTAAAGATATCCTACATAGAAGACTATGTCCTTCAAAAATGGGTCAAGGTCACCAACTACTAAACATGTCTTAAATCTGTCACAATGATACATTCATGCAAGTCTGATGAATATCCATCGACTGGTTCAAGATATCTCATTTTTAAGAGAGAAAAATACGCATTTGTAAGATAGCTTTTGACCTTGAAAATGGAGTCAAGGTCATCAAAACACACTACTGTCCCATAGGTATATCTATGAAAGTAAAGTGGAAATCAAGCCAAAGCTTAAAGAGATACATCAATTTTAGTGAAATTTTCACATATCTAAATCCTCCTTTGACCTTGAAAATGAGGTCAAGGTCACCAAAATTTTGTTCAGCTCTTAAACTTGTCCCAATCATGTATCCAGGAAAGTTTGGTGAAATTCCATCTATTGGTTCAGGAGATATAGTGGGTACAAGAAATTGTCATCCAAGTCCTCCAGTGACCTTGAACATGAGGTCAAGGTCACCAAAATCGAATCAGCTCAAAAACTTGTCCCAAAAATGTATCCATGCAAGTTTTGTGAAATTCCATCCATAGGTTCAGGAGATGTAGTGGGTACAAAAAATTGTCATCTAAGTCCTCCTGTGACCTTGAAAATGAGGTCAAGGTCACCGAAATCTGATCAGCTCTTACATTTGTCCCAATGATATATCCATGGAAGTTTGGTGAAATTCCATCCATTGGTTCAAGAGATATCGCACATACAAGAAATTGTCATCTAAGTCCTCCTGTGACCTTGAAAGTGAGGTCAAGGTCACCAAAATCTAATCAGCTCATAAGCTTGTCCCAAAAATATATCCATGCAAGTTTGGTACATCAATTTTAGTGAAATTTTCACATATCTAAATCCTCCTGTGACCTTGAAAATGAGGTCAAGGTCACCAAAATTTTGTTCAGCTCTTAAACTTGTCCAAATCATGTATCCATGAAAGTTTGGCAAAATTCCATCCATTGTTTCAGGAGATATTGCGGGTACAAGAAATTGCCATGTTAGTCCTCCAGTGACCTTGAAAATAAGGTCAAGGTCACCAAAATCTAAACAGCTCATAAACTTGTCCCAATCATGTATCCAGGAAAGTTTGGTGAAATTCCATCCATTGGTTCAGGAGATATAGTGGGTACAAGAAATTGTCATCCAAGTCCTCCAGTGACCTTGAAAATGAGGTCAAGGTCACCAAAATCGAAACAGCTCAAAAACTTGTCCCAATAATGTATCCATGCAAGTTTTGTGAAATTCCATTCATAGGTTCAGGAGATGTAGTGATACAAGAAATTGTCATCTAAGTCCTCCTGTGACCTTGAAAATGAGGTCAAGGTCACCAAAATCTGATCAGCTCTTACATTTGTCCCAATGATATATCCATGGAAGTTTGGTGAAATTCCATCCATTGGTTCAAGAGATATTGCACATACAAGAAATTGGGTACAAAAAATTGTCATCTTAGTCATCCTGTGACCTTGAAAATCAGGTCAAGGTCACCAAAATCTAATCAGCTCTTACACTTGTCCCAATGATGTATCCATGCAAGTTTGGTGAAATTCCATCCATTGGTTCAAGAGATATCGCGCATACAAGAAATTGTCATCTAAGTCCTCCTGTGACCTTGAAAGTGAGGTCAAGGTCACCAAAATCAAATCAGCTCATAAGCTTGTCCCAATAATATATCCATGCAAGTTTGGTGAAATTCCATCCATTGGTTCAAGAGATATCACGCATACAAGAATCTGTCACGCCGACGCCGACGCCGACACAGACGCCGACGCCGACGCCGACGGGATCCGCACTGAAAACAATATGTCCCCCCTCACCTTTGGTGGGGGGACATAATAAAGTATTACAGCAGTGTTTTGTGCATCCTTTGAATATGATTTTTTTTATCAAAATCCGCTTGATTATGTACCTTAAATCAATGATGCAGACAAAAAGGACAGAATTTTGTATACCTGTGCTCTTTATTGACTTAAAAACTCACACTGACTGGTTACAGACTCATGCAGGTGACTGTTTCTTCGTATGTTTTGGCAGGAATGGGGATCACTTTCCAAAATAAGGTAAAGGATTCCCATAGTCTACTCACTGTGGCCGTAGGGGCATTGGGGGTTTAATAGGCCTACTGTATCTTGGGCACTGCATACACAAGGCGGAGCCCATCCTTTGTCTATTGCTGCCTTATCCTTCCCTGAATCGAAAAAGGTACTCATTTACTGCTGGGTTGACAGAGAGAGGTTTCCAGTCACCGGCTGGCCTAACCTTCGAACCCTGTGACCTTTTGCACCATAGCCAAGTGGCTCTATCCACTCAACCATGGCGCTTTTCTAACTGCTAACCAAACTACCACTCTATACAAATCCAAGCACCATAAAACATTATTAACTTTTCTTAGCCTCAACCACTTTTCCTCATTCCCTCAAATCAACTAATATTTTCAGGAGATAATTCTTGAAGAATAAACAACGCCTCTTTATTTGACTATAATTAAAAGGAACTTCTACTACTGATGTTTTTATAGTTTTTGCTAATTTGATAAAAGTCTTTGGTAATTGGCTGAATTAATGTGATACCAATCTCACTTCTGAGAAACTGGAAGGAATATAGATAAAAGTTTTTATACAACTTTTCAGCTAAACTGCAAGAGTGAATGAGACAGTAACAAATTAGTTGTATCCATATACTTTTTTATTCCATTCAGAGACAAATAAAAAGGAGAAAGATAACAAGATACAGAGATAATGAAATACTCTGATCTTGCAGCGACTGCCAAAATTGACTACCGTTTGAAGATTAAATATTTACTATGGAATGGGTTGGAATAAAATATTCGTAATTAGTTGGCTATAATTTGCTCAAACAGCAAAGCACAGCAGACCTTGCATGAAAAAATTTGTTCTCTCAGTGGGAGCTTTACATAAGACTGCCATCCCAAATAACTAATCTGGTCTACACTGTTTGCTGAGGCATTCTATCCATTTTTATGAATCCAATACGGAGCAGAATTTTCATACAATAGTAATTTATCAATATATTCTTTATTAAGTTCACCTGAGACTGTTATAGCCAAAGTTGTAGACAGATAAAACCGGTATGAGCTGCTAACTGATGTAACTAGTGCTGGGCTTTTTCAAATTATCCATTTGTATACTAATAATTTCAAACTAGCAACTTTGGCAAAATTTCTGGAATCTAACCTTGGCCTTCGGCCACAAAAAGATAGCAGGGTGAATGAAGATGCAACAAGAATAACAACAGCAAAGCCAGTTTCAGTGCTTTGTTGAAAAAGAAACTGTAAGGAAAGCATCCAAATGCACAGTCTGGCAACAGGGCATTCATTTTGGCTCTTTTCTGGGACTTCCTGTGTGAAAAAAAGTTCAAGAACTTATAATTTTCTCTTGAACTTGACAAGAACTTCAAGAAGTATTCTTGAACTTCAGGAACAGTTCTTGAACTTCAATAACTTAGGCTCATGAACCTTTGTTGTTCTTGAACTTATGAAGTTCTAGAACCAGGGGTTCTTGAACTTGCAATGTTCTTGAACTGCCACAAATTGATATTGCAGTGTTCTTGAACCTGAGCTCTTAAACATGTATAGTTCTAGAACTTTTCAAGTCATGTAACTTTTCAACTTCTAGAATTTATTGTTTTCTAGACCTTGAACTTCTACTTTAAATTTCAGTGATCTAGAACTTTGTTTTTTAAATGTGTATACATGTATTTCTGAGTGCTTTTTATGAACTTGGACTGACATTGTATATCTTTTATTTCTACCTTTCATCCTATCTGAACAGGATTCGACATATCAATTGTTATGGCTAGCAAAATCTAAGATGTTCATGTCACCTACATTCAGCTGGTGCTGTTCTGTTCTACAAAGCTTGGCTAACTGGTTCACCAGCAGTTACCAAATGCAGAGGCCATCATGAATGCTGATGCCTATACCAGCTTGACAATTACCATGCACAACAGCTTTTTCTATGATAAGGCAGTTCTAATGATCGGTCATAACCACTATGTGGACAAGAAAATTGTCCAAGATTGAACATCAAAATACTGTCCTAATCTGGAGCTTATAATCTCAATAGTTCTAGCTGGAATCAAAATAACTGTGAACTCTTTGAGTTATGAATCTTTAAAACAGTCTGTACGATGAAAAACAATTGTTAAAAGCTAAAAACCCCAAGTGCAGCTAGACACCAGTCTTGTATACTCAAGATCTTCAATTCAAAAATAAACTTCAAAGAACATGTGAAGTTGAAAGATCAGAGCTCTAGATGACAGTGAATGTTAATTACAAGATCACTTCTTCTAATTTCTTCTAAAATTTTGGGAGCTCCAGTTCAGTTGGTTAAGCACTGGCCTGCTGACTTACAGCAGTCCCGGATATGATTCCCATCATAGCAGAAATCTTTTCAATTGTAAATACACAGTGTCCGAACTCTCTGTACCAGCTCTCCCGGTTTACATAGCTTCGAATCGAGAGTACAAACATTCGCTTATAACCAGTAGTCGGAAATCATTATGTTTTGGGATTTTATCCGGCATGTGCTGCGTCATTTATAGTTACCCAGCTTCGAAAATATAAAGAGGTAAGTTTAATATAATTGGCTCTTCGGTCTTTTACCTTATTGTTCTGTACAATGTCGTGTATGGGTGGGTAGTAAATGGTACAATATTCAAGTGGCCCCTGGCATGATTCTAATTCCATTTTCAGCTTTTTCTTACATGTTTTATAAAAAAATCTTTAAAATAAACAAAAGGCGTTATCAATCTACAGTTTGTTAGTTTTGATAATAGGATGATAGCTAGGTTTTGCACGACACAAACTCGTGTTAAATTAAGCTGTTCGGAATAAAATTTCTGTGACGGCCATGAGGTTTTCATTGTACAGGGTAATAAAGTAAAAGACCGAAGAGCAAATTATATCAAACTTACCTCTTTACATCTTCGAAGCTGAAAAACTATAAATGACGCGGCAGATTCCGGATAAAATCTCAAAACATAATGATTTCCGACTACTGGTTATAAGCGAACTCTGTACCCTCAAGTCAACTATATGAAAACCGGAAGAGATGGTACAGTCAGTTCGGATACTGTGAAATAGGGTTCTACTGCACAAGGCCTTTCTTTATTACCCTCCAACTATCCTGATATGAAAAGGATGTGCAAAATTTCAAGTAATCTATCCATCCATTCTAAACATCTGTTGTGGACCCTCATAAGAAATGCCTCAACTGCCTCAATGGGGCCATATTGTATGTTGTAAAGTGAGGCAGTTCTAATGACACGTCAGATCATAAGTTGCAAAGTGAAGCATTTCTAATGAGGAGTCACATTGTATGTTTTAACTCAGTGACGAAATTAGCAAAGTTTGCAAACAGGGTAGATCCTGATGAGGCGGCTCATAATGAGCCGCCTCATCTAGATCTACACTGTTTGCCCTCTAGTCTTTGAATTCTCAATATAAAATGTCTTGGACAAGGCATTTTTTTAGTTTTCGCAGACGTAAATTTTGTCATCTGCTTTTTGGTGAGAGTTAAAGAGAGTAAGGCATTTCTAATGAGAGGTAACGTCATCTGCTTTAAAGTGAGGCATTTCTTTTGAGAGGTCACATAATATGTTTTAAAGTGAGTGTGGCATTTCTAATGTGGGATGATATATGCTGTAAAGTGAGGCATTTCTAATGAGGTCTCACATCATATGTTGTTTTAATTGATTGATTTGGTGCTTAACATCCACAGTAAACAGCTATGGTCATGTCGGGATGATCAGTTAACCTAACCACACTATTCCTGGGCAGGCTTAGACCTCCTAAGGGGTTAACAAGTGCTAAGTGCATATACTTTCGCCAGTAACTGACAACTGCCCTTCTCGAATCAGCGGAAGGAGAAACGAAAGTATGTGACCAGACCTGGTATCGAACCCATGACCTCTGACTTATGAGTCAGGTGCCCTACCATGCGCTACGCAGCCTGGCTCACATCATATTTTGTCGTGGATATCCTATCCTTAAAGTGTTGTTGAAACTCATCTACATTGAGAATTTTGGAAAGGCACTTCAGCCTGGGGGCCATGGCTAAGAGATGTTAGCGACACGAGCCACTTTCAACTAGACACCTTAGCTTATATTGTATTCAGAACGGCTCGAAATGAGCCCTCTGTTGTATGCTATAAAACTAGAATAAATAAAATTAATATGACAGCTTATCAGCCAAGCATGCTCTCAGCCAGCAGTTGAGAGATATCTTTGTTTTAATGACTTCCAGACCAGGTTCATTGAAGCTGATTTTTCAACTCATACACACAAAAGAGGCTGTAAAATTTCAAGTGTTTAATCTAGACAGAAGCATGTATAAGTGATATTAAAATAGCTAATTTCTGCAAAATAAAATGTTTAACAAGGGAAGCCTCAGATCAGCCTGCGCATTAACATAGTATCATTCAAGTATTTGTTATCCACTTGAAGCATATTTTACTTTAGGACTGGCTATATATATCTACAAAGAGCCAAAGGAAATTTTTTATTTGACTGTATGCATAATTATGATGGCTGATTTGAGGTAATTATGTAATTTTGAAGACACTATTGGCGCACTTTGGCTTATCTTGAATGGCTGATAATTTTTATACACACTTTGTATATGTTTATTTGGTTCTTCAAAGAGACTTTGGCAAATAGTTTAGACCCAGATCAGGGACTGCACAACGTGGCATCTGATCAGAGTCTATACTGTTTGCATAGGAAATGAGCCCCTTCCTGACAAAACCAACCCAAACGGCATGTGCGCTCAGCGAAGACTCAGAGCATCTGCCCAGTCTGACTTGTCTTCGCTGTGCACTCATGAATATAGCCCTTCAACAAAGCACCAAAGCCTGTCAGAGAACATTGTGTCCTGAAGGCAGAGCCCACATGTGTGTAATAAGATGCAATGCCACAGCATCTTTGTTCACTGGACACGATACTAATGTATAAGCCAGAAAGTCTTTACCTGAACTGCATTTCATCTCAGTGCGCATGCATTTACCCATTAATGCACAGCGTCCCATGAAAGGACAATGGCAATCAGTGCAGACTCAGATCAGACGCTGCAACATGTGACGTCTGATTAGGATCTACTCTATTTCCGTAAGACAAATGAGTAGTTCTCCTTAAAACAAAATTTAAGTAATAAGAATAAACTTAACCAGACACTCTTTTATCGACAAATGGACTCCTCTAATTTAATAGCACAGCAGGGTCCACCGAGCAAAAATGGGTTAAATTGTTTATTGTATGAAAACAGAAGTCTATCAAAAATGGTGAAAGACTTACAAAATGTAACCCGGAAATTTTTAATCCTGCTCCAGTAAGTTATATCATTAATTAAAAAATCGCCATATGGTGTAATATCTTATATTGTAAAATGCAGTGAAAAGAGACACAGTATTACCATTACACCTATTCTATTTACTAGGTGGTTGGGGCATCACAGACGCCTTCGAAACAATCTCCTTCCACCTTGTCCTGTTTTCAGCTGCCCTAGTACACCATTACACCAAATGCTTTTTTTAATATATAGCAAGATAGCATTTAAAACCTTAAGAATAATTTTTCAGGCTTGATCCAGTAAATCAAGAAACACACTAAATAAAATGTTTTGTTTCACTTCTGAACACATTAACCACACTGTGTCAAAGTTACTGTACAAATATACGAAAACAGCATATTGGTCTTGTAATATTTTATATCATCTATATTGCATTCCTAAGAACAAAAACTTATTAAACCAAAGACATAATTGTAATGAAGCTCAAAGCAGTGGAACATGAACTGTGTACTACATGTAGTTAAAATTTGTCTTGAAAACATCATGATGCCATTAATATCAATTACAGACAGACGCTTGGATTTACTGTTATAATGCCCTGCTACAAATTGCTTGTAATGGTTCAAACTGACAGGTTCACAGCATCATATCAGATAAACAGAAACTGCCAGAAAAGTGGTTTCAGTACAATATAAGCTAAGGTGTAGATCATAAGAGAAAATAACTGTACTTCTACAAATAAAAATAAAAATGAAAACTAACAAAAAATCTAATTCTTTATGCTTCAAATCTGGAGTACTTCCAGACTCTGCAAAGTGAAAAGTAGTTTTAAATTGAAGGAGCCAGAACGGAAATGTAAATTTACAAACTTTCATATGCCATACATACAAACAGCCATGTGGGCCAGCTCAAGTTTCTTGGAAGCTGAAAAATTCTTTTTTTAGCCACTGCAATTTAATACAGATCTGCTTGTAAATTATTCAATTTTGTTTACATATATTTTCAAAGCAGCTGCACTTTTGTTTTTGCTGCATAATGGGAAAACGTGAACATGCATTAGGCGCACACTCTTGTTTTTCAAATAATTCTTGTTATAACCATATGCTCTAAGACACTTTAATATTCACCCTTAAATTTCAGTGAGGGACTGCTGGCATGCAATTTTTAAATTTTGAAAACTTTAATCATCTCAGAAAGGATTTATAAGCTACTATTGGCAGTATGGCAGAGAACAAGCTGATCAAACTGCAGAGTACTCCTTCAAGAGTCTGATCTCAGTCTACAATATTTGCTCAGGCCTTGCTATCACAACATTTTGTGTTTTATGGTAACATGAGGCCCTACCATTATCTCATTACAACCAAAACAAAGTTATTTAATTATCTACTTCTGTTCTTGATTATAGCTTCATCAAATTTAAATTTTCATAATTTGCTCAAGAGCACCAGAAAAGGATCATAAATGACGACCATTTTACAAAAATTTTCTTTATTTCTCTACAAAAACATGATTGTGGTTGGACATTTGAACCACCTCACAGTGGCAGTTTTAATGACTGGCCACAAATTATGTTTTTGTTTTTTTCTTTGTGTGAGTAAATAAAGATCCCCAAATTACCGCCTTATCTGGAGCCCTAACTTTGACCTCTTGAATTGCGCTTTATAAATCTTTGGTAAACACTAAAACTTTTTTTCACATGTGGTATATCATATCATAGCATCTCACCCCATGCTACATAAATTCTGCCTGAAAACAGTTTTATTTTTCTATAATCAGTAATCAACAAGTTCCCCCACCAAGTTTGATTGGTATCAATCCAGTTTATCAATTTCAGCAACTATACTAATTGTTTTTATCTGACAGCTGTCAATCACAGCTCATCAACTCTCCAAGAAGCTTTAATGCTTAAAATAAAGCTTCAGGTAAATGAAAATGTTTTTGAATGAAATTTTTGCTTTTTGTCTTTTTTCTGCGGAAGATTATCTGATATACATGTATTTAGTAAGACAGCATAAAAGTTGGATCCCACAAAGTCCTTACACAACTCCTACAACATATTTTTTATTATTATTATTTTCATTATCATTATTATTTTTTTCTAAGGCCCTTACCAGGCTGGTAAGGGTGTTTGCTGCCTGCATATGACATTTTGCAGGAAGCTGGCTCTTACAATGTTGCCAAGTCAAATTCCTATGCACATCATGTGTGATGCTTAGCTCAAAGTGGAATGATAGTCTGATTATGCAAAGTCACATAGTGATAGTGCATGTCTGCATTGGCTACCCGTAGATGGTATTTAAAATATCTAAGAGCAAGCAAATATACTGCCATAGTGCAAAGTGGCACAATGCATCTTGCACAGACATACAGGAAAGTAATAAAAAATCTGGGTGTTCTCTGTTCTAATTCACTATGACACAATGCAATGAGCTTTCAAACGAACATTCAGCAATTCTAACAAAATCCCACAAAATATGTTTTTTGAATGAATGATCAGGTCAAACATAGCTGAGCCCAACACGAGAAAACCAACAAAGTGGTTGTGCGCCCAGCGCAGACTCAGATCAGCCTGGGCATCTGCCCAGTCTGATCAGTGTCTTCGCTGTCCGCATGGAGGTAGCTTAGACCCTTAGCTACCCTTTAAGCGCTTAGTGAAGAGTCTGATTAGACTGGGCGGAGGCCCACACTGAGCTGAGTCTGCGTTGGGGGCACAACCACTTTGTTGGTTTTCTCGTGTTGCGGCTCATATTATTTCATCCCCAAACTTTGGCCTACCTGAAAGTAACAGTAAAAGTCATAAGCTCCATATGCAGACTATAAAGAACATTTGGTTCATATTGGTGTGCATGTAGTTACAGAATTATCAAATGACCTTTAATTAATTGTTCCCAGGTACAAAGGCAATTTAGAGAAACACCTGCCAAAATATAAGAAGCCATTAAGGATGAGCCAGTAAATCTGCTGAGGATGAAAATCATCTTGTCTCTATCTCTGGAAAACACATGTTCTGAGAATACAGACCTTACATGGGTATTAACCTCCGACAACAGCACTCAGAGCTCTACCAGCCTCTTTTTTAAGGCATAATCTAAAACCGGGAATGGAATGGTGAGTGAGTGAACTCAAATTAATGTCCCCCTAATACAATAAGGTTATACAGAGACTGGACCTTGGTTTAAAGTCTCATCAGACATACCAAAAATACAGGGGATCGAGCCTGTGACCCCTGGATTGAAATGTAATGGAATAGGTGAGGTAATGGGTTACATAACAAGGATGAAATAATCTACAGGCTCCAGAAAAATCACAACCTAAGCCAGACTCAAATCGGCAACCTATAGATTATGAGTCTAGTAGATCAAATAAAGCTACCCCACTAGATCAAATAAAGCTATCAAAAAGCTGGAAGTTTGATTTCTAAAATATTTGAGGACTAAGATGTCTGAAGCCCTGTTATTTTATTGCGTGTAGTACTGTAATAAAATAAAATAAGAGTAGGTAATTTGTTAATCAAGTTGTTAATCAAGAATTATCTTTTCATGTGGTTGATGAGGGCCTGAAACACTTCATATTTCTTGACATTACTTGACATTACAACTAATAGTGACCACATAGCTGTAATTATTTTAAGACAAATGGGTATATTTTCAGGGGAAGCAACTCTGCCATTTTCATTTTTGCCTCCCTTTTAAATGGGAGTCAACACTTAAAGGAAAGAATTTGCTCCTGTAGGAGCAAATTCTTTCCTTTAAGAGTAGATCCCTTTTTGAAAAGGTTTCATCGCCCATGGACACATAATTAAAAGTCACAGGAGTTGTTTCCCTTTGTAACATGGAGTGGTACCCATTAACCTCAAATAATAGGACACCCTAAACAATAACTGTAATATTATCCTAAAATTTGAAAGAAATAGACAATTTTACAATCTAGTGATGGGTCAAAATACTGCTGACAGATAGGTAATGGCAAACAAGGCAGATACTGATCAGACTGCTCTTTAGATCTGGGTCTATACTGTTGGTTCTCTCACTTTTGCTCTTATATTTTCTCCCGTTACAGTACGTCAAATTAGTCACAAGGTTAAGAGCTGTATTACATCAAAGGTGTGTGTAAGTATGAGACAAGAGGAATAACTCTTCACAAATTACCAAACTCTTCAGATACAATAAAATCTGGCTCTTGGGTAACAGCTGTTCAACTTAAACTCTCTCTCCCTCTCTCCATGATCTCTCTCTCTCTCCCTCTCTTATTCATTCAAACTCCTCACACACATGCATAAGTCTGTTTGTGAGACATATTAGGAAGAGCAAGTACACATGTATTTGCAGGAGTCATGGTCCAGTCACCAGTTTCACAAGGCAGATCTGTTTGTGAATCCCTTCTGGGTAGGGGCGACTTTTAAACGTTTGACAGCAAAGTTGTTCCTTCTACAGGAAGGGAGACAAATACTCTACATCAGACTGATCTCCCTTGTAGGTACATGTATAATGATATAGTCAGAGCTCCAGAATTAAGGATAATTCAAAGATATTTTTTCTTATTTCTTAATAAAAATGTATGTTGTGACCTTTCATTAGTACTGTCTCAATGAGATACAATTTCAGAAAATCCCTAAACCATCCCTTACTGTTTCTTATCTGGAGCACTGATATTAACTTTTTTCTTAACTGTAATATTTGAACATCTCAACAATTACATACAGACTCAGATCCCATGCAGTGCCTATTATGAATACTTTCCCTGGAGCTGAATCTGGAGTTCCGTTTAAGAGGTCATTCAAACAAAATCTCAACATTTCTGTAACAGACTTTTCCATCTTATACAGTTGGCACAGTGCAGACCCTGATCAGGTTGCTCCTTAGGAGCAGTCTGATGAGGGCCTATAGTGTTTCAGGGCCTGACAAATCAAATTTTGATCTACTTGTCCAGTAGACAGCTTCTGCCTGAAAAAGCTGAAATACGAGGGTTTTCCCTATATAATTTATACATTTTTCTGGGTAAGTAAGAAAAAATTTTACTTGCCCAGCAAAAATTTTAACTTGTTTCAGGCAGCCGGACAATGGATTTGTCAGGCCCTGGTGTTTGCTTATGCACCATGACACATCTTTGCTACCAACAGCTGACAGGCTGGCACTGTCTAACTAATATGAACAATTTCCCCTCACAAAATCGAAAATGTCATTCAACTCTCTAAGAGCCGCTATTACAGTTAAGATGATACCATTGACATACATTCTGCTAATACACTACTAATAAATGTTTGATATAAAACCCTGATAGTGCCAACACTCAAGAACTCTTGATATGCTATGTTATGACAGAAAATTATGAGAAAATTATGAAAGTATTAACAACTTCCTGCGTTTATCAAAATATATAAGGCACTGGCCTCCCAAGTGCCTGAACAAACAGCTCTCTTCCTACCACATGAAAATGTTTGCTTATTTTCCTGGAGCTTGTTCTCTTTGAAAGATGATATGCTTCATAGCTCCAGATAAGAAGGGGTAACAGGGATAATTTTCTACTATCATCCATAAAACAATATGTTGTGACCACTCATTAGAACCGTCTCACCGAGACGGTTCTAATGAGGGGTCACAACATATGTTTTTGTTGAGAAATAAGAAAAATTATTTTTCAATTATCCTCAATACCCCTTTTTATCTGGAGCTCTGATACTATTTTATAATGCTGTGAATTTCAGCAAAATGCAGTGTCTCGCCAGTCTGGGCATTGTCACAAAACTGAGCTAAAAGAGAAATCTCAACACAAGTTTGCGCTGCCGACACCAACGCCAATGCCATCAGAAGAAAAGTAATACTTTTGTCTCACTTCAATTTGAAGCTTGATTTGTTCACTTGACTTACTGTAGTTTCACTACACCATAGAAAAGACATATTCTTTGAAATTATCGGGTACTTACGATTTAAGGAATTCAAAGCCATGGACACACACCAATATATTACCAAAGGCATCAACTTTGAGAAGGTTGCCATAGAGGGTATCAAACCACAAACCTCTGAAAATAGAAACAAGAGGGCCATGATGGCCCTGGATCGCTCACCTGAGTATCCTGTGAACTTAACCTCAGAGACATCCATATGACCGATAGACAGAGTTTCACAAAGATTAAATGGAAAATGAACCCTTTATTGTGTACCTAAGGTTTTTATAAGATTTAACCTAATGACCTAGATTTTGACCCCACATGACCCAGTTTCAAACCTGGTCTAGATTTCTTGGATATGAACATTCTGACAAAGTTATCAAAACTGTGCCCTCTAGAGTGTACACAATGTTTTTCTAAGGTTTAACCTAGTGACCTACTTTTTGACCCAACATGACCAAGTTGCACCCTTGGTCCAGATTTGTTGAAGACAAACATTCTGACAAAGCCCTATGAAGATAAGAACAAAACTGTGTCCTCTAAAGCGTTCACACTGTTTTTCTAAGAACTGACCTAGTGACCTAGTTTTTTACCTGACATGGCCCAGTTTCAAATCTGGTATAGATTTCATGAAAATAAACATTCTGACAATGTTTCACATAGATTGGATCATAACTGTGCCCTCTAGAGTGTACACAAGGTTTTTCTAAGATTTGACCTAGAGACCTAGTTTTTTGACCCCACAAGACTCAGATTCAAATTGGGCCTAGATTTTATATAAATAAACATTCTGACAAAGTTTCATAAAGATTGGATCATAACTGTGCCCTCTAGAGTGTGCACAAGGTTTTTCTAAGATTTGACCCAGTGACCTAGTTTTTGACCCCACATGACCCAGTTTCAAAGATGGTCTAGATTTCATTTAGATAAACATTCTGACAAAGTTTCATGATGATTGGATAATAACTGTGCCCTCTGTGTCATTCTAAGATTTATTTCTATTTTTAGCTCTGGCGGCCATTTTGTTCAGCGGAGTGGAACCGTTTTAGCAATTTTTGTTCAGGGCCATGAGTAAAACATTTCTGTGTTTTTTTATTGAAATCGAGCCATTGGCTTCAGAGACGATGATGTTTAAAGCTTTTTTCTATTTTTAGCTCTGGTGGCCATATTGTTCAGCGGAGCAGAACAGTTTGAGCAATTTTGGTAGAGGGTCTCCTAAGAAACATTTCTGTGAAATTATTTCAAAATCGACCCAGCAGTTTTGGAGGAGAAGTCGTTTAAAGATTTTTCTATTTTTAGCTCTGGCGGCCATATTGTTCAGCGGAGCGGAACCGTTTGAGCAATTTTGATAGAGGGTCTCCTAAGGAACATTTCTGTAAAATTATTTGAAAATCGGCCCAGCAGTTTTGGAGAAGTCGTTTAAAGGTTTTTCTATTTTTAGCTCTGGCGGCCATTTTGTTCAGCAGAGCGGAACCGTTTGAGCAATTTTGGTAGAGGGTCTCCTAAGGAACATTTCTGTGAAATTATTTCAAAATCTGCCCAGCAGTTTTGGAGGAGAAGTCGTTTAAAGGTTTTTCTATTTTTAGCTCTGGCGGCCATATTGTTCAGTGGAGCGGAACCATTTGAGCAATTTTGGTAGGGAGTCCCCCAAGGAACATTTCTGTGAAATTATTTTGAAATCCGTCCAGCAGTTTTGGAGAAGAAGTCGTTTAAAGCAAAAGTTGACGCCGGATGACGGACGACGGACGCCGGACGGCGGACAAAGACCGATCACAATACCTCACCTTGAGCACTTCGTGCTCAGGTGAGCTAAAAATCAGCAGTATGCAACAGGTAGATTTTGAGGGTTTTACATAGTTCTTCCAGTAAATACCCCTCTCTAATAATTTTCTGTGGAAAGTCAAGTGTGATCCTGAGAGCTGGACCAAACCACAAGACATGATACACAGGGTCAAATCATGTTATTGTGGTTATGATATGTTTATCATATGGTTTTTACATTTTAGTATGACCAATAATATCCATTTATTAATTTATTGATTTGGAAGTCATGTAAAACATATGGGAATGTGACGCATAATGTCTTGTATGTTGAGGCTAATGTCACTAGTCTCATTTCTCTGCTTCTGAGTCCCAGCATGCACATTAAAAACTCACACCTCTGATGCTGGTACTCAGTTGTAGCCTTACTTTAACACTTTAAGCACCAGTGACGAAAATAGTACAATTTGCAAACAGCGTAGATCCTGATGAGGCGGCTCATAATGAGCCGCCTCATGTGGATCTACACTGTTTGCCATCTAGTCTTTGAATTCTCAATATGAATTGTCTTGGAAAAGGCATTTTTTTTAATTTTTGCAGACGTAAATTTTGTCGTCTGCTTTTTGGTGCTTAAAGAGTTAAGCGACAGTGACATGGATTCAGAAACTGCCACTACCTTGATCCAGCTTTCTGTATCAGATGGCCAGGAAATTTACAACTCAAAGGTTGTGTCAATAAAATTGCTAATCTGATATGAGAATAGGGATTTTTTTTCTCTAAAACTGCTTATTTCAATGTCTTTGTTTTCAAACTAAAATGCACCTTTCGAAAGTTAGACAAACACTGTCAAAATAAAGAGTAAACAAAAACCCAAACTGCTCATCTTTTAAACATTTAACTTGGCAAAAAAATCTTAAAAGATTTAAACTTCCTGTTATTCTAGACTTTTCAGATTTGAATAACTTCAAACAAAAATTTACCATACCGTCTCCAGACTCAATTCTCAACCATGGCAACTATTTGATATCTGCATACCTACCCTGATATATAGATACTGAATTTGATTTTAATCAAGTGAATTTAAATTCATTTTTGACTGTAAAAACGGCAATCTTTCGAGACCATGATCTAGCTTCTTAAAGCTGCCCACTGATCTTGATCTGCTCTGGAAGCAAATTAATGAGGGTTTATATCACCTGATGTGCTATATTTTAAAACATTTAAAATGCATCATTTCACAGCTAATTACTTGCAGATGCTTTTACAGGGCTTTTTGTGCCATGATTTATATGACAGCATGCAGCATTATGCATATATCGATGAAACGATAAGATGCAATCTGTGATGCTTCCAAATATTACCATACGGATCCCATATACTGGGACAGACTTTTGAGCATACAGTGTAGACCCAGATCTGACTGCTCTAGATCTGACTGCTCTCAGAGCAGTCAGATCAGGGTCTGCACTGTTTGCAGTTCTGTCAAACAATTAATTTGTTCCATTGCCAGATTTTGAGTAAATTTTAGGATACCTAAATCTGTCCCAATATTGATGGTCTGTATCTCTGAACTTGGAAAAATCTTTTAGTCTGCAATTCGAAAGACTTTGCAAAACACCTTGCACAGTCCTTAGCTTATCATCCACAAAGCAAACTAAATATTCAAAATTCAACTAAAGTATACCATAATCTTAACTACTTCACTATACAGTTGGAAGAGCCTGGACTTGAGTATCTGTCCTCCACTAAATAACACTGGTAGAGAATCAAAAGTCTGGAGAGGGTTTAGGGTTAGGTTGGGGTTAGGTTTAAACTAGGTTTATGTGTGAATTTAGAGTAAGTTTGAGTTAGTTTAGCATTAAGATCAGGGTTAGGAGTAAATCTAATTCCAGTGGCAGACAGATTCTAAAACGGCTCCACTGACAGGCAATAAACTGTTATAAGCAATGGCACTGGGCTCACATTAGACTGACATTGACCTAAATGCCAGAATATCCCTAACCCAAGCCATCTCAAACAGCTTTCATGACATCAGACATCTGATAGTGTCAGTGGCACCTTGGCTTCTATGGGCTTGATGGATATAAAAAATCATACAATCCTAACTAAAGTGGCATATATTTTTTCTTTTTGTTCATTACATAATGATAAATCATAATCATGTAAATTATTACTGAAGCCAGAGAAAGGATGGCACTTGAACATTCATGCTGATTTCATTACCCAATGTCAAAGATGGTATCAGACTTGCTGAAGAGGCACTACAAAATGTGGCCCTTAAAGGCCCCATTGCTCTATCAGCATGAAATTTTTTTATCTTGACGTATTGTTGCAAGCTTCTTGCCATGGTTTCGTCATTGTAAATGACAGCGATTAGCCAACTTTAAACCAGTTAAACATCATGGAGTTTCACATAAAAGAGGTTCGAACATTGATTTGGGTCATTTTAGTTGCAAACCAAAATGACCTACTTTCGATTTCATAAACAATGAAAAAATGGTAAAAATACAATGTACAGCTGTGGAGTCCCATTCACTGTACCACCTTTGTTTTTATTGCATCGCTCAATGGGGAACCAGAAAAGGAAAACCATTTTTTGTAGATCGATTTGTCATATTTCAAAAACGCGTTCCCAATGCCTTTTGCCAGGTAAATGGATCAATTTCTGCACATCAACCCATATATTATCACCAAACGTGAAGATTAAAGCGCTTTTCATAATGATTTGCTTTTAGACGTTTTTACCAGTTATAGGACTATGGAAACTTTAAAACATAACACCAAGAAATAAGACAAGGCTTCTCCTGCTTTAGTCCAAGCTTCCTCCTCTCTTATAAGAGCCATCCAAACAGGGGTATTACCAATCTCCCTACCTATGCTGTTGAGCGAGCAAGTCAAATACCATATGTGGAAAAATTGGCTGTCTACCGAGATAACTGACAGCAGTATCGGCTCACTCAATAGCCATTAACAATAGTATCATTTAAAGTTATTGGTAAAGGCCCCTTTACACTATAACGAATTGAGGCAACGTACCGTGAACGAATTGCAAAAAATTGACAAAGCTCGAATACGCACAAATACGCACAAAAACCGGACGAATGTGTTCATCAGAGCTAAACATAACGAACTGAAACGACACCATAACGAGTTCATAACGTATGAAACACTACATAATAACGAACCAGAGCGAATGGGAAACGAATATCAACAAATGTCAACGATCTCTCAATGAACGTCAAACGTGTTTTACGTGCTCTGTGCGTGCGCTCTGCATTTAGTGTGCGTATTCGAATCGATCACGTAACTTACAGGTATATGTACTAGAAGATGGCCAAAAGACGCACACGAAAGAAATTCTCCAGGGGCAGAGGCAGGGACAAAAAGGCAGAATCTCCATCGCCTCCACCTGTAGCTCCACCACATGATGAAATAAACACATCTCAGGACTCGCAAAAATTTCGATCAAGGTCTCCTTCACCACCAGACACCATAAGCAGAGATGTTGGTGCTTCATCCCATGCCTCAATTGCCTGCTTCATCCCATGCCTAAATTGCCTCCAATATAGGTAAGCAATGCAATTTCTGTTTGGGTGCTATCGCGCTGTAGCACTGCCAGAATATACTGGCGCCGTAGTCTCGCTGCATACTCTATAAACATGTATATCGTTACTGTTCGAGCTACTTACCAGAACTGTCGAAGTAGCACTGAAGAAGGTTTTTATGTACTTAAATAGGTAGGTCAACAAGCCTATGTACAAAAACACAAGTCGAACGCAAGCATAGGTTGCTCGTAAGTTAAAGCACGCCAAGCACGGAATTTAAACGTTTGGAAGTCGCAGCAGCAACGGTAATGATAGGTTGACGCATCGTAATCATACGTTGCTAATACGTGAGAAGTTCGTTAAGAAGTGACCACAATTTAGTTGGACGAATGCCACCGTAGAGGTAACGAACCGTTATCTTACTGCGGACGAACAATACGTTCGAACCGCGTTTATTGAATGAACCCGCTGCATATGGGTTGTTCATTGGCATACGTCGAGAAATTTTGAGCATGCACAAAATTGTTCGATGTACTGAGCGAACAACAACGTACACGAACGTACTTCAACGAACTTCAACGACCTTAAAACAAACTTAAAGCGATGAGCTAATAAACTTCAGCAAATGCCAACGTATGTCAGCAACGTATGTCAGCGAATGCCAAAATATCTCCGTACGCTGGCATACGCTGGGCCAATTCGTTATAGTGTAAAGGCCCCTCAATGCTTACGACTCATTTCTCCATCAACAGCCACTTTGTATAGTACAGATCGGTCGGCAGCACAGGTAGGCAAACTGGTATTACTTACCATGATCTATAACCACAGTCGGCTGTATACTTTGAAGCAATCATTTTTTTCTCATACCATTCTTCTGTGGAATGGTCTTCCCCCTTTTGGGGTCTCTGCAGAGACCACAGAACAGTTTAACGAGCTTACAGAACCCCCATATCACAGCTTTAAGTCCTAAATATCTTAACCCATGTTCTGTGCAAGCTTATATCAAATTAAGATTTCAAAGACCAGATGGCAAATAGTGTAGATCCAGATGAGGCAGCTCATCATGAGCCACTTCTTCATCAACCGCATCATCATGATCTACGTTGTTAGCAAATTCAACTATTTTCATTTCTAACGCTTGAAGTGTTAACACTTTAAAAAAAAACATGAAAAGTAGCAGAATTTGCAAACAGCGTAGATCCTGATGAGCTGCCTCATCTAGATCTACACTGTTTGCTCTCTAGTGTTTGAATTCTCAATTTGATATGGCTTGGACAATTTTTTTTTTTTTTAAATTGCAGACGTAAATTTTTGTTGTTTGCTTTTTAGCACCTAAGGCTTCACTGATACTCTTATACGAACCTGATAGGGAAGGTTGGATCATACTCAAAGTCTAGAAGAGTTTCTGGATAACCAATTTTCACAAGTTGTCGTTTCACCAGATCAAAACCAAGACATTCATAGTCAGGGGACTTGTACACTGAAAAGGAAAGGATAAGCATTATTTTCGGAAGCATTGAATGAGAAGCTACAGTTAGAATGGGACTCTACAGAAAGCCCTGAAATACAAATATTTACTGTCTATGCAAACAGAGTAGACCTGGATCGGTCAGAGGGCCCTCAGGAGTAGTTTGATCAAGGTCCACTGTAACTGTTTGCCATTCCACACACAATGTTACAACACACCACCATTTTAAAAACATTTTTTTCAACTATACTGCTCAAAAAAAGCAGGGAATATTTTGACATAAAAGCGAGCTTTGTTTGATACTTATATGGCAAAATGCATCAGAATTTATACTGCAGGTCTCATTATGGAGATTTGTTTTACTACATATGGAACTTTAACGTCATCTATTTATTTGTCTTAAATCTGCTTTCTTACATGTCTTGATATTCCTTACTTTTAGTGAGTAGTATATATTAGTTATTATAGTAGGTGTAGATTCAGGCAAGAAGAACAAAAGTCTGTATGAAGACAATTAATTTTCCCTTGACCATAAACAACCACTAACCCATCCTGGCCGGATATGGTCATAATTTTATTGCTGCCTTCCCGCAATGAATGTCCGATGTTTTACACGTCAGTTCGTCTTTTGCCTGGTGGTCACTTCAAAAAAAGTGACAGACACAATACCTAATAGGTGTCACTCTAACCAAAAAATGATGCTGATTTCCGATGACCCTCGACTTTAAACCGGAAATCCCCAGTTAAAGCAATTTGTAATTGGCCAGGTCACGAATTTATTGGCCAATTTAAGTCCATCAGTATTAGGTGGACAAAGGAAATTACCATTGTCTGTGTCTGTTGCATGGATTAATATTGCAATTTGTTTTTTAAACAGCCTGACCAGACAAACCTAATGAATATTTCACTACCTATTATACAAGCTTAACTGCTAGTATGTTTCTATTATTATTTTTCTTAAGTTGGGCATAGTGGTTGGGGGGGGGGGGGGGGGGGGGGGGGGGATTGTGTTTGTTTGTGTGTATGTATGGGGGGGGGGGGGTAATTAGAATGTATATTAATCCAAGTTGCATCTTGTAGAATAGGCTGGAGTTAATTAGAATGTATATTTATCGAAGTTTCATCTTTCTAAGATAGTCTTACTGCATCCCTAATAATATGATGTGATTACATTCTATACTTGATTCTATAATATTAAAGTATAACCCAATGTGCCTGAGATGCTGACTTTTAGTTTTTACAGCAACTTTGTTGCCATCCTCTCCATTCCTCCCCTACTTCTTAAGATTTTGAGGGTGACCAGACCACTTGCTAAACCAGAAACTCTCCCAGGGAATAAATATCAAAAGTATTCTGACCTTAACTCTTTAAGCACCAAAAAGCAAACGACAAAATTTACGTCTGCAAAAATTAAAAAAATGCCTTGTCCAAGACATTTCATATGAGAATTCAAAGACTTAAGAGGCAAACAGTGTAGATCTGTATGAGGCGGCTCATGATGAGCCGCCTCATCAAGATCTACGCTGTTTGAAAATGATGCTATTTAGTCCAGTCAAATTGTAGGAGAACCTAAAACAAATGGCAACAAAAGGTTTCTTTGCAGTAATAAGCTCCTAAGACCTACATTTTTAACATACTAAAAGTAGGACAAAATCGAAGAATGCGAAACTTGATTTTTTCATATGTCTTGTTTTCGGAGGATTCAAACCACTGCACAGCTACTTTTGGCCGGAAAGCCACTTCTAAACATCATTTCTAGACAAGTTAAATCCATAGAAGTCATTGATAAAGCAGTTATATACTGTTCTTTAGCTTTTGTCTACCATCAAATTTGCTGATTAAGCCTAAACGGTCGATCATATAGTATATTACTATCGGTTTACCCCACCCACCAGTGCAAATTTTGCTTTTACCATAACCTCTATTCAGATGGACAATATGGATGGTAATGAAGATAGTACATGTAAAGAGAATCAATGTTTTTAAATGAACACTGTGACAGAACAATAGAAGAAAACAGCTTGATGTAACTCCTATTTATCCTATGATGGGACATCTGAGTGTTGTTTTGTTACTTCGCGTCCACGGTAACGGCAACGGTCATGTCGGCACGGTCAGTTAACCTTACGACACTATTCTTAGGCCGGCTTAGACCTCCTATGCGGTTAAGCAGAACTAAGTGCACATACTTTTGCCAGTAACTGACAACTGTCCTTCTTGAATCAGCGGAAGGAGAAACGGAAGTAAGTCGCCGGACCGGGTATCAAACACAGGACCTCTGACTTTTGAGTCAGATGCGCTAACGACTGTAATATGTGGCCCGGCTAATATGCAGATAATTTGGACATGCTTTGGGATATTAGGTGATGACCTCCATGACATCTTTGCATTCACAAATAGTAAAATGTTTACTTTTCTGGTTCAAAATTTACAAATTATACCTCCTTCCCGCCTAACAGCCACCTCCCCACCCCGCCCACTCCTCTGGAAAGAAGTCATTGTTTTAGCTCGCCTGAACGACCTTCAGGAAGAGCTATTGTTGTCACCCCGGTGTCGGTCTCCGCGTTTGCACCCGCGTCCATGTCCACCTTTTGGGTGTTATAGGTTATATTAAAACGCCCATATCTCTTTAACCCATTGATAGCCTAAGTTGATACTTTCACTTATACTAGATAATGGTCTTACGTTTTACACCATTGCCCCCTCAGTGACCTTGTGGTCAGGGTCATGAAATTGGAAATTTCATGTTAATATATATATGGGATGTTCTTTAAGTTTTTATCTCATCTGTCAAGGTGAGCTTATAGTATAGCCTTGGTCCGTAGTCCGTCGTTGTCTTCCACACTTTAAAACATGCCTCCTAAACCATCTGCCCACTCTTGATCAAATTTTATGTGTAGCATTGTTGGGGCGGGGGATTGACTGCATAAGGTAAAAGGGCAGATCAGATTGCAACTCTGGTTGCCATGGCAACATAAAGCACACATAGACTTATTATGGGAAAAAGTTAAAAAATCTTTTTCTCTGAAACCATGACGCCCAGAGCTTATATATTTATTATTTAGCAATGTTTTGTGGTCCCCTACATCACTCCTGCCAATCCATCCTCTGGGGTCCAAACTGGCCCCACCCTAGGGATCCACTGCTTTATATAGGGCTATATAGCTAAAGAACCTTCAAAAATTTTCCACTATCAAACCATGAGGTCCAGAGCTTACATATTTAGTATGAAGCAATGGTTAGTAGTCACATACAAAAATCCTGCCGACCATGCCTATGGGATCCAAGTTTGCCACTCCCGGGGGTCATAAGCTCCAACAGAGTTATGACGAGAAAAAAACTTAAAAACTCTTCTTTTTTGAAACCATGAGGCCCAGAGCTGATATATTTAGCATGTAGCAGTGTTTAGTGGTCCCCTACATAAATCCTGCCAACCATGCCCCTGGGGTCCAAATTGGTCCCATCTCAGGGGGCTTATTTGCTTATATAGGGTTATTCAGCTAAAGAACCTTCAAAAATTTTCCTCTCTGAAACCATGAGGCCCAGAGCTTACATATTTAGCATGTAGCAATGGTTAGGGGTCACCTAAATCCTGCCAACCATGCCCTAGTGTCCAAATTGGCCACGACCCAGGGACATTAGCTCCAATAGTCTGATGAAGTGAAAAACTTCTGAAACCATGAGGCCCAGAGATTAAACATTTAGTATGTAGCAATGTATAGTGGTCCCCTGCATAATCCTGTCAACCATGCCCATGTGGTCCAAACTGGCCCCACCACCCCAGGGGTCATTTGTTAATATAGGGCTATATAGTTGAGAACCTTCAAAAATATTTTCTCTGAAACCATAAGGCCCAGAACTTACATATTATTTAGTATGTAGCAATGATTAGCAATGGCTAGTGGTCACGTACATAAATCCTGCCAACCATGCCCCTGGGTCCGAATTCCAAACTGCCCCCCCCCCACACACACACACCCCCGGGATCAATCATTGGCTCCCATAGACTTATAATGGGGAAAAAATTAAAAAATCTTCTTCTCTGAAACAATGAGGCCCAGAGCTTATACATTTATTTGGTATGTAGCAATGTTTAGTGTCCCATAACTCCTGCCAACCAAGCCCCTGGGGTCCAAACTGGCCCCACCCAGGGGGTCATTTGTTTATATACAGCTACATGTATATCGCTAAAGAACCTTCAAAAATCTTCTTCTCTGATACCATAAGGCCCAGAGCTTACATATTTAGTATATAGCAATGTTTAGTTGTCACGTACATAAATCCTGCCAACCATACCTTGGATCCAAATTGTCCGGGCCACAGGGGTCATTAGCTCCCATAGACTTATAATGGGGAAAAATCTTAAAAAATCATCTTCCCTGAAACCATGAGGCCCAGACCTTACATATTTAGTACGTAGCAATGTTTAGTGGTCCCCTTCATAAATCCTGCCGAGGAGATTTACAAAGACTATTCATAAGTATGTTGCACTGTTTGTGTTATTATGCATGTAGTGTTCTGCTCTTTGTGCCTTTGTTTCAGGCTTCTCGTGCCTTCAGAGATCAGTATTCTAAATTGAAGTGTGTTTATGCTAAGCTAAGTCATCAGTATGACATATTTCTTGTTGCAGTTCAGTTACTGACCTTCAAAATTCACTTCATATTTTAAGGCAGAATAAAGTGGGTGGGGTAATTTATACCATTTTAAGACCTAGATGGCTTAACATTCAACAATAAAATGTGTCAAATTCAATCTTAAGCTTCTAGATTCAATTCTGGCAGAGGCAAAATAGGTTCTTAGAAATAAAAAACTCACAGCAATAATGTTATGTCATATAAAACATTACAACTAATTGGTATATTTAAGACGCAAATAGGTGCATGTAAAAATGCAGAAAAAATATATTTTGCATTATCCGATTTTATCCTACTTTTGATATGTCATATGTGAATGTTAGTCCTCAACAAAAATGCAAAAAAAGCTTTTGTTGCAATTTGTTTTGGGTTTAGGGAAAAAATCGCCAGTTTGCCTGGACTAATTTTGGTCAATGGTGCTTAAAGTGTTAAAAGCAATTTTAGTTTGCACCAGTGATCAAAGTATAACCCAATCACAGACAAATTAAACATCAAAGTTTCGAAACTCCCATAACAGTCAAAAGGACAGCCTCAATTTTCTTTAAATAAAAAGAAAATAATAAAATTCATAAAAATGTCACTTCACAGCAGTTTTATATTATTTTAATTTTCATAAATCTCAAAGAAGCCCATTGAAATAAGTGGCTGGCCATTGAAAACTGATGGGCATGATGTTTTGAAACCATGTTAACCCGATCACACATTAAAGTTGGTACTATCAAAACTGTTACTACTCTCACTCGTGGTTACTCTAATTATGCTAGGTAATGGGACAGTCCTTAACAAATTACAAGGCTGACAACCTACATGGTAGCACTATATTGTACCAGTTCTCTGTCAAATATTTTGCATGACTGAAGTGTTGCAAACATTGACACAACCAAATCTCTATTTGAAAAGAACTTTGACTTGTAAGTATGACCTTGGCCTTTAACCCTTTTTTGACCAGTGGACTTGTCCATTCTTATCATGCAGATAATCCCATTTCTAGTTTTAGGGGTTTCTGGTGAATATTTTCACTTTTATTGTACTTTGCATAGAAATTCCTGCAAGCAAACAATGTAGGCCCTGATCAGACGCCGCGTTTTGCGGCGTCTGAACTGGGTCTGCACTGTTTGCATAATGTCCCCAAAACGGGTATCCGGTCTGAGAAGGGTTAAAATTGTTGGGCATTGTTAGAATAAGACATTGTCAAAAAATGAGTTCTGCACATCATCTTCATAAGCTGAACAACTGACCCAAGTTTTAGAAAAATCTTTCACAGGGGTTTAAGTTATATTCATGGAGGTACTACCATTTTTTCTACATATGCTGTCGACCGAGATGGCACTATGCAAAGTGACTCTCAACCAACAATTCGGAAGTAAGTATTACCAATAATGGTAAAAGATACTATTGTTAATAGCTGTTGACCGAGCTGATACTACAGGTAGAGAAATTGGTATTACCCCTGTGATATTGAGCTGACATGAAAATGAAATGGACAATTATGGATGGACAGAAAGACAACAGCATGAAATATGTACCATCTCATGAGGGCCCTATAAATTGACACTTTATGCTGCAATTCTGTTGGAATCTCACAGAATTAAGCAATTCAGAGCTGTAGATAAAAGGGAGTATTTAGTGATAATTAGGGATAATTTTTGTTAATTCTGCATTAAAATGTATGTTGTGACCCCTCATCTGAACCATCTTGACCAGACGGTTCAGATGAGGGGTCACAACATATAAATAAAAAAAATTACCCCTCAATTATCATCAAATACCCCTCTTATCTACAGCTCTGAGCATAATCAGCATTCTACAGCAACTGTTGCATGCAAAAAGTGTCACATAACTTGACAGGTTCATTCAGCTCATTCTCATAACCTTTTCACCCGCCTTTTTTGAAAGTATCCCCCTAGCAACACATTTAAAGGGGTTTCTAAATTGCTCTTCTTTCAATCTTCAGTATCCAAAATTTTTAATCTGTTTGCTTTATAAAGATTCTTTTAAGCTAAAAATTTACTCAGTGATGTCACACACCAGTCACCCTTTAATCTCATTAAATAATTTCAGTAAATGATAAAGGCGAAACGCGGATTATAATATTAATACACTACCTGTCATAAACCGACTCCAAGTGTTTGACTCCCCTATGACTGGAGGTTGGCAAGTGCAAGTACTGACTCAAATCGTTTACAGAAATGATCCAATAAACCTGACTACTCTGACAAGTGCACAGTATCAGTATTATTAAATGGTAGCATGTGTGACCAGCGAAGACTCAAATCAGCCTAGGCATCCGCCCAGTCTGATCAGAGTCTTCGCTGTCCGCATGGAGCTAGCTTTGACCCATAGCTACCTTAAAGCGCAAAGCAAAGATTCTGATCAGTCTTAGCAGATGCCCAGGCTGATCTGAGTCTGTGCTGCAGGCGCATCCCAGGCTGATCTGAGTCTGTGCTGCAGGCGCATATGCCACTTTGTTGGTTTCATCATGGCGTGGCTCATTTGGATCTATGATAGTTGCCAGTATGAAAGTACAAGATAGATGGATGGTGGTAGGGGATGGAGGAGGGAGTAGCAGCATCCAGAACATGTAAACTAATCTCCATTATGAACATAAAATGAAACCATTACTTCTGCAAAAGGTTCCATTCAAGAATGCTCAAAATATGTATGCAAAAGATTAAACCTTCATTAACATACTTTAACACATACATACTGTACAGTCTACAACTTAGTTCTAGTATGTGACCTTGACATCAGGTTAGCAGCCTCTTGCAGAAAATGCATTCTCAGAAAGAATGCAAAACTCAAAGTAAAACTTTAATACAAAATGTTTTTTTTTGTTAATCAACAAGGAATGTGATCTGACTGGTCACGCCAAGGTCTACACTGTAAAAATGCAATTTTCCCCTTTACATCAGATGACAAATAAAATAACTGAGCCGTATTAATGATGAAAAAAAAATCCATGGAAAAATCAGCCAGGAATTGGTGATCTTTCTTCAAATTAAAATCTTAAAAAGTTCCTTCAAGAGCAGAGAATACATACAATAATAGGAACATGGGCCAGACTACGTAGTTTCGGCTAATAAAGCTTCGTCAGTGACCCTGAAAATATCTGGTATGAAACCAGAAAAAGCATACTGTAATTTCTTAATTTTAATTGGGCAGTCGATTCAAAGACTGATTAGTTTCAAAAGGATCCAGCTAATATAAAAGATGATGATCTAGAATAATAGTCTAAATCGATCTCAAATTTTAGATTTCTCAGAATCTATCCTCTGATCTCAAAGGATGTAAATGAAATATAATCTGCACTACGGATGATGTACGGGGAGACGTTTAAACCCTATCTTTTCAAGGACAACAAATTTCTATTGACAGAGCCTTCCCGCCAAAAAAGCTCACTAAATTAAGAGCAACAAGTATTTGGTTAACAAACCTTCTTTTTTCCAAATGAGCGACTAAAAAGTAAATTGTGACTTGAATAAATAATGACTTGAAAAATAAAAGGCCTGAAGTCCACCAAGAGCATTTGAAGTTTTTTTCATTCATAAATAATCTGTATATAAAGTTTTTATAACTTTTCTCAATTTGTTACCACCTTGAAGCAATAAGAGTCACCATTAAACAGATAAAAAAAGATGTAGTCAAAAACAGACATTAATTGAGCCGCGACACGAGAAAACCAACAATGTGGTTGTGCGCCCAGCGCAGACTCAGATCAGACTGGGCATCCACCGCCCAGTCTGATCAAAGTATTCGCTGTCCGCATGGAGGTAGCTTAGACCCTTAGCTACCCTTTGAGCACTTAACGTAGAGTCTGGTGAAATTCGGCGGCTGCCAAGACTGATCTGAGTCATGGCTGGGCGCACGACCACTTTGTTGGTTTTCTCGTGTCGCGGCTCAATTAACCCATTACTGCCTAGTGGACCCTTCTTCCTCTCATTTCAGAGAGGTCCATTTCCAATACATGGGCTGTCTAATTTGATTTTAATCATTATTTTGATATGAGAAATGGATAGATGGACGGACATATGCCTGAATGGACACAGGATTTGCAAGGGCATAAAACTCAAAACTAAAACAATGAGAATTGTCGTTCTCTCTAGGTAAGATACAATTCCATCTCTAGCAGTATCATTTTCCCTAAAAGTTGCCAAGTTAAGACCTCCTGTGACCTTGAAAATGGGGTCAAAGTCACCAAAACTTAGAAGTCTTTTGAACCTCCTGATTATACACTTGTCTTAATGTTTGATCATAATCCATCAATCCCTTCAGGAGATATGGTGAAGACAAGCCATTTTTCAACATTCCTTGACCTCATGTGACCTTGAAAATGAGGTGAAGGTCACAAAAATATAATCACTTCTTTTTGCATCTCCTAGTGATATATCTGTGTGAGTTTGATTTAAATCCATTCATCCATTCAGGAGATAGAGTGCAGTTTCAACATTCCTTGACCTCCTGTGACCTTGAAAATGGGGTCAAATTCACCAAAATTTAATCAGTTCTTTTACATCTCCCTGTGATATAGTTCTGCAAGACTGGTTTAAATCCATCGATCCATTCAGGAGACAGAGTGCAGACACGGCATTTTTCAACACTCTTTGACCTCCTGTGACCTTGAAAATGGGGTCAAGGTCACCAAAACCAAATTGGTTCTTAAACTTCACCCAGTGATATATCTGTGCAAGTTTGGTTAAAATCCATTGATCCATTTAGGAGATAGAGCGCAAACAAGGCATTTTTCATCACTATTTGACCTCCTTTGACCTTGGAATTAGGGTCAAGTTCACCAAAATATAATCAGTTCTTTACCATCTCCCAGTGATATATCTGTGCATGTTTGATTAAAATCCATCCATCCATCCATTCATTAGATAGAGTGCAGGCAAGGCCTTTTTCAACACTCTTAGACCTCTTGTGACCTTGAAAATGGAGTCAAGGTAACCAAAATCTAATCAGTTCTTTCTCCCCACCAAATAATATACCTGTGCAAGTTTGGTCAAATCCATCTATCCCTTCAGGAGATAGAGTGCAGACAAGAACCCAAGCAGATGCAGACACCGACGCCTATGGGATCTGCACCAAAAATAATATGTCCCCCATCCCCACCCACCTTTCTTGTTTGAAACACACTGTCTTGATGTAAGCAGCGATACCACAAAACCAACAAAGAGGCATGTGCTCAATGGGAAGACTCTGATCAGCCTGGGCATCTGCACTCTGATAAGAGTCTTCGCTGTCTGCATGGAGGTAGCAAAAAGACCCTTAGATACTCTTTAAATGCACAGCAGACTCTGATCAGACTGGGTGGATGGCTGATTTGAGTCTTTGCTGGGTGCACATGTGACTTTGTAGGTTTTGTCCTGTCATGGCTCATTTGATAAATGGATGAATAAATGGTAGACAAGTGGATGAACATGCCTTTACACTGCAGCCCTTCTGCCCTTTTACAAATGATGGAAGCATAATTAAAGTGTTCTACTGTTATTAATGATTATCAATTATTATTTGATGAGCCGCCTCGTCTAGATCTACACTGTTTGCAAATCAGCTATTTTCTTCACCCAGGTGCTTAAAGTGTGTTAAATACTGCAATACTTATGAACGAAAGTGTTTCACATGAATGACAGTGTTTGTTTCCTAATTTTCTTGACATACATGACATCAGGCTTGAAATTGGGACATAATGTGATAATCGTATCATTAATACTACTTTGTTTTTCTAACACTTTTTTATCTCAGCCTGTGGTCAGTCCTTCAAGGGTCACATAAAACACTTCTCTGTCACCCAAAGGTCAGTCCTCCAAGGGTCGCATAAAACATCTTCCTGTCCACCCCCAGGCCTTCCCTTTATCTGTCAGACATGTCTTTTAAGTTTGTCAGATGACATTAATTTTTCCAGACGTTTTTACGCATGTTCTTACACTCGAGTAAACACGAAGTTGTAAGGTGTGAAAAACTTTAATCAGTTATGATGCTGATATTAATTTCACAAGGAAAGAAACAATATATGGGAGAAGATTACAACTTGTTCTATTCATTTATCTTTTTACGCTTTTTTCTGTTGAATAAGCCGATGACTTGCCCCATGTCTGAAAACATCTAACATCCAAAAACAAAACAGAGCTCCAAATAAGGTGAATTTTTTAGATATATTTTTCTTATTTCGTAACAAATGCATAGGTGAGACAGCACGGCATATGCTTTAATTTTTTTGAGATTTCTGGTCCTTTCAAAAGTATTTCAGGCATAGCTGATGGAAGGGTAATAATGAAAGGCAGTGCAACAGGACATTATTTACAGAACAGAACAGAACAGAAAGGTGGAACAGAAGGATTCAAGGAATTCCACCTTTAGTGGGATTGAAACTGGACAACCAGCTTAGCAGGCTAGTGCATAACACACTGAGCTACCAGAGCCCCTATAGAGACTTTGCTGTGCACTTAAAGGGTAGCTACAGGTTTATAGGCTACTTCTTTGCCAACAGCAAAGACTCTGATCAGACTGAGCGATGCCCAGGCTGATCTGAGTCTCAGCTGGGCACACATGCCGCTTTGTAGGTTTTCTCATGTTGCACCTCACATATATGAGTTGAAGGGTTATGCTCTGGACTCCAAATCCACTTGTCATGGATTAAAGTCCTGCCAAGTAACTATTCTCTAGCTTCTGGCTTCTTTCTGTCTCATTACCTCACCCATTCACGAACCACTGAAATGCTGAAACACTGTTGAAAGGGCTGTAAATCCTAATCATCCATCTATACATCCATCCAGCTTACCTGCTAGAGTGTAGTCCATATCAAAGCCATAGAACTGGACTCTCTCTAAATATAGACTTCTGTTGACAAACACTCTGGAAAGAGGAGAGATTTCCAGTTTAGTGGAAGTACAGCTGTAACGACGACCGTACGACATTGTTACTCTGGTCACACCACGACAACTTACATAAAATGGGACAGTACAGTTATAATCTATAACTTAAATCCATAATCCTTTCTCCAAAGCCTTTTTTGAAGGCTTTCATGTCACCATGTCACTGCACTAATACCAGAATGGAACTTGAATATAACCTAGTTCCTTGACGGTGCTTCACAGCTGTAATGTCACTTTACTAATGTAGTAAGTAGACCTAGTTCCTTTATAGTGTCAGGCTCACATTGTAATGTCACTTCACTAGTAGTGTTAGAGAACCAAGTTCCTGTACACTAATATTGTCACTTCACTAATACAGTATTAAATGGAACCTAGTTCCTTTATAACAAAAATTATCCCTAATTACCACCAAATACTCCTCTTATCTAGAGCTCTGCTGTTCTTATTACTTTATGTTTTGCTGTGTCTCAGTCTGGAGTTTCATTTCCTTATAAGAAAATAATGAATTTGATTTTTTTTTTTTGTTTTGTTTCATTTTCAAAAACTGTTGTTTTATTTTTTGTTGTGTCTTGATGTACAATTTACTTCCTTCATTTCCCTTTAAGAACATAGACGACTGCTTTTAAACCATTTTTGAACCAAGATGATGTATTAACCCTTAAAGCGCCAAAAATTAAAATTGCTAGAAAGCAGATTCTATGATAGTTCCTGTACAGCATCGCATGCAGGCTCATAGTTTTAATGTCAGTTTGCTAAATCTACTGTTAATGAAACTCTCCAAAGTCCAAGTAACTTGCTTATTTATAAATAACCCATATCACAGATGTGACTTGTTTCTCAGTTTCTATAGTTAAGTAGTCATTAGGCGGTCTCATACTCCCCAGACCAATTAAATTTTCTTTGTCTGTCTACCATTTAAATAATGCTTTGTTCAGCATTATAGCCATTTACAGTAAACTTCAGCTTTATACTTTTAGCCCTTAAAGCGCCAAAAAAGCAGACAACAAAATATGTCCATGAAATTTAAAAAAAAAAATCTCCTCCAAGCAGATTGATAATTTAAAGACTAAAAAGCCCAGATGAGGCGGCTCATTATGAGCCAGCTCAACCGGATCTATCCTGTTTTTGGGTGCTCTGGCAGAAATCTCCATTACAAAAATCAGTGCTAATGTGTTTGAATACCGCAGCCTAGATCCAGAATCAGAGCCTGTATCTACACTGTTTGCCCTCTAATCTTTGAATTCTCAACATGATATGGAGAGAAATTATATTAATAAGCTTCACTTTCAGCCAATGACATTCCTGTTGTATTGGTTGGTTGATATTTATTTCAAATTGTTCTTTAATGCTTCCAACAAAATTTGCTGACAATTTGTTTTTTCGAAATTACTTCTTTTTTTATGAAGAAAATCCAAGGCATGTGTTCAGTCAGAGCTCTAGATAAGAGGGAGTATTTGATGATAATTAAGGATAATTTTTCTTATTTCTCATCAAAATCATATGTTGTGACCCCTCATCTGAACCGTCTCATCGAGACGGTTCAGATGAGTGGTCACAACCTATGTTTTTATGCAGAATTAACAAAAATTATCCCTAATTACCACCAAATACTCCCTCTTATCTAGAGCTCTGCTGTTCTTATTACTTTATGTTTTGCTGTGTCTCAGTCTGGAGTTTCATTTCCTTATAAGAAAATAATGAATTTGATTTTTTTTTTTTGTTTTGTTTCATTTTCAAAAACTGTTGTTTTATTTTTTGTTGTGTCTTGATGTACAATTTACTTCCTTCATTTCCCTTTAAGAACATAGACGACTGCTTTTAAACCATTTTTGAACCAAGATGATGTATTAACCCTTAAAGCGCCAAAAATTAAAATTGTTGAATTGGCAAAACGTGTAGATCCAGATGAGGTGGCTCATAATGAGCCACCTCATCTGAATCTACACTGTTTGCCCTCTAGTGTTTGAATTCTCAATATGATATTGCTTCGAAGAAACATTTTTTGAAATTCTGCAGACGTAAATTTTGTCGTCTGCTTTTTGGCACATTAAGGGTTAAGTCTAAAAGATGGCCACATCACCAAAGTATCAAAGTTCAGCATATGTCCTGATGTCAATTTACATGTACATATACACTCTTTCATTTTAGAATAATTAATTGTCATACTTTTCTACTACTTCCGAACAATACGCTCTGGTTTAACAACACCATAGTTTGGTTTAAAAAGAATGCAATCTTGTTTTTGGTAGATTGCAATTTCATTTTAGAACGATGTACTCTCATTTCTCATTGTGCAATACCGTATACATGGTAATTTTCGCGGTGTTCCACTTTTGGCGGTATCTCGCGGTCACTTAGAAACCGCGAATATTAAAATCGCGAATAATTTCCTGTTTCTTACAAAGTGTCTTCTGTAGACACAGTGTTTATTTATTTTTGTTGTGTTTGCTTCGGTAGTTGCTGTAACTTTTCACTTGAGCCAGTTCTTTCATTAACCTGCGGCAATGCAATCCTCTTTCAAAACAAGTCAATCTCATTTCAGACTAAGCAATCTCATTTCCCAGTTGTTCAAAGCATGGTTATAGGCTAACGATCTCATTGAGAGGTCAACTCATTAAGTGTTTTAGGACCTCATAGCCAAATACATTGATATTTTTTGCTGAAAATATGTTAGAAGCTTTTGCAATGCAAAAGCTTCTCACATTTTTTCAATAAAAAATATTGGCATATTTGCGATTTTAACATTTGAAATTTTAACGAACCGTTAACTAACGACATCATTAGTTTTGAAAAACTGGGCCCTGAAATATTTAAATACTCAAACATGGACCACTCTACAGAGGGATGTGACAAAAGCAATGCAGTCATTCAGAGCACTGCAATCTCATTTCAGAACAACTGAATCTCATATCAAAAGTAAATGTGCCTGACTTTTTACAAGATTCAATTTTAAGACGTTCCTGGTCAGATCTATATAAGTATGTGCAGAATTAAGTTAACTCTAAGTTATCAAAATAACTAGCTTTATAACCATCAAATTGAGCCAACTGTCAGATAAAGTTGACTCTTGTTTTCTAAAACACTGATATCTCAAAGTACCCTATTAGATATATCAAAGAATACAGTACGGACAAGTTTCCTATTTTTCTTTACATTTCAACTCTGGATACCTCAAACTACAGGTATCAAAAGTAAATTTTCTGGGACCAGACAATTTACTTTGAGATATCAGTCGTTCGAGATGAACTTCGACTTTGAGATATACAGAGTTGACTGTATTTTATGACAGTCCTGTTCCTTAATCTGGTGTTCCTTAAAGCTGTGCAATCAATTTTCTAATCAGACAGGAAAGCATTTAATTGATTTTCAGTGTTTAGTATTAGAAAGGAGGTCAAACAACTTGCAGACGTTGTACAACATCACAGAAAGCCTAATTTTTCTATCTATGTAATCTCTTGATTTCCGGGAGTTGATTTAAATCTTTGATGCCTTTGCTTCTCTTTCAAGGAAACAATTTGTAGTTCCAAAAAGATTTCATCAACATCATTTAAGCCTTAACCCATTAGTCCGGTGGTTTAAGAGTGAAATTTTGGATTTGTGGGCACTTTCGCGGCATGACGGGCAACCGGGCTCATTGAAGTCAGTAAACCTACCTTAAACCATTTTGCCCGGTTGCCAACTCAACAGACGTCATATAAGGTCAAAATTGGGTCAAAGGTCATTTGGTGCATTTCTATATACCAGTTTGTGAGTGACTTATTGAGTTAATATAGACTTTCGCGAAATGAGAGACAACTATGGCAAAGGAAGTAAGTAAACATACCATAAAAGTTTCTTGCCATATTGCCAACATCATATTTAATCATAAGTGGGTCAAAGGTCAGTAAGTACACTTTTGTATAGTGGTTTACTATATCATTTATTCTAAACGCAGTTTTTTGAGTTACCAATAGCCCATAGGTCTGCCCCACCAATCTGAATGAGAGGCCTTATACACTTTTTGTTTTTCTAAAAATATATTACAACATTACATGTTACCATTCTCTGCTTTCTGACTTCAAAGTTGGTGCGTTTGACAGTTATCGCCTATTTAAATACGTTACCATATCAATCTGCTGAACTCGCATGTTACTATACCACTTATTCAAATGAATATTGAAGCGTATATTAATCTTGCTATTGACAAAAAGCATCATGCTGTTTCTCTATACAATCATACAAGCTAACTCCTATAGAGCATAAATGTTGCCTACGCTACCGAGTTTTTTTTTTCCCATTTAATGAACAAACATATTTCGGATAAATTAACCATTTTACTGAAATCAGCTAATATTTACATTTGACCTTAATGCAAATAAAAAGAAATATGTAAGTGTATCAAACTACGCAGAAAATAACACCGTTACATACGTTACCGGGCATATCTAATCTAAAATCATAAACCAGAAACATGGCCATTGATATTATAAACGGCATCTTACGGACTGGCACTGCATAGATCTACTTTGATCTTTAACAGATGAGGCGATGCAATGTTCTAAATATAGATGTTTGGTTATTAGAGCCTGAACAATGGTCTGCTAGGCAATTTTGTAGATGCCTGGGGCAGTACATCTGACTCTTCGGAAGTATTTTAGTCAGGCAGCTGGCACTACATAATTGAAAGTGACAATTTGTCGAGAGAATTGGAACTTGTTCTAAAGTGTTGACAGAGAACAAACTTAGTTGAAGAGCAGATATAACTGTCTCTATAGTTCTGGGTTTTAGGTAGTCGAACATGATAAAGAGGCAGACAGAATATAATATGGAATCACATAACAGAGAGCAATGTCTCTCAAGGGGCTTTGTTGTAGCCTGAATTTCTAAAACCATGCCAATATATCCTTTTTTCTTACCCTGTGCTGGTACCACAGACTTTGTAGATGTCTGGCAATACACTGTCTGGCACTGAATTCTGTCCATATTCATATAAAAGAAACAACTGCCATGACAATATCTCTAGAGGTATTTCGGTAAATTGAGCAGGTGCCATAGTCGATGCACAGGTTGTGCAGCGGCATAGGCAGGTACCATGATATATGCTGATGTCTTTCAATAGCCTGACCTGACATCACAGTGTTTACAGACGTGTCTGGTAGGTTAAGATGGTACCCTTTTATCTATAGACGTCTTTGTAAAGCCTTATCTACAGTGTTACATACGTTACGAAGTATGTATTGCCACACATGGATATTAGCATTATAGGGTGTGCGTTTATGTCTGCCACTACAGTGGTATTTTAGCATACTGGCAGAGGACATTTGGTGGCCAGAACGGGCATGCTTATCACACAAGATGACTTATAGAAGCCTGAGGTGTTAAAACACAGATGTCTTGTAATGTGCTTAGCCAGCATTGCAGTGGCAAACTTGATCTGTACTCTCGCACTACAGTCGCCTTTGCTGTTTTCACTAAATACTTTGACTGTTATCACAACCTATTCAGAAGAGATACCTGAGCTGGCGTAACAGTAGGCCATTAGATGTCTGAAGCTTGCACTACGGTAAAGGTCTTGTTGTTGCGAGAGCTTGAACAACAGTTTCAGAAATTTTATGTAGTAGACTGTGTCGATGATGAAGTCCCCTTAGTGATTTATAGTGTGGCCATAATATTTTCACCCCTTCTCTTCCATACATACATAAAGTCTATACATATTTACACCTTGAATTATAACTGGTTTCATTCATTTATGATATTACAACCGTTGACAAATGTAGTGTTAAGATAGTAGGAGTAATATTGTATAAATCTTTCCATTCGGGATGTCTGGCGCTATTTTTACTATTTTCACCCCTTCCTCCCCCACCTCCTTGATTCATCTGGTTCTGTTTGTATTTATATCTAAGCAGCATATTGTTAAATATTTTACATATACAGTATGCATATTTATATAAAGACACAGTTTCAAGTCAGTGTTATGCCCTTTTTAAAAGTTTAATAGATTTCAGGTACGAAATAAACACTTCCTATAACGTAAACTTCACAGGGTAACAAAGTCAGTTTTAGTCCATTAAATGGCTATATGCAAATGTATGAGCTTCGAATGCATCAATTAGAATAATATGAAACTTCAAGTAAAAAAGACGCGAAAGGTTTGAATACAGCAAACTAGGTTTGTTTTGATGTTTTCCTGAGAAATTCTGAAAAGTGTAAAACACGCCTTATGCAACCTGTAGCAACTGAGTCATTATTTCAGACAGCCTCTATAAGCTCTGTAGCCACTAAATTAAACTAACTAAGACAATATTCTGATGAAGTTATGGGAGCCATCTTAGCAGCCTCTACAATGCCGCTTAACAACAGGGTACTTATAAATGAAATCATTTGATTTTAAGTTTTCTCATACTTTTTCAATGCAAGTTATATAGTCATCAGTCCCATGAGGAATGTCTAGAAGAGGCGATTCAGACGAGGACCAACATGATGTCATATGGGCAATAGCAATATTTATATTCGAATTAATTTATTCGTTTCCCACAGACCTGTCTGTCTTAACGTAAATTACAAGCGATGTTATAACACTTCTACAAAAACGTATAGGTTACAGTAGTTGCACAAATTTGCCTGTATATCAGCATTGCCCTTTAGAATCAAAAGCATGAGGCGATGAGTTTCAAAATGTCGGTCGACAAGTTTCAATACTCTGGATTATACATATAAAATACTCCTGTATAACTGAAAACTTATTCTCGACATAATGCTTACGTGTATTTTATGTCTAAAAGTAGTTTGCAAAATGAATTATTGTCAACTTTATAAACAAAAAAAATCTATAAACACAGAACATACATGATACTATGCTTGTCTATTTAATTTAATCGCTTAATAGTAATTTAAATGACTAATTTACCAATTTTGGTAACGTAAACTACATGAGATTGATTTATCTACATTGAATTTTATCTGCTTCACAGCTTATACTTTTAAAGTTTTTGCATCTTAATGTGTAAACACCGTTACAAATAATTTTATGACTATTTTTGTGCATTATATTTCAGATGGCAACTGTAAACAATTTATGTATTGTAAACAACACATGCTAATGAATCCAACTGTTTGTAATGTAAATGTTGAGCTAGAAAAAGATGAAATCTTGCTTAAAAATATATAATTTACTAAACTGAAACATGTTGTTCATATATTTATTCCGTGCAGTCCTCGATTTATAAAATATTAAAGTGAGCTCTATGACTGCATGTACATTCAGAAAAACAGGTGTACGGACGGACACATACACATTTTTATTGAACAGAAACTGTCCAGATATGCTTTACTATTGCCGAATGAGGTTTTCAATATGTTCAGCATTTAACTGCAGTCATATTTATATCTTAAATGTACAATAATCATTTTCTAAGCAGTTTTTTGTGATTTTGCACTTAATGACATTTGACCTCGTTTATTCGGTACATAATGGGCATTCATGCTTGGCAACCGGCAAAAAATAAACGAGGACATATCGGTAAGTATTTTTAGCATGGTTGCCCATCATGCCGCGAAAGTGCCCACAAACTCATTTTCTAGAGCACTTTTCTCGAATCCGCCACCTGACTACATTGCATTCTGGGTATTTTAGTCATCTGCTAAAATTGTCAGCTGCATCAAAAATCAAGAATATTTTGGCAATATTGGTCTAACTAACTCTTGTAGAAATGATGTCTAGGCAGCAAACAGTTTGGATCTCAGATCAGGCCCCACTTTTGTGGGGCCTGATCCAAACTGTTTGCCCAGATACCCCTAAAGGTGTATCCCGAATGGAATGGGTTAAGAAGAGCTATAGATGAAGGCACAATTTTGTGATGATTCTGAGACTATGATTCCTGATTCTGAGACTATGATTCCTGACCAGGCTAGGTCAAAGATGCATTTCATTCCTATTTTTTAGTTTTCGGCCTACTTTTTTCCATGCTGTCAGACAAATTAACAATAATAGTCTGCTTTTTTATCGTTCATAAGATTAAATATTCTCTAAAGGCTGTAAGTTCAGACTGAAATGGATCGCTGTGACATTTGTTGTAATGGTTCTGTTAATCCCTAAAGCACCAAAAAAGCAAAGGACACAATTAAGTCTGCAGAATTTCAATAAATTGTTTCTTCCAAGCTACATATTGAGAATTCCAAGACTTGAAATGGCAGAAATTGTACAACCAGATGAGGCTCCTCATCTCATTTTTGGCAATTGAAACTTTAATCTGTGACAGATATCTGTATCATTGGGCTGTACACATGAGACAGCAGATCAGCATCATCAGCACATACACCTATATAAGATACATATACCTACATTAGATATATTACTAGTTGCATTAAAGACATCCAACCTCAAGGGAAACTGTTGGTCAAGATTGTCACTCTTCATAATGTTTGACCAAAAAAACTTAAAAACTAGAAAATTGTGTCTGTAAGACACAGGTGATGCCCCCGTGTTCCCCATTAACCCTTGCACCCCTTTCTCCCTGACCACCACCATCACAAATTCAAAGAAGTGTGCATGGTCTCAAACTGATTAGTCCGAAAGCCCGGAATTGTCAAAAATAATTTTTTGGCCAACAGAAATCTTCATGCACATCTTCAGTATGTCTACAACATGTGTGCATAGTTTCAAATTGAACCATCATAAACTCTGAGAGGAGTTGATTACACAAACTTGCTACCCTATATCACTAACCAACACTGAAAATGTCTAAGTCCGAAAGCCCGCAATTTTGTCAAAAATAATTTTTTGGCCATATGAAATCTTCATGCACATCTTCAATATGTCTGCAAGATGTGTTCAAAGTTTCAGATCAATCCATCATAAGCTGTGGGAGAAGTTGATTACACAAACTTGCTACCCTATATCACTTACCAACACTGAAAATGTCTAAGTCCGAAAGCCCGCAATTTTGTCTAAAATAATTTTCTGGCCATAAGAAATCTTCATGCACATCTTCAGTATGTCTACAACATGTGTGCATAGTTTCAAATTGAACCATCATAAACTCTGGGAGGAGTTGATTACACAAACTTGCTACCCTATATCACTAACCAACACTGAAAATGTCTAAGTCCGAAAGCCAGCAATTTTGTCTAAAATAATTTTTTGGCCATAAGAAATCTTCATGCACATCTTCAATATGTCTGCAACATGTGTATAAAGTTCAAATTAATCCAACATAAGCTGTGGGAGGAGTTGATTACACAAACTTACTACTAAAATGTGCCACGGACAGACTGACAGATGGACAGGGGTAAAACATAATGTCCCCTGACTATCGTCACGGGGGCATAAAAATACCATATTAATCCTATTAAACACCCTGGGAATGTTGCATTTTAGGAAAGGGGGCGTTATTTAGAGCTTAAATTGCAGTAAATCAGTCACTGCCAAAATACCTCTAATAGACTGCAGTACATGTATTAATATGAATGGGAAGTAATTCTACTTATTTTTGCCTCCCTTCTCAGTAAAGGTGGGGTAAACTCTTAAGCAACAGAAAGGTCTGGGCATACAGTGCAGACCCAGATCAGACTGCTCCATTAAGGAGCAGTCTGATCATGGTCTAAACTGTTTGCCATTCCATCTGCACTTTTTTTGACATATTACTGCATTAATTGCAAAGCAAACTATGTTCGGCAATATCGGCAATTACTTTAGGTGACACAACTTTCTTACGTTTTACAGTAACCACAGGGTATAATCGATTCCGCCAATTTTCGCTTCCTGCAGAGACTGCACATCATATTTGGCTTCCGCCGAGACTGTCCGCGATCTCTTGCTTCCTGCCGAGAATTCTGTACAAGGTAAATGGCTTCCTGCAGAGACTGTCCGCGTGATTCTGCTTCCTGCCGAGGCTGTCGGCAGGAAGCAGAGTCACGCGGACAGTCTCGGCAGGAAGCCATTCTTCGAGGACAGTAGTCTCTGCAGGAAGCAAGAGTTCGCGGACAGTCTCGGCGGAAGCCAAATATGATGGACAGTCTCTGCAGGAAGCGAAAATTGGCGGAATCGATTTTACCCTGTGGTTACACTCAGAGACGAATCTGCCAATCATATTATAGACATTGTGGAAGTCAATATTTGGCACCATACCGTGTGAATTGGCAACCAGAGCAATAATAAAGTGTGGCAGAAACAAAAGAACATTGTATGCTGGGAAAAATACAGACTGGAGACTGATCAATACAGTCCAGGATCTATTTCATGATCCATTCAATTTTATGTAAGACATGAAATGCAGATACTTAATACTATCAAATCAATCACATACTTCGCACTCCGAAACGGACATGAAACACATATATTAATGAATTTTGCATTAGAAATACAGGATGAAGCAAGCAATCTATCATTTATTAAGCAATAAGATATTTCATAAAGGGACTGATATAGACAGACTGTACGTTTACCAAAATTACCTGACATATATCTCACTCAAAAACTGAACAAAATCTGGTAATCTGATATATTTCTATATGTAAAACAGTGCTACTTGCAGTCTGCTTAATCATATAAAAAACAAGAGCTGTCGCCTGACAGCATAGCTCGCCTGAATAGGTGCTTGCCCATCACACTGTTGCTATGGTGGAGTGGACTACTAAGCATAAAACTTCAGACAAGCGTGTCCATAATGACAACACATTTAAACAAAAGCTATCTCAGAAATAAGTCTTAAAATAAAATTAAAATAAAAAAATCAACATGAAAGGTCAAAATCCATGAGCTTGAAGTCAAAAAACTAAGGGGTGGGGGTGGGGGGCTGCAGGGGCTAGGATGTATGAAAACCTTGAACCATTATCTAACATCAGTCCAAGTGATAGTATCAACTGAGTCCATCGTGGCACTGTGAAATTATGTCTTCATAAATATAAAACTTTACCAAATCTTTAAGACAAAATTCAAAGTTCAAGGTCATCCAGTGGGGTAAGTATATGGTGTTTTGTAAAAACTCAAAACAGTGTCAAACATCAGTTCAAGTGTAAATTAAATCTCTGCCAAGCATTATGAATCAGTACGCAATTAGAAAACTTTAATAAAGACTAAATTTCCTAAGTCCCTGACCTTGACATCAAGGTCATTGAGCGGGGGTCGGGGAAGTACTATGTAAAACTTTGGACTAATATCTAAGTACAGTGCAAATATAAAAAGAATTCATCTGTGAATTCAGGAGATATGTGTCTTTAAAAAACTTTAACCAAAACATCCAATCAATAAAAAGACAATTTTCTAAGTTCATGACCTTGACATCAACGTCACTGAGGGGGGTGGGGGTAGTACCTTGGAAGACTTTGGACCAATATCTAACTACAGTGCAAGTATCAAAGAAATCCATCCATGGGTTCGGGAGATATTGGGCTTTATAAAACTTTAACCAAAATATCCAGTCCAAAAAACTCTCAATTTTCTAAGTCCATGACCTTGACACCAAGGTCACGGAGTGGGGTAGGGGTGGTACCCTGTTAAACTTTGGACCAATATCTAACTACAGAGTAAGTATCAAAAGAATCCATCCATGGGTTAAGGAGATACAGGTCTTTAAAAAACTTTAACCAAAACATCCAATCCGGACGCCGACGCTGACGCGGACGCGGACGCGGACGTGGACGCCAAGGTGACAACAATAGCTCTTCCTGAACTTTCGTTCAGGCGAGCTAAAAAACCTAACCCTTATATAAGGCCTGAATAAAGTAAACAAACCAAGTTCACGTTTGCGAAATTTCAGAAAGTGTTTCGTCCAATCTTCATCATTTTGAGAATTCAGAAGTAGATCCAGATGAGGCAGATGCCAGTATCACAGTGACTAATATGTTGGTCCCCCAATACTTTCATACAGTCGGACTAAAACTAAAAATTTGCTCCGGCCAGTACATAAAACAACAAAATCTTCAAAATAACCCCATCATTTCAGCTAAGCAACAACCAAATCCCATGAGTGACACATGAGAATAGGATTTTCTTGTATTTCACTCTGAAAGCCAGGCTAAACTATTAAGTCCTGACTAAATCAGATTAGCAAAGTTAATTTCCTACTTATTCAGTCAAAAGAATTCTATTTGCCATCTCCAAGGTACACTGCATTTGTCATTTTCATCATGCCTAAAACTGATCAAGACACCATAAAGGAATTTTATGCTCCAAATCCAAATTGCTGTCACCATGTAAATTGGGTTTCCCTGCCTATAGGGAGCAGGAGTTTGAAAGAACTGCTAATACAATATACTACAGGACTCTTGACTTCAAAGATTCCTTTTGTGCCTTCAAAAAAACAAAACTGGGATCTTTGTGATTTGTAATATGGGCATAACAAGAACTTTTAAGACATAAACAATTATCCAAACTTGGGTGCATCATAATTCTTTCTAAAACTTTGGCTGCATAATGTTAAAGTGCATAATACTGAACAGACAACAAGGTATGGAACCAAGACAAGTTATAAATAGAGGATCTTACACTCGTGGTCATTTCATATGAAATTTATGAAACGAGCCTTCGGCGCATTTCATAAATTTCATATGAAATGACCACGAGTGTAAGATTCTGTTTATGACCCTTTAAAATGGGATTTTAACGCTTTCAAACTGAACATTATTTCAATAAGAAAACGCATTGTTGACTTGGACGTTTTCAATGACGTTATGTGTACACACCAAAGTGTTATTACACGTGTGGTCGAACGATTTTTATAACATGACGTTATCCACTGAATATTAAACAGCGACGTCATATGATAAATTTCATTCTTTTTTTTTTTTTTGTAATCTGTCATTTCTTGGATTGTCTGTACTAGTGGTATCTGTACTAGTGGTCAGTCGTCTCTGATTTTTTTTTCATTAATTGCTTATGCATTAACATTATAACTTTAAACGCTTAAATCTATTGGATTCAAGCAAAGTTCATCTCCAAGAATTGTGTATCTCCAAGAAATGTTTTTGACTCAGGTACCACATATATTTTCATTCATTAAATGCCACCAACTTGGGCGCAGCTTGGCCAAAAGCATCTGATTTCTATTTGTTTTCTTTTTTCAATTTTCAATGCCTCACAAATTTTACTTTGTTATTATGCTGCAATATGCCTTTTATTATGCTGCAATATGTCCATCACCCCTATCCACAACTTTATTTTTGTAACAACTTTATCCAATTCAGCTTTAGAAGCTTTCTTAAAATCCTACATGAACTGATTCAACCTTAAGAATTTCATGGAATTCTAAGCACAGTTTCAAACCAAAGACTTTGACACAGATTACTATTTCACCATTTTACATCCTTATGTAGAACCTAAGAATTTCAAGGAATTTTAAGCACTCTGTTTCAAACCAAAAACAAGGATGTAGATTACTATTCCACCATTTCATATCCTTATGTAGAAATAACACACTATTACATAATCTTGTTAACTTTGAGATGGATCTTTCCTAATTAGCTTAAGATATATGGGTACATCTCCAAGTTCTTTTGCCATTTTCCACAAAGGGAGAGAACTTTTGTGACTTCCTGATTGCTTCCTTCGGCAATGAAGCTATTTAAAAATGGGGTCTACTCTTAAAGGAAAGAATTTGCTCCTTTAGGAGCAAATTCTTTTCTCTAAGAGTTGACCCCTAAATAGAAGTCAGGCAAAAAATGAAAATGGCAGAGTTGCTTCCCCTGAAAGTGTACCATTCACTTGAACTGAAACTCAGCCAAAAGGCTGCAAGCAAATGCATTATACAATATACATGTGTAGATGCAGATGTAGATAATATATCAGCCTTTAGTCAGTTTGTTTAAAAACACAAATGAAATAATACAATAATCCGCTGACTATACATTTTGTTTCAACAATAATCCTTTCAACTATTTCCGTAAAGGAAGTAAGTCCTAGTATTTGAGGTTTAGGCTATTTTACAAAAGAATCTAATCTGATACTATTTTAAAGCTTGACATCTGACCCAAATTCAAATGTATATGAATCAGTATTGAAACATACAGCACATTTTTTTTTGTGATATATTTATTTTTATTAACTTATTTTTCCTAAAGGGTGGGTAACTATGTCATCTTCAAGAAAAACTACCAAGCAATTGTCCTATCATGTCAGTGCACAGTCTCTTTGGATGATTTGGCACTTTTATGTCCTTCTCAGCAGTATTCCAATCATATCAGGACGATGGGAGGGTGAAAGAGGAACTCTGAGCATGAAGTACCAGTTAGAATAAGAAAAAATCTCCCCTTCAACTGAACTAGAACCCAGTCAGGAGCCCTAGCACACCTCATAAAGTTAAAGATGGAAAGAAAACATCAACTCTTTTGTTAGTGAAATCAGTACAGATCAAAGTAAAGAGTGAAGGCACTAAAGCTGTAGAACTTGCACTGATTACACAGTGGCGGTGACACCTATGAAAAAAGATCTGATGACTAATGTACTTAAAGGCAGTAGAACTTGTAGTGAAGGTGATACCTATGGAACATCAATCATATGATGACTGAATTGCTAAGGCAGTAGAACTTGTACTGATCAACAATAAAGGTGATATCAATAGAACATCATATGATGACTGAATTACTGAGGCAGTAGAACCAGTGCTGATCAACAGTGTAGGTGATACCTATTGAAAATCATGTGATGACTGAACTATTATGGCAGTAGAACCAGTGCCGATCAACAGTGTAGGTGATAACTATAGAAATCATATGATGGCTAAACTGCTGAGGCAGTAAAACTTGAACTGATCAACAGTAGAAGTGATACCATACCTATCGAAAAACATTTGATGACTTAGAATTACTATGGCAGTAGAACCAGAGCTGATCAATAGTGTAGGTAATTCCTATGGAAAATCATTTGATGGCTAAACTGCTAGGGCAGCAGAACTTGTACTGATCAACAGATAAGGTGACACCATACCTGAAGAAAATCATACGATAGCTAACTACTTCGGCAGTCGAACTTGTACTGATCAACAGTAAGTGATACCAATGGAAAATCATATGATGACTGTCAACTACTATGACACTAGAACCAGTACTGATCAACAATAAAGGTGATACCTATGGAAAATCATTTGATGACCACATAAAATACTTTGGCACCAGATCCAGTACTAATCAACAATAAGGGAGATATTAATGAAAATCATCTGAGGACTAAACTACTATAAAATCATCTGTGGACTAAACTACTATGGCATTAGAACCAGTACTGATCAACAGTTAAAGGTGGTACCTGTGGAAAATCATTTGAGACTAAACTGCATAGGCAGTAGAACATGAACAGGTCAACAGTACTGGTGATACCTATGGAAAATCATAAGATGTCTAGACAAGTATGGCACTAGACAGTACTGATCAACAGTACAAGTGATACCAAAGGAAAACAATATGGTGACTACTAAGGCAGTTGACCTTGTACAGATCAACAGTACAGGTGATACCTATGGACGATCTTAAGATGACTGAACTACTATGGCAGTAGAACAAGTGCTGATCAACAGTGTAGATGATAGCTATGGAAAATCATATGATGACTAAACTACTAAGGCAGTAGAACTTGTACAGGTAAACAGTACAGGTGATACCAATGGAAGTCACATGACCACTAAACTACTATGGCACTACGTAGAACTAGTACTGATCAACAGTAAAGGTGATATTACCAAAGGAAAATCATATGTTGATTACACTACTAAGAACGAAGAACTTGTGAAGGTGATACCTGTGGAAACTCTACATACATCTGCTTCATATGGTAAACCTACAACAATTTAATCTGGCTTTATGGTACTCATTAGATTCAGATAAAGAGTATTTACACACTTCTGGGCAATTTTCCTTCAAAACACTAGCTTTCCCCCATATTAGAAATGTCCCAATGGTTCTTATCGCCCTTAAGGGGAATAAATATATTTTTATGAAAGCATCACAGCTATATTTCCATAACCAAACCTTAACTAGAGCTCTGTTCTCTCTTAAATTTTTAACTACAACAATCGCAATTTCAGAGTGTCTCTCTGAAATAACGACTAAAACAACTGCAAATTCAGCAGATTTAAATGGTAAATTAAGTGTATCACACAGGCATACCTCCAGGTCTTATTGATTTCTTTCATTTCTCACCAAAGAAACATCAGTCGGCTTCCTCTCTCTTGCAATTATTTCCATTCTTTTCTACTGAGACACCAACTTTATTACAAATATTATCAAGTAATGCATCATTTCTGACATATAAAACACCTTGACAGAGCCTACTGAAACAGCCTTCACATTCAATCATCTTAACTCTTTAAGCCCCAGTGAAAAAATTAGCAAAATTTGCAAACAGCGTAGATCCTTATGAGGCGGCTCATAATGAGCCGCCTCATCTAGATCTACACTGTTTGCCCTCTAGTCTTTGAATTCTCAATATTAAATGTCTTGGACAAGGCATTTTTTTTATTTTTTGCAGACGTAAATTTTGTCGTCTGTTTTTTGGTGCTTAAAGAGTTAAAATTTGAAATATCAATGACTTTATTGCCTAGAGACTTGGAAGATTGCAGTTTAGCCTCACAGACTGATCTTTAAAGTCTATAAATGGAATTAAATAGGAAGCTACACATTAATCACTAGGAAGATGCTTACAATGCATAATTATACTTTTCCACACCATTTAAGAAGCAGACAACATAATTTACGTCTGCAAAGTTTTGAAAAAACTTTTGTCCAAGCTATAGTATCATAATGAGAATTCCAAGATAAGAGGGCAAATAGGGTCAATCCAGATGAGGCAGCTCATTATGAGCTGCCTCATCTGGATCTATTCTGTTTGCAATTTTAATTACTTTCAATTTTGGCATTTTAGTGTTACATCTATGCAAAGATACCGCATAATTCCTAACTAAATACAGGCCTCAGGGTGTTGCATGTAAATGAAGCTGGATATATATATTCAAATAAACCTTTTCTAATCAAACACTTTCCAACTTATGATATTTGACCTAATAAGCGCACTGTGCAATTACCTTTTTCAATATGACAGCAGAAACATGGAGCAAACTTTCTTCACAATAAGCGCACGTTTCATAGAATTATTAGGTACAAAAGCAATCATAATTCAATGGTGGGAGCCTCAAGATAAGTCACAGAAGGACCAATAAGCTTTTAAAATGAACTTAAAAGATTTTGTCATCTATTCAGCTTTTGCAAACAAGCAAACAAAGCAATAAATCAGTTAAAATATGTGGGCTCACAATTATATATCTCAGAAATGTCCATAGTGTGCCCTAATTAGTGCATGTGAGGTAACTAGGTCAAACACAGTAGTGTTTAGTCATTTAGTGTTACTGCTGGAAACACTCTGCTGATATTTACTCATGCTCAGACTACGACCCCGCGGAGTAAAGCATAAACTCTCCTTTGCATTTGCGAGGACATGCTAAAAATGGCTGAGTTGCTTCCCCTGAAAATGTACCCATTCAGGTCAAGCATGCTGCAATGCTCTAATAAGCACACACTGGTTTGTTTTTCTTCGCACGGTGTGCGTATAACTTCTTTTGCTGAAACAGTATCATATAAAAACACTTTCAATATCAGCAACAACTCAATGGGTCACTTTCTTCCATCTGATAGACCAAGAAAACTGGAAAAGTGGTAAAAGGTTGGCATTTGGTGATTGCTGTCTTGCTGAACATAGTGGTAGCTCTGGCAAAGCTGTATTCACAGGGTATAATCGATTCCGCCAATTTTCGCTTCCTGCAGAGACTGTCCAAAATATTTGGCTTCCGCCAAGACTGTCTGCGAACTCTTGCTTCCTGCAGGGACTACTGTCCTTGAAAAATGGCTTCCTGCCAAGACTGTCCGCGTGATTCTGCTTCCTGCTGAGAGCCTCAGCAGGAAGCAGAATCACGCGGACAGTCTCTGCAGGAAGCCATTTATCATGTACAGAAGTCTCGGCAGGAAGCAAGAGTTTGCGGACAGTCTGGGCAGAAGCCAAATATGATGTACAGTCTCTGCAGGAAGTGAAAATAAGCGGAATCAATTATACCCTGTGGTATTTGAACACACAAAACACAACAAGCACTGAGGTAATGTGCCTGTCACTGGTTCATACCCAGGCACTAGGGCTTTGCTAAAAGCACAACTGGAGAAACAGCAACAACTTAAACACTGTCACTTTCAAAGTCTATAAAACATTTCTGGCAGAAGATTTTTTACAGCTGTTATGAAATGAAAAAGAGTCATAGTTACCAAATGACCTGATGACCAGGTCATTTGGTAACTATTACTCTTTTTCGTTTTGTAACAGCCCTTTTTTGTTTTGTAACATCCTTGAAAACATAGTTAACCAGGTTTGAGAATCAAAGTTGCACCAACTGACCATGTTTCAATAATAAACAATTACTATCAGATCAACAGCTCCCAGTAAACTAAGGTCACAGAACAACTGCTGTAGAAAAATTGGAAAAATTCATTAAACAACTTTCCAAGCTTTCCAAATGAAAAATATTCAATCCATAACTGAGCACGCAATTACACAAGCAGAAATTGAACAATGTTTTGGATGTCATTACATTCCACTCAAAAACTAGGTCAGAGCGATAAAGTTCTACAAAAACTTTCACAAATTGTCAACTGTAAATACACCTGAAAACAATATAAATCCTGATGAAAGTCTGATCATGATCTACTCTGTATGCTTACATGTATTTCTGTCCTTCACGTATAACACCTCAAAATCAAAAACAGGCTAATCCTAATTCAAAGACAGTCAATTCCTTATAGACAATGCAGTTAAATCCATGTTTATTACTTGTTGCTGTTTCAGCCCAAATTTTAAGTATTCCAGGGCCCGAGGTTATAAAACTATTTTCATGCTCAGCTGAGTTGAGCATGAAATTTTACCTGCTAATATATAGCAAATTACTGATAAGTACGGTTGTTTTCTGGCTCAGTATAGCTGAGTATGAAATTTTCTCTGCTTATGAATATGAAAATGCCAACATAAGTTGGCATTTTCATATTTATCAGCAGAGAAAATTTCATGCTCAGCTGAGTTGCGCACGAAAAAAGTTTTATAACCTCGGGACCAGTCCTATATTCAAACACTTGCATCAAATGAGCAGAAATTGGCCAATATTTTGAAAGTCAATATTGCATCCGAAATCAATCGACTCCTAGACTAGGTCACAGAAACACAATTCCAGAGAAATATTACAGCAGATTCTCGGACAGCAGCCACAGAATCCCCCAGCGATATTACTTATTGAAACATCATTATTTCTCGATTCTAAATTGTCAGTGTCAACGTCAAGTCATTACATTAATGGTGGATCACGGCCTACAGTCGCAAGACTAAACTCATTGAGTGCGGAATGCTATTACAATACTGGTAATACTGCCATCAATAGTTGTGTTAATGCAGAAAAAAAACAGTGCCTTTATGGCTTTATTTTCAGCATCAGCAATTTGTCCAACTATTGTAAATAGAATGATGGCCATAGTGATAAGAATTTAATGGTGGTATTAGTACTTAGCGATGCCTATATATATGAGCCGCGACATGAGAAAACCAACAATGTGGTTGTGCGTCCAGCGCAGATTAAGATCAGCCTGGGCATCCGCCCAGTCTGATCAGAGTCTTCGCTGTCCGCATGCAGGTAGCTTAGACCCTTAGCTCCCCTTTCAGCTCTTACCAAAGAGTCTGCGTGGAATGGGCGGATGCCTAGGCTGATCGGAGTCTGCGCTGGGCGGACAACCACATTGTTGGTTTTCTCAAGTCGCGGCTCATATATATGTATAGTGGTAGCCTGGCAAGGATGACTAACGATATAGTGGCAGTGCCTTACAAAAGTCACTGAAAATGGCAGGTATGGTATTACAACCCCTCTTTATGAAGCCACACTCATTACAACAGCAAAATTCTTTAAAACGTCATTTTGATATACACAGAATGGCTATACCACAGGGTATAATCGATTCCGCCAATTTTTGCTTCCTGCAGAGACTGTAATCATATTTGGCTTCTGCCGAGACTGTCCGCGAACTCTTGCTTCCTGCAGGGACTACTGTCCTCGAAAAATTGGCTTCCTGCCGAGACTGTCCGCGTGATTCTGCTTCCTGCCAAGGCTCTCGGCAGGAAGCAGAATCACGCGGACAGTCTCTGCAGGAAGCCATTTATCATGTACAGAAGTCTCGGCAGGAAGCAAGAGTTCGCGGACAGTCTCGGCGGAAGCCAAATATGATGTACAGATTCTGCAGGAAGCGAAATTGTCGGAATCGATTATACCCTGTGATAGTGGCAGTGCCTTACAAAAGTCACTGAAAATGGTAGGTATGGTATTACAACCCCTCTTTATGAAGCCACTCATTACAACAGCAAAATTCTTTAAAACGTCATTTTGATATACACGGAATGGCTATAGTGTTCTAAATATGTATTCTTTAAAACAGCTAATCCAGTGTAACAGCAAAATGCTTGGGAACAAATAAATGCTGTCATTGTAAAGAGGGTCCACTGTACAAGTAGTGCTTAGCAATGGTCACTGAAATGCAGTACTTAGCAATGGAACATTTGGCCATAGTGTATACCAATTGTCACTGAAAACGATAAACACCCTCTTAGTGCTTTAATAGCTTGACTAAGCTGGCAGTGAAACTGAATTTTTATGCTCGAAATTTCGATTCTATAAGCACAGTCTGCAATAAAGATCTTCTTTACTGTCTCTGACAGGAAAATTATGTCTCTGATTATTAGATGGAACTTTTGTTTCCTGTTATTATACTCTAATATATCATCTGATGACATTCTTTGTCTCTAGGAGAGCTGTTTTAAAGACATTACATAGACATTCATTTGAGTACATGATAGTCTAGAATTTTTATTTGCATCTAAAATATGTGGAAATGTAACAATAGCTGTCTGGAGACAGCAAATCTTGAAAGTTTTGTTGCTATTTATTATGCTTTTAAGTTAAGAGTAATGGAAAAATATTGAAAGTTACCATATCCCATACTTATCCTAATTAAATCATAAATTATTACCCTGATATACAGTCAACTCTCGATATCTCGAACACTGATATCTAAAAGCCCCCCCTATATCAAAGATTATAGTTTGGACACATTTCCTATTTCTACTTACGGTTCAACTCTGGATATCTCAAACTACTGATATCTTCAAGTAAATTTTCTGGGACCAGAAAATTTGAGATATCAGTAGCTTGGGAAGAATTTCGACTTTGAGATATCAAGAGTATCTCTGAATGATCCAGCTGATCAGTCTAGAACATAGTGGAGCTCATTTTGATCTGGATTACATCTTGTTTTGAGGCAGCTCATGGTCCTGCCTCAGTGGGTATTTGGACAGACATGCCAATTTTAGTGCTCCAGTTAAAGACAGGATTGATACTATATAAGGAAGATTAACTTCCACAGTGTCATTTTTTGGACGGACACACAGTGCCAAGTGTGTGCAACTATGGTTACGTACCACTGAGCCACTAGGGGAACGTCATTAGGAGAACTGAACTGAACAGTGTCATTCTGTCTCTTGATCACAGTGTCAACACCTCCAGTCAGCAAATGAAATTGGTTGAATAAATTTTCACACCTTTACCTATTCATGTAATATATGTTATTGCTGGGTACCAGAACCCCCGGCAGAGAAGTCCTGTCTTTAAGAGGGATAACTTAGGGACGGACAATTTTCCATATTTCTCCATAAAAACACAAGAATTCTGCAAAATGCTATGTCACACTCGCTTTGTGATTTTACATGAAGAACTCAATGCAAGTATCAAGCTCGTTTTTTACTCTTTTTTAGTAATAGTGGCTGTTGCCCATCTTGGATGGCCAATTTGCCTTTAATGCACGGATCATTCTGACACAAAACTGGAACAAATCCATTCATGGGTTCTTGAGACATTGTCATTTTCAAGTTTTTGCTATTTTTAGTAACAGCAGCAGTGACAGCCATCTTGGATCTTTCATTTGCATGAATTTGAAAGATATCCATTAAAGGATCCTTCTGAGTACCAATGACCCAAATTCATGTAGTGTTTCTAGAGATATTTGCATTTCAGCAGAACTGGGAAACAGAAAGAAGGTCACTGTGACCTAATTCCACTACAGATTTCATTCATTTTGATAATTTAGTAAGCCCCCCAGCCAGGGATCCAGGGGGTGGGCTTTGGGGCTAAAGCCCCGCCACCTGGAGCTGTGTGTCCAATGTAATGCAGGAATGTAGGTAATAAGGAGCATCTGATGATAATTTGAGATGATATTCCAAAAGGTGAGACTGAAATATATGTTGTGACATCTTATTGGAATTATCATGATTTTTAATCACATATTTCATTTTATCTGGAACCCTGATTATGACATCTTTCTTCGGGCCCTTAACCCCACCAGTGGTCCAGAGAGAGCCCCGCCAGCTAGTTGTGGTCTAGATCCAGGCCTGCCCCCACTGTTGCTCAATGTAAAATTTCTGGCAATTAACTTGGTTGTTTTTGCTTTTTTTAGTAACTGATGCCATCTTGGATTATCAACCTGGCTGAATCTCACCATTCTGACACCCTGCAATCTGTTCATGCTTCGTGTGAAATTTGAGAACCATGGTAGCAGTGGTTTCGAAGGAGATGTCAGCTTAAATGCTAGAATATCACTGGTAATGAATTTGTCATTTTACAGACTGCTGTATGTGTAAAATGACAATTTATTTGCAAAAGGACAAATAATTTTTGCTTTTATACTTTCCCTAGACATGTTAAACGCAAGCTCTGATCTGTCTGCTGTTATTGCCTGTATGTGTACAAAGGAAGTAAATTTCTCCCTTGATTCTTCATTGTTTGCAGAGCGAAGAGCTGGACCAGATAACGTATGAGCCGCGACACAAGAAAACCAACAATGTGGTTGTGCGACCTGCGCAGACTCAGAACAGCCTGGGCATCCACCCAGTCTGATCAGACTCTTCGCCAAGTATTTAAAGGGTGGCTAAGGGACTGAGCTACCTCCATGCAGACAGCGAAGACTCTGATCAGACTGGGCGGATGCCCAGGCTGATCTGAGTCTGTGCTGGACGCACAACCACAATGTTGGTTTTGTCGCGGCTCGTATATAATGTATATAGGTTTCGAAGAATAAGATACCAGCCGTGACACGAGAAAAACAACAAAGTGGTTGTGAGCTCAGTGCAGACTCAGATGAGCCTGGGGGGATGATCAGAGTCTTCGCTCTCTGCATGGAGGTAGCTTAGACCCTTAGCAACCCTTTAAGTGCTTAGGGAAGAGACTGGTCAGACCGGGCAGATGCCCAGGCTGATCTGAGTCTGCGCTGGGAACACAACCACTTTGTTCGTATTCTTGTGTCGCGTCTCATATTTTTTTCTTAATTCTCAATGAAAACATAAGTTGGGACTCCTCATTAGAAACATCTCAGCAAGGCCGTTATAATGAGGGTCACATCATATTGTCGCATATTCAAGTTACAAAGCAGACACAAATCTACCAAAACAAAAGGTTCTAAAGGGGAGATATCTCATAAAGTATGATAGCAAGAGGTACCATTTTTGTACCCGACGTATCATCATGACCTGTTCTACATAACTGTGAAGTATCATGAAAATATTCCAAAGGGTATTCAAGTTAAAAAGCAGACAAGAAAATTTTTATGGATAGGCAGACATACAGATGGATGAATGGACAGATGGATGGATGGATGGACAAACACTAGGCTTATTGCTACATGTATATCCCGAAACGTTTCGTTCAGGGGATGAAAACTGCAGTGTACAGGAGGCTGTTCAACATGTACGAGACTATTTGTCTTCTTAGTCTGAAAGGTTAAGCATTGATCAGTATTATCTGACTGAAAGGTACAGTGCTGTACAGTATCAGCTGCATGAAAGCTACAATACATGCAATGTATAGTATCATCTGACTTAAAGGTACATTATTGTACAGTATCATCAGACTGAAATGTATAGTATTGTACAGTATCATGTGACTGAAAGGTACAGTGTTGTACAATATCATCTGACTGAAAGGTACAGAACTTTTTATTACCATCTGACTGAAAGGTACAGTATTCTTCAGTATCATCTGACTGAAAGGTACAAGCTTTACACTACCATATGACTGAAAGTTATAGGACTGTACAGATCATCTGACATCTGACTGAAAGGTACAGTATTGCTCAGTATCATCTGACGGAAAGGTACAGAACTGTATACTACCATATGCACAGTATCCGAACTGACTGTACCATCTCTTCCGGTTTTCATACCGTTGAATCGAGGGTACAGAGTTCGCTTATAACCAGTGGTCGGAAATCATTATGTTTTGAGATTTTATCCGGAATCTGCTGCGTCATTTATAGTTTTTCAGCTTCGAAGATGTAAAGAGGTAAGTTTGATATAATTTGCTCTTCGGTCTTTTACTTTATTACCCTGTACAATGAAAACCTCATGGCCGTCACAGAAATTTTATTCCGAACAGCTTAATTTAACACGAGTTTGTGTCGTGCAAAACCTAGCTATCATCCTATTATCAAAACTAACAAACTGTAGATTGATAACGCCTTCCGTTTATTTTAAAGATTTTTTATAAAACATGTAAGAAAAGGCTGAAAATGGAATTAGAATCATGCCAGGGGCCACTTGAATATTGTACCGTTTACTACCCACCCATACACGACATTGTACAGAACAATAAGGTAAAAGACCGAAGAGCCAATTATATTAAACTTACCTCTTTACATTTTCGAAGCTGGATAACTATAGATGACGCAGCACATGCCGGATAAAATCCCAAAACATAATGATTTCCGACTACTGGTTATAAGCGAATGTTTGTACTCTCGATTCGAAGCTATGTAAACCGGGAGAGCTGGTACAGAGAGTTCGGACACTGTGATATAACTGCAAGGTACAGAACTGTACATTACCATAAACTGAAAGGTACATGATTGTACAGATCATCTGACTGCATAAATTTCATTTTTGATGATTTATATTAAGTTATAAAAATCATACATTAAATTTTGTAGTGTATTTGTACAAGGACAAATAGTTTGTTAAAGGACAAATTAAGTAAACTATCAGTTTCGTCCTTTCATATATTATAATAGCATACAGAACATAGATATAAAGTTGACCATAATGAAAGCGCACCCCTCACCAAAGTCTATGTGCATGGGGAGTATAGTAGGGATAAAAAGATAAAAAGTAAGTGAATTAAGAGAGAACTTCTACTAAGGGCTGTATACAGTGGTACTTCTGAGAAACTTTTTCTTATTTCTCCATAAAAATATAACCTAGAACCTTCTCACACTTTTTTTTTTTTTTGGGGGGGGGGGGGGGGGGGGGGTGGGGGGGGGGATATCACATCTTTTCATAAAAACTCAAGTTGTGATGCCTCAAAAGAACCTCATAATGTGCTTAAGTATTGGGACAATTAAAAACCAGAGGGCCAATGGCCCTATATCGCTCACCTGAGCACTGAGGCACTGAGGTTACAGCAACAAAACACCATGCACAACAGCAATAAAAAACACCATTTATGTAGAGGATAATATCACAAACATTTATGCAAAAAAATAAGCTTTATCCCCCATTAATGGCTTCTCAGAAGATCTTTGGCAAAAAAAAAAAAATGTGAAAATTTGGCCTTTCAGCTGCAATGGCAACCAATCAAAATCAGGTGAAATATTCATATGGCTGGTAGAGGACTACTCCAGGAACATTTCTGTGAAGTTTTGTCAAAATATCTGCAGTAATACAGAAATAAATAGCAAATGTCCACTTTCCTCATTATAAGTCTACAGAAAATTTAAGTTGCCATAGCAACAAATTCACATGGGCAATGATAATATAAAACATACTTTAGGTAGAGGTTAAAATTATCAATATGTATGCTAAGTATCAGCTTCATCCCCCTCATGGCTTCACTTTTCCCATTATGAGTCAATGGAAACTATAAGTCGCCATAGCAACCAAAGTTCTTATGGGATTGGAAGACAAAGAATAAAATTTATGTAGAAACTACTGTCATCAACATGTTTGCACAATATCAGCTTCATCCCCTATATGGCTTCTGAGCAGAAGATTTTTTTTTTTCGAAATTTACACTATATTTTGCCATGGCAACCAATCAAATTCAGCGATTTGGAGAAAATTCATATGAATTGTAGAGGACTACTAAAGAAATATTTCTGTAGAAAAAAAATTAAATAACTGCAGTTAGTTAGACAGCAAAAATTGCCAATTTCCATTTTCCTCATTATAAGTCAATGGAAACTCTTAGTTGCCATAGCAACCAAACTGCTGGAGCAACTGCCATGAAAAACAGTAATTCTATAGAGGCTAGTACTAAGGTTCTTTCTGTAAAGTTTGAGCTTTATTGGCGACACAGTTTCTGCGAAGATGATTTTTTAATATTTTTCTATTTTTAACCATTCGGTTGCAATGGCAACCCGCCAAATTGCGCAATTTGTATAAATTTAACATGGCTGGTTAAAGACTATTCAAGGTACATTTCCATGAAAGTTTTGTCAAAATATCCACAGTGGTATAGCAATAAATGCAAATTTTCCATTTTGCCATTATAAGTCAATGGCAACTTTCAGTTCCCATAGCAACCAAACTGTTAAAGCAATTGCCAAGAAAAACAGTACTTTTATAGAAGCTAGTACTAAGATCCTTTCTGTGAAGTTTGAGCTTTATTGGTTGCATAGTTTCTGAGGAGATGATTTTTGAATATTTTTTCTATTTTTAAACATTCGGTTGCCATGGCAACCAGCCAAATTGTGCAATTTACATAAAGTTCATGTGGTTGATAGAGGACTACTCAAGGAACATTTCTGTAAAAGTTTTGTCAAAATATCTGCAGTGGTATAGCAATAAATGCAAATTTTCCATTTTGCCATTATAAGTCAATGGCAACTTTCAGTTCCCATAGCAACCAAACTGTTAGAGCAATTGCCAAGAAAAACAGTACTTTTATAGAAGCTAGTACTAAGATCCTTTCTGTGAAGTTTGAGCTTTATTGGTCGCATAGTTTCTGAGGAGATGATTTTTGAATATTTTTTCTATTTTTAACCATTCAGTTGCCATGGCAACCAGCCAAAATGTGCAATTTACATAAAGTTCATGTGGTTGATAGAGGAATACTCAAGGAACATTTCTGTAAAAGTTTTGTCAAAATATCTGCAGTGACATAGCAATAAATGCAAATTTTCAATTTTTCCCATACAAGTCAATGGAAACTTTAAGTTGCCATAGCAACCAAAGTTCTGAAGTGATTTGGATAAAAAACAGTATTATTGGTTCCCCCTGCCTATAGATGCTATATATAAAATTTGGTAACAATGGGCCTTGTAGTTTCAGAGGAGATGTCGTTTGAAAATATTGACGGACGGACGACGGACGGACGGACGACGGACGGACGACGGACGACGGACGACGGATGCCTGCCTATACTATAAGCTCACCTGTGAGCCTTCGGCTCAGGTGAGCTAATGATTAATTTTCCATTTGTGCAAAATGGAAAATTAATTATTCTAGGTGTCCTAAAATTTAGGCATATAACAGTACTTTTCATGGACAACCAGCAGTATCACCAAGCACATCCCTTGCCAATAGCTTTTATAATAATGGTGTGAATCAAGTGAACATTAAAGCAGTTTCAAATAATGCCAAAAAGTCTAGTTCACAGTGACCAGTGGTGGTCATACACTGAAACATGGCCTGGCTGATTAGCCTGGCTTGTCCTGTACTTGCCCAGTATCCACTTACTGTGGTGACAGGAAGTTAAGGTTATGGCAAAGACAACTGAGGTAATGACAGAAATAAACTGGATTCACAAGAAAGATAATTATGCCACTAAACAACTCAGGTGCTATGAATGCATATGCAAATCTTGTGACCTCAGCAAAAAGCTGACCCTAGAACCCCTTAGCCAATGACCGTAACTTATCCTCAAAAGACTGATTTAATATTAGGCTTGGACTGGCCAGGACAGATCAGGCCATATAAACCAGGCTATGTTTCAATGTATGCCCCAGTGTAGGGATTAATGAAACATGGCAGAGGCAAAGCAGAATAAAAACACAACATCTGTAACTCACGTTAGCATGAAATACATACAAGCTGAAAGAACAAGACAACAACACTCATACATATCAGATCACAAGAAAATTAACACACAAATTATGAGTCACTCCAAAACATAAGAATAATGGTTGACTTTGAAGAAATTTGAAGAAATGAAGCTTGTTTTAAACTAAAGCATTCCCTGGTTTATAAGGTGGTGTTATAATCTCTTAAATTAGCAGATGCACTGATAATGAAAAATGCTTTGAACATCTCGGCCCATGATGTCAGAGGTATTAGTATGTTTACAGGTATTAATATGTATGTAGTATGTAGCAATTAATTGGTAATGTTTGTTGTTATACCTATATGGCCCGATACGGAAATAAAATCTATTCCAATCTATTTTTTTGTTTAATTGTACACTTAATGTTTGCGGTGTAACAATATTTGTGATTTTCACAGTCAACAGAATTGCATAAATTTAAATACCTGTGAATATCATTGTTTTTATAAAAGAGTATCTAAGGCATTTTTAGAAAAGAGTATTATGCAAACACAACAAATCTATGAACTTAAAAATACCAGGGTTTCTGTCTAAAATTGTGAAACTGACCTCAACAAATAGGTGCTGTGACCCTAAAACACCTTAGGCATTGACCTTAAAAGCTATGCCTTTATACAGACCTGAAACATGGCATAACAAAGTGACTGTGCACTGTATAATAGGTGGTGTGAATATACAATGGAAACAAAATACATGCATACACAGCAAAAGTTAAAGCCTCTTATCTTACAGGGCTGCGACAGTTGGCGCCAACTTGCAAACAGCATTCCCAAAAGAGATTCCAAAATGTCTCAAAATGTTTACAGGTGTTCTCAATTCCTTGCATGCATCACAGGCATTAGTTCACATATTGCTGGAATTCACAATATTTTTTAAATGTTGGAAAAAAAAAACATGAATTTTTTTTTCTCAAAATAGAAGAACGTGTGAGAAATTTGATACCGAGGGGTTGGTGACCTACCAAACTAAATTGTGACTGATTGGAGTTTAGAATCATTTCATATTTTTTTTTTTTTTTTTTTTTTTTTTTGCAATTTCCTATCTCTAACTGGAACCCCAGCAGTCGCAGCCCAGTGAGAAACTAGCTTAAGAATTGGATAAATCTCATACATTAAAACTTAGTTAAGTTGTCCAGATATTGTTTGCAGCTATAGTTTTCATGAAGTTTCTGCAAACGTTTTTGTTTAAATGGAAGATTACTTTCTACCCACTAACTGATGAAAAAGGTGCATTGACTATACACAAATCTAAATGTGTGAGGTAAATAAAAGCCGTGGCCATCAGGTTCCACTACACTGTTAAAACATGCTTTTGTGAACATGCACAGTCAGGGAGAAACACAGCCAAATTTCACAGCCTCCCCTTAAATGAACCCCTTACTTCACCCAGGTCACCAAATGGCATCAATGAAACTCAGTTTGTTGCAAGGTCCCTAGTCTAAGAAAAATTGGTGAAACAAATGTTCTTTGGATTCTGTCACGTGGTGGCAAGTCATGTAGATTGTAATAAACAGAATGTATTGTCCATCAATAATTTGCATGCTGTTCTCAAGAAAATATTGGAAGAACGACAACCATAGTCTGTCATTGCCATTGTCAACATACAAGTAGTTTTCCTTAGAATTCCAATCACCAAATTCAGTTTTAGATAAGGAGACATTTAAGAGGTATGGAGCCAGTGACATGGCCCAGAGGTTATAAAACTTAGAGTACATTCTAAAACTCAAAATAAAGCACAATGATTGGCTGCTTCCGAGCACATGCTCGGAAGCAGCCAATCAGTGTGCTTTATTTTGCGTTTGAGATTTTTATCAAGTATTATAACCTGGAACCATGGTTTGACAAGGGAGACAACTTTAAAGACTACTATCTACTTCCCAAGTGAATCCTTTCTCTCGGGGGGCTACTCTTGAAAGAAAGAATTTGCTCTCTGAGAGCAAATTCTTTCCTTTAATAGTAGCCCCCTATGAGAGGGGAGACAAACACTTCCAGATCAGAGTGATCTCTATTGACTAGTCTAGTCTAGTCCATAACCTTGCAAAATTGTTGAGGCACCACAAGTGGCCGGCTTTCTTTTCTCTAACTCTGCTGGAACAGTCCATGACTCACAGGCATACAGAAATATAGATATGACAAGTAAAGGAGCACATCAGTTTCACCTTTGATCCAAGAGATACGTTCTTATCTCTCCATATTTTGGCCTCAGCTTTGTCAGAGCTGCAATGGCTTGTGCAACCCCTGAGAGACTCTTCAGTTTTCAGCCATCATGATTATCTGAGACAAGTGCTCCAAATTATTTGAAGTCTATATATGTTCCCAACTTCTTCCCTTTTATCTTGATCTCTTTCTGGATGCAACTGGCGTCCTTTGACCGTGACAGTGAGTGTATTCTACATCTTGAACTAACAATTTTTTAAAAGCTTCAACAGAATCATCATATTTCAGCCCATTAATCAGCACTTGCACCTTGCCTTCCATAATGACCCTATTAGTACTAAAATGGAGCCCCTGACGCTCAGTAAGCAAAGCTCTAGCCTGCTGATCAAGCGGTCCCGGGTTTGAGAACTGCACGAAGTGGAAATTTTTACAACCGTAAACGGGGCTCCATTGCCCTCAGCCTTTCATAATCACTCTCCCATTGTCCTGATATGACTGAAATACTGTTTAAAAAAAACACAAAACTGCAAGTCATTCATCATCTATAGTACTAAGACGGAACTGACTGAGCAGACAGGAGAGGTCCAAATCAGTCCAAGTTTGATAGTCTTAGGCAGAATTCTTATCAACTGTTACCATGGCTACATTGAACATAGCATTTCAATATCACCCTTCTAGCCCCTCGATATGACTGGCTTACTATTGAATGGGCCATAAAACCACAATTCATTCATCTTCCATCAACTGTTCCAGAACAAAGTCCAAAGATGTCAATAAGGCAATGTTTCTAAGCAACCATTAGGACTGACCATCAGTACTGTATTTTTTTTGGCTATAGAATAGGAGTTCCTCCTCTCTAGAAAGACACTAAATATGTTTTCATTATAGGGATCAAACACGGTTTTTCATACATTAGTGTTTGCAAGGTCCCAAGGGAAATGTTGAAAACTGAGGCCTTTGGCCTCGGTTTTCAACATCACCCAAGGGTCCTTGCTAACATTAATGCATTGGAAAAAATGTTGGATCGCTATTATTGCATAAATTCAGCTACAATGCTACAAAAATAACGAAAATGTTGGCCCACTATTTTTCAGCCTCATCGCCATTACCTTGCTGATATCTACAAGCACTATGCATGTCTATAAAAAATCCTTGTTTCAGGCCATTGTCAGCTACATGAATTTTTGTGCAACCTTTAGCATTTCACAAGTCATAATTATGTTCATCAAAGTTTTCACTCAATGTCATCTGCACTTTCATTTTTACAATATCCGATTTTGTGTAACTCTTTCGTTATAGTCTTTAATAGATATCTTCAACTGCAGTCTTGCCACTCGTTTCTGTACTGATGAAGTATTGCCCTGCAACTTGCATATAAAACGTCGCTAAGGTGGTCATTATCAGCCAGTGAAAACCCATATTAATACATGGTTTTATGTTCGTTAAAACATGCCTATTAATAGAGTGTGACACCTATATTTATGCATTAATATATATTATAATACCTTTTTTATAAATTTTCACCCAGAGTTTTGATATGATAATATGTTTTACTAAAAACTAGGAAAAATACCCTGGAATATTTCTAACAACTCCCATTTATTTAGATCTCAGAAATGCACCTACCGTTTGCTGGCTTCCCTCTTGTAGACTTTGTGAGGGGCATATTCACTGTCTGTGTCAGATTCCGAGGTTTTCTGACGTAGGGTAACGTCAGTATTCAGCTCAAGGGTCTGTGCAGTTCTCATGTTCTCAACCATTTTGTAAGAGTTATTGTAGTATCACCTACAAAAAATTATTGCTACTATCAGGATTTTCTTTGTTCAAATTTCTCCATAAAATCATATGTTGTGGCCCCTCATTAGAACCATCTCGCTGAGATGGTTCTAATAAGGGGTTACAAAATATATTTCTGCTGCGAAATAAGAAAAAATATCCTTTAATTATCCCTGTTACATAAGAAGTATGTTGAGGGGCACGAATGTTTTAAGGTTCTTCACAGTGCGACTATGCCAATATTGGCCATGCACTTAACTGGTAGATGTAGATGTAGATGTAGATGTTACTCCTTCTTATCTGGAGCACATTTGAGCTTTTGTGAGACCTGCAATTCCTAAAGGTTAGTTCTACAAGTTTAAGGAATTGCAGGTCTCAAAAAGCAGTCATTATCATTCGAGTCTGCAGCCTGTACAATTTGAAGGGGGTTTCTTCAATAAACCCCAAAAACTAAAGCAGGCTGTGGGAGCAGATTCAGCCCAGCATCTATTTGCATCAGATCAAGTCTACAAACATGGAGACATGCAGACACTTTTCACCAGTCTGCCATGGAAATACTGCATAATGCAACTTATTTACTAATTTGTTAAATAATGTGAGTGCAATTGCTGCAGCTAAGCTTATAAAATACAATCTTAAATCACTGATTTAGAGATGCTAAATGGTAATGTATTCGTGTTGTGCAAATCAGTACTGTACAATGAAAACAAACAAATATGGCTTCCACACCAGAGATGAACATGCTGACAAATAATCAGTGACTTAAGAGTGTTATAGGTAATCTACCTTCTCAACTGTACTCATATTACTCAACAAATTACTAAATAAGTTGAACTAGAGGTGGCAGTAAGCATGGCTTACTAAATACCCCCCGCGTTTAACAGTTAGGCATGCATGTTATGACAACTACAAGTGCACATCTATATACCAATATCTGTTCACATATTTAATATCAGTCAAAAGGTTTAGGAGATGTAGCGACAACAAACTCTGTTTTCCAAGACTACAAAGGGGCACAACAAAGCTGGAAAACCCTTTTGAGAAAAACAGAGCAATTTGTGCCAACTCTTTCTTCTACTGTATCTGTGCACCAAATCTGAATAAAATGGAAGTGAAAATGGCATAAAAAAAACTTCAAACTAGGGCAAAACCTATAAAAAAAGGGGCATAACTCATGCAAAAAGGGTTAATGTACATCTTCATTCCAATATGTGTTCGCACACTTAATTTCAAGAAAATCCGTCAAATGGTCTTAAAGTAGTAGCGATAACAAAGTTTTCTTACGAAAACTACAAAAGGACATAACTCAGCAGGAAAACCTTTCCGGAAAAACTGAACAATATGTATCAGCTCTTTCCATATGCTGCATCTAGTAACCCAATTTGAATAAAATGGAAGCAAAAAAGGCAAAAACCCTATAAAATAGGGCAAAAATATCAATAAGGGGCATAACTCAGGCAAAAAGGGGCAGAATTTAAAATCAAAACCCTAAAGCACATCTTCATACCAATATCTATTCACATACTTAATTTCAAGAAAATCCGTCAAACCATCTACGAGGAGTTGCGATAACAAACTTATTTCACATAAAATACAAAGGGGCATAACTCCGCAATAAAAACCTTCCAGGAAAAATTGAAAAATACGTATCCACTATTTTCTTATGCTGCATCCACGGACAAAATTTGAAACAAATTGGAGCAAATTTAATGCAAAAACCCTATAAAATAGGACAAAAAATATCAAAAAGGGGCATAATTCAGGCAAAAAGGGGCAGAATTTAAAATCAAAACCCTAATGCACATCTTCATACCAATATCTGTTCACATACTTAATTTCAAGAAAATCCGTCAAACCATATAGGAGGAGTTGCGATAACAAACTTATTTCACAAAAAATACAAAGGGGCATAACTCCGCAATAAAAACCTTCCAGGAAAAATTGAAAAATACATATCCACTATTTTCTTATGCTGCATCCAAGGACAAAATTTGAAACAAATTGGAGCAAATTTAATGCAAAAACCCTATAAAATAGGGCAAAAAATAACAAAAAGGGGCATAACTCAGGCAAAAAGGGGCAGAATTTAAAATCAAAACCCTAATGCACATCTTCATACCAATATCTGTCCACATACTTAATTTTAAGAAAATCCGTCAAACCATATAGGAGGAGTTGCGATAACAAACTTATTTCACGAAAAATACAAAGGGGCATAACTCCGCAATAAAAACCTTCCAGGAAAAATTGAAAAATACGTATCCACTATTTTCTTATGCTGCATCCATGGACAAGATTTGAAACAAATTGGAGCAAATTTAATGCAAAAACCCTATAAAATAGGGCAAAAAATATCAAAAAGGGGCATAACTCAGGCAAAAAGTGGCAGAATTTAAAATCAAAACCCTAATGCACATCTTCATACCAATATCTGTTCACATACTTAATTTCAAGAAAATCCGTCAAACCATCTAGGAGGAGGTGCGATAACAAACTTATTTCACGAAAAATACAAACTTATTTCACGAAAAATACAAAGGGGCATAACTCCGCAATAAAAATCTTCCAGGAAAAAATGAAAAATACGTATCCACTATTTTCTTATGCTGCATCCATGAACAAAATTTGAAACAAATCGGAGCAAATTTAAGGCGTTGCGGACGGACGGAAGGACGGAAAGACGGACGGAAGGACAACGTCAAAACAGTATACCCCCCTCAAACACAGTTTGCGGGGGGTATAATTATGCAGTATTTTCATCTCTTTTCAGTGTATTATTGAAGAGATAGGCTTGTATCACTACCATGCCGAGTAAAGGAGGCTAAGCTAGTGATTATCACTTCTATGTGATACTCAAGCTGTGTTTGAAGCTGCTGTAAAATTCTTTTGCTTTAGTGAGCTAAGATCGACTGATTAGTCCCGTGATCTTAGGAAAGCCCCAGGGCAAGTCTATACCCTGTCTCTTTCTATTTATAGTTTTGATAAATAATTTTTTACCTGAGTATTATTTATCATTCAATCCATGTGTCGAACCCCCATGCTCCGAAATTTGAATCCCCAAATTCCACTTCATACCCCAGATTTTATAAACAAAGGATACAGTTTAAAAATTGGTGGAAATACTACAGTCAAACTTTGGTAGTTCAAACGTCAATTCTTCGAATCCATCGGAAACTTCGAATACTTCCGAAGATCCCGAATTTTTTTGCTATGCATTCTATACAAATTCGCCTCGGTAACTTCGAACGTTGATAGTTCGAAAAATCGAAACACTGAGCCAGAGCCACTGCACTTCTCGTATAGATATGTATACCAAGAAGACTTGACAGGATGCTGAGACCAGCCTACACAAGCATTCCTGCTTAGTAGATGGCCTGGTATCCGGAAGATACCAGTAAGTTAGTTTAAACATATTTTATTTCTCTTTTTCATAACATATATGTATTACGATATACAAAATATACTAGGACTGAAACAAAAGCAAAATGCTTATTTGGTTCTTCTCCCATAAGTTAAGGCATGGATGGAAGAATCTAAATCATTTTGCAAATATTAAAGCGCAAATATTCATTACAGAATTGCATCAACGGCCAATAGCACTCTCGGATTTGTTAAGAGAAACTTGAAAACTAAGTCCCCAAAAGTCCGAGAAATGGCCTACCAGACCCTTGTTCGTCCCCAGCTGGAGTACGCTTCAGCAATATGGGACCCCCACACAAAAGATAAGACCCACAAAATTGAAATGGTTCAGCGGCGTGCTGCAGGCTGGACCATGAGTGATTATGCCAGAACAACTAGCATCACTTCATTGTTGCAGCAGTTGGGCTGGCAGACATTAGAAGAGAGACGAAATGTGGCCCGTCTCTGTCTCTTTTACAAAATTGTAAATGGCATTGTTGCCGTCCCCTTACCCGAATACATACAGCCCACCCATAGGATATCCAGATACTGCCATTCTATGACGTTTCGTCAAATTCAAACTGGCAAGAATTCCTATAATTATTCCTTCTTTCCCCTGGCAATTGTCCAGTGGAATGCCCTTCCAGAAAATGTTGCAACTTCTCCAAGTCTTGACTTGTTCAAGGCCGCAGTTGGAGAGTTGCAGCATCCCCAACCCTCAACATAAAATGCTTGTTTTTACCTAGGTTTTCTGTTTTTAGACCCTATCCTATTTTTTTTGATCAGCCCATGATGATGTGTTTTTTATGGCTCTCATCCTTTTTGCACTATATTTTTACCTGTCATCTTTATATTACCTCACTGTCATGCTTTAAATCAACCCTTTTTCACAACATGACGCGCAGATCCTGCCAAGAATGCTCGCGAGGGCGTAGGCAGTGTAGTGGTTGCGCATTAATGAACGGGGTAGGCCAGCAGGAACGGCTTACCGTCGGACTGGAAGAAACGAGTAAGCCGTGCTCTGGGCGACAGACTGGCGCGAAGTACACACGTGGGTGACTCGTGGGCTCTGGATAGATGATTCTGGCGGTTAGAAGACAGAAGTAATGCGGGCTTAAAGGTAAGAACAACCCTGCATTTACTTTATTGGTGGCAGCGTACTCGAACCCATTCCCGACATGCTTTTTATAGCGGCAATCGCTGTGAAAGTGCTGTCCAAATCTGCCACGGCAAACAAGTTCTAGCTTTTGCCAAAGATCAAATTAGCTGCAAAACGAGAACATGCAAGCTGAAAAGAAATTGTTAGCTTGTCTCGACTAGACCTTGAACTTCAATTCTGAGGTGGAGGGGGAAAGTGGACATAGCAGGCAGAACGAATATTTCAGCATTGAAGTGGCATCGGAGAGCCAGGATAAAGAAAGTTGCAGCTAGGAAATTTGATGGGGCTGAAAGGAAAGCAGAAGCAGAAGGCAGTTCAGGGCAAGACAGACAGTTTTACACAGCGAGAATACTACAAGCTCGTGGCTACTGTGTAGTAGGACAATTCCTGTTGCACTTTTAGCTAACAAAGAGTCGGCAGCTACATGGAACTGGAAGTTCATTGAGTGAAGATGGGTTCCAGAAACAACGGCCTACATTGAGGAAAAGACACTTCTAGCAATGTACAACCACAAAGAGGTTTGGTCTTAGGTCTGCAAGTCAAAGGACCATGAATTTCGAGCAAGACGACAGGGATGGCTTGGTTGGCGTCCTGCGGAGATATACTGTGTACAAGTAGCGAGAAATGGACCCAGATTTATTTCCAAGCAGAAGGAGCTGTCTAAGAGCCGAAGTTATTGGAAGTGCAGTCATGAGCCATGCAGATGAGATACTGGAAGAAGGCCATGTTAGCGTCAGAATCAGTAATTCAACGAGAGAGCCAGAGTCATCTGATGCGCCAGATAATGGAGAGTTATGCTATCGCAATGGTAGCGTATCTCAGGCATAGGTGGAGGGTATGCTATCGCAATGGTAGTGTCTCTCAGGCGACCGGAAACTACTGCGCCATGAGAAGAGTTGCTTTTGATGGTTTTGCATAGTTCTAGAGCTACCTGCAGAGCGAGCTGCTTGCACTGGGACTGACCATTTGAGCCTGATTTGGTTATTAGGGTTAAACGCAATGGTGTTGAAGAAACTGCGTAAGGGCTGATAGCCAGTGGGGAGCCTTTACCCGGGAGGTTGTCGACTCAGTTCTGTTGATGTTGCGGATATACTTCTGGTGTTGGGGGCGGGGTGCACACCGCTGGGACGCCAGAGGCCAGGGCGGCAGTCATGGTGAGCTGGGGGGCCCATTGGTTTACATGATCTCCTGGATGTGAAACAGAATCCAGCAGGGCAGCAGTCGTATCATAGGATCAGCGGAGACTAAGTGTCTGGCAGAATAACCAGGTTGGACAGAATGGCAAGCCCGTTCTGTTTGTAATGGTGAAGCCTGTATGGTACGCAGCTGGTCACAAAGAAAACCGACAACAGAACATGACTGGGTGAAACCAGTTCATCATCAGAAGATGCAAGGCTGGCAGTAGGTTCTGTGCAAATTAGATGCAGTAACTGTGAGATGGACTTGCGATGCAACAGTGAATCAGTGGTAATAGTTTCCAGATTAGAATGCAGGACAAGACTGATAGTCAAGGATTGAGGTCAGTGTTCTATGGCTGTTGGCAATGCTGGGAAATGGCTACGAGCTCAACAGCATGACAGAAATACTGGAAGTATGATGTCGGTGCACTTTTGTGTTCTACGGGTGTTGGCAATGCTTGGAAACGGCTACGAGCTCAACAACATGACAGAAATACTGAAGGTACCATGTCGGTGCACTACCGGAAGTACTTGAGTCTAATCCAGTGGATGTCCTGTAGCAAATGATCAGCAAAGAGTTAAAAAAGGTGTTGCTGTGAAGCCTTTGGAACAGGTGATCGTACAGTCTTATTGGTACCACAGAAGATGTCAGGAATTTGAGAGGGCGATATAGGGTCTTTATAGATTCCTATGGGCTATGTAACTTCGCGATACATAGAAAAAGATTGACAGGCATTGCTGCTGATGTAGTAAATGTGATGTTGAGGACATCAGAAAAGGCTGTGGCAATGAGCGAGTCAATAGTATTAGAACAGTTCGCAACAGTGTCTGGGGAGTGCCCTCAAATTGCTGACGGTGCTGTGGGATCCATGACAGATGTGGGCAGCAAATGGAGCCAGGGACATTACAGCAAGAAAAGAGACTGTTGTAGCGCAGGCCTGCACGGTTTAGGTTCTGTAGTTTTGGCAAGGGTTTGTGCAGTAGCAGACCAGAATAAATGGATGTCCTTCCTCTTTTCCAGCATTGGAGAAAGGGGAGAAATGGTGGAGTTTCCCTTTCTAGCATTCTAGAGAGGGTAACATGGAGCAGCACCCCATGGAGAGAACCTTCCTGGCATCAGGGAGGAGAGGGAGATATATCCCTTGGAGGGGGTGCAGTGTTCCCAATCAATTTCTAAGTTGCGGGTTTTCATACCCCCAATTAATGAAATCTGCGGGTATGAAGCTGAAATTTGAGGGTACAACGTAGGGAAGCAAAATAAAACAAAGACAACATGCTGGAATAGCTGTAAATTAGCTGTTTTTAAAAGGAAATTGTAAAAGTGACTTAGTGTATGCATATACATTAATTCAAGTATAAAAGGCAGTTAATTTCAGCTGTGCCATAACCGTATGTAGCAGACGCTAAGTCACTTCATCAAGGTCGTAGTGAAAAGGGCTAATTACCGACACAAATCCCACGGAAATTTCCGTAAGAATTTACTCATTAGGAAATACAATACACTACTATTAGCGAGGTGCTGGATATTACCAGTTTACTGGCTTCCGTTATTGTAACAATCTTCAGTGTGAACCGGATACCAGGCACTTAGCAACGCATAAATAAACTGCGGTACTATTTTTAGAATGCACATCAAACGCTTTTTGCGGGGAAAAAGTAAAAACGAGCAATAAAAACTAGTAAACAAATAAAAAGCTAATCAAAATAGCAAACCCAGCAATGAAATCCGATGAGATTTTATTTTTATTTTTCCTAAAAAAACGTGCGTGAATGCACGTGTTCGGTAAAAAATTTATGCGCGATCTTTTAAATCTTTGCGTGAATCACGCACAATTCTACGTGAATGGGAACACTGGGGTGTCTTTAAATTTTTGGAGGCCAGAGTGAAGATCCAGAGAAGACGAGCCATGGATGATCAGGCGACTGGCTGCACTCCTTTTGAATAAAATGGGGGAGAGTGTAGTGGTTGCGCATTAATGAACGGCGTAGGCCAGCAGGAACGGCTTACCGTCGGACTGGAAGAAACGAGTAAGCCGCGCTCTGGGCGACAGACTGGCGCGAAGTACACACGTGGGTGACTCGTGGGCTCTGGATAGATGATTCTGGCGGTTAGAAGACAGAAGTAATGCGGGCTTAAAGGTAAGAACAACCCTGCATTTACTTTAGCAGTATACGAAGATAGATAGATAGATACATCTTTTACAAAATAATAATGGGACGAAGACTCCTGCAACGAAACCTCCATGGGGCGAAACGTCCCGATACCCTTTCATGTCTTTGTTCTGTACTGAGTCTGACACTGTCTGAACAACAATTGATGATGGAGGTAGTCCAGCTCCGGACCGAAATTATTTCAGAAACAAAGTTTCTAATTTAGGTCCAGCACCTGTAAGTCTTCCTCAGTGTGGGTATTTCAGATGCTGATAAAATCATTTTGGCACATTGTAAACTATACATTAATCAATATATTATGTTTTCTTTTTGATAAATAACAGCCTTTTTCTTATTCTGACCTTCCCAAAGTGTCTTACTTCAAATATATTGGCGATTTTTCATTCGTAGCTGTGAGAATGTTTACGACGACCGCCATGTTTGCTTGGGATTTTCCCAAAGGTGGATGACGTCATTGATGGATAAATATGACAATAATATAAAACCCAGTACCTTAGGAGATATGAATGACGCAATTACATACATCTGTGAATATTGTTTGCAATTCCTTTATATGCATTTATTTTATGCCTTGGTGTCCCAATTTATTTAAGCACGAGTGATTGTGCTCTTTTGAAAAGGTTGAGCACTCTTTTAGGTTTAACTAAGTACCGCAATAAAATTAACCTTTATGTATGTTCAATTACCATGCGTACACCGAATGTCCGATCACAATTTCACTTTTTATAAATGTTCTCGCACATAAGAAACAAAGGGAATGCTATTTAATTAAGCTACCAATTTTATAATAGTCCATGTCAAAACGTAACATTGGTAAAAAAAAAAGTAAACCTAAACACTTCACAACATTTGAAACAACTTCTGTGTATTTGAAGTCGCCGACAGACCTGTATGATTTCAACTATCATCCAAAAAGTCTCCGGACTATCATTACAAAAAGTCTTCGGACAAATGCTGTAATCCGACTGCAAAATTTCAGTTCAGTTCAGTTCAATTCTCCTAACGACGTTCCCCAAGTGGCTCAGCGGTACGTAACCATTGTTGCACGCACTTGGCGCCGTGTGTCCGTCCGACTGCTAAGAACGAAAACAATATTATATATCCGCGCAGCTTAATAAGATCCCAAGCGATAACAGCGCTCTTGTCAAACTGCTGCGAGGACGTTTTCTTGAGGTGTTGCGATCGGAGCCGTGACTATGTACAAATGCGGTACTCCTTTGAAATTCTTAAAATTATCTGTACGATTTTAAAATGAGCCGCGTATAAAAAATACAATATTTCTCGGGAAAATACGCATTTTCTTCGCAAAGGATAGGACCTATTAAAGAACCAGTATTTTACTGGTCTGGGCCGGCACAGCTAGACGTGTTTTGCTATGGCGCGAATTGTTCTCTTCTGCGTAGATTTCACTTAATTTCAACTATTGAAACTATGGAAAATAAAACTTCTGCGGAGCCACCTTTCTTCGTCTCCGTTTCAAATACCGATGATGGACGAGGCAATATTACTTTCAGCGAGCTGGTAATAAAAATCTCTTACACTTTTTTGGTTCACTGAAATTAATATAAAAACAAATAATGCGTCGATCGTAACAGCTGTGTAAGTTTGGGTAAGTAGGTATATGTGGCAGAAAATAACCTCGACATCATCACATTCTTTTGGCAAGTAAATGCCCTTTCTAGTTTTCTCTTTGATCGATACGTCGGAGCATAGTATTGAGTATTGATCGGTAAATTTCTTATGTAATAAAGCTGGTCACTCTGTTATTCTGCACCAATAAAAAAAAGCCAAACTTTTTCTAGAAATATAGTCAGGCAGACGTAAGGCGTAACTGGGAGCAGATATAAAACAACCGACCCCCCCCCCCCCAAAAAAAAAAGGAAAGTAGAAATTAAACAAAGCAGAAAACAAAAAGCACAGTCAGGGAGGCGTAAGGCATATCTGGGGGGGGGGGGGGGGGGGGGGGGGAGTCGGGAGGAGAAAATATCACAGAACCGCCGATTATTAGGATATGACATTTCCTTACTTCCTTGCCCCCCCCCCCCCTCCTCTCCTCCTAGATGTGTGTGTTGTGGAGGCGGGGGGGGGGGGGGGGAACATATCATAGAACCGCCGATTATTAGGATATGACACCTCCCTTACTTTCTCTCCCCCCCTCCCCCCCCCCCCCCCCCCCACACACACACACACCTCCGATGTAATTAAAAAGCGTTTCTGCAGTGGAGCTATAAAAATAAGTTTTCCGACCACTCGGACAAGCCATGCCCATTTTAATACAAACAGCACTGGGTACCTGAAAAACAACACCCATTTCATGTTTATCAATATTCCAAGATGTCTGTTGGGCGCAAACAGTCGTTATATATATTATTCTGTTATCGTTTAAACCCAGGAGTTAGTCGCTTAACTTGGGTTGTCTAGAGTGCGCCTGTCTTTGCAATTCTGGTACTGGATTTTATCATTTGAGACAGATGGCGTCATCACGTGACCTGCGCGTGCTACTTTACATATCCTGTCAACATGTCCGTTGAAACGCAATTTCTTTTCACCCCTCTTGAGGAAAATGCTTCCAAGGCCAGCCCTTTGTCGCTTAGAAAAGGTAAAACTGGTGGCAGTCATGATCCAAAATGGCTAAAGAACACAACCGCTAATGTTTTCTGCTAAGTGATTCAAAAATAATGATTTTATCAGTGTGTAGAAATTTCCCGGTAGCATTTACCGGCAAAAACCCAGCAGTAGCGGAATAGGTCAGGCCTGGGCCGTGAAAATTGAAACTTGTTTCTAGGTATTTTCCGGCCCAGAGCTGGGCTATGATGGAGGGTGCTTTGACATTGACATTTTTGTTGGAGCATGCCAGAGGTTTAGCGCTCCAATTGTGCACCATTACCTGCAGTTATTTGGTTCTCTTTAATTTGCCCTGTTTCATGCAATGATTAAGAATTTAAACTGAAACAAAAAACGCTTTTAGATGAACTTTTAACTGCTGCTGAATCTGTTTTCTCTTCGGTACCCTCTTGCATTTATTTATTGAAGAGTATTTAATGAATTGCGCATGCTCAATTCGAAAACGAAAGTAAACTTAACAAGTATTAACTTTTCGAAAGGTCTCACAGTGTGTACCGAAAAAAAAATGAGCCGCGACACGAGAAAACAAAGTGGCAAGTGCACAATGCGAAGACTAAGATCAGCCTGGGCATCCGCCCAGTCTGATCAGAGTCTTCACTGTCCGCATGGTGCTAGCTTATGTCATTAGCTACCCTTTAAGCTTAGCTACCCTTTAAGCGCATAGTGAAGAGGCTCTGATCAGACTGTGCGGATGGCCAGGCTGATCTGAGTCTTCGCTGGGCGCACATGCCGCTTTGTTTGTTTTGTCGTGTCGCGGGTCATTTGGTTACTTTTTTTCAGTTGTACATATTTTATAAAAAATAAAAAAAGGAAGTTTGAACTATGAACTATAGGCCTACTTTTTGCTATCCTCAGTACATGTATCAATTTTTTTCATTGTCTTAAAGCCGCACCCCTCCCCACCCCCACCTCCAACCCCAACCACTACCCTCGCGTTCTATAGGAGTCAAGTGTGACAAGGCGTGGGCCATACAGAAGTAGATGTAGATAAACTCTAAATATCAATGATGTAGATATAAAGGGGCAAGACATTTCAGCTATATCAGGTGGAGGGGGGGTGGGAGGAGGTCGCGGGGCGGGTACATTTAAGGGGCGGGGGTCGGATTTTTTTGTGATCTACTTGGAGGGTCGGAAATCAAAAAGCCTTAGAGCAGGGGTTGGGGGTCATATATTATTTTAGGAATATGGGGGGAGGGGTGGGGAGGGGGTCAGAAATCTTCCATCAGTCTTCTTTTTTTTCTTTTTCTTTTTTTTTTTAAATATGGTCTCAGCCCCCGAGCCCCATTACTCCTGCATTTTCAGATCCATAAACTTCGAAACATTTGCAAAACACACAATTTTGGCTGCTTCATATCCCCCAAAAAAGATTTTCATTGATTTATCAAGAGGACAGTATACAACGGTCAATAAAATCATGTCGAGCGGATGAATGTGTTTGTGGTTTCAGATCTTCAAGTGCCTTGTCATCAGCAAAACTGCTGTGGCTTCTGCAGGTGCAGCCCCAGACCCCGCTTAATATTTATTAACAGTTTTATAGGGGATTCGACATCATATTCCTGGATGAGCATAAGCAGAAAAAGTGGGGGAAAATGAATAAACAGACCATCAACCTGCATAAATAATTAGCCTGTAAAAGTAAGAAAATGTTCTTTGTGTTTTATACAGGTTTGATTGAGGTCAGTCTGACATAATATGGTGTGTGTATGAAGGAACTTGTTGGGGGCGAGAGGGTGGGGCGGAGGGCTCATTATCTTCTTTGTACCTATCTGACGGGGAGGGGCCGAAAAAAAATCTGGTGAGACAGGGAGAGTCGAAAAAATTTTGGTGAATCATAAGAAAATGTACCCCACCCCCGCGCCCACCACCTAATAATAAATGACTCTTCATTAAACTCAAAATATCACTGCAAGTCGCAAATAGGAATTGTTATCAGAATAAAAAAAAATGGATAGTGATAATGCTTCCGAGGTTCTTTCTATGATCTCTTCATAGAACATAATTATACGCTGCCTAATTTGAACCGCCTCGCCGAATCGATAATAGTGGATAAGTGATGACTCACACTTAGTTTTTATCTATTTATTTATTTAGCTTTTTCATGGCGAAGCAAGTAAATATGATCCCATATTTTTTTCCTTCACATGTACTGTAAAACACTAATTAAAATACCTGCGGTATCAAAGTTTCGCGGTTTAATGAAAATGACTTATTTGCGCATATTAATTTCGGCGGTGGCTCGAGATTAAAAAAAAAGAAGAAAATTTGATGTAAATTTGTAACAATTTCTCGTTCTTTCCAATTTAACTACATATTGTGTCATCTATTAGAATCTCCTCATCGAGGTGGTTCTAACGGGATGTCACCATGTATAGTTTAATGTAAAAGTATGAAAAAAATCCAAAATACTCCTCTTTATCTGAACCTCCGTTATGCTGTGCGTATGCATGTGTATGTAGACATATGTATGTATGTATTTAATGCATGTAATATTTGCTGTCCCTAACCGCCAATATCGCCAAACTTCAGTGACCGCCAAAATTAAGTGTTTTACAATACATGTACTCACTTTTACCCGAGGTTCTAGTTCAAATTGCACGTTGGCTTTCTGCTATACGTGTACTTTATCTGAAGATGAATTTTAAGAAATTGATTTAACTTAAACAAATATTTGATATCAGCTCAAACATTTATAATAAAATCATAAAATTTGGTTGCTATGGCTTTAATAAAAGGCCGAAATTTGATAATATTTGTTTAAACTTTAGAATTGGTCTAAGAGTTTGAGTAAATACTACGGACGTTTATTGTCTACAGGAGAATAGCTAAGAGATTGCTCTTCAAGTTTGAAAATACGAGCGTTTTTTACTAAATTTCAAAATCTTGAAGCCACATTTTATCATGCCTTGAGAAACACTAGTACAGCGGAATTCAACAATAAGGGTGTTTGGGCGTCTCGCCTGCTTACATTTCAACTTCAGAATCGGCCGCAAGGAAAACAAGAAAATCGGTAGAACCGATGTAGGTATTCCGAAGTTGTACGATAGTGGAACGGGTATGAATTTCTGTGTAAACTTAATACAATCCAAAATGAAAAAGAAAGAACAAAAAAACAGAGGTAGTAAAGAAGATGCAAATCTACTCAGTAACACAGCTTTCTCATCTTTTGCAAATTATGGTAAACCATCACTGAGCATGATAATGGTTAGCCACAAGTAGCTTATGAGAGTGATATGATCTTGTTAGCCATCATAGTATTTTTGAAATTGTAATCCAAGGGCGTAGCTACCTATACGGCAAATAGGCAGGTGCGTATTGAAATTTTGTCAAAATTGACAAAATTTCAAAACGCACCTGCATATTTGCATGCTGAATTTTAAAAAGTAGACAAGATTTCAATACGAACTGCCAAAGTGGCTGAAATACTACCTTTCCATTTATGGAGTCGAGTTTAAAGCATGATTGTGCGTATCATGAAAATGCTCCTAGTTACGCCCCTGTAATCCATGCAATCTACATAAAGGCTGAAAACTTCTTGTGTTAGGTTGGTGGTTCTTGCGCTCTGCATTATCTGTCATTGCAAGGTATCAATTATCAATACATGTAATTTCATTTGATTAACCTGAACAGTTTTAGAGATATAATCCAAACAAGCGCAAAAAGATGGAAAATAACCCCCAAACTATTTGTGACAGGATTATGGTTCTTGCACTCTGTACTTCCTCTAACAGCCCTCTGTAAATATGTGTAATTTCGTTTAATTCCCTTAACACTTTCAGAGATATGCTTCAGTCAAGCAAAGGAATTAGAAAAAATAAGAAGGGAAATAACTCCAAAATTACTTGCGATAGGATTATGATTTTTATGCTCTGCACTCTCTCTTATTGTCTACATAAAGGCTGAAAACTTCTTGTGTTAGGTTGGTGGTTCTTGCGCTCTGCATTATCTGTCATTGCAAGGTATCAATTATCAATACATGTAATTTCATTTGATTAACCTGAACAGTTTTAGAGATATAATCCAAACAAGCGCAAAAAGATGGAAAATAACCCCAAAACTATTTGTGACAGGATTATGGTTCTTGCACTCTGTACTTCCTCTAACAGCCCTCTGTAAATATGTGAAATTTCGTTTAATTCCCTTAACACTTTCAGAGATATGCTTCAGTCAAGCAAAGGAATTAGAAAAAATAAGAAGGGAAATAACTCCAAAATTACTTGCGATAGGATTATGATTTTTATGCTCTGCACTGTCTCTTATTGTCCTCTATTAATGCGTCAAATTTCGTATAATTCTACTTAATACTTTTAGAGACACGCTCCGGACAAGAGTAGGACGGAGAAATAAAGAAAGAAAGAAACTAATTTAATAAATGGTTATGGTTCTTGTGCTGTGCACCCCCTCTCATTGCCCCTATCAAGTTTTAAAGCTTCATTATATTTCCTTCAAAACTTTTAGAAATATGATCCGGACAAACAAAATACTGGAAAAGTAGGAAGGGAACTTACTCTGTAATTACTTGTGATATTGTTATGGTTCTTGTAGTCAGCACTTTCTCTTGTTGCCCTCTATCAATGTGTTGAGTTTCATTTAGCTCACCTCCATACTTACAGAGATATGCTTCGGACAAGCAAAACACTGGAAAAACTTGGAAGGGAGCTGACTCTGTAATTTCTTGCGATAGGGTTATGGTTCTTAAACACTGCACTTTCTCTCACTGCCCTTTATCAATGTGTGAATATTCATTTAGTTTCCTTCAAGACTTTCTGAGAAATTCTTCGGACACGCTAAATAGTGATATGAGCCGCGACACGACAAAACCAACAAAGTAACCTGTGCGCCCAGCGAAGACTCAGATCAGCCTGGGCATCCGCCCAGTCTGACCAGCGTAATCGCTATGCGCTTAAAGGGTAGCTAAGGGTCTCAGCTACCACCGTGCCGACAGCAAAGACTCTCATCAGACTGGGTGGATGACCAGGCTGATCTGAGTCTTCGCTGGTCGTTCATGCCACTTTGTTGGTTTTGTCGTTTCGCGGCTCATTATTGTGTTCTCTTTAAGGGGAAGTATGTCGTTTTTTAGAGTTTGGATATGATGCCGGATATCATGATTCTCACATACAAAATTTAATATCAGCATCACAAATGTCACACTTAAATTAAACTGCTATAATCATTAATCAAAACACATAGAAGCACATGCTCTGATTTGCAAAACGACTAAATAACCTATTCTTGAGACACGATTTTGAAATGTCATATGATTTTAACACCGAAAACGTTCGGAACTAGAAAAGCAAGCTCTACATTTTATCTAAACTCGAACTCGCACTGTCATGAACATGCGCTCGAATTCTATAGGATATTATATATATAACCCAGTAGAAGAATAGGCTGGGTTCAGAGTCAGAAGGAGCGTGACAGAACAAATTTTCAATCTCAAAATTCTTTGTGAAAAGTACCTTCAACATTTCCAAAATCTGCACCATGTCAAATAAAGTCTTTGACATGCTATGACGGCCTTATGAGCCACTATGCGGAAGTACATGAACAATATCAATGCTAATCTGGCCCCGAGGTTATAAAACTTTTTTCATGCTCAACTCAGCTGAGCATGAAATTTTTTCTGCTCATAAATTTTAAAATGCCAACAATTGTTGGCATTTTAATTTTTATGAGTAGAAAAAATAGCCTTCTTGGCTTATCTGAGCCTGAAAAATGCTGAATTTCTTGGTATTTTTATATTTATCAGCAGAGAAAATTTCATGCTCAGCTGAGTTTAGCACGAAAAAAGTTTTATAACCTCGGGGCCTGGTCCATGTGATTGAGCACTTCTATGCTAAGGCTATAAGTGGAGTACAAATGAAAGACAGCACAGGCGAATAGGTCAGTGCAACAGTTTGGCAAGATTGCCTTCTTTTGAAGAATCATATCTGGTGCACTAGGAGAATAGGATGCAAAGGTCAGCATAGGCGGCAGAGCTCTTGCTGATCCGCGGTTTGCGAGGGCATTGGTGCTCTTGCGGAGGGGGAGCAGGAACTAGGAGCCCTAGTGGAATGTCTCGACATAACCTGCACAATGCACATATTAAAAAAATACAGAGATTAGTGCTCAGAAGACAAAACGGATGACGAAAACCGCCAATGGCATCCAAACGGACTTCAAGGTAAGAGGACTGAAGTTGGAAACTACATGTATTAAAAGTTTCAAATATCAAAGTAAAAAGGTAAAGGTCTCCCACAGTCTAGTGGCCGTAAAGGCAGTGGGGTTATAGAGCCCGCTGCATCTCGGGCACAGCATATGAAAAGCGGTGCCCACTCTTCATACGATACCGAGGCTTGGAAATATTATAAGTTTGTTAAATCATTTAAATCAAATCATATATTTCCAAGTTTCAGTATCGCCGGTATGATCCAGATGGATCCCAGAGACGGCGCATTTGTTCCTACCGACAGGGAGAAGGGAAATGAAGTTTAACATTGTATGGGAATAGAAACAAAAAGAATCTTATCTATCATGCTACATTTTTCTCTGTGAAACGGTCCGAAATCGGCTGAAACACCGCCTAATAGGACCGTACAACTCCAGCATACTTTCCAGGGGATAGTTAACTAGATGCATATGCGGTGCCCTTCCGATATTGATTATAGACTGACAAATGCCTGCTGTGCTTGCAGTAGGTACGATACAAGATACAAGATTACGAATTTTCGGCCCTCATAGGAGCACACATAGTGGAACAGAATTAGCAACCAAATAAATCAAGGAAAGAATTCTAAATGACAGAATGAGAACAAAATAAGAGATACGAGACGTCTCTTTTGTCCCCTTTTGTCTCTGTTCTTCGGACGTAGGTGTCGTGAACATTGCCCAACCGATAAGATAGTGGAGAGCCTGCTGCGCTTGCAGCAGGTGCGGCATTCCTGACCCGAATCCAGCCCACCACGTATCGGCGGGGCTCTGGATAACTGGTGGGGCTGGGAGGCGCCGAGATGTATGGGTGTGGGGAATGGGGGAAAGTGGAGCTTGAAAGTGTATGACATAATTAGGGATCAATTTGATGAGAATTTTTGATAATGTCAGTTTTGCCTTGAAATATACGTTGTGATATTTCATTAGAATCGCCTCATGGAGGCGATTCTAATGAGATTTCACAACATATATTTTGATCTAACCAGGCCCAAGTGGCGGGGCTGCAGCCCCAAAGCCCACCCCCTGGATCCGGGGCTGCATTCTATTTTTTTGTCTATTCCCATACACTGTATAACTTCATTTCCCTTCGCCCTGGTAGGGACGTATGCGCCGTCTCTGGGGACCATTGAATCCAATACAACCAACAACCCACAAAACATTACTTCAGTTGTAATGCAGTTTCACGGTTTCACAAGCTGCAACACTGCGAGACTACCAGTGTTGTATACTTTGATAGTTGTAGCGTTGTGTTTACTACTGTGTATGTGCAAGACATTTAGCGTGTTCAGCCATTTTCTTTTCATAATTTGAAGTGCATGGTGCTCTATAAGAGGGGGGGGGGGGGGTGTAGTTTGTTTTATTTTTGTTTTTAGGAGCTTATCTTTTTTATTTTCAGAGATTTTTCTCCAAATGTAAACATTTTTTGCTTATTGTTTCTATTTTTTATTGTTAGAAGCCGAAAGGCGCAAGCGCTTAGGTAACATATTGAGACTTGCATTTTAATGGCTATCTCTCTAGTTATATATATTTCACCAGATATGATATCTACAAAATCAATTTATTCTCGAGAACGTGCAAGCGTGTGTTCGGCTGTTCACCAGTCAAAAATTTGAAATTGATGAAAGCTTTATCTGATATTGTTTGAGCAATGAAACATCCCATGATGTGCGAACAAAATGATGGCTCAGATCCCCACATTTTTACCAGTCTTCTCTGTTCGTAAGAACTTTGTGCATCGATTCTGAATGCTATCTTGAGCGTCTGATCAGACTGCGTGATAGCACAAATGGCACAAACTGATATGTGTCTCCACTTCTCGCATGTTCTCCTAGCTCTTTTTTTCTCATAGTATGAGGCAGAATAAGATTCTTGTTTTAATAAGTAACCAGCAACTGTTTGAGTGCACACGTACAGATTTTGGCTTCTGGCTTATGACAAACGGCTTTGCACTCGTCAATAACTCCCGTTGGCTTGTCTGGGTCAGTATGCTCCTAGTAGGCACATGACAAGGAACTGATGTCGTATTGACGTCGATGCGACGTAATGACGTCGCATCGACCTCAGTGCGACGTCATTATAACGTCAAATCAAGGACGTCGGAAGCGCTGCGGTCGGTGCGGCCATGGCCGCCCCAAATTTTCGGCCAGAAAAGCTGAACATGCCAAAAAAATACACGAAAAAAAACAAAAACAAAAAAAAACGGCAAGAAAAAAAAAGAAAATAAGAAGAAATTCTTAAATTATGCTATTACATGTACATGAGGATAGTACTGATTAGTTGGATATATCCTGTGTGGCAAATGACTTGTAATGTCTTTATCCCACATGACTTGTGATGTCTTTTTCCCACATGGTGTCTTGTGTGGGATCTGGGATTGAAATGTGTCAGTGCCTGAGAATTTTATTATTTACTTTTGTAATAGGAATGGAAAGACGGGCGACCATTTCTGGGAAATTTATATCAGTGGTGTTTTATCTTTCGGGTATAATTATAATACCTGACATTTACAAATACAGGATGCCATGTGAACTTTCCAACCGGACTGGGCGTATGGGTCCACTGTCAGTTTTGGGCATGTTTATCTGGATTCTCTCTCTCTCTCTCTCTCTCTCTCTCTCTCTCTCTCTCTCTCTCTCTCTCTCTCTATCAGGAATGCCTATGTGTCGTGCAAATGACCAAACAGCGTCACGTTAACAAGTTCAGGAGTAAAAGTTGCACTGAGTTGGTCAATGAAATTATGCTAAACAGATAGTGTATTTTCACATAAAGAAATATATTGATCTGCTGTTGAGTTTTCATGGTTGCAACATAAAAATACAAATAACTTTCTCTCTTTTTCACAGACTGACGAAAGCATTTAGAAAGCAAAAAGTTTATCCAGCGCGTTTTAGCAATACATAGAGCTGATTCAGAATACTACAAAAGGGCTGATTATTAAAATCAGAATGAAATTGCTCTCTTTCTGCTTGTATTTGTCAAAAGTCAAAACGGTTTCTATGACAGTCACACAGGTTAACAGGTCATCAAGTAAAGAGGTCCATGTAATAGACAGCCAAACTGCCGTGGCTTCATTGCAATTTTAATAGCCAAAAATGGCTTCAGATAGCACCAGAGACCCCCCTAGCTTGTTTAAAAAAACAACGAAAACCCTGGCCTTCAAAACAACTTATTGTAAGTGATCTGGGTAGACGTACTATTCCAACGTTTAGGATCACAAGGGTAGGCTCATTTGATTACTTCCCTGCACGCACATAACATTGTATCAACGTTGATTCAAGGTCCTGACATTGAATCAACGTTGATTCAACGTTAATTCAACTTTATGTGCTGGATAGGTTACGAAACGCAATGTATCTGGAAAAGTCTTTTCAAGATACTGAATTGTTTACCTGATAATAGTGCAGGTAGACGAATTTCAAGTGTCCAGATGTTCTTTTCAGGCGTCGGTGCGGTAGATTGTGGGTTCGAATCCCATCGGGACAGTGGCCCAGCAGTAACCAATCTTTTTCCTCTCCTTCGCACATGACTCTGTAAAGGCTGCACATCATTTTTTCTCTCTCGGTTTTTATAAACAACAAATAGCATACTCTGGTACGAGGAAATGTGCTTTTGCGCATACGAAGACTCCAGCCATTCTGCGCATCCTTATCAGAGTGTCAGTATCTGCTCTACTGTATTTATTATTTAGTTGTATTTCTTGATTTTGTTTTGCTTTGTTTTGCGAAAACTTCAAAATTCTGTGACATTGCCTTTCTTCATTTGGATGTCGATCGTTTAACTAAATTTTCAAACGTAGGCTATTGTACGCAAAAATGCTGCCTTTTTTAACTGAAAAAAAATTAGAGTACCAAAGCTCCTCACATTTTGTCAGCAAAAAAAAAGAAAAAAAAAGAAAAATGAGCACATTTGATTGTATGTGAGCTAGAAGACTTAAACAAAATTGACTAATGAGTCCTTAAGCTTATGATGCTTTAAACCACTGGGCACTGAATATTATCACATACTCTGTACTCTCTTCCATTGTTGTAGCCCTTTGTAGGACTCGTCCTTGGGCTGCATACGACCTGGAGGAGATAAAAAAAATGACATTGCTTAAGAATTACTGCGCTATTCCAAAATTTGTCGGTATCAAAATAAGAAAATTCTGAGCAAGCTATTGGAGTTATTATCCTAGGTAATATGAATAAGTCGTTCAGTTGCTATCGGTAGTAAAGTTCTTAATAAACTTTTAATTACCGTTCAAATTTGTGAAAATCAGTAAAAAAACAACTTTGCTCTTGCATTATATGACTTCACAAAGCACGGACAGACTCGGAAGACTGACGCCCCGGCCAGTGACAGGAACGGGACCTTCCAACATCATAGGCATACACTCTGTTCAATCGGAACATCACATGATTGGCCGAGCGGTGTTCCGACTGACACCGGCATATACCGCGAGTCAGTAGACGTACAGTTAAATATATAATTCTAACCCCCCCCCTCCCCCCTGCCCCCACAATCACAATCCCCTGTCCCCCCTCCCCTCAAAACTGAATTTATCCCCGATATTCTAGGAGTACAATAATCACTTAAACTAAAAGTGAAGGACCTTTTAACATCCATGTTGGGCCACTTAGTCACGGTCACCGACGTTACTTTAAAAGCCGGCTGTTACGCAAGGCGAGTGTATAGGCCTACACTCTATACCTCTATCTCTCTCTCTCTCTCTCTCTCTCTCTCTCTCTCTTAGAAATAATGGTGTGCAACCCTGAACCCATCAGTTTGTCATAATAAATCATAAAAAGAAATCATATCATCTTCAATGTTATTTCACTTTTCACCCACTTTTGCCATCCAGGGCTTCAGTTTCTATATTATATTGTTCTTTTCTTATCTCAGCGGAAACACATTGTCTGGTTTTCAAAATGAAAAGTCAAATATTCGCGTCATCCGGCAATAGGAGATTCAGCGTACAATGCTACATTAAAATTTTATTTCTTTGCTCAACAGGGTTCTTTGCCAGTCCTCAGCGACTAGGATGGGTAAGACCCCGGCAGCTCCATGGGTTAAGGTCTGGCCTGCTAAGTCACATCCCGTTGGAAGGGGGATGGGGGAGGGGGTGGCAGAATTCTTTCCCAGAGTAAACAAGGTTCTTTAATTATCACACTTCCATCGGCTCGACATGACTGAAATACTAGAGATAGATAGACTTGTGAAAGGTCCGTATTCCACATCCATAACTTCCGGGTTAGAGTAGTTTCGTCTTCGTTGCTCAGGCGTCCGAGCGAGGTTTTCAACATGCATGTATCATGATTAATTGAAGAGCTTTTGGAAACGATGTACCTGTTCCGACCAACTTCTGTATTCGTTATGCCCTGCTGAGAACTCCGTCTTGAGTATTCAGCTGAGGCAAGAAAGGTCGTATTTTTGTTGGCTGAAACCAGAACGACAAGCGAGACAGGCTTGTCAACACTGTTATTCTTCATAAGTAGATAACTTCTTGTTACTGTTGTTGTTGTATCTGAGCCACCAATGTGGACCATAATAAATGTGTTTCTGGCAACAACCAAAAAAAAAAAAAAAAAAAAAAAAACAGAAATATTTTAAAACCAGTACTAAACTGTTAGCTGGAGCAAGCTCAGTGTTGTCAATATCTGATATACTGGTATAGCCGAAATCTATTAAAAAACAAATATTCTATATATATATATTATTTTTCTGGCCAATTTAATTATCAGGAGCCTTAAATAGTGCCATAAACTAGAACACATTTTAAAGCAAAGTTTGAAAACGGAAATTGGGGTTACCGTAAATGCAGAACAACTTAACCGATTCCCCACAAAACCCAGCTGTAAAATTCATCTAGAAACCATAAACTTCAAGAGTAAACAATTTACTTAAGATCATTATACGTTTATTAATGTGGGTGAAAAAAAAAGAAGTTTCGTCAAAACCACAGCACGCGCCTGTCTCTCATCAAATTTAGACGTATATTGCAGCCGCCGGGCTAAATGAAGGTTCTGAAACCTGTTTAAATGTTAACACAATTAAAGCATTTCCAGGTTCTATTTTCGATGCCTTGGCAGAAAAACAGCCCGCTTCTCCTAGATCCTGTGTGCTTACAAGTTATGGTAAAATTAAAATAATGCAAGCGTGCGTACGTGTATGAAAGCGTGAGTGAAACATCGCCAGGTGAAAATCTAGGTGATTAAAACTGAAAAGGCCTTTATGTCTACACCCGTATCTGTTTGTACTGATGCACTGTACATTCGGGTCACACGGAGTTTGCTTTTTAAAATCTATACTATCCAATTATTGTTTGGGCAAACGGTTTATGCTGAAACCAGATGTGCGCAGTCTGGTTTACGCATACGCGGTTTGCATTTTGTCTGTTGTAGACGGTTTTTTCTAGACCCAATCCATTGGCTCCGGTTGTGACAATCTACCGGTACTCTGAAATCTGCAAAACAGAAGCCGAGCAAGACGACACGGATATATCGAAAATATCTTTTGCTTTCGGAAGCTACATTTGGTGCTGCATTAAAACTGGCGAAGAGTACATTTTTCGAACACAGCTTAGGTACAGCCCGACCATCCTTAAATCTGTCTCTAAACTGAGAGAAGAAATTAACATTTGCTGTTGGCTACCACCAAAGTGTCAAATTTAGAATCTGTATTTAGTTTATAAATGCCAAAGGATTTCATAATTCACAACCGCAAAATGAGAGTTCTCGCAGTTCATTTTTGTATGACACGCCGAAGCGGCTTTTGTCATGAAACGGTGCCAAATCCAACCTAGGTTTGAACCTCAATTTGAAGACATTGTATATTTGGCTTGCCATACACATGCGCCTGAAATGAAACAACTTGCGTGTACTATCATTTATAAAATATTCTCATTTTTACAAACTTTCAAATCTATAAATTAAAAAAAAACTCCTCGAAATGAAAGTCTTTAACCACGGTTGATGACTTTGAAGGAGTGATTATTTTGAAACTTAGGTTTGGAAGATTAAAATTACACAGGCTGATTTTTGGCTTGCGCAAGCCAGTATTAATTGGTTTAGTGATACCGAGTTACGATACGTCACGCTTAGTCGGAAAATACCAGGAGAGTGTGTACTGCAACGATTCGTTCTAAAAAGAATTTTAGGGCCACAATTAAGCCAAAGAGATCGGAAAGTTCGTTCCGGTTTGAGACAGCATTTCTTCATTATTTTCTTCACAGACATAACAAACAAAGACCTCGTCCGATTTTGTCTATTTTTATCCATATCCGATTTGCCTCATCTGCTAAAAATAACAGATGGAAACTTGATTCTATTTCTGATAGTTCATGTACTTTTTTTTTTTTTTTTTTTTTTTTTTTAATATTTCCGTTATAAAGCACGTTTTTTCTTTTATAGTTATTACAAGTGCTTTGAACTTGGCCACATTTCTTTTGCTTTTTAAAAACTGATTGCATAGAAATGAAACTCTGAATGCAATGCTATTATTTGGCTTTGCATGCTAAGAAATATACCTAAACTTGTGTAAGAAACAGTGTTTATATATAGCTGTTTATATATAACTTAGCGCAAAGCATTAGCTTTTCCAAAAAATGATGCAGCGGCGTCGCGAAAAATAGGCCCCAGGGCATCGCCTAATCTGACTAGTCAGAGCAGCCGGCACACTGTCCAGCACCGATGCATTCGTTGGATCTGATCAGTCTTTTTCGGCATATATATATTCTTCATCTTTCATGCTGAGGCTAGACTGATCAGACTGCGCTTATGCTGGAGTTGGCTGATCTGTGTATCAGTGTAAAATCTGAACAAGTTTAGCTTTTGAAAAAGCTTGAGAGGTTATCCCTTAGCAACGAATTAACAGGAAGCAAGTGGTAAAGTAGAAATTTGCAGCAATACGAGTTAGTTTTCTTGTATTCTTTGACTTTGTTGAAACTATTGATAAGTGGCGAGTTTGACAGCTTTTTTCTTTATTTTTATATATCAGTCCACGTGTCTAGTATATAAGGTGGTGGTTGTAGTCGGGCTATGGTGCTGGGTATGCTTTAGTGCCTGGCTGTCGTACTAATTTGAATAATAGTGGGCAAGGGCTTACTGTGCTTGCAGTAATCTTATAATGATGTACAAGGTCACATATGACTTTGTTGCCATTCCTGCATCTAAATACCTTGTTCGTAACACTAGATAATCAAGACATATAGGAGATAACGGGAATCCCCGGAGTGACGTCATCGGATGATCACGTGGGTAGATTGGTTGGCAAAAAGATAGCGACAGACAGTGGCCTTCTATGGGATTTTGCTGAAAATTAACCTCTGAAATGCGTAGAATATAGTTTAGAAAGCTGCGAATAAATAGAAACCTATAAAACCAGTGCAAATATTGTTTTAATCGCTTGTCGCGCGAAAAAAAGAGATGTATTTAATATTAGTTAAAGTTATTTAATTACTCGACATACATTGACACGCTTCGGAACAGGACTTTTTCTCTTAATAACTTTGACTGAAAAAGAAAAATAAATAAATGAAATAAAAATACAATAAATCGGAGGTACTAAAGATCAGTATTTTAACCTTTAAACCTTTTCGACAATCAAGGTGATTGGTAAATATAATACGGGTATTGGAAAATGAAAGACAATAAAATATAGAAACTTGCATCCAACGAGAAGTAATGCAAATTGATAAATCATATTGATCTGATTTAGGGATAAGAAAATGTAAAAAAATAAATAAGTAAATGAATTTATATTCATGACTGCGATTCAAAAGAGAATGTTATAAAACGGTAAAGGATAATATACACGTGTAAGCAGAGAACCTTCTGTTTTGAAATTACTATCAGTAATTACCACATTATTTAGTCCGAGCTCATGACATCTGAACAACAAATTCACTCTGTCTGTTTCTCTCTCTGTCTCCCTCTCTCTCTAATGGTTTGATAAAACGGTAAAGGATAATATATAAACAGAGAATCTTCTCTGTTTTGAAATGCAGTAATTACCATAGTATTTAGTCCGAGCTCATGACATCTGAACAATAAATTCTCTCTCTCTCTCTCTCTCTCACACACACACCTTTTTTGCTCTTTATATTTTATTAGCGGATAAGCAATTTAATATTAAGATATCATAGATTATAATAATCGAGTTTTATTTGATATTTTAATTAGCCACACCGCCAAAAACAGTTAGTTATATTATACAAGTTACCGTATATTATACAAGTCATTGACATTGTCACTGTAGGAAACCCGCGGCGTCCTTTGAAATATGATAATTAAAGGCATTCCTTATCAAAAGACCCGCTGGATACCGGATACATTCATTATAAACAATAAACAACCGGTTTAATTTCAAAATGTACACCAGATACAGACACATTTTTTAGAGTATCCATGTTAAAACGTACATCTAAAAGCACTTCACGTGGAACCAATTTAAATGAATTAGGAGAGAGAATAAAACAATATTTCACACTAAAATACCTACATTTCTCAGCGTTATCATTTATTAAAAATATGTATCATAATGCGCAAAATACACGGCATGATTAATTACATAGTTTAACATCACCCAATAAACGTTCAATATACAGCGTGATTGATTATCGACTTTTTGCCAACCAGTGTGGGGAATACCTTGGAAATCCTTATCGATGACGTCACCACGTTTTCTCCTATTCATCCACTTTCATATCGGCAAATCCCGACCTTTAAAGACTACTACAGGTTCATATTTTCCCCTATGATTATCATCCATTGGAATGCCCTCCCACCCGACATACCGGTCCTCTCCACCTTGGCGCAGTTCTGTCAGGTGATCCATGTCTCTCCCTAAACACCAATTTCTGTTTTAATCTTTTAACTATACTAACACTCTTTATCGCACTGTAAAAACTCATTTCACACACTTTCCTATACTTTTGTTTCAGCTAACCCCCTTCAGTACTTGGTTCGCCGGAACCCGTCAGACGTTCCGCTCGGGTGTTAATAGATAGATTCTTGTCTTTGAACTTGAAGCCCTCTAGCGGGAACTTAACTAGTCTAAACGAAACGGCGCACAATCGAGTACAACTTATTATTGAGTAACAACTCTTGGTAGCTGAACTTTACCCTCGGGTGATTGCTTGTTCAGGGTCAGATAAAGTATTCAAGATACCATAGAGACTCACAGCAGAATTTAGAAAAAGTGGGCGTGTATTTCCCCTATATTTTATGCTGTGGTTTTACTAGCTGCTAGTAACTGATAAGGCGTCAGTCCAGTAGGTATATAAAGATCATGCATTAGCGATACTGGCGAGAACCCTGCAGCAGGGTGCGGCAAATGTAGAAGTACCGGGAAATAGTGGGATCCGTATTAAAGAAAAAGGAAACGGCGTATAATCGAGTACGAATTCCTAACTTAATATGGTTATCCCCGAGGGGATTTTGAACCAAAGAGCAGAGTTCAAATTTATTGTTTAAATTTAGAAACAAGCGCTTTTGACGATTTTCTTCCCTTATAACATTTACTGAAAAAAATGTATCCCATGTATCCGTGTGTGTGGCTTATATGTAAAACGGATCGTGTTATGTGTGTAAATGTCGGTGAGTAATTAACGCATACGCATTGCAACAGGCATTTCCATGGCACAAAGCGATATATTGTGTACACATTTTTAGCATCTGATAAATTTCCTATTGGCCATCAACATGTTCAACAATAGCATGAACTCGAAGCCTCTTACAATGACACAGGTACAGAAAAAGGGGACAATTAAGAATTGTTAAAATTTAAAACTATTAGGGATTCATTGACAGCTTTATGACAATGGAGGGGTTGGTTGGATGGTGCGATGATGCTAGGTATAACTTGCAGTGCCGGGGCGTCCTACTATTTTGAATTATAGTAGGTGCGGGTGAGGGTTGTGTGGACACTTTTTTTGCTTTTATAACACTCTCTAATGTTGCCTTCTTACTTCAGCTATACAAATGTACAGAGAAATATTTACACTCTTCGACGATTTCCTTAGATGAACCTATACTGAGCTGACGTTGTTCATACATCCACGAACAACACACATTCATGCAATCTTACGCGTAAGCAATGTCACGGATAATCCAGACAGATGATTGGCCGACGTAACGTTTGATATATGTCATGTCATAGTGACGGCTGCAGTACTTCATTACCAAACACGTTGGTTAATAACTATGTTTCGTCCTTTGCTTGGTGTTGCATTAGTCAGAACTTCACGAATGAGTAACACAATTGATGTAAAAACATAGCATAAATATAAAAGATAAATTTCATTTGTCGGGAGTTCATGGAAATACGAACGCAATGGGTTCCGTGCTTTGTTGTACCCAAATGGTGTAAAGCAAGTTATTGTCCCAAACAATAGCAGCATGCATTTTCTTCACAGAGTGTCAAAGTTTTGTTCCAGTCACTGCCACTGATGCCACTTAAACCAAAAATAAACTTCAGTAAATATAGATTTATTGTCTTCTTTTGATGCCAAGTTCAGATGTGCCAAGATTCCATAGACATGGGTTTGAAACAATTTTTCCTAAAATTTTGATTCAGACTAAATGTGACTAAACAGTCGTGAAGGAAAGACTTGAAATAGGTCCATATAGTTATTTTCCTTGAGACATGCCTAAAACGGCCGGCCAAAACATTGGAAAACTGGGTTTTTTTTTTCTTGTTGTTGTTGTTGTTGTGTGTGTGTGTGTGTGTGTGTGTGTGTGTGTTTAAATATTTCTTCAATTTGTTTTTCAAAAAAATTCGACACTTGTTTTTACCTTACACCCGTGGATAATGCCACCATTCAATAAGTTAGAAATTAAATACTTTGCTGAATAAAAGTTAGCAACAGAAAGTGCACTAACAATCGGGTTCACTTCAATCTTAGCTGGGCAAGCCTTCCTTTTAAAGGGAAATTTTATTCGGTTTATCGTCAGTATTTTTAGATGTGTAGATCATTCTGGTAAGAACCATGTTTCTTCATTTTAGTATTTTAAATATGGATAAGGCTGCCGCAAGAACTATTGATATAAGTATATGAACTCCCGAAATCTCGAACACTGATATCTCAAAATATCTGCTTATATCAAAAATATATTTCCTATTTTCATTTCCATTTCCACTCCTCTTATCGCAAACTACTGATAGTCAAGTAATTTTTCTGGCACCAGAAAATCAGAAAATTTACTTTGAGATATCAGTAGTTTGGGCTGAAGGTCGACTTCGAGATATCGAGAGTTAACTGTATATGAACCCAGCAAAAGACCCGAACGTCCGTTAAATAACTGAATTACTGAAGTGCAAAAGTTTCAGTATTACAGTACAGTAGAACGTCATTGGCTCGAACAGGCTTGGGACCACGAAAATTAGTTCCAGTCAAGGGTAGTTCTAGCCATCCAGGGTTAGTTTCTATATAAAGTGGCCTCTAGGGACCTAGGAAAGAGTTCTAGTCAAGCAGGGTTTACGAGCCATCCTTAATGAAATAAAAGCAACAAACAGAATGAAACATCTTAGAAAATGTAAAGTCTGTTAACAATCCTAGCTCATCCCACAAATTAATCAATCAAGTTTGATAGATAAAAAACATACAGCACGCGCTAAATTATTGTTTCAGATTACACAAACGTAGGTAGATTGGCAGACATTCAGAGCTGAACATAACAAAATTCTACCAGACCTCTCTTTTCCTTTTGGAGAAGACTCAAATTGTGAGACATTTTATATAACGAATACCAATTTGATTTAATTTCTATGACTCTGTACAGTCAAGTTCTATGTCCCTGTATAAACGCAAGAAAATGAAGATTTTATGCATGTTTATCAGCTCTGTCTACAAACACTATGTTCATTACCCTCACGAGCCTTGCCTTTATATACGTTGGTTGGTTGCATGGTTTGGGTTTAACGGCCCTTTCAGACAGTATTTCAGTCTATATAGGGCCGTTTCCCAGAGAGGGGGAGAAAGAAGAGAGAAATGAAAGACGAGAGAAAAATGTCCCCCCCCCCCCCACAAAAAAAAAAAAAAAAAAACCCGCACCTACTGCAAGCACAGGAGGCCCTTGCCCTACTATTTATCAAATCGGTGGGACGCCACGGCACTGGATGTTATACGCAGCACCATCGCGCCTCCCGACCATCCCCCCTTTATACACGTAACTTTATATACTATAGAAGGACATATTCATGCCCCAGATTTCCTTAAAAGCATAGGTAATTTTCATTGTTGGAGGCATCCCAGTTACAAGTCTGCAGTTGAGCCGCGACACGAGAAAACCATCAATGTGGTTGTGCGCCCAGCGCAGACTCAGATCAGCCTGGGCATCCGCCCAGTCTGATCAGAGTCTTCACCGTCCGCATGGGGGTAGCTTAGACCCTAAGCTACCCTTTGAGCCTTTAACGAAGAGTCTTATCAAACTGGGCAGATGCCCAGGCCCCGAGGTTATAAAACTTTTTTCGTGCTCAACTCAGCTGAGCATGAAATTTTCTCTGCTGATAAATATGAAAATGCCAACTAATGTTGGCATTTTCATATTCATAAGCAGAGAAATTTTCATACTTAGCTAAACTGAGCAAGAAAACAACTATACTTATCAGTAATTTGCTATTTATTGGCAAGTAAAATTTCATGCTCAGCTGAGTTGAGCATGAAAAAAGTTTTATAACCTCGGGGCCAGACTGATTTGAGTCTGCGCTGGGTGCACAACCACATTGTTGGTTTTGTCGTGTCGCGGCTCAGTTGTAGATGACATTGATGGAATCGCAGGATGTGATAAAAGATGTTCCGCAAAAGCTAAAGTGCACTGTGCAACAGCAGTCGCACACAAGGTTCAAGACAGAGATTAGTGCGGAGCAGACCTGGGTTCGAGGTTATAAAACTTGAGTATATTCTCAAACTCAAAATAAAGCTCACTGATTGGCTGCTTCCGAGCATGTTCTCGGAAGCAGCCAGTCAGTGAGCTTTATTTTGAGTTTGAGAATGTACTCAAGTTTTATAACCTCTGGGCCAGGCTTATGACCAAAAAATGACTTTCACGGGTGACAGATGACAGAAGTCAGTGTACACTATTAAGATCCGCTTTCTCGGATTGGGGTCCAGATAAAAGATACTCTCCCATATCTATGTCTTGGAATGCTGTAAGGCTGAAGCCAGTATTGAAGGAAGGTTAGGACCAAGAGGAAGTTAACGTGTCCTCGAGTTTATGTCAAGGTAAAAAGTAGTGTTTTTTTTTTTTTTTTTTTTTTTTTTTTTTTTAATTTCGAATATTTTACCTCTTTGGCTCAGCTATCCGCCATTTTCTAGTCCATATTTCTAGTCTAACTGATAGCCCCGCAGAGATTCTTACTTTGGGCAAGGAATGTGTCACGATGACTCGCACTGAAAAAAGAAATCACATGAAATTAGCCCAGTGGCATGACCTAAGAAATAGTGTCTTTGTATGGTGTTTGGTATCTTTATACAGGCAACATGCAGTGCTTTTAATGCATGCATAAGACGTGTCCCTAGCATGTCGCTTAACAAAGTTATTAGGCCACTTGCAAACCTTTCAGTACATCCTTCGTACTGATCCTAAAATGGCGACCAAAGTAAGATTGTTTCCGTGCAGAGTATAGAAATAATAAAATAATAATAATAATAATAATAAAACACGTGATCCTCCATCCTGTGCTGAGGCAAGCTCAGAATGCAACATCAACATTCTTGCTTGAAAGTTGCCTGTTGCCTCACTGTGAGCACCCCTGAGAGTTTAAGAGGCCAAAATCAAGACGGCCATTGGAAAAAACAAAAACGTTAAAATTGTAATGCTTTCAGAACAAGCTTAGATTTTTGTAATTATTATCATTATTATTATAACTAATTTTAAATGTCACTGTTGTCTGTCTTGAACTCTGATGATGCAAGAGTGACAATTTAATGGTTACGATTGCGACTGAAAAAAAAACACACTGCAGAATGTGAAAATAATATTTATCATTGAATACTCAATAATACAAGTACATGTGTATTTTATGAGATTTTTGTTTAAAAACTAGCGAATATTGCTGTTTTTGCCGTCACTGAACTCTTTGGCTTTTCGTAAAAAACAATAAAGTTATTAGAACAATAAATGAATGGTATAATATTAAATGGATGGAATGGGTTTTTAAGGCTCCATTACATAATTACCCTCCTGATGTGTGTGTGTGTGTGTGTGTGTGTGTGTGTGTGTGTGTGTTAAAGAGAGACCAAAATGGGTGCATAACAGCTGTATACAAGTTACAGGGCATGACAGCCCACGGCTTCACCAGGCGGTAAAAATTTTATTTTTACTACAAAGAGGGCCATAGGCATACTGGTACCTTTGGCAGACACTCGTTTTCGATAGTTTTTGGACCATAAACATGTCAAAGCACGGGCAAAGCACGGGTTTTCAGAATATTCAATAGAAGTTGTTTTTCTTAAACGCAAAAAATGAGTGGGTTATTAGGTTTGATTCAGTAGGAGGGATCATGTGAAATATTTACACTGTGGCTTTTTAATTGTTGGCATCATGTATAATGAATTTGGTGTAAATTAAACAAACAGATTCCATGGTAACTAACTATGAAGCAAGCTGAGCTCAAGATAAAAGATTTTCTTTAACTATTTTTCTTGTTTCTCTATAAAACACATATTGTGGTTCGACATTAGAACCGCCTCGGCGAGGCGGTTCTAATGTTGAACCACAACATATGTTTAATTCGGAATCATGCGTGATCTTGACATATGTTTGATGCATAAATTAACTAAAGAATTGTACCCAAAATTTCATTTTTTTCTGGAGCTCTTAAAGAAGAAGTCAGTAAGAACAAACAGATCAAAATTAATTGTTTGAAAGCAGATGTTAAAAATTATATTGAACATAAGCGGTCGGTGTTACGATATAATGAGTTAATTCGGTTTTGATTTAACCAGGGGTACAGTGCTTAGAAAATACGTTTCTTGACTAAAAAAATATGCATCTGCCAGCCATAATGCACCGTTCACAGATCACGGCAAGGGTCAAATATGTTTACGAAGCAAGGTGAGCTTTAAAGGTGGATGAAGGTCATCGGGGTGGAAGGGGAGAGGTGGGGGTGGGGGTGGGATGGGGTGATGGCAGGTGGGAGTGAAATCTGAACTGGGAGCGGGGGTGGTGTCAGGTGGGAGTGAAATCTGAACTGGGCGCGTGGCACTAAATTTCATCGCCACTGAAGGAGTTTTGATATGCCTTAATTTTGTTGTAGCCATCTTATGAGTTACAGACAGACACAGCCTGCACAGAAAAAGCAAATACGCTGGTAGGCATTATAATTTTATTAAACTTGCAAAATTCCAGCATGCATCTGCGTATATTTGCGCATAGATGCTCCGTGAATTAGTTTAGATTCCAAGACCAACTGTTATACAAGCTATCCTAAGGGCCAACCCCTATATGACCTACATTTCCCTCCAAAGGCATGAAACTATGAAATTGCGCCTAGTTGAAATAAGATAAGGACTTTATTTATGCCTCATACACATTTGGCCTGCGATTAGTCTATAGAGCCCGTATCCTGCTGGTATCCTGCTATCGTGCGGAGTCAGGCGGCGACCGCGCGATTTTCGTACGGGTTCACAGGCGCCGTGGCCTCTACGATTTTGCCTAGTGAGGAGTTATGACAAATTTGAAAAAAAAATCGAAAGGCCGTAGTCCGTAGCCCGCACGGGCGCCGTGGCCTCTACGATTTTGCCTAGTGAGGATTTATGACAAATTTGAAAAAAAAAATCGAAAGGCCGTCGTCCGTAGCCCGCACGGGCACCGCACCGAGGCCGCGCACTGATCGTGCAGAAAACGCATAATTTTAGGTGGTCATTTGGGCAAAATAAGTCGTATGGAGATCGTAGTCTGTTGGGACAATCGCATGGCCCTCACATAGCTATCGCATGGTTGCCGCTTGCTGCCCGTGCAGTACCTGTGAAATCGCACGGATATTGAGCGGTCATCCCGCGGCAACCCCACGGCGGCAGCACCGTGACCGTGCAGCCGCCTTAAGATGGGCCAAACATTTTTCGGATGGGTATATATTGGTCATCTCCAGCAGTTCCTTATATTTCAGACAAGTCAAATAAGAAAATGCCTCAAATACCACTCCGCAGGCTAAGAGTAGCGTACCTCCGATTGCAGGTCCTTCTTGGATCTCTTTCCCTTCCCGCCTTTGGTTTTAGGTGCCATCACATTTTAACCTACCGACAAGACAAGAGAAGTGTGAAGTTGTGTTTGGTACTCGGACTCTCAAAAACGGTACGGCGGTCGCAGTCACTGCACCATCTCCGCGCAGCCTCTGTACGGAAGCCGCATGGTCTCCGTACGATTTCCGTGCGGAGGCTGCGGATATTGCACGACACCTGCACTGAAATATTGCACGATTTTCACACAATCTCCGCTCAGTCTCAGTACGGCATTGGCCCGAATTGTCCTTGAGTGCCCATAGTGTACTATGAGAACTGCACGGTGCTCGTACATAATGTGAACACATACGCCGTAGCCCGTCACCACCTATGATGCCTAAAATCGTAGTAAAACCGTAGACCCATTTATAGCACGGCGCCCGGGGCATTAAAGAGGGTTCAGTTAGTAGAATACGAAACTGATCACATCTCTGCAATGCATAGTACTAGCCAGCAGAGTAATACAGATTCGACAGGAACAAGTCAGGTTCTGTGTAACTTTGCAGGGGACATATTGAAAATAGGGACGATAGCACCTGTACTGAGGTAAGCGGCCGTGGTGCCTGATATCCAAGGGGAGATAAACGGACAGGTAAACCCGATAATCCAGAGGCAGAGTTCCATATGCAGATTCGACCGGAACATGTTACTTTGCAGGAGACATATTGAAAATAGTGTCGTTAGCCAGACTAAGTATGGACCTAATAAAGGCTCGAAAAATAGGTTGACCCTTAAATCGCCCAAAAGCAGAAGACAAAACTCACGTCTGCAAAGTTTCATATAATGTTTCGTTCAAGCTATATCAGATTGAGAATTCAAAGACTACACATAGTTTCGGATGTTACCATAGCTCTAGATAATAGGAGTATTTGATGATTTTTTTAATGGGCTCCTCCTCCCCTACACCCATTCCTTTTTGGGGGCCTCTCCTTTTTTATCTTCGTTTTTTTTTCTTCGTTTTTTCCCCCGTTTTTTTTCTCAAATTAAGCGGAATGCCGGCAGGCTCATGACGTCTAAACCGGTGACGTTGATGTACTGTTATGACGTCAGGTTCCTTCCGAGAGTTGTCTGAAAAGGAGAAGAGATTATATGGAGCTTTCCGTCTTGAAGAGGTAGTGCACTGTCAATTTTCTGAAAAAGAGAGAAGAGAAAAAATACTAAATAAACAACAACAAAAGGAGTCCTTGATGATAATTGAGGGATAATCATCTTTCTTTCTCATTGAAACCATATGTTGTGACCCCTCATCTGAACCGTCTCGTCGAGACGGTTCAGATGAGGGACAACAACATACATTAAAAAATATCCCTTATTATCACCAAATACTCCCTCTTATCTAGAGAGCTCTGATGTGACGGCTTATTATGAGCCGCCTCATCACTGTATCCACGCTATTTGCAAATTCAACTTTTTTGTTAGTTTGGCGCGAGTTAAAAATGAAGTAAGCAGAATTCAGTCGCACACATATTTCATTTGGAACATTTTGTTTATGGCAACAACATTTTTACTTTTGCAATAAGGAAACTAATACAATTTGTCAGTTCATATTTTCATGTATATATGAATCCAGGTCAGTAAACTGTCTAAATTGTGAAAATAGATATGGATAAAATACGAATCAAACTTGTCGTTACCAAAGTGACTAAAACATTTACCTCTAAAACCACTTGAGAGGCGAAGGAATTTGACCAAACTTCAAAAATCAAAAATACAAATGAGCCGCGACGTGAGAAAACCAACAAAGTGGTTGTGCGCCCAGCGCAGACTCAGATCAGCCTGGGCATCCGCCCAGTCTGATCAGAGTCTTCGCTGTCCGCATGGAGGTAGCTTAGACCTTTAGCTACCCTTTAAGCGCTTAGCCAAGAGTCTGATCAAACTTGTCGGATGTCCAGGCTGATCGGAGTCTGCACTGGGCGCACGACCACTTTGTTGGTTTTCTCGTGTCGCGGCTCAAATGAGTCAATATTTAGACAGGTGCAGGTTATTGTTTACCCTAAAGAGTCAAAATCTTGATTGCTTATCAAGAAAAATGGTTGATTTCAAAGCCATATCGACTCGAAAGGTAAGCAGTTGCTGTTGAATTCACTGAAGTATTGAAACTTCAAAACAGTCTAAGTTGAAAATTTCATAGGAATATAACAACCATTAACAAAGTGGCTAGTTCCAGCACATCATTAGTATCTACTGCCAGTAAGCAGCTTCATAAAACTCGGGCCATATGAAAAAACAGAATATGTTACGGGCACGACCGAATTACACTCGCCAGCATATTGATATTTGCTACTCGTGGCTTTTCTTCAGTTTGTTATTGCCACTGTCAGAGAGTAGTTTTCCCCCTAGTAGTTTTTCTCCCCGGCAAAATGACTATGATTTTCCATTGTAGAATTTCCCACCGGAAAAGTGGCTATACAGTAGAATTTTCCCCCGGAAATATGACCGTATATAGCCAATTTTCCCAGGGGAAAATCTACTATACGTGTTTTTGCATATGCATAGCCGTTTTTCCCCTCTATAATGGATTTCCCCCCCCCCCCCCCCCCCCCCCCCCCCTGGTAGTATGATTGCAGGAAAACACGCTACATAGTGGAATTTGATCCTTCTCTAATTATAATAGTGAGGTTCATAACTGAAACAGAAATATATAGGTAGGCATTTTGCTTTTCCATGTTAGCCACAAACGGATACGAGTGTACGTGGTTGTGTGCATAAACTTGTATAATTTTGTGTTTACACAAGCGTTCATCTGTGCGTGTGCGGAGTGGAATGCCTGGACTGGTGTTCGCTTTCATGCAGGAGTTGTGGGTTCGACTCCCATCGGGACACACGAAACCCCCTACCAAATCAAACATGACTAGACAAAGCAGCCGTTCGTACATCTTCCTGTAAGCTTGCATGCGTATGTGTACGTATATAAATATCTGCGATGGGAAGAAATCATGTTCTGCTCCTTCCTTAAATTGGTAATTATTGATTATTATAAAATATGGTTGCCAAATTTGCATATTGATTTTCTTAATTAATCACGTTTATTACCTCCCTTAAAGTACTGATACATTTCTTATGCGATTAATTCCGTAAAATGTCTCTCTTCCATTCCGTTCCGTAAAATACCAATAGTCATACCAACTTCAGTAATAACCAATTTCCCGGGGGAAAAGTGGCTCTATGAGGTATGGACAATCCACTATATAGCCGTCCTTCTTATAGCCATTTTTCCGGGGGGTGGGGGGGACCACTCTCTGACAGCCACCAGTTGCTTTTTGCCATTGGTGGCTTTCTTGACATTTGCAACTACATACGTAGATTTTCTTTAGTTTAAAATTTGCTAGAAGGGCTTTTTTTAGTTTGATACTTGCCACTAGAGTCGAGTCTGGTAACTTCGGACAACGGGTAAATTCGGACATACCATTGCAAACAGTGAAAATCCAGCGAGCCGTCTCATCAAGATTTTCCCTGTTTATCCAGTTAATTTTGTTTAAATTCCAAACAACTGACATATAAAGATAACCGTGTCACCGTCCGATTTTACCTGCTATTCGAATTACCTAACTTGACGCTAGTGGTTTTCCTTTAGTTTAATTTTGCCACTGGTGACTTTTCTTTAGTTTGATATTTGCTCTTAGAAGTAATAACTTTAAAAGAAAAGCCATTAACCAGAGAAGACCCGGAGCAAGGTCAGGCGAGACAGCAAGACCGAGATTATCAAAAAAGCAAATAAATCCCTTTTTAAGCCACTTAAGTCAACAGTTAGAGCTAAATTTGTCAACATTTTGTGATAAAATCCGAGGGAAAGGTGAACAGGGGCCATTTTTAAGTGTTTTGTGACAAGATAATAGATTTTCAATAGTCCAACTTCATATTTTACTTTCAGCATATTGTGGCGACACAGGTATCAGACACAAACTTATCCGGCTTAAACCACTCGAATTTTCTTACCATCTGTTTTTGTATGTTCTTTGTCTGCTGGTATATAGAATACAACGTGATACATGTTGCTGATATTGTTTATGAATTTTATTGATGTGTATACGCAATTACACACCGATAAAATTCCATAAAATTAAATTAAATTTTTCATTTTTTCCCTCTTAATTCCTGTAAAGAAGCTAGATCTACGTACTTTCACGTTTCTTTCTTTCTTTCTTTCTTTCAGATATCTTGTAACCGTGATTAGTTTGTCAATTGCATACCTTTCTTTACCTGGTTGTGAGTTACAGCTCACAAGCAGCCAAAGACAGTTATAGAGTTGGTCTTTTAACTCACAACCAGCGAATGTGTAACATGATGGACATTTTGATTGCTATCTGTATAAAGATGACACTAGGATGTTAGAATTGTTGAACTCAAGGATTTCTTAACAAGCCCCGAGAGATTAAAAATATTGTCCCAATGCTTGAAAACAGGATGCAATGAAATTAAGGTAAATAAACATGAGACTTCAGGTAAGAGAGTTGGATGTCGAAACAAGACAAAACAAATATTCTGATTGTACTTATTACTAAATATGACGTATTACCCTCAAGGGAATGTCTAAATGAGCACAGTGCTAGCTAGACCTTGGGCCTCTTGAAGACCATCGTTACGAGAACCGGTACAACGAAAACAAAAACAGCTAGCTCTTGCAAACGTGTTTCAAGTTTATTTCTATAGGAGCATACTGACTCAACGGAAATTCCGATATATGTCGCAAAGGGAGGCACTGGAAGCCACTGGGCAGATCGAAGCCATATCTTATACAGAGCCCCGCAAAATGTTACAACAACGCAAAATGTTATAAAATTTATAGCAACGCGAAATGTTATAACTTTATAACATTTTGCGTCGACTCTCAATACTAATAAAAACGCAAAATGTTATAAATTTCTTCATCCCGCAAAATGTTATAACTACGCAAAATGTTATTAACTTATAGCAACGCAAAATGGTATCATTTTATAACATTTTGCATCATTTTATCATTTTGCATCGAAATCTCAAAACTTGTTATAATTCCCCCCCCCCCCCCCCCCCCCCCCCCCCCCCCTTCCGCATAATGTTATAACAACGCAAAATCTTATAACAATTATCGGAACGCAGAATGTTATGACTTTATAACATTTTAACATTTTCAGAATTACGAAAATGAAAAAAATCTGTAACGGAATTAGGCCACAGTGACCTTACGTCGACCCTTGCATAATTTACATCGACCCTAGCATTTAAGTCCATTCAAATGGCTCATTGTCAGAAACTGCTGCATCCATGGTTCTCAAATCTCACATGCAGCATGATCAGACTGTCGAGCTTTAGAATGGTAAAATTCAGCCAGGTCGAGAATCCAAGATGGCCGCAGTTACTAAAATAGCAACACCAAAATCAACTTTTTCTCCGGAACCGCTTGGTATATTTGGCTGAAATTTTGTGTGAAGCATTATTCGGACATTGGTATTCAGAATTATGAAAATGAAAAAAAATCTGTACTGTAGCGGAATTAGGTCACAGTGACCGTACGTCGACCCTAGCATAATTTACGTCGACCCTAGCATTTAAGTCCGTTCAAATGACATGCTCTGAAACCACTGCATCCATGGTTCTCAAATTTCACATGCAGCATGATCAGACTGCAGGGCTTCAGAATGGTAAAATTCAGCCAGGTCATGAATCCAAGATGACCACAGTTACTAAAAATAGCAAAACCAATAAAATTATGTTTTTCTCCAGAACCACTTGGTATGTTTGGCTGCCGGAAATTTTGTATGAAGCATTAGTGGGACCTTGGTTTTCAGAATTTTCAACTTGAACAAGATCTGTAGCCGAGTTAGGTCACAGTGACCTACTTTCTATTTACGAGTCCAGTGTTGCAAGAAATGCTGAACAATATCAGTCAAATTAAATCAGAATGATCCATAAATGGAGTTCTTTCAAATTTATCTGACTGCAAATTTATCTAACTGGGCAGTCTAAGATTGCCATCGGCTGCTATTACTGAAAATAGCAAAAGCATGAAAATGACAATTCTCAAGAACCTCTGAATGAATTTGGACCAACTGTGTGTCTGAATGATCCTTGAATGAAGCTATTTCATTTTTTTACAAATCGATCTTCCAAATCAGCCGCCATTTGCCATTACTTAAAGCAGGAAAAGTATGAAACGGACAATATCTCATGGAGTACTTAATGGATTTTGACCAAATGTGTATCAAACTGATGCTTTCATTGAGTTCTTCATGTGAAGGCATATAGCAGGTGCGACATAGCATTCCGTGGAATTCTTGTATTAGTTTTGAGCTTCGACGCAAAATGTTATAGATTTATAACATTTTGTGTCGCTACACTTATTTTAACATTTTGCGTTGTAATAACATTTTGCGGGGTGAAGAAATTTTATAACATTTTGCGTTTTTATAAGTATAAAAATATAACACTTTGCTTTCGTATAATTGTTATAACATTTTGCGTTGTTATAACATTTTCCGAGATGACGAAATTCGTAACATTTTGCGTTTTGATTAGTTTTGTGATTCGACGCAAAATGTTTATAAAGTTAAAACATTTTGCGTCCCTATAATTGTTATAACATTTTGCGTTGTTATAACATTTTGCGGGGTGAAAAAATTTATAACACAATGCGTTTATTTGTTTGAGATTCGACGCAAAGTGTTATAAAGTTATAACATTTCGCGTCCCAATAAATGTTATAACAATTTGCGTTGTTATAACATTTTGCGGGACGAAGAAATTTATAATATTTTGCGTTTTTATTAGTTTTAGAATCCACACAAAATGTTATAAACTTTAACATTTTGCGTTGCTATAAATCTTGTAACATTTTGCGTTTTTATAACATTTTGCGGGGTGACACTTTTGCGGGGTGACAGAGCATACTTAGGGCGGGGGAACGATAGTTTGTTCGGGGTATCTGGGTCACACGACCAAGATGGCCGCCACGCCCATATATGGTAAAACCCTTCAAACATCTTCTGCAGAATCGAAAGGCCTATGACCTTGAAACCTGGTATGTAGCATTGGGCATTCGAGCCCATCATACTTTGTACAAATGATAACCGTAGGTTGACCTTGACCTAATTTACGACACGATCAAGTTTGGTATGTTATGCTTTAAGTATGGGGAAATTTTTAAACAGTGGATTTCTCAGAAACTATTTAAGTCTAAGGTACAAGGGTTGATCCAAAAGTAATGTCACTGTGTCCACTGCGCGCTTATTCGTCGTAGCATTATCATGAAAATTATATCAAGCTGCACTGTAATTCAGTTCTGATTAACAGAATAAATATAAAATTGGAATCATTTTCCGTTCCGGTTGTATAAACGTTCAAAGTATGCCACCGACGCCATCGCGCCGCACGTTAAAATAACGTTTATTACACGAACATAATTTTCAAAGGCAATCACAATTTAAAATCAAACTAACTCGCCAAATCAGATGATAATCTAATGCGATGAAGACATATATTTTTGCTTCCTACTGTTGAAACGTTGATCACGTCATTGCAGTTTGAAGTTCCCTAGTTAGGGCTAATGCTTGTTACTGCCGAGTGAAAAATGTTGATTTCTGACAAATGCGTCAGCTCATAGCTATGCGGTTTTGTCGCAAATTAGGAATATAAGGCATGTGCTATTCTCTAGCCCGGCCTGGCCTGGCCTGGCCTGGCCCGATTATACAAAATGACATAAGAGCTTATTTGATGATATAACACTTTGGGACAGATCAGGCCAGGCCAACAAATACAAACATATACCCTCTCACCACTCAGAACTTAAAATCTAATTTGTTTCAACAGACTGCATTATATTCTTCCAAAGGAGCTTGTTCAAACTGCCATGGTAATTTTTATGGCCATTATGCTTGATTATTTTGTTTGTTTATCAGCATTTGCAACAGTACTAGTGGCTCCTCTAATTAAATAATGCATTAAGTATAATTCTTCAAATGATATTTTGGCCTTGCTTGGCCTGGTCCCATGTGTTACGTCATCAGATAAGAGCTTATGTCAATTTACGAAATCGGGCCAGCCCAGGCCAGGCCAGGCCGGGCTAGAGAATAGAACATGCCGGAATATCATCATTAAAGACTCAAGGGCTGTTTAATTAGACATGAGGTGATGTAATAGTGTTTATGAGGCTTGTGTAAAGGTGCAATCAGTGCCATAGTGATGCGGATGAGTCGCTTCAGGATCGTCTGAAAACCGGAGGACCATTATATGCAATGTTAGACAATAACGTCACTTTTGTTTAGACCCCATAAATGAAGATCGATGTTCTGCGATTCGAATATTGTGTGAATTCTTGAACATGAGCCGCGGAGCTGTTAAAATAATATTAAAGGAATAGACAGACAAGGGTGAAGAGACATAAGTGAATGTTGGAACAACGAAGATGCTACTTTGGACATGACATAATATCAAAATTTTGTCTGTTACGTCAACAACGTTATTGACGCGCGGCGCGTTTCGTTACCATGCCTTCTGTCGATCCCGATATCTCAATAACTCTGCATTATATTCTAATGACATTTTCAGATTAGACCGCAAATAGAGAAAGCTACTTGCATATGAAATTTTGTTGCTGTTTTTTTTATTATTATTATTCTACGTGATTTTATAGCAGCAGTGACATTACTTCTGGATCAACCCTCGTATAATATTTGGTATATATGCTTAACTAAATGACCAGATGAAAATAATATGTCGTTTAAGGTCAGTGACATTCTTTGACCTTTGTTTAAGGACACTGAGATTCTGTCTCCTGTCGCTATTTTAAAACATCTTCAACTCTCAGTAGCCACTGGGCCGATTGAAGCCATATTTCATATGGAGTTTCAGTGGGCCAAAGGAACCAAGTTTGTTCAGATGATCTTGCTCATATGACCAAGGTGGCTGCCACGCCCATATATGGTAAAAAAAACCTTAAAAAATCTTCCTCTCCAGAACTGAAAGGCCTAATGGCCTTGTGGCTTGGTATGTAGCGTTGGGGACTAGAGCCCATCATAATTTATATAAATCATGACTGTGAAATGACTTTTTCCTAATTTATGGCAAGGTTAATTTTGATGCATTATGCTTTAGCCTGGCCCCAGTCGAATCTGTATATTATTCTGGTGGTCAGATTCGCTAACCAAGATTTAGGAAAAATCTCAAATGCAAGTAACCAGACCCTATGTTCCTTTGCAAGAGATATATTGAACATAGGGTCTGTAGCCAGACTACATTATGCTTTTATATGGGAAAATGCTTAAACAGAGGATTTCTCAGAAACTATTTAAGTCTAAGGTATATAAGTCCATTGCTCTATCAGCATGAACATTTTTCTCATGCGGTATCGCTGTAAGCTTCTCACCATAGTTTCGTGATTGTAGATGACCGTGATTAGCCAGCTTTAACAAAATGAAACGTCCTTAAGTTTCATATAAAAATGGTTTGAAAACTTATTTGGGTCATTTTGGTTGGCAACTAAAATGACCTACTTTCGATTTCATAAAATGGTAAAAATACAATGTACATGCGTGGAGTCCCAATCTCTATCTCGCCTATGTTTATATAGCATTGCTAAATTGTGTTTTGTGAAGCGAATTGTTATTTTTTCAAAAACTTGTTTTCTCTACTTTTTGCCAGTTATATGACTCAATATATCACACCAACCCACATTTTATTGCCAAACGTGAAGGCTGAACTGCTTTTTACAATGATCTGAGTTTATGCTTTTTACCACCGATAGGACTATGGAGACTTTAACTATATGAGCGAATGAAGATATTATGTTGCTAAAGGTCACGGTCATTATTTGACCTTCGTTCAAGGACACTGAGAGTATGTCGCCATATTTCATATGGAGCTTCACTTGGTCAAAGGAACCAAAGTTAGTTCAGATGGTCATGGTCACATGACAAAGATGGCCACCATGCCCATATATGGTAAAATCCCTTCAAAAATCTTCTTCTCCGGGGCCAAATGCCCATTGACCTTGCAGCATGGTATGTAGCATTGGGGACTCGGGCCCATTATAATGTGTACAAATCGTTACCGTGCATTGACCTTGACCTTATTTATGGCAAGGTCTACTTTGGTATGTTATGCTTTCATATGGGAAAATGCTTAAACAGTTGATTTCATGGAAACTTTCTAAGCCTAGATAGGAAAAAATGTTTAACTAAATGAATACATGAAGACATAAGGTCATTAAAGGTCAAGTTCATTTTCAAACTTTGCTCAAGGTCACTGATATTTTAAAATTAAAATATGCACTCCTTATAAGCCACTGGTTTCAAATTTGTAACAAATGAGCGAAATAACAAAGTGTGTCTGTTGACAGGTGTCAGGTGAGCTACAGGATCATTGGTCCTCTGGTTTTATTTAACCTCCTCTAGAAGACGGCTCGATGTAAACTGAAATACTGTACCACAGGGCTGCAAGCAATCACTGTTGTGTTCTAAAACAACTTAATATCTATTAGATCTACTGCAAAAGACACAAGGACTTAAAATCACCATAGTCCTATCACTGGTAAAAACGTCTAACCCCAAATCTTTGTTAAAACTGGATCAACCTTCACGTTAGATGATAAAATGTGGGTCGAAAATCGCTGCACAAAATGCAATTTCTTGTTTTGGTTTCCCGTCTAGCAATGCTATATAAACAAAGGCAGGATATTGATTGGAGCTCCACGCCTGTACGTTGTATTTTTACCATTTCATTCAACTTAATGAAATCAAAGGTAGGTCATTTATGTTGCCAACTAAAATGATCCAAATAAGTTTTCCAAACCCTTTTTATGTGAAACTCAATGATGTTTTAAAGTTGGCATATCACGGTCATTTACAATGATGAAACTATAGTGAGAAGCTTGCACCGATAGCTCATGGTAAAAATTTTCATGCTGATAGAGCAATGGGGCCTTAAAGGGAACATGGGATCAATGTATAGACCCTATGGGTATACCATGTTTCTCCACCACTTTTACAAAGAACACTTATTGAGACTTCCTGTATCCTTTCCTGGATGACAAAGCCTTTCCAAAATGGAATCTCGTGGGTGAGAAAAATCTTCCCTTAAGAGTTGACCCCATTAAAAGGGAGGCGAAAACTGAAAATAACTTAGTTGCTTCCCTTAAAGTATAGTACTACTCATTTACCTTAAATTCTAAAGAACACAAGCCAGCAGGCACATGACGTCGTAACGATGTCGTACCTACTTCGATGCGACGCAATGACGTCGTAATGATGTCGTACCTACTTCGATGCGACGCAATGGCGTCGCATCGACGTAGGTTTGACGTCATTACGACGTCAAGTGCCCGTTGGGAAGTGTCCCAACGCTTGGAGTTATTAAGTTAGTTTAACTAGTGCAAACGATAAAGAATCTAGGAAGTGGGGACACGTCTGACAGAGCCAAATCTCTTCTTTAATATTTTACCACGAAACAACAATAAACTCGTCATACACGTCCACAAGAAACGACAAGAACAAGAAAATTTAATCGTTTTTTGTGGGCGGCTGCATAATTAAATAGCTTAAATGTTAACATATTTAATTTAAACTTAAAATCTCATAAAACAGAGGTGAATCCAGCAAAGTGAATGTAAATCACACTTAAGGGTCCATACGATTCATTAAAGTTTCAATTTCTGGGTTATTTTTGTTTTTCACTGAATTTTAGTCGCTTTGTGCTATTCTAAAGTTCTATTTGATATGAAAACGCATGTTTTCTAGTAAACATTTTCCCGAAATAATAACAGTTTTCTGTTCAACGAATCAAGCAGATTTAGTTGTCCCAGCGGGCACATGACGTCGAAATGACGACATACTGACGTCGATGCGATGTCATCATGTCGCATCGACGTCAGTGCGACGTCATTACGATGTCATGTACCTGCTGGGATATATATAGACAACAGCATCTATGAAGATAATCCTGGAGTAGGCAATCACAATGGTCTGTTATCAATCGAAGGAACCTGGAAGCGAAAAAAAAACAGATATAAAACATATTCAACCCCACATTTTGGGCCAAAAATGATGATAGTGAAAAATAATAAATTAAAATTAAAAATATAAGATAAAACAACTCTTAGATGTTGTCGCCTATGGGCCGCTTCATTCACTTGTTTGAGTATGGTTGGGTGGTGCGATGGTGCTGGGTATAACTTCCAGTGCCGCGGCGTCTGATTTGGATACTACTACTGCGCCTACTGTCCTTGCAGTAGGTGTGGGTGGGGCTTGGTCTCTCGCCTACCATTTCTCTTCTTTCTCCCTCTCTTTGGAAGACGGCCCGATATAGGCTGAAATACTGTCTCAAAGGGCCCTTAAACCCAAAACAACCAACCAACCAAAGTAATTTTATCGCTACAGTACGTGCCAGACAGCGTACCTGGCAACGTGCAAAATTTTATATATCGTTATCAAATTCTGACACTCAGTTTACAAAATTAATTGGATGCGCCGTGACATAGTGTAAATTACAAAGAATTTTAAACATGCTTTTCAGTTACTGATTTGGTATGCATATCACGAACAGGTTTTACCCCTTTACGGGCCCTTCTTAATATTTTTTAATCATTTAACGTCTGAATAAATAATTCCAGTATTTTACCTTAACCTGCGGCCTACTTGGGTAGATAACGGTGTAACGGTTATTGAAACTTGAACAAAAACAGGTGACACGGCAACACATTTATTTTTAGATAAAGTCCCGTTTCTTTTTGTTAATACTTAAAGAAATGAAAAATAGGAGTTGAATATAATATATAGTGGCATATATATGCCGCGCTTACAAGTTGACAATCGTGCACTAGTTTTCTTGTATGCTTTCCAATGAATTAATGAGACGTCTCAGAAATCGAAATCGACCTTATTACCAGAACAGAACTGTTCTACAACTTATCAGAAAGAAGCTTTTCCTCCTAGTAGTAGTCTTTCTCCCCGGAAAATGGCTCTATTTTTTCATATTCAAATATCCCCATAAAAAATGGATGTAGTATAATCCCCCAACACCCCCCCCCCCCCCCCCCCACACACACACACACCCTCCACCCCACACACAGCCGGAAAAAATGACCATATAGCCAATGCTCCTCGGGGAAATCGTCATACGCGTTTTCACAAAACCGTGGTTTCGTGTTTACCTCTTTAGTAAATTTACCCCGGTCATACGGTTGCAGGAAACCACGCTACATGAAAATACTGTAATATAATAGAAGACTGAATGTTTTGGGTTTGTTTAACGGCCCTTTGAGACAGTATTTCAGTCTATATCGGGCCGTCTCTCAGAGAGAGGGAGAAAGAAGAGACATGATAGACGAGAGAAAAAATGTCCAAACAACCGCAAGCTGCACCTACTGCAAGCACAGTAGGCCCTTGCCCTACTATTATCCAAACCAGTTGGATGCCCTAGTACTGGAAGTTACACGCAGCACCATCGCACCACCCGACCACCCCAGGAACCGCAAGCATAATGTTGACTGACTATCTGTCTGTCTTGTTTTGGAGAGAAACAGCTACCAACATCGAATAAGCACTATGTCTTTCCGTGCCTGCCATAAAAAATGTGTGCGTGATTGTTTGGATAAGTATGTGTGTATACATTATGTGTGTGCACATCTTCTCGCAAGCGTGCATGCGCCTGTGTGCTTATCTACTGTATGTATGTATATTTATCACAGCATAGAAATCACACCAAAAAGATTGATCTCCAAATTAAAGAGATTAAGACCAAAACACATTTTCGTGTGTCTATTGTATGCTTGTCCGTCCGCCTGTATGGGCAGAAATAAGGATGAAGGAATGATGAAAAGTGTTTTCAGGTTCTCTTTGTCAGCAGCCACTGCAAAGCAAGAAACAAATGGCATGATGCACATTTGCATGGGCGTGAATGGGTACGTGCGTGTGTGTTTGCGTGTGTGTCTGTGATGAGAACTGGAAATATCACTATATGCCAAATATTCTATTAACATTTTTCTGATAAAGGCAAAAATGACTATGGGGGAAAATGGCTCTATGAGGTGGGGATAATCCAGTATAAAGTCGTCTTTCCTACAGCTATTTTTCCGGGATGGGGGAAGGGGAAACAAATTATCTGATAGTGATCGTTAGAGAAACTTAGATTTTTTCACAGTTTGTAAAAACAAACTTTTGTAAATAATATGAAAAGGATAAAATTCACAATGCTCTTTACATCAGCTAATGAAATGCACTTGGTCATTTCAGGTGTCCCAAAATTTAGGCACATTACGGTACTCTATAGAACAGTTTCATTTACATTCAGCAAGTGCGGTAAAACATTCGTTTTGTTGGTAAAAATGTTCCACCTTACCGATGACAGCCCTGACGTAATGTAGAAAATCGCTAGATATAATCTGATACCTTCTCAGGTCTATTTACCTCATTAACAAGAGATTTCTATAACTTTTAGCATAATTACATAAATCCCATTAATTTTGGGTTTAATATAACCACAGTAATTCACTCCTTTATTTTCGATAGTAGAGGTTTAGGGTAGTAATTTTCGTAGGCTTTACCCCGATTATTTGTACCCGGTATTTGTAATAGCTAACGACAACAGGAGAAATCTGCATATAACAAAAGATTCGTCGACGAGTATTCTGGAACGAGCCTCTTCATGAAACCTTTCTAAGAACATCCCCGCCCTGGGGATGTTCTTAGAAAGGCCGGGGATGTTCTTAGAAAGGTTTCATGGAGAGGAAGACAATTTTCGACTCATCAGTTTCCCATTTTATCAGGCTAGAGATCTGCGTATGTGCACTGCGCAAGCCCAAACCAGCCTATTATGCATATGCACAGTCAGGTCAGTTCATACGTAATACGTTTCTTGAATCATGTTGTCAGCTGCGTGAGGGCTCAAGAGTTCGAAACAGTACCTCGCTGCTTCATCAGTCATATATATATATAACGATTAAACAAAAAAATAGCATGTGAAGTCTTTATCGATTTTAGCTATATATATATATATATATTGCTCACCGAGGCAATGGCAACCTTTTCTTTAGTGTGCAATATTTTTGGATAAAAATAGGACTTCCACCTCATTTATTATTCAATAAAGTGTAAATCCAGTCTCCATGATACATTTTAAATTTTAAAACGCAGTATGCGGATATATGGTTTATTGGATTTAAATTCACCGGTGAAAATGCAAATATTAAGACATCTGCACTAATTTTGATAAAATTCCTCCTGTTTAATTTTAACTCTCAGGTGCTTTGTCAAAAACGTGCTGGTGGGATCGCAAACAGTGCAGATCGTGATCAGACTGCCTGAAGAGGCAGTCTGCTCCGGTTCTGCACTGTTAACTTTTGCAGTTTTGTCCCAGTTATTAGGTTAATGACAGTACCTGTGGCTTCTAACGGCATGAAGATCGGATTCACAATTTGTGTAGGATGGGTATTTAAATTAAATTTAACATAATAAAAAAAAAAATAGTCGAACGACGTCCCCACACTCTGAATGAGTATAGACTTCATAAGGAGAGAAACTGCACAGGTGCAAAGAAAAGATGCAATTATTGTATAAGATAATAAGCATGCAGGTTGTTTAGTACAGCAGATTAAACGATATTTTTTTTTTTTACTAAAAGTATCTGTCTCGCTCTCTGACTGTGTGTCTCTCTTTCTGGTCAACAAATTGAGAAAACATCTTTTGCTAGTCTCCATAGCCCTAACAGTGGTAAAACTCGTCGAAGCATAAATCATTATAAAACCTGTACAGCCTTCAGTATTGATGATAATATGTCGATTGACGTGCTTTTTTTATGCTGATAGAGCAATGGGGCCGACCAATCGAATGAACTATTAAAACAACGGAGCTCGCTATTCCAGGTTTTGGATAAAGATATAAGCGGAAAAAAGGAAGTATTCCATTTTATCACATAACCTTACTAGGTCGTTGGGCACCACAGATGACATCGAAACAATCCCTTTCCACCTTGCCCTGTATTCAGCTGTCCTAGTTGAGCTGGCAAAATCCATCCCTGTCCACTCGTTAATATTGTCTTCCCACCTCTTCTTCTGTCTGCCTCTTCTTCTTTTTCCTTTCACTGTGCCCTGTAGAATCGTCTTTGCTAAATCAGAAGACCTTGTGACGTGGCCAAACCACTTAGTTTCCGTTTCTTGACCAGCATCAGGAGTTCATCATATTCTCCAAAGGCTTGAAACTTCCTGCGAACCTCCTCATTGGTTATATGGTCCTTGTATGAAATGTTCAGTAACCTTCGGTAGCATCTCATCTCAAAGGCCTGCGTTCTTTTCTCTAACTCTGCTGTCAAGGTCCACGATTCACACGCATACAGAAACATGGAAATGACAAGGGAGCGCATAAGTGTCACCTTTGATCCAAGAGATATGTTGTTATCTCTTCAAATTGGTTTCAACTTGGTAAGAGCTGAAGTAGCTTGTGCAATCCTTGAGAGAACCTCCTGTTTTGAGCCATCATCTGAGACAACTGCTCCAAGGTATTTGAAGCTTGTTACGGTACCCAGCTTCTGCCCTTTTACCTTGATCTCCCTCTGGATGCCATTTGCGCTGTTCGTCAAAAAAAGGAACTACTAACTACAAAATGACAGCTACCAAAAAACTACAAGTAGTTACAGAATAAGGTTAGCTCATTGTGACAAAAAAAAAAAACCAAATACAGAATGCTAGTGTCAATAAACACACAGCTACACCGTACAATATAATAGTTCAACCCCATCCTGCACCTACTGAAACTACAGCAGGCCCTTGTCCAACCTTGAACCAATATCATTAGAACGGCAAATCAATGCAGATACGTTCACGGCATCTGATGGATCCCAAGTTAGCCTTACTAAGTTAGGGTTTTATTCAGGACTTTGTTAGTGCACAGCATGTAAGTGTCAATAAACACGCCGCTACACCATACACTATTACAACCTCACGCTGCACCTCCTGAAAGTACAGCAGGCCCTTGTAGGGCAGGAAACTCTCTCTCTCTCTCTCTCTCTCTCTCTCTCTGTAATGGTCAGAACCGAACTACCTGTCTGGTAGGACAAGGACCCCTCTTTCCGTCTCTACCTCTTTCGAGCAATATCTAGAAGCCGTTTCTGAAATTGCACCATTCTAATTCAAGCGCTTGCAAAGTCAGCTGTAGCCTACTGTATATTTGTTGCAAGACGTGTCAATATTTATCCAAGTCACCCCGCTTATAAGAAAAAGAGACCCTCTTTTGCACGCTTGTTGTCTGTATTGACGGAGTATCAGTTGGTCAAAATTCCATCATTCAAATTTATTAGTAGCGAAACGGTCATAATTCGACCGTGTCACATTTAAAACTAAGTATGAAAAGGCGAATGATGTAGCTCTTGTAATTAATTGTTCAATATTGGCTTAAAATCACCTTAAAGTTTGTATCTTTCAACTATTTATTACTTAGTATTTTCAGCAACGTTTAAAGCCCCTGCTATAAAATTAGATTTATGGCATAGCAAATGGTTATCGGTTGTGACTAAATATGAAAAATATGATAAGCGAAGGCTAAAGGCGGGTCAACCTTGAGAACTTTTCATAACTATCGCCTTCCGATGTTACATGAAAGCCCACCACCCCTTCATATCCTGTTTATTATCCGTTCAATACATTCGCACACATTTTTGAAGCATATCCACGAGGACAGGCACGATATCTAGCAAGGAGACTGCGTCTTGTGATCCATCAAGGGGGTAGTTGCGGCCGGGCTGGGTAACTTTCAGTGCTGGGGCGTCCTACTAATTTGGATAAGAGTAGGGCAAGGGTCTACTCTGGTGCAGTAGATGGGAATGGGGGTTGCTTGGATATTTTTCTCTCGCCTATCATCTCTTTTCTTCTTCCGTCTGTCTGGGAGACGGCTCGATATAGACTGAAATATTGTCTCAAAGAGCCATTAAACCAACAATCCATCTCATCAACAAGACTTACTAACACAGATGTGACAATGGTAAACAGTGCAGACTCCGATCAGACGCCGCAAGATGCGGCATCTGATCAGAGTCTTCACTTTTTACTCAAGACAAATGGACATTTTCCGTAAAACAAAATGAAAATGATACAAACTCAATTGAAACCCCTCAATTGACAAATGGACTCACCCGTTTGATAAGGACATAATAGTCCACTGGGCATAAATGGGTTAACACGACCACAGTCTCTGTCCCTCTTTGACTGGGAGAGGACACGAACAGAATCAGTGCTCGGAGGTTCGAGTTACAGATTCGTTTCCTTGAGCCACCAGGGAAACATCGTTACGAGAATTGGACGTAGAAAAGCATATTGCTAATCTCATTAATATCAACTCTTGAATTTATAGTCACATTTTTTGTTTTTTTTGTTTTTCACAACCGGACAAAACTTGCATACAACGAAAAGCTGCCACTATCCGCCAATACCATGACTGAGTCACCTGCCTACTAAAATTTCATTTTCTGCATTATGTACAACGTTGTCTGCAATACATCTGCATTTTTCTGTAATTTCAATGACCACACTTTCTCCAATAATGGCAGTATTACCTTTATGGTGTAAAACCGCCCCCAATAATATCTCGGGTACTAAGATTTAATTTAGATTGGTCATTTCCTTTTGTACAGAAACTGGTCAACTGTGTGAAGTCCCGAATAATGATACAATGCTGAGTCATTAAGTGACCACAGACAAGTCTACTGTCTAAGAGTTTAAATCCGCACCCTGTGTGCTATGAGCTGAAAAACGTGCTTTCATGGTGATAATACGTGAACGCAATGCCGCTAATGTCGGCGGCGGCGTCCGCCTCAACAAACCGGCCAAATAAACGTGAACGCAAACACAACACATACTGAGATCATGTGCTAGATATGATGTACCGGTCCTTATCCTGCGCTGTCATTAGAATAGTACAGTGTTTGATTTTTCAGACCAATTAAAACAAATATACCCCAGCAGGTACATGACGTCGAAACGGTGTATTGACGTCGATGCGACGATGCGCCCGGTAGGATGCAGCCTAACCGGTCCAAATTCTCGTCGTTACTCTTATGATCGTTTTTCTTTTTTTATAATCACTTCTTTGTTATAACCGCTTCACAGCGTCTTTCATTTAATACATGTACTTAAGTCATTAAATCAGGGTTAAGTAAATCATGTACGGCTAATATCCGTATTACAAAGATGAAATTTTAAATTTAGATAAATATTGAAACGTTATACTAGTAATTTCAAAATGAAATCTGTAATTATTTAATCCTGGCACATCTTAACGTCTTCAGAGTGGACTTCAGAGTGGACTCAAACGCAACTGTTAGTATTTTTGCACCTGCGTAGGGCCTTGAGGAAGTTCTCGCGTTGGGCCGATCTGCAATACTGAGCCCTCTTGAGTCCTCTTGAAGACTGAGTTGTTTTTCTTTCATAATTTTCATTGTCGCTGAAATCTGAAATCCAAACTATGGAGCTAGTGCGTTTATTTTTACGCCCGAAGCTATTTGTAAAAGGGTTTATTTTGATGTTTGTTCAATGATTACGTACATAAGCCTGACGCCTTCGGGTACGCGACAACGGAAACCCTACATTCAGATCATCAGCTCATCTAGTGGATCCCTTCAGATTAACTAGAGCCGTTGCTTTCTCACCAGACGTACTGTACAGTAGGCCCCCGCTACGTTCCAACTGTACTGTACAGTACAGTACAGCGTCAAACAGACCTCGTCATCACAACGCCATTTCGACGCAGCTCGCCTATATCCGCAGACGTGTCCAAGGCATTAGGTTTGACATCACGGATCTGAATAGTTGCGGCATTAGCGGTCTCAAAACCCTAACGAAAAGCAAGGATATATACAGGGAATGAGCGACAGAAGGCTACAAAAAGTATGGACAAGAAGAGAGGACGTGTTTGTAAATATCTGCAGTATATTTGCCGCAGAAGACATTGTTTATGCTCAGACCCACTTTTGTAAGATGCCGGTACTCTGTTGAAGCCACGCAATGTCGTAAAACTGATTTTTCTGTGTGTCTTTTCATTGGAGTAGAGGATCTTAAAGTCTCCATAGTCCTATCGGTGGTAAAAATCGTCGAAGCACAAATCCTTATACAATTGGTAAAGCCTTCAGAATTAATGATAATATGTTGGTTGTTGTGCTTTTTGTGTCATATAACTGGGTAAAAAGAAGGAATAAGGTATTTTGAAAAATTGTCAAGTCTCTCCGTAAAAATTAGGTTTTCGTTTCTGGTTCCCCGTTGGGCAATTAACTCGCATAACAGCGAGACAAGGAATGAGATTCTTGCCTTACATTGTATTTTTATCAACTATTAAACGACTGTACATTGTATTTTTTCCTCCTTACCTTGTATTATTACCTTTTGTACCTTGTAGTTTTACCATGTAATAAAACTTGTGAAACCGAAAGTAGGTCGTTTTAGTTGCCAACTAAAATGACAGACATTTTTTTCAAATCGTTTTCATGAGGTACTCAGGGACGTTTTAATTTTTCAAAGCCGGCCAATCATGATCATATACAACGAAGAAACTGTAGTGAGAAGCTTGCTGCCGCGGATACTTCACAATAAAGTAGTTCATGCTGACAGAGCAATGGGGCCTTTAATCTGTGAATGTTTGTACCTTTGGACAAATTCTCATTATCAATTTCAGTGCAAGTGCTGTTTTCTGGAATCTTAATAGATCCTGCAAATTCTGTTTGCATGAGGACAACCTATAAATGAAAAAAAGTTTAAGAATTTGTTCGGGTCTTTAAAATTTCTTTTTTTTTTTCTTCAAAACTTCGGCTGTTTTGTACTTTGAAGGTGGAAGGTCAATTTAATTTTGATTTATCGCGCACGCGCGTGTCTGTTTGTGTGTGTGTGTGGGGGGGGGGGGGGGGGGGGGAGAGTGTGTGTGAGAGAGAGAGAGAGAGAGAGAGGGGGGTCTTTGTTGTATTTATAAGGAGATAAACCAAACCTAAGGGGAGGTGGGGAGGGAGTCTTTGTAACTCAACATCACTGTTTCAACGTTGATATGGAAAGAAAAGAAAAGCCATACAAAAATGTTTTATGTAAATTAGCAGCATATTATGCACTGTCAAACAAGTTAATTTGGTGATAACTATTGTTCGTCATAGAATATGATCCACCCAACATCAAATTTGCCTCAATTTTTTACCAACTCAAACTGCGTAAATTGTTAGTTCGGCTGAGAAAGATTATAGCTGCATTGGTACTTTGAACAAAAGATTTTCACCATCTTATTTCTTCTTTATCTTTCTGCATATCGGTTACCTTGTTATTCGCTTATTATTGTCCCGGATTAAATTCAACGACTTTTTGAACAGAAGATTTAAAAATTTCAAAAGCGTTACTAGGTCGTTGAAACCTTTTAAATAACTTCGCGTTTGAATAATTTTTTATCCGTAATTCTATACCATTGTTTAAAGTACCTGTTGAAATCTTTTGCAAATTTCTCAAAGTACTGTTATTCAACAATATTAACAATGGTGGCTTTTTTATCAAATCTGGCTGCCATTTTGATGAACGTTGTTAAATTTTACCCTGTTTTTACCCATAATATTTGAACACACCACCATTTTCGTAATGAATCCTGAACCGTTTTAGGTTCCAACTAAACAGACGACAAAATTAATGTCTGCAAACTTTGTAAAAATATTTAATCCGAGCTATATTATGTTGAGATTTTAATCAATAGGTGGCCAACAGTGTAGATCCGGATGAGGCGGCCTCATGTGGATCTACTTTGTTTGCAAATTCTATTAGACATATCATATTTGGCGCTTCAAGTATTAAGAAAGTCTTCTACACCATCAGGCTATGCTTGATAAAATTGTAAGCAAGAAGTCTTCTACACCATCAGGCTATGCTTGATAAAATTGTAAGCAAGAAGTCTTCTACACCATCAGGCTATGCTTGATAAAATTGTAAGCAAGAAGTCTTCTACACCATCAGGCTATGCTTGATAAAATTGTAAGCAAGAAGTCTTCTACACCATCAGGCTATGCTTGATAAAATTGTAAGCAAGAAGTCTTCTACACCATCAGGCTATACTTGATAAAATTGTAAGCAAGTAGTGCAGATCCTGATCAGATTGCCGCTGTCTGGGTCTCCACTGTTTGTCCAAATGTATAGGATAAATCTGTACCTTATTAAACACCATCATTTTGATAAACATCTAACTATTTACCCACACCCAAATAAAGAGAAAACGGTTGGTGGTCATGGTAATAGAAGGCAATGAATTGAGATAAGCGATTAGTTTACACGTTCAAAAGCGAGGAATTGAACCAAATATGACACCATTGTTCGTCCACCTGTGCGTGCCGCCGTCCCATTTTCTAGACGGTTATGTATATTTAGTTTAATCTAACCTCATTAATAAGATTTAACTGGTACCGTTACAACACCGATGCATCTCAACGGAGTGTCAGATTAAACGTAAGCCATGATCGGCCGCGAGAACCGTTGATCCGCACAGCATGTGGCCTTTTATAACCACGTGTAACGTAAACGCTGATAAAAGCACGACGGATGGGGGCATCGAGAGCTGTGGCGCTTGGAAGAATTTCGATTGATTGATTGATTGATTTGATGCTTAACGTCCACGGTAAACAGAAACGGTCACGTCGGGACGGTCAGTTAACCTAACCACACTATTCCTGGGCAGGCTTAGACCTCCTTAGCGGTTAACCAGTACTATAGCTTGTAAATGCACATACTTTCGCCAGTAACTGACAACTGCCCTTCTTGAATCAGCGGAAGAAGAAACGAAAGTATGTGGCCAGACCGGGTTTCGAACCCAGGACCTCTGACTTATGAGTCAGGTGCCCTACCGATTGCGCTACGCGGCCCGGCTGGAAGAATCTCGAAGATGTGCGCCTAGATAAAGTTCTTCCGGTGATTTACTAGGGCGGAAATAACTATTCCAATAGAACCTCAGTTTCTTATGTTGTATCTCTCTTCTTCTTCTTCAAGTTCCGGGCAAGTTCCACTCAAAGTTCAGGGTCCTTTCTGAAGCGATATTGCACGCGGCACCGGTTCAGAAGGATACCAACAACATTGTCTGAAGCCGGTCTTCTCATGATTGCTTCAGTCCCAGCATGTTGATAAAGATGGCTCTGTTCAGAAGGTTCCGAGTATATAGCCCTGATATCGCAACACTGCCAGCAGGCACACGCTTCCTACATGGTGTGGTTTGCCGTCCTCTGCAACAGTTTTTCAGTCATATCAGCACAATGGGAGGGTAAGGCTGTGTGCAGTGGAACCCTGTTTACTGTTGAAATGACTTCCGTCTCCACTGGGAATCGAATCCGGGCCTTTAGGTCACCAGGCTAGCGCTTAATCCACTGAGCTATCGGGCCTCCAAGCTTCCAACAGCAACATTATGTCAGTTTACAAAGAGCACCGGTCTTCTGTATCGCAGTGGTACGGACTTCAATGCAGTTCTATACATAGTCTGATTCTTCACTGCAGGTGTATGCACTATAGTGTCGCTGACGAAGTCCTGTCAACGCGCCTTTTATAGGTCCCTCAACCGGTATGGCAAAAGCAAACGAAAACGAAATCTCCATGTTCCATACCCAAGGTTTAAGCTTTATAAAGAAGCTAATCGAAAAATTTTCCTGTGAAACAAATGTGGTTACACTAACGGGTTCAGTATTGTGTTACTCTGAAAGTGTGGTTCACTTCCAAATGTTAAGTGTTGGGAAACGAAACACCAAAACGTGCTGTAATTGTGCTTTTGCACGTTAACAGCTGCGCAACAGGTAATAAAACACTCTTATTGCCATCAGGTGACCCAGTTTGATTCAAAAAGCGTAAAAAAAACTCCAAACGAATTCTTGATGTTACATTTAATGAGTGTTCTTACTAAATGCTGCCCGCAAGTGCAAAACGGTAGGCGAGCTAAAAGACACAAGACAGCTTGCATCCTTCCCCACATGCCAGTTGCCAAGAAAGGTCCCAGTAGAAGTTACATACACAAAAATATTATTGTCATTATTATTTCTTCTTCTTTTCGTAATCATTCCGTTTGTTGTTTAAATTTTCTTTCCTTGCTCCAACATTTTTCGTTAAATTACATTGACATTTTGTTTGTCATATGTGTGCATTTTCGTCGCACCTGCTTTAGCAAGGTGCGATTTAGGAGTTCACTTTTCCGTCCGTCCGTCAGTCATTCCGTCCGTACGTCCGTCCGTCCACAATTACCTCGACCCTAGTGATTAAGTCCATTTCTCCCAAACTATGATACCTACAATCATCAAACCTGGTATAAAGTTTCTTCTTAGAATGTTCTCAAGGTATGTTGCACTTTATTTAACCCTTGACCTACATTTCACGCTCTGCTGACTTCGTAAAATTTAATGTCCAAAATTACCTCGACCCTAGTGTTTAAGTCCATTTCTCTCAAAGAATGATATCTGTAATCATTAAACTTTGTACTAAGTTTCTTCTTGGAATGTTCTTGAGGCATGTTGCACTTTTTTCTGCCCGTGACCTATATTTAAAGTCTCCATAGTCCTATCAGCGGTACAAACGCCTAAACTCAAATCACTGTAAAAAGCGGCCCAATCTTCACGTTTGGTAATAAAAATGTGGGATGGGGTGCATAAATTGAACAAGTTTTTGAAAAATAACAAATCGCTCCACAATATACAATTTCCTGTCACTGGTTTCCTGTCTAGCAATGTTATATAAACATAGGCGGGATAGTGATTGGGACTACATGCCTGTACATTGTATTTATACCATTTTATGAAATCGAAAGTAGGTCATTTTATGACCCAAATAACTTTTCAAACCCTTTTTATGCGAAACTCAAGGATGTTTTATTTTTTTAAAGCTGGCTAATCACGATCATTTACAATTATAAAACTATAGTGAGAAGCTTGCAGCAATACCTCATGATAATTTTTTTTCCTGCTGATAGCGCAATGGGGCCTTTAAAGTCTCCATAGTCCTATCAGCGGTAAAAACGTCTAAACTCAAATCATTGTAAAAGGCGGTTCAACAATCACGTTTGGTAATAAAATATGGGTTGATGTGCATATATTGAGTCATATCACTGACAAAAAGTAGAGAAAGCAAGTTTTTGAAAAATAATAATTCACTCCACAAATTAAATTTTCCTGTTCTGGTTTCCCATCTTGCAATGCTATATAAACATATGCGGGATAGTGATTGGGACTCCACGGCTGTACATTGTATTTTTACCATTTTATTCATCTTAATGAAATCGAAAGTTGCCAACTAAAATGACCCAAATAAGTTTTCAAACCCTTTTTATGTGAAACTCAAGGATGTTTTATTCGTTTAAAGCTGGCTAATCACGGTCATTTACACTGACGAAACTATACTGAGAAGCTTGCAGCGATACCTCATGATAAAATTTTTCACGCTGATAGAGCAATGGGGCCTTTAACCCTCTGCTGACTTCGTATAATTTCACGTCAAAAATTATGTCATCCCTAGCCTTTAAGTCCATTCCTCTCAAAGTATGATACCTAGAAGCATCACACTAGGCAAAAAGTTTCTTCATGAAGGGATGTTCCCATTTCGCCTACTCCCATTTCGCCTACTCCCGTTTCGCTTATTCCCAGTTCGCCTACTCCCATTTCGCCTACAGTCAAATGTAACCTCATTCCCGTTTCGCCTACTCAATGAAAATTTTTCATATTATGATTTTTTACTCATTTATTTTTGTTTTTGTTTTATTAAACATGTTTTTTTTTAACTATCTTTACAGTACCCGTTAATCAGGACTTTGGTCGATTGATAATTACTGAAGTATTGTAAATTGGTATAAGCATGTTTGTAATAAGCTCATACTGTGAGCTTGTATAGCGAGTACATATCAATATTTAACATATATTTTAAAACGGCTTGGAATTACATAATTCTTGTATCATTTCTATTTACCATGAGTTCTATTAAAACTAGAAGGATGGGGAGGGGAAAGAAGTGGGACCCTTATTTTAAGCTTATAAGCAACTCCTAACTTTCTATACTGAGTGTTTTTATTACCATTTTATTTGAGTTTTTTTTTTTTTTTTTTTTATTTATTTTTTTTTTTTTTTTCATTCTTGATGAAATATTTTATGCAGCATGTTTAAAACTGTGTTAATATAAGAATGTAAATAAAAATAAACACCAAAAAACATTAAAAAATATTTTTATTGCCATTTGTATGAAAAAAAAATGAGTAGGCGAAACGGGAATGGTGATGTTTTTTAGAGTAGGCGAACTGGGAGTAGGCGGAATGGGAGTAGGCGAAATAGGACAAATCATAGGCGAAATGGGAATAGGCGAAATGGGAGTAGGCGAAACGGGAGTAAACCATCATGAAGGTTTACTCCCGTTTCGCCTACTCGAAATAGAAATAGAAAAGGCCTCAAGAGATGTCACACTTTCTTCTGCCCTTGACCTTTATTTCAAGGGCTGCTGACTTTGTAAAATTTTACGTCCAACATTGCATTGACCCTAGCATTTAAGTCCATTTCTCTTTAAACATTATGGTATAAGCATCAAACCAATGCTTGATGTATTTTTCATGCTCTGTTGGCTTTGGACATTTGCAGGTCAACCAAGCATCCACATTTGTATGTACTCTAGCATTAAAGTACATTACTCACAAACTAACCCACATGTGGCATAAAATGTTTTCTTAAGCTGGTCTCTTGAATTGTTTCTTTTAATGATTATTTCATGCTCTGTTAACTGTTGAATTTTATGTCCAGAATTGCATCCTTCTTAGCTTGCAAGTGCAGTTTGCTCAAAATTTTATACATGCATTCACCAAACCTAAATCTAACCATGATCTCTGCTATTGTGGATGAGCAAGGCAGGTGCGACATAGCATTCTGTGGAATTCTTGTCTATTATCCGCTGCGTCAAGAGTAACCGCGTAACCGGGAACCTAAGTGATGACCTCTTACTTTCAAAGGGCAAGGACCTACTGTGCTTGCAGTAGGTGCGGATAGGATTGTTTTGGCATTTCTCTCTTCTTTCTCGGCCCCCCCCCCCCCCTCTGGGAGACGGTCTGACATAGACTGAAATACTGTATCAAAGTGCCTTTAATCCCAAACCAACCAACCAACCATTTTACCACATAGAACGATAACCTGTTCGACAGCCTACTTGTATGTATGATATCGTAACGGGCAAATGGGGCAAATGTGTGTTGACAGAAAACTCGAAGTAAAAAAAAGCAAAAAAAAAAGCTGAACTGCCTACAGGCGCAAAGCTTGCGTGGGAATGAAATATTATTTTGATATTTTGAGAGAACGAATTATTATTGCGAGGGAACGAAATAGTAATGCTGGGAACGAAATATTATGTGTAAGGAACGAAAGGTGTCCATATGACTTTTTGAGAACAGGGTTTGCTTGTGTCAAAAAGTATCGTCTGCAAACATAGCACACAACTGTGACAATAAATAGACCTCTGTCAAAGCTGGGAATACAATCCACAGGTTGTCATTCTGAGATTGCATCGTCACAGGGTATAATCGATTTCTCTAATCTTCGTTTCCTGCAGAGACTGTACATCATATTTGGCTTCCCCCGAGACTGTCCGCGGTCTCTTGCTTCCTGCCGCGACTTCTGTACATGATAAATGGCTTCCTGCAGAGACTGTCCGCGTGATTCTGCTTCCTGCCGAGGATCTCGGCAGGAAGCAGTCACGCGGACAGTCTCGGCAGGAAGCCAATTTTCGAGGACAGTAGTCTCTGCAGGAAGCAAGAGTTCGTGGACAGCCTCGGCGGAAGCCAAATATGACGGACAGTCTCTGCAGGAAGCGAAAATTGGCGGAATCGATTATACCCTGTGATCGTCTGATTATGGTTTCATTATGCAGTAACATAAAATAGACATCAGCTCCTGAGCATGTTCTTTACACTTTCTCTGTCGGCTATGTAAGTTTTTGGGTCTTCCAAAGGAGAGACTTTAAAGTCTCCATAGTCCTATAACTGGTAAAACGTCTAAACGCAAATCATTATGAAAAGCGCTTTAATCTTCACGTTTGGTGATAATATATGGGTTGATGTGCATAAATTGATCCATTTACTCGGCAAAAGGCACGGGGACGCGTTTTTGAAAGACGACAAATCGATCTACAAAAAACGGTTTTCTTTTTCTGGTTCCCCGTTGAGCGATGCAATAAAAGCAATGGCGATAGATCTACAGTAAATAGGACTCCACAGCTGTACATTGTATTTTTACCATTTTTTCATTGTTTATGAAATCGAAAGTAGGTCATTTTGGTTGGCAACTAAAATGACCCAAATCAATTTTCGAACCTCTTTTATATTATTATGTGAAACTCAATGATGTTTTACTGGTTTAAAGTTGGCTAATCGCGGTCACTTACAATGACGAAACCATGGCAAGAAGCTTGCCACGATACGTCACGATAAAAAAATTTCATGCTGATAGAGCAATGGGGCCTTTAAACCAAAATGAATAAACATAGCTCTGTCAGTCAAAATCATGAGTACGTAAAACTATCTAGGCAATCGCCCGGCTACAATATGTATAAGTCCATAGGGTTTACATTCAATTTCCTAATACTCTAGTCTTCTGTTATATTTGCTGCGTCATTTTCCACCAAATGCGAAATGTAAAAGGAAGGGAAAATAAAAAAAGACTGAAAAATTTGAACGTCTCTCTTATTGTATCATTTGAGACAAAAACAGCGAGTATACGACGAGGGTAGAAACACAACAGCTCGAGAAAATCAAAAGGGTCCACAAACAGTTAAAAATCGTGTCATCATTCTATTTCGGAGGGAAAAACGAAAATAAGTAAAAAAATAGAAAAAAAAAAATAAGTGACCCGACTGTTCATGTGTACACTGTGGTAATCGCTTACCCACTATTGCACGGGCGATACAATTGTTAGTGTTATAGCATGTTTTGATTGGTTGATTGTTTTGGGTTTAACGGCCCTTTGAGACAGTATTTCAGTCTATGCCGGGCCGTCTCCCAGAGACAGGGAGAAAGAAAGAAATGATAGAAGATAGAAAAATGTCCAAAAACCCACACCCGCACCTACTGCAAGCACAGTAGGCCCTTGTCCTACAATGTTCCAAATCAGTAGGACTTCCGGGCACTGGATTACACAGCACCATCACACCACCCGACCACCCCAAACTTATAGCATGCAATATGCTGATGGATAGTGACGAATGTATTTGGGTGTACATACATTAAGGAGCGGGCGGACTCTGTTTTGTTACCGGTATAGTCACGGTTACCCACTTACGGGAGTCGAATGGAATCGGCGACCTTTTGCCACAAGCTAGAAGTTTTGTCTATTCTTTTGAATAGTTCTTTTGAATGAATACTCAGATATATACAGCTCTTCAATTTTCTCAGTGCCCAAACCCGTTTTGTGACTGAGGTAAACACTCAATTGTAATCTTTTTAAATGCCATCATCTTGTTGACCGAGTGTCCGCAAAAATGTGACCTTTTCGATGTTCTGGTACCTACTCGAAGCAGTGCGCGGTCACTGTTTGTACTCCAGCGCGCAATAATAATAGAGTAAAAGTTTGCTATATATATGGATATAAGAGGATCTAAGAGGATCTTCATAATTGACGACTATACGTCGCGTAGAATGTACCTTACGGTATGTTCGAACAGGGAAGACTCAGATCAGCCTGCGCGGATGCGCAGTCTGATCAGAGCCTACCCTTTTCGCATAGACCATCCATGCATCATGTAAAATCTAAAAAGGGGAAAATGAAAGACTCTGGTCAGTTTGCACAGATGCGGAGGCTCTTTTGAGTATTTGCAGTACGCACGTGACGTTAGGTTCCGTTTCACACGGTGCCGATCATGAATGTTTTGCTGCATTTGAACAAAGTAATTTTACGGTCATGTTTCATGTGACACACTAATTTTGTTGTAGCAGAATAAATAAAAGCCAACGGCGATGCCTCTGTTGTGATTATCCACCGGCGCGGAAGGACAAAAACTTTACAAAATGGAGAGATGGATAGTAAAGTGTACTATAATACCTAGATGGCTGCTATTGATACACTCTTCTGTTGTTGGGGGCGAATCCATTCACTTTTGAAGGGGTGGTTCTGAAATCGCTTTTGAATGACAAACTGACCCTGATCAGACGATGCATGAGGTGCTGTCTGATCAACGGCTACACTGTTTGAAAATGACTCCTAGACAATTTTGACTTTTTTGATTTAAGGCTAGATGAGTGAGGTTTTCTTTCTGATATCTTACAAGTTTATCAGTTAACAGTATTACTGCTTAGTAATTGTGAAAAAGTGACATCATCAGTTCTTAAAACAGTGTGTTCTCTCGCCTGACTCTTTGGTGCTAGAAAAAAAACTTTTAAACTTCAAGAAAACTCTTCCGAGAACAGTTTCTGGTCGTCGAAGTGGAAATGAATGCGCCATGCTTTAGACAGCGTAAGCACTTGACCGAACATCATCAAGTTTGTAGCAGAAGTCTGTAGCAGACTTGGCAGTATATCTGCAGTAAACTTTTGCTGTTGTGTTGTTGCTTTACTAAGTGCGCATACTACTGACAACTCCCCAGCTTGAATCAGCGAAGGGGAAACGAAAGTAAGCGAAGGTAAACGAGAGACGTCTATATGGAATTCCATGTATTGTGCTGAAAATTTGAATTAATTTATTTTCCCCTGAGTCTCTTCCGTTTTTTTTTTTTTTTTTTTTTTTTTTGTGAAGGTTGTATTCTATGACTGCGAGATGAGAAGGCAATGATCGGATTCTGGCGCGACCGTTTAACATATGAGCCGCGACACGAGAAAACCAACAATGTGGTTGTGCGCCCAGCGCAGACTCAGATCAGCCTAGGCATCCGCCTAGTCTGATCAGACTCTTCGCTAAGCGCTTAAAGGGTAGCTAAGGGTCTAAGCTACCTCCATGCGGACAGCGAAGACTCTGATCAGACTGGGCAGATGCCCAGGCTGATCTGAGTCTGCGCTGGGCGCACAACCACATTGTTGGTTTTGTCGTGTCGCGGCTCAATTATATGTATCCGGCTCTATACACAATCACAAATACATCTGATACATGTACATATGGACAATTGATGAAAAAATGAGACTTTCCATTAACTGAAATGCCCCAAAAATTAAAAAATGAACTGATAAGATGGTTGAAGAGCAAATAGTTCTTGCTGAGGAAAGAGATGTAACTGTCACAGGATGCGATAGATAGTACCGTGTTTCTTGGTCATAACACGGAGTGACCTTCTCTTCCAAAAATCTGAAAAAATATCTCAATCCATTTTATAAAACGGATCTGGATTTTCAAGATTGTTTCGAAAGGAAAAAAATCTTGTAGCAGCGTTTCATAAGAATGTTTTAGATATTCGGGTTCATTTTAGCGAAGGAATTAAAAAAAACGTTGTACAACCGAAGAATTACGGTAACACTAGAGCAGTCGGTATGTGCGCATTCTTTTACACATTTGCAGACTTATTAAGTTGTCGCATATAGAAAGCACAGTTGCCTGTAAAAACACTTTACAGGAGCTGTCATCGGATAGCATAGCTCGCCTGAACTGGCGCTTGACCATCATGAACACAAAGTTTAAAGAATGTGACCTTGACCTTCAAGGCAGGTGATGCTTGTGATATGATTATGTTCCAAATATGGAAGGGGCTTGCCAGTGGTTGCTGAGATGTGAATGTTTAAAAAACTTTGTCGTAAAACTTTAAAGTGAGTGTGACATAATTTTTGATCCCTTAGCCCAACTCGAGGGTCTGAATCTGGGGTATGGTGTTCTGTAATGAAAGGTTATGCTATGACATGATTACCTTTGAAATATGGATAGTTTCTTGTCAGTGGTTGCTGAGATATGAATGTTTGAAAACTTAGTCGTAAAACTTTAAAGTGAGCATGACCTAATTTTTTACCGCTAAGTCCCATCCCAGGGTCTGTTCCTGAGATGTAGTGTTATGTAATGAAAGGTTCCGCTATGATATGATTATGTTCCAAATATGAAAGGGCTCTTGCCAGTGGTTGCTGAGATATGAATGTTTGAAAAACTTTGTCGTAAAACTTTAACATGTGATACCCACGCTGACGTCAGGGTGACAAAAATAGCTCCCTGTACTTTCATACAGGCTAGCTAAAATCGGTATGGTTTTCAGTTATTTTCATGTACCAAAGGTTTAGCATTTCACCATTTTGATGCATTCATTATATACTTTAAACTTCATGTCAATCTATGATAGTAAACCCCAGGTTAGGGAAGACTCTTTAACTCTTTCAGTACCAAAAAGCAGACGACAAAATTTACGTCTGCAAAAATTTAAAAAATGCCTTGTCCAAGACTTTTTATATTGAGAATTCAAAGACTAGAGGGCAAACAGTGTAGATCTAGATGAGGCGGCTCATTATGAGCCGCCTCATCAGGATCTACGCTGTTTGCAAATTTTGCTAATTGCGTCACTGGGGCTTTAAAGAGTTAAAAAATAGTACATTGAATGTACTTGATTGAAATTTATGACACAGAAATACTAATTTCCATGCCTTTCTTGAAACTGTACACCAGCCGTATCTCTTCGGTTTATTCCTTACAAGTTTGAATCTTGTTTGAATCTTGTTTTTATTCATTTTTTTCATGATTGGTGTGAAATTTATATTAGATTTTAAAGAGGCATAAAATGTTTAAAGTCTCTGTAACATTCAGTGCAATGCAGTTTTGAAAGGTAAATCAAAGAAGAAAAAAACTCCTACGTTTTCATGCCATCTAAATTCAATGATCATACAGAGTACTAGTGTACCTGACTGGGTTCGTGTGAAAGATATTTTATGAAATTTCCGAAAAGGAAAAGCTCAGATTAGCCTGCGCACTCGCGCAGTCTGATCAGATTACTCTTATTTAGCATATACAATCTATAAATCCTAGGGAATCTAAAATTGAGAAATGAAGACTAAGATGCACAGACTGATTTTAGTAATAAGGGTCCCTTTTAATGCAACGGCAATCACCTAACAAGCCCAACACACAATACAATACTTGACATAACCATGCTGCGTTGACGTCATATGACGTCAGGTATACAGTATAAGAACAAATAATGCAAAACGTTTTCTCCTACCTTTGCATATAATTATAAGATAGGCCCTCAGGTCATATAAGAAGTAGGGGATCGTACCTGAGTGCTCATGTATTATTGAATTTATTAAACAAGTTGGGAAAAAAACTGTCTTCTTGGTCGGACTCGTCGAGGTTCAAACTGGTGCAGCTTGCCCCCACCTCCCCCACCTCCACCCCACCCAACCCCACACTGTCCTTACCCGAACCCCATAGAGTGTCTACGTTTCTGTTGAGTCTCTATCTTTGTTTCACCAGGCTCAGTTTTTCCACAGTAATTTGTTACAAACAAGGCGCGAAAGTATTGGACGAAAGGACATAATTTTAAATACAGGGGCTTTCTCACAGTTTAGAAATCAGATGGCGACAACAATGTTTTTAAAACGATAAAAATTCCCAGCTTTCTTCTTTTAAGAAAGAAAGGGGGCATTGCTGGCAGCAACAGACAATTAAAGACCAGTCTAAAAGATTTTCCTGTCGAACAACTAAACTACACCTGAAATATTAGTTTAAATCAAGGTACCAAATTTAAATTGGAGAAACAGCGGCAGTTATCATATCATGTCACTTTTCTTTCCTTCTCATATTCATTTTTGACAAATTTACAAGTGAGGCAGACGAATTCTTAACGACTGGTTCTCAATTTCTTTTTTCCGGTTCCATACAAACTACTCACTATGGCTTTATGACTCGCATGTCAATTTAAATTGAACGCTTTCTTAATTCTAACCGGTGAAATTTAAACATTAATTTTAAAAAGGAAGTTGGTGTACAATAGTAATTGAGTATTTGATACAGTGGTTGTCAAATTCAAGTTAATTTTAATTTTTATGCAGTATCAGCTACATACAACACTTCTCAAATAACCAGTCAGGGAAAGGGGTTGACAAATTTGATTTAATTGTCCACGTTACAGTTTGTAAAAGTGATTCCAGTGGCACGACATCACTACCTTAAACATGTTGAAACTCATAAATGTTTTTTTTTTTAAATCAGAGAATGTACATGTAATTAAAACCTAATGACATTCGTACATGCTCTTTCGAACGAACTCTTCACAGTTTTTGGGAAAAAAAAAAAAAAACATTTTCTTAATATTTTACGTAGGTCGATTTTGAAGTTTAAGCGTATATTTGCATTAACGTAAAAAAGGTTGGACTTACATGTAGTTAACATTTCAGGCAAAGATATGGGTTCACACGGATTTAGTAGTCAGTTTTGTTAAATAAGCTGATTCCAGGTATAAGCAGCCATGATTTGGCACACAAAGCTGAAACAAAATTGAATTAACATTATTTCAGTTTCTCGGCGTTGAATCAATGCTTCAGTCGAGGGCCTATGGCATTAGATATAAACCAAATGTATGTAAAGCCAAGCAAGCGAATAACGTTGACAGAACGTCGTTTCAACATCAATGCGACATTGCTGAAATTACGTTGCAAAGTTATGTACCTGCTAAGGTAGGTCTAGAACCTTAGTATGCAAAGTGAAACAGTGGGGTACGACAAGGTTCTGTTCTTGCAATTATTTGTGATTTACAATACACTCTCTCTATCCCTGCACAGGGACCAAAAAGACGTCAGGGTACAGTGTTGCACATGTTTTTCGTGATTCTTCCCTTAGTGCAGATAGTATGATAATACTTCTGTGTGCCTATGTACGTTGTACATCGACTATGTCTCTCCATTATCATTAGTATGGTCATGAACTGCATAATATTAACGTAAAACGATTATATCCAACGTAATAAATTATGTTCATGTTTAGAGTTGAAGTCAGCAACCAAAGTACGGATGCCTTAGGCCAGATAACGTCTTCATTTCTTTTATTTTATTATTTATTGCTGCTTCATTTTTCTTTAATTTAATTTCATTTTTGTTTGTTTATTTATTCTTAATCTTGTTTACCTAAACTTCTGTACTTTCCTTTATCAAACTATCACAGGTACCTCCGCGGAGGTACCGATAAAATGTTGTGACAGGCATCCGGAGCTACCTGTGACGGACCAAAAATAAACAAAAATCGGTAGGCATTCGTCGTTTTTGATAAAATACATTATAACCAGTGAGTTTATTGAAAATCAAAGAATGCTATTCGACCCTTATATACATTAAGTTTTGTCACACGGTATATCCCCGGGAAATTTACATGTATACAGAAGATATGACTTTCGAAGTGGCTTTGAGGTCAGTCGAAAGTACTCAAAACAAGAACAAATCGGTTGTTTTAGGTCCTAAATGCACTTTTCTTGCATAAGAATCTGTTGATCTGGATACACTGACGTAAAGTAAACCTCCTTGCCCAAATATAAATGCCGATAAACTCAAAAATAAGACTGGATCGGTAAAAAATCAACTGGAGGTGCCTGTGACGGAATGGAGGTGCCTGTGATGTAAGAAACTATAGCGAAAATCTGAAGATTTATAGCGGTTGCAAATATTGATATTCTTCATCTCTAGACCACTGCCTTGAAAGAATCGTTCATTCAACGTCTCAATTTAATCTATCATAATGCGAATATCAAGCATAGTTTTGTTAAAACGACAGACAATGATCATGAACTTATACAATCAGATTCTAAATCCTGCTCTCAAAACCAAGATGGAAGTAAGTATACGTCGACAATAGTTCATAAAAGACACGCAGGGTAAACCGAATAAAGAGCTCTTTCCCAGACAGGTTGAAATTCACCTACCCCAAAGAAAACAACGCTATCTTCTGTTTTACCTATTTTATATTTTGAATTACAAAACAAACCAGAAAGCAAAGTGGGCAGCTGTACAGGACCTTACTGCCAGAAGACTACAGACAAGCGGACATAAGAAATCCAAAATCAAAAGCAGATCATCTCAAAGAGTTATTGTCCGTTTTGTTTCCATATCTGTTAGTCAAACATTGACGAGTTGTACGTAGCTGTTGAAAATTTACTGCCTAATTCAGTGTTAGAATAGTTATGAAATGCGGTTTTAAAAATAAGAGGCAGCGTTTTTGTGAATGGTGATGACTGCCTGTTAGTCATTCCAAATCGTTAGAAACTGAGAAACTGTCGAGGTAACACGCCATGCTAGCTACTCGAAAAGTAAGCAGAAACAACGTTTTAGAAGATGACTTTTATGTAGTAAAGGTGCTCTTTTGTTACCAAATTTGATGCAGTGGCTGTTCGATGACTTTGAATTACACGTTTTTTACAGTAAGATTCCGATCACTTCAGTATAGTAAACGGTGTAATATTGAGAACATGTCAGCTGCCGATGATGTAATCTGTATGCCTTACGGATGTATTTGGATTCTAGCGCCAACAATTCAAAACTACCCAGACTGAATCACTTGTAGCACCTATCACTCCAGTTACCACCGTGGGGCAAAGTTAACACATACAGCGAGAGTCATACGACACATGCGGGCGACGCATATGAGGTACCAACAGGATCAACACTAGTATAGATACCTGTACGTGTATGCCTGTTGACGGGTATCGGCAATTTTGACAATTTGACACACCATACGTGTAGCTGGCATGACGTATGACCTCGACATTTTCTGACAAGTTGGAATGACTCACAACCAGCACCTCCCGATCACAGTCATCATCAGTCACAAAATGTTGACTCTTATTTAAGCGCACATTTCATAATGATTCTAACACTGAATTAGGCAGTTAATTTTAAGCAACTATGTGCAATTCGTCAATGTTTGACTAACAGAAGCGGAAACATATTGGGCAATAACTCTTTGAGATGGTGTTTTAGAAATTTTTAACATGGAATTTCATGATATACACATTATGATAGCTTAATGGGACGTTGAATGAATGATTCTTTCCAGGCAGTGGTTTAGGGAAGATGTCAATATTTCCAGCTGCAATAACTATTCAGATTTTCACTATATTTGCTTACATCACAGGCACCTCCACACCATTGCCGACACCTTCAGCTGTTGTTTTGAAAAATCAAGCCTTATTTGTAGTCATTCGACATTTATATTTGAGCAAGGAGGCTACCTTAACACCAGTGTGCCGAGAAAAACAGATTCGTATGCAAGATCACTGCATTTAAGACCAAAAACGGCCGAATTCTTTATGTTTTGAGTACTGTGGGCTGACATCAAAGCCACTTCAAAAGTCGTATCTTTGGTTCATATAGAAAGTTCAGGGGGATATAATGTGTGACAAAGTCAGAAAAAAGTGTGATAGTCAGAAAAAAGACACCCAAGGTATCCCCCCTTTAAAAAAGAGGAACGGAGGTGGGGTCGCCCAATCGGATTTCGAGAAGGCGGATGAATTTAATGGTCAGTTCACGGATGTGTTCACCAAAACAGAACACAACCAGGTCCCTCTTCTGGATAGATCAGCCCCATTCATGGAAGAAATTGTTGTTACTAAGGAAGGAGTTACAAAACTTCTTAAAGGATTAAACCCATCTAAGGCCTTAGGACCTGATGAACTTCATCCTAGAGTTCTAAAGGAGTTGGCGACAGAGTTGGGTCCTGTATTTGCCCATCTTTTTCAACAATCGATTGATAGAGGTGAAATCCCTCGCGAACATTTGCCCACTGTTCAAGAAGGGGGACAGGTCTCTTGCCCGTAATTATCGTCCGGTATCCTTGACCTGCATACCTTGCAAACTGCTTGAACATATTGTGTGTTCGAATATAATGGCCCATCTTGATGAACATAAACTTTTGTCAGACAAACAACATGCATTCAGAAAATGGCATAGCTGTGAAACTCAGTTGACTACGGTGATAGATGATTGGGCAAAAGTGTTAGACAATAAGGGTCAGGTTGACACTTTTATATTAGATTTTGAAAAGGCTTTTGATACACCCCCGCATGAACTCCTTAAAAGCAAACTATTCAGCTACGGTATAGGTGGTTCAACATTGAATTGGATAAACGCTTTCCTATGCTTTAGACAACAAAGAGTAGTAGTAAATGGTGTTATGTCAGACTGGGCCCCTGTTGTGTCTGGTGTCCCACAGGGCACCGTTCTTGGTCCCTTGTTGTTCTCCTTGTACATAAATGACATATCTGCAGACATTGAGTCTGAAATAAGACTCTTTGCTGACGATTGTGTTTGTTACCGTGAAATAAAAGGAATAGATAATACAGTGAAACTTCAGGAAGACATTGATCGTTTAGGATGTTGGGCTAGGAAATGGGGTATGAGATTTCAACCTGTCAAATGCAACATGATGCAGCTGACAAAAAAGCACAACAAAATCCAGGCTTCTTACACCCTTGAGGGTACAGTACTGGAAAATGTTGAAAGTATCAAATACCTTGGAGTAACAATTACAAGTGATTTGAAATGGAATACCCATATCATTAATATTTGCACTAAGGCAAACAGAACCCTAGGATTCTTAAGGAGAAATTTGTTTTCTTGTCCCCAAGAAGTGAAAGAAGTAGACTATAAGACATTGGTGCGTCCCATCCTCGAATATGGAAGCTCGGTCTGGGATCCCTATACACAAGGCCTTCAGGAAGAGTTAGAAAAGGTGCAAAACCGTGCAGCTAGGTTTGTAACTAGGAATTACACCCGAGAGGCGGGTAGCATGACTGGCATCCTTGAGCAACTTAAGTGGGAAAGCCTCAAAAAGAGGAGGAAGGATAACCGACTCATATTGCTATACAAAGGTCTGAAAGGTAAAGCCAGAATACCTACAGGTGACCTTGTCCCCAAAACTAGGCGTTGCAGAAATCAACATTCCATGGCATTTCAGATACCCATTGCTAGTTTAGATGCATATAAATGTAGCTTCTTTCCCCAGACCATCAGGGACTGGAATGACCTCCCTGATTCCCTGATTTCCTCTGCTGAAATGTCAGATGATTGTGTGTCAAAGTTCTCATCTCTCGTGAGAGCTAGGGACTAATTTTCCTCCAGTCACGCCCCCACCCCCCCCCCCCCCCCCCCCCCCCCCCCCCCCCCCCCTGGTGAAAGATTGTCAATTTTGGCGTATCACCAGTAAACAATTCAGATTCAGATTCAGACAAAACTTTATGTCTATAAGGGTCGAATAGCACTTTTTGATTTTTAATAAACTCCCTGGTTATTTGATATTTTGTCAAAAAAGAGGAATACCTACCGTTTGTTGTCATTTTTTGGACAGTCACAGGCAGCTCCAGGTGCCTGTCACAACTATTTATCGGTACCTCCGCCGGAGGTACCTGTGATAGTTTACCAGGCGTGTTTATCAGGTTTATATTTGAATTTAAATATATTTTATTTTCCCATATTTATGACTAGCATCTGAAGACAACTGACATGGCCTTAAACGAGGTTACTTTTGATTTATTTGACGGTGAACTTGTACAAAAGTATAAATGTCGCTGCGAACATGAGAATATGTGTTAAATACAGTAATTTGCAGTCACTGTAAGTCCAAGTTAATCATTATTATGGTCAGTTTTATTTCTTAAGTAGCTGCTGAAAGGTTTTACTGTTGACATTCAGTAGCCATGACGATTAGCAATAAAATAAAGACAAATTGAACTACAGAGACAAATTTCTTTCTCCGAACAAAGCCATTTGGTCATCCTTGAAGTGTCACGAGTAAAGGGGTCAGTCTGAGGACATACTTTTGGACAGTAATTATAGCCCAGGCCATGTAGGATTAAACAATATAACAATAAAACATGCGGTAGAATATCACCTTGGCGGACACCTATTATGCGGGGTAAAGCGATAAGCTTGAACTTATGGAGTCCAGTTGCGTTTTCATTACCAATCTTTGTGTGCAGTTTATGCTGTGGAGAGGCCCCGGGCAGCAGATGTGCATATAAAGTTAAGAACCCCTCGGTCTGCATTTATGATCAAGAAAACATAAACCTATTGGATATCATGGGAATATACATTTTAAATTGACAAGTCTATTGAAATAAATTTTTTATGTCTGAAAATGCCTAAAGCCATTTGATCTTTATTGATCTTTGATGGATATCCGAAGAGCTAAATGAACTATAATATCATGGGAAAACTTAATCTAAGCTGATAGAAACAGTAAAGGTAGAGTTCCTGCTTGTTAAATTTGGTCTAGATAACGCAAACTCAGGCAAATGCACCGAAGTGAAGCATGAAAGACTACACCACACATTCAGAGATATTTTTACTTTAGAAGACTCTTCGATAAAACTTGATGACGCAATGTGAAAATGACAAACGTGCGATCACTATACGATATACTCCATCCCGACGCAGAAGCATGGTATTCTTAGAAAAGAAAGCAAAAGTAGTTTTGAGCCCTCCGACAGCTGTAAAATGTTGGCCGCTAAAACCAAATTTGAATATTATACAAACAGCAGTCTGGCGATGTACACATATACCATTATCATTACAATATGTGAAATATTGAAGGACTGATAAAATACAGAATAAAAAATCTGTTGATTTGAAAAATTAATATTAAATTACCCAGAAAGTAATACTTAAACATCAACTTGCGCAGCCCTCCAAAAACACCAATGAGGAAATTTAAACGACATGGAACTTTATTTCAATACACATTGTATTTATTAAACATTACCAGAGAGGCTAACAGATACTACAGATATAGATAAATTGGAAGCAAATGTAGTTTTACGCACTGGATAAGAAATCAAGAGCAACAAATCAGTGTATTGTTCTGATACAAATATTGAAGATTGAAAACAAAGATGAAAACTTTGAACAAGAGTTCACTGATGTAAATCGTAACTTGATCATGGTCGAACAAGAGACTTGTCGGTAAAGATGTCACTTTGAAGAGAAAATCTCATCGTGTGAGCAAAAATAAACTTTTGTTTAACCTAAAGGTGATACCAACCGGAAAATCAAAACAATGAAAAATTCTCTCTTTTTGTTTTTGGCTGATGCTTATTCGAATGCACTGGTATCAAATGTCATAAGAATATCATTGAAACTAAACTTGTCTTAAAATGAACGGGTACATTTTCAGGGGAAGCAACTCTTTTTTTTTCATTTGCCCACCTTTTTAAAGGGGTCAACTTTTAAAGGAGAAGAAGTTGCTCCTGTAACAGGAGCAACTTTTTTTTCTTTAAAAGTTGGCCACTATTTGAAACAGTTCCTTCATCAGAGAAAGCAGACAACAAGTCATAAAAGCTGAGTTTTTTTTTTTTTTTTTTTTTTTTTTGTAAAAATGGCGTCAAAACCCGGAGTTGCGCCAAATACACCTTAAGACATGGTTTATCATAAGGATTTAATTTCCTTCCTAGCAAGAGTCAAGAGTTTTTTTGCACTCTGGTGTGCTTTTGTACTCCTGCAACCCTTGAAAGATGCTAGCTGATAACTCTTTCGTTAATATCGACTTCATTTACAACTAAATCAGTATCCTTTGTCAAAGTTTATCTAACTATATCATCTGTAACATAGTAACAAATGTTCCTCATGTATATATTATGAAAAATTTGACACTTTAAGCCCGTCTATAGGGTTAAGAAGATACAATCGACATTTATTTATGGCTATGGCAAAAAATATTATTCATATTGAAAGGGTCGTCATAAATAAGATCCGCGTTTTTGAAGCACGGTCAAATGTGGCAGTTTTCTAATCGATATTTCAGTAGATATGAAAAGTTCGTTGTGTTTAAAGACAAGATCTATAATTAGCATCTAACGTTTGTGAAAAATAGCTTAATGTGCGTCTTTGGCCTTGCCAGAAAATGCAAGATTCTTACAAACCTGGACAGACAGAGCGGACATTGTAGGCTTGATGGTCTTTCTAAAGGTTCTAGAGGCCAATGTGAAATGGTGCAGACTGTCGATTGTATTACATGATTTTAGACTGCAGTTTTTAAATTGTCCACCCTTTCAGCCAATCCGAAGCAATTTTAAGAGCGGACTATGTTATCCATATAAATGACTTAGAAATAAGAAGGGTCCTAGGACATACATCAGCAACAAAGCTTCTGATTGACTGAAGTAATAAGACTCTCCCTTCAATCTGTCAGAGAAAATGCAAGAATCTTACAGACTGAGAGGACAGAGTAAGCTTGATGGTTTTTCCATAGATTCTAGAAGTCAATTTGAAATGGTGCAGACTGCCGATTGTATTACATGATTTTAGACTGCAGTTTTTAAATTGTCCACCCTTTCAGCCAATCAGAAGCAATTTGAGAGCTGACTTTGTTATGAAGAGTCCCTCTGAATGATTTAGAAATAACTCGGAGACATTAAGAAAGGTTCTTAAGACAGAAATCAGCAAAAAAAGCCTCTGACTGACTGAAAGTAAAAAGAAAACTCTACATTCTTACAAAACTGGACAAACTGAGAGGACAGAGCAGACTTGATGACCTTTCCAAAGATTCTAGAAGCAAATGTGAAATGATGCAGACTGTCAATTTTACGGAATGAATCGCACTGGAAATGTATAAGTTCTTTAGTGGAGGTAATAAATGCGATTTATTCTGTAAAATATTCTGTAAATTTAGCAACCTATTTAGCAACCAATTTTTTATAATGATCCGGCATAATTCTTCAAGAAACAAAGAGGATCTGTAGGTCATAGACAGGCTGTGTGCCAGGAGGTGCAACTATGGGTACGTTTCGCTGAGCCTTCTGGAGAAGATCCGGTTACGAGAATTACAACAACAACGGTGGGTCGGTGGCTAGTGGCTGATCCGTTCCGTTCGATTCTGCAAAAATACCAGTAGCTGATATTACAGGGTATGATTATTGCATAGTGAATTATTAATCATGGATGATCATTGGAACCAAATATGTTACTGTCGTTTCTTTGTTGTGTTCCTCGCCTGCAAAGTATACGTATTCCATTTCAGAATTTATGCCTACTGCGCTATACTCTGAGACGTCTGTCTTGAAATAAGTGCTAAGATATGGTAATAATAATAATAATAATAATAATAATAAAGACTTTATTTTCAGTGGGCTACAAGTTACTCTTCCTTTTAAAAATAGGTCCGCTTAGCAAAATATATACAAATCAAAACACATATCAAATACAAAAATACAACATACTCGTACACTGTTCATCCAAATCAAACCGTGACTCACTGTTACAGGCCTGGGCCCGAGGTTATAAAACTTTTTTCATGCTCAACTCAGCTGAGCATGAAATTTTACCTGCTAATAAATAGCAAATTACTGATAAGTACAAATGTTTTCTTGATCAGGTTTGCTGAGTATGTAATTTTCTCTGCTTATGAATATGAAAATGCCAACATTAGTTGGCATTTTCATATTTATCAGCAGAGAAAATTTCATGCTCAGCTGAGTTGAGCATGAAAAAAGTTTTATAACCTCGGGGCCTGGTCACAAACACTCCTCTCAAGATTTGTAGCAAGCTATTCTAAATATGGTGACAAATCTATTTAATCATACGTCTGAGAAAAATATTTTGCGTTGGAAGGTTGTTGCTTTTAATTTCTTCTGCAGCGTCTGATGGGCTCTTAACACATATTAGAAAGTTTATTTTGAGCACAAAAACTTTACGTAGTTTATACAGAATGGCAGCTGGCGTTGGTTGAATTGAACATGTAAGAATACTCATTGAATCTGCAGACAATGAGGAACAAACACGAAAAGGAGTTCCTAAATCAAACAATCAGATGCGCTTTCAAACAACTACTTGTGTACTTATTCAAGTTATTCTAGTAATTTTCAAGCACTTATTCATACTTTGAGCTAGGCAACGGAATATTCCATAAAATGGCAACTGCGAACAGCAAGTGTCAAGACCAGAATGTGATTCCATGAATTGTAATAGTGAGGGCAGGCAGCCGTTGGCCAACAATTATGGCATTCTGAGAAAGTTTAGCCAAAACTGAAGGCACTGCTCAGATTGCGCGAACGCTCAGTCTCATCTGTGCTGATACTGTTCACATTTGCCAATTTGTGGGTTTTCTCCTTCCTGGAGCCAAGATGGTATAAACACAGGGTATAATCGATTCCGCTAATTTTCGCTTCCTGCAGAGACTGTACATCATATTTGGCTTCCGCCGAGACTGTCAGCGAACTCTTGCTTCCTGCCGAGACTTCTGTACTTGATAAATGGCTTCCTGCAGAGACTGTCCGCGTGATTCTGCTTCCTCTCGGCAGGGAGCAGAATCACGCGAACAGTCTCTGCAGGAAGCCCTTTTTCGAGGACAGTAGTCTCTGCAGGAAGCAAGAGTTCGCGGACAGTCTCGGCGGAAGCCAAATATGACGGACAGTCTCTGCAGGAAGCGAAAATTGGCGGAATCGATTATACCCTGTGATAAAACAGCTTCAGAATACGTTTTACTCGTAAATGAATATAAAGACGTTTCTTTGGTTCCATTTATCATAGAGTACGCAGCTGCCTTAGTCATTAGAACTAATGTGCCATATTATTTAAAAGCCTAAGTGGCTACGCTGAATATTTGAATGGTGTCTCGTAGAACGGTACCTTAAGCCACCTGCATAACGTAAACACTGCAATCAACCTCCACAGCTGCGCAAACTGACAAGAGATTCTACTTTCAATTTTTGGATTCTCTAGGATTCACAGATCGTATGGACGAAAAGGGAAAATTGTGATCCGACTGCGCGTATGCACATCCTGAACGGAGTCTTTTCTGGTCGCACAGGCCCAACAGTATTTTTCATGCGACTTAGTCATTTTCATCATTTGAGTTTTTCGAATACTGCATCATAATATTTACAGCTCCTTTTTTTATTGCTTAATATACTCTGGTACCAGAAGATGTTTTTCTTACTTTCGTTCCATTCCAAATTAAGCACAAACAGTTGGGGGAAATACAAACGTTAGGGACATTTAATAATGTTTCTTTATGGTGGGAAAACGAAGATTTGAGAAAATCCCGTTCGTTTCATGTATCTTCTTCATCAATACTGATTACGTGGCTGAGATACTAGTTTTCAATAAATCAGATAATTTGAATAGGAATTATTTCTACTAAACTACACATGTACTATCGAATTTCGAAAAAAGAAACCAAAAAAAAAAAAAAAAACACAAAAAAACAACAACAACATAATACCTGTTTCGGGCAGTAACCGAAATGTGAAGAAAATTCTAAAGTCTTCGATGGTATTCTAAGAGTCCTATCAAAACACTTTTTGCAAAATTCACAAGAATTTGGTCTCAATGTCCTGAGAAAATAATATATTAAGAAAAATGGTTCCACCATTTTATGAGGAAATTGTCAGTGAGTGAAAGAAAGAGGGCCGAATAAGTTTTTTTTCCTTTGAAATATTAATGTACAGGTTTGAGTATTTTCACGCATGAGCTGTAGTTTTGATCATTTCGCTGCTGAGATTCTTATTATGTACTGGAAATAGGACAGCGACAGAAAAGCAGGAATTGATATCAGTAGTACTAAATTACAACATAGGCATGTTTGGAACAACTGAATGTAATTTTGTATACAGTTTCTCACTGTAACAGCAATACCCGGTAAAATCTTTGGCATTTAGATGGTAAAAGGCTTGGAACTACGTTACAGTATATTTGATAGTTTTCTAAATGGGCGAAATCCCCATAGTTCTGAGTCTAAACTAAACCCTTGATATTATGTAATCTTTATACCAATCATGCACAGCATATTCACTGATAATTTACAGTGTGCGTCGGTGGTAACATGTACCTACAGGACTTACTGCTAATGTTGTATGATATTTTCTTACATGTGGAAACATAATCTGCAAGTTATATTTTAAGTTTGGTAGTAAGAAGCTCCGTGGGTGGACACCACTTTGTTATTAGCTAATAGGGATTGCATCTTATTTTGGGATATTTTTAAGACAAATCTGCTTTTCACTGCAATTAATGGACCTGCGGGTACATCTTTTTTTTACCATGTAAGTATATTGTGTACTGTAAGTGCACTAAAGTGAGCTTGAATGATATAAAGCTTATATTTCGTCTTATCATGTAAGAGAAATATACGATTAAAATAGCACACTATTCCTTGTACATGTTGTAATTTCCTTCAGGCACCGACCGTCCAGAAAGAAAACAAAATATATTGCACCTGCTGGTAGTCATTCAGCATGTTTAATTTTCCATTAGAGACTTTTATGGAATATAATTCCTCGCAATACACTCTCTCTGCACGTTTTGTGGTTTTATAAGGCTTGTCTCCACTGTTTGACAATCACGACGATTTAGCTCGCCCGCCGGTTTATTAATACAACATGTTCGATATGACAAATAAGAAACTAATATTTCTGATTAAAAAAAATAGTTTCACATCAGCAATTTTACCAACATCTAAACCCTTAACGCGCCAAAACTGCAGACGACAATTTTTACGTCTGAAGAATAAAAAAATTAAAAATAAGTATTTCCTCCAGGCTATATCATAATGAGAATTCAAAGATTGGATTGCACAGTCGGTGTAGATCGGGCTGAGTCATATGGATATTCGCTGTTTGCAAATTAACTTTTTTCTGATTTTTTGGCGCTTTAAGTGTTGTAATATATAACTTATTTGCGAATTGATGGCCTCAGTCGAAGCACAATAATGCTTTCAAATACCGGACTTCCATTTTCACTGACATATTCCACAAATTCATAGATATAACGGATGTATTTTAAATGGCAGGTGATACTTACTACTCGCGAGCAACTGATCACACCTCTGTTTTGGGGTCCATGTCTGAGTATCGTCAATGTCTTTATGACTTAGGAGTTCGGACTTATGATTTGGGCACTTTGACCACTTTAACTCATTATTACTTTAATTGGTAATGAAGTGTAAAACTGATTTTTGTTACTTTACTTTAACCGCTCCTACTTAAGCACCCACCTGCAACGTGTCTCTTGCTGCAGAAATATACTGTGTTCTTATGAACATGTTTTATTACATGATTTTATCGTCATTTAAATGCATACAACTATTGCAGTACTGTTGTTGTTTCAATTTTCCTAAAGATGATCTCTAAGAGGCTCAGGGAAACAACTCCAGGCACCGATAGTGTCAATTGCAGTAATGTTTTATGTCGTCCGGTAAATGGGCAGGCTCGTGTGTTGTTGAAGGAATTCAGACATGTGCGCAGGCATATATTTTTTCCACGGAGTAAAACTTCTATTCCATTTATTCTGAGAATCATTGTTACACTTTTATGAAGGTCATCAGGAGAATTCTGTATGATATAATTCACGGAAGATAATCCGAAAGCGTGTTTTATTTACAAATGTCGTGCGCCATATTAAAAAAAATCAACGAAAATGGAGGCAAGCAAACCCTAACTTAAATGCTCCCTGTTACTCACATGGTCTGCAGGTGAGATCAGCTCTAATCAGCTCACTACAGTGGTTTAAATGGAGAGCTATAAATGGATTTTACCCTTTGTCTAAGACCGTGCTGTTGTTTTAACAGAGATACTTTTTTAAGGTTTATGATTCTGGTGATATTTACACCCAAATCTAAATCTTTGCCATGATTGCATCTTCTTGAAGACTAGAAATTTTAATCCTAAAAATAAAAGATTTAAAGTTACAGACATTGCAGCTTTAAAGTACAGTTCAAACAGACTCAAAATACAACTGCGACCCTCTCTTGGCTTCTTTTAAAACAAGCCACGTTGTTTAAACTGTTGTATTAGGTTGAAGTGACTTACTAGAAAATATGTACAGTGTAAACATGCGCAGTTGAGTCAGGGCATGCGCAATATGTCATTAAGAATGCTGTCCCTCATATTCCTCAAGATCTGTTTTCACTCGACGGAACACAATTATTCCTAAAGGCAAACATATATTTTGCCATGCTTACCATATTATAGTCATGTGTGCTTTATTACTTCGCAATGCTTCCACTTGTACTGCCATGTACATTATAATGATAGAAGTGGGGAAAATGCTCAACATTGGTTGGTTGGTTGATTTGATGCTTGACTAAGGTCATGTCGGGACGGTCAGTTAACCTAACCACACTATTCCTGGGCAGGCTTAGACCTCCTAAGCGGTTAACCAGTACTAAGTGCACATACTTTCGCCAGTAACTGACAACTGCCCTTCTTGAATCAGCGGAAGGAGGAACGACAGTATGTGGCCAGACCGGGATTCGAACCCAGGACAAAATGCTCAACAACTTATACTGGAAGTATTATATTAGGTTAGGCTATATTTGACATTCTAGTCGAATTCAGGGTTAAAGCTTATTAACCCTCTTCCAGCCCACTCCGGCATGAGGCCGAGGTTGACGACTGCTTTCAGTGCCCAGATGGGTTTGCCTAACCCTATTTCGCTTCATTATTGTAAACATAACAATTGATCATGATAATAATAAAGATTTATTATCCGTGGCTAATACAATTACCAACAACTCTCTCTTCCTCGAAGTCCACGTGACAATGTACAAAATGCACGGATGGACAAAGAATAAGAAAGAAGTCAACCTATACCATCAAGTTTATATGTCAAATACTCAGAAACATTTTGACGTTAAACTGAATTTGCTGGCTTATACGGAATACATATTTTGAACAATAAGGTCAATCTGTGCATATCAACATGACGTTATTTAAGGAATGAATTTTATTTTTCTGGTGTTTATCGAAGTATAAACTACATTTGGTCGCGTGCAAAGTAAGTGAACCCCGAAGGGGTTCACGTAAACTTTGCTGGCGACCCAATGTAGTTTATACTTCGATGAACACCAGAAAAATTAAGTTCATTGCTTATATTTACATTCGTTTCAGCACGAAAAACTCTTATTTAAGCTCTTGAATTGAAGCAGTAAAACATGCACACGCAGTTTTTTTTGCTAACAGCAGAACAGCATGCATGACGTCATGACGTTGCTGACGCCCAATCAGATTGACGAGAGACATTGTTTATTTTGACGTCATTGACGTCGCGTGTCTCAATGTAATTATTGGAATGTAAACTACATTAGGATCCAATGGTTTACTAGAGGGCTTTTCAGTAAATACACCAAGAATGTAAATATATGTCAAATACTCAGAAACATTTTGACGTCAAACTGAATTTGCTGGCTTATAAGGAATAAATATTTTGAACAATAAGGTCAATCTGTGCATATCAACATGACGTTATAAAGAAATATTTTCTGTTTTAATGAATGCCGTTATAAAGAGGGATGACATTCACACAACACGCGAACTTTCAAGTTAATTTGAAAAAGAAAATCTGCTATATTTGAAATTTTGCACGTTCCAAACACCCAGTACGGTGTGCGCCGGAGTATGACTTACTGTATGTATATTTACATGTCCTTTTTACAAATATTTAAGACAGTTTATGAAACACGTAAACCGAAACACAGGGCTTTGAAACACAATTGTTTTGGGTATATATAGCAAATGAAGACTATAATGCATATGTATATGCAATCTGCTGATCTGTGTACTTTTACCCAAATAAATATGATTCAAGCCGCTACGATCGAGCCCACGAATAAGTTGTTCAGATGGTCTCCAAGGAACCTCCTCTTGGTTACTATGGTTCTGAGAACTGAAACAACTTGTTCGTGCTGATCAAACTCAAATTGGCAGCAGTGCTGTCTGTCTATACAGAATAGAACAGAACTTTGTACTTCGGTGAATAAAGACATTACACCTGTTGGCATTCAGTCTGAATTTTTGGCCGTTTACCTGTTTCTCGAAGGTAGAGAGGCGTGTGCGTAAAAACTGATTACGTCAGTATGACAGAGCTGCAGATAATGTGGTATTTAGAGGATAAGTCTGAGAAATGTAGAAAACATTTGTTGTGGCCGTCATTAGCACTTGCGCAAACGAAAATAGTTAAGTCTGCAAACAACGTAGATCCAGATGAGGCGGCACATCATGAGCCGCCTTATCGGTATACCTACTCTGTTTGTTATCTGGAAGTCTTTGTGTTCTTAATATGATAAAGATCGATATAGCTTGGACGAAACAGTTTTTGAAATTTTGCAGGCGTAAATTTTTTCGTCTGCTTTTTTGTCCTTTCGCCGAGGTGGTTTGCTCTGATGACGGCCACAACAGACGCTTTATAGAGAAATAAGAAGGAATTGAAAATAAGAATTTGCTCCTAAATTCCACTTTACTTGAAGCTCTGAATGAGCGGGAATTCATTGTAGCCAATATAAACATGGATTACCTGGAAATTATTTTCATCCCTAAGTATTTATCCAATCATCAAAGTGTCAAAATTAATGTCTACCACCTTTAAAATTCGGGACCTATTCCAGATATGTATGTTCTTAGAAACAATCCCTTATTGGCTAAGTTAGTGGCATATATCATGCCTAGGTGTATTGTTTTAGTTAGCCAAGAATCAAATGGCTAGCATGGCCGAAGTTTGAGACATAGCCTAGCATCCAAAAAGGGACTTCGCGGCAAATACTGTTGACACGGATGCGTCTGATCAGGGCCTACTACTACATATATATATATTTATTAAATACACTGATGAGTCTCTGAAATAAATGATAAATATGATAATAATACATTTGTGGGTGCCCCAACCGTATTTTGCCTCTAAAGAAGGTTTGAGTCATATAATAATAATAATAATAATAATAATAATAATAATAATACATTTGTGTGTGCCCCAGCCGTATTTTGCCTCTAAAGAAGGTTTGAGTCAGATACTACTAATAATAATAATACATTTGTGTGTGCCCCAACCGTATTTTGCCTCTAAAGAAGGTTTGAGCCAGAAAAGGGACCCGTATAACTCAATCAAGTATACATGGAATCCGTTAATCAGGTGAACCACACTTTGGTCCATAAATGTATGCCAATTTGCCAAATATAAAAATTGTAGCATAAACAGTTCTCAAGATATTTTGTTCTAAAGGTATTTGTGCCTAGAAGCCTAAGTTAGAAAAAGGGTATACAAAGCGACGAACATTTGCAAAAGTCCATTGGTCATCTATACCTTGGTCTGTAACTCAGTTTTCAACATAAAAATACTAAAACAGTTCTTCAGATATTTTGTCTTACTCGGAAAAGGGGCATAACTCAACCAAATATTTATTAAATATGCTCAAAAGTCAACAGGTCATCTACTCTTTGGTCCGTTATAGTAGGCCATAAATGAAAAATGTTCACACGGTGGTTCCTATACCAAATGCCTAGGTCGGAAAGGGACATAACGAAACCATATATTCCCGGAATGAAGTGTGCAGTTAATCAGGTCATTCGGGACCAATCACTTTTTGCCGAATATGAAAATTGATATCTTAAATATTTCAAGATATTATGTTGACAAAGTTGTTCCTTTATAAAATGCTTATTTATATAATAAACCAAATGAGCCGCGACACGAGAAAACCAACAAAGTGGTTGTGCACCCAGCGCAGACTCAGATCAGCCTGGGCATCCGCCCAGTGTGATCAGACTCTTTGCTAAGCGCTTAAAGGGTAGCTAAGGGTCTAAGGTACCTTCATGCGGACAGCGAAGACTCTGATCAGACTGGGCGGATGCCCAGGCTGATCTGAGTCTGCGCTGGGCGCACAACCACTTTGTTGGTTTTCTTGCGTCGCGGCTCAATTATAAGTGGCTTCAGCAGCTCTCCACATATTTTGCTCACTAGATGGTTCCTATATCGATTGTCAAAGTCCAGTCGGAAAAGGTAGCATAACTCAACCAAATTACATTGGTCTTTATCTACAGATCCTGGCTTGTGCGACTCTTGGACTTCTTCTACTTCTACTTCTGTGCTGCACAGAGCATCACGGGCAAGTGACGTCAGCAAAACGATTAAAACATACATATATACATTGGATAAGTTTAAAACAATATACTATAGTTTCAATGCAATAAAACTGGACAACTACGCTTTTTATGAATTGAATTTATTGTGTTGATATTTAAATAACAATATATTGTTGACTCTCGTTATCTCAAACACTGATATCTCAATGTAACCTTTTAATTATATCAGAGAATATAGTTCTATTTTTCTTTTCATTTCAACTCGTTATCTCAAACTACTGATGTCTCGAAGTAAATTATGTTGAGATACCATTAGTTTGAGATGAACTTCCACTTTGAGAAATCGAGAGTTGAGTGAACTATCAAACGCGTTGAAATATAACCCATCATCATCAAGCGTTTAAACAGAAGAAAATACAGCCAGAAGAAATGACCCGAACAACCGTATGACATTTGTTTCCGTTTTTAAACCGGGAAAATGAACGTCACATGTGCTAGAGTCCATGAGAAAGAGTCTAGTTACTACCTTGAAGCAGTGCTATGATGTTTTTGTTCTGGTTTTATGAAAGTCAAAGGTTAAACATTTGCTATTTTCAAAATGCAGACCTAATATTCCCGTTTCAGCTCCCCGGAGCTAATTTAACACATGCTGCTCAAGACTGCCGTCCGGCATTACACGTAAATACACGTATAAATGTTTGTATGGCATATTTGAGGAATGGACGAACATTCAGTCACTGTGCATTCAGTGGAGTAATAAATTCACTCTGGTACTTTATTCAAACTTGCAAATGTGGACTAGTCTTTGAAGACTGTTCATGGCAGTTTCGTGTACAATTGAGGAACCTAGTTGGAAACGATTTTCGTTTAACACCCCCCATCCTCCCCACCCCACGCCCCCGGGAATAAAGGTACAAAGCTTCTGGTCCCGTTGTACCACATATAGTTCTCCGTGACCTATATTCGAATGAATGTTCTCAAGTACTGTCTTATAACGATGTTCGTGAAGGTCACGGGGGTAATACCAATTTGGCTACCTGTGCTTTCGACCGAGTCCGTACTATACAAAGTGGCTTTCGACCGAGAATACGATCGTAAGCATTACAAATAACGGTAAATGGTACTATTGTTAATGGCTGTCGACCAAGCTGATACTGATGTCGATTGTCTCGGTCGACAGCCACTTTTGCATGTATGGTAATCGACTTACTCGGTCGAAAGCACAGGTAGCCATATTGGTATTACCTCCCGTGAAGGTGGTACTGTCCCAGTGTATACCTAAATAGATTTCCAGAATTCGGCATTGTATCGGTGTAGACCTAAGTTCATTTTTCTGACGTCCATGAAGATGAACGTATGCAATTTATATATATGCTCACTTTGCTAAACACCCACTTTCCGTTCACACTTTTATGAATATGTTGCTAAAATGTCCTGTTTCTATCAAGTAACTTTACAGGTTCTTTTCTCGAAACTATTTCATTTTGGTTGAATCAAATTTGGCAAAATAAAACAAGTATCAATGAGGTAATAATAGCATTTTCGTATGACCAGGCAGGTACAATACAAATATTCCGACTGTCGACCGAGCAGTACTGTTGTCGATCGTGGCTCATTTACACACATATGAGCCGCGACGCGAGAAAACCAACAATGTGGTTGTGCGTCCAGCGCAGACTCAGATCAGCCTGGGCATCAGACCAGTACGATCAGACTCTTCTCTAAGCGCTCAAAGCGTAGCTAAGAGTCTAACCTACCTCCATGCGGACAGCGAAGACTCTGGTCAGACTGGGCGGATGCCCAGGCTGATCTGAGTCTGTGCTGGGCGCACAACCACATTGTTGGTTTTGTCGTGTCGCGGCTCATAGGATAAGTTCTTGTCACTGCTTTGGAGTTGTCCTTCAGCATATGTATCAGTGAAATGGCGTGTGCTTGTAAAAATAGGGTGTCGACATTCCAATATTTCGCAAACAGAACCAAGTCAGGATGAAAAGTGAAAATCTGTCAGACAAAGTCTAAAAATACATATAAAAGATCCGGGAAAGCCTATGTTAGATCCACATGTGTCCACCCACCACATTTGAGCTGTGACACGACAAAACCAACTAAGTGCATGTGCGCCCAGCGAACATTCAGATCAGCCTGGACATCCGTCCAGTCTGATCAGTCTTCGTTGTCCGCACAGTGCTAGTTTAGACCCTTAGCTACCCTTGATGTGCACAGCAAAGACTCTGATCAGACTGGGCGGCTGCCCAGGCTGGTCTGAGTCTTCCCTGGGCGCCCGTGCCACTTTGTTAGTTTTATCGTGTCGCGGCTCATTTTTTTGAAGCGCAAATCCAAGACGCAGAAAAAGAAGAGACAAACACAAACAACAAAGTGAAGAGACACACACATACCCAGGTTAACAGAGAGGAACAGCAACAAAAGAACCGCCTAGGAACTGCCAAGCATTTTAACCATCTAGTGTACGTCAAACCAGATAGAGCTTAAGTACAGTTGTCAAGTACATCGACGTTTTGTAATCGGCCGATGTCTTTTTCACATCTCTTTACTCGCGCAACCGTAGTTGACAGAAGAGCTCAGTATTCTCAATATGTTCAGTTGCTGTAAGTTGGCAATATAGTTCATAATGGATGCAGTATCTACCCCTCATTAATACATCAGTCTTTTTGGCCGGTATTAAAATTGTATTGCGCTCTTGATGAGTTTCTCTGTTCCCGCGCTTTGAAGAGATCTTAAACTATGAGAAACCTTTAGTGCCAGTAATTTTTTACCTCTGCATCCTGCATCTTTAAAGCATATGATTTGCTGAGGATGCAACATTTTGAAAGATGTGCATCCACAGGATGCAAAGATTTGTAGCAAAAATTTGCCTGTAACAGCTAGTCCATTGATATTTTAGTTTAATCTGGCTTTTATGACACTGAATGGATTTGGCTGCATGTTTTGGGGTTTTTTTTATCAGCATGTCTAAGAAGGATTGCAAAAACCTGAGATAGGTACGGGGATGCAAAGAAGCAAATTTGTAAAAAAAAAAAAAGAGATACTGAAGACATGTGCAAAGGTATACGCAAAATGGGTATGCTAATAAAATCCAGCGACCAAGCAGTTTGTCAAGAAAATAACTGGACTTCTATTTTGAAAAAAGAATCCTGACTTCACCTGTAAAGCTTTTTCACAACGATACTGAAGCAGAGCTGTGATCGGGGCAAACAATGGCTAATTTACTGTTTCACGGCATCTTGGTTTTAATAACAAAATTATAAGTACATGACTTAAACATTTCATAAACAGAAGGGGTCAGTCAGGTTCCCATAATGGCATGCGCATGGCAGAATGAGTTTATGACTTAACACAGAAAACATCTGGCGGAAGGGTTCGATTAAGATCCTTACTAAACTTGCCAAAGAAGAAGCTAGTTAATGGAAAAAATAATAAAAGCATCGTAAACGACTGCGTAATACCCCGCCACTGCAAACCAATACCCCGTCTTCTATCTTTTATACATTTTTTTTTATCATGACATGAACCTCATATTACCTAGATAATGTGTTGCAAGTTTCAGGAAAATCCCGTTAATCTTTGATTTTATACAGAATTTTTTCATAATTTTATACATGTATATAGCTCTGGGGCAGGGGCAGGTAACCTATGTGGACTTAATACTACTTGTAACAGAAAGCTTATGTTATTTTAATCATTTCTATGAAATTTAATCAAGATATACCGAAAATCTGATTTTATATTGATTTTTCATGATTTCATACATGTATACAGCATGTGTCAGGGGCAGATAACCACTGGGGGACAAAATTTTGATCAAAACATAAAGGTTATATCAATATGATAAATTGTTACAAGTTTCAGAAAAATCCCTTTCGACTCTAATTTTATACATTTTTTTTCATTATTTCATACATGTATATAGCCCTAGGGCAGGGGCAGATAATCCAGGTGGACAAAATTCTGCTTATAACTGAAAGCTTATGTTACTTCGATCATTTCTGTGAAATTTCATCAAGATATTTCAAAGTGTAAAAGAACTACAGACCAAAAACTGTTTTTAAGACCATGAAAAGGGCAATAACTCCATAAGAAGACATCGAAATTTGCCCATTAACAATCCCAACCGAGATCTTCCCAAGACCAATGCACATGCCATGTATGAATAAAATCCGTTAATAAATACTCAAGTTATCGAACGGAAACGAAGTGCTCACGGACGGACGGACGACCGGACGGACGGACAGACACACGGACAGCCAGCGGGAAAACATAATACCCCGCCACTAACGTGTGGCGGGGTATAAAAATATATGAAAATATGGTATTTAACTCCACAGTGTTAGTACAGCAATATTAAAGGACAGTTTATATACGAAGTACATGAATCTACATAATATAACTTGACAGTGTCAGTTTAAACATTTACCACCATAAAGAGACAACTGATATACTAAGTATCTAGCATAATAAGAATATAGTCAACAGTTGAGTAAAGTATCCTAACTTTACATAATTCAACAGTGTCAACATCATACAAAGCATAATAAGGATACAGTCAACAAGTAGATACAGCCTCCTAACATTATATAACTCAACAGTGTCAGCACAACACATGTCATAATAAACGTGTAATAAACTGTATGTCATTATAAACATACAGTCAACATTTAGGTAAAGGATCACAACATTTTATATGTAACTCAACAGTATCAGCACTATACATAGCGTGATAAATATACAGTCAACAGTTAGGTAAAGTATCCTAACTGTAATGACTCAGCAAGTTCAGCACAACACATGGCATAATAAGGATAGATTCAACAGTTGGGTAAAGTATCCTTACATTATATAAATTCACATTGTCATCAAAAAGAAATCGCACTATAAGAGACAGTCAGCAGTTATGTCCATGTATCAACTGATGGTAATGTGCACAACCCGTGGTGAATGTAGAAAAATCAGTTTCTGGTGCCAGATGGAATGTATGGAAATGAAGCGTTTTGCTAACTGATAACGGACGGACGGACTCACACAGTGATTATATTGCAGACCTGCGGGTTGTGCAGTAAGAAGTTTTGCATACCAGTGGCTGGGCAATGTTAAATTACATAAGTATACAAAATCTGAAGCAAATATACCAAGCGGTCCAAGAGTTATGAGCATTTTCAATAAAAGAGCTCGACCGGCCAAATTGATGCTCGGTGAAGCCTTGTCACTGTTTTGCATACCAGTGGCTGGGCAATGTTAAATTACATAAGTATACAAAATTTGAAGCAAATATACCAAGCGGTCCAAGAGTTATGAGCATTTTCAATAAAAGAGCTGGACCGGCCAAATTGATGCTTGGTGAAGCCTCGTCACTGTTTTGCATACCAGTGGCTGGGCAATGTTAAAATACATAAGTATACAAAATTTGAAGCAAATATACCAAGCGGTCCAAGAGTTATGAGCATTTTCAATAAAAGAGCTCGACCGGCCAAATTGATGCTTGGTGAAGCCTCGTCACTGTTTTGCATACCAGTGGCTGGGCAATGTTAAAATACATAAGTATACAAAATTTGAAGCAAATATACCAAGCGGTCCAAGAGTTATGAGCATGTTCAATAAAAGAGCTCGACCGGCCAAATTGATGCTCGGTGATGCCTCGTCACTGTTTTGCATGCCGGTGGCTGGACTATGTTAAAATACATAAGCATACAAAATTTGAACCATATTTACTACGGTGTTCCAGAGTTATGAGCATTTTCAGTAGCTGGCCGTAAATTTTCAACTTGTGCTCAGCAAAGCCTCGTCCATCAAATAAGGTTGTTATGCATGCGAGTCGTTAGACAATGTTGACATGTATAAGTATGCAAAATTTTATCAAAATATCCCTTGCGGTTCAAGAGTTATTAGCGTTTTCACTAACTGATTACGGTTTTCGCTAACTGATAACGGACGGACGGACTCACACAGTGATTATAGTGCAAACCTGCGGGTTGTGCAATGTTTTATCCTAATAGTGTCAGCACAACATATAGCATGATAAAAGTACAGTCAAAAGTTGGTTAAAGTATCCTAATATACTCAACCGAAATAAAAACGCAACACCTCATTTTTCCAATATTTCATAGCTCATGTCATATGCATGTCATATTCAGTTTAATTTCTTCAAGCAATAGGGTTTAATGCTTATTGTCTCAAAAATTCAGTTTTGTTGGTGAAACGGTTCACGCATGAGCGAGCACTACCGATAGCTACCCGATTTTCAAAAGTCTCAGATAGGGATATGTCTGCCAAGGCGCTTGGAATGTTGTATGCTTATGTAAGCCTGTAGTTTGAAGCCAAACATTTCCATTACCACCATTCAATGATTTTTAGACTTGTGAAATGAAATCAGCGGTATTGGGGGACCATAGAGTATCTTAGACCAGATGCTCGATGCGACGCATACATCCTGTCTCGCGACAGTTCTGCCTTTTTTGAGACTTTTGAAAATCGGGTAGCTATAGTTAGTGCTCTCTTAAGCGTGAATCATTTCATCAACAAAACTGAATTTCGGGGACAGTAAACATTAATCCCTGCTGATCTTAGAAATTAAATTGAAATCGATCTGCATATGACATGAGCTTTGAAATATTGAAAAAATGAGGTGTTGCGTTTTTATTTCGGTTGAGTATATTATATAACTCAGCAGTGTCAGCACAATACATAGCATGATAAATATACAACAGTTAGTTAAAGTATCCTAACATTATATTATTCAACAGTGTCAGAACAACACTTGGCATAATAAAGATATAGTCAACAGTTAGGTGAAGTGTCCTATCTAGCTCAACAGTATCGACACAACATATAGCGTAATAAAGAGACAGTCAGTAGTTAGGTAAAGTATCCTAACATTGTATAACTCGACAGTGTCAGCACACGTCGATATGAGAATTGAAATACTACTACAACACATACCATAACAAAGATACAGTGAACATTTGAAGTAATAAAGGGGCCTTTAATGTACACAATCTGAACATGATAGTTTATAAAAATGCACATGTATGTGTTTAAAAGTTTATTTATGAACACTCACAGATATACATATTCACTGTAATGAATATCAGGATTCGCTTGCAAATTCCAAGTGTAAATAAATATGTACATATATACATTGACGAATATATCAGGAGATGCTGTCGAGCTTATTGCAAGCCACGAGGCTATCAACTTGTGTAGTCGCAGTTATTAATTACAGTTTATATCTTGTATTCTTACTACAATACCGTTTCTATTTGTAAATCGGAATGGTCAAATACTTTCGTATTAGTAGGATGGTCAGCCGGCTCCCGCCTTTTAATCTGACATTCATGATGCTTTAAACAGGTTAATGATAAAAAGTACATGAACCTTATATTATAAGCAGCAGGCATTTCTCAATTTTCAGTTTCATGGCCCCTTGAACTTGAAGTCAAGTAGTCAAGTACAGACGCCGCCATTATAAACAATATTTGGGGTCACCTGGGTTCTCATTTTACAATCATTCCAAACCATACTCAAGCCAGGCCTGGCATAGAATGCGCAGTTCCCATATATATATAGACTTATACAAGTCTCCTACTTAAAGCATATTTACTTTTCAGCATATTTTACTTTTCTGAATATTTTCAATCTTTATCAAGCTCCAGCTATAGATTGCCTTGAAGTAGTCTTATTCAGCTGCCCTTAAAACGGGATCAGAGAGGCATATTGCTGAATATGAGACTGAATATCAGTCTACCATATATCCTGTGGCCAATTTTTCTCATCTGAGAATAAAATCGACAGACTAAATATCAAAACATTTTGTGGGCCATTGGTCGAATCGAAAGTATACGAATGCCTAGCACTGTGCATGTGTATTTTATCGTAGCTTGACTTACATGCCGGCAGAACAGAACAGAACATAAACTCAGGTCATCCATTCTGCACTATAGAATATAAACTAAGTGGAGCATGGTCAGTCACCATTACAATATGGTTATAGCTATGTGGTATACCAAAACAGACGTAATGGGGTGGGGTTTTCGTCATTTGTAAACAATGACCTGCAAAGAAAAGAACAAGGACATCGTAAAAATAAACGAAGGTGAATAATTTACAGACAAGTAAAAAATAAGTAAGTACATACATAAAAAGAAAAAAAGCAATAACTTTTAAATCAGTATGCACGCCTTTCATCTGTAACAAACTATTACTCGCTGTACATAAAATGACAGAGTTGGGCTCGTGCAAAAGCTATTCTACCGAATTTACCAGCAGACTGAGTCACTCAGTACTTCGACAGCGACCGGCATTGTCATTTCGGTTTTTAACCCTTTATAGACTGGATGCTCCTTTTGGGCTATTATGCAAACTGTGCAGACCATTTCAGACGCCGCAGAACGCGGCGTCTGATCAGGGTCTGCACTGTTTGCTTACAGGAATTCCTATGCAGAATACTGAAGAAAAGTGAAAACATTCACTAGAAATCCCTAAAACTAGAAATGGACTCATACACATGATAAGGCTGGACAAGTCCACCAATCAACAAAGGGTTAAAAGATGGCAGTATACCTGAATATTTTGTACATAGAACTTACGGTGTTGTTATTATTATTTTAATTAGCTTTTAATGCATATTCCAGCCCGATGTTCTACTGGTTTCATTCGCAGATATTAGGAATTCTATTCGTTTATTTTTCTTTATTTCCTTTTTTTTTTTTTTTTACTTTTGTCGAAAATCTTTACTATATGTCAGACTCCAGACTCCAACATCAGGCGAGCTGAAAAATGAAATGGAACACGGTGAAATGAACTTTAATCAAGGAAGCGTTAATATTAATAATCAGAAATGGCATGACAAGAAAAACAGAAGTTCGAAAGTTTTTCTTAACTATCTCGACACCTTTCAGACATTTCAATAGAGAAATTGTCTTTAATAACATATGATTGCTTTCTCAGAGAAGAACTAAAGCTGGAACATGCCATTTTATGCATTGCATTGCAAATTTTAAACTTTCATTCCGATGTTCGTACTTTTCATTTGGATGATATATCAATTACCATAAAAATTCCAAAAATGGGTACATCTAAATAATTACCGTAATTGTCCTAAAACGGAACAGTTTGGTTTTACAATGCAGTAATGAGTATAAAAGATGAAAATAGAATGGCAAACCGTGCAGTCCCTGAACAGACTGCTCCACAAGAGCAGTCTGTTCTGGTGTCTGCACTGTTTGGCCAGACCTATCTCTCCCAACACTTAGAATGATGAAATTAAAAAAAAAATAGCCGCAACAAAAACATTTTATACTATCCGAGAATTGGTTCCATTTTGTTTGGAATGTCTCATGGACAAGCTAGAATTTGGCTGATCAAGATTTAAACTACCTTGACTTCTAGAATATGGCCCCGCCCATCGGGAGCCCTCGAAATAGATGGGCTGTCTGATGCCTCTGCGGCAGGGCTGCTAGTAGCTGAAGCAGGACATGAGTGTTATCTCAGGTCGAGTTAAGTCCTCCAAATTCAGTGGCAATGCCTCGACATGACTGAAATACGGTTTACTTTAGTCTGGCTTCAGACCCTATGTTCAATATATCCTCTGCAAAGGAACATAGGAATCTGACCGCCAGAGTAACCTACAGATTCGGCTGGAGCCAGGCTAGGTTTACTTGGACGTTAAACAACTCAACAGGTAATCCCGGTGCCGTGAGGTCGACTTCCGGTTTTCACCGAGTCACCTACGGTCGGGTTGCAGGAGGCCTACTCAACAGTTACAACTAACCAGATAGTTATAATTGAGCCGCGACAAGAGAAAATAAACAAAGTGGCATGTGCGCCCAGCACCGACTAAGATCAACCTAAGCATACGCCCAGTCTGATCATAGTCTTCGTTTTTCGCTTAAATGGTAGCTCAGGGTTTAGCTTAGCTACCCTTTAAGAGCAAAGCGAAGACTCTGATCAGACTGGGGGCTTAGCTACCCTATAAGCGCGAAACGAAGACACTGATCAGACTGAGCGAATGCCCAGGTTGATCTGAGTCTTCACTGGGCGCACATGCCACTTTGTCGCGGCTCATATATGTATTCAAAATGGTACTGAGATGACCCAAACTAGTCTATGAACCCATGCAGTCTGCCTAGAACCTCCATTGTTGTCTCTAGATTCCTGGTGTGTACGAATAGCAAAGACTCTGATCAGACTGTGCTGGTCCAAGCCTTGACTATTTGCATATGCCTTAATCACCTTTTTCGCACGCTGCGGCTTAATTATCCGCTCTTTTACCGAACTGTCTTCAGTTCTGTTGCAATCGCCGGTTTTTTTTTTTTTTTTTTACATTTGTATTTTTTTTTTTTTTTTTTGCAATTTGCAAGCATCATGCACATGTATGCTTTCAAAAAAAAAAAAAAAAAATATCAGGAAATCTGAATTTATTGACATTCGCGCCAGTTTCAAATCTTGCACCGCTTTTGAAATATTGGCTTATGGGCTGTGGCCGGAAGCAATACTTCGGATAATTCTTTTATGACCGGAACTAGTTCTACTCTCAGAGAATACAATACTGGTACAAGACAGGAAAACATTAAAACATTAAGCACCTTTTGACTTTTTGAATACCTTTATACGTTTCCGTCTGCCCGGGTCAAACTTGATATAGTTTTTGTACTTTAGCCCAATATGTATCAAAGACAGTCATCAAAGAATAAACAATCCTTGAAAAGATTCTCGTCTCAGTTTTTACTTTGTCTTGGATTGTTTTAAAACGAAAAGAGTGGTTTCTCATTAACGTAAAAGATTTTTTGTGTTTTTCTAGTACTTGACTGCATATTGTTGATGTTTTCCGTTCTGATCTGCTTGAACCACTTTGCTCTGTCGCGTTGTTCGCCTTTCCACCCTCAAGAAAATTAGTTCGAGACACCGGTGCAAACTTTAGCTTTATCATGGAAAATAACCCAGCAAACACATGACGTCGAAATGACGTAGCACTGACGTCGATGCGACGTGATGACGTCGCATCGACGTCAGTATGACGTCATTTCGACGTCATGTGCTTGCTGGGAAGTATCAGGTTGATCATGAATGGCACTATCGATGAGCCCCTTCATAAATGCACTACAAAATCATTCATAGTCCAGATTCGCCGCCTGATCACGGTGCGAACAATTTTTAGAACAATCTTTAGCACATCCCAGGTCAGTTTGGATGAAAGGCTTATGAATGCGAATAGCTGGCATCCCAGGAGGTACATAGCGTCGTAATGCCGTCGCACTGACGTCGATGCGACATGATGACGTCGCATCGACGTCAGTACAACGTCATGTATCCGCTGGAATTGGTCACCAAACTACAGAGGACAACACTGTTGACAAACAATGATAATACAAGACCCATGTCATGTGACTTCAACAGTATAGCATTTTTGTCATGTGATATTCACATCATCCTTCTCAATCATGGAGGGTATATAACCAGAGACTTCACTGTTGGCCCTCTTTCTGACGAACGAAGGCTGTGATCAGACTGCACTTATGTGCAGTCGGATCAGAGCCTTTGCTTGTCACCAATGCCACATTGTTGGAAGTCACATGACGTGGCTCAATAACGTTGCATTGGCGTTGCAATTTTGTTTCTTTATACTGCACTGAATGACTGATTTTCGTTCATATTTCATGAGAAAGTCTAATATTGCTTTCTACTAAACGGTCAGTAAACTTAAAGTTTGGGATTAACTTCTAACATTTTATGACAGGAAATTACACTAATGGTGGCTCAATTTATTATTTAGGTCAGACACATCTGGCTCAAATTAATACCAAAATATGACCTGCATGTAGTATTCTCTATACCATTGCATACTACCGAGTGCAAAACACCTTCGCGAAAAATGGTAAAGGTGGGGACTAGTGGGGATGGAATGGTATAGGGGAGGGGTAGGGATTGAGGAGAGGGGCAGACGATGATGGCAAAAGAGCACAAAAAGTAATACACAAATAGATAATTAATGGAATCGTATTCACAGTTTTGTTTATTGTTGATTTCATACAAACGATTCAACAAATGGCAATGTCACGAGTGAAACTATCACTTTTGGAGTTTTCGAAGAAAATCGAAGTTTCTGTTTCTCTTATGCGTTTAACTAATTTTTGATGTAGGCCTAAACTCAAATTTTATTTCATTCATAAACACCCCTAGTGATCACTCGTATGGCTACGGCACTCGTTAGAATACTGGTTTAAGTGTAAAATTCGATCTACAGTCGAATTTTACACCAAAAGCAATATTTTAATGAGGCACCGAAGAAACAAAATAGACGTCCTCTATATCTCGCCCGTTTCCTTTCTATGGTGTTTATTTAGTTTTATGGACATAATTTTGCTACTGTTTAACAATGGAAGTACCTAGCATATCTGTACTATTAAACCCGCGTTATCCAGGCGTTAAAAGCCTAGACCTAATTCTACCATTGATAAGAATATTGTGTCAACTATATTGCGGTCTCATTTCCTGTGCTTTTATTTTGATAAAAGATAGTCACTGTGTAGTACTTTATAACAAACTGAGTACCTTCAATATTATACCTGAATAGGCGCTTTTCCTGTGCGACTTTTCAATTGGGGGCAAATCTGTGGGCAAGGGTGCTCAAATTTACAAGTTACCAAATACACCCAATCTCCCGATTCCCTGAACCCCGATATATTAATACAAGGTTTGTCCGTCTTTTAGCACTACTAATAGTAGTACTAAAAGACGGACAAACCTTGTATCAATATATCGGAATGAGTGCTATATTGTCCCAAGTGATATAATTCATGTAATTGATGGCTTAAATACGTTGTTATCAATGTAAATGTTTACGATAGGTAGTCTTAAATTGTTCGTGTTATATCACATCCTGTGTGTCAAAGAATTTAAAAGTTGATAAAGCAAAGATTCACAACTAAATTACATGATAAAGCCTATACTTTCTACTGCTAAATGATTTTTCCAGAAATAAATGACTGTAGAGACTATTTTAATGTCCCAGTAAACATAAAACTTTAAAATCACTTTGAATCTACGTGACTCTACGTGATTCAAACTTATGACGTCGAATCAACGTTGAATATTTTTTTTTAATGTTTGGCGCAGGCAGAGAAATCTGTTTGTACTTTTATGTTATCTGCAATATTTTGTTGTTGCTGTTATTGTTTCATACCATTATCATTAGCAATAACAGATGCAGTTGCATTAACTTGCCAAGTGGACACACAGTGTTCAAACAGCTTGAATCAACGTTTATTCAATGTCAGTTGTGTTGATGTTGTTTCAAAGTTTCCAGCAGGCACATGGCGTCATATTGACGTCGATCCGACATCATCGCGTCGCATCGGCGTCAATACGATGCCATTTGAACGTTGTATGCCTGCGCGGTTGTATGCTTGCAGGACAGTTTCATTTGTCATATCAGCAACTTGTGTGATAAAGTGTTTCCAACCATCTTCTCTAGGACACGTTTTATCAGTTGCAGTACATTCTTAAATCAACCATTCTTCACACCCTGTGTTTTAAGGGTACAGCCAATTGCTATATTGATTGCAAACCAATCCCAAAATTACTTCGACAGAACTATAATTTTTGTAAGCCTGTGGTTGCCCTCTTTAATTTTTCTGTGTACCCTATCAATTTCAACGTGCACACTATCTGTGTCAACCACTTGTTGTTATCTGGCTTCGCTTCCGCTAGGCTTCCTTTTATCTTGTCATTGTAACAATCAAGTTTGGGTGCATCTTTATCATTTCATCCAATCTAAACAATAGAAAATGTCAATAACAAGTTGCGCTTTGCACTTTGCACTGTTGGTTGTAGCCTCTGTAACACTTTTCCGGTAATATTGCATGTTACCAGTCAGTATGAGGAAGTTTGAGGAAGTTCATTCATAAATCGCTATTCAGTCGACAGGCACCCTCGAGCAATCTTGGGTCATTGATCATTTTCACCTATCTCCCCTAAGTCATTTTGGGCCCTTGCCCATTTGAACATTATTAGAAGTTTTGAAAATGTTTCAACACACCAAAGCTTTTGCTGTGGAGTCAACAAGTGGGATATCAACCGAGCGCAAACCATCGTGAGTAAGCTTGCTTTCAGAGTTGAAAAGATAGCCACACACATGTCTATTAGCTAACTTTTATACTACACTGAGCAAGTGTCCTTATACTCCAGCATAATTTTTAGAAGTTATCGCTGTTCTTCCAGGACGGGGCATATCATTAAAGTTCACCTCACACTATATACTCATACTCCTGGCAACGGCCCATTCGATATATACATATTCTAAAAACAAGTTTTTTCCATGCTTTCCGCGAATTTTATGAATAAATCAGAGTACTCCATATTTTTGGACCCTTACGAGCATACATAGCATCATTGAATTGTTGCACCGCTGTCATGAATTTAGCTGGACAACTTTCAACTTTTGTCTTAATTTTTCGAAGACCATCATGACTGACCGTGTCAAAAGCGTTTATGTCAATAAGGTTCACACTTTGTGTTTGCAGTTGTTCTTGGAGATGGCGTGCTTTTGATATCTTGGTTATTATTGTTCACCTCTCTTTTCTGAATGCATACTGATTTTCTGTAGGTGTGGTCTATTTCACATTTTGTTTTTGCACTTCTCTTAGAAGACGCTTTGCGGGTTCCACAGTCCATACTGGCTTTCTGGTAAAAGTGCGTTATATTCAAGTTGTTTAGTTTTAAAATATTCCATTGTTTAAAAAAGGGAAACCTTATCTAGTTATGTTTTATTTGAGGGTGGTCGGGTCGGGCGATGGTGCTGGTTTGACTTTCAGTGCAAATTTAGATAATACATGTAGTAGGGCAAGGGCCTACTGTACTTGCAGTAGGTGCGGGTGGGGATTGTTTGAATATTTTTTCTCTCCTCTTTTGTAGCTCTTTTCTTTCTTCCACTCTCTGAGAGACGGCTCGATATACACTGAAATACTGTCTCAAAGAGCCGTTAAATCCAAACAACCAACCGCCTATCTACTTTTTATTCAGAAGATTGAACAATGCTCTTGCGAGGTTCTTCCCAGCAACTACCAATAAAAAGAGGCCTCTGTTGTTTTAGCAGTCTATGGAAGAAATAAATGGACTGAGGATACATCCTGGATTGCCTGTTTGCAACACATAGTGCACAACAACTCAGTAAGTCTTTCTATCATTTGCTGATCTCTTGCTTTGTTGGTCTCTGCAGGTCATGCACTCGATCCCGGGGCCTTACCAGATGACAGTAGTTTGCCAACTTTCGTCATTTCAGTGACAACTTGGAATTCATCAAGCAGTACACTGCACAACATTAATACTTTAGATAGCATTGTCAGTGAGCGCGCTATCAAAGTGTTTGGCCACTCCATTCGGAATGGCATCTTTGGCCCAAAGATGCCATTCCGCAAAAACAACAACAAGGGCTTCTGAAAAAGTGTATATACTCCGGTGCCCTGTGCCCATCATCAACCATCCACCTTATTTTTTATGTTAAAAAATCACCATGCACACCGATATGTTTGTAACATTTGACAATAGTTTCAAACTGGTTGGTTGAAAACTGAAAGAAGTTTAATATAAGGAAGCGAACAAGTTGTTCCTCTTTGTAAAAAAGCGGAAATAATTACGTAATACCCTTTCGCGCTCTGAAGAACTTCGAGACATGTTAGATTTCTCGCTGAGCAGTGAAAATGATGAAATCCAGTCCTTTTCAGACAGACAGCATATGATGCGGTTCTACGATGCAGTAAAACGGTTTACCGACGCTTTGCAACACCAGCTTAGTGCAGACGGAAACACATTTCTGATCGCCTAGGTCTGAGCGCATTGCCGAAGTGTTAAACACTTCGGCAATGCGCTCAGACCTAGGCGATCAGAAATGTGTTTCCGTCTTTTTAACACTTCGGCAATGCGCTCAGACCTAGGCGATCAGAAATGTGTTTCCGTCTGCACTAAGCTGGTGTTGCAAAGCGTCGGTAAACCGTTTTACTGCATCGTAGAACCGCATCATATGCTGTCTGTCTGAAAAGGACTGGATTTCATCATTTTCACTGCTCAGCGAGAAATCTAACATGCCTCGAAGTTCTTCAGACGGCGAAAGGGTATTACGTAATTATTTCCGCTTTTTTACAAAGAGGAACAACTTGTTCGCTTCCTTGTATTAAACTTCTTCCAGTTTTCCACCAACCAGTTTGAAACTATTGTCAAATGTTACAAACATCTCGGTGTGCATGGTGATTTTTTAACATTAAAAATAAGGTGGATGGTTGATGATGGGCACAGGGCACCGGAGTATATACACTTTTTCAGAAGCCCTTGTTGTTGTTTTTGCCATTCTCATAGAACAAACCTCGAGTTTATGAACGCTCTAAAACGCTCTGCTTAGGAAGAATGGGGCTCGTTTTCATGCTGTGGCAAGATTTTGTTAAGAGGCCGAGTAGCTCAGTCAGTGCTACGGGGTCTGTCAGTCCTTCGTTGATTTTAGTCAGAGACTTAGCTAATCCCAGAGACTTCTACAGGTACATTAATAGTCAAAAGAAAGATACTCAAGGTATCCCATCCCTAAAGAAGAGAAATGGTGATGGTGTTGCCGAATCAGAGTTGGAACAGGCTGATGAATTTAACGATCAGTTTTCGGATGTGTTTAACAAAAAAGGGAGCACACCCGAGTCCCCTTCCCAATCGCTCGGCTCCTTTCATGGAGGACATTCATGTTTCGGCAGAAGGTGTAACGAAACTTCTTGAGGGCTTGAACCCATCGAAAGCTTTAAGACCTGATGAATTGCATCCTAGAGTCTTAAAAGAACTAGCATCTGAATTAGGCCCAATGTTTGCTCATCTCTTCCAACAATCTATTGACACGGGTGAAATCCCCAAGGAATGGTCTCTTGCAAATATATGCCCACTCTTCAAAAAAGGAGATAGGTCTTTGGCTTGCAATTACCGACCGGTTTCTCTAACTTGTGTAGCATGCAAGATACTCGAACACATTGTCTGCCCTAATATTATGGCACATTTGGATGAACATAAACTTTTATCAGACAGACAACATGCTTTCCGGAAGAAACATAGTTGTGAAACTCAATTGATCACGGTTATAAATGACGGGGCTAAAATCTTGGATAAGGGCGGTCAGGTTGACACTTTTATCTTGGACTTCGAGAAAGCTTTTGACACTCCCCCTCATGAATTACTTAAATGTAAGCTATACGGCTATGGTTTTGGTGGGAAGACTCTGAAATGGATAGATTCTTTTCTCTGTTACAGGCACCAGCGTGTGGTGGTAAATGGAGTTAAGTCGGATTGGGCCCCGGTTTTGTCGGGTATCCCCCAGGGCGCGGTGTTTGGTCCATTGTTGTTCTCGTTGTACATTAACGATATAACAGAAAATATTGACTCGAAATTAAGACTTGTTGCTGACGACTGTGTTTGCTATCTTGAAATCAGAGATATTGAAAACACGGCTAAACTTCAAGAGGCTATAGATCATTTAGGTTGTTGGGCAAGGAGTTGGGCATGAGATTTCAACCTGTTAAATGCAATATAATGCAAATTACAAGGAAACGGATCAAGAAGATCAATGATTCCTATACCTTAGAAGGAACGGTCCGCAGGGCGCGGTGTTTGGTCCATTGTTGTTCTCGTTGTACATTAACGATATAACAGAAAATATTGACTCGAAATTAAGACTTGTTGCTGACGACTGTGTTTGCTATCTTGAAATCAGAGATATTGAAAACACGGCTAAACTTCAGGAGGCTATAGATCATTTAGGTTGTTGGGCAAGGAGTTGGGCATGAGATTTCAACCTGTTAAATGCAATATAATGCAAATTACAAGGAAACGGATCAAGAAGATCAATGATTCCTATACCTTAGAAGGAACGGTCCGCAGTAATTAGAAACTATCAAGTATCTCGGCATATTTGAAACGGAACACACATGTCAGCAATATTTGCACAAAGGCTAATAGGACCCTTGGCTTCCTCAGACGTAACTTGGCAGCATGTCCACAAGATGTTAAAGAGTCAGCATACAAGGGACTGGTGCGTCCAGTCCTGGAGTATGGCAGTTCGGTTTGGGACCCACAAAGTATACTTCTTCAAGATGAACTTGAGAAGATGCTGAAAAGGGCAGCTAGATTTGTAACGGGAAATTACATATATGAAACTGGGAGTATGACTGGCATTCTGGAGAAACTTAAGTGGGAATCCCTGAAAAAGAGAAGGAAAGATAGTAGACTCATAATGCTTTACAAAGGTCTGCGGGATGCAGCCAGTATACCCATAAATGACCTTGTTCCCCCAAGTAGGCGTACCAGGGATCATCATTCCCTGACATTTCAAACCCCATTGGCTGGGACTGACATTTACAAGTCCAGTTTCTTCTCCCAGACTATTAGAGATTGGAATTCCTTGGAAGAATCACTAATTTCTGCTGCTAAGGGTGCAGAAGATTCAGTTACTAAGTTTACTTCTCTTATAAGGGCTAGGGACTAGCTTCCCTGATTCAGAGGTCCTGGTGAATGTCCTTGGACGTATCACCAGTAAACAATTCTGATTCAGATTCTGATGTATTGCCATCCAAATCACCATTTTATGTTTAAACCACGGTTTATGCCACTGCATCAAAATTTATACAATGGAAGGAGCGAGAGGGAGGGGGGGGGGGGGGGGGGGGGCAAGGGAGGCGGAAAAGTCACGTGTGGCAGGGGGGGGGAGGGGGAGGGGGGAGTAGTCACGTGAGGACATCTTGAACTTAGAACCTTTGCTCCACAGAGAATTAAGTAAAATGGAACAGTGTGGTATTACAACAAGCAATGCGCCTTAAAAACGATGTCGACAAAATGGCAAACAGTGTCGATTCTGATCAGACTGCTCAGGAGCAGTCTGATCTATGTCTGTACTGTTTGTTCAAACCTATATTTCCAAATATTTAGAATTTTGACGGTAAATAATACAGTATGTCTTAACCTTATATTTTCAATACAAAAACAACAAAAACACAACAAAAAATAAGAACAACCGACACACGCCCTCGGTGATGTCCTTCCAGGCCACTTAGTTATTAATGAACGAACAGATCGGAGGATACTGACCAGAAGACCTTCATTTGTAAATGTACGTGACCCGACACTTTTATGTTGACATAATAAAATATTGCGATCTTCTTATAGTAGGAAGATACGTATGAGCATTAGCACAGAAAAGCCTACAAGCTAGCATATGTGAACACTGAATGCCCAGCCCCTGCGCAGTCTGATCAGGACTCTCCCACGTCGCTATTATATTCATAGACAATCTTAATATTATAAAGGCGAGCAATGACGACCCTTCCCAGATTGTATTGATGCACGTGCTGGAATGGGCTCTCATCTTTCGCATATACCGAGTTGTGGGTTTTCCTATGCGCGCGCACACTTGATACAACAGTGTCGGCGTTTGTCAAACAAATTGAAAGGAATTATGAAGTGAATTATGAGATAAATATTGACGTTATATGGTCTTCATACAGTTCACCAAACTAAAAACGAGATTTTCCCAGGCTTTTCCACTCTCATCTGTTAATTCATATTTCAATATTTAAGTAAACCACATAAGTGAAACAACAACAAAACTTTCACTTATCACTAGCCTGGCTTTTGACTCACTGCCTTGAGGTCGTAGGGGGCCTCCCGTATAAGCATATGAAAAACGGAGCGGAACCTTCTACTTTCTCTTCCTTTCTTTTACTTTCCCTGATTTGAAACGAAACAGATACTAGTACCCATTTATCTGCTGGGTTCAACATAATAATCGCCATAAAATATTTGGCATATTCGGGTATGAAAATGCTTTTTTGTCATTGTTTTGTTTTTTATGTTTCCTAACAAAAAAGCAACACATACTTTTGTCTACCCACTCGTTTGAGTTTCTAACCTGTGAGGCCGCAGAGTTGTAAGCAGTTTTGCTGCTATGAAAACCTCAAAATGAGGGGGGGGGGGGGCTTCTGCGAAAGAGTTTCACACCAAAAAAAATCCCTCATTTTGAGGTTTATCTTCATGCACTCTAGGGAAGTAGGAGTGCATATTTACATATCTGCACTACACCATCTTTAATTATGTTCTTTTTTTAAATCTTAACTAAATCTACCACTGAAGATTTCTCAGAAAAGCCATACAAGGCCTTAGGCGCCGAAGAAAACACATCTCAGACAATAAAAGTAACATGTTTCGCAAACATGTCACAAAGACAAAAGTGCAACAATAATTTACGCCCCAGTTACATAACAAGGTGCATGTTCCCAACTGTGATTTTCACCATCAATGTGTAATGTTAACATCGTCATTCGGGGGAGGATACTAAAAGAAACTTTAATTGTCTTCATAAAGACACTGGCGGCGAAAAACAAACCATTACATGTAACTTTAATGACTCATTTACGCTGTTTACAGCTTGTTAAAAACACATACGGTAGTTTTGTGAAGACTTTCTGATAAGGCATACAGTCTCTTCCTGGTTTTATAAAACCAGGAAGAAAGTGTATGCCATATCAGAACTGTATGCCTACAAAACCAGGAATAAAGTGTATGCCATATCAGATCTGTATGCCGTAGCAGAGTCACAATCCGGCTCAGATTATAGTTTTAACCGGGTTAGGAGGTTTTGTTTTAATGTAGAACAGATGGGAAAATTGTTCATGAAGACTAGATCTCAGAGTTTATAGAAGAAGAAGCTGAGCCGATCGGACAGTATGCAGTATCACCAAAATAAAATGTATGCCAAGTCAGAAAGCTAGGAAGAAACAATATAGCATAAAACCAGGAAGAAACTTGCGCGCACTCCCTGAACTTTAAGACTTCAGACCAGGGGTCATATTTATAAAACCACTTTAAAGTCGTTGCTATGCTGTTGCTAAGGCTAAATTTCTATGTTGAAGATTTCCCTACAACTATGAAATTTGCTCTGGAGGAACAGTCTGAAAAAGCAACAGCATAGCAACCACTTAAGTTGTTTTATAAATACGGCCTCAGAAGTCTGTACATTTTGAAAGTCAGTAAGAAAGCGTAATAGGATCACAAAAAAATCATGAAATTAAATATCAACGCCATTAGTTTCACTTTTCTTAAATTTCAACGCCATAACTTTCACTTTGCTTTTCATAACAAAATATTAAAATATTTTATGCATATTTAATTCCAATAGTTATGTATGTTCTTGCTTTATTCAACGGTGTATGAAAGATGTAACAACCGCAATATAAAATTTCATGAAGTTTTAAACTGAAAGATGATAAAATCACGGTGTTTTGGACATAAATGTTGTCATACTTTATTTCAATATAACGTAAATGCTCATGTACATATACAGTATTTATCCTATTAAACGCCCCGTTTCAAGAAAAGGGGGGGGGGGGCGTTATTTAGCCCATTCCATTCGGGATGACCCTTTAGGGGTATCTGGGCAAACAGTTTGGATCCAGATCCAGACTGTTTGCTGCTTAGACATCATTTCTACAAGAGTTAGTTAGACCAATATTGTCAAAATATTCTTGATTTTTGATGCAGACGACAATTTCAGCAAACGACAAAAAATACCCAGAATGCAATGGGTTAGAGCCTAAAGTGAAGTAAATCAGCTTCTGTCGAAATACTTCTAATAAAAAGCATTAAGCGGAATGCTTATACTTTCAGATGAAGTTTATCTACTATTTTCCATGTTTGCCTCCCTTCTCAATAGAGGTCAGCTCTTAAAGGAAAGAATTTGCTCCTCTAGGAGCAAATTATTTCCTTAATGAGTGGACCCAGGTGGAAGAGTTAAGTCCTCCAGAGAAGCAAGAAGGAAATCATATTGTTCCTCTTTGTCAAACTAATGGAAAACACGGAGACTGGCAAGACAGTGAAAGATTACTTATGGAAAAGATGCAAGGGGGCGTTTATTAGAGCCGGGACGTTTATTAGGATAAATACCGTAATTTTGAAAATGAATGTCAGGGCAAAACATTCACTGACTTAAAAATTCGAGCGGAAAGAAACTATGAATATTATTAGTGGTTAAATATTTCCCTAAAACAATAGGCATGATGTCGTAAAATGAAATTTACTTGAAATGATCTGGCAGGTGACAATAAAACTGTCGTCTGCTTGAGGACCATCTCTGAAGGTCAAATAATAAACTGAAGAAAATTGAATATTAACATTTAAAGATGTTTCAAAATGTGTGTTACAGTATTTTTTCACAAAGTTGAAAGTTAGGCGGAAAAAGCAGGGTAAAGTTTTTAACTTATACAATGTTACAGTGTGTAACGAATGCCCCGAAACACCCTTTGAAGTGATGGGTGACCTTTGACCACTTGATTGTGACATTGACCCTGGGCATGGGAACTCAAATCTTGCGCGCGCGACACACCTTGTCATTTTGCTTTACCTTTCTGTTAAGTTTGGTCGATTCTTTAGAAATCGCGGACAATCGGGCACTTGCATATATAATACGCCTCCCTTCGGGGTATTTCGTTAGGAGAATTAAACTGAACTGAACTGAACGGTAATAATATGAAATAAAAATCTTAAAGAGTTCCTTCAGGAGCCAAGAACACATTCACAAGAAGGAACATGGGCCATATTTCGAAGTTTCGGCTATCCAAGCCCCATCAGTGACCCTGATAATATCTGGCGACGATAGCCAGAGAAAAGCATACTGTAATTTCTTAATTTTCATAAGGCAGTCGATTCAAGGACTTATTAGTAAAAGTCTGATGTCTCATGTTTCAACGAGAAAAGGTGGCTTAACTCTTGAGACATGTTATATATGCAAGTTGTGCTGCAGACACGTTTGGTTTAGTATACTTTTTGAGCATGAAAACCGCTAGAAAGCGCTATTTCTTTCAAAGTCTTTGACAGAGTTAAGACCATGCTTGAACACCTGTCTTTCCCTCTATAAGCAAAAGTCCTCCCACTTTAGTTTACGGTAGACCAGTCTATGTAGTCTGGCTTCCATAAAAATTCAAAATTATGTTGCCCTTCTGATTCTGAAAGCCAAACATTTGCACAAAGCAAAATTGTAACACTTATTGCGCCAAAAATGAAAATAGTTCAATTTGCAAACAGCATAGATACAGATGAGGCGGCTAATAATAAGCCGCCTCATCTAGATCTACACTGTTTGCCCTTTTGTCTTTAATTTCTCAATCATGAACTTGGACGAATGATTTTTCGAAAGTTTTGCAGACATAAAGTTTGTCGCCTGCCCTTTGACTCAAGCCAGTTTAATGGTGGTACACGAAATGGTGTTCTTTGCATTCACTTGCTGTTAACCCATTCCATTCGGGATACCTCTTTAGGGGTATCTGGGCAAACAGTTTGGGTCCAGATAAGGCCCCACAAACGTGGGGCCTGATCTGAGATCCAAATTGTTTGCTGCCTAGACATCATTTCTACAAGAGTTGGTTAGACCAATATTGTCAAAATATTCTTGATTTTTGATGCAGACGTCAATTTCAGCAGACGACAAAAAATACCCAGAATGCAATGGGTTAACCATAGGAGCCAACAAGTATATGTAACTCTTCAATCCAATGACTACTTGTAGCTTGAAATCATTATGGAAGCCGTAAGCGTGTCAAATACTGAATTCATGAATTTTAATTCACCGCGGAGATACGGCAATTTGAAAACATCTCTATTGTTTTTGTTAATTTATTCTTACACATAAGTTGACTGAACGTTTAGATTTACTGTACGTTACAAGCCTGATTGTACTTTTGGATTTTTTTCGACAGAAAAATGGCAGTGTTTTTGCGTACAATACTTAGTTTTGAACAACTACAGTACTGTACACTGGCCTTCAAATGGTGTGAGTTCAATAACATCACCAGAAGGTAATGTATATAAGCAACCGGTACGGACGTCAGTCCCAGGGCCTATATAATTTTTGAGTGAGTTTTGTTTATAAATCATACCCACTAAAATTTCATTGTGGTGGAAAGGGTGGTGGAGGGGTGAGTGAGTGTAGCTGACAGCTCTCCTTCCATTATCCATAAGCCCAGTTTCATACTGAATCATGTATTTGGACAGAATACGTTTACAAATCTTTCGTATTTTCTTGTCCAAATTCCCAAAGTGTGTACTACACTCAGCGGGATTTTGGCATGAAGCTTCCAAACGAATTTTTCATAGAGATTATCTACTAGGATTTATGACATTTTAATTCCAAATTATTTTTGACATTCTTGGCCTATTTAAGTTTCACTATAAGATGCCAAAAGAAAAATTAAAAAAAAACTTGAGTTGTGTGCTTTTGTGTTTTGTGTTATTTATTCTTTCTATCTTGTGGTGATCCTAAGTAAGCCAACGCCGATTCATCAGTCATTAGAGTGTCCTACTAAGTAAGTAAGGTCTTTATTTAAAGAGGGTAGCTCAGTTAGCGAACCAATCTTCCTTGAGGCCCTCTGTAAAGCCCCATTCGCACCGGCCTAATCTTCTCTAATTTTTCAGACTGGACCAGCAAAATTCAAGTGGCCCAGAGTTGAGTATAAATTAAGGGACCTGTGTGAGGGCCAGAGTGTACAGTGCCGGTAAAACCTCATTAAGGCATTGCCTGTTAAGGTGATGGACTGGCCCGGGTGGTTATTTGAGCTAAAACCACTGAGGATCGTTACGCTGGTAGTGTGTTGTCGTTGTTTCAATTTCGTCATTACGGAGCATCTGCAAGGAGGCTCTGAGGAGCGAATTTATATCAGGCACGGGCCTGTACGTCGTGACTCGCCCACGCTCGTCAGTCAGTCCTGCTCGTTGGGTTCTACGACTGGAACTGCAACCGGCTTTTGCGTACAGTGCCGATGTCTTTTAATGGAATTGAAAGTGTAATGCTGAAGGTTTTTACAGAACAGAAAAAAAAAAATATCATGGATCTAGTTCCATTGCCGCCATAACTCTACGTTGGAGCTCATTTAACAAAATCTAACCTATAGCCATACTATATTGGACTATCTGTATGTATTGTATTGTACAATGTCAGTGAAAACTGATGGTTAAAGGCAAAGAGTGCAGCCCCTGATCAGACTGCTCCTAGGAGCAGTCTGATCTGGTCTACACTGTTTGCTTATACAGATTTGCCCCAATACTTAGACTACAGTTTTAAATTCGGTTAATGTATTTGTCATTGTATGATTTTAATAAATGTTCTATATTCGTCTCAGTGTGAAAACAAAGCCTAAGAACTTGATTGTTTTCTTTGACTGAATTGACATTTTGAGATGCGCTGTTATTACTAAACATGTGGCATATTATTGTGCATGTACCTGTTTTTCGGGCGTGAAGGAGAAAATATTGCTTTTTGCGGTTTATTGGTCACAGGGCAAAGGGCCTAGGCCGTAGGTGCGACCCAGAGGATTTTGGATTTAACACCCTGCCATACATTAGTGGCGGCGCATTATGTTTTGATGCCGGAACACTCTCATGTGTCTGTCCGTCCGTCGTACATACGTCCTCCGTCCGCTCTTCGTTTCCGTTCGATAACATATGCATTTATTCATGGGTTTCTTTCAAAGTTGCGTATGTGTTTGTATTGAGAATGTCTCGCCTGGGATCGTTAATGGACAAATTTTGTTTATTTCTGACAGAGTTGTGGCCCTTGTAAATGTAAAGAAGAGGTGTTTTGGGCCTCGAGTTCCTTTATTATTTTGAATATCAAGGTGAAACTTCACAGCTCATGCCCTGGGACTATACGCATGCATAAAATCGTTAAAAATCTTTTCTTTTCCTTTTATTGATATCACATAGCTTTCGGCAATGAGGAAGCACTGATGATATTGGTTTACAGTAGGTGCGGGATGCTACTTTTATGATTTTTGATGTTGTTGCGCTGTGTTTATTTGCCTTTACATCATGATATTACGAAAGAACGCAAAGGTATTGGTTGGAGGCATAATATACTGACTTCCTCTCAGAAGAAAACTGTACTGCGTAACATGGAATTGCCTATTTAGATCGTTTAAACTGCATACAGTTGGAAAATCTCTCTCTCTGTCTCTCTCTCTCTCTCTGACTTACTTTGCTAAATGTTGATATACTCGTTTAGATTGTCATAAGTCGTGAAATTATAAGAATATTTTTCCATTGTGTAAAGACATTTGTTTGACTTCAGAGACGGCCTTTTGTGGGGCTTCAGGAAAAGAATTGTCTACGTATAATAAGTAAAAGTGAAAAAAAAATGTGCTGTCCTCCAGTAGGACACGTAGGCCCAATTTATAACGCTGCTTCGTCAGAGATAAGCAAGGATAAAAATTTTAAAACTTTTTTTTTTATTCCCCCGTGACGATAGTCATGGGGCATTAAGATTTACTCCTGTCCGTCCGTTCGTCACGCTTTACAGTATAGAGTTTGTGTAATCAACTCCTCTCACAGTTTTCAAGGGATCTTTTTCAAACTTCGCATACATGTTGTAGACATATTGAAGATGTGCATGTGGGTTTTTGTTGGAGCTAAACTTAATTTTGACAGAATTACGGCCTTTTGAACTTAGTCATTTTAGAGGCAATTTTTGCCTAGTAGGGTATGGAGTTTGTGTAATCAATTCCTCCCACAGTTTTCAATGGCTCTTTTTCAAACCTTGCATACATTCTGTGGACATACTGAAGATGTGCATGAGGGTTTTTGTTGGAGCTAAAATTAATTTTGACAGAATTACGGCCTTTTGAACTTAGTCGTTTTAGACAAATTTTTGCATTGTTGGGCATGGAGCTTGTGTAATCAACTCCTCCCACAATTGTCAAGGGATCTTTTTCAAACCTTGCATACATATTGTGGACATACTGAAGATGTGCATGTGAGTTTATGTTGGAGCTAAAATTAATTTTGACAGAATTACAGCCTTTTGAACTTAGCCAGTTTAGGCATATGTCTGTATTTTCACTATTTTGTATGATCAGCATCTCCCACAGATTTAAGTGGCTGCTTTTCAGACATGGTATACTTGTTGCGGACATAATGAAGACATGCATGTGGGTTGGTTTTCGATGGAGAAATATTCAGTTTTGATGGAATTGGGGCCTTTTAAACTTAGTCATTTTGGGCGGCATTTTTGCACTGTAGGGTATGAACTTCGTGTAATGTTTTCCTTGGCTTCTTGGCAGATAGAGTTTGTGCTCAAAAGGTGCATTAGGGATGTAACGTTACACATGTCCGGTCATAGGCGCTGCACGGGGGCAGCATTAGTGTCTTACAGACTCGATTTTCTAGTTTACGGATAAAGGTGTCATAATTTGTGCACAGGGCAGCCCAAATACATTGCTCCTGGTCAGGACATATATGTCGAAACACTTTTCATGGTAATCTGAAGAAAAAATGACAATTCTGTCCGGCACAGCCGCGACACGACAAAACCAACAAAGTGCCATGTGTGCCCAGCACTATCGGCTTGGAGCTTATCTATCCTTTAACGCACAGCGATGACTGATCAGACTGGGCGGCTGCCCAGGCTGATCTTAGTCTTCGCTGGACGCACATGCCACTTTGTTGGTTTGGTCGAGTCGCGACTCATTTCGGGATCATGTTCTAACGTTGTCTACCAGAGTTACAGCCCTTGATCTGACTAGCAATTAAAAATCTTGTGGCTGCAGCGCCTCTTTCTGGTTGTGTTGGTGTGAAGTACCGTGTGGCGGTCTTAAAACATCTTCCCCAGGTCGCCTAGGACAGCCATCTCGTTCAAGTCGAGGAGGACACGATGCCGCCGGACCGCGAATGTGCAGTAATTATGCCAGCAAGGAGCTTTCGGACATGCAAATCGGCGGTTTCACTGTAAAATAATTCCATGGATTTTACGGTAGATTAGCTGGCAACTTGTTGCCAGTCCATTCACTCACTCCATTTCCCGTTATTTGTACGGGCGCCCGTAAAGTTTTGCAGGAACCATCAGGCAGAGTAGGGTAGAATAGAACAGGTGTTGTTTTGGGCATTTTGCCCTTCAACACTATAAAGGTATTTTCGAGTGCGGCCAGTAAACACAACACTGCCATAGCGTGATTTCCAACAATGCTCTACGGGCAGACGCCCGTAAAAATAACGGTAAATGGACTGGCAGCTGGTTGCCAGTTATTCTACCGTAAAATCTACGGAAATCTTTTACAGTGTTGCATGTCCGAGTTTAAAGAGTTTTAGGAGCAAGGAGTTTTAGGACATGCCCCGAAAAACTTGCTGGCATAATTACTGCACGTCTTTTCGGTGATTGTGGTCCTGATGAGTTCAGTGGCAATGAAGGGTGTGGCCAAGGGTGTCTTTTCGTCTCCACTTTATTATATTAATTCATGCTTGTCATGAGTCCGACATATAGATTAAATGACCTTTCACATGAAATGACATGGCAATGGACAAATTGAGCCGAGACATGAGAAAACCAACAAAGTGGTTGTGCGCCCAGCGCAGACTCAGATCAGCCTGGGCATCCGCCCAGTCTGATCAGAGTCTTCGCTGTCCGCATGCCGGTTGCTTAGACCCTTAGCGAAGAGTCTGAGCGGACTGGGCGAATGCCCAGACTGATCTGAGTCTGCACTGGGCGCACAACCACGTTGTTGGTTTTCTCGTGTCGCGGCTCAAATAACCTTGGTAAAAAAAAAAGAAATACCTGCTGGGCACTTCAAATTATTTTACATAAATTATTTTCAGCTCAATTGTTTTCCTTTTATATGCAGCCAGTTTGAAGGAGTTGGGTGCTAAGAAACGGCTGTAGCAGAGCCTAGATAGCCAGCGCTTGCAGTTTGTCCGCAACTTTTACACACACGGTGCTGTCAATTTTCTAAGTTGGATTTAGGCCCAGCGTCAAAGTTAAATTCGAATTTGTATAGGAGATTGTACTAAAGAACATTACTTTCTATTTTGTATGGTTGTTGTTATGCCCCCCTCCCTTTCCCGTCTGGGAGGGGGAACATATTATTTCTTCGTAGTTGTCTGTCTGTCTGCCCGTCCATCCGTCCGTCTGTTTGTCAGTATGTTTGTCCGTCACAAAATGGTACTGCTCCATAACTCTACAAGAATTGTAGGAGGACAAGAGAGCGCGCCATATGGGTGCATGGCTTAAGGGCATGTTTGATAAGGACAATATGGGCTAAGTGTCAAAATGAACAGTTATCCTAAGAACTATTAAAACCCTTAAAATATAGCCGGAGATATGACAATAGCACTGAATTGTAATATATAGGTCACAGTGACCTATAAGCGATATGAGTTCAGTCATTGTATCTGAATGTATTATTACACCAAGTATGACACAAGTCAATGAAATAGTATTAGAGGCATTGGCTCAACTCAGTGGATGAGGGCGGTCGGGTGGTGCGATGATGCTGTGCATAACTTCCAGCGCCGGGGTGTCCCACTGATTTGGAACATTGTAGGGCAAGGGCCTACTGTGCTTGCAGTAGGTGCGGGTGGAGGTTGTTTGGACATTTTTTTCTCTCGTCTATCATTTCTCTTGTTTCTATCTCTCTCTGGGAGACGGTCCTATATAGACTGAAATACCGTCTTAAAGGGCCGTTAAACCTAAAAAAATAATCAATCAATCAATTAAATCACTGGTTCATGAAATTAGGTCACATTGACGTACAATTAGTATGAGGTCGTAAGGGTGGGTCGGTGGGGGAGGGGGGAATCTGTTTTTGTCTCAAAGACCTTTTAGTTTGCTATTGCAGGCGTGCTTATTTAAGAATGGCATAGTCCCTGGGTACGGAGCCATTACAAGCAAGTTTTTTGCTCAGTATTATATTAGTGGCGATTTGATAAGGAGCACCTACCATATTTGTCACGTTTTATACAGCTCTGTGCACATTTGGGTATGGTTTTCTTGGTCTATCAATCACAGCCTGTTGTAGTGTGGTGCCGATGATTGACTATAGTCGATAATCGATCGTTTTTGCTGTCACGACTGATGATCGACAACAATTTTTCTATAGTCGACTAACATTAGATACTATTTCTAGTAACACGTTTGTTCACAAGTTAAGTTTTTACAATGTGATACAAAACAGTTTTGTATGCCGTCCAAACTTTTACACATTTGCTAACAAGACGTTTGAGCTAAAGTATATATCCCAAAACAGACCATTTTAAGATGTTGGAAAGGTGAAAGAATACAGTAGTTAACTTATAGTTGACTATTAGTCGATGATCGGTCACTTCAACAGAAGCGATGATCGACTACAAAATTTTGGTTGATTACCAACACTAGCCTGTAGGGAGTCGAACCACTATCCTGCGTGAAAGGTGGAGGCTAAAGCCACAAGATGTTCCTCACCGAGAGTAAAGTTTTGTTCTGTTATTTTCTGCAAATGATTCAGGTATGGAACCGAGCATTTACACGCCGGGTAGGCGGCAATCAAAAACACACTTAACAACTGATTAAGACGAATCAAAAACCACTAGAAACAGCGATTTTGATTGCAAATTGTCGCCAATTTGCAATCGAAAACGCTGTTCGCAAATTTGCAATCGAAATTGTCGCCAATTTGCAATCGAAAACGCTGTTCGCAAATTTGCAATCGAAATTGTCGCCAATTTGCAATCGAAATCGCTGTTTCTAACGTGTTTTTTTTTTTTCTATCGGTGTTTGCCAATTTGCAATCGAAAACGCTGTTTCTAGTGTTTTTTATCCGCGTTCGTCGACTGCATGAGCGTTTTCGATTGCCGCCTTCCCGTTGTGATTTACAATTCGACGTGAGTAAATGGTACCCGTCAAACGAAGCCTGGTGCTTCGCTGCTGTTCATTATCATATACCATCTCCTGAAGCAGTGACCTTCACCATGTCAGGACAGGAAACATCAACCATAGTAAATGCACACCATTAACGATACCTACATCGATGTCAACATAAAAATAGCATAAACGATGTGTGACTTTGACCTTGGCCTGAAGGTCACTGAGAGGGCTAGGCTTTCTGTTCAAAGGCTGCATCGCTCTATCAGCATGAAAAATTTTATCATGCGGTACACTGTAAAAAAAATCCGTAGATTTTACGGTAAAATAACTGACAGCCAGCTGCCAGTCCTTTGACCGTTATTTTTACGGGCGCCCGTAAAAATTGCAGGAATCATCAAGCAGAGTGGGACAGAATAGAGCAGGTGTCGTTTTGGTCAGACAGCCCTTCAACAATACAAAGTTATTTTCGAGTGCGCCAGGTTAACATAAAACTTCCATTTCGTGATTTCCAACAATGTCTTACAGGCAAACGCCCGTAAGAATAACGGGAAAGGGACTGGCAGCTGGTATCCAGTTATTCTACCGTAAAATCTACATTTTTTTTACAGTGTAGGCCTCTATCGCTGCAAGCTTCCCACTATAGCTTCGTAGATAACCGATTAACCAGCTTTAAACAAACGTCCTTGAGTTTCACATAAAAAGGGTTCGAAAACTTATTTGGTCGACAAAACTGACCTACTTTCGATTTCATTAAGTTCAATAAATGGTAAAAATACAATGTACAGGGTATAGCCCCAATCACTATCCCGCCAATATCGCTGATAGGTATTATAGCATTAGATACCAATCTTCGAAGAATATGACGTGCGCAAGGCAATGCTATCCTTGTTAGACGGGAAACCAGAACTTGTGGAGCGATTTGTTATTTTTTAAGCACTTGTTTTCTCTACATTTTGCCAGTTAGGCACAGCAATCTACATTTTATTTTCAAACGCGAAGGTTGCGCCGGTTTTTACAATGATTTGAGTTTAGACGTTTTTACCACTGATAGGACTTTAGAGACTTTCAAATTATAACCGCGAAAAACGCCAGTGTCTACAAAGGTTCAAAATATGTGGCCGTGACATAAAGCCGTTAAAAGGAGAAGGCCTAACGTATGAAGTTTTTTTTACATTTATCGGCCGCCAAGTAAAAAGAAAATCAGTCCTTATTTATTGCATTCAAAGATTTATGCAGCTATGGTATTTTTTTCAGGATGATGTTAATTTCGTTAATTTAAGTATTAAATATTCATTAGCGCTTGAATTCTAATTCTATTTTCCCGATGTATATTTTTTAAGCCTACTGATCTTCATTTATTTATCTACTTCTTGTTATTATTTTGTTTAAATGTCTATTTTTAATATTTATTATTTATTGATTAGTTTTCGCACTTTTTTTTTTTTTTTTTTTTTTTTTTTGGTTTGCAAGAAGAGGAGAATAACTACGCCAATAATGGACACAGCATGACCACACTATTATCAAACAAAAGTCGAAGCGTTTTTTTTTTTTATTTTTTTGTTATAATTCTTGTAAAAAATCCGGCGATATTGCGTTTTCATTCATCAGCAGTCGTGTGGATGCGCAAGCTGATCTCGCGCATGCTTAGTTTCCCTTTTAAAAACAGTTTTTTTCCTTATCATATAAGGGCCTATTATTTTTTATTTATTTTTGTATTTTCATTAGGTACAAATCATGAAACTGCAGTTTTCTAAGACTATTAACATGATAAGCCTACCGTTATCTTATTTATAAAACATATATATTTACAATAATTCACGCTGTTCCCCGCGCGTGTGTCTTAGCCCCACCTCCGCTGATCGTCGATTGGCTAGGCTAAGTAGGTTTAGATGCTGCAGTGATGTGTGACGTCACGCGAGCGCTCTTTTCAATGGGCTACCCACGTGATGATAAACTCCACCAACTTTGAACAACAAACGTCCAGAAAGACTACACAGTGAGGGCCACCGATCACAAGATTCTATTCTTATCTCGGATTTAACTTGTTTATTCTAATCTTTTATAACATTTCATTTGGATTTATATCTAGATTTCTGTCGGATTATCTGCACGTCAAAAAAGTAAGTGTAATTAGTGAATATTGCAGGTATTTAATTGCCAATTTTGATTCACATGAGACGCAACAGGTTTGGGTGAATCTGAATAGATTTTGAAAGGACCGAAATGGGGGCTACCTGTTGTAAGTTTGATACTTGGAAAGTTGAAATTCAATCCTGGTTTATAAAATAGAGTAATGAGGCTATATATGTTCATACAAATTAATGAGAGCAGAGTCTACCCTAATCACCCCAACAACAGTGTGTCTTAGGACTTGGAGAAATGAACTACATGTATAGTTCTATGGCATAAAACATGTCACTCTCTTATTTAATATTTCATGGGAGTAGTAATGAAAGGTAACTTACTATTCCATAGTTATCAAAAATCAAAATGTAGTGTTTTGTTAGATGATTTTGGTGTCATTTCAGTAAATGTGAAACTGTTGTTTTCATGAACTTTTATTTTGTCTCATTTTCTCCTTTTTCTGTATTTTTTTTTATAAAAAAAAGAGAAAAATAATATCATACTTCATCTTATTTACTATTGATTCCCAGTAAATTATGATATCCATTACTTTAATCTTGGCTATCCAAAATTTCCTTTGATTGCATGAGTTATGGATATCCATAACTGGAATTTCAGATATCCAGTATTCAGTCTGACATGTATGGATAATAACTGGTATTAATTTTTTAAGCTTTAGATATCCATATTGGTTTAAACATATTTATTTCTTCAATAAATTCCAATTATAATACATATATAGACAACACAACTAAACAAAGAAATGGATCAGAACGAAAGCTGAAAGCTTATAGAGCTCTTCTCCTAAACATTAATAAATTGTGTACTATTCGGCGGAACATATAACATTCAGTGAAATATCTATATTCTGTTAGTTTAAACACATACAATTTGTATCATTATGATACAATAACACAGAAAAAGGGCAATTATGAAAGACAGATTACTATTGTAGAGATGTCTGCGATGAATCAAAGTTCGCTAATTATCAGTTTTAAATAGATCTGTATAAGCCAGTCAACTACAAACAACGCAAACAGCGACACATCACAAAAATCAGTACAATGACAGCATTCAAATACTACATAAGAAAGAAAAGAAAAAAATATGTAGATAAACAAATATAGCATACACACACATACAAGGGAAGGAAAAACAAAAATAGACAATTCGGGTTTTGGGGGGAAGAGAAAGATGGGGCGCAGACTCCGGGGCACTCAGATTTTGGTCGTTAATTGTGTAGATCGGTCGCGTGTGTTTGATTTCCCAAAGAATATCATTGCTCAAAATCGATGCGTGTTTAAAATATATTTGTGCACACTTTCAAATATTTTTTTGTTTATTTCATGAGATAACAATAAATCCCCATACAATAACAGATTAAGAGAAGGAATAGTGTATAAAGAAATGACGTTTAATAATTCTGTACGTTGAATTTCATAGTATCTGCAATGAAAAAAGAAGTGTTGCGCATTTTCGATACTGCCACAACGGCACAAAGGCGAATCTGAAATGTTCTTTAGAAAAAGATCGAGATTCAATGAACTACAGTTTGTTCTTAGTCGAGTATGAAGGATCTGTGACCGTCTGCTACCAATATAAAAGTGATAAGGTACTGATGTTTTGTCTTTATTGAGGTGACGTTTAAACGAATTTATAGAATCAGATTGCTTAGCCTCTGCAGATAAACTGTTCCAGTCCCTGATTGTTGACGGCAAGAAAGATTGATAGTATTGCTGAGTTCTAGCATCTACAGTTCGAAGATCATTTGAATTACGTAAATTATAATGAGACAGGTTATTAACTGACTGTGGAATTAGGCTAGACAGGTATAAGGGTGTAAGATTATACATCATTTTATAAAATAAGGTAAGCCTATGGTTTTTCCGTCTTTTTTCAAGTGAATCCCAACATACTTCGTTATATAGTGCATTTATTGAAACAAGTTTTGTTGCTCCAGTCGAAATCCTAGCTGCTTCATTTTGTATCTTATTTAATTCATTTTTTTCATATTCTGCACAATTATCCCAAATAACATCACCATATTCTAAAAACGGCCTAATAAAAGCTATATAAATTGTTTCAAGTGATTTTCTGTCTAACTTAAATTTAGATATCCATATTCAAATTCCTGATATTAAGCTTTGAATATCCATATTCAAATTCCTGATATCCAATCCAATGGATATCAGGAATTTGAATATGGATATCTAAAGCTTAATTTTTTTAAGCTTTAGATATCCCTATTCAAATTCCTGATATTAAGCTTTAGATATCCATATTCAATCCAATGGATATCAGGAATTTGAATATGGATATCTAAAGCTTAAAGAATTAATACCAGTCAGGTTTATGGATGTTCATAATTTAGTGTATATCAGAATAGGGAATAACCCCATAAAACAGGTTTTCTTTTATGAATTTTTGATATGTGATTTGAATCATGGCCTGAATTTAATAAAACTGTTTTCTTTTGAAGAAAATAAAGAATAATATTGTTTTTGTTTTTTTGCTCATAAGGAAAATTTAACCTCAAATTAAGTGAACTCACAGGATGATTTGTTATCAAACTTAGGGTGATATGAGAATGATATAGTAACATAACAATTTACACTTAATTTGGAGATTTATTTAACATTCCTGCATTATCTGAAGTACCGTGAAAATTTGAAAAATTGGGACACCTAAAATAATCATTGTAAATGTATTTTTTCTTTTTGAGTTGGAGGATATTCTTGATGTTAAAAAGGTGTTTTCTTTTCCATTGGAGCTTCTCATTTGCAAATTAAAAATATGGTTAAAAAAACATTATAGCATTTGTGGAGAACTAATAAAACAAAAATCTATGATTAACTGATATTCTAGACTATGCACTTTAGTACTTATTTTTTTTTGCTCTAGGAATAATAACATAGTAATGTCCATTTTCAGGGAAAATATAATTTTTATGAAAGTAAACACCCGTTCATGTGATTATAAAAGATCAGAACATCGTGATGTGATCATCAGTACCCTTCTGTTTTAAGAGCGTAATGACCCTAAAAAGTTGCACAGTTATTATTTGAAAAATCTTTGAAAGTGAATTTTGCACACATTTAATGCATCATGATGCTTAATGAATGGTAAACTTGTAGACCCTGATCAAGCTGCTTCTGATTTGGGTCTACAATGTTTGCTCAGACCTGTCTGTCCTAATATTTAGGGTCACTACAGTATGCTCCATGCCAGCCCAGTGTACAGATTGGGATGGAGTGTATAAAAGGTTACAAGTTCTGAAATGGACTGTTACTGGCAATAATCAGACCTATTTACAGTAATGTATTGGTGGGTCAAAAAGTCTAGTTTTCATTATGGTTTGGTAAGTTTGGAAATAAAAATTTTGAGCTTCCATACAATTTAAATGGTTCGGAGTCTGTGGGAAAATTAACAGTGTTTTAGGTTCATTTCAGTAGTGCACTCACTGATAGAATTCTTCTTGCCTTTCCACTGAGGAAGAATTTGGATTTAAAATAAACTGATTACCATAACAAAGATCTTGATCTTATCTCTTAATAGACTCAAAACACTTAAATCCTGGAAATGTGAAAGCCAGAATTGGAATTAGTGTAATTCTCGACCTTAAGGTGCAAGGGAAGCAACTCTGCCATTTTTACCTTTGACTCCCTTTTAATGGGAGTTAACTCTTAAAGGAAAGAATTTGCTCCCTGTGAAACCAGTTCTTTCCTCAGGGAAGTTATCATTTGTGAAAAATGGTGGAAACCCATTCACCTCAACAGATTACTGTGATCATCCTAAGATCCAACAAATTTTGGGCGGAATTCGAAGACAGTACAGTTATAGGAGCAGTAGTATACTAGTATCTGTGTCTTCTCGGTTTGCTCAGGATTTTAAGGTCTGTGAGTTATGTTCTGTAGGAATATTTGCAGTGAAAGTATTTATAATGCCATAAATGTTAAAAGATTGTGATATGACAAGCAAAATTAGAGAAGGAAAAAGAAAAAAGAGAGAAATGCAAGAAACTGAGATGGAGTGATATATGACATGTGACATTAATGGCTGCAAAAATGCATGAAAGTGTAAATAGCAGAATAATACAAAATGAAAGATTCTTTCTTTTTTTGATGAGCACAAGTTTGAGAGACAGGAACAGGAAGATTTATAAATATATTTATCATATGACGTCGCTGTTATTCAGTGGATAAGGTCGTGTCATAAATATCGTATGACCACACATGTAATAACACTTTGGCGCATACATGTAACGTCATTAACAACGCACATGTCAGCTATGCGTTTTCTTGTTGAAATATTGCTCAGTATAAAGGCGTTAAAATCCCATTTTCAAAGGTCATATGATAAACAGAACCTTACACTCGTGGCAAGAGCATAAGCTACTTGACTCGTGGTCATTTCATATGAAATTTATGAAACTCGCCAAAGGCTCGTTTCATAAATTTCTTATGAAATGACCACTCGTGTAAGATCCTCTATATATAACCAAAATATGAGTAAAAGATAAATGTCTGTTTTATTATCTAACCTACTCTGAAATGTTATAAGTTGTGTTTTATCAAATAAAATGAAAATTCGATTGTAATTTCATTTGTACAGAAGTTTTAGAAGTACATTTGTGAGATATATCAAGTTTGGCAGTAATTGTACCAACTTCAGCAAAAACTTCTGGCAGTTCTGCAAGGCATAGTTTAAAACATGGAATTAAGGGGCTGGAATGGAGGAGGTAGTATACATTCCATTGACTACTCCTAGGATGTTGCTCTCAATGGAAATAACCATCAATCCCAAATGAGTGGCTTTATCCCATTTCTTTACACTGTTTTAAACCATGGCATGTTGAAATCGGTTGAGCAAACAGTGCAGGTCACCAGGAGCAGTTTGATAAGGGCTTTTGGATGCAATAACTTTAGCGAATAGTTCCCGTTTTAGGACCTGTCCCAATTTTTATAATTTTTATGGTATTTTGTAATAATAGGTAAGCAGATAGACTGACATATCAAACAAGGATCATATTTAATTTGTATGATTTATAACTGATCAAATTTATCTTTTGGGTTAATGTTACACTGCAAGTTTTCATAAATAATGATAGGTAGATAGGGAATTCAAACATAGATACAAAGATAAGACACAGTGAAAATAAACAGTGGAACCTCTTCAGCAGAAGAGAAAATGCTATGAAAGGATTAAAGGCATATAAATCTCCAAAAATGAAAAAAAAAAGTTTGAATTTGTGAATCCAGATGATCTACGCTGATCATCCTCTAGTCTTTGAATTCTCAGTATAGTATGCTTGGACAAAACATTTTTTTTTTTATTTTGCTGGTAGATTTTGTTGACCTTAACCCCATTTTTAGCTCGCCTGAACGAAGTTCAGGAAGAGCTATTGCGCTACCCCCGGCGTCAGCGGCGGCGTTGGCTTCGGCATTGGCAGCGGCGTCGGCGTTAGCAAAATGTTAAAGTTTTACGTTAAAGTTTTTTATGTGATGGGCAAGGCGCTGTCAGGCGAGCTATCCTGGCCCTGTGACAGGTCTTGTTAAGGTCAGAAGTGTACTCAAGAGCTAGAGCAGTATAAAGAAATCTACTCCCATATCTTGGCATTACTTGTACTCAAAAAGAAAAAAAATTGGCGACGGCTAGTGACAACCGGTTGTCAGTAGCCTCACAGGCTAGAGACAACCGGTTGTCAGTAGCCTCACAGGCTAGAGACAACCGGCTGTCACTAGCCTGTGAGGCTACTGACAACCGGCTAATAAATTAATACACATTTTAAAGGACAGGAAGCATTGGTTCATTGTAAAAACATCACAAGTAATTCTCAATAGGTTTATGCTTTAAATCAAGCTACATATGAATCACAACAACAAAATATCAGTCAATAAAAAAGCAAAAATATGGAGAAGAGATATCTTCTAAAAATAGATTTTCCAAGGGAAGTAACTCAAATCATACTTTGTAAGGGAATTAACTCAAAATAGTACTTAACAATTTTCTCTTAAGTTTTATGTGCTAATTGCCTCCATGATTATAGTAGTTATACTTGTATTCATATTATAAATTTGTAGTTTATTTTTCCTAGTGGATAGAATCAGTAAATAAACAAATTTGCTTGACTGAACAGCAAGAATATAACTATAGGGAAGATCATGTAATGGTAACTGGAAAAGGACCTCTTGACAGTTGTAATGTAAATTTGCCTAGATAAAAATGGTCAAAAATAAACTTTTGGTATACTTTTAAATTTCCACTGAAATGTTTTCTTCGGAACTCCCTGTATTTGGCACAAGAACAAGTTTTCATAATTAAATGTATGGAAAATAGGAAAAGTTTTTTTTTTAATTATTCCCCCCCCCCCCCATGCCTCAGCTAGTCACTTTGCATGTATGTGTGTACTGTCAATATACACATTATATGTGAGTGGCAAGCTGAGCATGGGGTGGGGGGTGGGGGTGGGGGTGGGTGATAGTCTACAGCTGAAAAACTGAAAAGTGGGTGGGGTAATTAGACCCATTTCATCCTAAATTCAGGCTAGCATACCTTCTATTGACATATTATTGCATGCTATATGCAGTTGTAGTGTTCACTTTATTTCAAGCATGTTTAACAAAATAAAATTCAGTAAATAAGAAAAATCGAAAATTTGGTGTATTTTGGATGACCGAAAATTCCACTTATCCCCCATGAGCTAGTCTGCAGATGTGATATTTTTTTCAAAATCAATATGAAAACTTCTTTATAATGCCTAAGTCTACATGTTAATGCTAAAATCATCAACATTGGCTTCCCAAGGAAGCTGCAGAAGCTGCAGTAATTTGTCGAAAAATAGGCAAATTTGTATTGAAACTGTCATAGGTCCTTTATGTAAAACCTTTTTTCCATCAAGGTAAATGTAGAATTTGTGTGCATGTGATGCATAAATTCTTTTAGCTATTTGTATGAATAACCCAATGACTTCCAGACAATAAATTAATAATGTAGATAATAAAAAGGTGAGACACTTCCTAATAAAAAAACAACACAGAAATGTACATTCTGATTCTTTTAATAGTTTCTTGCTTTCTACAATCAACTTAAAACTTGATTAGAGTGGAAACAAATATCAACAAATATCATGATATAATAGTAATACCATGAAACAAATATTCTAAAAATATCTTGTTTTATTATTTGAAAACAATAGGATTTATAGTAACTGGTTGTCACTAGCCTGTGAGGCTAGTGACAACCGGTTGTCAGCAGCCTGTGAGGCTAGTGACAACCGGTTGTCAATAGCCACTTCCAAAAAAATTATAAGGTGATACACAACACCTGTTGGAGAGACTAACCACTGGGTATACCGTAGGTGCGGCCGGGGCTAGGATACACCTGTGAATTGACAATTAGAATCAGCCCATGCAAGTTCAAAATCAATGGGTGATTAAAAAAGAATTGATTATCATTATTTTAACTATATTAGAGTACATGTGAAATACCAAGATACCTGATTTGTGCGATTCCTGGCACTGATGCTGAAGGTAGAGAAAATTAATAATAGCTCATAATGTAATAAGCCACCTCCTCTGGACTTGGGCTGTTTGCTCTGTTGTCTTTGAATTCTCAGGATGAAACGTTTTTTGAAATTTTTGACATCAGTTTTGTAACCTGCATTTTGTGCTCTGAGGGTTAAACCAGTTGTTCCATATTTAGATCATCCCGATAAGCAGTTGCTTCTTGCAAAGAAGTACAAGGTGTACACATTTTACTATGGAATTTCTTTATAAATAAAGAAATAGTAATCATGTGGCAAGCTGTTGCTGTTAAAAATATGTTATTGACCATATTATCTTGATGCAGTAAATAGAGTCTATCTTGTTAATAATTTCCATAATAGAATATATTCTGACAGCTTAAGATTTCACAGAATCTTGACATTGGATCTCATTTGAGTTTTGTTGATAATCATAGGATATTTTTCAGTGGTGGCTTTGGATGTTGAGACCCATAAAACATAGGCAACCCCCAACTTAGGAAACAGAAATCTCGTATGCTCATATTACTGTCCCTGTGATCGAGCAGTCTAATGTTCGATTCTCACTGGAAGCAGTAATCTTTTCAACAGTAAACAGGGTTCCATTGTTCACAGCCTTTCATTATCACATTCTCATCCTCCTGATATGACTGAGATACTGTTGAAAGGACATAAAATGGCAAGTGATTCAGCCATAATCCATTATATTGCTGAGCAAACAAGAGTATTGTGGCATAGTTTAAAACATGGATTGGAATGGAATGGAAGTGATAATGTACATTTCATTTGCTGCGATTTGTTCCCTGGACCTGGGATGGCACTCTTACAGTAAAGAATTTGCTCCCATTGTGAGAGCAAATTCTTTCCAAAAGAAGTGCCATCCCAAATCAATAGAATGATTATCCTGCCAGGCCATTCCATTCCAGGTTTTAAACAGCGCCATGAGGCGGTATGACCAATGTTCTTTATCTTGGTGCATTATTATTCCAGGATGAAAGCAATTAATTTTGTGTTTTTGTTAAGGATTGGCTGTGTTTATGCTAAAGAAAATAAAAAGCCTTACACATGGCATGTAGAGTAAACAGCTGGTCTGAAATGGGGAATTAGGAATCTGGGATAGACTATTTCAGTCTGTGTGCTTGGTCCCTAGGCCATTCTGCAATTTAAACAAAATGTGTCTGGAATGAAAGGGGAATTAGAATTTATGGCAAAGAAATGATTACGGTCATTAATCCATATGACCGGGAGAATGTACGCATCATCAGGTTGGTCAGAAAAGTATGATTGTTTGAAAATAATATCTGAAAAGATCCAGGGAAAGAACTGAAAGCAAATGAGGGATAAAGACTCTGATGTTTATCCATACCCCAAAAAGTTGGTAATGGACTGTTCCATTTGACTTTGGTTGAATCAACTTGACTTTTTAGGGAATGTCTTATAAAATTGTTGACCAAATGGCAAACTGTGGAGACCCTGAACAGACTGCCCCCTAGTAATAGTATGGGTTTTTGGACTCAGTTTAACCAGGGAGATCTTGAATTAATTGATTTATATAAATAAATTGAAAACTGATTTATTGAAATTTAATTGTTGAAAATAATTACTTAATTGAGGGCAAATCATTTTACCAATATTGTATTTTGGGACTATAATTGATATAGATATCCAACCAATATCACTATGTCTCTTTTCTTCTGGTGTTCATTTCCATTCTTACAATAACATTGTGGAGATGTCTTCACATTTCTGTGTTTTAGACATGTGTATATGTCACCTTATTGTCAGTGGACAGAGAAAAAACTTAAGTGGACTAATTTAGTGGGGACACCAGCCATAATGATGGTGATTTATTGGCTCAATACACAAAGGTTACCTTGCCTCAGACTGGTGCTATCTACTTTTTCCAGTTCTCACACACTTACATGAGACTGTGCAATAGAAAACCTGTAGGTTCACCCATTCGGTTTGAATCTAATTAACTTAAAGGGTTAGTGCCAGTCATGATACAAGTTATGGCAGTCTTTCAGAATTATGAACTATTCACAATCACAGTGGTCAATGCCGGTCAGATGTCAGACTGGCATGATTGCTCTGAATAAGCTGGACTAGTAGTAGTCTTTGAGCATGGACCGTGTAAAAAAGTGACAAGGGGCAAGACACAGTTTTGGTCATTGGCTGAATTAGTTATAATCTATAGCTTTACTTCAGAAAGTGACTCAGAATACATAGTTCCGAGACACACCCAGAATGTCACTCAAAATCACGTGATAGAGAATACCTGGCCAATGCAACGACAACTTAGCACGTGACATAGTCTCACAAACAAATCGCACGTGGTCAATATTGTACATAAGTCCGTGATTTTACTTTACAGTTAATGGAGGGAAATGTACCTGTTCAAAGAAAACAAACAGACACCACTTTCAATGAACGTACCCTGCTTTGCAAGAACAGAACGCACCGGAAAAGCATGATGCGCCAACTTCCATGTGTAGGTCATGAGGAGGCTGATTCTTGGCCATAGATCGCCAACACTTAGCAGACACTTGCATTTGTCGTTTGTTTTTCCGCCATCTTTGTGTAAAGCTTGTGAGACGTAGTAACAGTAACTAAGTAGGCGGAGTTTAGCGGCTATTCTCGGAACTGTGTATTTATGCAGATGTACACTGTGTAAGGCTAGGGTAGAATAACAGAACAGAACAGAACAGAACTTTATTGCATATAAAACTCAGGCCACTCGCAGGAGGCATAAGAGCATGCACATACAAGTATACAAACATATAGCATGTAAAAATAGACATATTCAAGCATGACATATATATAGATAAAAAAAACAACAAAAAAAAAACAACCTTAATTAGCACTTGAAAACTTCTTCATTATAATTTCTACAAAACTGGATAATTTGATGAGAAGTTTAACATTTTCAGTAGATAACAGTTCCTTAAATTTAATTACATTGGGACTTTTATAGAAATATGGTTTTAAAAATTGCTTTCTATCTGAATTAAAATGAGTACATACAAAAAGATAATGAAATTCGTCACCAATATCATTTTTATCACATAAATTGCATTTTCTGTCCTCCAATGGGACATTTTCCCGGTGACCAGTTTCAAGCTTGGTTTTCACGACCTGGTGCTTGTGTATGGTCGTTTTGTTTTGGTTGTCATATTCAATTAGGCAAGATACAAAACAAACTGCCTGTTGCATAAAGATAAAGAAAGCAACATCCTCCAGAGCACCAGGTATGCCAAAATTTTGTGATGTCTAATTACAGGGCCCTTAATGCACATGCGAGCTGTGTCGTCTCAAGTCAGCATGTATGTTCCCAACTAATTTCAGCCCCTGTAGCTCAGTAGGTTAAGCGCTGGCCTACTGATTTAGCGGTTCCGGGTTTCAAGGCTGGCTGGAGGCTGGAACCTTTTTAATCATAAACAGAGTTCCATTGCACACAGCCTTTCATTATCACCCTGCCATCATCCTGGTATGACAGAAATACTGTTAAAAGGGACATAGAATTGCAAGTCATCCATCATCAGCCATCAGAGCTTCAGATATTAGAAGGGGTAACGGGGATAATTCGAAGATAAGTTTTCTTAATTCTCAATGAAAACATAGATGTTGTGACCCCTCATCTGAACCGTCTGAGCGAGATGGTTGTAAAAAGGGGCCAGAAAGTAAGTTGTTGTGGAAAAATCTGGAACATTATCACGAAATTATAATCCACATCACCCTTTTTTTACCAGGAGCACTGAATATGTTTTCATTGAGAATGAAACGCAGTCTTCTCAAGGTCCACCCTGTATGCATATCAGAGCTCTAGTATAGATAAGAGGGGTATTTGATGATAATTAAGGGATAATTTTTCTCAATTCTCATTGAAACCACAATTCACATCGAAACCATATGTTTCGACCCCTCATCTGAACCGTCTCATCGAGATGGTTCAGATGAGGGGTCACAACATATGTTTTTATGCAGAAATAACAAAAATTATCCTTAATTATCTCCAAATACTCCCTCTTATCTAGAGCTCTGATGCATAATAATGATGCACTCCAGGTGATAATTAAGGGTAATTTTTATCAAATCTGCATAAAAACATAATGTTGTGACCCCTCATCTGAACTTCTTTCTCAAGCCATAAAGGGTGACAACATGTATAGGTTCAAGGTGAAAATAAATTATCTGGAAGTTGTCATCAGTTACTCTGACTTACATAGAGCTCTTGGGTTTCTTAATCAGACTGTCCTTTTATTATTTTTTTGTCCCAGTATAAATGTTATAATTGGTTCAGAATCATATAATCAGGGAGTAACTATAGTTAAGTTGCGTGCTGATGGTGAAGTGAAATACAAAACTTTCTGCTATCAAAGAAAAAAACACAAAAAAATCAGTTATGTGATACCATAACCACATGGAAGGTGCATGAAGTCAGATGCATATTGTACTGATATAACTAAGTCATGCAAGAAATAATACTACTTAATTTACAAGTAACGCTTCTATATAGTTAACATAGTTTTCGTTGTAAGATTTTTTAGGTGATTTTGGAGGGCAGAGCTTCTCATTTTCCTTCAGAGGGAGCTAATTCTTTCCTGTAAGATACCATGCCAGACTCTGAAAGCAACTTTTAGCCATTGGAATGTAGATTATCTCTTCCATTCCATTCCAGGTTTTAAATCATGCCAGATCGGGACAGATCCCTGTCATTAGTTATTGAAAAAACTTGAGCAGAGTTCTGGAGAAAGATCTCCTCACCATCCCAAACAGTTGGGTTATAGAATTCAGTAAGGGACCGACCATTTGATATTCTGGGGGGGGCCTGGTATTCTTGATGGAGACAGAACATTTTATTTCACTGGCCTCTGGAAACAATTTCTTTTTTTTTTCACCTTGTGGGAGCTAATTTATTTTTTTTACAAACTAACTCTAACAGGTTATTTTTTTTCGTTTTAATTTTATAGCTGAACTATCAGATCCTTGTTTACCTGACCTTAATATCCTTTTATTTTACCCACATCAGTATTTTTTTCACCTTTTTGTCACCCGACGTAGGCGGAGGGGGACTATAGAAATGACCCTCGTCCGTCCGTGTGTCAGTCCGTCCGTCCGTCCGTCCGTCTTTCCGTCCTTCCGTCCGTCCGTCCGTCCGAAATCTTGTCCCCGCAACTCCTCCTACGTCTTTCATCGGATTGATTTGAAATTTCACAGATTGTATTCTTATGATATGAAGATGTGCATGTGGTTTTTTATTTTTGTTTTGGCCATTTTTGATGGAGTTACGGCCCTTGCTGACTCAGACCTTGTCCCCGCAACTCCTGTCACATCTTTTATCAGATTGACTTGAAATTGTGCAGAATGTTTCATCATGATCTGAAGATGTGCATGTGATTTTGGAATTTCAATTGTCCTATATTTTACAAAGTTATGGCCCTTTGTCGTTTTTGGTATTTTTCCAACTTTTGAACCGTTTGACCGAGAGAGCTGAAATTTGGTATGCTATTAGCATTCGGTAAATTGAGTATTCTGATTATTGTTAGGATATGCTAAATTTATTAGTGACAGAGTTATTCCCCTTTCATAGATAATAGACATTCACTTAAAGGTAAAGGGATAACTCAAGAACTATTCATATTAATGGGCTGAATTTTCATAAATGCATTGTTCTTTTTCATCAGATTCATATTAGGAGGATTATGGCCCTTGTTATTTTGTTATTGGGTATACTGTCTTATGTTTTGGGCATTCTGTAAGGGCCTAAAGTTTCAGTAGCCTGATTTTACACATATACGCCCAGTTCTGAACTCAAGTATTTTATAACCTCATAGAGGCCCAGTAATTGGGGTATATGTCTCTGCTTATGCTTCAATCATTATTTGCTTACCAGGTTCTGTTATACACATATTTTCTGGTTTTACACATAAATGCCCCCTTCTAAACTTAAGTATTTTATAACTTCATAGAGGCCCAGTAATTGTGCTTAAGTTATTATTTGCTGACCAGGTTCTGTAATACACATATTTTCTGTTTTTGGCCATATAGTTACTCTGAAACTGAATAAAGGGCTGCAGTTTGTGACACATTTCAAACGTCGGGTGACACTTGGCCGATGGCCTTTTATTTTCTCACAAAAAGAACATGGTGCTGTCTTTAACCAGGCCAAGGGCATGGCTTAGCTTGCTTTTGCAAACCAGTGCCTGGAGCATGTTACTCTTTTCATCTAAGGTACAGATACAAACATCCCTGTATGAGTTTGGCAAAAAATTAGGCCTTAAATTAGGGATATTTTGGCCAAAATTTAGGGCTATTTTGGCAAAGTTGTAGGGTTAACATTAGGAATTTAATTATTTTTTTCTATCCCAATATATGCCCGAACATGCTTTATTCGTACTTTAGAAAGTTGGATAAATACTTACTGATAGGGACATTATGCATGAATGGCAATTAATAGAATGGCTGAAAGTTATGCGCTAAGAAGTTATCAAAGGGGGGTCTGGGGGGCAACGCCCCCCAGAAGCTAAAGCAATTTCCCAATTTCAATGGCAATTTTAAGACTGGAAACAATAGAGAAAAACTAGGATTGATGATAAAAATAAGGGTTTTTATATTAGGACTTTTGCCTTTTAGAGTGTTTATTTTGCCATAATGGTTTTGTCTCCCATAAGCTAGTGACTTTTTTGCAATTCAGTTTTAGTGGAAACATTTACTTAGTAATGTGGCAGATCTATCAATAATACATTTATGTGAATGTTGTATAGAATGTTTTTGTAAATGTATGCACATGCGTGCCCGCTGGTGTAAACCAATTGTAGATAATTTTAAAATATTACTATAAATATGGGGGTCTGGGGGGCGCAGCCCCCCAGAGGCCAGAGACATTATAAAAACTCAATTCCAACAGAATTATCTGCAGACAATATTTTTTTTTTTTTAATTTTGGGTGGAGACAGGTTATTTTTTTCTCTTACTTTTGAGGCCAGATTATTTTTTTGAACCCCCTTATGAGCCAGGTTATTTTTTTCTTGCATATCCAAAGACAGGAAATTTTTTTGATAAATATACCAGGCCCCCCCCCCAGAATATCAAATGGTCGGTCCCTAAGCTTCAAGTTGTGGTCACACTGCATTGAATGGTCACACTTGTTTGGAGCAAATCAGCTTATGAGTATTTTGTAAGCTTATTTACACATTTGACTATCATAATTCAGGGGTTAATCTAGAAGTGATTGGCTGGGTCTATCACATGTAGATAAAAGGATTTATAACTGTACTGCTTATTTTGTCAGACTTCTTTGATCATCTGTGGGTAGCAGAGGAGCCAGTGATTTTCCAGTTCTGTGTGAATTATTGGCATTGTTTAAAACCAGGAATGGAATTTGTTGGATGGATCATGATCTGTGGGAATTCCAGTTTCATGGGGAAAAAAAAATAATAATAAAAAATCATCCGGTTTTGTTTGTATTTCTATTTCAGTGTAGTGTCAGGGGAACTGCTCTGCACTCTTTGAGCATTCAGCTTGAAAACAAGATTTCATGGTACAAAAGGCTTTCCTGTTTAGTATAAATCATGGAATGATATTGAATCGCACAGATTAATGGGAGCACTAGAGTGCCATCCCAACTGGAGAGCATTAGAGTGCCATCCCAACTGGAGATTCTCCAGTTGGGATGGCACTCTAATGCTCCCATTAATGGAGTAAAGTTTTTCAGTGCCATCTCTGGCTATGGGAGCAAATTGTAGTCAGTGGAATGCAGACACGCTAAGGATTATTTCTCCACTGATAAAATGAAAAGAACAAAATCTTAATTCACAAAATGTTGTTCAGTTGCTGACTGCTGAGGAAATGTCAAAAGGAATGACAGGGGGCAGGGGAACTTTTTTGTACCAATATAGATTGAAAATACTCAAGTCCTACAGGAGACGAAATTCTCAATAATCATTGAAAACAGAAATAGTGAAATAAGAAAAACGCATAAAAAGCCAAATACAGACTTAGAATAAGTTTCACCAACAACATAATTTTTTTTTTTTAAGTCCAAGATTTTAAAATCTGAGTATAAATGTCTTTTTCAGCCTATTGACATGATTGACTAGATTTAGAAAACTAATGTGTGACCTTGTGGAACAGGGACATTTGACATTTTTGTGCAAAAATCCTGAATAAATAAATTGCCCAGATTCTGTGTGATTTATCCCTAGGCAAGCTTTTATATTGCATAATTTTAACAACATCCTTGAAAATGATCTTCTCTCTTAATCAAGCTTGGTGTTAGAACCAGCAAGGGGCTATTGAATCAAAGCAAAGGGGACAGGAAATAGGACCTTGGTGGGGCATCAAACATTCTCAATGGCCAGATTTTGGCAGTAAATAAGGTGTGAGGATTGGCGCTCAGTGGGAATGGCCAGTTGTAAGTGGTCAGTCCAATTTGGCCGAGAATAAAATTAAGCCAAGGTATTATCTCCACTGGGAATTGTATTTTTGGGGATGTTATTAGCAAACATCAGTGAACCATTAATAGATTTGACACTTTTTTAGTGGGAACAGGAAATAGTTATTTCATATGGGGTTGGTAACATTTTGTAACAATTTAAAGATTGCTTGGCATAATATTAACCCATGAATGCCCAGTGGACTCTTCTATCTGTATATACTGAAAGAGTCCATTTGTCATTTAAGGGGCTTCTGGTTTGGTTTGGTTTGATCATTTTTATTTCATTTTAAGTAGAAATACCCAATTGTCTTATGCAAATAGTGTAGACCGTGATCATGGCCACTAGCTATTTAAAGTGGACTTAAAGCAACAACAACAACAACAATACACTGTTTGCTCATACATCTGTCTGTCCCTGTATTTAAAATTTTTATGGTAGTGCAGATTTTTCTTTGTCTCTTCTTTAACAAAATGCAGTATTGTTTAAAATGTATTAAAATCAGCGTTTATAGCTGTTTTGAATATAATCAAAGTTAAAATCTGAATAAGTAAGACATCACCTGTAACTGTACATGCATAATAATATTTTCACTGAAGTATTGAGGTAACAGAATGAAATGCAATTGTTCTTTCTGCCATGCTAACAGTGGCCTTATTGGTGGCAGAAATGAAAAGAGTGGAATTGCAAACAGCATAAAGTCAGAGGTAGGTGGTTCATTATGAACCCCCTCATCTAGATTTACACTTCTTTTAATTCTCAATACAGTATGCTGCGTAGACTGGCTTCAGTCTAATAAATTATATTGTCATAAAATAATGCAAACTATATAAAACTACAGGAATGGATTTTCTGATAGCTGAATTTAGTGATGCTTGAAGATTTTTCAATTTTACTGACTGGAGCCTGGAGCCAGTCTATATACTGCGCGGATGAACTATATTTGTTAATTTTGCAGACGTAAATATTGTTGTGTGCTTTTTTTGTGCTTTAAGAGTGATTTCTCTGTAAAACATGCCTTGTGACCTGTGATCAGAACTGCTTCAGCGGAGGGGCCACAAAATATGTTTTTATGGAGAAACAAGGGAAAAAGAAAAAAAATTTGCCAAAAAAATCCCTTTATCCAGGTCTACAGATAAGAAGGGGTATAACAAGGATAATTAAGGGAAAACTCCTTATTTTCCATCAAATATTTGTTGTGACCCTATTAGAACCGTCTCACTGAGACGGTTCTAATAAGGGTCACAATATATGTTTTTATTGAGAAGTAAGAAAAATTATCTCTGAATTATCCCTATTACCCTTTCTTATCTCACACTCTGCTTAATATCTTAGGCCTCTGCTGTTTTCTGCATAATTTTGATTTCTTATACATGTGATTTATTTTTGCAGGTTTGAAAAGGGACGGATAGAGTCGAAATTTAATCTGAAGTTAGTCGTCAGTTGGTGGGGACTTCGTGACTGGATTTTTTGCGTGGAGCAGGGGAAAGTATCAAGAAATCGGATTTCTAAATCACACAATTAAGTATTCCATCATAATACAGGTGAAAGGCTAAAGATATTCTGAAATTTAAGACCGGTTCATTTCTGTAAAGTTACCTTTATTAGGATTATAAGCTTGACTTATCATTTGTGAGAAGTTGCCACCGTTTAAAATTGGGTTGTTTTTAAGCCGAAATTTGATGTCCTTTTCAAATTGTCAGAGAATAGTGGATAAATAAAACTTTAAACCATGAAACCATGGCGACTAAGTAGCTGAATAGTGTGTTGGTTTGTGATAAGGAGAAACAAAAACATTCAGCTTTTGAATGTTGAATTTGTTAAAAACTAAAATTGTCCTGGATTAGTGAACTAAAAGGACCTTAAGTCATGGATTACAAGTGTGTACAAAAATGCGAGTTGCAGTAGAGGAATTTTGTGGGTGATAACTTGGATATATAGCATTCTTTAATGATCTGTGATATGGGTATGGAGGCTGACACGAGGTTGTCCCGGTTACAGTTTGTCATATTGCTGATGGTAACAGTAACCTATGCGAGAAGTACTGCTACAGGTAGGTACCTTTATTTGAAGGAGCTCCAGAGGTTTATCAGAGATACAGATAAGATGGATGTTTAAAGATAATTCTGAGATAATTTTTCTTATTTCTCAACGAAAATGTATGTTGTGACACCTCATTAGAACCGTCTCGGTGAGACGGTTCTAATGATGGGTCACAAAATATGTTATTATAGAGAAATATGCAAAATTATCCCAAAATTATCCCTGTTACCCCTCCTTATCTGGAGCTCTGGTAGGTGCCTTTATTTGAAGGAGCTGCAGAGGTTTATCAGAGATACAGATAAGATGGATGTTTAAAGATAATTCTGAGATAATTTTTCTTATTTCTCAACGAAAATGTATGTTGTGACACCTTATTAGAACCGTCTCGGTGAGACGGTTCTAATGATGGGTCACAACATATGTTTTTGTTGAGAAATATGGAAAATTATCCTTAATTATATCCCTGTTACCCCTTCTTATCTGGAGCAGACTTATTGAATTCATATGGTTATAAGATAGGGCTTTTCCTCTCTAGACTGGAAATGTGTTAATTCTGCTCTCTAGATTTTGAATTGTTTTGTAAGGGAAAACCCCCGACTTTATAACTGAAAAAAAATACAGTAAAAAATCTTTGTAAGGAGTTTTGAGGCTTTTGCACCAATAGATCAGGTGCTTCTTCATTTGGCCAGCAACTGTTTGGGAAATCAATGGGGAAAATGTGACCTAAAGAACAGATGATGTGATTGAGTTAGAGTTGAGTATAAACTGGTTAAGTTAGGGTTGGGTTAGGTTTAATAGAGTTAGAGATAGGGTTGTGTGAACAGGTGCTTTATAGAGAGGATGGAGTTAGATAGATTTTAGATTTGAGTGTAGTTGTGACTTGACTGGTAGAGATAATGAGTGAAGGGGGTGTTTGAATTGAGTGAAAAAGTGTTTGAGTGAAAAGATGTATGAGTTAGATTTGAGTGAAGTGGTTTTTGAATTTGGTTCGAGTTGAAGAAGGGGTGTGACTGAGAATCAGGCCATTTAGATTTGGATGAAATGATGTAATAGTTATAACTGTGAGTGAAAAGTGTGGTAGATGACTGAGTGAGATTTGAGTGAAGAGTAATATAGTTGAGGTCTATGAATGAGTTAGATTTTGAGTGACAAGGGACATTGTTTTCTCCTATTCTTTTTCAATTCTGAATTGTTGGTGGACTTGAAATGTTGTTGAACTTGAAATGTTGATGGAATTGTGTTCAGCATGAACAATTTACTGTAGTTGATTCAGAATGACAAGGTAGATGCTTTTTGACATTGATGAATAGTTACATCAATTAAGATCATAAGTAAAACAATTTGTAGCAAGTTTTTCCATGTAATTACAAGATATTTATTGTTGTTTTAATTGATTTGGACTGTCATCTGGCAGATGTCAATAAATATTGATGATGTACAAAATACTTCATTTCAAGTAAAACTTGTTCATCATTGCTCCAGATTGGAAGGGTAAGGGGAATAATTTTGGGGGTAATTTTCAGTATATAATGTTGTGACCCCACATTAAAACTGTCTCAGGGTATGTGACATTGGGAAATGGGAGAAAAAAATATCAGAATTATCCTCAAAAGCCCATACAAGGCATTTATATTATCTGGAGCACCATCACTCTCCAGATAAGAAGGGATAAAGGGGATATTTTGGGGATAATATTCAGTATTTTGCCATAAAAAACATATTTTGACCCCTCATCAGAACCGTCTCACAGAGTCTCACAGAGACGGTTCTGATAGGGGTCACAATATGTTTTCATTGAGTAATAAGAAAAATTATCTTACAATTATCCTCAAAACCCCATCTTATCTGGAGCTCTGCGGCCACCTTTTTGACTGCCACCTTATCTTTGGGCTCTGTATCAATGCATCTTTACCTGTGCAGGTAACAATTAGCCACTGACCGAGATAAAACCTGATACACATCAAATAATTTCTGCTATCATAACACAATTGATCCCCCCATCAGTAACTAATTTATTGTTGATTTGCTAGCTGTGGGGTGTGTGGACAGTTATCACAAACCCAGTGAGATGATGGATATCATTCTCACTATCATTCCACCCACCCACTCCTGAATTCTCTTTGATTTTGGCTCCCAACATGTAATAATTTCATTATGATAATTTCATTATTATACTCTGCAGGTCCTAAGTAGATCAAGTGTTCCCTGGCCAGGACTCCTTGTGTCATCTCTAGATCTAGTAATTGTCTTGGCTGGAAACTGCTTCATGGACTTATCCCAGTTGCAATTTATTACATAGGTTTATTTTATTTAGTACTGAGATAAGGTGGGGTTTCAAACTCTGATGACTATAGCAAATCTGGGATCTGTTGTGGCTCCTTATTAAAACTATTCATTGAGGATCAATTCTTCAAGGATAGAATGGCTCCCCAAGCAGCAAATTCTTTCCTTTACAAGTAGATCTCTTTTCAAAGGGCTTTGTTACCTGTGAGAAAGAAAACAGGAAGCTACAAATGTTGTTGAGGTATATGGGTATACATCCATGTTTTTTTTTGCCATTTAAATGGGGAAAAACCCCTGAAAAAATGGACATGGGTGTATACCCTCTAGATTGGTAACTAGAGCAAGTGAGCAGGGGCTCACATATACCCCCGGCCAGCGCCACCGCCTATAGGAAATAAACTTTTCATGCCCATGTAGGCACATACCACTAGGCTACATCTCAAGATTTCACAATAATCAAAACAAAACAAACTTAAAGTTCACTTTTAAGACAAATGGTTATATAAATTTCAAAGTCTGTGACCCTGACGTACAATCAGCAGCAGCCGTCAGATGATGTCAACAAAACTGTTTCAACCTTGCAGTAAACCTAGTCACACATCAAAAGGTTCCATTCAAGTATATCAAAAATATAAGCAAACAGATATAACTTAATACACAACTTTAACACTAATGTTATATAAATTTCCAAGTCTGTGACCTTGCCCTTAGATACTAATATGTGTCCATCCTGTAGTAACACTAAGCACATCTGAACAAATTTCAATAGAAGCTGTCAAAAAAATAGGACAAAAGCAAAATCATTACACAAAACTTTAACACAACTGCTGTACAATTTCTAAGACTGAGACCTTGACCTTAGGCCTGCAGAAGTATCCAGTGGTGCAAACTGATCAGTATCCATCCTGTAGTACCACTAAGCACATATCAAGAAGTTCCAGTAAAGACTTTCATGAAAACAGAGCAAAAGCAAAAACTTAACGCAAAACTTAAACGCAACTGTTATACAAATTTCTAAGTCTGTGACCTTGACCTTTGGTCAGCAGCAGCATCAAGCCGATGCACACTGATCAGTATCCATCCTGTAGTAACACTAAGCACCTATGAACAAGCTCTGGATAACAGAAGTAAAAGAAAAAAAACTTAACGCAAAACTTTAACGCAAATGTTATACAAATTTCTAAGTCTGTGACCTTGATCTTTGGCCAGCAGCAGCATCAAGGTGATGCATACTGATCAGTATCTATCCTGTAGTAACACTAAGCAATTATGAACAAGCTCTGGATAACAGAAGCAAAAGAAAAAAACTTAACGCAAAACTTTAACGCAAATGTTAAATTACGTACGGACGAACGAACGAACGAACGGACGGACGGACGGACGGACGGACGAACAGACGGACGAACGGACGAACGGACGGAAAGACGAAAACTATATACCCCTCGACATACTTCGTATGCCGGGGGTATAAAAATGGCAAAAAAACATAGACATGGATGTATACCCTCTATACCTTGGTAAAAGAGGGAAAAAACATGGACATGGATGGACATGGATGTACACCCTCTACCTAAAAACATATACATTCATGTTAACCCTTTACCTTGGTAAAAATGGCAAAAAATGATGAACATGGATTTTTACCCTCTGCCTTTGTAAAAATGGCAAAATTATACATGGATGTATAACCATATACCTTAAGCACTATAATGAGATAATTGGCTAGTCCAAACTTCCTTTTTATGATAGTCTTTTATGATAGTCTTTTCGAACTATTTAGTCTCTTAACTCTATAAAGAATTGGTTTAAACTGCTTTTAAAAACCATTTGGAAAGACATTTTACTTGTTAACCAAGAAAGACTAGCTTCTTGACTGGTTTATAATGGTTACCCTAATATTTTTTGACTGGTTTACAATAATGTGATATCTTTTCATCTCAGTGACATTGTCCTGAGAGAGATATCAAGTTTGGGGTCCTGGGACAAAACAATAGCTGTCAGTGTCTGACAGAGTATAGGTTACAGCCACCTATCCTCTTGTTGGGTTCATTTGTGCCGCCATGAAGTTAGTAAACATGACGGTAAACCCTCCTTATGAGTTTAATAATTGAAGGTTGTTGGCTGTTCACAACTTTCAAAAGCTAAAAGGTAGATATTTAGTTGAAATCGGAGATTGTCTTTGAACACTGATTTTAATTATCAGAGTTTGAAACTCTTAAAAAAATTATCCTGTGTTTATAACGGTGCTTGAAGGTAATTTTTGTTTTTTTTATCAAAAATACATTTGTTGTGACCCCTCATTAGAGTACATTAATTCCAGAATCTTTAATTGGGCCTCTGCCATGTGACCTAACCAATAAATACAGTTATTTTAACATTTTGACATTCACTCCTGCTTATATACAAGGGCTGTTACGAAACAAAAAAGAGCTGTTTCGAAATGAAAAAGAGTCATAGTTACCAAACCACTTGATGACCAGGTCATTTGGTAACTACGACTCTCTTTTGTTTCGTAACAGCTCTTTTTTATTTCCTAACAAAGTTAACCTGGTGTGAGATTGAATGATTATAGTGTTACTATTACTAGTTACTATTGGGTGATGTGTCACAACTGTGCTGTCAGAACACCCAGATAAGACCTGCATTTTACGAAACATTTGTTTCTGTTCTGTCCGAACAATTAGGGTGAATGTGGTAGATTCTTCTAGTGCAGTTTTAATTGCTTTTGAAATGTCAGTACAGACTTTCTTTGAATTGTGTGAAATTGACATACAGTACAACATAGATTACAAAATTTATTTGATCATTATCTGCCCATAATAATATTGTCTTGAAATATTTTTTTTGTAAAATGATTTATTCAGTAAGATGAGTGCATGCAAATGCTTAATTTAGCCATAATTTTTATGATTGAGGTGCCCTGACAGTGACAACTCTGATCAGTCTCAGAAGAATGAGTTCATTTTCAAGGGAAGCAACTGCCATTATCATTTTTTGCCTCCCTTTTCAATTGGGGTCTACTGTCTCTTAAAGGAAACAATTTGCTCCTTTTGGAGCAGATTCTTTCCTTTCAAAGTAGACCCCAAACTGTACCATGTAGCGCAGTCGCTGGCATGTCTGACTCAAGATCCAGAGGTCCTAGGTTCAATACCCGGTCTGGCCATTTTTGTTTCTCCTTCCACTGATTGAAGAAGGGCAGTTGCCAGTTACTGGGGAAAGTATGTGCACTTAGTTCTGGTTAACCGCCTTGAAGGTCTAAGCCTGCCCAGAATAGTATGGTTAGGTTAACTGACCGTCCAGACATGACCAGTGCTGTTTGCCGTGGACATAAAGTACCAAAATAACAACAACAAGAACAACAGAGACTGAGTACACTGCAATTTGGAAGAGCTTCTGTCATCTGGGTACCAAGAAAACAAGAAGTCTCAAAAGTTGTTTCCCATTATACCAGGCCCTTCCCCCCCCCCCCCCCCAAAAAAAAAAAAAAAGCATGGAGGTGTAGTACCCATACAACTTAAAGGGTTCCAGTATTTTCAGTCTTTCAGTGCTCCAGATAATTAAGGGGTAAGGGGATAATTTAGGGAAAAGTTTCATCATCTTTCCATAAAAACGTATGTTGTGACCCAGCATTAAATCTGTCTCGCCGAGATATTTCTAAAAAGAATATCTCTGAATTATCCTCAAAACCCCACCCTATCTGGAACTCTGGGCTGTTTATAGTTTAGAGGATGGTTGTGTTGTTTGTTGAATTCTCATTTAAGGATGTTCCTAAAGAGGGTGGTTTCCCATCCCACCATCTCCTTAAATTTAAATACTTAGTGTCCTCCCATGACATCTGACCTGATTAAGTTCTGGAGAAATGCTATTGGAATAGATTTGTTTCAATTACCTTTTAATACTGTTTCATGGTTTTGAACATTCTCAGCATTTTCTGTGAGAATTTTTTGGTAAATTCTTCTAAATTGAATCCAGAGCAGGCAAAGAATAGGCAACCAGCTCTGACAGTGGCTATCTAAGGGGTCTTGAGTGAAGAGGTCAGGTGGTGTGCAAGGTGGGCAGTAGTGACAATTTGGAGGACTTGAAGTAAAACATACAATACACAGACAGTTCTAATAAGGAGTCACTTCTTTGAATTTGTTTACAGAGCTCTGTATAAGATGGTAAACGGGGTTCTATTGCACACAGCCTGATATTGTCACCCTGTTGATCTAGCAGTCCCGGGCCCAAGTCCTGCTGTAGGCGGGAATCTTTTCAATCATAAATGATTGCACACAGCTTTTCATTATCACCCACCCATCACCCTGATATAACTGAAATACTGTTAAAAAGGACGTAACATCGCATTAGTCATCCATCCATCCCTTTCACCCCTTCCTATCTGGAGCACTGAAGCAAAAGTTGATAATTTGCAAGCTGCAGTCAGCACACCGTGTAGGCGGCAATCGAAAACGCTCGTGCAATCCACGAACATGGATCAAAATCCGTTAGAAACGGCGTTTTCTATTGCAAATTTGCAATCGAAAACGCTGTTTTTTGATCTGCGTTATTCGATTGTTAAGAGCGTTTTTGATTGCCGCCTACCCGGTGTGATCAGACTAGCATGGTAATTAAGAAAGGTCAGCATCAAGATCATAACGTAGTAATTGGATGAATGGATGACTTTCGGTTTTATGGTCCTTTCAGCAGTATGTCAGTCATTTGGAACAAATGGAATGGTTATAATGAGAGGTTGTATGCAATGTAAACCTGTTAGCAGTTGGAAAGCATTCTACCTCCAGTGGGATTCAAACCTAGGCAGCTAGCTTAGCAGGCCAGGGCATAAACCTCTGAGTTACTGGTGCTCCCTTTTATCTAATTAAAAATGTAGGAAACTTGAAAATTTTACACAACTGAAGAATTTGCAGGATCTAAAGGACAAAAATTCTGAAAGCTTGATTCTTTTTGCATCTGTATTGTTGTACGACCAGCAGAGCTCTAGATAAGACGGCGTATTTGATGATAATTAAGGATAATTTTTCTTATTTCTCATCGAAACCATATGTCGTGACCCCTCATCTGAACCCTCTCTTCGAGACGGTTCAGATGAGGGGTCACAACATATGTTTTTATCCAGAATTAACAAAAATTATTCCTAATTATCACCAAATACGCCCTCTTATCTAGAGCTCTGGACCAGCATACAAATTAATGGTATATATAATAAGTGGTATTGCCTTATAGTCTGGCAGCCGACAGACATTCTTAACCTCCTGTGTAGAAACAATATGCTGAAACAATAAAGCTAATTGTTGCATTTATTCTGCCTGACATAATCCTCATTACCTAAAACCACACAAATTATTCTAATATTAACAGACAGGTACATTATCCCATTGCATTCTGGGTATTTTTTGTCATCTGCTGAAATTGTCGTCTGCATAAAAAATCAAGGATATTTTGACAATATCTTGTAGAAACGATGTCTAGGCAGCAAACAGTTTGGATCTCAGATCAGGCCCTAGGTTTGTGGGGCCTGATCTGGATCCAAACTGCTCCTTTTGCTCCTGATTGCTCAAACTTTCTGTGTGGAAGCTTCTGAACTGATGGGCCATTTCCAAAGCATGCAAGTTTACTTAGCACCTCTTTAACAAGTAGTGCTAACTTTCAAAAGTAGAAAACAGGTAATAAGCAGACTTCATCATTTGATAAAGCTAGCAATTAATCACTGAACTACCTGATAAGTATTTTTTGAAAAATAATTTATTAACTGGAGACCCCCTAGAGAGACAAATTAATAATGGGATGCTATACCTGTTCCAACAGTGTGTCAGATTTATTATCTGGGTGGCTTAGTTTCCTACTGTACTATTCAGTTTAGCCAAGAATGTTGTAAGTTTTCATACATGGAAACATTTGTGCCAATAGCAATTCTGGTCAGTTCATCACAGTCCTTTGCTTTGCTTGATTTCACAAGAATCTTGTGAAATCTTGTAAGCAATAATAAAAAGAAGGTCATTCTTTCGCTGCTGCTTATTATGGCTTAATTTTATGGAAGACTTACAAATGTCAGGACCCGGTTGTTCCAAACTTGAGACGTTGTTAGTTAACAATTAAGGCATTAAAATAACAATTAAAGCATTAAAATTTTAAATGTTAGTATCTCAAAAATTGCCAATGTTTTTTGTTTAAAAAATGTTAGAAGCTTTTGCATTGCAAAAAGCTTCTCCCATATTTTCAACAAAAAAAATCAGTGTAGATATATTTGGCTGTGAAGTTGCAAAACACTTAATGAGCTCATTAGGCTAGCGATGATGCTTTGAAGGACTGGGCCCAGAAGATTTACTCTCTATATTTGGCACTTCAAGCGAAGGTGAATGGATACACTGTCAAGGGAAGAAACTCTACCAGTTTTGTCTCTCGTGGGGCGTTCAGAATTTCCCATTGTGGGCCATTTTTCTTTGACTCCAGAAAACCAGGCCACTTTTCTTTCTTACTTCCACAAAATATTTCACACTGCTTCCAATGCAAATTTGTGTGATATATGGCAGTTCTTTGTATATGCAGCATTTGCAACCATCCTTGACCATCAAAAGAGATCTACTCTGGCATATTACTGCTTGTCAAATGCCAGGCTAATGGTATTTGGGTGAAAATTAGTAGAAAATGAAGTGCAGAGCCTGATTGATTGATGATAATAACAGCCAGCAAGTGTCCTCTCCAATTAATACTATCGGGAAAAATTGCTACAAGGTACTGTATTGGCATACCTTAACCACGCTAGTAAGTGCTCCAGGTCAGGGGAGTAACTCAGATAATCGAGGGATAATTTTCCATATTTCTCTACCAAAACATGTGTTGTGATGACTCATTAGAACCGTCTCGCTGAGACGGTTCTAATGAGGGATCACAACACACATTCTTTTAGATCTCAAAATTGTCCTCAAATACCCTCCTAATATTTGGAGGTTTTTCTCTTCTGGAATGGCTTGATGTAGATTACTAAAAGCAACCAAGCATTCTTGAACTCTTTCTTACTTGAATGAAGCAAAGATGAGAACAAGCACAAGATAAACACCAGGCAAAGACAAAAGAACAGACAGACTGCGAACCCATGTATGATGCTGTTGATGGACGGCGCTGGTAGGTTGCAGTGCCTGCCTGTGGGGCCTTTTTCCTGTTGACATTCCTTGAAGCAGGGTAACTCAGGAATACACTGTCCTACACAATTTGTTTCTTTAATCATCCGAAAAAAATTTGCTATCCAGGGAAGTACACAAACATTTAGGGTCATTGGGCAGTGCCAGCTCTTCCCTCCCCAACCCCCACTGGAAAAAAAAAATTAAAGAAGCGGAACAATATTGCAGTGGACACTCAGTGTTGTGACGATCATGTGATTGTGACATTTATGTCGCAAAAATGTAGATAGGACTTCAGATTTGATGGGGACCCAGTTTTGGTCAGATTTGTTAATCTGGGCCAGTTTAGACAAAATCCAAACTGGATTCTCTTATTGAGAGCAAAACAGATTCAAAGTTACTGGGAAAGAGTAAGCTGTAGATAATTGGCATTTTGGCAGAATCCCTATATGTTTTATTTCTGTGGGAATATGAGGTAAAATCTTACGATCTTTTTGAAGGTGTTTGAGTTCCAGAAGATGTTGTGGTGTACAGCAGGGGACCAGTAAACCCACGTTCTTATTAGCGATAATTGATTACGGAATTCCTAACAATTAAAATACTCTGCATTGTCTGTTGTTGGAAGGAAACTGGAGAACAAAACGAAAGTTTGCTGTATCCTGTTTACCAGAGCTCTAGATAAGAGGGAGTATTTGGTGATAATTAGGGATAATTTGTGTTAATACTGTATAAAAACATATGTTGTGACCCCTAATCTGAACCGTCTCAACGAGACGGTTCAGATGAGGGGTCATAACATATGGTTTCAATGAGAAATAAAAAAAAATTATCCCTCAATTATCATCAAATACCCCTCTTATCTAGAGCTCTGACTTAACCACATTTGCTGTAAACATTTGAACTTCACGACAAGTATAAGAATGGAAATTTCATTGTCAGAGATCCATCTATGAGAATCGAGTACATTTTAAACAATGAGGAAGTGCACTAACATAAGAGCCAGAGGTCTTGAGTTAGATACCTGGTCCAGCCTCTTACATCGGTTTCCCCTTGTTAACCATGTTATCTGTCTGTAAAGCTCAGCCTTCTTACTATCTGTTTCTACTGTTCAGTCTTTTTATAAGGACAAGTTATAGTAAGTTTGATTGGGATGGGTTGACACAGTTTTTAATGCAAATTCTGAAATATTTCTTCTCAGAAATAGATGCAGGTGTATTCAAATTGCTTATTATTTAAGATTATACCCTTTATATAACATACAGCTGGAAGGAAAAATGAGTGCATTAGTTATTTAAGAGTCTGCTATCTTGATTTCAGAGTTTAGTTGAGCTTGACATAAAATGCTTTGCCATATTTATCCAAACTGCTTGGACATTATTACCAGTAAAAACAAAAACAGTGTAGACCTGGATCAGACTGCTCCAAGGAGCAGTCTGATCAAGGTCTGCACTGTTGTCATTTGTCACATTGACTTTTCCAACTAAGAGGATGGAAAAGACGGAATCGTTTGTTTCAGATGGGAATAATTGATTTGGAATATCGACAGTATTAAAATAATATAATTTAACCATCAAAAGAAAGTTAGATATTTCAGTTATTCACCCATTTGAAAGGAATTTTGAATGAAACTTGCTCATTGCTTTGCAGTTTTTCATATTTCCAAATTTATTAAATCGGTTTATTTTTATTGAAAAACAATAGTCATAAAATCTCTAATTCTTAGGTTTGTGAAGGAAAAAAAAAAGGTCCCACTTTTACATTACCATTGCTTTCTCCTAAATTCGCAAAGATAAACAGGATCAGTGGAAGACAACTCCCCCAGTGAAAATACACAAGATCAGCCTCAATCGAAGGTAAATATGATCCATGGAAGATAGTGCGAGAGAACACAGTATGTCTCTCATCAGATAAACAGGATCAGTGGAAGACAACAGCCCCAGTGAAAATACACAAGATCAGCCTCAATTGAAGGTAAACATGACCCATGGAAGATAATGGAAGAGAACACAGAATATCTCTAAGGAGTTCAACAGGATCAGTGGAAGACAACAGCTTCAGTGAAGATTCACAAGATCAGCCTTAGTTGAAGGTAAACATGAAATAAGAGAATACAGAGTGTCTCTAATAAGATAAACATGACCAGCAGAAAGCAACAGCAGCAGTGAAGATACTAGGGGTGTAACAATACATCGGACTATCGATATATCGCAATAGTGACACTGGCAATAGTCACTATCGAAAGGGAAAGCTGCAATATCAATACTATCGGCAATAGTGTTTCCAATATCGCAATAGTTTCAATAGTTTCTAGACATGTATCTTTTTCTTGAAGGAAGTATTTTTAACTAAAAGAATAATAGGAAAGGATGTGTTTTAGCTTGTACTGGATTTCAAAGAATGGAAAACATAACATTTTCTTGTATTTGGTTGTCATGTTGTGCACACTGTGAAATGACAGTCATTAAATAATGCTTTTTCGCCACAAACTTATGTGAACAAACATGATTTTATACATAAAAGCAGAATTTCTGGATAAGAATGCTGTCTCCAATACTTATTGCAATGCATTGCAATAGTAACCTGCAATAGTAATAGTATTGCAATAGGGATTTCTGCAATAGTAATAGTATTGCAATAGTCATTTTGGCTTGCAATAGTCACCCCTAGAAGATACACAAGATTAGCCTCAGTTGAAGGTAAACATGAACCATGGAAGATAATGAAAGAGAACAAAGAGTCTCTCTAATGAGATAAACATGATCAGCGGAAAACATCAGCCCCATTGCAGTTGAAGGTAAACACGATCCATGGAAGATAATGGAAGAGGACACAGAGTGTCTCTGATGAGATAAACATGATCATGGAAAAAAAAGCCTCCATTGAAGGTAAACAGGATCCAAGGAAGATACTGGAGGAGAACACAGTGCATCTCAGATGAGATAAACAGGATCAGTGGAAGACATCACCCTCATTTGAAGTGAACATCATCCATGGAAGATAATTGAATACAGAGTATTGTCAGCCCACAGTGAAGGTTAATACAGTAGAACACCAACAGAGATTATCATTATCATTGAAGACCCAGAGCCTCAAATGAAAGTAAACACTAAACAGGTCCAGTAGAAGACAACAGCTCTGAATAAAATAAACAAGATCAGTGGAAGTAGATAAAGCCACAAATGAAGATAAACAGGGTCAGTGGAAACTGTAAAGTCTTGTGAAGGTAAACAGGAACAGAGAAAGACAACAGATCTGCAAGGCATCAAAGGAAGTAGTCAGGATCAGTGGAATGAGAGGGATTGAGGTGATATTGAAAGTTATAACTGATAGGGCATGCTTCAGCCCCATTAAGGGTGCAACAAAGAATCATCTGCATTCCTGAGATAAGTACACTGATGATAAATTTGAAAATTTTTGAATTCTGATTGGCTCACTGAACACAAAATGTTTGTTGAAAGAAAACTTTTAATAGGGGTGTCAATTGATTTGTGATAACAAAATAAATGTACATATTATTGTAGACATCCCTAATGATATATAGCCAAACAGCGCCATATAGCGGAACAAATTTGTTACTAGGACATAATTTGCAATTATTCTGTCAACTCTACAGTAGTTTGTTGAAGGGGATGATAGTAAAAATTGGGGGATAATTTGAAAAGTGTCTGGTACTTCATGACTGTAGATTTGGTCATTACCAATATACATTTGATAAACTGATAAAATCATACTAAACTTTCTGTTGTGGTAATAACTGAAGTGTATAGGGTATATTGGTGGCAGGGTGGGTATGTGTAATTGTGGTTTGTAAAGAATTGTGGGTTTACACAGTACCCCAGATAAGACGGGGTAAAAGGGATAACTCCTTATTTTTGTTGCCATAAACCATGTTGACCTGTCATTAGAATTGTCTCATCGAGACAGTTCTAATGAGGGGTCACAACATGTTTTCATTGAGAAAGCGGAAAACTCAGACCTGGGGCTCCAGGGTGGGTGTGAGTAATTGTGGTTTGTGGTGGGTACAGAACTCTAGCTAAGAGGGAGTATCTGATAATAAGTTTTTTATTTCTCATTGAAACCATATGTTGTGACCTCTCATCTGAATCGTCTCATCGAGACAGCTCAGATGAGGGGTCACAACATATGTTTTTATGGGGAATTAACAAAAATTACCCATAATTATCACCAAATACTCCCTCTTATCTAGAGCTCTGGGATATACAGTACAGAATGAAGTGTTTCTCTATAGTTTTTGAAGTTTTGCACTTACATGACTTCCCCTTCTTTTTTCTGGTAGGAAAATTCTTTACACTGATACACCTATCTTGAGTTTTGTTGTGTATGTTTTGTTGCAACCAGTTGTAGTGAAATCAAAATAGGAAAAGATGTTATAAGTCTGTGACAGATGTTTCATACAGTTATATTGACTGATAATTTGGTGTAACAGATGCTTTCTAAGACATTGACTAGATGAAAAGCAAAAATAAGATCTGTTAGAAGTTGGCCAGTCTCTAGTCTCTTTACAAAAATATCTTCATCTCAGAACTTAGTTTGCGCAGTAGTCGTTTGCAATCCCGGCTACCTCCTGGCCAACTGCTGTTGCGTTATTCCAGCAGTATTATGGGAATATGGGGCTTTTCAATTCCCACTAAAGTAGCTGGGATTCTCTTAGAAGTTTTTTGTGCTGATATTGAAAGAGCCCTCACTCTCAATGGTTGGGATTGCTGTCCATTATGACTTGACCACGAGTGAGTTAGTGAACTCCGGTTTAAAGTCCAATCAACAACTAGGTCATATGGAAGGGGACGGAGACCTGACAGTTTAAAGTCTCGCCCAAAAGATCGGAGAAGCAGAGGATCGATCTTGCAACCCCTGGATTGGTAGTTCAGCATGTTATCCACAACATGACTTTACCATAAGCATTTGTGAAAGTTTCCATGCAGTGACTGCACAGTTATACTGAAATGTTGATCATGCTTAAGTTACATACAAATTGAAAAAAAAGAGCCCTTTCATATTTAGAATGATTTATGATACTACAGAAAATATATGCATGTATTTAAATTCTGTACACAAAGGAATTGGGTTATATAACAGAGAACAAAAAGCTTCACTAGATGAACGGGGAACCAGTGGCATGAGGATGAAAATGATAATTTAATCCTGAAGTTTGTACTAAAATGCACAGTGAACATAGCAAGAACACACAAAGCATTTAAATGGAGAGCATTTTTAGCTCACCAGAGCCGAAGGCTCCGGGGGAGCTTATAGGATAGGCAGTGGTCCGTCGTCGTCGTATGTCGTCGTCGTCGTCTGTCGTCGTATGTCGTCCGTCAACACTTTTAAACGACATCTCCTCTGAAGCCACCTGGCCGATTGGGCCCAAATTTCATCTGTGGCATCCATGGGATGGGGGATTGAAAGTTTGTGTTTTTTATGAAAATTGGCCTTTTAGTTTGGTTGCTATGGCAACTTAGAGTTCCCATTGAGTTATAATGGGGAAAATTGAAAAATGGCATTTTCTGCCAAGCCATTGCAGATATGTTGATAAAACTTTTATAGAAATGTTCCTTGAGATGTCTTCTATCAGCTATATATTTTTTGGGCCACTGCTCATTTTATTGGTTGCCATGGAAACCGAAATGCAAAAAAAATGGAAAAAATACTTAAAAAATTATCTCCTCTGAAGCCACTGGGCTGATAAGGCCCAGATTTCATCTGTAGCATCCTTTGGCTTGGAGATTGAAAGTTTTTTTTTTTTTATGATCGTGGGCCCTTTAGTTTGGTTGCTATGGCAACTTAGAGTTCCCATTGAGTTATAATGGGGAAAATTGAAAAATGGCATTTTCTGCCAAGCCATTGCAGATATGTTGATAAAACTTTTATAGAAATGTTCCTTGAGATGTCTCCTATCAGCTATATGTTTTTTGGCCCACTGCTTCTTTTATTGGTTGCCATGGAAACCGAAATGTAAAAAAAAAAAAGGAAAAAAATATTTAGAAAATTATCTTCTCTTAAGCCACTGGGCCAATAAGGCTCAGATATCATCTGTGGCATCCTTGGGCTGGGGGATTGAAGGTTTATGTTTTTTATGAAAATCGGCACTTTAGTTTGGTTGCTATAGCAACATAGAGTTTCATTGACTTATAATGGGAAAAAACTGAAAGCATTTACTGCCTAGCCATTGTGTATATGTTGACAAAACTTTTATAGATTGTTCCTTGAGAAGTCTCTTATTAGCTATGTGTTTTTTTTTGCCCACTGCTCCTTTTATTGGTTGCCATGGAAACCAAAATGCAAAAAAATGGAAAAAAAAATACTTAAAATTTTTTTTATCTCCTCAGAAGCCACTGGCCGATAAGGCCCAGATTTCATCTGTAGTATCCCTAGGCAGGATGATTGAAAATTTATGTTTTTTTTTTTTTTTAAATCGGCTCTTTAGTTTGGTTGCTATGACAATTTAGGGTTGCATTGACTTGCAATGGGGAAAATTAAAAAAAAAATGGCATACAATAGTTATATTTTTTGTTATCAACTCAGCCGACTGTCAGACTGAGACTTTGTAGTTGTATATTTTGTATTAGCCTGTACGAATTGACAGCAGTTTTGAGCCTATACAAATTTAAAAGCAATTTTGAGCTAGAGATCTGGTGAGCTTTGTGGCCCGTGGGCCTCTTGTTATTTTTAGTTTTTTTTTGGCAGGCAGTTTATTGTTTGGACAAGTTTGACAGTCTGAAGAGACAGTCCATTGCTTTCTTGAGGTTCAAGCAGAATATGATGATCATTAGGTATGACAAGTAAGCAGGTTAGAATGTTCTGAATGATGAGGACAATGTGACTGTCTCCAAACAGAATGATTTATTTTTGGAAGCTTGTGTTTCTTACTGTAAAAACATAAGTACAGTGTATTACAGTGTATTGGGACAGAAGTACATATATAATATTTTTGTAAGAGGAATTCAATTTAGGAAGTGTCTCCTGCCAGCCGGCTGGCAGGAGACTTTTTAGTCTCCTGCCAGCCGGCTGGCACTAGACCTAAAAGTCTCCTGCCAGCCGGCTACTGGAATACTGATAAAGAAATGATATTTTGCATGGCATTAAGACAAGACAGCTATATTTTATTGTATTGAACATTAAACAGATAGATATTTGCTTTCGCTTTGATCAAGTTTGAAGTTAATTGTGGTAATAGCATGAAACTATCAGAAAACCATCAAGCAAATCAGATGTAAATTTTTGCTTTTTTTTTTTTTTTTTTGATTCTTTATCCCTTTTTTTTATTGTCTGGAAGTCATTTAATCATTAACACAAATAGCTCAAAGAATACATTTACATCATATATACACATAATACATATACGTTGAAAGAAAAAATTTTACACAAAATTTAATACTGGTTACCATCACAAGCTATTTGCTATTGTTTGTATTTTTACTGTTCAGTCAGGTAAAATTGTTTATTTACTAATTCTTTATTTACTAATTCTTCCCACTAGGAAAAATATACTATAGATTTATAAGATGAAACTACCATTTATCCAATATTACATGACTTCCCCTTCTTTTTTCTGGTAGGAAAATTCTTTACACTGATACACCTATCTTGAGTTTTGTTGTGTATGTTTTGTTGCAACCAGTTGTAGTGAAATGTGCTAACAGAATTTCCATATAAAATTTCAGTGAAAATTGCTAAGTAGTATTTTGAGTTAGTTCCCTTGCATAGTATAATTTGAGTTAGTTCCCTTGGAAATCTATTTAAATGTCCCTCTTATTTGTGTTTCTTTCTTGTTTGATTGCAGGTATTTTGTCATGGTAATTATAATATGTCATATCAACTTTTAAAAGACACATTTAATTCAAGAATTCCATGGAATGTGATGTCACTATTTATTTATCAGCATTTTTATAGCTGGCTGGCAGGAGACTTTTCGGTCTCCTGCCAGCCGGCTGGCAGGAGACTTTTAGGTCTAGTGACAGCCGGCTGGCAGGAGACCGAAAAGTCTCCTGCCAGCCGGCTGGCAGGAGACTTCGCCTTCAATTTATCCTGAAAAATCCCTCACCTTTGAGGCTCATGCAGTTCCAGTCCCTCCAGGAGCTGCCATGGTAGTGGTTAACACGTTAGGCTATCAATCTGGGGTGGAAGTTTTCAGATCCCTTGCTCTAAGTTTTTGTTCTTTGGATAAGACTTTAAACTAGTTCAAGGCCCGCATCTCTGTATGACCTATGTGTTTGTGGGACATTAAACACATTAGATCACTGACTTACTGTATTCATGCTAGTGTCACAGATAGAAGTGGGCAAGTATATGGGAGCCTCAGCAGTGTTTTCTATTTGCCAGTTTCCTCCTGAAGTTTAGCTTGTCAATTCTCCTCACCAGACTCATTCATTTTCTTGCTTGCATTGGAATATTAACAGTTTCTAATGGTCATCTACACTCAATACCTATTGTTTCCAAGTTCTTTATAGTTACTCCAAGAACTTCTTACTGGCTATAGCTCTCAGACTTGATTACCGTTACTAACCTACACATTTTAGAACTTCACTGGCATTAAATTTGAACAAGTTGAATTTGCTGTCTAGAAGTTGGCAGATTTCACTACATAATTGAAGAATGGCAAACAGTGTAGACCCTGATCAGACTGCTCCTATGGGAGCAGCCTGATCAGGCTGTACACTGTTTGCTGCTTGCTTCACTTTTTTACCCAATATTTTGAATGATTATGGCTGCAAAGTTTGGTGCCAGTTATCATGTTCAATTACCTGTGGCATTCATCAAGGTGGCACCTTACATCCAAGTTTATTTTATGGCCAGTGACCAATCTGTAAGCAATTAGTGGGGTTATTTACTCCAGCCAGGATCAGAATGATAGATTCCATCAACACTGAGAAACCATGCTGTCTGTGAGAAAACATTGCCTCTTTACTTCCAGGCTTATAAGATGAATATGTCAGATAGCAATAGATTTCAGATTCATATTTTTTTCTTCAACAAATAAAATTTCATTGAGTTATATACTTATATTGACTTGCACACATTCCCTGTTCATTAGTCAAGAGTTTCATACCAAGATTTAAGGTGGTGATTTATGGTAAATGTAAAAAATCTGCATAAAACCATAAAAAAGTAACGTATCTCCCTGAAAGTTAGCAGACTTCTTATTTTCGTTGTTCTTTACAGTTTAAAATACAAAATAGACGTACATGCTGCTTAAAAAAGTGTTTTTATAAGGAAAGATCAAAGGGTAATTTTCTGCGAATAAATCTGAAAAAATAATATCGTTATTGAAAATTTACGTAGTGCTGAAGGTGCATTATTGCATAATGAAGAGCGTCCTAGCAATTATTTATTCCAACTCTTTCTCAAATGGTAATGTAGACCAGATGAAAACGGTAGCTTTTTCTCAATGTTCAACCATGTACAAAGTAAATGTACACTGGACGCATTTATTAAATATAGGGTAGGCAAGCATACCTATGTTAACACCTACAATATAAATAATACATTACTGACATGATCAGTGGTGTGTAGATGAAATTGTTCAACCTTGTTAAAATAGTATCACCTGTCTCACCTGTGTGTTTTGACAAAAAAATTTGGACACACACTGCATCTTTTTTCATCTGCTCAGCCTGATAATGTGTGAAAGAGTTTGAAAAAATAATTGCTAGGACGCTCTCCATTATGCAACAAGGTACTCTAAGCACTAAGTATATTTTCAATAATGATATTATTTTTTCAGATTTATTCGCAGAAAATTACCCTTTGATCTTCTCTTATAAAAACACTTTTTAACATTAACAAATGCTGCATTTTGGGATTCTAAATTATGAGAAACAACATAAAGAAGGCATCTGCTAAGTTTTGGAAAGATCAGTGTTATTTTGAGTATTTTATGCAGATTTTTGTCTTTGTCCCAAATCAGTGATTATCACCACCTTAAGAAATAAACTTACCAACCAATTAAAAATTGGTTTTAGCACATCATTGGTAAGAAGATGGATGACTTGTGATTTTATGTCTTTTATATGGAACCGTCTACATGTATTTCAGTAGTCACATTTCAATCATATCAGGTGATGGGAGGGTGGTAATGAAAGACTGGGTGCATTAGAACCTTGTTCACGGTTGAAAAGATTGTTCATGGTTGAAAAGATTTCACCCCCAGTAGGAATCAAAACCAGAACCGCTAGGTTAGCAGGCCACCCCTTAGCCCACTTTGCTGTGTTTTGGTCGGTTTCTCAGAAATTCAACACTCGTGTAAGCCAGGCTCTCATAAGGCATGCTCCATTTTCTTCTGACAGTTCCTATATTTAGTGTATTTTCCTTTCAGTAGTCCTCAGGCTCGCAGAGCTCTAAGGTTATAAGAGGAAAGGAGGTCTTTATGTAATCATAAATCATTCTGCTGATTTCCTGTGATAGGTTGGACAAGAAATAGGGATTTAATTAGTTATCAGCTCTCTTGTCTCTCATCTTACTGATGAGGTAATGATATATGGGGTTGGTTATGATATAGCTGCATAACTGGGATTGTCAGACATAATATGAAGAGGTTTCGTCTCACACTCCTGGGTGTCTAAATGGGTCAAAAATGAGAGCAGGAAGTTTGAAATGAGAGCAGAAAATGAGAGCAGGAAGTGCTGAATGTAGAAATTTAAAAAAACTGGGTGTACCCAGCTCGAGAATACAGCTGGTAGACAGCCACTCGATCAGTAAGGCTCAAGAATTCTGAGTGGCTGAGTGACTTGTTGAGTCCAACTGGGTGGCTGGGAACCACCAATATGTGCTGGAGTTTTGTTGAGCAGGGGGATACCACCAATAAACTGTGGCATACCTGTGTATATTCTTGAGTACTACAGAGGGGCTGGGAACCGTCATTAAATTGTGCTACAGATTTGTATTTGAGCAGTAAAGTGCAGCACAGTTGTCTATTCAGAACCCTTAGCCAAGTACTTGGGTACCATCACTAAACTGCAGCAAAGCTGTGTATTCTTTAGGTCTGCTGATGGGACACGGTACCACAGGTTATAAGTCCTATTGAAACCAGCTGAGAGCCTGCTGGGTACTGCCAGTAAACTATATTCTTTGAGCCGTAGCTAGCACTGAGGTTTATAATGCTGGTGTTGTTTAGCGCCAGCTCTCTGGCACTCTTTGGTTATACTTCCCTAAAATCAGTGAGTTTTTGGTTCTCATCAGGGAGCCAGATGACTTTTCCAAGATGATGAATGGGAGAGTATTTAGTGACTGCAAATCCCATTTGGATTCCTTCCATTCCCACTGTAGTTCTAAACTAATGTTTGCTTTACTTAACATGCTCTAAATGTTTTGTTGAGAGATTGCTTCATTCCTGCACTGATGAAAAGCAAAATTCAAGTGTGGAAACTGAAATTAGAGGCACAGCTGACTGCTACTGCCATAGGAAAAGAAGCTGTAGTGGTTGTTTGTGGTTAAAATTTCAAATGTTAGTCTCAAAATATGATAATATTTTTTGTTAAAAAAATGTGAGAAGCTTTTGCATTGCAAAAGCTTCAACACACTGGTCTGGCAATGAAGGTAATGTATTATAAAACTTGATTGTTTTGCATACTTCTTAATTCAGTTTCCAGTTATTCTTACGGATCTGGACCCGACACTCATGGTTTGTTAGACCTCTTAGTTAGACCAGATTTTCGAATAAATTCCGTCTTATATAAATACTGTGGTAAAATAAGTTACTTCACCATGGTCATGGTAACCATGCCTGAAAATTGTTTTCAAGCATTTCTTGAAGTCAGTAAAACTTTTGACTATTATTTCAAGAATTGGGTGACATTGTTCGTGAGACTATAATTCTTAAACAAGTTCCCCTGATGAGAGGAACAAGCAGGTCTGTACATTGTCTTTGTTGCCTGTATGGCCCCAGAAAATTTTGAGATATTTAAGTAGTTTGTTTAACGGGAGCTGAAATGCGAAGAGAAATAGGAAATGTGTCCAAACTATATTATTTGATATAAGAGAATACATTGAAATATCAGTGTTTGAGATATCAAGAGTCGACAGTATCTTGAAATACTCACCAGGCACAGAACTATGGCCATCTTAACACAGGGTATAATCGATTCCGCCAATTTTCGCTTCCTGCAGAGACTGTACATTATACCTGGCTTCCGCCAAGACTGTCCCCGAACTCTTGCTTCCTGCCGAGACTTCTGTACATGATAAATAGCTTCCTGCAGAGACTGTCCACATGATTCTGCTTCCTGCCGAGGCTTTCGGCAGGAAGCAGAGTCACGCGGACAGTCTCGGCAGGAAGCCATTTCTCGAGGACAGTAGTCTCTGCAGGAAGTAAGAGTTCGTGGACGGTCTCGGCAGGAAGCCATTTCTCGAGGACAGTAGTCTCTGCAAGAGTTCGCGGACAGTCTCTGCAGGAAGCAAAAATTGGCGGAATCGATTATACCCTGTGCTTAAGCTTATGACACACAATTTCCCTACTTATTTATCTTAGCCTGTGTGTGTGAGGCTTACGAAGCTGGAAGTAATAATGTATGCGACAAAGACTCCTTTGTATTGGTTACATTTGTTGCTTATTGCTCATTTTAAACAGCTAGAGAAAGGTTTTCACTGGAGTGCCAGAGTTGAAATGAGCATTTTATACAGACAACCCTTGATATCAGTCGAAGTTAATCCCAAACTATTGATATCTCAAAGTAAATTTTCTGGTCCCAGAAAATTTACTTTGAGATATCAGTAGTTTGAGATGACAGGAGTTGAAATGCAAAGAGAAATAGGAAATGTGTCCATGCTATATGAGAATATATTGAAATATCAGTGTTTGAGATATCGAGTTGACAGTATCATCATGGAGATTATCTTGAAATACTCACCAGGCACAGAACTTTGGCCATATCATAGGCTATATGACCCACAATTTTGCTACTTATTTATCTTAGCCTCTCTGTGTGTGTGAGGCTTACGAATGTATGCGACAAAGACTTCTTTGTATTGGTTACACTTGTTGCTTATTGCTCATTTAAAACAGCTACAGAAACGTTTTTAATTTAAAATCGTATTATAATGACTTTACACCTTCTCTGTTATCAGAAAATTGAATTTGATAGTTGCACAAAATTTCATGGTTGGCAGATTTTTATCTGGGCTCTCACAATGAACAGACAGGATGTTTACCCTGGGTCTCCGATACCTCTCAAGGATTTACTATTCATCGAAGCGCTACCAAAATTGTTCAAACACAATACCATGGTGATTCAAACTTTTTTGAGTCGCCGCACCTTTTTTAAAAGAAAAATAATCTTTACAATGTCTTTTAAGTTGTGTAACCCAGTATAGTGAAAGTACTAAAGCTATAAAAGTACAAAAAATCCGGGACGAAATGAGAGATACAAGATCCTTAATCTTCCTGCATAAGGGCTGGTGATTCTCGTAACTGGGGGGAAGGGGTTGAGGAGGGGAGGGGGGGGGGGAAGAAGGAGGTTGGGAGCATACGAGTTTTGGTGTTGGTGCTGATGTGACAGTTTCTTGTGTACAGCAGCACAATCCTTGGTTTTCAGCCATTTTTGCTATAATTAATCTGGTCTGTTTGACTATGCTGTAACCCTTGTAGCTTTAAAAAAAATCAGAGCTTCTGTAGCGCAAGGAAAACTGCATCAGACCCTTTGTGGTACCAGATCTTAAGATTTCTTTGCTTTTATAATTTCTGCATGGATAAATCAGAATCCTATTTTATGTATTTTGGCTATTAAATTTACTGAAAAATCTGATTAAGCTTTGGATGGGTGAATATAGAAGTAGCTCGAATAATTGCCGTAAATTAAATAGAAATTTCTCAATTTCTCGTATTTGGTGGGAAACATGAATACCAGAGTGAGCCTAGGTATTCCAATGGGAGTCCTGCCGGCAACCATTGCAGACCCAGATCATACTGCTCCAAAAGGAGCAGTTTGATTCGGGCCTGCATTGGCTGCCATTGTCAGCAAAATTTAGACATACCACCAGGACTGCCGAAAACCAAACTTGATGATGGGAGCTAATATAAAGGTGTCTCGATGTTCAGAGAAATTACGATACAACCAAAATTTAAAGTAACTAGGTAGATTTAGCTGAATTAGACACTTGATTGGGTTTAATAAAGGCGTAATTTTAACAAAGGAGACACCATCTTCACACAAATTTTTCAAATTCCATGGTAACTACAAAGTGTATTGTGTTTATTGAATTTTGATGGTAGCAAGATTAAAATATGTGGGGGCTTATTGTGCTCCCTTTTGAAACCACATTCAAACTTTGACCTATGTAACCTTTGCTTGTCGGTTGATCCTTCAAATAAACCAATAAATTTGAAGTGTTTCTACCCTTTTTATAGGCTCAATACCACAAATGGTACAGTCACTATATGTATGTATGGGGTTCGCAGATAGGCATACATATAGCGTCACATTCAGACTGTATCACCTATATTTGGCTGCAACTTAAAATTTGGTACTATTTGGTAATGGAGGTTACCAAAAAAGGCAAAATAAAAGTCAGCCAATTCATAGTTTTTAGTTCATTTACATACCATATTAATACCGTTAAAAGCCCCGGGGGTGTTGCATTGTAAGAAAAGGGGAGTGCTATTTAGAGCCTAAAGTGTAGTAAATGAGCCTGGTGACTGCCAAATACTTCTAATAAACAGTATAAAGTAAATGGGTTACATACTGAAAGAGGAAGCAACTTTACGATTTTTGCCTCCCTTCTCAGTAGAGGTCAACTCTTAAAGGTAGGTTCCTGAACTAGCGATAACAATTATGTTCACAAAATAATTTCGTCTTTTTCTGGGTAATATTGAATTCTCTTATTTTTCTGACTCTGTTGCTACTGAGAAAATCGTCAGATGTTGAAGGAAATAGTCGTTTTCCCTTTTGGTTTATTTTACTTAGTTGGAATTCCAGTTCTAAAAATAGATATGTTATATGTCTATAAGTGCGCGATTTGTGATGCCATTCTCCAAAGATAAATTTTCTCTCACCGTGAGCTCTCCTAGAGGTCCTGGCATGGTGGATGGGTTAAAACTATCCCAAAATGCAATGCAGCATGACGTCAGCTGAGTTATCTATTTTTGGTGCGAACTAAAAATAGGGCTAACTGGTGTGCGAAGCAGAGTTAGGAAATCCCTTGAAAAACAACTTTTCTAATATTTTTTTGATTTACACTTTTTAGTGAAACTTATTCATTCGCTTTTATAAGTGCTTTCCAACAACTTGGATGAAAGATCATCAAAATTATGATGCATTCCAAAGTACAGGAACCTACCTTTATTTGCCCTCTAGTCTTTGAATTCTCATCATGAAATATCTTGGACAAGATTTTTTTGTTTAATTTTGCAGACGTAAATTTTGTCGTCTGCTTTTTGGCGCTTAAAGGGTAAACTGTTTCTCCCTCTTTGGAAGGGTTCCGTAGCCTAAGGTAGCGAATTAAAGGAAAGAATTTGCTCCTGTAGGAGCAATTTCTTAACTTAAAGAGTAGACCCCATTTCAAAGAGCTACCTCATCCAGAGAAGCAAACAGGAATTCATGCACATTAATATATCATTTTTCGGAAAAGAGGCAGGGGGCGTTTATTAGAGGCAGGGGCATTTATTAGGATTACTATGGTAGCTAGACATACCATATTTCTTCTAAAGATGCTGCATTGGCAGATCCTACTGATGACTCTCTTTTGACAAAAGTATAAGGCAATACATAAAAAATTCTTATATGGTGAGGGGGACATTTATTAGAGAGGGTGTGTTTATTTGAAGAAAAATGGTGCAGACGAGGCTGGATGGATAACTTGTGACTTTACGTCCTTTTTCATAAGGTCTTTTTTGTCATTATTTTTCAGTCATATCAGGACGATGGGAGGGTGATAATGTTCAATGTGCAATGGAAGCCCATTTCAGGTTATCAGTGTCCACTTCCATTTAAAGTGGATTGATCAAATATTTCCAGCAGTGGGCAGCTTTAGCTCAAGGGCTTCAAGGAAGAACAGTCCATTGGCTATTGTGGTTCAGCAGCTTCGGAAGATGTTTCTGAATTATCCAGAGCTCTAGATAAGAGGGGGTATTTGATGATAATTGAGGGATAATTTTTTTTATTTCTCATTGAAACCATATGTTGTGACCCCTCATCTGAACCGTCTCGTTGAGACCGTTCTGATGAGGGGTCACAACATATGTTTTTATCCAGAATTAACAAAAATACTCCCTCTTATCTAGGGCTCTGCAGCTTCCGAAGATGTTCCTGAATTATTTGTACTTACAAGACCTCCGAAATGTGACAAATTGCATGAGTAAGACTTAACTAGAGTGTAGATGTTGTGTTAACAAAGCCGGAGTTTGTTTGGATTTAACGTTGCTTCAGGGTTTAAAATCACGATGAAGACGAAGACGGTGTTTATCATCAGTAGCGAGCTTTTTGTGAATTTATACGAGTCTAAATACCTAATTAGACAGTTTCAATAGATGTAATTATGTATGGTATATTATTATCTACCTTTCTTTAGGCGGTTTTATTTTGGAGACTTTTAATGGTATTTTCGCTGATTGAACTACCGTAACCTGTCACAGAGTCGTTCAGTTGATATTCAAGATGAGAAAGTGGAGATGATCTCACAAAGCACAAAGTATAAAAAATAAAAGTGGGATAAACAGCTAAAAAAAAAAAGAATGAAAAATGAAAAAAAAAAAAAAAAAAAAAAAAAAAAAAAACATATGGAACCACTCAGATCACCACCAAACAATTAACTCTTTAAGCCCCAGTGACGAACCTAGTAAAATTTGTAAACAGTGTAGATCCTAAAGAGGCGGCTCATAATGAGCCGCCTCATCTGGATCTACACTGTTTGCCCTCTGGTCTTTGAATTCTCAATATGATATAGCTTGGACAAGGTATTTTTTTATTTTTTGCAGACGTAAATTTTGTCGTCTGCTTTTTGGTGGTTATAGAGTTAAATAAAAAAGCAATCAGTTCTTTCTGTATGCAGAAGTTGATGGTTGGATGAATGGATGGATGATCAGTTATAAGAACTGAACTACCATTTTGTTATTACCGGTACTTGAAAATTAATTAATAATTTGTAGTCATTTGTAAAAATTGTTCTTGTTAAAGATTAATTATCGTTAGACAATGCCTCCAGAGGATCAGTTTGAATTTATTTTGATTTCTAAGTGTATGCAAAGATTTTGGTCAATTTTGCTAATGCTTGTAATACATCTATTAGGGTGACAAGCTTGCTAAAGCCACTGTTGTGTTATATTTCAGACTCAGAAGAAGGCACAGCACCATCCTTCAAGCGTCCTCCAATCTCAGAACTGACGGCCATTGTAAATGACACCATCAAGATTCCATGTAAAGTTAGAGGAGAACCTCAGCCATTTGTTGTTTGGTATCATAACAGCGAGAACATCTCACCAAAATCAAATAAAAGGTATCAAATCATTATGAGGCCGCTGTTATTCAGTGGATGACTTCGTTTCGTAAAAATCGTTTGACCACACATTTAAAAAAAATTAACATTTTGGCGCATACATGTAACATCATTGACAATGGCTGTCCGGTCAACAGTCCGGTTTCAGTTGTCTGATTTCTTATTGAAATAGTGTTCATTTTGAAGGCGATAAAATCCCACTTTAAAGGGTCACTTTACTCGTGTAAGATCCCGTGTGCACACTGAAAAAAGCTAGAATCTTTATGGTTATGAGATGAAGACCTAGCCGCGACATCAAGTTTCCTATTAGTAAGTAAGTAAGTAACGACTTTATTTTTCGAGGGTTACAACATTTAGCACATACATTAATACATGTGATAGCTGCTCTTTCAGTGGAATCATAATTTGTCTTAAATTAAGGAGCTCGAAGCTAATTTTGCATGTAAGAATTTTATGTTTTATCATGCCTGCTTACTGGCTAGACTTTGACAATTTGTTTTTTTACAGGTATCGAATACTACCAAAAGCTTTAGAAATATCCGACTTGGTAATATCTGACTCAGGGGAATATGCTTGTCATGCCTCCAACAGCTTTGGCTTCATTTGGGGAAATACTACCTTAAAAGTGGTAAACAATGAAGGTAGGGTTCATTAGTTTTACTTTAAAGCTCCAATAAGGCAGATGACAATATAAGTCTCCAAAGTTTCAAAAAAACGGTTCATCCAAGCAGTATCACAAATTGGTTACAAGGCAAACAGTGTAGATCCAGCTACTACTGCCCATCACAACCTCCTAAGTGGTTAACCGCAGTACTAAGTGCACATACTTTTGCCAGTTACTGGCAAAAGTATGTGCACTTAGTACTGGTTAACCGCTTAGGAGGTCTAAGCCTGCCCAGGAATAGTGTGGTTATAGTTAACTGACTGTCCCGACATGACCATATCTGTTTACTGTGGACATAAAGCAATAAATCAATCAGTCACAACACCAACCATAAAACATGCCCAGGATCTTGCACACATGAAGGCTCTGCACCATGTACAGCTCCTCACACACTGAATACCACATATTGCTCAGATTGCAATTCTTATATTGCTGACAGGTTGGGCATGTCCAAGAGTCCTTGAACACACACAGTCAAACACAGTTATAGGTAGCTTGCAGCCACATAATGCCCAGCATACTGTAATGATTTAAAAAAAAAAAAAAAAAGAAGCTAATAAGGACAGTATTTAACTTCTACACCTTAAATTTGTGACTTTTTTCTTCAGATGACTATGCCACACCAAAACCAGAGAAAGACTTTCTGATAAACGTTAAAGGTCAGTTATTGTTTTCCTTTGTTAATGCAGTAACTTGCAAGGTTTCAATTAGAGCTGTAGATAAGAGGGAGTATTGATGATAATTAAGGATAAATTTTCATATTTCTCATCAAAACTGTATGTTGTGACCACTCATCTGAGCCGTCTCGTCGAGACGGTTCAGATGAGGGGTAACAACATATGTTTTATTGCAGAATTAACAAAAATTATCCTTAATTATCACCAAATACTCCCTCTTATCTACAGCTCTGTTTCAATGATCCAAAGTGAAAGCACTCATTAGGCTTCTTCATTCAGACAGCAAAGACTGATCAGACTCTGATCTGAGTGTTTGCTGGGTGCTCCTGTCACTAGACAAAATTTCTCATGACGCTGCTCAAATAATGTGACTGGGCAGCAATTTGCTCAGAAAATCCCTTGCTGTGAGATCCCAGGGTATATAGGAGTGTATCCATAAACCTTGGCCTTTTCTTACTCATGAACCAGTTTCAACTGCATCAACAAACGAATTTGAATCACCACACGACAAAATCAACAAAGTGGCATGTGCAGCCATAGAAGACTCAGATCAGCCTGGGAATCCGCCCAGTCGGATCAGAGTCTTTGCTATGCACTTAAAGGGTAGCTAAGGGTCTAAGCTAGCTCCATGGGACAGCCAAAATTCTGAACAGACTAGGGCAATGCCCAGGCTTAGCTGAGTCTTCGCTAGGCGCACATGCTACTTTGTTGCTTTTGATGTGTTGTGGCACAAATTTAAGTGATGTGACCTCAATTTTGATCAAATTATGAACTGACAGACTGGCTCAATTATAATTTCAAAGTTTGGAGCCTGAAGTTGACAGCCCTTTATTGATGTAAACCATATACCAGAAAAGAGGCCAATTTTAAAACTTTTACCAAGGGGAACAACTTTCGTGACTTCCAGTTTGCTATGCTGGAGAACAAAGACCTTCCAAAATGGGGTCTACTCTTGAAGGAAAGAATTTGCTCCCAAGGAGCAAATTCTTTCTTTTGAGAGTTGACTCCATGAAGAAGGGAGGCAAAAATGATAATGGCAAAGTTGCCTCCAGAAAGGTTTTTGAGAGTGTTCCATTGCACACAGCCTTTCATCATCATCTTACCATCATCTGGATATGACTGAAATACTGTTGAAAGGGGGTGTAAAACAGTTATCCATCGATCTATTACTCTGTTTAAACGATACCTGTTTCGATTCGGAACAGATTGCTCCGCAATAAGGTAATCCGAAGCAAACCCACTTGTCTGTTTAGACTAAACCATTTTCGATTCGGTGCAAGTTATTTCGCAGTAAAGTAAATGCAGCATGCTCAAATGTTAACATGACCTAAACATGTTCGAGGTCGGTACAAAATAAATTTTAATGTGGATTTGCTTCGGTTTGCTGTTTAGACACGACTTTTAATCTGAAGTAAAAGTTAATTCAGATTAGATCCAGGGTACTCTGTAGGATTAGTTTACCCCCAATTAATCTTTAATTCGAATTAGATTTGCTAGTGTAAACAGTTAATTCGAAGCGAATTCGGACTCAATTTGGATTAAAACTCTAGTCTAAACAGGGTATATGAGACAGCATTATGAGGCTTCACTGTAGTTAGAAAAAGAATTTTTTATGGTACAACAGACTCTTGATATCTCAGAGTTGAAGCTATCTCAAACTACTGATATCTAAAAGTAAATTTTCTGGTCCCAGAAAATTTACTTTGAGATACCAGTAGTTTGAGATAACAGGGGTTGAAATGTACAGAAAATAAGGAAATTCACGAAATGTGTTCATTAAACTATATTCTTTGAAACAAGAGGGTACTTTTAGATATCTGTGTTTGAGATATCAGGAGTCAGCTGTACTTGTTGACCTAGGAAATTTGATTTCATCTTACAGGAAAGCCCCAGTGGTCTCAGAAGAAAGATGATGTGGAAATTCTTGTTCGTCCTGCCACACAGTCGGTCGAGATGAGATGTGATGTACGAGGTTACCCCACCCCCACTATCACCTGGTTCAAAAATGGGAAGCAAGTCAAAGCAGATGGAGCAAAGGTTTGTTGTTTCTTGTACTTGCCAATTCTCTTTACAGAGCTCCATTTTGAGGATAATACTTAGATTATTATCCTATTTCATGATGCATACGTTGTGACCCCTCATTAGATCCAGCTTGGCGAGACTGTTCTAATGAGGCCTTTACACCTCCTAAGCAGTTAACTAGTACTAAGTAACTGGCAAAAGTTTGTGCACTTAGTATTGGTTAACCCCAAAGGGGGTCTAAGCCTGCCCAGGAGTAGTGTGGTTAGGTTAACTGACCTTCCCGACATGACCATAGCTGTTTACCAAGAAAGTAAAACAATAAAACAACAAAAATATGGAAAACTATCCCTAAATTATGCCTGATATCCCTTCTTATCTGCTTTCAAAAGGGTTGGGGAGACTCTTATTGTTTTAACCTCAGCAAACCATTCTTCATTCATAACATCTGATTGTTTAACTGCTACAGTATTAAGCCATATTACTGGCCTGTATTACTGGATTAGGCACTGATTAATTCTGTGTAAAAAAATTACTGCCACATTTTGGAGGTCTGAAGTTACAATTTTCCTTTGAAATGCGGCACCTGTTTTGGATTTAGCCCAATTTACTCCCTCTTTACAGAACTGGGATTCATTTAGGAACCCAATATGGATGCCACATGTTTTCAGTGTGCTAAAGAGGTGAAATTGGCCAGAGCTCTGGGCAAAGGTATTTTGAGTGAAATTGTTGCATTGTTTCGTTGCTTGCCCACAAGCACACACTGTGATATGGTGATAGAGAGATCTTATTAGAATGGTTTTGTCTGTGTCCCTAAATGTATGTTTTTGTGGCAGATAAGAAAGAAAGCAGGGTTATCCCCAAGTTCTGGCTTTTCTGACACTATTTTGGTAGTTTGTTTTCTGAAGTTGAACCGTATTTGTTTTCATTTATATGAGGTGTTGGTTTGTTTATCCTAATGATTACCCCACATCTCTTCTAAGTGGCAGTTTATTTTTCCAGGGAAGAGCTTTCAAAGCAGCAAAATCCAAGAGGCATTGTTTTAAACGTGGAATAGTGGAACATGGAAGAGTAAACTGGGATGGACATTGCTTTGGGATGGTTCTCTTACAAGAAAGAATTTGCTCCCTCAGGGGGAGCAAATTCTTTCTTGTAAGAGTACCATCGCAGGCTCAGTTGCAAGTTGTAGCCAGTGGAATGTAGATTACCTGTCCATTCCAGTCCAGACTATTCCATTCCAATTGTTAAACTATGCCACCACAAAAGAGGTCAGTTCTATCTCCAAAAAATAAGTTGTGAACCAGCAGTACAGATGGAGAATTAAGGGATTTTTAAGGTGAAAAGGTACACTTTAAAGGGAAGAAACTCATTTTCATTTTTGCTATCCTTCTCAGTGGGACTCAAATCTTAGAGGAAAAGAATTTGCTCCTATGAGCAGATTCTTTCTTTAGGAGTAGACCCCTTCTTGACGGGCATTGTTGCCCAGGAACTTGCAAAAGTTGTTTTCCTTTGTAAAATGATGAAAAAAAAAACAACATGGTGGTGTATCCTTACACTTCCTTACAGAATTACTGGAATAAGCTTTTGCTTTAATATCACCTCTTAGGTTGACTATAGATATGCTAAAATTGTTTTGGATTAGTCCTACTTCCTTAATAAGAACGCCTTCTCAGATTTTGTCCGCAGAATGTATAGTGCATCCCAAAGTTTTTGGAAAATTTACATCATTATTAGAATAGCTTTTAAAGGTCAAAACTGGCCTGTAGTAAAAAGCTTTGAAATGATTGGTTTGCTGGTTGGTGAAGTAAGTTAACCTAAATTAAGATGTGGCAATTTCCCTAATGGTCCTAAAAATTGGGTCAGAGATGCCGGAGCAAACACTGTAGACCCAGACCAGACTAAGGAGCAGTCTGACCAGGGACTGCACTGTTTGTCATCCTGCCAGAATTGTTTTTTTAATCAAATGCCAAATAGCACAATCATCTGCATCACTAGATTAAGGTGTCCGAATATGGCTGATAGTTGCGATAATCATGGTTTTCAAATCATATTCCCTGAGCGGAAAAATGATATTTTTTGTGGGGTACTTGATTGCTAGGACCTATAAAAGCCATAATGATCGTAAAATTAAGTTTGAAGAGCTACTTAATGAAATGAAGCGTGGGTAAGTTAGCTGCCAAGATTGTTTTAACAGACACACTTTTGATTTGGCTTCCATCAAAAAATAATATTTCAACAAAATTGGCAGGCGGCATTACAAACACACATGGTCCTGTCTGTTTGAAGGTACACCAGCAGTGGTCTGTGATGAGCCACTCAGCTTCGCCCCCCGTTTATATTTCCAGATGAGCTTTGTTTACATAAGCCATGAATGTGAAAGCATACAAAAATATGTTTGATAGGATTGGCTTCTTTCTAATGCGTAGTAATAAAACAGTAATAAAACGAGTGGTTTTCTGGACAAAGTTTAGGTTTTTGGCGGGAGAAATAAGAACAACACTTGTTCTTGCTGGTTGTATTCTTGTTGCACACCATATTTTGACTTAAGCTGAGAATTATACTCAGTCACCCTCCCTCTTCCTCTCTCTTAATCCGGCAGTTTATTTGACATTGTGCATCAGCAAACACACAGTATAGACCTATATCTGAAAGCATCCTTGGAGCAACAGCTTTTTCATTTTTATGCTTCCCGCGTTAAGAGATTTCAACTCATAAAGGAAAGAAATTGCTCCTATAGGTGCAAATTATGTGCTCCGCCAAGTCTGATCAGTCTTCACTGTGCATTTTAAGGGTAGCTAATGGTCTAAGCTACCTCCATGCCGGCAGCGAAGACTCTGATCAGACTGGCTGGATGCAAGGCTGATATGAGTTTTTGCGTAGGGCACATGCCACTTTGTTATTTGGTCCTGTAGCAGCTCATATTACATTATTTTTTTCTATCTTATTATAGTACCAGATGCAAAGATGGACATTGACAATCAACGATCTTACAATGGATGACAAGGGAGAATACAAGTGCTTCGTCAGTAATGAATTTGGCACAATATTCTGGACTTACGAGCTGGATGTTACACGTAAGCTGATTTGAGGTTCTGATCATTCTCATAATGTAAAAATGATATTGTAGCTCTTCACTGAGGCTGTTCTAATGAAGCGCCACAATAGTTAAGGTGAATGGATACAGGGGAAGCAACTCTGTCATTTTCTTGTTTGTATCCCCTAATGTGGGTCAACTCTTACAGGAAAGAATTTGCTCTTGGAGCAAATTCTTTCCTTTAAGAGTAGACATGTAGACTCTTTTTAGGAGGGTTTTGTAATCCAGGGAAGCAAACAAGCAGTCACAAAACTTGTCTCCCTTTTAAAAAATGGTGGAAAAATGTGGCAGTATAGCCATACACCTAAAGTGGAATGAAGTCAGATATTTGCCAATCGGACGCCCATTTTGCACAATTTTTGTCTCCTTTATGATCCTTCATCCTTGATCTCCAGCTCTGTTTATTTTATTGAGACAATTTTAATGAGTTACCTGCTCTTTTTGTATGGATGGATGACTTGTGATTTTGCGTTCTTTTCAACAGTAATTCAGTCATATCTGGACAATGGGAGGGTGATAATGAAAGGCTGTATGCAATGGAATTCCTTTTCTTTGAACAGATTTCCAGCTCGGGAATCAAACGGGTCCACTAGATCAGCAGGCCAGTGCATAACCCACTGAGCTAAAACCATTCAACTTCCATACACAAAGGGAGATAACTTGTGAAAGTTTGTATACTGCTTTGATTGGTTTGAAATCATTCAACTGTCATAAAGGGCAGATAACTCATAAAACTTAGTCTATATTTTATCCCACAATCCAGATGCTAGAGAAAGGTGTGTTTTATTAGAACTAAAAGTGTCTTTTGTTCGGAGCCAGATGCCAGTGCTGGCACACTCTGACTGAGCTGGTGGGTATCTGTTTTGTCATTCATATCTCATGAAAGTATATTCATCTTTTTTTATCAAAAAATATTTTTATTCAGACTGGCAGAAAAAATAACTTATGCCATATGCTGCATTGGACTTGGTCAACATTGTATGTATCAGTTTTTTTGGTCTGGGGTTTCGTGATAGTTGGTTCATGATATTGGAGGAAGGATTTTTTCCATTTCTGCTAGATGCCTAGGCTGGTTTGAATCTTTGTGGGTGTTGCATGTATAGTTAAGACACTTTATCCTGTGATTTCTTTTAAAAAACGCATTTATAGATTTCATGTCATATTTACTCCAGATAGTTTGACAAAAGTTACCTGAGCAGGAAAATAGACTGATCCCACTACTCGAAAAACAATCTGATTATATCAACCTTTTGTTTGTATACATGCATTAGTATGCCCTTGTAGGAGAAGTGGACAGGTCCAAATTCCAGGATGGAAGTCTAAATATTTACTTGAAAGTGCCATAAATACCATAAATCAAAGGAGGCATATGTCAGATGTAATTTATAGACCTTTGGTGATCTTTTAAATAGTCAAGATTAAGCTGGATTGATGAATTGGGCATAAGTTACATATTTTGAAATTTATTAATATGAGCCGCAACAAGAGAAAACCAACAAAGTGGTTGTGCGGCCAGCGCAGACTCAGATCAGCCAGGGCGTCTGCCCAGTCTGATCGGAGTCTTCGCTGTCCGCATGGAAGTAGCTTAGACCGTTAGCTACCCTTAAAGCGCTTAGTAAAGTGTCTGCTCAGACTCGGCGGTGGCCTAGGCTGATGTGAGTCTACGCTGTGCCCACAACCACTTAGTTAGTTTTTTCGTGTCGCGGCTCATATGTTCAAGTACAAAAGGAGCCCCTGGTGGCTCAGTGGGTTAAGCGCTGGCCTGCTGATCTAGCGGTCCCGGGTTCGAGCCCGGCTGTCTTTTCAATCATAAATGAGGTGCCATTGCAAACAGCCTTTCATTATCATTCACCCATCATCCTGATACGACTGAAATACTGTTAAAAAGGATGTAAAATCCTAGGCATCCATCTATCAAGTACAAAATTTTAATGTTTGTGATAAATTGTTTGCAGGTGACATAGAATTCATGATTTCCTCCTGGTGCCATTGGCAACCTTATTTAAAGCTCATGATAGAAGATTTAGTTTTTCTGCTATTTAGGTGTGGGTGTGACATAATTTCAGTAGCAATAACTAGCGATGATTTCAAGGCCTTGTGATCTGTGATTGCTTTTCTTGTTAGGGAAAACCTTTTGCCTGGAAATACTTTTCTGAAAATCTATCCAAATTACTTCAATATATACGGTAAACTTCTAAAAGTTGGGACACCTAAAATGATTACCGTAATTGATTAAAAAATATATCAGTTTGGTTTTTTCAGTGCAGTAATAAGTCTAACAGATACAGATAGAATGAAAAACAGTGTAGGCCCTAATCAGACCAGTCTGATTTGGGTCTGCACTGTTTGCTCAGTCCTATCTGTCTCATTATTTAGAATTTTTACTGCACTTTTCTGAAAATCTACCCAAACTATTTCAATATATACCTACTTAACCTGTCAATTACCGATACTTTATTGGGATTATTTTTTGTGGTAGGGATTTTTTATTGAACAAGAAGCCGAGTTGCTAATCGCCAGCCTCCTCTGTAATCGGCAATCACTATGTTTTTTGCAGTTTAACACTTCGATAAAAGATAAGTTTATCAGAAGAAACAGTCAATTTAGAAAGGAAATCTTTAAACCTGGGAAGTACAGACGATAAACTGTATGATAGTCTTGGAAGGAACATGCTTCATTTACAGCTATTTTCATTTATGATTGAGATATCTTAGTTTCTGGTAATTTCCAGGATTTGGCACTCAGTGGTGCCAGGTATTTGAATAAATTAGGCATAATGATGTTAACCAATTAAATTTTTTTCTTTCAAAAGTGCACAAGAAAGCTTGGGTTGTAAAAACAGGCACTCAAAAAAGGATCAGAAAAACCTTGACTGTGTTATAATGGAAAGTTTCTGATTTAGATATTTTGCCATTTCAGCATGATGCTACTATTTTTGGGGTACTTTGCATGGGTGGTCTTGTATCCTAGCATGTTCCCAATATAGGAAGTGGCAATGAGAAAATATGTGATAGATCACATTGCCAACATCTTGGCCCCCAGATTTTGTGCCCTGATGATGTGGGACGTAAACATTTACTTATGTCGTCGTTGGCCTCAAAATAGTCCTTTAGCAAACATCCCAATGTCCTTGCAGTCTTGTCGATAAATCTTAACAAATGGGACCTTGAAATCTGGGAGTATAAAGTTGTCCATGTCTTGATAATAAAAAAATAAAATAAAAAAAAATAGGTTCTTGTCTCTATAATAGAATTACAGGGTTCTTGTCCCTATAATAGAATTACACCAGTGCGGCAGTTTTACGGAGTGGCTGCAACATGTTTTCGTGGAGATTAATTGCCGTTATCTGGGGCTGCCGTAATGTTGTAGCCAGCTTGCGTTAACAGGTGTAGCAAGTTTGCAAATAAACTGTCTGCATTTTGAAGTATATAGAATACATTTTAATGAGTTTAAATGCTTTTGATCTGTTTATCATTTATTTAAAACCAAAAGGATGAGCCCTGCCTCATGCTGGCATGATGTTTTAAGGAGTTTAGGAGAAAATTGATATTTCTCAGTTTCTGCCAGAATTACCATAGTGACTCTAAGTGTTGGGACTCAGTAACTAGTCATTGTAGTTTTGCGCTGATCTGAGCAGGTTAGTTTTATACTAAATGGCCATTCATCAAAAATATCTTTCCAGAATGGCAAACAGTGTAGACCCTGATCAGACTGCTTGTAAAGCAGTCTGATCAGGGTCTGCACTGTTGGCTCAGGCATTTTTGTCCCAATCTTTTGAGTATGATAAGTTGGGAAAATGAAAAAAGATGGATGCAAATGACATTTCCACTTAAACTGCCATAATTTGATCTGTAAGGCTTCCACTTCCAACTTTCTGAATTGTTTTCTTGATTTCACTCTTCAGTCTTTGATTTGGTCTAGTTGATCATTTAGCTAAGGGGTATTTATGTCCCCCCACCAAAGGTGAGGGGGGACATATTGTTTTCAGTGCAGTTCCCGGTGCGTCGGCGTCGGCGTCGGCGTCCCACTCTTGTATGCGCGATATCTCTTGAACCAATTGATGGAATTTCACCAAACTTGCATGGATATATCATTGGGACAGGGCTAAGAGCTGATTAGATTTTGGTGACCTTGACCTCATTTTCAAGGTCACAGGAGAACTTAAATGGCGTGAAAATTTCTTGTATGCACAATATCTCCTGAACCAATGGATGGAATTTCACCAAACTTGCATGGATATATTATCGGGACAAGCTTAAGAAGTGATTAGATTTTGGTGACCTTGACCTCATTTTCAAGGTCACAGCGGGACTTAAATGGTGTGAAAATTTCTGGTATGCATAATATCTCCTGAACCAATGGGTGGAATTTCACCAAACTTGCATGGATATATCATTGGGACAAGCTTAAGAGCTGTTTAGATTTTGGTGACCTTGACCTCATTTTCAAGGTCACTGCAGGACTTAGCTGACAATTTCTTGTACCCACGATATCTCTTGAATCAATGGATGGAATATCACCAAACTTGCATGGATACATCATTGGGACAGGTTTAAGAGCTGAGAAGATTTTGGTGACCTTGACCTTATTTTCAAGGTCACTGAAGGACTTAGATGACAATTTCTTGTAACCACTATATCTCCTGAACCAATGGATGGAATTTCACAGAACTTGCATAGATACATCATTGGGACAAGCTTAAGAGCTGATAAGATTTTGGTGACCTTGACCTCATTTTTAAGGTCACTGAAGGACTTAGATGACAGTTTCTTGTACCCATGATATCTCGTGAACCAACAGATAGAATTTCACCAAACTTGCATGGATACATGATTGGGACAGGTTTAAGAGCCTATTAGATTTTGGTGACCTTGACCTCATTTTTAAGGTCACTGGAGGGCTTTGATGACAATGTCTTGTACCCACTTTGGATGGAATTTCACCAAACTTGCATGGATACATCATAGGGACAAGTTTTAGAGCTGATTAAATTTTGGTGACTTGACCTCATTTTCAAGGTCACTGGCAGACTTAGATGACAGTGTCTTGTACTCACTATATCTCCTGAACCAGTGGATGGAATTTCACCAAACTTGTATGGATACATCATTGGGTCAACTTTCAGAGCTGATTAGATTTTGGTGACCTTGACTTCATTTGCAAGGACATAGTCATCTATGAAGGATATCTTTAGAACCAGTGGATGGATTTTCTCCAAACTTGCCTAGTGTTTTAATTGCACAGTTTTTTTATTCATAAGTGGGGGACTGGAATTGGGCTGGTGGGGGGACATCAGTTTTTCTCTGAAAAACATTTCTAGTTAAGAAATAGATCAACTCAAGCAGTGAATTGTTGAGTAATAATTCACTGTTTGGAGGTCAGTTGTAAAGTAGATCATATTACGAGCGTGAAGCGGGAGTGATATATCTACTTACAACAGACCGACAAACAGTGAATTATTACTCAACAATTCAATGCTAGAGCTGAACTATTTCAATTCTAACACTCAAAAATGCTGAAAAAGTGTTCTTTTCATTCAAGTTCTCCCAACCTTCCTGCAAGCGCGTTCATGCTCCTGCCAATATTCTTAACTGTATCTAAGATAAATCTACATTTTTATGGCAACTTTAGAAAGAGAAAGAGACGTTACACAGTCTACCTTCTCAAAACGTCTCAAAATTACGTCAGTATTGCCAGTGACGTCAGCAATTAGACTCACACACTCGGAAACAGTGAATTTTTGTGGAATAAAACACGTAAACTTTCCATTGCTTCTATAGGTGTACGTGTTAGAATTGGTGACAAAAACTTGTAAAATTAAACAACCTTGGTGCAGGTCAGAGCTGCCAGCATAAGACCACTCACTATTAGCTATATGGAGTGAGCCATCAGCATGAACCTTGACATGCAACAAGAATGCACATGGCATATGTGAACAGTTAAGGCTGAGACCGGCCTGCATATCCTCTTAGTCTGTTCAGAACTTTTATTCTTTGCACTCACAGGAACAAAACAAGAAGACTTGACTGCACAGATTTACTGATGGGTTTGAATTTATGCACAACTGTCAGCACACTTGTTAAGCCACCACTTTGCATCATATGGCCCAGATGGTCGGGCTTGATAACATTCACCACCCTGTTGTGTACATGTAGTTCCTAAAACAGCTATATCCATATAAAACCAATAAAAAAATGAGCATTTTTTCCTATCTATTCTATTTCTATTCTATCCCATAACCTTACTAGGTCGTTGGGGCACCACAGATGACTTCAAAACAATCCCTTTCCATCTTGTCCTGTCTTCAGCTGCCCTAGTTGAGCTGGCAAAATCCATTCCAGTCCACTCCTTGATATTGTCTTCCCACCTCTTCTTCTGTCTACCTCTTCTTCTTTTTCCTTTCACTGTGCCCTGAAGAATTGTCTTTGCTAAACCAGAAGACCTTGAGACGTGGCCAAACCATCTTAGTTTCCGTTTCTTGACCAGCGTCAGGAGTTCATCATAGTCTCCAATGGCTGCTTGGATCTTCCTGCGAACCTCCTCATTGGTTATATGGTCCTTGTACGAAATGTTCAGTAACCTTCGGTAGCATCTCATCTCAAAGGCCTGCGTTCTTTTCTCTAACTCTGCTGTCAAGGTCCATGATTCACAGGCATACAGAAATATGGAAATGACAAGGGAGCGCATAAGTGTCACCTTTGATCCAAGAGATATGTTGTTATCTCTCCAAATTGGTTTCAGCTTGGCAAGAGCTGAAGTGGCTTGTGCTATCCTTGAGAGAACCTCCTGTTTTGAGCCATCATCTGAGACAACTGCTCCAAGGTATTTGAAGCTGCTTACAGTACCCAGCTTCTGCCCCTTTACCTTGATCTCCCTCTGGATGCCATCTGCGCTGTTTGTCATCAGTTTGGTCTTCTCAGCACTGATCTCCATCTTATACCTTGTGCAGGTCTGGTCGAGACTTTCAACTAGAGCTTCTAGTTCCTGCTCTTCCTCAGCAAGAGCGTCTATGTCATCGGCAAACCGCAGGTTGGTAATATTTCTGCCGCCTATGCTAACCTTTCCGTCATGTTCTTCCAGAGCATCGGACATGATCCGTTCGAGAAAAATGTTGAAGAGGGTGGGTGACAGAAGACATCCTTGTCTTACTCCAACTGTTGTTCTGAACCATTCTCCTGTGCTGCCATTTATCAGGACTGCACTTGTAGCCTTTTCATATAGCTGCTCAATGGTACGAACTAGGTTTGCATTGATATTGTACTTCCTCATGGTGGCCCATAAGGCTGCATGCCATACCCTGTCAAAGGCTTTTTTCCTAGTAGTGTATATTCTGCACTAGTTCATACAAGTAACTCTGTTTATCTGATTTTTCTGTTCCTATTTCAGAACGTCTTGCTGTGGCCCCTATCATTGAGGGTCCAGTCAATCAGACAATAGTTCGTGGGGAGGATGCTGTGTTTGAATGTAAAATTTTAATGAGTGATTCCCAGCCTCTTCTGCAGTGGTTAAAACATAAAGAGATCAATGGTTCATATGTGAATGAAAAAGGGGAACCATATGTTGATGTGTTACAGGTAATACATAGTTTTCTGCTATATCTTATTTTGAAAATTAGTAATAATACAAAAAAAAAATTTAATCATTTGTTTTGGTGCAGGAACCTCAATTTGTACTAATAAATAGTTTAGGGCTATGGATATCTTATAATAGATTATTTTACCAATCAAATTTCGTATTGCTACTGGTTTTGAATTTAAGGGAAAGGTGGTTTGGGGTTGGGTGGGTTGGAGAAGGTGGCGGGTATGCTTATATAGTAGTATTTTAGTGTTTGTAATATTTGTATGAAGTAAAGACCAAGTCAGTAGTGTATAATTATACTTTGGCTTGCATTTCTGATTCATCATAGGATCCTGGCATTTTGATCAAGAAATTTTTTATTGTATTTGTTAACTTTATATTTTCGAAAATATTAATTTTTCCTCCTTTTATACGATGGTGTTGGTAACAGGGTGAAACGGTATGGTATCATTATAGTTGTTGAGAATGCCATTGAATGCCCTTCAGAGAGTCGACTCACTCGCTTGCAGTTGAATGCGTATGATTCGTAGACAAATCCTCGTGTTTATACATGTGTGCATGGAGTGCTAATCGCATCCAGTGGCGTGCCAAGAAGGTCGGAACTTTGTTGTCCTTCTGTGCCGATATTGTTAGTCAAAGCTCTAGATGATGATGGGTTTTCATGATAACTCTTGGATAATCAGCAGAGCTCCAGATAAGAAAGGGTAACAACGATAATTCAGAGATAATTTTTCTTATTCCTTAATAAAAACATACATTGTGACCCCTCATTAGAACCGTCTCAGCGAGACGGTTCTAATGAGGGGTCACAATGTATGTTTTTATGGAAAAATAAGGATAATTATCCCTAAATTATCCCTGTTATCCCTTCTTATCTGGAGCTCTGATCAAGCTAGATAAGCAAAAGCTTTGATGATGATTCTGGGACATCCTCTCTTATTTAGCCATGAAAATATGTTGCGCCCCATATTTAGAACCCTTGTGGTGACTCAGTTCTAATGAGGGGTCAAAACAGGTTTTTTTATGGAGATTTAAAGAAATGATCCCTTTTCTCTCTTAGCTGGAGCTTGGAAATTATCATGAACACCCAACTTTATGTGGAGCCTGTTAGTGTCTTGTGGAGCTCCGGATAACGGGAACTTTAACGAAAAATAAATAATATGTTGTTGATGAAAATAAACAACTTGCTAGTTTCTCATTTCTCTATAGAACATATATTGTGTTTTCTCATTTGAACTGTCCCTCAGCATTACATTTCTGATGAGATACACAGCATATGTTTTATGGAGAGGAACCAGATGAGACTGTCACAACATATTTCTATTAAGAATTTCGTTCTCACTTTCCTTACCTTGAGCTCTGGTATGCACCGTAAGCTGGGAAAATTTGAGCTCTGGTATGCACCGTAAGCTGGGAAAATTTAATGAACACTTATTTTCAAGAATTTGTGTTGAACAAAATATTCAGGAATTTACTCCTTTTTGATTTTGGTAATCGTTCTTCAGATTATTTGATGTCATAATTACTTCAGAACAGTTATATTTATGTGAAACTTTGCAATTGCAAAGTTTCGCGAAAATATAACTGTAACAAATATTCCCAGCTTTACAATATTGTATCAAAATAAGTGGCTTACTATCATGATGAACAAGCCACTCGATAAAGAATGTTAGTAAATCTTTGTTGTTAACATTTTCTCTTCTGTTTTCTCTGTATTATTACCGCAATGTGCGTAAGTATTGGGACACCTAAAATAATTGATTTTCCATTTGTCCCAAATGGAAAATTAATTATATTTAAGTGTCCCAAAATTTAGGCATATTACCGTATATAGAAGTTTTAAGTTTGTCATATAAATACTTAAATTGTCAGTTTGCTGCTTCCTTATTTCTCCGGAATTATTTTCCTGTGTCTCTAGCTTTTTCTGCTGTATCCAAATATTGTTCTGTTCTTTCTATTTTCAGTATCTTTTGTTTGAAATATGTTATATCAAGCTGTTGTGAACCTATTTTGAAATATTTTATTTGCATAATAAGTGTTGTAAATGTAATTACATGTAGTGTATGGAGTATAAGTGCAGTTGATGAAATTTTGATAATTATTAGATTGACAGACGGTTACTTTTGTGTAGAAGTAAGTAAGGCTTAGTGGAAAATAATGTGCAGTTTCTAATGGCGAGTGAGCATGTGACGCATCCGACAAATAACCTTAATCAGAAAAAAATAAAATAATGTGCAGTTTCTAATGGCGAGTGAGCATGTGATGCATCCGACAAATAACCTTAACCAGAAAAAAAAAGAGAAAAAATTGCGGCCCTTTCAGTCAGTGAGCATGTGCTTTAATTCTACAAGATTCACCCATAGTCCAGGATTCTTACAGACATCCTTTTGGTCTAGAACCCAACGTGTTTGTCTGACGTGACATGTTTGTGATTTGCGGAAGCTTAAAGGAAACAACAATGATCAAGACCATTTGAGTTAATCCTTAGAGCTCCTAAAAACAAAATTTATGTAGTTGATTTTGCAAACAGCATGTATCCAGATGAGGTGGCTCTTAATGAGCCACCTCATCAGGATCTACACTGTTTGTCATCTAGTCTTTAAATTTTCAATAGGATCTAGCTTCGACAAAACTTATTGATTTTGTCACCTGCCTTGGTTATTGTGTGATGAGCAACTTTGCCAACAAAATTCCAAGAGAAGGAAAGTGGTTTTCAATAATCGACCTTACTTTAATAAGTTTACTGCACAAAAAGTTAAGAAGCTAATGCAGAAATAGGTTACACATATTTATTACAATAGGTTTTTGGAACTTTAAGATCCTGGACTGTCTCATCAGGGTTTATCTTGCCCATCTAGTTGTTAACAGCATCCCTAACAAATGAGTTGAGATAGAAATCAGTCTGGTTGTTAACAGTACAGAGCTCTAGATAAGAGGGAGTATTTGGTGATAATTAGGGATAATTTTTGTTAATTCTGCATAGAAACATATGTTGTGACCCCTCATCTGAACCGTCTCAATGAGACGGTTCAGATGAGGGGTCACAATATATGGTTTCGATGAGAAATGAGAAAAATTATCCTTAATTATCATCAAATACTCCCTCTTATCTAGAGCTCTGCAGTATCTTTAATATATGAATTGAGATATTGTTAACAGCATCCCTAACTTATGAGTTGAGATAGAAATCCCATAAAAGAAAGATGAATGCATAGACATGATCAGAAATTTTCCAGATTAACTCAAAAAGTACCAAAAAAATCAAATAGCTGAATTTGCAAACAGCGTATATCCAGATGAAGCCACCTCATCTGATTTTAAACTGTTTGACTTCAGTTTTGTATGAATCTTCAATATGATCTAGCTTGGACAAAACATTTTGTCACTCTATCACCTATTGCTAGAAATTCTCCCGGTTTGGGAGGCAATAAATCCTTGAAATAATCTTGTGGTTTTCAGCTAGCTGTCATCATTATCTAATACCACTTTCCACAGTTAATTATTCTCCAGATGTCCCAGTATCAAATTTAACACTTTATGCATCCAGCAAATTCCATTTTATTTTATTTATAAAAAAGTAAAAAAGGGCAGGTATTTTTGTCACCCGACTTAGGGGTAGGGGGAGGGGGACTATAGTAATGACCTATGTCTATCCGTGCGTGTGCGGGTCCCTTGTCCCTTGGTAAATGTGAATCCGTCCGTGTGTCCATGCATCTGTGCGTCAGTCCGTCCCAAATCTTGTGTCTGCAACTCCTCCTACACGCCTCATCCGATTTTCTTGAAACTTTGCAGGGTTTCTCACTCTGGTATAAAGATGCGCAGAGCGCATGCGGTTTTGGATTTTCAATCATTTTTGACAGAGTTAAAGCCCTTTTGGACTTTCAAATAAAAAGTTTGTGTCTGCCTCCTCCTCGACGCCTCTTCCATTTTTTTTAAACTTTGCAGGGTTTCTTGCTCTGGTATGAAGATGCGCATGTGGTTTTGGATGTGGTTTTGGATTTTTGATTCAATCCTTTTTGAAGGAGTCACAGCCCTTTTGGACCTAGAATTTGTGTTTTCAACCCCTTCTAGACGCCTTTTTTGAAACTTTGCAGGTTTTCAAGAGCAATAAGAGCAACACCCCGCTTTTCAGTCCCACGATATGTATACTATGTTCAAGATTCTAGTTTTATTAATTTCTGAGAAAAACTCTCACACAAACTTTCAATGTTAACATGCAACATAGGGACAGAAAGAAAAATGAATAAAAATTAGAAGAATAATAGCTATGAGCATGAGTCTCAATCCCACAACACAATCACTCATTCTGCATATATATATTGAACAAAAAAAGAAACGTTACAGGGTTTATAAATGAATTTTTAGCTAAAGAACAATATTTCCAAAAAATTACTACGTTATTTTCTCACATGAAAGACTTCAGACAACCTTATGAACTAATCAGTTTTCGTTTGCATCAGTCGTTACAGAATTATTCCAATTTGACTGCAAACACCACAGTCAGTGTGAAACGCTTAGTGCGCATGCGCAAGCGCTTAAATTTTTACACTTTCGGAATTGCCTTATGACCGCCAAAAAGAAACCCTGTGAACCTTATGACACCTAACCAGCAGTTCAAAGAAATAAGATGTTAAAGATTTTGTGTCGTTGAAATTGCCTCCCTTGCAATTAAAAGTATAGCAAATCATTTACTCCAATTAACCAGTATGTTTCAAGAAAGTTTTCAAGTTTAATTCATGGATCTTTTTCCAGTTTCTCCAGACAATGGTTCACGATGAAAAAGTTTGATCAAGCTGGTTAGTTGTTCGTGGAATACCACCTTGCACTGTCTATGGGATTTTCAGTGCATAGCATGAATATCTGAGTCAAGAGGCATGAAAAGCGGTATTCAAAGCCTTGCGTTTCGCTGATTAACCCTTTGGAAACGGCGATTGGACCATTTTTGTAACAACTAGTGTCTTATAAACATCTCAGAAGTGACTGGCTCACATGGGTTGACAACTTGAGTGAATACGCGTCTTCATAAAGCACCTCAAAATAGCACTTTCAAATCCTTACCCCTCATTGACTCAAATTAATCTGGAGACATTAGCTTTGCAGTGTTTGCGGTGATATTCATTTTTCTGAACTCTGAATACTTTTTGTCAGTTAACCATAAAATAAAATTGGCAAAATCTTAATTCATTTCTCAGAAAACTGTGACACAAATTTACCCTGAAAAGACAGAAAAATAAGAGCATCGAGTCCAATTCTTAATCCCATGATACAACTCATTGTTCATATGTATACCAAGGTGGAAACTGTGACAGAAAAAGTCTTGCAGAATTACGAAGTTACGGAATTACGGACAGACGAAATCCAGTACAGCCCCACTTTTTCAAAGCCGGGCTATAAATACTGATCTACAGTATTTCTTCTCATAAACATATCTGGGCATTGCAATTTACAAGTCCTTTAAACAGATTTCTGGAGACACAGTTTGGACCAAAAAAGCCAGTCTAATGGTCTTAAGCGAGCTCTGTTAGAATTTGGTCATTCTTTTTACTGAAAAAGTGAGTGGGGTGTTTATTAGACAGGAGTGTTTATTAGAAAAAAATGGTATGCATAGCAAGTATTTTTGTCTCTGAAAGTTGGAACATAAATATCATTTCTGAGAATAGTGACATCTTTCTGCAAAAAATCATATTTTTGTATACCATATTAATCCTATTAAAGGCCCCGGTGGCGTTGCATTTTAAGAAAGGGGACTGGGGTGTATTAAGAGCCTAAAAAGTGGTAAATGGCCTCTGCTCAAATACATCTAATAAATACAATTAATGGGAATGGATATGCATTCAGATAAAGAAGTTCTATTATTTTTCTTTTTTGACCCTTCTCACTATGGGTCAACTCTTAAAGGAAAGAATTTGCTTCTCTAGGAGCAAATTCTTTCCTTAAAAAGTGAACCCCATTTGGCAGAGCTGCGTCATACAGAGAAACTATTAGGAATTCATGTAATTCTTCTTTGTAAAATTGGTGGAAAACATGGAGATTGGCCATTCAACACAGTGTAACATTATTTTTGGAATAGATGCAGGGGGCATTTATTAGTATAACTTAAATATAATTTTCTTAACCCATTTATGCCCAATGAAATGCACTGTCCTAATTAAACAGATGAATCCATTTGTCAATTAAAGGCTGTCTGGTCAAGTTTATTTTTATCATTTTATTTCATTTTAAGGAAAAATACCCATTTGTCTTATGCGAATGGCATAGATCTGTTATGCAGAAGCTGATCGAGGTCAGCACGAGGGCGACAACATATGTATTGAGAAGAAATTAGAAACATATCTCACACATATATATCTACAGCCCTAAAGTTAATACTGAAAAACCCTTGCTGAAAATGTGTACAAAACGTTAATTGAAACAGACAGACAGGCCAAAATGCCTTAATCTTTCACTATCTTCTTTTGCGGTTACAGTCAAGTTTTAATGATAATTTATTAGACATGCTAACAGATTGTAGAAAAGAGCTTTTCTTATGAAATCTTTGCAATGGGTGATAGAGTGTTGTGGGGAATTAGCAGGTGTAAAAAGTTTTGCTGCTTTTGATTAGGATAAACCTCAGTTACTGAGACACCTTAGGGCATGGCTCTAAATGTTTTTGTATGGGACATTTTTGAAGCCTCAGCCCCATCAGGAGAATGATGTGATGTAAAACTGTTGGCATTTTAACAAATTGTGCAAATCCTGGTCAGACAGTTTACCCAGACATGCATGTCTCAGTACTTCGAGTTTTATAATAAACAGATAACTAGACAATGAAAAGTTTGTTGGGCTTGTTAGCAAAATAAATGAGCCGCGACATGAGAAAACTAACAAAGTGGTTGTGCTCCCAGGGCAGACTCAGATCAGCTTGGGCATCTGCCTAGTTAGATCAGACTCTTAGCTTAGCCGTTAAAGTGTAGCTAAGGCTCTGGTTTTGTTGTGTCATGGCTCAAATATAGGTAGACATTAAGGCAAACCACAAGAAGAGATGCATTTCCGCATGAACAAACCAGATGATATTTGGCATAGATTTCATATGTTGCTCTCTAGATTACTATGCTGCTGCAGAGAGAAGACTTCGACCAGCTACTGCAGAGAGAAGACTTGGACCAGCATGCACAAGCTGATCCATGTCTTCTCTCAGCTTGTGCAGGCTGATCTGGTCCTCTCTCTTCAACAAACTATCAAAAAGTGGGTATAGATAATTCAAACTAGGATGAAGTAGTGTGCAGGAACATACCATTTCATGTGGCGTGGCTCTTGCACAGGCAAAAAACAATTGAAGCCAAGTGCAGTTTAAGATACCGCTAATGATACAATACAATCATATGATGAAATAAACGATATGTCAGATAATTCTAACATCAGATAATTCTAACACTAACATATGCATTTGTACTGCAGTAGATAGAGATTAACTTGATAATCAGAATACTGAAGCTGGAATTTTGTGATGAAAATTTAGCTTTTCACAACGAAAATCAAGCAATTTCACAATGTGGATAACTCACGATACCTTAGGATAGAAAACGCATAAGTTTGCATGATATCAACCTTGATAACCATAATACCAGATCAGTCTCACTTTTTGAATGAAATATGAGCTACGACACGAGAAAACCAAAAAATGTGGCATGTGCGGCAGTCGATGACTCAGATCAGCCTTGGCATGCACCCTGTCGGATCAGTCTTTGCTGTCGGCATGGAGGTAACTTAGACCCTTAGCTACCCTTTAGGCACACAGCAATGATTTTGATCAGACTGGGCAGATGCCCAGGCTGATCCAAGTCTTTGCAGGGTGCTCATGCAACTGTATTGGTTTTGTCATGCCTCAGCTCACTTTATGACCCTTCATTAGTTTGACCTCACTAGAAGGTATGGTGTAGCCCCTCCTCTGCACCACCTCAGCAGATTAGGGACCGCTATGTAGAGGCTTTATGATCGTTTTTGTCTCAGGACTAGCAGAATTCAAGATAGGTCGAGACAGGTCTGTGGAATTCTTGTTTTTGGGGAATAAATGGAAATTATGTCAAAATGATTAACAAGGAGCGGTAGAACATTTGACAGAGTCTTCACTTAGTTTCTTATAATATTACTGGAGGTGACATTATTATATCAAATTATTTTATGATTCCATTTTCAGCTATCTTTAGTTGTATCTTCGTGAAATATTAAGAAAAAAGTAATAACTGAGATATTTATCATTGTTCCGCCTTTTAAACTCTGATATTATTTTCAGATATAATTTTGTTAGTTAACTTTGCACTATTCTTGATAGATTGATGATGTGCTATATTGAATAAATAAGTGTAGAAAATTGGTGGCTCATGAATAGCTACCGAACAGAATGTGCAAAAAGGCAAGACTCATTTCCGTGCAGGCTGATCAGAGTCTCTCCTTTTGGCATGTACAATCTATGAACCCTGAATTCTTAAATGAAAAGTAAAAACTGATCAGTTTGCACAAACATGCTGGCATTCCTGATTTTAGGATTTGCTAGATGTGCATGGTGTAAGGTCCCATTTTCATGTAAAGCCAATTACATATGTTGCGGCTTATTAGACTGTACCACTGGGGATTGATATTTTGTAAAACTGTTAGCTTAGCTCAGTAACAGACAGTGCAGACCCTGATTAGACAGTTTCAAAAGAAGCAGACTGATTTGGGCCTGCATTGTATGCTGTGATTGTTTTGTCATAAAGAGGTATTTCAGACCCTCCATTTTTTCAGAGGGTGGCAACTTTTGTGACATCTTGACTGGGGAGTAAGTTCTTAGAAAAAAATTGTGTACAGGGAGCAAATTCTTCCCTTTTTAAGTGGGCCCTAATTGAGAAGGGCAGCGAAAATGAAGACAGCAGCTTTGCTTCCCTATGATGTGCAGCTATTTACCTTAATGGTTTTCTACTTTTTTAATGAGAAAAAACATCTTACTTAAGTTCTTTGAAGTTCGGCATACTTAGAGCTTGTGTATAAAAGCAGGCAGTAGTATTTATTTTAGACACAAAAATTTAAAATGCAGACAATTTCTCCTGTTAGGCCAGACATCTAATTGAAGAGAGCATGGAATTGGCAGAAAGTCCTTGTTAAAAGAACAGAATTGAAATTTTAGAATAATCACAGTCAAAATATCAGTGCTCCAGATAAGAAGGGGTAATAGAGATAATTTAGGGATAATTATCCATATTTCTCCATAAAAACATATTTTGTGACTCATCATTAGAACAGTCTCGTCGAGACGGTTCTAATGAGGGGTCACAACATATGTTTTTGTTGAGAAATAAGAAAAATTACCTTTGAATTATCCTCATCTGTAACTCTGAAATATGTAGATCAGTCATGAATGGATGACGAATGTACAAGTGCAAATAGGTTAACATTACTACATTAGACTATAGATAGGGTATTTATTCAGCTATAGAATGGGGTTTTTCCCTCTCAGTCTCTAAAACTACCCCAAATATCTAAATCAGTCTTATAAAATTCTTCTGTAAGATAGGTTTATCCTTTCAAAACAATCTAAAAAATCTAGATCCATCTTAAAAGATGGATCTAGATTTTGGGATTGTTTTGGAAGGAATTATTAGATAGGTCTAGACTTTTGGGATTGTTTCAGAAGGGAGTAACCAAAGAAATACGTTACTAGAAATGTGTTTACATTTTTGTAGTAAATAACAACTTCTTCATAATTGCAGCAATCAGGATGGGAGAAAACAATTGATGACCCTCAACGTTTGATTCTTCCAAACGTGACAGAGAAAGATGAGGGCTGGTATACTTGCCTTGTGGCCAACACGATTGGAATGAATTATGTCAGTGCATGGCTCACTGTTGTCAATGGTAAGAATTTAAGATGAATGGACTTGATTTGTGATATTGGGGTTTACAGAACATTTGATAGTATTTCAGGCCTAGCGGAAATGGGTGAAATCATGATTAGGATGAGGTAACCAAAAAGCAGGACATAAATATGAGACCTCTGGTAGAAATGCGGTAAAAAGGATTCTTACAATTTGGCCAACAGCGATAAGAAAAACTGTAAATACAGGAATAAGCACAATGTTTGACCCGGTAGCTCAGTGGGTTAAGCTCTGGCCTACTGATCCTACTTCTTTCCTACCGTAAATGGGGTTCCATTGCACACAGCCTTTCATTATCATCCTCCCATCATCCTGATATAACTGATATACTGTTGAAAAGGACGTAAAATTACAAGTCAAGTCACAACATTTGAACCATTTCATATTTGTCTCCAGTAATGTGGAATGCAGCATTTCAGATAAGAGTAAGGGATGCTTTGATTCAGAACTTGTTCAGTCACCACCTTAATGCGCCAAAAAGCAGACGACCAAATTTACGTCTGCAGAATTTCAAAAAATCTTTCATCCAAGCGATATCATACTGAGAGTTTGAACACTAGAGGGCAAACAGTGTAGATTCAGATGAGGTGGCTGATGATGAGCCACCTCATCTGGATCTAAACTGTTTGCCAATTCAACAATTTTAATTTTTGGCACTTTAAGGGTTAAATACCTCAGACTAAAACACATGCAAGCTCTGTTTTTGTGACTTCCTCTGCAGGCACGACATCAAAATGATGTTGTAATGACGTTGATGCGACGTCGTTGTCGCTTTGACATTCTTACACCATTTCGATGTCATGTGTCTGCTGGGCTGTATACAGAAATTCTTAAATGTTTTTTTTATATTTTGTTACAGATACAAGTCAGCTGAATCGAGTAAACAATAGCACAAATGCAACCGAATTAATTGGCAAACTTCATGAGGAAGAGAATGCTGCACATAAACATACACTGGTGTACATTGGTGGCAGCTGCGTGTTTGTTCTGATTCTTATCATCATTATCATAGTGGTCATTGTCAAGATGAGACGGTCCTCCATCCACATGTTGAAATATACTAACGTGAAGAGAGTTATTGTTATGAGACCAGTAAGTCAGAGGTTTTAGAAAACTCTAATTGGTATGAGACCAGTAAGTCAGAGACTCTTATTGATATTAGACCAGTAAGTCAGAGATTTTAGAAAACTCTAATTGTTACGAGACCAGTAAGTCAGAGATTTTAAAAAAACTCTAATTGTTATGAGACCAGTAAGTCAGAGACTCTTATTGTTATGAGACCAGTAAGTCAGAGATTTTAGAAAACTCTAATTGTTATGAGACCAGTAAGTCAGAGATTTTAGAAAACTCTAATTGTTATGAGACCAGTAAGTCAGAGATTTTAGAAAAGCTAAAATTGATGAATTAGAATTTATGATGAATATTCTAAAACATATAGTGGAACAGAAGTACTGAATATGCAACATGTTCGAGTATTGGAACATGTTTTGTTTTGTGTGTCTGTTGATTTTCTCAAGTACATGAATTTTTCATCTTATTTCAGAACGACCTGTATTATCCAAGTTACGACCAAGCAACCCAGCCATTAGTAATTCCACAAGTCCGGATAGAGAACACAGGACGTAGACGGCGTCTCTCCTCTGATTTCACTACGGCATCAGAATATGAATTACCCCTGGATAGCAAATGGGAATTTCCAAGAGAAAGGTAAAGGAAAATACATCTGTAGCTTGTAAAAAGTCTAAAAACTGGGACACATTACATAAAGGCAACTCTCGATATCTCAAACACTGATATCTCATATCAAAGAATATAGTTTGGACTGATTTTCTATTTTTATCTACATTTCAGCTTATGTTATGTCTAACTACTGATATTTCAAAGTAAATTTTCTGGTAACAGAAAATTTACTTTGAGATGTCAGTAGGTTAGATGAACTTTTGGCTTTGAGATATCAAGAGTTGAAAGGGTGGTTGGGTGGTGCAATGGTGCTGGGGATAACTTCCAGTGCCGGAGCGCCCTACTGATTTGGATGATAGTAGGGCAAGGGCCTTCTGTGCTTGCAGTTGGTGCGGGTGGAGATTGTTCGCACATTTTTTCTCTCGTCTATCATTTCTCCTCTTTCTCCCTCACAGGGAAACGGCCCGATATAGACTGAAATACTGTCTCAAAGGGCCGTTAAACCCAAATCAATCAATCAATTAAGAGTTGACTGTAATTAATGTTATTGTCCTAAACTTTGAACAGTATGGTTTTTCAATGCAGAAATGCACCTCAAGATGATGGAATGGCAAACAGTGTAGGCCCTGAACCGACAGCTCCCTCATGAGTTTGCATACAGACTTAGATTCACTGTTGGTACAAGAAAGCAAATTATACTCTGGATGATTTTGTTCGAGACATAGGTGTTACATTTCTCTTTTCTGAATGCTTTGGCTGCATGAACTTTTGTGGAGTTTTCTTGTTTAGCATCTGTGATAATGTGCTGACAGGTGATACACAGTCTTCAAAGGAAGGCAATACACAGTCTTCCAAGGAATTTTTGTTCAGAATAGGTCTGGCTTAGGTTTGTTGTGGTAACAGAACTGAAAAGAATTTAAAAACGTATTGCTTGTTAATTGGCTAATCTTAGGTGAATCCAGATGAATCCTAGCAGTGTTAAGCTTCTAAGATGGAGGTTATAACTGTGCTGAAGCAGATTCTTAAATACCTGTGTAGTACTAATATTTGGTTTGAGTGACAGGCAAGAAATGAACACTTACTGTGAGCCTTCAGAAATATATTTTCTCTGGGAAAATTGATGACATGCAGTAATTAAGTGATGCTGTCTACTAGAATCAGTAAATCACTACTTCAGGTAAACCAAATGTTGTGGGAAAGAAATTCAGGCTTTTGAAATTGCACCACTTGCCTTAGAATGCAAGTGTCTGATTTTGTCATCCTAATTACTTGAAAAACACCAAAAGTTAATTTTATCATACTATCTAGAAAGGGAAAGCATAATGAAAACGGGTTTCATGTGCAGATAAATATTCTCATGCTCAAGGTAAAGGTCACAAGTCAGGTCTAAGGGCTTTCAGAAGCATTTGTTACAGCAGATTTCTTCATCTCCCCCCCCCCCCCCCCCCAACACCCTTTCTCCTCATAGTCATATGTTGTGGACATTGGATCAGTTAGTGTAACATTGGTTACTCATGGAGGAGGGAAGAATTAGCTCGTAGGGAGCAAAAATTGAAGGCAGAGTTGCTTCCTCTGGATGTGTATCCATTCACTGTACCTCTAAAATATAGTGGTTCAGATAAGAAGGGGTAACAGAGATAATTTAGGGATTATTATCCCTATTTCTCCACAAATGTTTTCTTTGAGAAATAAGAAAAATTATCGTTGAATTATCCTCAGTACCCCCTATTATCTGGAGCTCTAAAAATGTTGGCTTGTTTGGTGCTATAGGTAATAGCTCCCATCAGAAAAAAATATAATGCAGATAAATGGATTGGTGTGACATTGTGATGATGGATGGGCTAGTTTCCTACCCCATTAACACTTCACCCTTGTCTGAAGGGTGAGGGTAAATTTTGATAAATGATAGAAAACTGCTTCACTTATATGTTGAGGCCTCCATTAACCTACTGTACTCACATGTATCATACAAGTTCATATGCTCAATTAGTGGTTATGCAAATTATGTCTGAAGGTGCACATGGTGTATGGGTACAGCTTCATGGTTTTCCATTTTCATAAAGGGGAAGAACTTTACTGACTTCCTGTTTGCTTTCATGGTCAAGATAGCCATTCCAAAATGGGGTCTACACTTAAAGGAAAGAATTTGCTCCTGGCGAAACAAATTCTGTAAGAGTTGGCCCCTTTTCAGAAGGGAGGCACTCCTGAAAATGGCAGAGTTGCTTCCCCTAAATAGTGCCCATTTAATTTATCTGAAGGGGCATTCTGATCAGGGTTCACATGGCCCACTTGGGTGTTATTGCTCAGTACTTACATGAGTTACAGCACTTGCAGTCTTTGTTTTCGTAATGTATATCTTCATAACCTTATTGAACTGATTCCAAAAGTTCCTGAAATTCCAAACTGTTACTAAAGATTAAGATCACATTTCCCAGATGATAATTATGGTATTTAAAACACTTATTTGTAATAAACACAAATTACTAAGTGATTTAAATGAATTTGACCATTTCCAGGGGAGGTAATCCCTATCAGGAAGAATTTGTCTTCCATTTCAGTGGGGTCTATTCTTAAAGCAAAGAATTTGCTCCCATAGGAGCAAGTTATTTCCTTTTGTGATAATGGTAGATTTGCTCATACTGTATTCGACCCAATTATCGCACATGCCCCTATAAGCTCACATCCTGGTGATTTATGAGGCATATGACTATAAGCGCACATATTTTTGATGGCTTGTGCCTTTGTTTGCTATATACAGAGCTGAAAAGTGCTACTTTTCATTTTAGTAAAGCTTCTCTATCCTTCTATGATCATAAGCAGCTTTTCTCCAATGCTTAGCCATTAAATTTGTTTTCTTCAATATATAATAAATCCTTGAAATGTGCGCTTATGAAAAAGAAAATTTACTACAAGTATTTGCTGCCGTTTTGAAAAAGTTAAGCGCACAGGGTGCTAAAAGGGTTGATTACGGTATACCATAACTTTTAACTTTTTCTTCTGTAGGTTAATCCTTGGTGAAGAGCTGGGGTCAGGGGCCTTTGGCATGGTGAGACAGGGCAGTGCTATTGGTATTAACAATCGAAATGATTCTACAACAGTGGCTGTGAAAATGTTAAAAGGTTTGTATCATGCTTTCTATACTAGATTTTGGTGGTTGGTTGCCATTGGTTTAACAGTATTTCATAAAACATGAGAATTTCATTGGCTCCAACAGGCTTGGAACCATGAGAAGTAGTTCCAGCCAAGGGTAGTTCTAGCCATCCAGGGTTAGTTTCTATATAGATTGACCTCTCGGGACAAAGGAAAGAGTTCTAGCCAGGCAGGGTTAACAAGCCATTGAAGTTCTACTGTATATCAAATTATCTCCTAGGGAGGGGCTTTCAGTATTTCAGACAAATATTGAAACATCTCACAGAGAGACAGAGAAAGAAAAGAAAAGGATATACAGGATGAAAAAAGGAAAATAGTCCCATATACAGCATCTGCTCTGTATACACAATAGGGAAAATATATGACAAAACTTACTGTCTGTAGGGTATACTTGCCATTTTTGAGGCATGTAACAAACATTATATTTCTGTTACAGAGGATGCCACCGATAGAGAGATGTCAGATTTAATGGTGGAAATGGAGATGATGAAAATAATCCGAGGACATAAAAATATCATCAATTTGCTTGGTTGTTGTACTCAAAATGGTAAGATATCTTAAACATTTGAAAGTGCTTTCAAAATTCTGGATCAGTCCATATTTGGTTAAAAAAAATTTGATATATAGGAAAGTTGGGTAAATTCGGACAGCAGATAAATTCGGACAGTGACATTATTTTCTTTATATGTCAGTTGTTTGGAATTAAAACAAACTTTACTTGGCAAACACTGAAAATCCGGATGAGATGGCTCATTATGAGCCATCTCATCTGGATTTTCACTGTTTGCAATGGTATGTCCGAATTTACCCGCTGTCCGATATTACCCGACTCCACTCTATGAATGTTTGTATCATGAAACCTATTGGATTTGCTATTCAAGTACAGCAGTCTACAAGTATTATACAACACCAGCCATGCTAGCATAACAGATTTGAGGGGCAACATGGCAAAACCAACGAAGTGGTAAGTGCACCCAGCGCACATTCTGCTCAGCCTGGGAATCCGCTCAGTCTATTCAGAGTCTTTGCTTTGCACTTAAAGAGTAGCTAAGGGTTTAAGCTAGCTCCAGGCAGACAGCAAAGACTCTGATCAGACTGGGCAGATGCCCAGGCAGATCTGAGTCTTTGTTGGGCACAAATGTCACTTTGTTGGTTTTGTCGCTGCTCATATTTCAAAAGTGATCGCAGAAATTGAATAAACTGAAAGTGGCTGTGTTTGCATGCTTAAAGCAATTAGTGACTTGGTCAGTTTCATTTTAAAGTAGTTTGAAAGTTGAGATGAGATACTGAGCTTTATGTAAGAAAGAGAATTTCATGTCATTGTTGATGACAATAACCTTTTCCTTGATACTCTAACAATAGTCTGTCATGCATGATATACTCAGTGAAAGTCTAGAGTCAGTAGCACAGATGTTGTAAGATCAGTTGACTTACGATTTTGAACTCAGCTAAATTGTGTGAATGAGTTTTGGCAATTATAGGCTTATTATGTCCCCCCACCAAAGGTGAGGGGGGACATATTGTTTTCAGTGCAGTTCCCGGTGCGTCGGCGTCGGCGTCGGCGTCCCACTCTTGTATGCGCGATATCTCTTGAACCAATTGATGGAATTTCACCAAACTTGCATGGATATATCATTGGGACAGGGCTAAGAGCTGATTAGATTTTGGTGACCTTGACCTCATTTTCAAGGTCACAGGAGAACTTAAATGGCGTGAAAATTTCTTGTATGCACAATATCTCCTGAACCAATGGATGGAATTTCACCAAACTTGCATGGATATATTATCGGGACAAGCTTAAGAAGTGATTAGATTTTGGTGACCTTGACCTCATTTTCAAGGTCACAGCGGGACTTAAATGGTGTGAAAATTTCTGGTATGCATAATATCTCCTGAACCAATGGGTGGAATTTCACCAAACTTGCATGGATATATCATTGGGACAAGCTTAAGAGCTGTTTAGATTTTGGTGACCTTGACCTCATTTTCAAGGTCACTGCAGGACTTAGCTGACAATTTCTTGTACCCACGATATCTCTTGAATCAATGGATGGAATATCACCAAACTTGCATGGATACATCATTGGGACAGGTTTAAGAGCTGAGAAGATTTTGGTGACCTTGACCTTATTTTCAAGGTCACTGAAGGACTTAGATGACAATTTCTTGTAACCACTATATCTCCTGAACCAATGGATGGAATTTCACAGAACTTGCATAGATACATCATTGGGACAAGCTTAAGAGCTGATAAGATTTTGGTGACCTTGACCTCATTTTTAAGGTCACTGAAGGACTTAGATGACAGTTTCTTGTACCCATGATATCTCGTGAACCAACAGATAGAATTTCACCAAACTTGCATGGATACATGATTGGGACAGGTTTAAGAGCCTATTAGATTTTGGTGACCTTGACCTCATTTTTAAGGTCACTGGAGGGCTTTGATGACAATGTCTTGTACCCACTTTGGATGGAATTTCACCAAACTTGCATGGATACATCATAGGGACAAGTTTTAGAGCTGATTAAATTTTGGTGACTTGACCTCATTTTCAAGGTCACTGGCAGACTTAGATGACAGTGTCTTGTACTCACTATATCTCCTGAACCAGTGGATGGAATTTCACCAAACTTGTATGGATACATCATTGGGTCAACTTTCAGAGCTGATTAGATTTTGGTGACCTTGACTTCATTTGCAAGGACATAGTCATCTATGAAGGATATCTTTAGAACCAGTGGATGGATTTTCTCCAAACTTGCCTAGTGTTTTAATTGCACAGTTTTTTTATTCATAAGTGGGGGACTGGAATTGGGCTGGTGGGGGGACATCAGTTTTTCTCTGAAAAACATTTCTAGTATTCTGCTTGTCTTGAATGATTTTTATTGTGTTCATCATAATGTTTTTAGCTCACCTGAGCCAGTACCTTAGATAAGCTTTTGACCCAATTGGGTATTTACCCACTCACTTTTCATCCAATTGGGTATTTACCCACTCACTTTTCATCCAATTGGGTATTTCAGTTTTGAATTGGGTATTTGAAATTTCAAAGGGCTAGTGAATTGGGTATCCACACATTTCAGATTGGGTATTTTTTGGATGAGATACTGTCTTTTTAACAGTATTTCATCATATTGGCATTCCAAGTAATGCTGATATCTAAAATGGTTTTAGGTTATTTCATACCCCTAAAATCCAGTCTAAAATCACAGCTTCACAGGGTTTCTCTATCATGTTTTATTGCAAAGCAGGGTCAGGTGAAAAAGGGTCTGAAGAAATGGGTTAAAAAAATGGGCTCAAAAAAACTAAGTCCAACCCTAAAAAAAATGGGCATAGGTTCCCCTGTATTTTGTACATTTTTATTCATCCCCCACCCACTACCATAGCTAGGCCATTATAAAGTTTGGGCAAGAATGAGAAGAAAGAGGAAAAGGTGGGTGGAGTACAATTTGGCTCATAATGACTAAGTGTCCATGTCTAAATGCACTGCATTCTCCCCTATGTTACCTTAGACAGTTAACAAAACAAATACATACCTAAATGTCCTGTCAATTTCCTCCGTCAGACAACCCCCCCCTCCCGGTGAACTCCACGGATTTGCATCAATCTCAGGATGTGTTCTGGAGGATCCTAAATCCGGATTTATCCAGAATTTTATCACCCAGCATTTGATTTCAAACAACTTACAATGTGCAAATGAAAACAGAAGAGAGGATTACCGAATGCACGCTACTTTCACTTTCAATTTTGCCGACGAGCTGCTTTGCGATTGGAGTGCCACTGAGAATGCATCATCGCATGTATTTATAGGGTCAAGAATGATATCATTCACTATGGATGTTGGATAAAACTTAGACAGGCTCTGATATCCAATTATTTGTTATTCTGTGCATGGCCCTTCGCTTTTTCTCTGTGTTGAGGGCCACGCCATATTGTTGTTGTGTTGTTGTTCATAGAGTCCCGCCGTTGATTTGTCGGCGCACCCGTATAACCGGTAAAAGTGTTTATCAATGATAAGAGTTTTAAATTAAACTAAAGTTTCCTGCACCAATGAATAATCCACCACCACTTATATACACATACACAGTGTCAAAGTTTCCTGCACCAATGAATAATCCGCCACCCTGAATATACACATACACAATAAGAACGATGTCAATAACCTCCACCAAAGCACTTTCCGGAGATCAGATGTTGAGTCTACTGAAGCTTAGGGAGACCTTGAATGGCCTTGCAGAGGGTTTTGTGTGATAACCAGTGTCCTGCTTGGCACTCCTTGCTGCAGTACTTAATAAATCTGCAGCCTGTACAGCGTCTCAGGTCGACTTTATTTCCTAAGGAATAACAGTTTGCACAGTAGTCGGGGGAGTTATCATCTGGTTCTGTATAACAATCCAAAGCTGACAACTCTTTTTCCGAACTCAAAACAACAGGTATCTCAGGAGAGTGAACCAGTTCATTTAAATCACTTTCAGTGGATAAATCCAACTCAGGATCCAATTGACTGGAAATGTGTTTACAGGCATCAGAAGAATCCAAATCTGTATGAATGGAATTTTCCTGTTCAAGAATGGTATCCTCTGGCTGTCGCCGGGCGTTCAGAGAAGAAGTTTGGGCAGAGTTCTTCTTTTTCCAGAACTTCAGTCGTCGTGCACGATCCCTTGCAACAACTGATGGGGATTTATGTTTCCGCTTTGGTCTTTTCAGTGGGGCGTCATCGGTAGAGTTGTCCTGATGATTTCCTTGCTGACATCCGAAAGCAGAGTGACCGTCCTTCAATGGCGTGACATTTTTGGCGGCAAACGTCCTGATCACGAGCGAGAATCCCTTCGAGTTTCTGGTTAATTTCCAGGAAGCTGTTGGGTCATCCCTGTCCAGAACGTTGATGCAATCCAAAAGAGTTTGGGGAATCACACTGGGAAGCGGTTTATCCGATTTGTCCATGGTTTTTCACCAAAAACTTCTTGGCACTCAAAAGCGTGTCATCCATTTCCGACGGTTATCCGGGCATCCACTGTGTATTGTGTCTTGCCTTTACACACAACTGGTTTCCCGTATACATCACTCGGATTACATTCATTGCACATGACGCGGAGAACCAGCGCAAAGTCGTAGAATTTCACGTTGTATAATCAGTTCTCATCCCGCTGGAGAAACACCGTTACGCTCCGGCGAATCACCGAATTGCGTAAAGGAGATTTTAATTGCGTTTCTTTACCCTAAAAAATGATTTTAATTGCGTTTTCAAACATTCAAATTGCGTAAATACGCGGATACGCAGCTTATCTAAGGTACTGCCTGAGCCGAAGGCTCAGAGGTGAGCTTATAGGATGGGAGTCGAGCCGTCGTCCGTTAGTGCGTGCGTGCGTGGGTGCGTCAACACTTTCAAACATAAATATCTCAGAGACCAGTGGGCCGATCGCAATCAAATTTTATCTGAAGCATCATTTGGGTGGGGGAAAGGCTGCATTAGGTTTTGGTGCCGATCAGCTCAGAACTCTGGTTTCCATGGCAACAGATAGCCCCCATAGGGTTATAATGGGGAAAATGGCGTCATCACGTTTTCTCGACTGCTTTTGATTAGATCCGTATCATACTTGCAGGTAATGATGACATACACAAGAGCTTGGATGAGTTCGAAATTTGGCCGGATTCGAGCACAGACTACAGAGTTAGCTGCCCTTGAGCGTTTGAAAAAAATCCCATTGGGTTATAATGGGGAAAATGGCGTCATCACGTTTTCTCAACTGTTTTTGCTTAGATCCTTATCATACTTGCAGGTAATGATGACATACATAAGAGCTTGGATGAGTTCAAAATTTGGCCGGATTCGAGCACAGACTACGGAGTTAGCTGCCCTTGAGCGTTTGAAAAAAATCCCATAGTGTTATAATGGAGAAAACAACGTCATCACATATTTTTAGAAAAACTTTGTCATCGCTCTATTGCCTACATTTCTCAACAGATTTTAAAATAACTTCACACAAATGTAGGGCATGACAATATCTCGAGTAAGTTCGACTTTCTGTATGCTGCGCCCAAGGTCAAGGTCACTGTGGCTATTTTTAGAAAAACTTTGTCAGCGCTCTAGCACCTACATTTCTCAGCAGATTTTAAAATAACTTCACACAAATGTAGGGCATAACAATATTTCGAGCAAGTTCGACTTTCAGGATGCTGCGCCCAAGGTCAAGGTCACTGTGGCTATTTTTAGAAAAACTTTGTCAGCGCTCTAGCACCTACATTTCTCAGCAGATTTTAAAATAACTTCACACAAATGTAGGGCATGACAATATCTGGAGCAAGTTCGACTTTCTGGATGCTGCGCCCAAGGTCAAGGTCACTGTGGCTATTTTTAGAAAAACTTTGTCAGCGCTCTAGCACCTACATTTCTCAGCAGATTTTAAATCAACTTCACACAAATGTAGGGCATGACAATATCTCAAACAAGTTTGACTTCCAGGATGCTGCGCCCAAGGTCAAGGTCACTGTGGCTATTTTTAGAAAAACTTTGTCAGCGCTCTAGCACCTACATTTCTCAATGGATTTTAAAATAAATGCACACAAATGTAGGGCATGACAATATCTCGAGCAAGTTCGACTTTCAGGGTGCTGTGCCCAAGGTCAAGGTCACTGTGGCTATTTTTAGAAAAACTTTGTCATCGCCCTAGCACCTTCATTTCTCCATGGATTTTGAAATAACTTGACACAGATGTAGGGTATGACAATATCTCAAGCAAGTTCGACTTTCAGGATGCTGTGCCCAAGGTCAAGGTCACTGTGGCTATTTTTAGAAAAACTTTGTCATCGCTCTAGCACCTACATTTCTCAACGGATTTTAAAATAAATTCACACAAATGTAGGGCATGACAAAATCTTGAGCAAGTTAGACTTTCAGGGTGCTGCAATCAAGGTTTTTGATTAGATCCTTATCATACTTGCAGGTAATGATGACATACATAAGAGCTTGGATGGCAGGATTCGAGCACAGACTACGGAGTTAGCTGCCCTTGAGCGTTTGAAAAAAAATCCCATAGTCTTATAATGCAGAAAACAAAGTCATCACATTTTCATTTTTCATCGGATCCTCTTCATACTTGCAGGTAATGAGGATATGCATAAAAACTTGGATTAGTTAGCATTTTGGCTAGATCCCACCACTGACTATGGAGTACCTGCCCTGAGCATCCAAAAAATCAATGTCGCCACTTTTTCTTGGTTTCTACTGATCCGATCCTTTTCAAACTTGCAGGTAATGAGGAAATGCAAAATATCTTAAACAAGTTCAAATTTTGGCCAGATCAGGCCAACCACTACGAAGTTAGCTGCCCTTGACAGCTCTGTCTATTGTGCTCTTGATCGGATACTTTTTAAACTTGCATATATTAAATGAGGGCATACATAATGTTTTGGATGAGTTTAATTTTCAGCCTGATTGGACCACTGACTGTGGAGTTAGCTGCCCTTGAGCATCTTAAATATCCCTATAGGTTTACAATGTCTCTCAGGTGAGCAATTGTTGCCCTTTGGGCTACTTGTTTAGTTTATTTGCATAACATGAACATGAGGAGAGCATTGTTAGTTAGTTCTGGGTTTAATTTCTTACAGCTTTATCAAGCATATGTTCTGGCTTCTCAGAGTTTTAGATAATAGGGAGTATTTGGTGATAATTTGAGATAATTTTTGTTAATTCTGCATAAAAACAAATGTTGTGACCCCTCATCTGAACCGTCTCAACAAGACGGTTCAGATGAGGGGTCACAACATATGGTTTCAATGAGAAATAAGAAAAATTATCCCTCAATTATCATCAAATACTCCCCTCTTATCTAAAGCTCTCCTCATTAGAGCTACCACAGCATATGCTGGATGGAGAATGAATAGAAATTTGCATGTCTTATTTCCTTGTCATTTTAGGTCCCTTATATGTGATAGTTGAATTTGCACCACATGGTAACTTGAGAGATTTCCTCCGAAGTAGGCGGCCATGTACAGACTACGAAAAGCCCATCATTTCTTTAGCTGACTATGAAAAACCTTTATTGAGAGATAAAGCATTGACAGAAAAAGATTTGATATCTTTTGCATATCAGATTGCAAGAGGGATGGAATATCTGTCATCAAGAATGGTAGGTGGTTTTGGTTAATTTTCTCCTTGTAAGGCCTTCTAGCTTGCCAGTACGAAAGTACAGGGAGCTGCTGTTTTCACCCTGATGTCAGCATGGTCGTAGGAGTCACACTTTAAATTTTTTACGACAAAGTTTTTTATGTGGCGGCGCTGTCAGGCAAGCTATCTGCAAGCTATTTGTGCTGCACTTGTTATACTCAAGTTCAACATCCTCGTGAGATTATGCAGGAACAAACTTATACATTATGCATCCAGCCGAGGTCCAGATCAGGATGAGGTTCAAGAATAATTACAGGACCCAAAAGTTAAAAGCAAAGTCGCAAGTCAGGTATCCATTACGTCTTCTAGTGTCTATATAATCAAGTGTCTTAATAATTATACCCCCGACATAGGAAGTATGTCGAGGGGTATATAGTTTTCGTCTTTCCGTCCGTTCGTCCGTTATTCCGTCTGTCCGTCCGTCCGTTCGTCTGTCCGTGCGTCCGTCCGTTAACATTTGCGTTAAAGTTTTGCGTTAAGTTTTTAATTTTGCTTATGTTTCCAATATCCTTTGATGAAGTCTGTTGGTATGTGCCTAGATTTACTTACAGGTTCAAGCAGAATACTTATCATCATCTGGATGCTGCTGCTGCTGACCTAAGGTCAAGGCCACAGACTTAAACATTTGTGTTAAAGTTTTGTGTTAAGTTTTTAATTTTGCTTATGTCTCCAATATCCTTTGATGAAGCATGTTGGTATGTGCTTAGATTTACTTACAGGTTCAAGCAGAATACTTATCATCACCTTGATGCTGCTGCTGACCTAAGGTCAAGGTCACAGACTTAAACATTTGCATTAAAGATTTGCATTAAGTTTATAGTCTTCTTTCATATTTCTTATATCCTTTGATGGAACCTTTTGATATTTGACTAGGGTTACTTTAGGTTCATACAGAGTAGTTTACATCATCTGGATGCTGCTGCTTACCAAAGATCAAGGTCACAGACTTGTGTATTTGCATTAAAGTTTTGCGTTAAGTTTATGTTCTTTGCTTATATTTCCAACATCTGTCAATAAAACCTTTTGATATATGACTAAGTTTACTTAAATGTTCATGCATAATACTTGACATCATTTGGGTGCTGCTGCTGACCTATGGTCAAGGTATTAGACAAACATATGTGGTTAAGTTTTGTCTTAAGTTTATATTCTTCTTTTGTATTTCCAATATCCTTTTATTGAACCTTTCGATATTTGATTAGGTTTACTTTTAGGTTCATAGCTGCTTACCAAAGGTCACAGACTTGTATATTTGCATTTAAGTTTTGCATTAAGTTTATATATTTTCTTTACATTTCCAACATCCTTTGATGAAACCTTTTTGATATACGACTAAGTTTACGTCTATGTTCATGCAGATTAGTTGACATCATCTGGGTGCTGCTGTGACCAAGGTCATGGGCACAGACTTATATGTTTACATTAAAGTTTTGTGTTAAGTTAGTATTGTTTGCTGATATTTATAATATACTTTGATGGAACCATTTGATAGGTGACTAAGTTTACTTCTAGGTTCAAACCATGTATAAGATTGGTTTCATTAGGCAGTAGTTTCATAAGGCGGTGGTTTCATTAGGAGGTGGCGCTGGTCGGGGGTATAGGTGAGCCCCTGCTCACTTGCTCTAGTTTTTTTTGCAGAAAAAATGTGAGAAGCTTTTGCAGTGCAAAAGCTTCTCACATTTTTATGCCAAAATGGTAGTGTTTTTGCATAAAAATATGTTCGAAATTTTAACACTTCGTTAATTAACGATGTAAGAATGGGTAGCAGGGATAATTTGGGGATAACTATCCTTATTTCTCCATTAAAATAGGTGTTTTGACCCCTCTTTAGAACCGTCTCACCGAGATGGCCAATGAAGGGTTACAACATACTTTTTCGTTAAAAAAAAAAAAACTAGGGAAGCTTTGTAAAATTTTCAAATGTTTTAAAAACTTTATGTTCTTTTATTGGCTGGTATTTAGGTGCAAGTAGTGCATAAACAACATATCTTGTTGAGTGACTGTCACCGATGAAGTGATGTAAAATATTACATTTGTCATTTCGTATGGATCTTCATGATATGTTTGTTTGGTTTGAAAGGAAATATGCAAAAATTAGCATAATGAGAATTTATCAAATATCTCATCCTATTTAAAAGATTAATTTGACTGTAATACCATCTTAGAATTAGTTCCCAAGTAAGGCTTACGGAACAAGTTCGTAAAAGAAAGATGCAGTCATAAAGAAAAAAATATGATATTGCATTGTGAACACAGATTACTTCCTTGTGTTTTTTTCAAAGATGTGCGATAATTAAATATGAGCTATCAAAAATGCATTCATTTTCATTAGTGCATTGTAATATGTTAGTGGCATTAATTTATTATTTTTTCCTGAGCATAAAAGCAAAAAAGGTGTGTCATCAGTCGCCTTCTGCGGTCATAAAAACTGCAAAAGCAGTTTTACCATTAGCTTATCATTTAAACCACTGTAAATACCCTAATGTGCTTAAATCTTGGGACACCTAAAAAACATTTATTTTCCATTTGAGACAACTGAAAAATCTGTTGGGTATAGGACCTGTGACAATTTGTGTTACAAATACAACTTCTGTAATAGTTCCTATTAGCTGTAATTCAGTAATTATTTCAAATTTATTTGCAATTTTATATTTTTCAGTGTGTTCATCGTGATTTGGCAGCTAGAAATGTGTTAGTAGCAGAAGATTACGTTTTGAAAATAGCCGACTTTGGCCTTACAAGAAATCTACAGTCGATAGAAGATTATTATAAAAAATGCGGAGATGTAAGTTCTTTTTTATGCATGAGTAGAGCGGGGTATCAAAAGCATACTGTATATCTGGGCCCAATTGTTCAAAACTAACGACGTTGTTAGTTAACGATTCATTAAAATCTCAAACAATAATATCTCTAAATATGCCAATATTTTTTGTTGAAAAAATGTGAGAAGCTTTTGCACTGCAAAAGCTTCTCACATTTTTTCAACAAAAAATATCAGTGTATTTGATTATATGGTGGTAAAACACTTAACTAGTTGATCTCTTAACAAGCTCAATAGGCTAACAAGGATTTGAACAACTGGGCGCAGATCATGCATAACATTCAGGTTTCCCATGCTCAAGATTATGGTCACAATCTGTGTCAGAGGTTGGTTCCAAGGGGCTGTAAGGGCATTGTAAGTTAAGATTTTTAAAGGGTTTTTTCCTCACTATTTTTAATAGGGGAAATTTTGTTGCTTCCTGTTTGCTTCCTGTTTGCTTCCCTGAATGACAAAACTAACAGGGGGTCATATTTTCAAAGAAAAGAATTAACTAGAGGAGAAAATTCTTTACAGGAAGATTTGACCCCCATTGAAAAGGAAGGCAAAAACTGGTAGATTTGTTTCTCCTGAAAATGTACCCGTTCACCTTGATTAATGAATATGAGATCTTAATTAAAATTGTGTCAATGTGGGGTGGGGTCTCTGATAAAAAAAGGAAAAATTCCATGGGAGAAAAAAAAAGAAAAAAAAAAAAAGATGAAAAAGGTTAAAAACTTCAACTTCCAAAGATCCTGCCAGATTTTGCCAAGAATGATGTAAGAAGGATTTTCATTGTGCATGTAAATATAAACATCCGTAAAACCCTGCTGTCAGTCATGTCTGAGCTAAAACAACACAAAAATTAGAAATAATGTGATTATTTTAGGATCAGTCTAGATATCTGGTATGTATACCTCGGCTAATGGGGGTAATTCTCCGCAGGAAAATACTACTCCTTAAGTTTGGCGGACAGAATCTGCAACATTGACACCAAATAGGTGGACACTGGAACCATTTTTGAAATGTTCGGTTCTTTCTCGCGATATTACTAAATCTATTCTATATGAGAAAGAGTGTATAAAATCATTGGCAAACAGTGCAGATCCTGATCAGACTGCTCCTAGGAGCAGTCTGATTAGGGTCTACTCTGTTTGCTTGTGCATTGCGTTCAAATATTTTGGGAAAATATGACATCTTGAATTAGCAACAGATGGAAACATTTTTAATGCCATATGTTTATATTTTTTGCCATGTCACTGGGTAGAAGCCATACCATAGTGCCAAAAAATATCTCATGCTTTGAGCTAATTAGCTTATTTATAAAATTTCATTAGGCCAGTCTTTATTCCGTAGGAAGCAAATGCATGCAGAATTCCAGACAGCAGGGAGCAGATAGGGATGTGGTGGGGTAGGCCTAGTGTGGCCAACATTTTTGATGATAATAATTTGATTCCTTTCATTGTATTGCGGCCTGTCATTTAAGGGCTTATGCGTATATATTGAGCCACATCATGTGATTTCAAACAAGGTGGCATTGGTGACAAGCAAAGGCTCTGATCAGATTGTACCCAAGATCAGGCCGCACTTGGGTGCAGTCTAATCAGAGCCTTCACTTGTCGTATCAGCCATCTATAGCATTGGCCAAAACAATACAGCCAATAGTGAGGCCTCTATAGACCCAGGTTATACAATAAGGATGATCTGAATATCACATGACAAAACTGTCATATTGTTGGAAGTCACATGACATGGTCTTGTTAGAACAGTCTGTTGAGTGTGGCAGTCTAATGAAGGGCCATGAGGCAAATGGGTACACTTAAAGGGAAGCAACTCTACCAGTTTCTTTTATTGCCTCTCTTTTCAACTTGGTCAACTCTTAAAGGAAAGAATTTGCTCCTAGAGGAGCAAATTCTTTTCTCTAAGAGTTAACTCTCCTTTGGAAGGGTTTCACTGCCCAGGGAAGAAACAGGAAGTCACAAAAGTTGTTTCCCTTCGAAGAAGTGACCCAAACACACCCCCCCCCCCCCCCCCACACACACACACACACACACACACACACACACAAAAAACAAAAAAAAATCATGAAGGTGTACCAGTAAGCCTTACTGTGTTTTTATGGAGCAAGAAGAAACATTTTGTTAGAAACTAGCATTTCATTTCTTAAATAGTAGAGCCTCAGTTTAACTTGGGGAGGAAAGTTTCCCAACAAGACCATGATGTGGGATTTAGTATCTCCACCTCTCAGCTTAATGGATAATTTGAATTTGTCACAAGTTTCTAATACTCAAATCATTTAATGAGAGTAGGGTTTCTAGACTAAGACTCTGAGATTACCTACCACATATCAAGTGGCAAATTTACTGCACTATAATATGTAAATATGGATGTTTGTGATTAATTTTATTGATGCTTTTAGTGCAGCTATGATGATGTAAATAAATGCAAGAATCTAACATTGCTTGCTGTCAAGGAAGATTTGAGACAATTACGATAATGACTTAAGTTTGTAGCACAGGAGGAACAAATAGTTTCTGCTGAGAGACTAAGCCATAGGATTTTGCTGCATTTATTACTTGAGCCACGACATGAGAAAACCAACAAAGTGGTTTTGCACCCAGCACAGACTCAAATCAGCCTGAGCATTCACCCAGTCTGATCAGACCCTTTGTTAAACACTGAAAAGGTAGCTAAGGGTCTAAGTTACCGCAGTGCGGACAGCGAAGACTCTGATCAGACTGGGCAAATGCCCAGGCTTATCTGAGTCTGCGCTGGGCGCACAACCACTTTGTTGGTTTTCTCGTGTTGCGGCTCACTTTAGTTCTCATGAATAAAGTCTAAACTGTTCCGTATAACTGCTCCAGGTAAGAAGGGGTTACAGGAATGATTCTGGAATAATTTTCCATATTTCTTTGTAAAAACATACATTGTGACCCCTCATTAGAACCGTCTCTGTGAGACGGTTCTAATGAGGGGTCACAACATATGTTATACCTGGGAAATAAGAAAAAAATGTCTGAATTGTCCTCAATACTGAAGAAATAAGAAAAAAATTCTGAATACCCCATCTTCTCTGGAGCTCTGGTACAAGAAGATCGGTATGCTTGCGCACTCGTGTGGGTCGGCCAAAAAGGTAACCCGTGCAAACAATAATTGTTATGAAAGTAAACTGAATTAAATCTTCCTAAAAAGTCTTTTCCCTGTCTTCAGTTAAGGATAGTCTTTTATGTAAAAATGTTGGTTGATTTCAGTATTCTTTTTTTTTTTCTTCAGGGTCGTCTCCCAGTGAAGTGGATGGCTCCGGAAGCCTTATTTGACAGGAAATATACTTCCAAGACTGATGTGTAAGTTATTATATTCATTTCAGTTTTTACTGTAATTTACCCTGAAAATAGACATCTTGATCTATTACTGGAATTATCCTAAAAGTTGAATAACTTGGTTTTACAAGGATACATTGAACTTTCTAGCAGAAACTGGTTGTGGGGTACCAAACAGTGAGTGTGAACATGTCAGAAATCATATAAAATTATACAGTAGATATAAAATAAAATGTAATAATAATTATTGGAGGGATACTTAAAACAGCTGTATGTATTGGTACAGAGGTTAGACCCTTAGCTACCCTTAAAGCACACAAAAACTTGGCAGATGCCCAGGCTGATCAGAGTCTTTGTTGGGCACACATGTCACTTTGCTGCTTTTGTTGTGTCTCAGCTCAGATGGGTAAAAGTCCTTCTTTAGGGCAATTAGGATACCACAGCTGTTAAGAAAGAGCACAGTTTAAAACATGGAATGGAATGGACTTTGCTGGTATGATCATCACTTTGTTCTATGGATTTGGGATGGAACTCTTACAGGAAAGAAGTTGCTGTCTTTGAGATGGCTCATACAGGAAAGAATTTGCTCCCTCAAAAAGCGTGCCTTCCCAGGTTCTAAGAGGAAATAGTAGCTAATTAATCCTTTCATTCTGTTCCAGTCCATTCCATTCCATGTTTTGAACTATGCTTTCAGGAGTTGGTTATACAGTATATTACTGAAGAACATCTGTTGCAAATGGTCTTTTATACAGAGTTTAATAATTAGACTTGCCAGTATACTTCAATGTAAAACCTATAATCCATCATAAAAGAAGCTATTTAATAGATTTAGAGGTCATTCACTTTGTACCTGGGTTTGGACTGTAAAACATAATTAATTTGAAGTAATTCAAATGGATCTTTATTTTGTGTTTGGTTTAGCTGTAGTATTGCTTGGGTTTATAGGATTGATCTAGGGCAGCAACTGAAGATAACTGGATCCTGAAGAAAAATAAACAGCAGAATCTCATTATAAACCTACCCATTATAACATTATTTGGATGTAAGGCTATCCTGTAATGACAAACTACACTGGAATATAAGGCAAATGAGCATTTGATGCTCATTTGCCTTATATTCCTTTGTAATTATGAATGTAGGTAGTGTAGTGGATAACATGCTGGACTACCAATCCAGGGGTGGCAAGATCGATTCCCTGCTTCTTCAGTCTTTCGGATGAGACTTTAAACCAAGGTTCCGTCTCCATATGACCTAGTTGTTGGTGGGACGTTAAACCCCGAGATTATTTACTCACTCCTTTGTAGTGCTTCTGTTCAATTATAATTGTATATATCCATGCTATGGACCCAAACATAGTGAATAAATAGACAGTGCTGAGCCATCCAAGCCATTCTCAGACTGAGTTGGTGATTTAATGTAAATTTGAAAATATTTTGGGAAGTTCTATTTTGCAAATATAAAGCCTTCACAGAATGATGACAACAGTAAATTCATAACATAAAAAACAAACAAAAAAAAACCCTTAAAGATAAGCATCCATGAAAAATGTTTTATGCACAGTTACTGGCGAAAGTATGTGCACTTAGTACTGGTTAACCGCCTAGGAGGTCTAAGCCTGCCTTGGAATAGTGTGGTTAGGTTAACTGACCGTCCCGACATGACCATAGAATTAGTTGTTTACCGTGGACATAAAGCAAGAAATCAATCAATCAATGTACAGTAAAGGCAATGTGCTGTCCTTTTGTTATATGCTGTGGTTAGTTCCATGAGAAGGTAGGGTTCTATACTAAGGCTAAACTGCAAAGGAATTAGGCAAACGAACGTTGATGCTCATTTGCCTTATATGTAGTTTAGTCACAGTGGATGCCATGATATCATAGCATTATATCCAGAATAGTGTTATAATGAGTTTTATTGAAATCAAGTGGATTGAATTTTGTATTGAACATTAAATTTACTTTTTTTTATTTAATCATTTACAGATGGGCATATGGAGTCTTATTATGGGAGATTTTCACCCTGGGAGGTAATCCCTACCCCTCAGTACCTGTAGAAGACCTGTTCCACAAGTTACGTCAAGGTCACAGGATGGGCAAGCCACCATATGGTGGGGACGAAATGTACCAGATTATGTGTAATTGTTGGCAGCAGGTTCCTAATCAGAGACCCACGTTTAAACAGTTGGTTCAGGAGTTAGACCAGGCACTGACATCAAAGGCTTGTACTGGAGAGGTAAATAATTCCTGTAGTATTTCTGCCATTCCTTGATTTCTAAATAGGACTTTTTCATGTTTAACCCATTCCTTTCGGGATACCCCTTTATGGGTATCTGAGCAAACAGTTTGGATCCAGATCAAGCCCCACAAACGTGGGGCCTGATCTGAGATCCAAACTGTTTGCTGCCTAGACATCATTTCTACAAGAGTTAGTTAGACCAAGATTGTCAAAATATTCTTGTTTTTTCATGCAGACGACAGTTTCAGCAGACAACAAAAAATACCCAGAAGGCAATGGGTTAAAGTTGGAGAAGTTCACTTTGCCCTATCAAACATTACTTTGTGCTGGGTAAAAAGTTTATCCCCACTTTTCTCAGTTTGCGTTTTGAGGGAATAAAACAAAGAGGCAACCTTTAATGGATCAAAGATAGGGAGGCTTTGCAAACAGTATAATTTTTGTTCAAAGTGGGCCTTCGGAGCATTCTGCTTAGAGTCCTCATTGGAGCCATTGATTTGTTTCTCACCCATGGTTAGCATAAAGGGGGACAGGTATTATTTTCCAGCATTGATGATGATGTAGATAGGTATTAACTTCTCTAGGTTTGCTTTGTTTCCGTGACAGTGCACAGACAGGTGAGATATAGCATACTGTGGATTTTTTGTTACTTAGTAAAACATACCTTAATTATGAACAGACTCAAAGTCAAAGGCTATGTAGGGTATCTGGGCAAACAGTGTGGATCCAGATCAGGCCCCACAAATGTGGGGCCTGATCTGTGATTCAAACTGTTTGCTTTCTAGACATCATTTCTGCAAGAGTTGGTTAGACCAATTTTGTCAAAATACATGTATTCTTGATTTTTTATGCAGACGACAATTTTAGCAGACAACAAAAAATACCCAGAATACAATGGGTTAAGATAAACCACAATGAAGTCTTAACTCTTTCACTACCAAAAAGCAGACGACATAATTTACATCTGCAAAAATTTAAAAAATGCCTTGTCCAAGACTTTTTATATTGAGAATTCAAAGACTAGAGGGCAAACAGTGTAGATCTAGATGAGGCGGCTCATTATGAGCCGCCTCATCAGGATCTATGCTGTTTGCAAATTTTGCTAATTGCGTCACTGGGGCTTAAAGAGTTAACTTAATTTTATCATCTTGAATTTCAGGAATACCTGGATCTTCAACCTCTGGATGTGGCATTAAGTTCATCAGATAGTCAGTATTCTTCAATGTCTCACAGTTCCGCGGGCAGTGAAAGTGACATTAGCAGTACCATAGTGTAGCGTTTACTTTACCAAATGTGCCTTTACAAATCCTGTCCACAGAAATCAACATAGGAAATCTCTTCGTAATGACTTCTGTTGGAGCAATAAGTTCACTCAATGAAAAGTGTGCTTGTAGTTTTTAAGCCCAAAAGTGTTCAGTTTTGTAGTGATATCTCCACATTTGTCACAAATTTCTTTAACTTCATAGATTGTTAGTGGTCAGTTATGTGAATTAGAAATCTCAGATTAGCAAGGACATAATCCAGTGAAAATAATCTCCAGAGTGTGAAGATATTATAATCCCAATCCATAGTGCCAGTGAGTGGGATTTTGAAATCTCAAACCAAAGGCAGTATTCCCAAATAAAAAAAATCGTGACAGAGTTGAAACAGTGTTAACAGTCTTAAGGCATAGTGAAAGCAGTAAACAAGAAGAAGGATTGCATTTAGTTATTTGAAACACAGAGAACTGAAGATTCCAGGCTAGTGCCATATGCGGGTAGAACAATATTACTGCAATTAACTCTTTAAGCACCAAAAAAGCAGACGACAAAAATTACGTCTGCTAAAATTAAAAAAATGCCTTTTCCAAGACTTTTCATATTGAGAGTTCAAAGACTAGAGGGCAAACAGTGTAGATCTAGATGAGGCGGCTCATAATGAGCCGCCTCATCAGGATCTACACTGTTTGCAAATTATACTATTTGCGTCAGGGGTGCTTAAAGTGTTAAATATATGTTACGTTAGATGCATCTAGAAACATGCAGAGGTCCAGATTAGGCTTGGTTTTCATAATTATAATATCATTTTATATGCCGTATTCTAAAAACAGCTGTGGGTAATGCAGTGCACAAGTCCTAAAAACAAAATTTGGGCATTTCCAGAGATTATGAAAACACGCCTTATCTGGAGCATCGATTACATGTAAAAGTTCCACTGACTATATCGTTGAACTTGTACTAGAAAAATGGCATTAGAAAAGCTAAAAACTGTGATGACTGATTGTGAACACTTTGAAGACTGATTGTGAACACTTTGAAACCTTAACATATCACTGAAGAATTAAATTTTATAGACCGAGACATAGGAATGTAATAATGTGGCAAGAGAGCAAATGAAACTGATTCTGGAGTAGTTTTAGGGAGCCTGTTGTAATTGATGTTCAGATAGGTTGTGACTAGTAAGTGTGTAAGAAGAGTTACAGAAAAGGAGAGACATATTGTGACTTGTGACTTCAAGAAGTGAAGCAGTTGAATATACCAAATTGGCTACCTATAAATCTTTATGTCCTGTTTATCTCAGGACAAGTGATAGCTTTCACAACGAACTCATGGAAATGGATATTGGTGTAAGTGACTCAGACTATGTCTGTTGGATCCACTAAATCACTATTAATAAATTGTGAAATAAGTTTATGATGTATAAAATGAAGTACCTACAGACTGTAAAATTTTAAATGTTGGTAGGTTAAAGACAGTAGATATTTTTGTGGTGTGTTCAGATTTAAAGTGCTTTCTGTGTGACCAGAAAACCAACATTGTTCTCAAGTGCTGTTTTGTTAAAAAAAAAATGACACTGTAATTTGAATTCTGATGTCTCGCAACTTCGTATAATGTTGATGCTAAAGTAACGTGAGCCAAACCAAGAAAAAACTTATCTGATGACATACTCAAGAGTGTGTATAGCCGTGCTGTCCTTGCTGGATAGTATGGGTTTTCACAGTTTGTTCACGTCAGAAGATGGGTTTTATCATGATGTGGCTAATATTAGTTTCATGTTAATGTTATCACAGTTCAAAAAATATTTGATGAAGACATTGTCCTTTGCTAAATTGTTCCTACACACTGTTATATGTATTGTGAGTGTTAACAACTTCTACTAAAAAGATATTTACTGGCATATGAGTGGCATAGATTTACACATTGTGAATTCAATCAGGCCCAGAGGTTATAAAACTTGAGTACATTCTCAAACTCAAAATAAAGCTCACTGATTGGCTGAAGCAGCCAATCAGTGTGCTTTATTTTGGGTTTGAGATTATTCTCAAGTTTTATAACCTCGAACCCTGATTACTATTTTTGAAAGTACCATATTTAGACTAGGACAGGAGCAGAATTGACAGGGAATTAAGAAGAAAAATACAGCAGCAAGTTAGATCTATATACTGAATACCAAATAGGTATTAGATACTTCAAAGTCAGGGGTTGTTCAGGAGATGTCGTCAAGTAGAGTTGGTTTGGTGGCTATAATGTATGGGCTCAGAACCTTAGAACAAATAATAAAAAATTGCATTGAAAAAGAAAAAAAAAATACAGAAAAAAAAGCAGAAAAAAGCATAAAAATGCAAATAAAAGAAAAAATAGAAATAGTAAAAAAAGATAAAAGGTGGTGGATAAATTGCCATCCAGGCTACTCTTTGACCATTCTGGAACAGCCCTAATATTATGAAGAATATGCCAATATTTGTTTTTTTAGGGAGAAAGATTGTTTGTACGATTGTGATTCTAACTAAAGATCAGGGAAATCAGTGTTTGTTATAATTATAGTGTGAAGTAATGTATCCGACATTTTCGACTTGACAGTGTTCCAGATAAGGGGTAACTGGGATAATTGAAGGATACTTGTCCAAATTTGTCCCTAACACATGTTGTGACCTCTCATTAGAACCGTCTCATTGAGACGGTTCTAATGAGGGGTCACAACATACGTTTTTGTTGAGAAATAAGTAAAACCACCCTTAACTCAACCCTGTTGCCTTTTCTTATCTGGAGTACTGACTTGATGTTACTATTGTTGTTATTAATGTATTCATGGTCGTGAGTCACATCAACGTCACCGGACAGTTTTATTGACATGTCACACTTGTGTTCATAAACTAAAGGTTGCCATAATTAATTAAGAAAAGTTTTAGTGAGTGGTTTCAATTTATATGCTAATTTTTAGCGTATTTGTCAGTCAGCTATTTCAAGTTATTGTTCTGTTTCAAATTAATTCTGTGTTTTTCAGAGCTCCAGATAAGAGGGGGTATTGAGGATAATTCAAAGATAATTTTTCTTATTTCTCAACGAAAACATATGTTGTGACCCCTCATTAGAACCGTCTCGACGAGACGGTTCTAATGATGGGTCACAAAATATGTTTTTGTGGAGAAATATGGCTAATTATCCCAAAATTATTTCTGTTACCCCTTCTTATCTGGAGCACTGTTTTTGTGGCTTTATTTCAATTCCTGAACTTTAAGGAGTGTGAAGTTCATTAGTTCAAAAACAAGAAAACAAAACCTTTCGGGAGATGGAGGGTAGTTTAAATTGTAGACATTTAAAAAACCAGAAAGCAAAAGTTTATCAGAGATAGAGAGCAGTTTAAATTGTAGAGATGGAAAAAGAAAATAGCATCAGAAATTTGGTTGTTTTGAAACTCTGATTGAAAAGATACTTATAGTGTCATTTTGAAGTTCTCATGTAGGCACCCTTTGTACATCATTTGTATCGTAGGCTAACATGAGGAGAAAATTCTCTCTTTATAATACAAAATGGCAACCAAAATATGTATTCATAGTGAGATTAGCATTTTTTTTCCACTTATCATTGAAGTTTAAAGAATGATTCAGTTTTAGCATATTTGTCAACTGTATGATGTTTACATTTTCCCCATAAATATAGTTTTGATTATGCATCATAAATTTATGCTATCAAAGCAAATTTTTGGACTCAACCTTTATTAGGTGAAGATATTAAAATAAATTTGTGTTCAGATTATGTAAGAGAAGGGCATTTCAGACGTAAATACTCCTATCATTTCACACCAGTAATTCTTCAGTGATCATTTTGTGATTCGGCCTAAATGAGTCTTTCGTGTGTCATTAACCACATTAAACTCCAGTTAAGCCAGCATTTATGTTTAATGTTTTTGAAAATTACGAAAAAAAATTGCATAGGCAGTCAATGTAGATCCAGATCAGACTGCTCCTGTTTGCATTGACTTACTTCATATGCTTTTGCTGTGACGTTAAAGAACTGACCAACTTTTCACACCAAAGTATTTTGGCTTCTATCTTGAGGTTCTGATTGTCTATGAATGACGAAGATGTGACTCTGTGTCTGTTTATACAATGTACTTAAGTAATGCTACTGCCAAATATTTGTTTCAATTTTGAAATCCATTATATTTGTTGAGCTACCAATTTTGTACAAGATGTAAATTTCTTAAATGTGTTCAATTTCATTGTTGTTCAACTTAATACTGCCGTTTTAGATTGTTTTATGCATATAGATATATATTTTTGTGACTCTTAGAGCTCGGTCTCAGTTCTGTTTGTGTAAAGAGATAAGAAAGGTGTTATCTGATTGGTTGAAATGATGTACATCTAGGTTGGTTGGCTCGCCTTGGCTATTGAATTGCAAATGCTTCAAATAGCTATTGCATATTTTTAGCTCGCCTGAACAAAGTTCAGGAAGAACTATTGTACTACCCCCACCGTTAGCATTACCGTTAGCGTTAGCGGCGGTGGCGGCGGCATTAGCAAAATGTTAAAGTTTGACGTTAAAGTTTTTTACGTGATGGGCAAGGTGCTGTCAGGCGAGCTGTCCTGTCCCTGTGACAGGTCTTGTTGACTAAGTATCAGGGTTATCAACAACTCTGCCATTTTCAAACTCAACCCTGCTTCACAATAGGGTTCAGCTCTTAAAGCAAATAATTTGCTCCACTAGGACCAGATTCTTTCCTTTAAGAGTAGATTAGGGGAGCATATTCTTTTATTGACCAGGGAAGGGAACACAAAGTCACAAAAGCTGTTTCCCTGTTGTAAAACTAACAAATAGAGAAAGTGATGTGCCCATACTCCTAAGAAGATTCTTATCTTAGCCATAGAAACTACATGTACAGACATATTTCAATTGCCAAGGAAGCTGACTAACTACAGCATTGGTGAGTGTTCCAGTTTTCTAACCCATTTTTCCTTGGGGCTGTATGTATGGTAGTCTGAGGAATAAGGTTAGAAAAATGGATAATCGGTTGTACTTGTTGACTAAAATTTGTGTCAGACTGAGTCTGTCTTTTTGCAAATTGTTTTTTTTTTTTTTTTTTTTTTTTCTGCTGTTTATTGTTGCTTTGTTCTTAGCTGAAATCAGATATACATAATCATTTTATCATATTTAATGTTTCATGTCATGGTCATGATGATGAAAGACGGGATCACATGTAATTGTCCTTGAATTCAGAGCTCTAGATAAGAGGGATACTGAGGATAATTCAAAGACAGTTTTTCTTATTTTTCAAATTTCTCAAGAAAACATACATTGTGACCCCTCATTAGAACCGTCTCAGCGAGACGGTTTTAATGAGGGGTCACAATATATATTTTTATAGAGAAACAGAGAAATTGTCTAAATTATTCCTGTTACCTCTACTTATCTGGAGTACTGATGATACTACAAATGCTCACCTACTACAAGCTTACTAGATAGGATCACTTTTTAAATGCATTTCTACAGAGTTCGGCATAAAGCGAGGATTTGGTGTTAATGCCAAGATAATAACTGCTGTCTAAAATTGTCTTGTGGTCCTTTGCCTCAATTCAGTAAGTCAGTTATAATGAAAAGACACACTACATGTTTGATGGCAAAACAAAACATTTCTCACAGGATTGGTATCAAAAACTCCCCATCTAAACTTTGATCTCAGTTTGTAGATTTTTCCCAAGGTTCTATGACATTTTATGAAACCAGTAATGCACAGTTGTGTAGTGCAGTTGCACACTATGGTAGAGCTAGTCAGAGGTGCGAGATATGCTCAAGATGCAAGTAGCATTTATTTCATTTGTTCTTATACCTGTTGAATTTGCTAAATGTTAATTTGTCACATAATCTTTTGTTGTGACATACAGTTAGTTCATTCATTGCATTTTAATGGTATAGTTTAGTAAAATGATAATAATTAATTAAAATAGATTCTGATCAAATTAAATGCTCTTTATTTGAGTAGTTAATTAAAAATGATTCCTCAGTAGTGAAAAATTAGAATGTAGGAAATCAGGTACTGCTTCTTTTCACAGCAAAAAGGGAATAATGACCGAAAAAAAAATATAATATATATTATATATCTTATTTCTAATGAGTAGAATACTGGCATACTAGCTTAATGCTTGCTTGCAAATGTATACATACACACTTGAACATAGAAATAAATGATAATATGGATTAATATGAAGCAAAAAAAAAAAAAATCCACTAATAACAATAAAAAAATTGCTATTCCCCATTTTTTTGTGAATTGAATCTGTCCTGCTTTTGTATTATTTTGTTCTAGTAGTGCTAGGTACCCCACTTGTGTTCAGTTCTTTTTTAGCTGGTATCTTTAGGTGGGAACCAATCATGTTGCACTGTGGTCATCTTCGTGGTCCAGCGTTGTTGTTGGATGTGAATTTCTAAGGTTGAATTTAATGTTTTAAATCTGACTGGAATTATGTGTTTTTCCACCATTAAAAAAAAAGAAAAGAAAAAAAAAAAGAAAAAGAAAAAAAAAAGAAACAGGAGAAAATTTTAGGGGTATAGTATTAGCTTCCATGTAAGAAGCGCACCTAGGGTTTGAGGTTATAAAACTTGAGAATAATCTCAAACTCAAAATAAAGCACACTGATTGGCTGCTTCCGAGTTTGCTCGGAATCAGCCAATCAGTGTGGTTTATTTTGATTTGAGAATATACTCAAGTTTTATAACCTCTGGGCCTGTTTAATAGGTTCACGCTCAAAGATAATAATTTGCTTTGCTAGGAACAAATTCTTTCCTTTAAGCATTGACCTCTATTGTGAATAGAGGCATAAAAATGCTTCCTTTGATTGTGTATATAATTATCTTATAGAATTCTTTGGTAAAGTTTAAAACAGTTTTGGTCTTAGAAATCACAGCAGTCTCTGAATAATTTGTTTGCCCAGATAATTCAAGAGCATGACCAGGGTGCAAGATGTTTGTGTGCTGTAATAACTCTGTGTTTTGGGACTCCGTAACCGTTCCTCTACTAAATGCTGAATTGGATTTTTCCATGCTTGACTTCAGACAAGTCTGCTAGCCTTACCAAGAAGTGTCATAGTACTTACAGCTGAATGGCAGGTAGTGCAGACACTGATCAGACTGCTCTCTAGGAGCAGTCTGATCTGAGTCTACACTGCTCGCTTTTGGCATGTCTGTCCCAAAACTCGGAGGTTTTATAGTGTATCCTACAAAGACTTTCAAATGTACATTTTTTTCTTCTTTTTTTTTAAATATTACAACATAAATGGTCGAAGTAGTTGCCAATTTTATTGCATTTGTTGAATTCATATAATGGTGTTAATAAATTCTCTGATTGATGTTGATAAATAATAAATAACATTACTACAGAAACTTAGAAGCAAAGTTAATGCTTGTAAGAGTAGTGCGTCTTTTTTATTTTTTAATTACTTTTATACTGTTTTTTGTTTTAAGTTTTATATTTCTTGAAACTTTAAGGCATACTTCTTCTGTTCTTTTCTTCTGTTTTATCTTGCTAATGGTCCATGGTTTGAAATAAAAGATGTGAATGACATGGCCTCTACCCTTAACAAGATCACAAAGTCTTGGCTGAAATAGAAATCTCAAGTCCGTTTCTCTTTTGTTACCAGTGGTCATTATATCCAAAATTCATGTAATCTTGTGAATTATGTAAATGGAATCAAGAGATTTCATCTGTCAATTTAAATAAATCCCTGATTATCATCTAACATAATACTACCCTCTTTTGTCAATGACATCTGCCCTTTGCTGATTTGATTGATTTCCCAGTCTGTGTTACTTACAGTTTCTTTCTGTAAGTGCTTCACCCCTAAATGTCTGAAAGTAACCAGCCCAGCCTAAATGTTAATGTGTCCCATTAGATAGGCCCTAATGGGCTGTTACCTGTACTGACAAAGTTGGTTTTAGGATTACCACATAAATGGAGGATAGGGATGCATGGGGGTGGGAAGGCATAGCCTCGCATCTTGTCATTTTCTCCTACTCGTTCAATAAATTCAGTAATACATGAGGACTTATGTAAGATCCTCTGTTTATCATATCATGTCAGCGTTATTCAGTGGATAACGTAATGTCATAAAAATCATATGACAACATGTGTTATAACACTTTTACACATACACGTAAAATCTTTGACAGCATCCATTTTGTCTTTTTCTATGTCAACAATGTGATTTCTTATTGAAATAATGTTCAGTTTGGAGGCATTAAAATCCCATTTGAAAGGGTCATATGATAAACAGAATCTTACACTTATGGTCATTTCATATGAAATTTATGAAACTCTCCAAAGGCTTGTTTCATAAATTTCATACGAAATGACCACTAGTGTAAGATCTTACAATATTATACACATTCATCTAACTCCACAAGTAGAACAAATATTCATGACTGGCCCTTTGTGTTCAAACTTTTAAACTTTTGTTCATTTTCTTCTAGTGTGCAAATGATCTGAAATGGCAGATAACTCTTTACATGTAATTTGATTTTATAAAAAGCTTTTTAGTTTTAATGTTGTTTTAGTTCTGTATTTACTTAACTTGATCAAACTAGTGTTCATCCATTTCTTCAGTGCATTTAATTTCATAGATCACCAGCCTTTGGATTGCCAATAATCACAGGGTATAAACCAGTCTGCCAATTTTCACTTCCTGCAGAGACTGTCCATCATATTTGGCTTCTGCCGAGACTGTCCGCGATCTCTTGCTTCCTGCTGAGACTTCTGTACAGGATAAAAGGCTTCCTGCAGAGATTGTCCGTGTGATTCTGCTTCCTGCCGAGGTTCTCAGCAGGAAGCAGAGTCATGCGGACAGTCTCGGCAGGAAGCCATTTTTCGAGGACAGTAGTCCCTGCAGGAAGCAAGAGATCACAGACAGTCTTGGCGGAAGCCAAATATGACATACAGTCTCTACAGGAAGCAAAAATTGGTGGACTGGTTTATACCCGGTGATAATTATATACGTTTTTTATTGATTTTTAACAAAAAATATTGAAATTCGCTCAAGTACTTCTATTTTAAAAGGTCTCTTTGGACAGTTTTCTTTAAAAAAATAAATAAATAAAACCTAAGGTGTATGGATACACTGCCATATTTTTCTGTCATTTTTAAAAGGGAAATAACTTCTGTTTGCATCCCTGGGTAACAAAACTCTTCCAGAAAGAGTCTACTCTTTAAGGAAAGAATTTGCTCCTAGAGGAGCAAATTCTTTCTTTTAAGAGTTGGCCTCTATTGGGAAGGAAGGCAAAATTGGCAAGAGTTGTTTCCTTTGAAAGTGTACCCATTCACCTTAAGGTACAATTGGCAAACAGTGCAGACCTGATCAGACTGGTTCTGGATCTGCACTCTTTGCTCAGCCAGACTGCCCAGATATTTTAGATTAATATGGTTGATAAGCAAAGACACGTAGGTAACACAGAAATATCTGCTTTGAGAAAAATCTGTTACTAGAAAAAAAATGAAAGTTACAATAGTAAATGTGGAAACATGTTATTATTTTTTTTGCAGAAGGCAATGCTTCCTGATTTCTGTTTGTCCCAAAAGACTTACATAATTAGCTGGACTGAAGCTTTTTTTTTTCCCCCTTCTTTTTTCCCTTCAAGCTGGACTTTACTTTTATTTTCTTTAAGCTGGACTATTGTTTTCTTAATTAAGCTGGACTAACTTTAATAACAGTTAACTCTTTAACTCAGTGGCCGGAGCTCCAGACAAAGTACAAATTGACTTTTTTTTTACATTTACTTGAGCTGTGTTACACCGTAAAGGGGCTAAACATATCTTCACACAGAGAAGACGAACACCTGTCAGTGAATCTGTGTAGTCTAGCGTGTGTCATCACTTTGTGGCTGTAGATTCCACTCCATGCATGGTGTTTGCAAACAGCAAAGACTCTGATCAGACAGCAGGGATGTGCAGTCTGATCTGAGCCGTTGCTGCTTGCATATGTGTTAAGCACCCTTTTTGAATATATCAACTCAATTTCGTTTTGGGTGTGTGTTTGGGGTGGGGGGTGGGGGGGGGTGGGTGGGGGGGGGGGGGGATGATGGAAGAGGGATGTAGCTCTGGTGAGCTCACAAAACCCATGTAAAATGAAGAGTTAAGAGATAGGAAAACACATCCAAATAGAGGAGCTGTAGTAGCTAAGGGGTGATTAAACATGTCCAAATGGCAGAGGGGTAGCTAAGAGGACTGTCTGGTGGTAGTACAGGGATAACTTCCTTATTTCTCTTTAAAACTATGTTATATGACCGCTTATTAGAACCACCTAGGCAAGGCAGTTGTGGTAAGATGTCAGAACATACATTTTAATGGAGAAATAACAGAAGTATCTTTGAATTATCTTCAAATATTCCACTTACCTTGCAGCTCTGAGTGGCCTCAAAATTCAGTAGCTTATCTGGAGCTCTGAGCTGCTGAGCATTGTCTTTTTGGCTGTTTGTTGAAAAGTTTGTTACAGTTTTGTTCATGAAGTTGGCTGTTCCAGACTCATCAAAGATCATTCGTTGTTATCATATCTTCATTAAATTTTGTGATTGTATATTTTGTGGAATAAAAAATAGTGATCACCACAGTTACAGATTTGTTTTGTTTTTAACCCAAGTTACCTTTCCCTTAATTGGAGACGTAGCACAGTTGTCCCCCTAAACCAGTATTGGTCTGGGCCCAGTTGTTCAAAGCATTGTTAGCCTAATGAGCTCGTTAAGAAGTCAACTCGTTAAGTGTTTTGTGACTTTATAGCCAAATACACATATTTTTTGTTGAAAATATGGGAGAAGCTTTTGCAATGCAAAAGCTTCTCACATGTTTACAAAAAAATTATTGGCATTTTTGTGATATTAACGTTTGAAATTTTAACGTCACATTAACTAGCGACGTCTTTAGTTTTGAACAAATGGGCCCTGGTCTGTTCACCTAACTGCTTCAACTGTCTCTAGCACTGCTATAGCAAAAAGTTTGAAGTGCCAAAGAGACTTTTAACATGATTCTGGTATTGGCTTTGGTTTAGAGTCACATGATGTAAACAAGAAAAGGTACCCTGTAGCAAAGATGAAGATCAGTATGTGCTCAGGTGCATCCACATCTGTGATGTATGGGCCCATTACTTCCTGTTCACAGCAGTATGTAGATTCTGCAGAATTCAATTTTTAACATGACATTGAGCCGCGACACGACAAAACCAACAATGTGGTTGTGCGCCCAGTGCAGACTCAGATCAGCATGGGCATCCGCCCTGACTGATTAGAGTCTTCACTGTCCCCATGGCGGTAGCTTAGACGCTTAGCTACCCTTTGAGCACTAAATGAAAAGTCTGATCAAACAAGGCGGATGTACAGGCTTATCTGAGTCTGCGCTGAGCGCACAACCACATCGTTGGTTTTGTCATGTCGCGGCTCACATGTTAAAATGGAGCATATAAGAAGCAGCATCTTGAAAATTTATGATAAATCACTTTGCTAATGTCACGGTGTGCAACGTTGCATCTTGAGGATGTCGGATGTACAGACTAATACTTGTTGGGCTGATGTAAATACTAATTCACTCCTGCTTAAGCTGATGTAAATACTAATTCACTCCAGCTTTCCTCGGTGACTTGTTAGATCGGGATCTGCCATCCAACATCATGTTTTAATCAGTGATAATTCACTGGTATTGAAAAATTATTTCTGAAGTCAAAGGTAAAGACTGGTCAAACTGCAAATAAACTGGCTTATCCTTGTCTTCACTCTTCACCATTTTGTACATGCAATAAATTGACTTTTCCCTCCCATATGTAAACTGACAGATCAGAGTGCAGGAATATCCAGTCTGATGAAAGCTGTAGCTGTTGGCATCAGCAGTCTATGACATTTGAGGAAAAAAAGAACATTGCTATTTAAGGACATGGCAGTTACTAGGCAACATTACTAGACAGATCCAGGGTCATAACTCCCAAAGAAAACCATCCCTGATTAAATATGAAAAACATCAGATGGTGATAACAGTAGTTGAAAATCAGCTGAAAACTATATGGCATTGTGGCCACAAGATTTCTATCACTGGACTAGTCAAGGGCAGTAACTTTGAATCTGGGAATAATACTTGCAGGCTGATCTCATTCTTCACTATTCACACAATGTCATGCTTTAACAAACCTTCTTAACATTTGGCTACACCAAAAAGGGGGATAACTCTGCCTCTGCAGTTTTTAGATTGCCTGTTGACTGTTGCAACACAACAGTGCTGTGCAATGTTAAATGCAGGATTGGCTGGCAGCCATCATGGAGTCATGTGTTCATGACAATGTTTCCGCTGTACACCCACTTGCACACACTGCTGAGGTTTTAACTTTTCATGCCGATGATGCAAACAAATGCAATAAATTTGAATTTTTATATATGACTAAATATTGGGACCGAGGTCACTAAGCAAACAGTGTAGACCCAGATCAGACTGCTCCTTAGGAGCAGTCTGATCAGGGTCCACACTGTTTGCTGTCGGTCAGTAACTATTTGACACATGGCTAGATGTTAAAAGTTTACCATAAGAACAGTTATTAGTTGCAGTGGCCTAATGTTTAAGCTGATTTGCAAAAAAAAAAAAAAAGAGAGAAAAAAAAAAGAGTGAATCTTCAAAAAAACAGAAGCTTATTCTTGGTAATAAGCCAGACAGAATTGTCTGTTGTAGTTTTATTTAAACTTCATCTGGTCATGTGTCTGTATATCTCAACTTAGGATGGGTTTTGAAGCTTCCTTTAATAAGAACTCCAGATTGTCAAACTTTCAGGGATAAATTGTGCTTTCAGCACTAAACGCATTGTGAGTCCTCTTTAGAATCACTTAATATTGAAGTTAATGGGAAATGACAACAAGTAACAATTATGAACATTTTTTTTTTTTTAATTTATTCACCTCAAATACTAAACCATATAGAAACTAACAAAACTATATTATATATACATCAGGTTATTGAAGCTGCTTGTATACATAAATTCGAAAAAAAAAAAAAAAATCTGGTACATATATTTCCTGTATCATTCTTTGGGGTTACAAAGTTTGAACCCTTAATCAGACCTGTTGGAAATATATTCTCATTGTTAATGAAAATATTTCTAAAGCAAACTACTGCCCCTCTCTCCACATAGTAAACAGATGGCTCCATACTCACATATTTAGCCTTTGTTTTATTTTCTTTTCTTTTTTTCTGTTGATTCATTGTTTTTTTTTCCTATTTTCAAAAGTAGTTAGGTTTTAGAATCAAAGGTGGATACATTAAGACAAATCTCAATCCGACCAAAGGTAAATCAGTGCTTTCATCGTGCTTCTGTTTGTTACAAAGTTTTTTCAAAACTGCTCTTTGGCTGAGTCACTACAAATGAGCCGCGACACGACAAAACCAACAATGTGGTTGTGCGCCCAGTGCAGACTCAGATCAGCCTGGGAATCCTCCCAGTCTGATCAGACTCTTCACTAAGCACTTAAAGGGTAGCTAAGGGTCTAAGCTACATCCATGCGGACAGCGAAGGCTCTGATCAGACTGGGCGGATGCCCAGGCTGATCTGAGTCTGCGCTGGGCGCACAACCACATTGTTGGTTTTGTCGTGTCGCGGCTCAAATAACTTTGATGTAAAACAAGAAGTGCAAATATCTCAAAGGAAAATCAAACAACTGAAACAAACACAAAAACAACTATAATTATACTCTAAATATGGGAGCATCTGAAGGCGAGCATGCACACATTTTAGGGGCACAACTCTGCTATTCTCATTTTTGCCTCCCTTCTAAACTTGGATCAACTCCTTAACAAAACCCCATTTTTGGATCCAAGGAAGCATACAAGAAGTCACAAAATTTGTTTCCCTTTGTTAAAATGGCAGACAAACATGAAGGTGTACCATAACCAATCACTGTAATCTTAAGCAGATAGGTACATCACCATGTTTTTCCTCCAAATTTTCAAAGGGAGACAACTTTCATAACTTCCTATTTGATTTCCTTGGCAACTTAACCCTTTCAAAAAAGTTTTTTTTCCTCAAAGAAAAGAATGTACTCCTGGGGGAGCAAATTCCTTTAGAGTTGAGCCTAATAGTGAAGGGAGACAAAAATGAAAAAAGCAGTTGCTCCCCTTGAAGAGGTATCCATACATCTTAAATCTTAGCCAAGTCAATTTTACTTTAGCAATGTTTCATAAAACTGCCAGGCAAATAACAAAAAGTGCAGACCCTGATCAAACTGCTCCATGGAGCAGTCTGATCTGGATCTACATTGGTTGCTCTTGCACTTTTGTCCCAACATTTCAGGTCATAATGGTTGGTTTTCTTTTACAACAATGAACTTGACTGATGGTTCAAAACAATTGAGAGCTTTGTATCGGCTCTTCAGAAAATTAGTAAGATACCCAAAAAGTCTTAGTAATAATAGAAAAGGAGAGGCTCTTGTTTACCTACTGACTGCAAACAGAAACAAAAAAAAAACAAGAAAGTACAGTTAAACTGTCTCATATCGAGCCTGCTGTTTTCATTTCCATGATGTGCTCCATGCTTCAGACCCTTTTCCTTCAGAATTTATATTAATGGACCTCTATATTTAAGCCAAGTCTTTTCTAAAGTCAAAAGGCTAAAGTTTTCTTACCCCATAATACCATTTTCAGGATAACTTTTTGTGCAAGCTCTAGATATAATGGATACAAATTTACAAGACTGTAAAATGGAAAACAAAAATATCAAATTGTCGTTTTCATCAAAATGTAAGTGTGGGGGTGGTGGTTTAAAAATAAAAATTATATTATCAATTAAGTCACAGTTCCATGTTTTAAATATTTTTCATTCACATTTTTAAAATTTTAAAACTTTTCACTAAGCGAATAGACTCATTTTACAGTTTGGTAAATATCAAAAATTTTGAATTCATTTCGATTCCGCAGTTATGGGTTCAATTCTACTTTAGTCAGAAGTCTGACTCCAAACTATTCATTTATATAATGGTAATAATTTGTATGTGTGTTTTGTGAAAATGCGTTTTAGGTGAAATGGGTTGTGAAGAGCTAACAGCTGCCGGTGCCTGTTTCCTCTCAATCCTCTTAGAAATGCACTGAAAGTGGGCCGGCAGCCAGCGATTTCTACCTCAGGTCATGGGTAACCAGTAAAGACTAAGATCAGCCTGTGCAATGCACAGGCTGATCTTAGTCTTTACTGGTCACACAGAATTCTTTGGTTATTGTGGAACCCATGTGGGGAAAAAGCACTGAATCTAATGAGCCAAAATGTGTTTTCTGACCAAGCTTAAACTTCAAGGGCTGAACATGACCAACAGTGCTTTTCCCCGATTAGAGGCCCAAAATATGAGTTTAATATAAGTTGGGGTGAAGCAACCTTTAGGAATTTGAATGGCCAAGATCTGGAACAATCTGAGTTTGCACCCTGGCCATGGTCAATATTACTGGTCAACAAAATATTTGGACAGCGGATAATATTTTTAGTATGTAACAAGGACTGCTTTCAGATTCTGTGGTGAGCATATGACATTGTTTAGCCCTGGAGATATGGTAGGTTTTTCCATTCATACGCACAAAATATGGGTTTGATGTTAGCAATTGAAGAGCCGATCCTTCAATATTATTCATTTCAAGACCTCATTTTTTAGACTGCTTCCATGTTTTTTCTTTACCGTTATTCCATTTTTTATGTAGAAGATAGAAATAGTTCTCTGAAAATATGTGGAATTCTTTTGCCAACAGGTTCAGCTTTGTTGTATTAATTATAATTTGTACACTGTGTCCAATGAGTTTCTTATAATTCTATCACATGCCCTCTTTACAGAGACTTTTTTGGAGGTTAAAATAAAACCAGTCCATTTACAAGGTCTGCACTGTATCAGGTAAAGTTTATGGTTTATTTTTTCTTTAAATGGTGTTTTACCATAATGTGCCTTAATTTTGGGACACCTAAAAATAATTAATTTTTCCATTTGGGACAAATGGAAAATTAAATATTTTTAGGTGTCCCAATACTTAAGCATATTACAGTAGTTTCAATTCTAGTAATGATGGTCTCCAAGAGACTCAGCAGGGCTAATCCGTGGCTGCATCTCTTGGCATGGAGTCTGGCCATTTTTAAAATTCTAAAATGAACCAGTGACATCACTGATACCTCATGAATATTAATGAAATGTAAATGAGCAAAAACTTAACTTTAAGCACCAGAAAGCAGACGACAAAATTTACGTCTGCAAAAATTAAAAAATGCCTTGTCCAAGACATTTCATATTGAGAATTCAAAGACTAGAGGGCAAACAGTGTAGATCCAGATGAGGCGTCTCATTATGAGCCACTTCATCAGGATCTACACTGTTTGCAAAAGTCTTTTGCTAATTTCGTCAGTTAAGTGGAAATATTTGCATTTTTTTCTTGCAGTTCTATTGCACTTGATTATAGACTCATCTATCAGCAAACATAAAAATATAAAACTACATTGGACTTAATTCTGTAAGTGTCTGCACCATGGCAACACACTGTGCACTGTGTCTAAAGCACTTTGACCTGAATAGCGTTCAGACCTGGGATTAAAGAAGAAACATATGAACTAACTTTTAAATGTTTGATAAAGACATCAAGATTCTGGGAAAAACTCTAAGCTGTTAGCAAAAACACTGGAGTTGCCTTTTGAATGATAGTATATGGGACATTCTTTGAGGCCAAAAGGTGGAAAAAAAAACAAAAAAAACAAGGACATTTTCTTTGACATAATATCTAATATAATATACATCTGCATTTCACTGGCTTCTGTCAGCTGTTATAGAATCACATTAGCAGTTATTTGTTTTCTTTTTAAATATTAACCATATTAGCCATAATTGTTTGGACACCTAACCCTCAGAGCACCAAAAAAGCAGACAACAAAATTTACAGCGGCAAAATTTAAACTAATGTTTTGTCCACAGTATATTATACTGAGAATTCAAAAAATAGAGGGCAAAGAGTGTAGATACAGATGAGGTGGCTCATGATGAGCCACCTCATTTGGAGCTATGCTGTTTAGAAATTGAGCTGTTTCCATTTTCAGCACTTTAAGTGTTAAACCAATTTTCCAGAAAATGTTGGATACCGGAAATTACAATTCTAGCATCTTTGAAAGGATCACCTAAGGTGGCAGAAATTTTGCATACACCACAGACCATAGATCTAGATGAGATGGCTTATAAAGAGCAGCCTCATCTATATCTACACTGTTTGTCCGAGCTGGGACAAAAAATTTTTTTTAAATTTTGCAGATGTAAATTTTGACGTCTGCCTTTTTTGCCACTTTCAGGGTTTAACATGCCCATTTGGTTTGTCTGGACATTTTTATGTAGCTCTTGGCAAACACTGTAGACCATGAACAGACTGCTCCCTAGGAGCAGTCTGATCTGGGTCCACACTGTTTGCTGCAGAATTTGTCTAATATTTTGGGTAAATGTGGTAAAAATTCTTGCGTGGCACAAGTCATGGAAGAAAGACAACCTAACGCTGAATTTGAATCACTTTGTGCACACGCCCCTGATGAGATGTTTTCAAAGAAGTTTTTCAATGACAACCACATGTTGTGCTTCCTATACCGCTGCGAGATTCATCTGTTTTTCAACAGAGAAATTACAGATTCTGTTTCACTGAATTAAGTCGCTATTTCCACTTTGTTAGTTTTAGTCCATTTTTTTTTGAAGCATGTAGTGGCTGCATAAAATCATTTTTTATTTCACAATATTTTTGTGCCTTTCTCTTTTAGTTGTAAAGTATTGATGAGTCCTTATCACAAACTGATAGTCAATTTTGGTCAGTTGGTCAGATATTGGTGAGATTTTTAAAATTTGCCAAACCAGATCTGCAAACAATGAAAATAAATCTATAAAACATCAAATGATTTTCAGTACTATACAGAATACTGCAGTTTTGTGTAGAATCAAACGCTTGTTTGAAGAATGAGCATCACATCGAGTTGAAAAACATAAGGATACATTTTTACATGGATTAAGCCCCATACGGCATGGCAACCAAAGAGCTCTTGATAAGAAGGGACATTACAGTAAGAAATAAAAACTCTCCAATTGCTAAAGGGTCATTTATCTTTTATCGAGAAATAAGAAAAAATCCTAATGATTAACTACCGTTCTGTGGTTGAAGCTCAGCTCTGTCCCAGCAGGCACACAAGGATGAATCAACCTTGATTCAACATCATGATGAAGTTGAATCAAGGTTGATTCAACCTTGTGTGCCCAGTGGGGTACTTGTTCTTCTCTTTTACAGTGAACCCTTTTTACAATGACAGCATTTGTTCCCGAAATTTTGCTGTTAAACTGAATTTGCTGTTGTAAAGAATACACATTTGGAACAATAATATCAAATTGAGGTTATAAAGAATTTTGCTGTTGTGATGACTGCCATGGTAAAGAGGGTTTGACTGTACTATATAGCTATGGAGACAAAGACTGCCATGCTTTGGCACAGAACTATATACAGCGTTGAGCTATAAAATAGCATCACCCACAAAATGATCAGGTTTTCTTTAGAGTGGAAACCATTTTGCCTGGTGTCTGTAGCACATAGCACATGGCTTCATTAACTACCACTGAGAGAAAGTAATCCAAAAGTGAGCCATGTCAGAAAAAAAGCTTTAACATATTTTGGAACTCTTGACAGACTTGCAGCAGTAAAAACACTAACATGGTCATAGTTGATTTTATACCATCATGAATCAGGAAAATAATTTTTCTGTGCTAGTATAAAATTCTTAATGTACTGTGAGATGTTTGCAGGCTGATCTAAGTCTTTGTTGATCAGGAATGCTGAAAGGTGTTTTTTGAGATGTCGGTTAAGTGCGTAATCCCCGGAAGTCCAACAGGCGGTGCTACTTGATTCTCAAACTAACATCTTCATTTAGTGTAAACGTCAGGAAATTTACGCAACTCACAACACGATTAATCCATCTGCCTCTTGACAGGCCAATAAATAAACAGCTGGCAGCCGCTAAATTGTTCCGCAGACATAAAAACCAAGAATATTTACTAGTAGTAATAATTCTTGGAGTGTTTTTTCACTTTCATTTTTTATTCAGAGAAAATACTTTGATGATATCAAAGTCAAAAAGAAAAAAAAAATAAAGTATTGGGACGACATGTATAGACCCAGATCAGGCTGCCTCTCACTTGCCTTTTACACAGCAGTTTTATATAATTACTTTCAAATAGGAAACTGATACAAAACCCAGCGGGCACATGACATCGAATTGATGTCGATGCGACGTCATAGCGTCGCATCAATGTCAATATGTCATTTCTACGTCATTTCTACGTCATGTGCCTGCTGGGAAGAGCCATGATAGCCCTTAATAACTCACCTGAGCCTATTATTACATTGTCCTTAATCATCTTATCAAAATCAGCATCATAGCTCAATGGGCTCCGAGTCTGACCATGCTTTTTCCTAAAATTCTCCATTGACACAAAGAGTACATATGAGCAATTCAAAACAATGTAAGCTACTTTGTATAATGAAGTGTCCAAAGTGTTTTCTACAAATTATCAGTCAAGTTGGTAGCAGCAATTTGCAGAGGAAGTCCAAGTGATTGTCACCATATTTGGGCAGGGTGGTACTGCAACTGCTTTAGCAGCTTTGGTGCCAAACTGCTGTAGAATATAAGAATCTACCATGAGTGTGAGGTACGGATATACAAATCTGTTCCAAGGGTCACTGTTTAGCATCACAAGGCTTGCCCAGTGATGCCAAACAGTGACCCGAGGGAGAGATTTATCTATCCGTACCTAACACTCATGGTAGGTTCTTTTTCTCACATATCTTTAAGTGTTGAAGCTTTAATTACATCAAAGATTCCTCTATACACTGCGTTGCAATGTCCGCCATTTTGACAACTAATGTGATTTCTGACGTTGTTATGACGTCAGCTAGTGACGAAGTTATGTGACGTCCAATACAACCAATGCAAACCGAAGTCACGCGAAAACTTTCTTTTTTTACCCTACCCACCGGTCAGAAAACCAGGGTAAGATAAGACTTTCTATCCCTAGCAAAAAACATGGATATCCTAATCTGGGATGCAAGAAATTGATATTATGCAATGTCTCACCATGAGCACTTTGTGCTCAGGAGAGCTGACAGAAAGTAGCATGCACACAAAACTAAGAATGTTGATATGGCAGTTTCTGTCATATCTTTTCTTAATCACTAAGTAAGTAATAACTGGAGTTAATAGTCCCCATCTGGTCCATGATCAAACCTAGTCAAGATCTTGTTGCAATTAACATACTGTACAAATCTGGTAATGAATGTTCATAATTCTAATGCACTTACATATTTAATGCGACGTCTGATTGGATAACGTCAAAAATTTGCAACAGTATATCCTGCGATATACTGTCGGAAACCGATGTCATTACATAACGTCGCTTTTCATTGGTTGACATCTGGTTTTACGTCGCTGAAAGCGTTTGCTATGGGTGCGAAGTAACATACTTGGAAAGGTGAAAATGTGAAAAGTGCATTAGAATGGGGATAACTGTATTGAAAATTGTCATTTGGGGAGGTAAATCGTCGGTTTATGGTCGCAAATTGAGTTTTATGGCTTCGCTGGCGTGTCGCCGCAAAACAAAATTTCCGACCATAAAACCGACGATTTACCTCCCCAAATGACAATTTTGAATACAGGTATCTCCTAAATAGTATCTTCAACTGTCTTCATGAGGCAACGTAGATCTATAATCAACCTTGTCTGCAATTTAATTAAGATTTTGTAGCCATTACATACTGTGTAAAAAGTTCTGAATAGTAAAATCCTTTGGAAGCAAGGAATTCACCAAAGAAATGAGAATAGCAAACTGTTTGGTAAGTTTGGTTATGATTGCTAAAAGTAGCTTCTATAATGTTCACAAGATGATACTTAATAATGGACAATAATTCTAATATTAATGTCTTACATGACCCGGTTTCAAACCAGATATTGTAGCAACAAGTGTACTATTCTCTCCAAAATGTAGCCGCCATTGTGTTTGCAAGATGGTATACAGCTTTTTTTTTTTTTACTAAGTAAGGGGCAATAACTCTGGTAATCATGGTCTGATTTAGCCCATTAAAGCTTAAAAAACTGTAGCCTCTATCATGCTCACGAGGAAAAGTGTGGAAGATGGTCAAACACTTAAATGGCTGGACAGGAAGACGACGGACAGTGGCCATTCACCATAGCTGGACATGTGCACTATGTGTTCAGGTGAGCTAACAATAGTTATTTTGGTACTAGTGGATGTGGGTGAGGAGATGGAATGAGGAAAGAGAGCTTTAGTACTCATATAAATATTTCAAATTTGATTTGAAAAGAAAAACTATTTGCTAACATTTCTTGTTTCTGATATTTTATCATTTCCTCAATAATATGGTTTAAGAAAAGGTCCTGGCATTATAAAACTGTTAGATATGTCCAACCCAGCCCTTGTTTCTACGGCAATAAAAAATAGATGTATCTTTGTGTAATCCACTTTGAAGTTTCATAAATCAATTGTCATGGTGAAAATGAAAATGTCATGTAAGTATAAAACCTTGTCAAAACAATTCTGACATTTAAAGGGTCAAAAAATAATTAACTGGTGTTTAATTAACATTAATTTATTCTAAATATTGGGACGAAAAATCAAATTATGCAATAATTCTGAAATTTAAAAAAAGATTTAAAAATGGCAAACAAAGCAGACCCTGATCAGACTGCTCCTTAGGAGCAGTCTGATCTGGGTCAACTCTGTTTACTAGAAACTTCTATACCAATATTCTTGGGGCTGAGTGGTGAGCACTCCGAACTTCTGATCACGGAGTTGTGGGTTTGAGTCCTGCTAGAAGGGAGATATTGTCTAAAGTTCAATGCTATATCATTGCATAGAGCCCTTCATAATCATCTCCCCATCATCTTAATATGCCTGAAATATTGTTGAAAAGGCTGTAAAATGCAAGTTGTCTGATCAACCCAATATTTTGGACATTATGGTAGTTTTCTAACCTTTATAAAAGTACATTTTATTTTACCACTGGTTTAAGCCACAAACATAAATCGCAATTATCCTAAATGTTGAGATTCTTTAAGATGTATGGGTTCACTTCCTTGTTTTCTCCAACATTTTTAGAAAGGGGAAAGGGGAAGAACTTCTGTGACTTCCTGTTTGCTTCCCCGAATGATGAAAAACTGAAAATGGGGTCTACTCCTACAGGAAAAAATTTGCTCCTTGAGGAGCAAATTTTCTCCTTTAAGAGTTGACCCCAAATTGAAAAGGGAGGCAAAATATGAAAATGGCAGAGTTGCTCCCCTTGAAAGTGAACTGTTTACCTGAACATTCTAATAATGATCCTACTATCCCAGATTGTCATAAAACTTGGTACTTACCTGGGAACAAACTACACTTTGAACATATTTTAGGCAGCAAATTTGATTCTTTAAACAAACTGTGTATAAATGTCCATGATGATAGGTTGTATTGCCAAATATTAGCTGCAGCTTTGAATTTAGCAAAAAACTATAAAATTACACTTTGAAAGTTATAATATGGTTTTAGAGACAATTTTAAAAGCATTTGTGCTTCTAAAAATAGTTACCTTCACTGAAGGGGATTCTGCAGGGTTGTACCTAGAGGTATACTAGTAAAAGAATGGCAAATTGCAATCCTAGATCTTTGGGCAAAGTCATTCAGATATTTTGGAAATATGCTGACCTGAAAATACCAAGGAAGAGAATAGTTCATCTTGAATTTGGCGATAAAACAAAACTTCACCATAACAATGTAAGGGAGAGAAATAATTAGCAAAATATGCTTTTGATCACAATATTTTCCTTCCTTGTCTCAGAAATGAGACTAGGTGACGTTATGCCACTCATTAATATGCTTGCCCTTAAAGGAGTTTCAAACCTGATTGATTAATTTGAGAATTTGCTCAAAAGTTAATAAGGTCAGCTATATTTTCAGCCCTGATCTGTCGACCAAGTTTCAATATCCTTGCTCAATTTATTTTCAAGATACTTTGATCACAAGATTGTTAGTGTCCAAAAAAGGGGCATAACTCTATCAAACACTTATATATAATCAAAAGCTAACCAGGGCATCTACACCTTAGTCCAGAACTGTGTGCAAAATATGAATATTGTTTTCTCGGTATTTTTTTTCTCAAGGCTCTTGTGTCTAAACTGTCCAAGTTCGAAAAAGGGGCACAACTAAACCAAATATTTTTGCCATATCAGATTATCTACATCTGTATGGCTAATATAAAAATCCCAACTAAGCTGTTCACAAGGTTGTTCCTGTACAATATATATATAAGATGAAAAAGGGACATAACTTCTCAATAGCATGACCTGTAGAGTGAAAAAAAAAAAAAATGCCAGTCCACAGTCCATGTTCATTGCACATATAAATTTCAAGATCCTAGCATAAAGGTTGCTGAGTTTCACAGCTGCCAAAGAGTGTTTGGGATGAACAGATAGTCAGACAGACAGGACCAAACCAATTTGTCCTTAAGCTTTTTTGAAGTTGGGGCATAAAAAATGCTTTGTTAAGTTAAAAGTGTGCCAAGGGATTGCTGGAAATAACCAAATGGATATACACTGTGAAAGAATTGTATCCATTTAGTTTATCTCATGTCTTCTTCTTCTTTGTCCATATAACGCCACTGTACTGCTGTCTATGATCACATATGTGCTTTGTTGTCTTCTTAGTGCTTCCCACTCAGTGCTTTAACACTTGCTTTAATGACTAAACTCGTGCGTGAGGTTCAGATTAAAAGACCCCAAAAAAAAAAAAAAAAAAAATTTACTTAAAAAATCTTCCTGTCTGTTTAATATAGCTTAGAGTGGCCTCAACTATCTGACGTTCACCATCCAAGCTGATGTCCTCAACATTCCCTGACAGTATCTTCATATCCACATCCCCACCAGGTATCCCTTCTCCAGATAATACCCGTAAGACAACATTCTTCAGTGTGGCTCTAGCTTCACTGTACTCATCACAATCAAAAAGAAAATGCTCCAAGGATTCCGCAACACCGCAGTGGTCACATAACTTAGTTTGATTTTTGTCAATAATCGATCTGTGTACATTGAGTAAAGTGTGGCCACAGATCAGATGGTTTAGAATTCTGTATGCCTTCTTATCTCCCTCTCCAACTTTTGATCTTTTCCCTATTTTTTCTAAACTGAAAACTTCTTGGGTTCTGCCTACATTACTGGATAATGAAAATGCTCTCTTCCATTTTTCAATGACCTGTTCTTTCATCTTTCTGCTGGCATCTTTTTTGGTATATGTGTTTAAACTGTTAGGTAGTTTGGCTGCTTCTGCTGCTGCCTCTTTGGCATATCTGTCTGCCAGCTCATTTCCAAAAATCTGCTTGTGGCCTGGACACCAATGGACGTGCAACTTATACCCTTTATCTTGAACTTTTCCCACTAAGACTTTTATGTTATATATCAATTCCATATTGTTCTCCGGTATTGATTGTTGAAAAACTGAACTTATTGCTGGCTGACAGTCAGTGAAAAAATGAGCAACTGTATCACCATCAGAATTGATGCTGCTATTATTCAAGAAATCAAGCCCTAACTGTAATCCCACTAGTTCTCCAACATAGTTGTTGCTGCAGTTACTCACACTATTCTTTAAACATACTGGATCTGTGTTCAAACCATTGATAAATATCACAGCGCTACCACCAGTTGGTCCAGGATTTGAAAGTGCTGACCCATCGGTAAATATTATGATGTCTCTGTTTGGTATATTAGAAAGTGTTTCCTTGATATTTTCTGTTTGACTCTCTTTTGATGCATTCATCTCATCCCAATTCGCCTTAGCTTTCCTAACTAGAGAAAGACCCATGTACTCTTTAGTGTATTGGAAGTCCTTCTCTATATAATCAAGAGCTATATCTCCCTTCAACTCACTGAACCTAGACATAAGCAAGTTAAAGACATTAGGTTTACTGATGACGTGACTATTATTTGCTCTCCAATCATCAAACTCTACTTTGAGAGGATCTGTATTGTCTTTAGCCACTATTCGGACCATCTCTTGGGCTTGACGAAGCTTCAAATGCAGACCCATGGGCGCACAATTTGTTAACACCTGTAGAGCATCTGTACTTGTTGAAGATATACATCCTGATGCCTTTATCATCGCTGCTCTCTGTACCTTCCCAAATTCTCTCTCACATTCATCATGGCTAAGCACTAAAGCTGGCGCTGCATAGTCCAATAATGGTAAGACCAATGACTTGTAGAGTTTCATGAAGACAGACTGTGAGCATCCTCTAAAGTCTTTTGTCAGAATGTCTAGACTCTTCAGTGATCTGAATCCTGATTTTGCCTTTTCTGCAATATGTTTCTTGAAAGACAACTTGTTGTCAATGAAAACTCCAAGTACCTTTTTATCTGTAACTTCTTTCAAAAACCTACCCCCAAAATTGATTTTTGTCATAGCATCTTGTTTTCCTTTAGGAATTACCTTAACATATTCAGTTTTGTCAGGTTCCACTGCCATATTCCACTTCAGACACCATTTTATCACTTTGTTTATGTCCTGATTGAGAGCCTGTTCTGCTTCCAATAGACTCTCTCTACTTGTCCACACACACTATCATCTGCAAATTCTGTATGACTATTCTTCACCTCTTTCATGGAATCATGAGTGTATAGATTACAAAGCACTGGACTTACTACTGATCCTTGTGGAATACCAACTTTAGATGTCATGACCTCAGACTGATAATCATTCACTCTAATATAGAACTTTCTATCCATTAGGAAATTTCTTAAATACAGCCACATCCTACCATGTATTCCTGCTTCTGTCACTTTTTTTAGTAGTCCCGCTCGCCATATTCTTTCATAGCAGGATTCAAAATCCATTACTGCCAATAATGAATATTCTTTCTTATTTCTTGCTTCTGTTACAGAATTTATCACTCTCACTATGGACTGGACACATGATTTTTGCTTTCTATATGCGTACTGAGTAGCTGCTTTAGAATTTTCCATTTCCAGTTTCCAAACAAGCCTACCTTTAATTACTCTTTCAAAAATCTTTGCAATAACACTTTCAAGTGTAATTGGCCTATATGACCTAACACTGTTGTAATCTTCTTTCCCTGGTTTAGGTAACATAATTTTTGGGTCCATCTTAAAACTATTCGGAAGCTTACCAGTTATCCAGCTTTTCTGAATTAGATAATGTACCGCTTCTACCACTTTATCACCTCCCTTCTTTAACATACTTGTAAAAATTCTTTCCTCAGGTGAAGGTGAACTGTTATTTCTGGTCATCTGTATAGACATCTTGACCTCCTCCACTGTGATATCTGAATTCTCCATGCCAACACCTTCATTTTCTATTCTTTGATTAATATTTTCCATTTCTCTTTCATATGTTTCCCTAACTTCTTCCTCAACAGAGTTATACCAATTACTATCATGATCACCAACATCAAGTTGCTCTTTCCCATATCTTTTCTTCATTTCATCACAAATTTCGGAATCTGAGACAGCAAGTGACCCATCAGGCCTTTTAATAGGCTGTACAACTGTCTTACCCCTGTTTTTAGTTAGTTTGTTGACCATCTTCCAGAATAATTCAGGTTTCCTCGTATCCATCTTCCCTATCAATCCCTCAAGATATTCAGCTTTAGCCTCTTCTTCTAATTTTTTAAACTCTTGTAAAGCTTGTAAATATCTTCCTTCATTTACTGGATCCCTTCTCTTTTGAAACCAACGCTTTGCTCTTTTCACTTCTTTTGATTTATCTGACAATTCTTTAGACCACCATCCTTTACTGTATCTACACACATGTTTTTTCGGTATTATATTCTCTGCTGCTGTTAGAATAATTCCAGTTAATCTGTCATAATCATCATTGATGTCATCAGAAACAATGCGCTCATTTTCCCATTCTTCTAACTTTTTACTACATTCTGCTTCCCATTTGGTCCAATTAGTGTTTTTGAAATCCCACCGTTCAAGCACTTTTTCCTCTTGGTTATCCCCAAACTCAAATGATATCAGCAAGTGGTCAGAATTTAGGAAAACCTCTTGTTGAACCTTCCAATTAGATATCTTATTGCAGACTGAATTGCTGACAAATGTCAAATCAATAATATGATTCTTCCTTGTTGGATCATTATTATTTACCAAACTTATATCTTTATTTAGCAGGTGATTAAAGAGTATATCTCCAAGCTTATTTGTTGAAATGTCTCCCCACCCTTGATGATGAGCGTTAAAATCTCCAGTGACTATAACAGGCATGTTTTGATCTAGAACTTTTGTTAGCACCTCCGTGAATACTGAGATTTTATCCACTTCATCAGGCGGTATATATATGGACCCAAACACAAAACTTCCTTCCTTACAATACACATTGCACCAAACAGCCTCTAAATTTTTGCTATATAAGTCCCTTCTTTCAAAACATTTTAAACTTTTAGATACCATTAAAGCTGCCCCACCTCCTTGCCTATTCAATCTCTCTGTGGCTATCCAATGCCAATTATTTTTCACACTATCTGTTATGTTGTTGTCAGGGTGCCATATCTCTGTCAAACCGAAAATTTGGAAGTTCTGCCTATAACATGCATCTTCTACTAACCTGAATGATGTATTCAGAGACCTAACATTTGCTTGAGCTAGCTTCATCCTTAAAAATTGTAGATATATTCTTAATATATATCACTATAACATAAATAAGCTCTCAGCTAGCTATCATGCAGAGTCTACTATTTAGTAAATGATTATCTATAAATAATCTCCACTGTACACATATATTGGTATTACATGTATTACCTCTCTGCAAGGTAAACTGAGTCCAAGTTCACAACTATCTACATTCACTTTAATTATAACTTATTTAGCTCTCAGCTAGCTTTTAACAGAGTCTCTCCATAAATTATGCCTCTCTGCTAGGTAAACTGAGTCCACATTCATATGATCCTACTTTCATTATTTCTCGAAATACTCACACTTAAACTTTTTAATCGCTATTTCCTTTTCCTTTATTTCAAATAACCTATCATTTATAAATATTTTCAAAACATGTCTAGTATAGCTCTCAGCTAGCTTTTCACAGTCTTTACATAGATTATACAATATATGATTCCTCTCTGCTAGGTACACTGAGTCCACTGACTATCATTCACAAAATATAAATATTCAAATTGTAAAATTTAAGCACAACAACAAAATAAAACACTTATTATCACCACTGAGTCTTTTAAATCCTCTCAGTTAGGAATAAATTTGTAATTCTTTCTAAACTCTTGCTGTTAGCCTCTCAAGGAGGTTAACAAACGCTGGGCAATTCACTGATCCTGCTGAATGATTTGAAAAGCAATTTGTACTTTTTTCAACTCCAGAACATATACCACTATGATTTCCTGAACATGTTTCACATTTCTTCTCATTCAAACATGACCTTGCAACATGACCATACTCCTGACATTTATAGCATCTGGTTGGAATGTTTCTTTTATTTCTGTATGACACCACTTTTATTTTTTTCTTACCCAAGACAACTGAAGACCTGAATATCAGTGACACATCATCAAATGTTTGGCAATAAATCACCGCCACTGGGAGAGGTTTGTTTGTATCTCTATACCTTAATCTTCTAACAGTGATGTTGATCCCTAATTGCTTTTTAACTTCATCAACAATTATTCCATCATCTAAATATGGAGATAAATTCTTGAAGACACACCTAGCTCTTGGTTCAGTATTGTGTACATGTAAATGATCCCCACTCCCTTTGAATGCTTCTTTCGGCCAACTCTCCTGCAATGACGACCTATCTTCTTCTTTCTCTACATGAACAGCAATGCCCCCTCTTGACAATGGGTAAGCATATTTGATACTAATATTGTCTTTGAATTTCCCAATTTCTTTTTTAATTTTTCTGCTATCCTGGAATTTCTGAGGCTCTGCTATACCATCAATGATCAGAACACTTTTATGTTGAGTTTGATTTTGAGTAGCTGTTTCTTTTGTTGTACTCTCCTTACTTACAGAATCTTGCTTATGTGCTACACTATCCCTCTTTTGGCTAATTTTCACATTTAATAACGTAGATTCTTCTGAAGGACCTGCTGATAACTCTAATTTTTCTACTATACATGAAGGACATTCAAATGGAAGGTTTTTTATCCTGAAAATTTCACATATTTCCCTTGTCAGACAAACACATTTACCATGCCACCACTGATTACACTTTCCACATGAAATAAAGTGATTTTTGCCTTTCAAAGTCTTCCCACATGGACACTTATTCTTGTTGAAGGACTTGTTAGACATTTCTATCAAGTTTTCAAACCTCACAATCAAATAAAAGATGTTCTTTATAAATCTGCTACATTGTTTACATCGGCTGGAAACGGTTGCTAGGGACCATAAACAAGATCAGACTCCTTATTTTTATCATAAATCTGGGTTCAAAAGACAAGAAATCTTCCAGATAATCAGAAAAACTACTTCCCTTTGTTCTGCTGTGTCACTACATCCTTGACTTTCATTTCAATTTGTTGTTTACTTTCTGCCATCAGTCATCCCAAATCTCCTCCTCCAACATCAGATTAACAGCTTTTCATTTTTTCCAATTTGGAGACTTTATCTTGTAGTTTTTGATCGAGTTTTCAAAAGTACATCTAATTATGAACTGTTTAGCCTTCTTTCTTCACAAATATTCTAGGTTTTACAACTTTTAACTAATTTTATATGAAATTTTGTTAAGCCGTTTAAAATTTTAAGTCTGAACCCCACGCATGCGCTTCCATTCTTTTCCAAAATTTTCTCATGTCCAAAATTTCAATAACTACACTTTAAGAATGAACAGAGACACAATGCAAATATCCATTCAAAAAGAAATGAGCTGCGACACAAGAAAATCAACAAAGTGGTTGTGCACCCAGCGCAGATTCAGATCAGCCTGGGCAGCCCCCAGTCTGATCAGAGTCATCGCTGTCCGTATGGAGGTAGCTTAGACCCTTAGCTTCCTGTTAAGTGCTTAGCAAAGAGTCTGATCAGACTGGGTAGATGCCCAGGCTGATCTTAGTCTGTGCTGGGTGCACAACCACTTTGTTGCTTTTCTTGTGTCGCAGCTCACATGAACACACACAAAGACAAGCCAGAATCAAGAACTCTTAGATGACTGTCAAGTCTGCTTTCTGGGAGCTTGCCTTTTCAGACAAAAATGTGGTTACTGAGAAATTGTATGGGTATACTTCAAAGACAAATCACTTGGTTGCATTTTTCTCCCTTCTCACATGGGGCTATTGCTTAAGAAAACTAGAGCATGTGAGCAGGGGCTCACGTATACCCCCGGCCAGCACCACCGCCTAACAGTAACACTGCCACACTTAATACAAAACTTTAAAACAAATGATAATGAATGATAAGCAGAAGGAGGCTCAGCTACTCTCTTACTGATACAACTAGTCATACCCAATATTTTGCCTAAATATCAAAATCCTAGCTTTTGTGATTCCTGAGACATCTGTGACAAAAATCAAATTGGAAAGAAAGAAACAATAAACAAAAGAAGGGAAGGATACATATATGGAGGCTGATACTCTCTTACATAATACAACTAGTCACACCCAATATTTGTACCAAATTTTAAAATCCTAGCTGTATGGTTCCTGAGAAATCTTCGACAGAAATTAAATTGGAGAGAAAGAAAAAAAAGAGGGAATGATAAGCAGATGGAGGTTGATGGTCTTTTATATGATACAACTAGTCATACCCAACGTTTGTAACAAATTTCAAAAACCTAGGTAAAGTGGTTCCTGAGAAGTCTTTGACAAAAAAAAAAAAATAATTGGAGAGAAAGAAAAAGTGGACAAACAAAGGGAACAATAAGCAGAAGGAGGCTGAAGTTCTCTTACACTATACAACTAGTTATACCAAACATTTGTACAAAATTTCAAAATCCTAGCTGTAGTGGTTCCTGAGAAGTCTGCAACAGAAAAAAAATTGGATAGTAAGAAAAAATGGACAAAGGGAATGATAAGCAGGAAGAGGCTGATGTTTTCATACATATTACAACTAGTCATTACCAAGGTTTGTACTAAATTTCAAATACCCTTACCGTAGTTATTACTGAGAAATCTCTGACAGAAATTCATTTGGAGAGAAAGAAAAATGAACAAACAAAGAGAATGATAAGCAGCAGAAGGCCGATTCTCTCTTACACTGTGCAAATAGTCATACTTAACGTTTGTACCAAATTTCAAAATTCTAGCTATAGTGGTTCCTGAGAAATCTTTGACAAAAATTTAATTGGAGAGAAAGAAAAACTGGAAAACAAAGGGAATGATAAGCTGGAGCAGGTTGATTCTTTCTTACACGGTACAACTAGTCATACCCAACGTTTCTACCAAATTTCAGATACCCTTCCTGTAGAGGTTTTTGAGATATCTTTTACAGAAAATTAATTGGAGAGAAAGAAAAAAAGGACAAATAAAGGGAATGATAAGCAGTAGGAGGCTGATTCTCTCTTACACAGTACAACTAGTCATACTTAACGTTTGTACCAAATTTCAAAATTCTAGCTATAGTGGTTCCTGAGAAATCTTTGACAAAAATTTAATTGGAGAGAAAGAAAAACTGGAAAACAAAGGGAATGATAAGCTGGAGCAGGTTGATTCTTTCTTACACGGTACAACTAGTCATACCCAACGTTTCTACCAAATTTCAGATACCCTTCCTGTAGAGGTTTTTGAGATATCTTTTACAGAAAATTAATTGGAGAGAAAGAAAAAAAGGACAAATAAAGGGAATGATAAGCAGTAGGAGGCTGATTCTCTCTTACACAGTACAACTAGTCATACTTAACGTTTGTACCAAATTTCAAAATTCTAGCTGTAGTGGTTCCTGAGAAATCTTTGACAAAAATTTAATTGGAGAGATCCAGAAAAACTGGACAAAAAAAGGGAATGATAAGCTGGATCAGACCGTTTGTCTCTTACACGGTACAACTAGTCATACCCAACGTTTCTACCAAATTTCAGATACCCTTACTGTAGAAGTTTATGAGATATCTTTGACAGAAAATTAATTGGAGAGAAAGAAAAAATGGACAAATAAAGGGAATGATAAGCAGCAGGAGGCTGATTCTCTCTTACACGGTACAACTAGTCATACTCAACGTTTGTACCAAATTTCAAAATCCTAGCTGTAGTGGTTCCTGAGAAATCTGTGACAGAAAAAAAAGTTTAACAAACACACACACACACAAACATATAAACGGAAAAACCAAAAACTATATACCCCCTATATACTTCGTATACCGGGGGTATAACAAGAGCATGTGAGCAGGGGCTCACGTATACCCCCGGCCAGTGCCACCGCCTAATAAAAACACACTTAATACAAAACTTTAAAGCTAATGTTAAAACACAGAGATGAACTGACAATCTATTACAAATCCAGAGGAAGGCCTATAGACAAATACACAATGGTTCCATTAAAACATGCAAATTATGTAATCAAAAGAAAATACAAATTTAACACAAAATTTCAACACAAGTTCTTGTCAATGACCTTGACCTAAAGTCAGCAGCAGCATCCAGATGATGTCACCAAGCCAATTTTAACCTATACCTAAACCTAGTCACATATCAATCTGAGAAATCATGGACATTAATTTTCCCATTTATTCCACTGGAGATAGAGATTGAAAAAAGGAAAAATGCAAAAGAACCCAAGAAGAAATTTTGATTTTCTTTTCCACAATAAACTTGGCCATTCTCAAGATGTATACAAAATCTGAAGACTGTGGCTCTCTTAGGAACAGAGAAAACTGTGGCAAAAAATCAATTGGAGAGAAAGAAAAATGGACAAACAAAGGGAATGATAAGCAGGAGGCTGATACTCTCTCACACCATACACCTAGTCATACCTAATATTTGCACCAAATTTCAAAATCCTAGCTGTAGTGGTTCCTGAGAAATCTTGGACAGAAAAAGTTTAATTTCATAGGAGAGAAAGAAAAAATGGCAGTAAGAATAAGCAGTAGGAGCCTGATGCTTTCTTACACGATACAACTAGTCATACCCAATGTTTGTAACAAATTTCAAAAACCTAGCTGTAGTGGTTCCTGAGAAATCTAAATTTAATTGGAGAGAAAGAAAAATTGACAAAGGGAATGATAAGCAGGAGAAAGCTAATTGTCCCTTATGTGGTACATCTAGTCATACCCAACACCTGTATCAAATTTCAAAACCCTAGCTGTTGTGGTTCCTGAGAAATCTGTGACAGAAATTTAATTGGAGAGACAGAAAACATGGATAAACAAAGGGAATGATATGCAGGAGAAGGCTGATTGTCTCTTACACGATACAACTTGTCATACCCAATGTTTGTACCAAATTTCAAAGTCCTAGCTATTGTGGTTCCTGAGAAATCTGTGACAGAAATTTAATTGGAGAGAAAGAAAAAATGGATAAACAAAGGGAATGATAAGCAGGAGAAGGCTGATTGTCTCTTACAAGGTACAACTAGTCATACCTAACGTTGGTACCAAATTTCAAAATCCTAGCTATTGTGATTCCTGAGAAATCTGTGACAGAAATTTAATTGGAGAGAAAGAAAAAATGGACAAACAAAGGGAATGATAAGCAGGAGAAGGCTGATTGTCTCTTACACGATACAACTAGTCATACCAAACGTTTGTGCCAAATTTCAAAATCCTAGCTAATGTGGTTCCTGAGAAATCTGTGACAGAAATTTAATTGGAGAGAAAGAAAAAATGGACAAACAAAGGGAATGATAAGCAGGAGAAGGCTGATTGTCTCTTACACGGTACAACTAGTCATACCAAACGTTTGTGCCAAATTTCAAAATCCTAGCTAATGTGGTTCCTGAGAAATCTGTGACAGAAATTTAAATTTCAAAATCCTAGCTAATGTGGTTCCTGAGAAATCTGTGACAGAAATTTAATTGGAGAGAAAGAAAAAATGGACAAACAAAGGGAATGATAAGCAGGAGAAGGCTGATTGTCTCTTACACGGTACAACTAGTCATACCCAACGTTTGTACCAAATTTCAAAATCCTAGCTATTGTGGTTCCTGAGAAATCTGTGACAGAAAAAATGTTAACATACACACACACACACAATACCAGGGGTATAATAATATATTCTTTCTCAGAGAGACCAAATTATTTCTTTTAAGAGAAGCCCCCCCCCCCCACCCCCCCCCCCCCAAAAAAAAAAAAAAAAAAAAAGGTATATAAGAACTATCCTTCCTGAACGCTTATCCTTTCCCCATGACCAGAATATATATGTTTTTTTCTTCTCAAAGCTGACATGCCCATTAATATTCAAATTCTCTGGCATTTCCCTGACTTTTCAAGTCCCTCCTGTATTTTCCTGATCAATTGCGAAATTCCTTGACTTTTCCTTTACCTGAAAAAAAAATCCCTGACAGTGGTAACCTTGCATAACAGTTCTTGTAAATTGGATGTTTCTTGGATGTTTCTTTTTCACAAACAAAACAGTGAAAAGCCTCCAAATGAGAAAAGGATTAACAAAACTTTGTACATAATTATTTTAATTTCATCAAGTTTTACTTTAGAAAATGAAAAAAAGATAAACAGATATAAAATGTGATATAATGAAACAGTGCATATGATATATTTGCATACTAACAGGTAAGCACTGAAGTCAACAGCATAACAATGTGCACATTAGAATTTCAATATAACACTTTGGACAAAATGCTATCCTGTCATGGCTACGACTGACACTAAACTACTAATAGATATCAGGCAAGTGAGCATTTGATGCTCATTTGACTGGTATTTCTTTGTAATTTAGTCACAATATAATCCTATCCACTGATTACCCTATGCCATTTTAATTGACTCCAAACACAGCATAATAACAGGACAGCCCTGTATATGTTTGCATACCAACGGATCAGCTCTGCAATCTACAATCAACCATGGAATGATGTATTATAATGATTTATCATATGACGTCGCATCTGAGAATGTAACAAAGCCATGCATTAAAAACGATAATCCACTAGTGGATTAAATATGCAAATTACGTCGTAACGTTATACGTTGACGTCCATGAAAACGTTGCGTTTTCTAATGGAGAAACTGTGACGGTTTAGTGCAAAATTTGCAAATAAAATGCAATTTTAATGTCATATGATAAATAGAATCTTGCATTTGTGCTCCTGTATTATTGAATTCATTAAACTCGTTGGGGAAAACCGATAAGATGCTCGCATAGCCTCGCATCTTATCTTTTTCCCCCAACTCGTTTAATAAATTCAATAATACATGAGCATTTATGTAAGATCCTCTATGTCTAACATGACATTTTCCCCACTGAGCATATGGGAAGTGGTGTCAACTGAAAATTTGTGATAAATCATGTTGTTAACGTTTCAGTGTGCAACTTTTGCACCTTGATGGCGTCGGATGTGCATAGGTACTTCTGTGAACGTCTGCCTCAAAATAGTCCATAGGAAAACATCGCATTATCTTTCCATTGTCACTCTATGCAATGTTAGAATCAAAATAATTTTTCCTTACCGGTAATTTATTGCTGATTAACAAGTGTTGTCGGGCAGATAAAAACATTTATTCACTCCAGCTTCGCCGTCGTTAATTACCGTAATATTTTAATATTTCGTGATCTGCCCTTCAACAACATAAGTTAATCAGCAATAATTCATGGGTAAGGAAAATTTATTTCTTAAATATAAATACAAAGTAAAAGATGAGCCAACAACCTAACAACAGCTAGGCCTTCCAGAAATCAATTCTGATATCAAAGGCTTCATATAGCCAAAATTGTAGGTATATAGGGTTCGAATAATTGCCCATTTTTTGTGATTAATATGATTTGTGTCCTGCCTAGAGGGTATTATAAAAAGCACAATCAGCCTACACATCTGTGCAGACTGATCAGGGTCGCCCCTTTTCACTATTTTGATTCCCAAAAATTCATAGCTTGTATATGTGAAAAAGGAGGACTGATCAGACTGCATGGATATGCAGGCCAATCTATTTAAGGACCCTTTCCTGCAACCCTGATCGAATGGTTTGGGGTCTCATTATAATCACCTTGGCAAGGCAATGTGATGCATGGCTGGATGAAATTGAGATTTACATCCCTTTCATCAATATATGAGTCATACTGAGATGATGCTATGATGAAAATGAAAGGCAGTGTGCAAATGAAGCTACATTTACAATGTAGAGAATCCTGTTGTGAGCATGATTTGAACTTGAAACTGTTAGCACAGTTGGGCAAGTTAATCCTCCTTGTATAGTACCACTTCTGTCTTTAAATTCTGTTCTGTTCATTTCTCGTATCGACGTTACCCAAGTGGCTCAACGGTACGTAACCATAGTTGCACACACCTGGCGCCGGGTGTCCGTCCAATTCTGTCTTTAAAGACAGAAGTGGTACTATATAAGGAGGATTACCTTGCACAGTGTCATTCTGTCTCTTGATCACATAGTGTCAACACCTTCCTTCAGCCAATGAAATTATTATAACTGATTATTCTGTTCCACTGATTGGTTGAATAAACTTTCACACCTTTACCTGTACAGGTATGATAAGCTATTGCTGGGAACCAGACCCCACCCTCCCCCCCGGCAGAGAAGTTCTGTCTTCCAGCTACAGTGATACTGAGGCTCCTGGTAAAGCAATTGTAAACTGAACCCAAAACGTGTGATTTGCTGGAGAAATAAGAATTATTGAACATTCTGCTCCCAAAAATTTCAGATTATTAAGAGATCTGCTTAACCTGCATATGAACCAGCTTGGGCAGCTTTGTTGCAGAGAGTCTAACTGCCAGTCTTGGAGGCCTTTGGTTCCAAACCAGCTGAAGCCACACAATTTTTGTCTGACAGTTGTTTTAACCCTGCTGGCAAACGTGGATGGCCAAAATTGAACAGAAAGGGGCATAGACAAGCTGTAGTGAGTGCAGAGAGTGCAGAGGCTTTAAAACAGAAATAGATAGAACCTCCTTGTTCTGTGCCATTTTTTCCAAGGGTGACAAATGTCAAAGGGTGACAAAAGATGGGTTTGGTACTGTAAAGCACTTATATTTGGCAGTTACTGAATTTTGAGGATATTGGTGGTTACAGCAAAGACTGCTAAAATACGAGTCATATGCACAGCATCACAGGTTCAGATAAAAAGGAGTACCTAATGAATGTTTGAAACATTTTCTAAACCGTTCCATTAAATTAAACTATACTTTATGGCATCCCATTAGAATGGCCTCAATGTATATTTCAATATAAAATTTGGAAATGTTTTATAAATTTGTATCCAATGTTATAGTATCCAATTTTATTTATTATCTGGAACTACGGTATATCATTAATGCTAAATTTTATATGTGCCAATATACCATTGCACTGAACCAAAAAATTTCGATACCACAGATATTTATATTATTGGCTTCTCTTTTACAAGAGCTCCAGCTCAAATTGAGACTACTCTTAAGGGAAAGAATTTGCTCCTATGGGAACAGTTTTGTTTCTTTAGAAGCTGACTCTTATTGAGAGATGCAGGGATGAAACTGACAAAGTTACTTCCCATGAAAGTGTATCCTTATGTGCTGGCCCAAGCTGTAAATGCCTATCTAACCTAGATGGTGCCTATAATAACTTAGTGCCTTAGGCATCAAACTAAACAAAACAACACAAAACTGCTGTAAAAAATAGCATATGGCACAAAAATTGCATATATGTATCATGATATGAAAACATACGGCACTTTTGGTGTGCTGTCACACCTCCATACTTTTTTCTCCCATTTTTTCAAAGAAAAACAAATTTTGTAGCTTATTGTTTGCCTCCTGGACAGAATTTCCGAAATGGGGTCTACCCTTGCTCTAAGAGGAACAAATTCTTTCGTTCAAGAGTTGACCTCCATCAAAAAGGGGGGCGGCTGTAGTGAAATGGATAGCACTCCGGACTACCAATACAGGGGTCGCAAGATCGATCCCCCGCTTCTCCAGTCTTTTGAATGAGACTTTAAACCGAGGTCCCATCTCCATATGACCTGGTTGTTGGTAGGATGTTAAACCCCGAGTTCACTCACTCACTCCATCAAAAGGAGAGGCAAAAACAAAATAGCAGAGTTACTTCCCCCAAATATACCCATTCACCATAAATCCATACTGTCTAGCAACTGAAAAAAGTCTTAGCTTTTATTCACAATGTGGAAAAAAAACAGTGTCTCACTCAGCAGGGCTTGACAAATCAAAATTTTATCCACTTGTCCGGTAATTAGCTTCTACAAGAAAATGCTGAAATAAATCTGTTTTCCCTATAGAACTTATACATTTTTCTGGGCAAGTAAGAAAATAATTTACTTGCCCAGCAAAAATGTTCACTTGTCCCGGGCAGCCGGACAATGGATTTGTCAGGACACTGTCTGAACATTTCTTCATTCAGACCATTTTTTTACTACAGAGTGAATTACATGACTATATTTTATGCAGAATGACACAGATCTGACTTCCAAAACTTAACACTAAAATCATCTCATCCATCTTAGAATAAACATATTTCTATATTAATTCTTGTGAACTAAATTCTGTTTTCAACAGAATAAGGCACTAAATGTTCATACTATATGACCATTATCATTACTATGGGCATACAACATAACGTAAATTAAGTCAAGACCCAACTGGGTGCAAATTCTCCAAAAGACATCTTTGGAAGCTTTAAGATGAATAGGTACACCCCAATTGAAGATCACTCTTAGAATTAAGTGACTTGAGAATAATTGAGCTGCAACACGAGAAAACCAAGAAAGTGGTTGTGCACCCAGCGCAGACTCACAGCCTGGCCATCTGCCCAGTCTGTTCAGACTCGTCCCTAAGTGCTTAAAGGGTATCTAAGCGTCTTAAATACGTCCATGCGGACAGCAAAGACTCTGATCAGACTGGGCGGAAGCCCAGGCTGATCTGAGTCTGCGCTGGGTGCACAACCACTTTGTTGGTTTTCTCGTGTCGGGGCCCAATTATTTGTTTGAGAAAATTTGAAGTTTCTGTTGAAAGGATTTTGGTTTGTAATGTCACTGAAAAAATTCCCAGATCATGGCATACACTGTTTGCCATACTCTAGAACCACTGACATCATATATGTTACCAAAGCAACTAAGAGTTCATACTGATGTCTCAGTGATGTCATCGAGATGTCATTTTGCTAAGGTACTAAGCACAACAGCTGGTAATTCCATACCTGCTATGGTAACTGATTTATGGCATCATCTCACTTACAATTCGAGGGGAGCATGGCATACAGTGTGTGATTTTCTCAAACCTATAATCTATTCTCAAATATTAAATTCTCTGTTTCTGATGTGCCTCCCTTTTTGTATAGGGATACTTTTAAGATGAATAGAATACATTTTTTCCCACCATTTTTACAAAGGGGAAACAAGTTTTGTGATTTCCTGTTTTCTTCCTTGATCAAAGAAGCCCCATCAAAATGGGGGTCTACTCTCAAAGGAAAGAATTTGCTCTAAACACAGGCGCTTGAAGTTCTATGCTCAAAAAACCCTCAAAACCCTTTATACTTGACGCAGTCTAAGGTCATTTCGTAAGAAATGGCCAGGTATGCAAGCAAAAATGCCTCGATTTTTTGGACTGCTAAAACTGCCAGTTAGAAACACCCCAACAAAAGCAAACTTCTTACCCGTAAACATCGTTTCAAAATGTATCTATAAACATGATAAATTTGTTCAGTTATGGTTAATGTGGTGCTGTAATCCTGAATTCAAAATTTGCCAGAAAATACAGACGCCATTACGGTGTCCAGCTTCCGGTTTGCTGTGCTTCGCCAAAGTTGAGCATGTGCTTGTCCGCTTTGAAATTCACACATCAACGAAATCATTTAATTACTCTTTTAGATATGACCAATGTCGTTGTATATCACCGTTTCCATGTATTTACAATATCAGGTTTGTTCTAATTTCGATCAAAAAGTTTCTTACGAGTGAAAACTTGAAACAAACGTGATGAAAATGACGTCATGACGTTCGTGTCAACAACGTCAAAACTACACAGTAATGTTGGCGTAAAATTTTCATATGTTGACTGAGACCTACATGTACTGACTTTCCGAACAACAAAGATGCAGATTAGCTTGCACATCGGTACAGTCTGATCGTTGATTTCGTTGTTTGATGATAGGACAGAGTAGGAAGCTGTACATTTAAGAAGATCGTTATCCGCAGAATCACGTCATTTTTCCCGTAATAGAACCTGATGACGTTGCTGTGCGACGTTGATACACCGGAAATTGGAGACAGTAATGGAGTCGAACACATACTTGCACACCTGGCCATTTCTTCAAAATGGCTCATAGCCTAGATGTTTAGCGGCATTGAAATATGTTTCATAGCATAGAACTTCAAGCGCCTGTGCTCTAAAGAAGCAAATTATTTCATTTGACAGTTGACCCCAAGGAAAGAATTCACTCTGGAGGAGCAAATTATTTCATTTGAGAGTTGGCCCCCATTGAGAAGGGAGGTGAAAATGAAAATGTTAGAGTTCTTTTCCTTCAGAGTATAACCATTCACCTTAAAGGAATTTGCTCCCGCTGTTCTTTCTTTCAAAAGTAGCCACAATATAAAACTGTATAAAGAAGCCTTTTCAAAACTGTGGTTTACTCTTACAGGAAAGAATTTCCTTTTAGTTGAGCATTTTTTTTCCTTTATGAGTTGATCCCTAATTGAGAAGGGAGGTAAAAAATGAAAATGGCAGTGTTGCTTCCACTAAAAGTAAACTCATTACCTTAAATTGATGAGATGTGACACGCATAAAAGTTTGTTAGCATACTTGAACAAGAGCACATCAAGCCCGGCAATATATGCCTGTTTCAGCTCAAATCAGTACCCTCGGGCAATTCTAAAGCCCTGACAATCAGCCACACACAGGTAATTATGTGCACATATGAACAGTCTGTAACAAGGGCTTCACAAGCGGCGCATAATACGCCCGTTTTAATGTCATAAAGGAATTATAGAATGAACGAGATTGTTTACAAAAGGATAGACAGACTTTAATAAATGACGGCAACATTATTTGAATATTTAACACATCAAATACTATTAGTATACCAAAAATCAGCTTCCAAGGTGAAGTGGCTCCTAAGTTGAGTAATGCCAAAGTCAAACAAGGGAGATAATTCATATACTAAATATACTAAATATACCATTCTTGGTTCTAATACATTCCCTTGACAATATACACATCTCCATAAAGTTGTGTTAAAATATTCTAAACAGTTAAGGAGTTGCAGAGTAAACAGATAATCCAGTAAGCAAGCCAGAGTCATGGTTCTTGCTCAGGATTCATTGCCCCATTATTACACACATTCCTACAAAGTTTCATTCTAATATTTCAAAGAGTTAAGGAGATATGGAGTGAATGGAAATGCCTAAAAATAATGATCAAAGGGAGGTTACTCCAAAATTAAGAAAGGGGAAGCAACCATTCCTATATGTGACACATCATCTTGTGATCATGCACATTGCTATAAAGTTTCATCATAATATTCCAAACAGTTACTGAGTTAATGTATGCACAACATAAGTATACACAAAAATAGCCGAAAAGAATAAAAGGGATGTAACTCAGTAACAAAGAAAGGGAGAGCAACCATTGTTGTACGCGACACATCGTTGGGACTTCATACACATTTCTATGAAGTTTCATGAAGATATCCCAAACAGTTATCTAGTTATGGCGCGCACAAGACCTGCAGGGGAAAAAAACAATCAAAGGGGCATAACTTTGAAACTAAGGAAGGGGGAGCAACCATTCGTGTATGCGATACATTCCCCCTACCTACTACATATGCCTACAAAATTTCGTAACGATATCCCAAATGGTTACTGAGTTATGGCGCACACAAGAATGTTTATGGACGGAGGAAAGGGAGTTTACTCCAAAATTAAGAAAGGGGGAGCAACCATTCTTATATGTGACATATTATCTTGTGATCATGCACATTGCTATAAAGTTTCATCATGATATTCCAAACAGTTACTGAGTTAATGTATGCACAACATAACTATACACAAAAACAGCCGAAAAGAACTAATAAAAGGGATATAACTCAGAAACGAAGAAAGGGAGAGCAACCATTGTTGTACGCGACACATCGTTGGGACTTCATACACATTGCTATGAAGTTTCATGAAGATATCCCAAACAGTTATCTAGTTCTGGCGCGCACAAGACCTGTAGGGTAAAAAACAATCAAAGGGGCATAACTTTGAAACCAAGGAAGGGGGAGCAACCATTCTTGTACGTGACACGTTCCCCCTACCTAATACATATGCCTACAAAATTTCATGAAGATGTCTCAAACGGTTTCTGAGTTATGGCGCGCACAAGAATGTTTACGGACGGACGGACGGACAGACGGACAGACAGACGGACGGACAGAGCCATGACATAATACGTCCGTTTTTTCAAAACGGGCGTATAAAAACTAATCAAAGGGATGTTCAGCTGCCAAAGGGACATAAATTCCAGGGATTGCTATGTCTTGCCTGAAATAAGTTTATGCTGCTACCCCTGAGGCAAAGGTTACTGTCGTCTGGAAAGACTGCAATCTGGAAAGGAACATCTATTTCTCACTTTCTGCTGGTGCAGGTGAGACAAAAGACATTTACAGAGATTTGATTGTAAAAGTACCACTAACAGTATCTCATAGTAACAATTGTAAAACCATATTTCTAACTCTTCTTCTTCTTTTTCTTCAACTTTGGCATGTTCATATTCATTGACCTGATGAGAGGCTTTGCAGTCTTCAATGATAAAGCTGGCATATAGTTTCCTATATGGCGTTGTTTCCACCAGCGCCCAGCCTGGGCGTCCTTGCTCCCTATCTTAGTAAACACATATCTATAGTGCTCTACTCTAACAAATCTGGAAAGAAAAAGAAATTTAAGTTGATCACTAATAGTACTGAACAGTCCTTTTTTCTTTTTTTTTTTTTAACTGTAAATCACTTTTTTGCAGTCTAGTTTTGCTAAATTTGTGAACCTACTTCCTTGCAAATTCAAGAATTTGCCAATATTTGATCAGTTGACCAACGAGTGTTGGTCCAGATCAGCCTAATCTGCATTCTTTGAAATTTAGCCAATAGCTTTATACAACATCTCCTGAAAGAGCAAAAGGACTTGTCCAAGATCAAGGTTACAAAATTAGTATTTTAGAAATGACTATGACAAATAGTAAGCTCAATGTGAGTTAACTCTTAAAGGAAAGACTTTGCTTCCAAGGAGCAAATTAGTTCCTTTAAAAGGAGACCCTTTAAAGAAAGGGCTCTTCTTACAGAGAAACCAACAGGAAAACTAAAAAAGATGTCTCCCTTTATAAAATGACAGAAAAATGTGAAGTATCAATTCAACTTCAGAAGTCCCAATATCTACTTTTATTAAGGAGGATGTGTACACTTCCAGGGGAAGCAACTCTCCCATTTTAATTTTTACCTCTCATTTTTTCAAATGGGTTCTGCTCAAAAAGGAAAGAACTTGCTCCCGGAGGAGCATGTTTTTCAGAACCAATGTAAGCAAACAGGAGGTAGCCACAGTTGTTTCCTTTTGTACAAATGGCAGAAAAAAACTTACTGAGGAGGATCTTTTCCTTCAAAAGGATTACGAGCAATGAGAGTTGTTGTATTGGCATCATTAGCTAACAGTTTTACTGCCAGGGAAATGATCCAAGGATTATACTGGTAGTTCTGTAAAAGAACAGAATATCATCAGAAGCAGCTCACACAAATGCTAATACTTTTGCAGAAAAAATGTAAGAAGCTTTGCAGTGCAAAAAAACGTCTGAAAATGCAATGTCTTGTTCACTATTAACATCATTAATTTTGGATGACTGGGCCCAGGTTGAGCTTTCATAATAATTCAAATATCATTTCAATTCATTCTCAATAAAACCTCTTTGGATCTGTTTCAGTAAACAAAGCAGGTTTGACAAGAGGACACAGCACATGTTTTTCTTGATGAATCAGACAAAACTTATCCCTGAGTTATCATTATCATCCATGTCCTATTTTTGTCTAGTTTAACCCTTAGAGTGCCAACAATGAAAAAAGTGGAATTCGCCAACAGCTTAGATCCAACTAGAGACGGCAGTAAGCATGGCTTACTAAATACCCCCCGCATTTAACAGTTAAGCATGAACCTTCATCATCTAAGTTTTACAAAGCTATACAAAGTATACATGTTATGACAACTACAAACAAATATAGCCCCCCCATCCACCAAAAAAATTTAGATAAAAAATATCAAAAAAGGGTCATTACTCCAGAAAGAGGGGTCAGATTTCAAAGTGGAAACCTCAACGCACATCTTCATACCAATATGTGTTCACATACTTAATTTCAAGAAAATCGGTCAAGCGGTCTAGGAGGAGTTGCGATAACAAACTTTTTTACGAAAAATATAAAGGGGCATAACTCAGCAGGAAAACACTTTCAGGAAAAAGTGGAAAACAAGTGTCAACTATTTTCTTATGATGCATCAATGAACCAAATTTGAATAAAATCAAAGCAAAAATGACTAAAAAAACCCAAATAAGGGCCAACAATATCAAAAAGGGGCATAACTCAAGAAATAGGGGTCAGATTTCAAAATGGAAACCTTAATGCACATCTTCATACCAATATGTGTTCACATATTTAATTTCAAGAAAATCGGTCAAGCGGTCTAGGAGGAGTTGCGATAAACTTTTTTTACGAAAAAATATAAAGGGGCATAACTCAGCAGGAAAACACTTCCAGGAAAAACTGGCAGAGCAAATTTAGCATGACCAGTCAGTCTGGCTTCTCATACCAAATTTGAATAAAATCAAAGCAAAAAACGACTAAAAAACCCCAAAATTAGGGCCAAAAATATCAAAAAGGGGCATAACTCAAGAAATAGGGGTCAGATTTCAAAATGGAAACCTTAATGCACATCTTCATACCAATATGTGTTCACATACTTAATTTCAAGAAAATCGGTCAAGCGGTCTGGGAGGATTGCGATAACAAACTTTTTTTACGAAAAATATAAAGGGGCATAACTCAGCAGGAAAACACTTCCGGGAAAAACTGGAAAACACGTGTCAACTATTTTCATATGATGCATCAATGAACCAAATTTGATATGAAATCAAAGCAAAAACGACTAAAACCCCCCAAAATTTGGGCCAAAAATATCAGAAAGGGGCATAACTCAAAAAATAGGGGTCGGATTTCAAAATGGAAACCTTAATGCACATCTTCATACCAATATGTGTTCACATACTTAATTTCAAGAAAATCGGTCAAGCGGTGTAGGAGGAGTTGCGATCACAAACTTTTTTTACGAAAAATATAAAGGGGCATAACTCAGCAGGAAAACACTTCCGGGAAAAACTGGAAAACACTTGTCAACTATTTTCTTATGATGCATCAATGAACCAAATTTGAATAAAATCAAAGCAAAAACGACTAAAACCCCCCAAAATTTGGGCCAAAAATATCAGAAAGGGGCATAACTCAAAAAATAGGGGTCAGATTTCAAAATGGAAACCTTAATGCACATCTTCATACCAATATGTGTTCACATACTTAATTTCAAGAAAATCGGTCAAGCGGTCTACGAGGAGTTGCGATCACAAACTTTTTTTACGAAAAATATAAAGGGGCATAACTCAGCAGGAAAACACAGCCGGGAAAAACTGAAAAATACGTATCAACTCTTTTCACATGCTGCATCCATGGACAAAATTTGAAACAAATCGGAGCAAATGTTGCGGACGGACGAACGGACGGACGGACGGACGGACAGACAGACGGACGGAAGGACAACGTGAAAACAGTATACCCCCCTCAAACAAGTTTTGCTGAGTTATGCCCCTTTATATTTTTCGTAAAAAAAGTTTGTTATCGCAATCCTCCCAGACCGCTTGACCGATTTTCTTGAAATTAAGTATGTGAACACATATTGGTATGAAGATGTGCATTAAGGTTTCCATTTTGAAATCTGACCCCTATTTCTTGAGTTATGCCCCTTTTTGATATTTTTGGCCCTAATTTTGGGGTTTTTTAGTCGTTTTTTGCTTTGATTTTATTCAAATTTGGTATGAGAAGCCAGACTGACTGGTCATGCTAAATTTGCTCTGCCAGTTTTTCCTGGAAGTGTTTTCCTGCTGAGTTATGCCCCTTTATATTTTTTCGTAAAAAAAGTTTATCGCAACTCCTCCTAGACCGCTTGACCGATTTTCTTGAAATTAAATATGTGAACACATATTGGTATGAAGATGTGCATTAAGGTTTCCATTTTGAAATCTGACCCCTATTTCTTGAGTTATGCCCCTTTTTGATATTGTTGGCCCTTATTTGGGTTTTTTTAGTCATTTTTGCTTTGATTTTATTCAAATTTGGTTCATTGATGCATCATAAGAAAATAGTTGACACTTGTTTTCCACTTTTTCCTGAAAGTGTTTTCCTGCTGAGTTATGCCCCTTTATATTTTTCGTAAAAAAGTTTGTTATCGCAACTCCTCCTAGACCGCTTGACCGATTTTCTTGAAATTAAGTATGTGAACACATATTGGTATGAAGATGTGCGTTGAGGTTTCCACTTTGAAATCTGACCCCTCTTTCTGGAGTAATGACCCTTTTTTGATATTTTTTATCTAAATTTTTTTGGTGGATGGGGGGGCTATATTTGTTTGTAGTTGTCATAACATGTATACTTTGTATAGCTTTGTAAAACTTAGATGATGAAGGTTCATGCTTAACTGTTAAATGCGGGGGGTATTTAGTAAGCCATGCTTACTGCCGTCTCTAGGTATAAATAGGCAGCTCATAAGCCATGTTGTCAGAAACCTTGCATGCAACTGGACATACACACTGACAAGTCTCTACATATTTGTTTTAAAATTACATAAGGTCAGCTCAGGCTTAATACATTTTCATTTGACTTCTTTGCAGCTGAAGCCAAGTGCTGTGTGGTAGCTATAAAAAGCCTTCTCTTACTTCATATTGCAGATTTCATTTTTAGTTCCTTTGGGATCAATGAACCATGCTAGAAACTTTGAAAACTGAGTACTAATTAAGCAGGAGCTACAGAGCATATGTAACATCGCAAATGACATCATTGTTTACAAAGGGTCTCAACAGAATCGAAACTCCGGTTTTCATTCTTATATGACTGGGTTCTTTGTTTCCAAAGGCAATCCTATAGATTATTCTAACAACAAAGCTTGTCATCTTAACATTTGGCTTGAGGAAATCTCATTTTATTTTCAACAGATCTTATAAAATATTATTTCACCTGAAATGCAGCAAACCAAAGCAACCAGTCCAGTCTGTAGTGATATGGTGAGATCAAACATGGCCGCCTTGTTATGGTTCCTGGTTTACACTTGAACTCATATTCTTGCCAGACAGCCTTCGGGTCACTGGAGTCATTGTAAGTTCCCTGGAAAATTACTTCTGTACGCTCCTTGGTCACACTGGAAATAAAATAGCAAAACATAAAGTTCAAAGGCTTTCAGGACAAGCAAGGTTAAAACCACCTATTTTGACAGAAACTTTAATATGGCAATATTGTGGAAGATTTGTGCCAGAAATATCCAGGTTCCCAATGTATTTGAAGCTGGAGCTATTTCCGTATTTTTGTACCCTTGTAGTATAGCATCATGTACCCGTGTAGTATAACATCATATAGTCTTTTAATTTTTGTGGGTAAACAAGCCATATTTGGAAGAAAAGACCCCACTGCAAAAGTTATTAAGTAGTTATTAAGTAGGAATGTGAAAACTGACATAAATTAAGTAGTTATTAAGTAGGAATGTGAAAACTGACATAAAACATGTAAACTATTAAATCTTAAGGAATATATAATTATACCAAGTCTACTCATTAAGCCAAAAAATGAATTAAAGTAGCATTTTAAAGCTTACAATGTTGAAAAAGTTTCTAGCTCATCTCAATGAGGTAATTTGTAGTTACCTTCCAAAGGCACCATAGGTGTTTACTAGTCTGAGCGGTTCAAACGACGTGTTCATTCTCTGTCGTGATGAAATCAGGTTCTGAACCACAGGAATACTTAGGTATATTATCAGAGCTCCCACACTCAGGTTAAACACTCGACGGATATAATTACCTATTAAATGAAATATAGAAAGCATGTTTAAACAAATGTTTGATAAAGAAAGAATCTGGGCTATTAAACGTAACTTTTTTATCAGGAGTCAATTTTTCAGACCGACAACAAAAATACATGAACCGTATTTATATACATAGAGGATATTTATTTGTTTTATGAGTTATTAAAATGTTACATGGAACAGTTTTTGGAGTTGCCAAATTATTTCATTTACAATTATAAACACTGCATAGAATGCCGAGTCTTACCTGTCTGGGCAGTGTCACAAAACAAAGCTAAACCAGAAAACCTGATGCAAAGTTAAAGCTGCAGATGACAACAATAACACTGGAAAAGTAATAACTATTTTTCACTGCTGCTAGTCACAAGGGAAATATTGAGTGGCATAAGTATTCTTCACTACACAAACACATTTTCTTTTCATTTTATGCTTTAATGGTGACTAGTCTGGCCTTTCTTTGGCCCAATGACTGACCTACTGAAATATTCATAGCTCCAGATAAAAGTGGGGTTATGAGGCTAATTCTGAGATAATTTTTCTATTTTTAAAGAAAACATACGTGCTGTGATGCCTCATTAGAACTGTCTCCCTAAGTCAGTTCTAATGAGAGACTAAACATATTGTTTTGCAGGAAAATTATCTCTATTAAACTGTCCCTTTTACCCCTTCATATCTAGAGCACTGGGTTACAAAACATTCAAACAAATAATTTCAGGACAATACTCACCTACTTTTAAAGGCGGTGCTTTTCCCTCATTTTCTTCAGTCTGCATTTGTTCAACTTTCTTTACCGTTGACTTTGAGAACATCCAGGCTATACTGGCATCATCAAAGCATGCTAGACTTGGAAGTATCGTCAACCAGTTGAGAAAACTAAGGTTTCCACTGATGATGAGAACAACCTAAATGAAACAATATGATCATTTTTTCCCTAAAAATTTGAACACCAATTCGGTAACAAAAGTGTCTAGACAAACAGTATAGACCCAAATCAGGCTGCTCCTCTGGTATGTATTTATACTTATTAATTTCACACAAACGTTGCAGCCAGATAGATAAATTAGGTCAGTTTAGTGAGGAAGTAACGTTTGGACTTTCCAAAAAGCTGCCATAAAGATCTAGTAATGAAATGAACTAGAAATTGTGTTTGTGAAACACTATGCCCCCAACCATATGCTTGCCACTATAGGTGTCAAACTTCAGAGTGTCTAAGTCTGAAAAGGAGTCACCTAATCTTTACTAAAATATTAAACTCATCAAAAACTACTATTATACCAAATATCAGCTTCCTAGATTAAGCAATTCAGAAGTTGGAAAAATGCCAAATTCAAACAAGGGCTGTAACTCCATTAAAATTTTTACGGAATTCTCCCAAAAGTTAATCAGGTAATGTGCATTTCATATCTGATCAGTGTACGAAATATCAAGGCCATAACTGAAACACTTTTTGAGATATCTTGCTAACAAGACATCCATCTCATGTTTTTGAAGCGGCATAACTCCAAAATGAGGCATAACTTGGAAAAAAAAGACAATAAATGTCAGTTATTTTTCCATGAGGAATCCATATAAAATTTCTAAACCCTATGCCCAATGGTTCTGGAACACAGTAGCTGCATAAGTATTGAACATCAGGGGAAGTAACTCCATTATTGATAAATGCAGCATTACCTACCCGGTACTAAAGTATTAAACTCACCAACGACTACTACTATACCAAAAATCAGCTTCCTAGCTTAAGTGGTTCAAAAGTTGGAAAAATGCCAAATTTGAACAAGGGCCATAACTCCATCAAAACTTTTATGAAATTCTCCCAAAAGTTAATCAGGTAATCTACTCCTCATACCCAATCAGTGTACCAAATATCAAGGCCATAGCTCAAATACTTTTTGAGATATCTTGCTAACAAGTGTCATCTCATTTTTTTTAAAAGGGGCATAACTCCAAAATGGGGCATACTTCGGAAAAGAAAAAAAATATGTGTCAGCTATTTTTCAATGAGGTATCCAGCCCAGTGGTTCTGGAACTCAGCGGCTGCATAAGTATTGAACATCAGGGGAAGTAACTCCATTTTTGATGGATGCAGAGTTACCTAACTTGTACTAAAGTGTTTAACTTATCAAGAACTACTACTATACCAAAAATCAACTTCCTAGCTTATGCGGTTCAAAAGTTGGAAAAAAGCCAAATTCAAACAAGGGCCATAACTCCATCAAAATTTAACGGAATTCTCCCAAAAGTTAATCAGGTAATCTACTCCTCATACTCAGTCAGTGTACCAAATATCAAGGCCATAGCTCAAATACTTTTTGAGATATCTTGCTAACAAGATAGTCATCTCATTTTTCTAAAAGGGGCATAACTCCAAAATGGGGCATAATTTGGAAAAGAAAAAAAATATGTGTCAGCTATTTTTCCATGAGGAATCCATACATGAAATTTCAAGAACCTAGCTAGCAGGGTTCCAAAGTTATAGCAAGCATGAAAAAGTGTGACGCACGCACGGACGGACGGACGGACGGACGGACGGACAAGCCAAAAGCAATATGCCCCACCAACTTTTTCAAAGTTGGGGGCATAAAAAAGAAGAAGGAAATGTTGTGTCAAAAGACCATGACCTTTTAAAGGATTTTTTTTTTGACATTTTTGAATCATGTACATTTTCTTTTTTTTTTTATCTCATTTCTCAACTGAACAAAAGTTGTAATGAGGACAATTATGTGTACATTTTACAAAGAATGAATGCATATCAGTCAAATTTATCATTCACCTCCCAAACTACCTAGTGATTTAACTCTGCTTATCTCTTCTCATATGCCAACATGTATGACATAATTAGGTTATGCAAAACACAACTGGAGGGAAATACAGACCATCCTCAACAGATTTTTTTCTCTCTCTATCTCTCTCTTTTGGGGTTGGAGGACCATTTCTAACATTCAAGCCTTTAGTAGGTTTTAGTAAGAGTTGAGGTCTAACTTTCTGAATAAGCGTTTGAGTGATTTACTTATACTAAACACCAATTTATTACATGTCTATGCCAGACAAATCCCACATGACATGTAAACTTACCTGAAAGAATATCTGGATTCCTCCACTAATCATTCTTAATCTCCGAGGGCAGAAGAGGAGGAATGGAGCAACCAGTTCTATAAAATGATTGGATAATGTTTCAAATTTATGCATCATTTCTGGTTCCTGGTGCATATAGTAAGATATGGGGTTAGGAACTGGCTGGGTCTGCAAAAAGAAACACATACTGTTCTTGTCACAAAAACTTATTCATCACACATCAAAAGAAAGATATGCGGTTTTAATGATGTTATCTTAAAATACAGGACTCATTTGTTCAAAACTAATGACGTCTTTAGTTAACGAGACATTAAATTTTCAACTGTGTTATACGTAAAATCACTGTTATTTTTGGGGGAAAAAATGTGAGGAGCTTTTGCAGTGCAAAAGCTCCTCACAATTTTTCAGCAAAAAATATTATCACAATTGATTTTGTGAGTACTGTAAGAATTAACAAATCCTCGACTAGCTACTGCTTTGAAAAACTGGCCCTAAATTTCTACTACATTGTATTATAATTACTGTAAAAATTTTAAACATTAAGAAAGACAGGTAAGAGCAGCCCCAGAGCAGACTGCCTCTGCCATTCTATCTGCATCTTTTGGAAGTATAATCTGCATTGTAAAACCAAACTGTTCTGGTTTTCAGACAACTATAATAATTATTATTTACATGTCTATCAACACCTGTACAGCAATTACTGTAAATATTTGGACAAAAGCTGAACAGCTAACAGTATAAACCCACACACACTGCTCTGTCAGCAGTAATTCTGTAACAGTTTTACAGAACAGTATATCATTGTCCATTACAAAAAAAAGACACCATGAACAGTCTCAGTATTGGAACAGATAGGTCTGGCTCTGAGCAACCAGTGAAGACTCTGATTAGACTGCTCAACAGTCTTATTTGGGTCTACACTGTTTGCCATTCCACCTGCATCTTTCTGATGCATTACCAAATTATTCCATGTTGAGGACAATCACAGTAATTATTTTAGGTTTCCAAATTATCAGAATTTTTATGGTATAGTGTCTAATGTTAAATATTTATTGCAAAATACATGTACCGTATTAATCCTAATAAACAGCCCCTACTCTAATAAATGCCCCCTGCCTCTTTTCCGAAAATTATGTTATATTAACTTACCTATATTAGGTAACTCTTTGAAATGGTGTCTACTCTTAAAGAGAAGAATTTGCTCCCAGAGGAGCAAATTCTTTCTTTTAAGAGTTGACCCCTTCTAAGAAGAGAGGCAAAAATAGTAGAGTTATTTCCTTTGAAAGTATTTCCATCACCTGTACTTTGCTTATCATAGGTATTTTGGCAGTGGCTGATTTACTTCACTTAAGACTCTAAACAACGTCCTACTTTGGCATAATGCAACGCCCCTCCGGACGTTTAATAGGATTAATATGGTATGTTAATAAAAGAATGAGAAACTTGATCTCTTCTTACCTCATAATGGTAGTTCATACACGTCAGATCCCGCCAACATTGGTCACCACGAATCTTGATCAAACCCTAGAAACAAGGGGGTAAATCAATACGTGAAGAGACAACCTGGTCTTGCGTTTCCGGGCGTATTTGGTGAAAGTCTTGCCACGGTGTACTTTCGTTTTTGATGAAACATTATGTCAACACAAGTGTTTTGGTGAAATAAGTACCAATTATAAGCATGACGGGACATTTATAGAAAAAGTGAACTGGTCACGCTTTAGAGGATTCTTTAAAGTTAATATTCGTTAAAAATGTTTCACGTGAGATGCAGTAGTTAACGTGCCAATTTGGTTCTAGTTTGTCAAGGTAGTGTACATTTTTTGAGGCTGGCTGGTTGAAGGTAGGAATTTTCTTTCTTTTGAATCAATCTGAACTTTTTCGTCTCTTTTTCTGACAAAATTAGCTTCCTCTGTGATTGTATATATGGTACACTCTAAGAACGTGTTGCAGGATGCGTTTCCATGCATAAAAACAATGGTGTACGCATATGATTTCCTAGTATAGACCTGTATATGTCCATTGTTGATAAGTGCAAATGCTAGTATTGCTCCAATAATTACTTTTCATTACAACTGAGTACTTAATATATACTTGCTCGTAACTTTGGAAACTGGCAGTCTGAAGGTTAGAATTTTCTTTCCTCTGAATCAATGTGACCGACTTATAGGCTCTTGTTATGATTAAATAATGTACTGTAAGAATGTGTTGCGCCTTGCATAATCTTGCCAAAAAAATAACAGTGTAGGTCTACCCCACTTATTTCCAGTAAATGGTAGATGCACGGTGGCATTTCATTTGTAAAAATACTGTTAATGCTGTGAAGAACACATAAAATGAGTATCTAAGATACAATAGCTAATCAGAAAAGAAAACAACTAATATTTTCGGACCTGAGGTGACTTCCCACCAACTGCGTAATTCCACTGTCTCAATTGTGGTGAATCAAGTATGCCTTTGCCAAATGACTATTGATGTCCTAAAGTTTTACAACATCTTTGATTTTGCTGTAAGGCGATGTTGTCAAGATTTCGGGCAATGTGGCCAGCAGTGCGGACCCCAATCAGACTGTTCCGGAAGAAAAGTCTATCTTGGGTCTACACCGTTTGCTTAGATAACAGTGTCCTAATATTTGTTGTCATCAAAGTGGTAGGTCACGTCATGTCTATATGGCATCCGGCAGGAGTTTTCGGACAACTCTACCATCGACATGGCTGGTCAAACGGTGTAGACCCGGACCAGTCCAGCCAGGGTGTCCACTGAGAGAACAATTGTTGTGATGGAACGGTATTGTGTACAAACTAAATCTTTAGAAAATTAATATCATACAAACGTTTTGCTTACCGTAAGAAACTGCACCAGATTGTATATGAACTGTAAGGAGCGACAGCAGTGTAGTGGATAACGCGCTGGACTACCAATCCAGGAGTGTCGTAAGATCGATTCCCCGCTTCTCCGGTCCTTTCGGATGAGACTTCAAACCGATGTCCCGTCTCCGTATGACCTAGTTGTTGGTGGGACGTTCAACCCAAATTCACTTACACAGTTCTTATGTATTCGATTCTACAGCACGTGCAATAATTAGCCCCACTCTCAAAATCCAAAACTTTCGTGAATAATACCACAGTTTCCGTGAATAATCCATTACAAAAATCACAATATCCATTTTTTTTCTCGAAAATATCACAAGTGTTATATTATCATAGTAATTTTTATCGGTATAATTTTGTTTCTCTCTCTCCCAGTTTACATGTACATTTCACCAAACTAAAACCTAATAAGGGATAAATACGCAGATAAGTGCTGCACGTGTACTGCGTTATTAGACCATACGAGCGTATCATAAAAATCACTAGTGACAAAATAGTGGCAAGAAATGTGTTTGTAAAACACTGTGCCCCAAGCCTTGCGTCTGGCCCTAAAAGGACACTCCACTAAAGGGAATGGCTTGTTCAAAACGCCAGAACTCTCAAGGAGCCGTTACTTTGTCAAACCGGCTCATGTACCCATCTGTACTAAAGGATCACCCGATTTCTGAAAACACATTTTCAGGGTCCCATTAGCCAAAATACAGTGCAACTGAACCTGTATAAAGGGGCTATGTGTCTTTAGCAGCCACAAGCCTCGCGCCCCGTTACTGCGGGTATGGATTCGTTCCGCTGAGGTGCGGGGGCAACGTCGATATGAGAATTGAAATACTACTACTACTAGCAGCCACAATTTGTCCTTCCCTTAGGTGACCCTTTAAGACAGGTTTGGCTATACTATAGTGTTGCATGTATACGAATTTGAAAGAAAAAAAAAGTTCCGATGCTAACCGACAAGTCCACTTTTCACTAAGGTTGATTGCCCATTCGGTCACCACAGTATAAATAAGTTCTGAATAGTAAGATCCTTTGGAAGCAAGGAATACATCAAAGAACAGATAATAGCAGACTCGGTTTAATTGAGTCTGTTCATGACTAGTAATGACTTGTGCGACACCAGCCACGCCACCTAGCACAGGTTTAAGCGGAACTCAGTTTTTAAGATAACTCAAATGAACTCAATGATCCCAAAGGACCAGAAAATATGATCTGCACTATGATGATGTACAGGGAGACGTTTTACTGCAGCCACACGGCCTATTTTGCTAAAACTGGCTGCTTACTGATACACTTTACCATAGAAATATTGACATAAACCATCTCGGCAGCACTTGCCTTATAAAAAATAAGCTTAGCAGTGAAGGCTATAAGAAAAGTTAATCATTCTTTTTAAAAGGTGGATGATTACACTTTCAAGGGAAGCAACTCTGCTTTTAATAACTGCATCCTCTTTCAATGAGATCAGCTATTAAGGAAAAGACTTTGCTCATCGAGGAGCGTAAATGACCTCAGGTCCCTTCTAAATTTTATAGTTGTCCATACAGCAAATTAAAAAATTTGCATTTCATTGTATTCGAAATGTTGACCGCAAGCACATCATACAAGTTACATTATACTCTATTGTGACGCAAAGTATTTATTTTGGCTTAATTTGGTGGGATGGGGAATGTAAAATGGTAGTGGCAGTACCGACATTTAAAAGAAAAAAAACTAAAAAAAAATGTGTGTAAGACACGCACGATGCCCCAGTGTGATGCCTGTCACAGGGCTGTGTACATCACTAAAATATCCATTAACAGCAAACACTATCGCGTTACATGCATACCTCATTCCATTCAATTACCACGCGTGCCTCTTCAAGTGCACATCATGATAATTTCTGAGGCATATGACTATAAGCTTACATATTTTACTGGTTTACCATTTCATTTGTTTGTTAACAAGACCTGAAAATGCTGTTGACTCTTTCAGTTTTCATTCGTTAAGATATTCTATCCTATGATATAATTAGCTTTTCTCCTTTGTTTCAACTTCAGATCTGCTTTCTTAAAAAAATATATTAATTCGACGTGCGCTTATAAGACAGAAAGATTTCAACAAGTATTTGCCTCCGTTTCAAAAACGTTTAGCGCACATGCGCTCAAACAGTCGTAATTACATTTGTAATCCGTCGGTTACGATATTTGCATTATGATTATGCAAACGCTCAAACATATACACTGCTCAATATATTTAACGGAGCAACTGGTATTTTCCCAAAGACATTACGGTAACACATACCCAATTCAAAGGCCCATAAATCTGACTCCCAGTGGCTAAGAATTTCCTATTCTTTTGCAGAATCTTTAAGAAGGATCGGGGTTTACCACAACAAGAATTTCATTACAACTGAAATGGGTCTTTAAAAACTTTAACCAAAACATCCAATCAATAAAAAGACAATTTTCTAAGTCCATGACCTTGACATCAAGGTCACTGAGGGGTGTGTGGGTTGTACCTTGGAAAACTTTGGACCAATATCTAACTACAGTGCAAATATCAAAGGAATTCATCCATGGGTTAGGGAGATATTGGGCTTTAAAAACTTTAACCAAAACATCCAGTCCAAAAAAAATCCCAATTTTCTATGTCCATGACCTTGTGCGGTGGGGGTGGTACCTGTTAAACTTTGGACCAATATCTAACTACAGTGCAAGTATCAAAAGAATCCATTGATGGGTTAAGAAGAAATAGGTCTTTAAAAAACTTTAACCAAAACATCCAATCCAGACGCGGACGCTGACGCGGACGCTGACGCGGACGCCAAGGTGACAACAATAGCTCTTCCTGAACTTTCGTTCAGGCCAGCTAAAAATGAGAAGAACCGCTTATAGAAACGTTATAACTTAAAGTGTGACGTATAGACGAATTGACAGACAGACGGACGGATAGGAACAAACATTAAGGCCATTGAATACACTCACGGGGGTATAAAAAGGAAAAATGGGACAACGCCATTCGTACATGAGTCAAAAGATACCTCGTATGAACTCTCATTTTTGGCACGTGGAACAATGGCTTATTATCCACTTTCAGGTAAAGCCACCAGACATAGAAATGAAGGGTAGTTGCAGAGTCTTATCCGCTTCATTACAATTGCCGATCGTTTGTGACAATGGTGGTCAGAAAAAAAACATTTGGTTCTGCTTCGGGTTTACTCTCGTACGGACATTTTTTCGTTAAAATTCTCGACTCAACGTATTTCTAATATAGAATGTATACACTGACTCATACATTTGTGAATCTGCCATATACATGGGTTAAAAACATGAAGAACACTGACTATGTAAAAGAAAATGTCACAGCATAAATTGTCAAATTTATCGTACATTAAGCAAAACGGTCAATAAAATGCGTAGTTGTTCTCTTCCTTAAAACTATGAAAAATAATTTGATTACGACCAGAAAGAATATTAAACCGAAGCTTAAATTAACATGAAAAATATAAACCAAACTTCGCATCTTCTTTGATTCCTTTCTAAATTTGTTCCAAAGTCACATGTACTTGAAATCAACAGACAGAACGACATTTGTGATCGAATTAACTCGCATGATTTACATGGAAGTGCCGTTTCTATTGCATATATCTCGAAACAAATTATTACCAAATAGTGTGCGCTCATTGACAACACCATTGCAAATGTGGTTTTTGAAAAAAATGAGATTTTTACTCCGTAAGTCGCAAAACTGTGGCAATACTTACAGAAAATTAACGTAATTTTGCAAGACTAGGGTGTCCCTTCACGTATTGATTTACCCCCGTGAGAAATAAGAGACAAGATTTGATTAAAAGAAGAGGAGTGTATCTTACATCAAGCAAAAACAGCAAAGACTCAGATCAGCCTGCCTTTCATGCATGCATTTAAATTCTAAGGCTCCTGTACAACCTTCATTTATACAGAGAAAGCAAAGACTCTGATTGTGCTGATGCACACACTGAATTGGTTTTGCAAATACAGTCAACTCTCGATATCTCTAAGTTTCTGGTACCAGAAAATTTACCTTGAGATAACAGTAGTTTGAGAAACCAGAAGTTCAAAGATACAGAAAACAGAAAACGTTTTTAAACAATATGCATTAAAATGAGGGTACTTCGAGATATCAGTGTTTGTGATATCAAAAGTTGGCTGTATTTATTAGGCTATAAGACAGGAGGAGTCCGCTTTCAAAATTAATCCAAATATTTAAATCAGTCTTGTGTAATCCAGCTATAAGATGGGGTTTTCTCTTCCAAAACAAGCCCAAAATCAAAATGGCTCTTAGATTTTGGGATTGTTTTGGAAGGTTAAAAACCTCAGTCTTATAGCCGAATAAATATGGTATTATACAGCACCTTTCTTCTGGTGTCACTCATTCAAAACAAGAGCATGATGGTCATATACCCCTTCCTTGAGAATACAGCTCAAAAATGGGTCTTTGGCAAGACTGATTGCATCATCTGTTCTACAGATATAGACATCCCCCATCCTCAAATCCATGAAAGTTTGTTCCTAGTGGCTTAGTGACTTGGGAGAGAAAGTCCTTAAAGTGTGATAGAAAATGGGCCACATTTACCCAAAGTGACTCTGATCTTGATTATCACACATGCAATGAGAAAAGACCAAGGCCCAGTTGTTCAAAGCATTGTTAGCCTAATGACCTTGTTAAAAGGTCAACTCATTAAGTGTTTAACAACTTCATTAACAAATACACTTATATTTAATGGCTCTTAAATGTGAAAATGTCAACAAACAGTTTGTCATTATATGGAGAATTAGGGCGTTTCCCTCTTATTTTAGGACGCCAAATTAGAATAATTAAATATTGGCTGAACTTACATAATAAAAAATATAATAACTGCATATTAAAAACTTTGAATTTAATGATGAGAAATGAGGCACAAAGTAATCCCAACAATACGACTAGTTGGACAGCAAAAGTTAAGCATCTATTAGAGCACAGTGGATTTCCGGATGTCTGGTTGTTTCCTGAATCTGTAAATGTTAAATTATTTATACCCATTTTACAATGTAGACTCAGAGATATTTATGTAAATGAATGGAAACAAGGTATTGAATTATCTTCAGCTTTAACAATATATAAAGTATTGAAACAATCTTTTGATATGTCTTCGTATCTATTAATTGTAAAAAACATCAAATTTAGAAACATAATAGCAAAATTACGATTGTCTTCACATCAACTTTGTATTGAAACAGGTAGGCACAGAGGTATAGAAAGAACTGACAGAAAATGTGTTTTATGTGACTTCAACGACATCGAAGATGAGTACCACTTTGTTTGTATATGTCCTGTATATGATAACCTTAGAAGGCAGTATTTGCAAAAGTATTTTTATGTAAGACCAAGCGTATATAAATTTATAGCTTTATTAAATTCGCCAAAACCGAAAGTGTTAAATAATCTCGCATTATATCTCATTAAATCGTTTAAACTCAGAGAAAATTTAACCAACCAAAACATATAAATTAAAATTGCTCCGCATTAGTAGAACATATGAACTTACCGTTTAGCTTTGATAAGTGATTGTTTGTTAACATATGTAGTATCACTCTCATGCTATTTTGTATGTAACATTGTTTCATGCATTGTATATATGTTAAATGACGATAAGCTGTACATGCTTAAGTCTAATAAAATTATGTTATGTTATGTTATATTTTTTGTTGAATTTTCAACAAAAAGTATTGGGGTATCTAAGGTATTAAAATTGAAATTTTAGCAAAACGTTAACTAACAACGTCGTTAGTATTGAACAACTGGACCAAGTTTATCTGTGCATACTGTTGAAACAGGCATGACTTTGATCAGACTGTGCAGAGATGCAGCAAGATGAGTCCACACTGCCTGCACATGTATCAGACTCCTTTCTCTAAGGCAGCTCTGATATTTTCACCAAGGACCTTCATAATTCGTATTGGGACAGGCATGTCTGTGCAGAGCTCTAGATAAGAGGGAGTATTTGACGATAACTGAGGGATAACTTTTCTTATTTCTCATTGAAACCATACATTGTGACTCCTCATCCGAACTGTCTCATCGAGACATTTCAGATGAGGGGTCACAATGTATGTTTTTATGCAGAATTAACAAAAAGTATCCCTAATTATCACTAATACTCCCTCTTATCTAGAGCTCTGTCTGAGAAAACAGTGCAGACCCTGATCCGACTGCTTCTAAAATAGCGGTTTCATCAATCTTCATTGTTAGCCATTCCATTTTCATGTTTTGGACACATTACTGCACTGTAAAACCAAACTGATCCCTTTTTAGGACAATTAGGGTATTTCTTTTTAAGTGTCACAGTTTTTAGAATATTTATGATACTCACTGCTCCTAGCATAATTCTGAATATAAGCCATCTGTAGCCATAAATAGCAACACGAGATGTTGGAGTGTATCTTGGGACTGAGGATATACTGAGGAGCGGACACAAAAATATTGCGAGGAAACCAGTTTCCAAGGTCTGAGACTCCCAGCCTAAATAGAAAAAAAGTTTTACAAATACCTACAAATACAAAGACCCTAAATATCTACAAATATGACTATCCTCAAATATGAACAATTCTTGATGCAAGACAACTTCTCAAAATCAATGTGAAGCTTTAACTCTCTTAACCCTTAAAGCACAAAAAACATATGACAAAATTTACAGCGGCGAAATTTAAAAAAAAAAGTTTCATCCAAGATATGCAAAGACTAGAGGACAAAGACTGTAGATCCAGATGAGGTGGCTCGTTATCAGCCACCTTATCTGGATGAGCTCATCTGGATCATGCTGTTGGCAAGTTCAACTCTTTAATTTCTGGCGTTTTAATCTTCATCTTTGCTCCTGTCTACAGAGACAAATTTTCACTGTTTTTTTGCTATAAATCCAGCAACTCAAGCCATTTGTTTTTTTTCTTTTCAATCCATAACTGACAAATATTTGCCTGCTGAAGTCCTCATATGAAGGCATCTCTTTGTACCGTATCTCTCCCCCATGAATACCAATTTCTTTGCAAAAACTTACCAAAACTGTACCTGAAAGACCAAAAGAAGCAAAATATTGTTAAACACATCATTTGTGAATCAATACTAAGTGGTAAAAAAGCCCCAGAGGCTTTGATTCAGTACCATTAGATTTAGATTCACAATTTACAATTGAATAACTTTCTACATTTATAAAGATCTTAAAAGCAAGACAATTGTTGAGATACATGTCTGTAATCATACTTTCTCACAAGTCACTTGTTTTTTTTTTTGTTTTTTTTTTCTAAGCACTTAAATATAACTTTAAAAAGAGAATGTAAAGCCACTACAGCATATTTCTTTTTGCAGAAAAATAAATTAGAAAATCACTCATGAAATTTTATGAAAGCCAACCCTGTCTTAAATTGTTAATCCATTGATGTGTTAGAAAAAGGCATTTGCAAATACAATAGTTTCAGATCAGATGCCACAAAACATGACATTTGATCAAGATTGGCTGAATGCCAATCCTGATCAAATATCATGTTGGGTGGCATTCAATATGACTGAAACCTCAGCAGACCCCCACATTATATTCCAAATGGTCTTGTTCCAATGGTGAAGTAGAAGAATCAATTAGGCCCTAACACTGCCAATCGCGACTTTGGCTTATGTGAATCTGCAATACGTGTTTTCCCCCTCCAAAACAACCCCCACAAAAAGTAAATCCATTGTATAAGATGGACTTGATCCATCTTATATGATGGATCCAGACTTTTGTATTTGTTTTAGAGGGGGGAAAAAAAACAATGTCCTTTAACTGAATAAATATGTTATCTTAACTGCTAAATTTTACTATCTTAGCCCTATTCCTTACCATCTGTCTCCAATGTTCACCAAGGAATGATACAAAATCCACAAAGCAAGCATGATGAACCAATTAGCTCCTCCGTTAATGATAACAAACGAGGCAAGTGCTAATCCTCCATAAGCTATATAGTCCAATAGCTGATCAAGGTGTTTCTCATAGTCAAAGAACCATACAATGGTAGGTACTGATGTGAAGGTTTCAAACTTGATGCCATCAGTTTCTCGTTTAATGGAGTTGAGATATCGCTGGGCAGGGAGCAAACCATCAAGACCGAGAAGCTGCTTGTTTTGGTGCAAAGCAACGAGGAAAGCCACAACTGGAAAAAAAAGCTCTACATCAAATACATATTAGCTGAGACACGAGAAAACCAACAAAGTGGTTGTGCACCCAGCACAGTCTCAGATCAGCCTGAGCATTCACCCAGTCTGAACAGTCTTGGCTGTCTGCATGCAGGTAGTTTAGACCCTTAGCTACCCTTTAAGCACTTAGGGCAGAATCTGATGCCCAGGCTGATCTGAGTCTGGGCTGTGCACACAATCTCTTTGTTGGTTTTCTCATGTCACAGCTTAAATGGACCATGACAAGTGAAAGCTGTCTTAAGGTGATTGCCTTACAGATTGGGTATACTCTCAGGGACTGCAACTCTGCCATTTTCATTTTCAAAGGAGGTCAACTCTTACAGGAGCAAATTCTTTCCTTTAAGAGTAGATCCACTTAAGAAGGACTTCCTCATTAACATAAACAAACAGGAAGTCACAAAACAGGTGCCTCTCATTGCAAAAATGGTGGGAAAAAAACATGGAGGAGTGCTTCCATTTCTGCAACAGAGATGATTTTAGCAGGAAAGCAGTTGTTTCCCTGGAAAAATTACCCTTTCTCCAAGATGGGCTTCTCTAAAAGGATAGAAGTTGCTCTCTTTAACAGCTGCTCCAAGAAGGCAGCCGCTTAGCTCCACAATCACAACATCTTCAAAAACATAAGAATTAATGAACATGCTGTATTTCCAAAAGATTAAGAATGTAATGTAAATTTAACCCTAAAATGTTAAACGATATTACATTTACATCATTACATGCAATTTATGATAACTACCCATTCACAAATTTTGAGGCAGGAGACTTTTTGGTAAGTTGATCTACACAATCACCACATTCATAAAGAATTTGGAAAGTGCCCAGATTATGCATTGATTGGCTAGAAAATTAAACTGCATTCTTGCATTGAAGTGTAGTAGGAGGAGAACAATCTGTAAAAAAATATTGTCAATTGCCCAGACCAGGGATCTATCTCACAACCCCAAGATTATACAGCACAACCATTAGGCTAAAAGATCCAGACCAGTTAGAATGGTCAGTTATACACTCAACACCTATATATATAATAATTACACATCACACATTGGCCTTACTACTGCACTCCTCCATCCTACCAAAGAACATTTGTATCAATTAGAAAGTGAAATAATTATATCCAGGTTCTTTTTTACTCCGCAGCCATCGCTTTGTCCTTGGGGTTTACGTCATTCGTCCTAGCACCACTGTAGTAGGAGGAGAAAAATCTGTATAGAAAATTTCATTGAGCACCACCAACCAGGGATCAATCTCATGATTCCAAGATTATAGGTACAGTAGAACTTCAATGGCTCTAACCCTGATGGCCCCTTAACTCTGCCTGGCTAGAACTCATTCCTGGGTCCCTAGAGGTTAATTCATATAGAAAGTAACCCTGGATGGCTAGAACTATCTTTGGCTGGAAATAATTTTCATGGTCCCAAGCCTGTTCTAGCCATTGAAGTTCTACTGTATTTACACATTACATATTAGCCGTACTACTACATACGAAAAATGTATCCAGCTCATGGTGGAGTAGCTCTTAGACTATTAGTGATCTTGGATTATAACATTGTTATTTTCATTTCTATTGATTGTTACAGTTTTGTTTATAGACTGATTTGCATTTTGCAACATGAATGTCAAACTGCAAAAAAATAGTGAGGCGTCACTGGCAACTGTCCACTACTAGATTCATCCATATAACCTATCATATATATATATATATATCTATTATATTATAGCTGCCAGTGTGAAGTGTCATCTTTGAAAATGCACCTACTGAAATGATTGACTATGATCTGAGAAAACTTACAGTAAATGAACCCAAGATATCTCAAAAGAAGGATTCTTGTCAACCAATATGAGTCATTTTCAAGCTTCCCAGCAGGTGTCATGGCAGATTTTTGGTCTTTTAGTGTACTTGGAGCTTCAGGCGTTTCATTTTCACGGTTCGGTTCTTTCTCAGCTCCTTTGCGTTTCCTTAAACCTTCTGGAAATGCTGGATCTGTCTCTCCAGCCATCTTTCAACACGTTTTCCTAGTGGCTTACAACTTTCACAAACGAAAATAAAATTACCATATTTTTGCTTAAAACTCAATTTAAACTGCACTTATAATGAAAATATTAAAATTTTAATTCAGTTATTTTAATAGTAGGTAAATGATGCATTTTATCTTGAAAAACATGCTTAAATATTTATTTTTTTTTCAACGTTGTATGCGAAAATTTCTATGGCGGCTGCTCGAGCAAAATAAATTTGGAAGATGTTTTCCGTGCGTTCTAAACGGCCTTCATCTGCAAGAAGGAACATTAAGCAAGAAACATTTAGTCCCTTCGTCAGGTTAATAAATTAAATTAAATAATGGTAGATTTATAAAAGAGAATCACAGTTTGGAGGCGTTGCTAACAACGCCACGAAATTTTTCTACAGGAAAACAAGTGGGTGGGGTATAAGAAAAACTTCAGTGAACAAAACAATGGCAAGAATAAAACATTTTGTAAATGTCAAGCTTTAGAAGAATCTGTACGTGTAGAACACATATGTATGGTATCATATTAACATCACAAGACCACTTGTCTTTTCTTTCCTGCAATTTCTTGATTTTGATGCCTGTAGTGAATGGGTATAAATACGGTAGAGCTGCAACGATTCACCCAACGACCGATTCGATTCGATTTTGATTTCAGACACCTCGATTCAAATTCGATTCGATTCATGATTGATTTTATGCTACCTTAATTCATCATGTTTATCACTTTATTTTGTTATATTTACACTTCTATTTATCTTTGGGGTGCATCTTTGAGCACAGGTTTCTGCGAGTCATTGTTAGACGCCATTTTGATAACCCTACCGATAAGGAAACGAAACACCCATATTGATTGGATGACCTAATTATTACAGACCAATCGTACGTTACGTTATAAACAGCGTTATAATATTAAGAGCAGGTCTGAAACACGGACTTCCGTTTTAATTGAGGGCCCATGCGGGGGATTGTGAATCGAATCGAAATTAGTGGAGTTGTTATCGGAATCGAATCGGCCCTTGTGAACCGGATTTTCGATGCATCGAAGTGAATCGTTGCACCTCTAAAATACGGTACGTAAATTCACCGGACCGGATCGGGCCTAATCACCGGATCGGACCGGATCGGACCCGAATTTCAGCATCTATAGCTGTTTTATAATACTTTCTTTGACTGTTAATGTGTATATTTTGCATAAGATGGTGTATACAACAGATATATTACAATAATATTTGAATTTAATGAATTTACAGTTTGTTGTAATATCGTGAAAATGTCACTGAGACAGATACGTGAACATGCATATACAATATAATGTGATTGAAATGGCTAAAAAATGAAAAGGCCTGATGAAATAATCCGATTTTTTTTTATTTTTGTTCGAAACATAGAGTGTGGGTACACATTATAGAGGTGGTTTAGAGCAGAGCAGTGACCTATAAATACATATAGGTCACTGAGCAGAGATAATATGTGCTGGATACATCATGCTAAATCCAATGCAGACCCCCTTTAAACCCAAATATTACTACAATATATCCGTTGGGCACACTATCTTCTACAAAATATAAACATAAACAGTCATAAAAAGTATGATAAAACAGTAACTGCTATAAATGGTAAAATTCGGGTCCGATCCGGTCCGTTCCGGTGATTCAGTCCGATCCGGTCCGATCCGGTGAGTACACATACCCGTATAAATACCAATACTAGCACCTCGCTGTAGAAGCATGCATTTAATGCGAAATGGTTAGAGTCGTTAACCCATGTAGCAAGTTTAAGCAATGGTTGGCTCTGTTAGTTCTTGGATGGGTGACCCAATTGGTTGCCCATCAAGTGACATCAAGGTATCAGTTGTGTTGGAACAAGCTAGACAACTGCCCTTCCTTTGAGAGTGAAAGGAGAGTAGGGTGGCTAAGTATGTGTAGAGTGACTGAGTTGTCATAGGCAGTCTTCAGGAAACCCCCATCAAGTGACATCAAGGTATCAGTTGTGTTGGAACAAGCTAGACAACTGCCCTTCCTTTGAGAGTGAAAGGAGAGTAGGGTGGCTAAGTATGTGTAGAGTGACTGAGTTGTCATAGGCAGTCTTCAGGAAACCCCATCTGACCGCCTGACATGTCTGGTATAAATTCATTTAGTCTGGTAAAAATATTCAGTATTTTCTAGTGCGTTTTAATCATTTTACCAGATTCAGTCCTGTAAGTTCTGGCAGACTTTTTGTCAACTCTGCATAGGGTGTTCCAGGGCCTTTCAAGAAAAAGGAGGGAGTTGTGTAGTGAATGGGTATAAATACCACTACCAGCAACTCAGTGTAGAAGCATGCTTTTATAGCGACATTGTTAGAGTGGTGAACCTTTGTTGCAAATAAGCACCCTTAGTAGTTGGATGGGTGACTAGATGGGTTGGGGACCCATCAAGTGACATCATGCCTTACAGTTGGAAGGTGCCCAATATGCCTACATCTAAAATTAATAATACTTTCTTAGCCTTTACAGATACATGTCCAGCGGACTAAGGTAGTGATATTACAACTTGCCTACATCCAGCTGAAAACTGTCCATAATATGTGTGCTACTTCTTTCACTTCATGTCTGTTTTTGAGCTTGACTCAGCAATTCTCTTCATATTGTCCTGACTCGTTTTGTTTTGTTTTGTAGCCTTTACTCACAAGTATAATCAGTAAACTGGTAAAGTCAAAATACATGTGCTGACTCACAGAAGAGTATAACTGTAGATCTATATTACATACGAATTAAAAGGAAAAATAAGATGTAGAAAAGAGAACATAAACACCCGAAAGAGATCTACTGTATATCTGGTATATGTCATATCTTCTCTAAAGAAGGGAGAAGGGAGACAAATACAAAAATGGATGACTTGCTTCCCCTGAAGATACATCCAATCTCCTATTCACCTTACAACTGTCTTCTGCTGATAAATCAGTAAGACAAAGCATACATTTTAATATAATTTCTGATAATAATTAAGGAGATTTAGCTAATTGCTGCTGTATTCAAGAAACAAGTTGATATATGGATGCACCTCACGGTTTACCATCATTATTTTCAAAGGGAAATTAGTTTTGTGACTTCCTGTTTGCTTGCCTGGCCCATGTAGCCCTTCTAAAATGGAGTCTACTCTTAAAGGAAGGAATTTGCTCCTAGAGGAGCAAATTCTTTCTTTTAAGAGTTTACCCCAGTTAAGAAGGGAAACAAAAATGAAAATGACAGAGTTGCACCCCTTGAACATGAACATTTATTATAATTGTATTCTATTTCTGTTGACAGTGCAACAAGATTGAGACATGTTCAAAGCTTGCTCCAAGATGGTACCAGAGACACAAAAGATTTTCCTGATGCTATTCTTTGTATATCAGGTTTGTAAATACAGTCTTTCTTAACTTTTCAGCTATCATCTGAAGGAGAAATTTTATATTATAATGAGAGTCAAAGCTGCAGACTATCTAATTTAGTTGAATATTTTAACACCTTAACTATTTTTCATCTGATCAGGTCCTTTGTCCTCACAGGGGATTTTTTTTTTAATTGCTTGGAAATGGTGCAGACCCTGAGGAAGAGTCAGATCCATTTGTGCACTTTTTGCTCATCATTTTTATCAGAGCACCTCACATAAATATGATAGGGGAGCTATTAAAGTTTTTCATTGATAAAATCTTTGTGGAAGCCTGCCCTTAATGATTGAAACCTTTTGTAACAAAATTGGTGGAATTAGAACAATGAATAATAACTTTCTAGAAATAAAAATATTTGGCATTGATTCTATGTTCAATTCATGATTCAATGTTGATTCAAGTTGTGTGCTCAGTGGATGGCATCTTATCTGTAGCACTGTCCAGTGATTCTTGCAGTGTAAGACAATGCTGATTTTGGTCATTGTATTCTTAATTGTATTATTCTTGAGGGTAAAAAGTATATAAGTTGTTTTGTGTTTCATTTTAGGAATAGACAGTCGTTACAATGATGGGATGACTGAGCTGATTAATTACTTGATGTTTGGTTTCTTTGATCTCAGAAAGACAGAGTTGGAAAAGTAAATGCTTAATACATGTTTATCCTATGTACCGTATACGTGGTAATTTTCACGGGTTCAAGTTGTTCGTGGTATAGGGGCAAAAACATACACATTAATTTTCGCGATTTTTAATTTTGGCGGTTAGCAACATACGCAAAAATCAAAATTGCTTGATTTTCATTTGAGCTAGTTTTTTCAGTAACCTGCGGCTGCAGGTAAATGAAAGAACTGGCTCAAATGAAAAGTACGGGACTTTACCGAAGCAAACAGAAACAAAATATATGGAAGCTGTGACTTCTGATGATACTTTGTAAGAAACAGGAAATTATTTGGCGATTTTAAATATTTTGGCGGTTTCTAAGTGACCGCGAAATACCACGAAAAATGGAACACCGCGAACATTATAGCGTATACGGTATTTGAATGCCACAGTTTTGGGATTCTTCCAGATTCGAATTTAGATAAAGCTGTATGTAATACCAGATACCCAGATTAGGTAAGCATGTGAAGGTAATACTAAGATGATTTCTCTTCGTAAAACCCTTCAGAACCATCATGCAAAGGTGGTTCTGATGAAGGGTCTTAACATAGTTTTTATGGAGAAATAAGAAAATTATCCCAGAATTTCAATCAAATACTCACCTTATCTGGCCATATCATATGATGTTCATGTATTATTAAACAGTGCAGGCTCTGATCAAAGTGCTCTGCAGGAGCCATTTGGTAAAGATTCCACTCTTTCACTTTGACCAGACAAGCTGTCCAAATTTTTGGGGTAAATACAAAATGCCAATGTTACTTGTACCTCACAGAAAACAGTTCTTGTTACAAACTGAGGCTTTTCTGAGATGTTGATGAAATGATTATTTGGGAAGTATTTTTTATTCAGAATTTATATTCCATTTCCACAGACGCTTCTCCATCACTCACCCCACTTTTTCATTGGAATAAAAAGTATGCAAAGACCAGGAACTGAAACAATCAAAATCCAAATCCAGCCCTCAAACCATAGTTGGAAACAACTAAGATTACAAATAATCAAGATACAGAGAACATATGGCCAACCGAGTGAGCAGCTTGTTCCCAAAAGGTGGCCACTCAGCAACCCAAACCGAACCAAAAATAATAAGAACATACATAAGGTATGAGGGCTGTGCTTAAAAGAAAGAATTTATTATTTTATACAAGAGTAGCCCACTAGTTGCAGGGAAACAACTGCTGTGTCAGAGTGATCTCCTATGGAGATGATTTCTTCACCCTAAGAAGAATGAAAAGAATTTGCTCCTAGAGGAGCAAATTCTTTCCTATAGAATAGAATGTATTTATTAACTGTTTAAGGATCCTTTTGGACATAATAATTACAATATACGAGGGTATTCCAATAAAGAATGAGACTTTTTCTATAGGGCAAGAAGTTTACATGCTAGCGATATGAAATCTCGTACATACCTGGTATGTCTTATTAGCCATTCACACGTAACGTCAGGTGCGCGTATCAGTTCGTCATTTAAAGTGACGTCACGTCACGCACAGGTATTCAGAGCACAATGGCCATGTTTACTGCCATTGAACAACGAGCGTATATAAAAATTGAGTACTACAGAGGTACTAAATGTGTTGAAATACTGAACATTCTGCAAAGTGTTTGCGGTAAAGATGCTCTTCCGAAAGCTACAGTTTACAGATGGATTGACCAATTCAAAGAGCGGAGAAATGAGCCCGGGACGGCCGGTGGACGCAACTGCCTCAGAAAACGTGGAAAAAATAAAGGAACTGTTGAACAATAACAGAGGACTGACTTGCGAGGAAGTAACCAGGGAAGTAGGGATTAGCCGTGGTTCGGCGCATACAATTTTAACCACTAATTTGAACATGAGATGCATCCCCACGCAATGGGTGCCACACTGTTTATCTGACGCCCAAAAGTCGGACCGCATGGACATCGCTAAAAACCTGTTAGATAGGTATAAAAATGAGGGTAACAGTTTCCTTAACAGGATAGTTGCGATCGAGGAGACTTGGATTCGCAAGGAAGTCTAAAAATGATGATGATTTTCGCGTCTGATTCTGTTGGTGTATTAGCTACTGAGCATGTACCATTGGGCAAGACTGTGAATAAAGAAGTGTATACAGATTTTCTGATGAAGAAATTACATCCAGCTATAAGAAAGAAACAAAGAACACTATTAGAAACCAAACCGTTGATCCTACATGACAACGCGTCGTGCCATAATTCAGAGAGGGTGACGTCACTCATGATGGCATACCAGTGGGACGTATTGCCGCATCCGGCTTACTCTCCTGATATGAGTCCGCCGGACTTTGACCTCTTTCCTAAGCTAAAAGAACCTCTCCGTGGAATACGTTTCGATGATCTAGAAGAGCTAGAACCGGAGGTGGCCAAGCAAGTTCGACTAATCAACATCGGTTGCCTAGCAACAGGGGTTAGCAATCTTCCAAGACGGTGGGAGTCAGTGATAGAGAACAAGGGATGCTACATTGAAGGAATATATAAAGGTTTGTCATTTTATTTCATTGGTTTTGTTTCTATTAAAAAAGTCTCATTCTTTATTGGATTACCCTCGTATACATATACATATTGATTGGAAATTATTTAAAACAACAAAATACACACATGCAAACACATGCTCACACCATGTATACCCCATTTTGGAAGGGCTTTGCCAGCCAGGGAAACAAACATGAAGTCACAAAAGTTGTTCCCTTTGTTAAATAAAGAAATAATTATTTCTTTCAGGTCTGGTTTTGATGAAGAGGTCATAGACGGTAAGAATACATATCAAATCTTGTATTTCAATTGAATATTAAATAAATCTCTATTTTTTCTAAAATTTTGTCATAAAACAGTATAACCCTATACCTGAGACCAGAAAATTACCTGTTTGGACAAGTGAATATAATTTGCCGATTTGGCCTAGGACTGCCGTAAATATAAAACTTGTTGTCGTTGTTGTTTTCAGTCATATGAGTCAATATCTTCTGATGTCTGTTGAAGCAGTCTGGTACTTATAAGGAAATGGTTGTTGTGCAATTAACCCTTAAAGCGCCAAAAATGAAAAATTGTTGAATTTGCAAACAGTGTAGATCCAGATGAGGTGACTCATAACGAGCCACCTAATCTGGATCTTCACTGTTTGCCCTATAGTCTTTGAATTCTCAGTATGATATAGCTTGAACAAAACATTTTATGAAATTTCTGCAGACGTAAATTTTGTCGTCTGCTTTTTGGCGCATTAAGGGTTAAATATAACTTTGAATATTTTCAGATATTCTGTTCTTGATACAGCGAGATCAGGTCAATGTGTACTGTAACCCTATCAACTATCATTATCTTCTGCCTTATGTCAGCCATTGGAGAAACGTCTTCTTTCATTGTTTGACGGAATCAGAGGTATAGCATCGAAATCCTAGAAGCAGTAATGCTACATGTACTCACCTTGTACCAAGCTGCTTTATTGGCAAAAGACTGTCTTGTCATGGGTGCCATTGAAAGTAAAAAAGCAAATGAGCATTTAATGCATATTTGTGCCATGACATGAAAAAACCAACAAAGTGGCATGTGCACCCAACACAGACTCAGATCAGCCTGGGCATCTGCCTAGTCTGATCAAAGTCTTCGCTGTCCGCATAGAGGTAGTTTAGACCCTTAGCTACCCTTTGAGCACTTAGCAAAGAGTCTGATCAAACTGGGTGGATGCCCAGGCTGATCTGAGTCTGCACTGGTTGCACAACCAGGTTGGTTTTGTCATGTCGCGGCTCATATGTTATTAGTGCAGAAGCAAGTTAGATCTGCCATATTTTCCCTGGTGTGAATGGAAACACTTTCAGGGGAAACACCTTTGCTTGTTACAGTTTTGCCTTCCTTCTCTGTGGGAGTCAACTCTTAAAGGAAAGAATTTGCTCTTAGAGAAGAAAATCTTGCCTTTAAGAGAAGATGGCATTTTGGAAGGGCTTCTTTGTTCAAGAAAGCAAACAGAAAATAACAAAAGAATGGAAAAACATGGAAGTGTTTCCCAGCAGTCGCATGGCATTGAAATGAAGTCAAACTGACATTGATGCAATGTAATGAAGTCACATCAATGTCAGTACAACATCATTTTGATGTCATGTACCCGCTGGGTAAATAATTGAACAGAATGCCTTAGCAATGTAGCTCAGACTGCATTCTGAAACATTCAAAAAGGCAAGCTCTTGTCCAGACTGGAAAATGGAAGAGTCCTTTATGCAATTTATGGTGATTACATGTAGTTGCTGGTCTTGAATATTAATATCAAATGCTTGTAGTATTGTTATACCTGTGTTAAAGAATTATTTTCAGCAAGTGGCTGTATAGTTAAGCTGAATACTGAAACACAGAAAATCAAACGCTTGCCTGTTACAAGAGCCTGCATTTGAATTCTTCTGTGAGGAAAATCATACATTGTAAAAAAAACTTAAAGCTAAGAACAGGGGTTTGCTTTGGCTGAATATTGAAATGGAATTTCACACTATCCTATGTGATCATCAGCAGACACTGCCTCCAAGAAGTCAGTTCTGGATTTTTCATATGCATAATATGAACAAATGGCAGAGGATACATATGGCATGCATATACCAGAGATATCATAAAATTTCTATTTTTGCTACACAAGTGGCTGATTGAACAATGTAGACCCAGACAAGATGTTGGTGTAGGATCCGCACTGTTTTCCACTCACTCAAGAAAGAATTCAGTAAAACCCTCCTGATAAGACAAACTGAGCTCAAAATAACAGGGAGTGTTTGACATTGGCTATAGAATACAGGGCTGGAAAATTCTTACAACTATCACTCGTCCTGCATCACAAGATGTATAGTGAAATTAATAAGTTACCTTGGCAGTACTGAGAAATTCTACTCATCCTGTAGCTTGAGGCACTCGCCATGGCGAGCAGACGAGTGAATTTTTCCAGAACAGAACAGAACTTTATTCAATGAAAATAATTCTCAGGCCACACGCAGGTGGCATAAGAGAACATATAGTTATACATCGAACATCTACAATGTGATGTCAAATTGTTAAGCGAGAAAGGCGGACATGGCAGAATTTGCAGTTGAAAATGCAAACCATTTACGTGCAATATCAGGAACAGGTCGGCATCAAGCGAAAATGTCAGAAATTCTTCAAAGTTAATAACAAAATTCCATTTCTCCAATGACATATCCCCGACACCTCTTTGCACAGAGGTGTCGGGGAAGTCTCACTGGAGAAGACAGACCCAACAATTTGATTTCTGACGTCATCGACTGAGCTCAGCCTATGATTTGGAAATATGTTTGAGACTGCAAATAAATACTATCTGTTACTGATTGGAGTGAACAAAATACTATCATGGAAAGCCCTGGAATAGATTTCTTTTTTGTTTCCCATTAAAACTTAACTGAGCCGCAACACAAGAAAACCAACAAAGTGGCATGTGCGCCCAGCGACAACTCAGATCAGCCTGGGCATTCACCCAGTCTGTTCAGAGTATTCGCTGTCCGCATGGAGCTAGCTTTGACCCATAGCTACTCTTTAAGCACACAGCAAAGACTCTGATCAGACTGGGCAGATGCCTAGGCTGACAGAGCCTTCCCTGGGGGCACATTCCACTTTGTTGGTTTTGTCGTGTTGCGGCTCATATGTTGTGACCCTCTGAATTGCCTTGTCATGGCAGTTTATATGGGGGGTCACAACATACATGTACATTTTAATTAAGGTTTGACAGAAATTATCCTTAATAATCACCATATACTCCTTCCTCTTATCTGGAGCTCTGGACAAATAGACCTGGGTAAATTAGAAGATTGTTTTCATATTTCAGTATGAAGATGAAGAGAAGGCAGAAGAGTTTAAGATTTTAACCTTCGTCTCACTAGTCAAAGAGTGTAAAAAGATTGGCATACCATACAGTAATTCAGGTAACACCATACAGTAGTTAAGATAATACCATATCATATTATCCCCCGCCGAAGGCGGAGGGATATAGTTTTCTCCATGTCCGTCCGTCCGTCTGTCCGTCCGTCCGTCCTTCTGTCTGTCCTTCCGTCCGTCCGTCCGGAGCCATAACTACGCAACCACTGGACGGAATTTCATGAAACTTAAAATAAATATATATCACTATAACGCGCTGATGCACGTGAAGTTTCATCAGACTGGCTTCAGTAATGCATGAGTTATTGCCCTTTAATGGACTTAAAATTAATAAGATGAGTCATAACTAAGTAACCAAATATCAAAACTTCATGAAACTTAAACTGAATATGTATCACCATAACACGGTTATGCACATAAAGTTTCATGAGAAGGGCATCAGTAGTGCATGAGTTATTGCCCTTTAATGGATTTAAAATAAATAAAATGAGTCATAACTAAGTAACCAATTATCAAAACTTCATGAAACTTAAACTGAATATGTATCACCATAATGCGGTTACGCACATACAATTTCCTCAGAAGGGCATCAGTAGTGCATGAGTTATTGCCCTTGAATCAATTTATGGTTGACAAATTTAGCCGTAACTAAGTAATCAATGAATAGAATTCTATGAAACTTATACTAAATATGTATCACCATATCACATTGGTGCATCTTATGTTTTGTCGGAATTGCTTGAGTAAGCAATGAGTTATTGCCCTTGAATTGGTTTAAAATAAACAAATTGAGTCATAACTAAGTAACCAATAAATGGAATTTCATGAAACTTAAAATAATTAGGTACTGTCATGACACAGCAGTGCACATTAAGTTTTGTCATAATTGCTGCATTAATGCATGATTTAATGCCCCTGAATGGATTTAAAATCCACAAATTAGCCATAACTTAGGTATCGGTGAACAAAATTTCTTGAAACTGAATAAAAAATGTATCATCATTGTGCAGTGATGCTGAGACAAGTGTAACAGCTTCAGCTTATATCTCACTTATCCCAGGGTTATTGCCCTTGATTTTATTTACAATCCACAAGTTCAGCCGTAACTAAGTAATCAGTGAATGAAATTTTATGTAACTTAAAATAAGCCATAAACAAATCAGGGCCACTTCGGCGGGGGATATAAATTCACCGAATTTGCTTGTTTTTAAATGTGTTGTCATTATGGACATGCTTGCCTGAAGTTTTATACATAGCAGTCGACACCACCATAGCGACTGTGTGATGGGCAAGCACCTATTCAGGCGAGCTATGCTGTCAGGCGACAGCTCTTGTTTCAAGTAGTACCATACAGTGACTCAGGTACATCATACAGTCATTCTGGTAAAAACCAATCATGTCAGTCATGTAATACCATACATGAATTCTGCTAATCAAGTAACACCATACAATAACTCAGATAATACTGTACAGTTATTCTGACAGGTAATACCATACAAAAATCAGTAACACCATACAGTCATTCAGGTAGCATCATTTAATCATTCCAGTAATGCATGTATCACTATATAGTATTTCAGATAACACCTTACAGTCATTCAGATATTTATGTCACAATACCATATATGGTAATTCAGATAAAACCATACAGGTAATACAATACAGTATTTCATCTAACCCCATACAGTTATTCAGGTAATACTTATCCCAGAGTCTGATCAGTTACTCTTATTTGCCATTAAGGTGAATGGATACACTTTCACGAGAAGCAACTCTGTCATTAAAATAATTTTCATTTTCATAAACCTCAATAAAGGTCTACTCTTAAAGAATTCCTCCTGGAGCATTTTTTTTTCATTAAGAGTAGACCCCGTTTTGAAAGGGCTTCATCAAACAGGAAGCAAACAGGATGTCACAAAAGTGGCCTCTCACAAAAGTGGCCTCTCTTTGTGAAATTATCATAAAAAATTGAGTGTAAGCCAACAGTCTTGTAATGGGGCAAGTGGAATTGCCCATCTTCAGTTTTGAAGAAATCCGGTACAGAAATTAGTATGATACTGGTGAGTGTTAAAGTGTACCTAACAGGTAATTATAGACATCTTTATTTCTCTCTCCTCTTCTAGCTTGTCCACAAGTGTTTGACAAATTTGCTATAGAGAAATGGCCACTGATTCAGGTGTATGGTGTAGAAGGTGTTGGCAGGTAAGTGTTCAAATTAGTCAGCTGTGTATGAAGCTCAACAAAAGGAGTATTTGATGATAATTTCAGGATTATTTATTGCATCCTTAACAAAAATCTAGCAATATGATTGGATAAGGACAGTTATGTGGTGAAACTCTAAATCTCCCGGGGAGGATATCTCTGGTTTTCCTAGGAATTTAAAATGCATATGGCTATCACAAAGTGCATTAGAGGAGTCTACTGATAATAAACTTCAATATGGAAAACAGAAAGGTACATCCTAGGCTCATCCTTTTGTTATAGATGCTTTCAAATTTGAACATACTGAGCCTAACCTGAAGAGTAAATGTTGTCAGAAGCAAACTTTTTTTCTGATTTCTTCAGGATAAATATTTTTGAAGGACAACCAAGTGTGATGCTGTCTGGTAACATTGCACACCTAAGATTTTGGATGCATTAAATTTAAGGAAACAATACACAAATAAAACTTACTGTCAGATACTGACCTTCAAACATAAAAGAATCAAAGGGATCAAATTTTAAACTTATTTCATGGCAGGTGGGCTAAAAATAGACACCCCAGTGACAAATGCACTCAAATTTTTTCGCATGACCTTGTGCAGGGCTATGAGAATCACATAATGCTATTCCTGTATAGTAGGTTATGTTAACAATACTAATTATGTCAATAACTATGAATACATCACTATGTGCCTACATACACATTCCAAAACTGTCACATGTGAGTCACATGTGATGGCAAGGAAATGTCATTGGCCAGGTTAATTCTGTTAAGTACGTCAGCTTGCAAAATATTAAACTGCTGATTGTAAATTGCTTAAACCTGAAACAAATTTAAGGTCAGCTGCAAGAAATGAGTTTGAATACCATATATGCGGTAATTTTCAAATTTTCGCACTTTAGGGTCGAACTCATATACTTTAATTTTCGAGATTTTTAATTTTCGCGGTTAGCAACATCCGCATAAAGAAAAATTGCTTCTTTTTGACTTGAGCCAGTTCATTCATTAAACTGCAGCAGGCCTCAGGTTAATGAAAGAACTGGCTCAAGTGAAAAGTACCAAAATTTATCAACACAAACAGAAACAAAAAAATGGATACTGTGTCAACTGCTTTAGATACTTTGTAAGAAACCTAAAATTATTTTGCAGTTTTAATATTCGCGGTTTCTAAGTGACCGCGAAATACCGCGAAAAATGGAATACCCCGAAAATTATTGCATATATGATAATTCTGTGATTACTATTTGCTATGGAGACAAAAACTAATTTGATGAGTAATACATTTTTCCGCCAAAAATATATCTTGGAGCAATGTCTGCAGGCAGCGTAAAATGAAATCAGTTTTACAAAGTATATGCAAAATAAGGTTATAAGCATTTACATACACAAGAATACTAGAAACTTTTGTATCAAGTGCCAGGTAAGAGTTGCTGGTGAACTACCATTGGCTGCATTGACATGCATGTGTGTTGACCTAAATGTTTGGTTTGTATATACAGACACATCTTGCTAAGGGTGAAATGGAAATTTTAGATATCTGTATCACACTGACACCTGGGAAGCTTCTCAGAAGTTATAACAAGTCTTCTGTGCAAAAACTTGGACAAAAATGGCATCGGAAATGACATGCTCATTGATCTATCAATTACTGCGCATTGTTAGCAGATGTGCAGTGTTACTGGAATCGACTGTAATGAAATGTCCTTCATACAAGAAAACAATTGGATGGTTAGTTACTGACCATCTAGTTAATGTTCTGTCCCCATTTTGGAGCCATGTTGCCCAGGAGGTTTCTGATGAGGGGGAGCAACTCAGGCTTCTAGAAGTCTTCAAATACCCCATTTCTTTAGCTGTTTTACAATTCACAATATCAGTTTTGCTGTCAATTTTTCAGTGGTGGATTCTTCACTATGCAGCATGATGTAGAAGATATCAGTTCCCAGGTTCACAAGATGTATAATTACATGGATCCAGTGGCTCTTGAAAATATGATTGTAGAAGTAAGGAATTATAACATTGTCATACAAATTACACATACAAAGTTAACTGCACAATACATGTACTTAGACAGAAGTATGTAGTTAAGTAACTAGAGGTGCTCAGCTATGGCCCAGAAGGTCACAGGTTGATGTTACTTGGCTTTCCACACATTCCATAAGGCACTTTTCTGTCCTGCGTCTCTCTTTTACTTCATTTTCTAACAGGACATTTGTTACAATTTTCCCCATTGAGCATATTGGAGGAGGCTTCGTGACAATTAATTGAATTTGTGGCAAATCACATTGCTAATGTCCCAGAGTGCAAATTTGCTTCTTTATGAAGTTGGATGTAAAGATCTACTTTGTTGACATCAGTCTCAAAATAGTCCTGCAACAATCTTGCATTTTCATTCTGTATAATGTTAGAACTGAAATTATTTTTCCTTGTTGATATATTGTCCCTGATAATAATAATTCACTCTTGCTTCCTCATCGTGAATTTATACTTCACAATCTGCCATCTAACATAATGTGCTAGGGTCAAGTCAGCTAAATTTGGACAGCGGGTAAATTCGGACAGTGACATTGTTCCCTTTATATGTCAGTTGTTTGGAATTTAAACAAAAATAACTGGGCAAACAGTGAAAATCCTGATGAGCGGCTCATTATGAGCCATCTCACCTGGATTTTCAGTGTTTGCAGTGGTATGTCCAAATTTACCTGCTGTCCCAATTTACCTGACTTGACCCTAATCAGTGATAATTCACCATTGAGGACACACTGTTTCTTAAACCAGTGCTTAAAAAAACAGAAAAGAACATTTAAAAGTATTATTATACCCCGCCACACGTTAGTGGTGGGGTATTATGTTTTCCCGCTGGCTGTCCGTGTGTCCATCCGTCCGTCCGTCCGTGAGCACTTCGTTTCCATTCGATAACTTGAGTATTTATTACAGGATTTTCTTCAAACTTGGCATGTGCATTGATCTTGAGAAGTTCTCGGTTGGGATTGTTAATGGGCAGATTTCGATGTCTTCTGATGGAGTTATTGCCCTTGGTTTGCAGTGGCGGGGTATTGCGCAGTCGTTTACGATGCTTTTATTTATAATGAGATGGTCCTAACCTGGGACAAGTCAGGTGTATTTGTTATTGTCCTAACATGGGACAAGTTAGGTGTATTTGTTATTGGTGAAATGGTTTTCTAAAAATGTTTTTAACAGTGAAAACTTGTAACATAGTTTAAAGTTAAACATTTACATGTTCAAATTCTCATTTTTCAGCAATTGTCAAGACTGGAGAGACAATGGCGAACAATGATATCAACAGTGGATGTTGACTTGTAAGTTGCCATTTCAGAAAATTTTGCACTTGATTTACCCTGCAAATTCAGGCACCTAAACATTCCCTTCATATTGCAGAATCAACCAACTTGTCACCTTCAAATTTAAGATGAAAGGGTATACCTTCAAGGGAAGCAACTCTACCATTTTCATTTTGTTCCCTTTTGAATAGGGTCAGCTCTCAAAGGAAAGAATTTGCTCCTGTAGGAGCAGATTCTTTCCATTAAGAGTAGACGTCATTTTGAAGGGCTGTGTTATGAGAATGCGTGGCTGCATATGTACTACATATAAATTTGCTCAGCATTCTTATAGATGTCACAATCTGGCTTTAGTTCCACCTACATTTGATAAAACATTGTAACTAGGGCTTAGTTTTACCAGAATAATGAAAAAAAAAAAAACAATAAAAAAAACAAACAAACTAGAAACGACAACAACAACAAGAAAAAAAGATTTTTACATACAGAACTTCAATGGCTCGAACCCTGTTGGCTCACTAACCCTGCCTGGCTGGAACTCTTTCTTTGGTCCGTAGAGGTTACATTATATAGAATTTAACCCTGGGTGGCTAGAACTACCCTTGGCTGGAACTCATTTTCATGGTCCCAAGCCGGTTCGAGCCATTGAAGGTCTACTATAAATACCTATTAAAGTGAATAGCTGTTTCAAGCTGTGGTCAAATAGAGCAAAATCCAGTTTCAAAACACGGGGTTAACATGCTGATCATGCGTGGATTTAAGCTTGCCTATTCACATACCATGCCACAGTTTGTTTTGTGAAATTATTGCCAGTTTTGCACTAAAACACTACATAGTGCTTTAGTGTACATGGCATCATGAGATGCGCACTACCCTATGTGCCCAAGTTTATTACATATGACATCTGGTATTATAAGTATCTATCATGGGTGTGAGGTGTGGATAGAAAAATCCGTCACGAGGGTCACTGTTCAGCATCACGAGGCTTGCCGAGTGATGCATAACAGTGATCCCGAGTGACAGATTTTTCTATCAGCACTTCACATCCATGATAGATACTCTTTCTCGCACACCGCATTTTGCTTTAACTAAAGAACTTATTAAAATGCGTAATTCTAGTGCTTGAGAGGTTTCAATTTGATTTTGAAAGAAGATGCCGCTTTCAAAGACCGCCATTCAGCTGTTTACATCCACGACTGGGGTACATAAACTGACGTCATTTTTGCCGTCTTTGTGACGTCATCATCTAAAATGCCAGTGTCACTCGGCGACGCAGGTACGTGAGCTCCTATACAACCAATGCATTGACAGCTCTTGATTTTTATCCGGTTCTGGGTGAGATAACATGGGTGAGATAAGATCTGTAGGTACAGGTAAAGCACGGGGATGTCCTTATCTGGTGTGCAAGAAAATGTTATGTCTTTCATTAGTGTATCAATGTTTCCACTTGTGGGGACTTCATCTCCATAGGTTTTGAACTTGAAATATTGTTTTTGTCATTATCTAATCGTTTAAGACTCTGCAAGAATAATGCTCACACATATTTGTTTCATACTTTAATTATTTGTTGGGTCCTTCTAAAGATATTGAAATACTTTCACTAATGACTTGTGTTCAGACACCCATCTCAGGACACAGCAAACGTTACTGTGTGAAAAACACATAGATACTAAGCAAGGATTACTGACAGTTCAGAAAGATGACTGTGAAAAGAGAGAAATATTTGATGTTCTTCTGTGAATAATGTTCCAGGTCATCTAGCCCAGAAGTTGTAACAGAAGAAAAAGTCTGTGAGGTATTATATTAACTTCTTTGATTCATAAAGGCTCGTGAGGAAGCAAGTTCTTTCCTTTTTAGCTCACCTGAGCCAGCGGCTCCGGGGGAGCTTATAGGATGGTAAGGCTCCGTCGTCCGTCGTCCGTCCATCGTCCGTCCGTCCACAATTTCAAACGACTTCTCCTCTGAAACCGCTGGGCCAATTGTAACCAAATTTCATACAGAGCCTCCTGGGACCTTAGGAACGAAAAGTTGTTCAAACGGTCCTGGTCACATGACCAACATGGCCGCCATGCCCATATGTGGTAAAAACCTGAAAAAATCTTCTTCTCCAGAACCAATAGGCCGATGGCCTTGAAACTTGGTATGTAGCATTGAGTAGGCGAGTACTACCAAGATTGTTCAAATTATGACCTTGGGTTGACCTTGACCTTTTTTACGGTAAGGTCAAATTTGCTTCCTTATGCTTTTATATGGCAAGATGCTACAACATAAGATATCTTGGAAACTGTTGAAGATTTTGGGCTAAAAATTGGTATCTACAGTCATCTTAATGACTACATGAAGATTTACGAGTATAAGAGGTCAAGGTCATTCTTTGACCTTTGACCCTGAACTCTTATATTTTGACAAGTTCTAACAATCTACTCAAAAGCCACTTAGCCAATTGAAACCAAATTTCATATAAAGCCTGCAGGGGTTGAGGGAACAAAAATTTATTCATACCGTCCAGGTCACATGACCAACATGGCCACCACGCCCTTATATGGTAAAACCTTTAAAAAATCTTCTCCTCCAGAACCAGTTGACCGATGGCCTTGAGTTTTGATATGTAGCATTGGGTACTTGAGTACTATCAAGATTGTTCAAATTATGACCTTGTGTTGACCTTGACCTTTTTTACGGCAAGGTCAAATTTGGGAAAATCCTAGAACATGAGATTTCATGATAAGTTTTGAAGATTTTAGCCTAAAAATTGGTATATACAGTTGTGTTAATGAGTACATGAAGATTTGTGAGTACAAGAGGTCAAGGTCATTCTTTGACCTTTGACCCAGTACTCTCATATTTTGACAATTTCAAACAATCTCCTCAAAAACCACTGGGCCAATTGTGACCAAATCTAATATAGAGCCTCCAGGGGTTGAGGGAATGAAAAAAAATTTCTAACGGTCATGGTCACATGACCAACATGGCCACTATGCCCATATATGGTAAAAACCTTTAAAAACCTTCTTCGCCAGAACCAATTAACCAATGGCCTTGAGACTTGGTATGTAGCATTGGGTACTTGAGTACTATCAAGATAATTCAAATTATGACCTTGTGTTGACCTTGACCTTTTTTACGGCAAGGTCAAATATGGCAAAATCCTAGAACATAAGATTTCATGGAAAGTTTTGAAGATTTTGGCCTAAAAATTGGTATATACAGTTGTCTTAATGAGGTCACGAAGAATTATGAGTACAAGAGGTCAAGGTCATTTCTTGACCTTTGATCCAGATCGCTCATATTTTGATATCTTAACCATTTCCTCAAAAGTCAAAGGGCCAATTGTAAACACATTTCATATAGAGCCTCCAGGGGTTGATTGAATAAAAATTTGTTCAAACGGTCCAGGTCACATGACCAACATGGCCGCCATTACCACTTATGGTATAAATCTTTAATATTTTTCTTCCCCAGAACCAATACACCTATGGCCTTGAAACTTGGTAAGTAGCATGGAGTACTAGAGTACCACCAAGAGTGTTCATATGGTGACCTTGGGTTTACCCTGACCTTTTTTGCGGCATGGTCAAATATGGGAAAATGCTAGAACATAAGATTTCGTGGAAAGTTTTGAAGATTTTGGCCTAAAAATGGTATATATGGTTGTCTTGATGAGTACATGAAGATTTATGAGTACAAGTGGTCATGGTCATTCTTTGACTTTTGACCCAAGACTTATATTTTGACAATTTCAGACATGATAAGAAAAAGCCACCTTGTCAATTGCCCAGGTGAGCGATTCAGGGCCTCATGGCCCTCTTGTTAGTTGACCCGTACTGAGAAAGGAAGACAAAATAAAATTGGCAGTGTTGCCTCTCCTGAAATTATTACCTTTCATTTTAAAAACCTGGATTAATGCAGATACAACTACACATTCCCAGACCAGCATACAGTCAAGCTCAGTGTCGTCAGTGTATATGCAGTTTGCCAATGCATTTTTGTGAATGCTGATCTGGGTACATGTTATATATACTTCATTTCAGAGACACATTACATTGCTACTAATTAAGACTCATTAAATCCAAGTCTCCTGTTTTCTGTTTTACTTGTATGCCTTGTTTCCATGTGATGTTTTTAGGAAACTTATTTGTGAAGCTGGTGATTTGTCTTCTCATTTAAAAGTTTGCGTTAGTTACATTTCTTGTCTTCAGCTTTTTAAACTTTTGTTGTTTTTCTGGTAAGTTGATATTAGGTAACTAGTCCAATGTCGACAGCCCTTGGGATAATAGTTTGTAGTATTCTTACCCTTTTGTGCTTTTATCAAATAAAGATAATTAGGTAAAACTAGAGATTTAAAAAACATAATAACAGACTTAATAGTGTTTTCACACTGTTATTTCATGTGTTGGTGATTTTGCTGAAAATCTGCAGCTAATAGTTTGAGCAAGTTTTTTTTTCTTATTTTTCAGCCTCTCAAAAGTTTCTATGTCCATGGCTGTGTTGGTGGTAGTGGAGATGGGTGAGTACAGTAGAGCAGATTATAACACTACTGATTATAATGCTATTTTGAATATAATGCCATCGTGTCATGGCCCCTTTGAGACTATACTACTAAGAAATATAAGGCAAATGAGCATTTAATGCTTAGTTGCGTTATATTTCTTTGACATTGCAATTTAAGTTCTAAGAGTCCTATAATTCATGGTTGGATGTAATCTGCTGTAAAATTATTTTATTTATAAGTTATATTTATCAATGTTCACAACAAGCTATGCTTACTAGTTTGAAAGCCATTCGATAGGCATAAATATATTTAAAAAGAGCCATAAATGAAAACAGTTAAATTTGCAAACAGCACAGATTTAGATGAGGGGGCTCCTAATGAGCCACCTTATCTGGATATACACTTTTTGCTCTCTAATCTTTGAATTCACGATGGGACAATTTTGCAGATGTAAGTTTTGTCGTCTGCTTTTAGGTCCTTTATTCACCAGTTTTACTGCTAAGAGTTATTTAGCTAATTAGATTTTCCCTGTAAAGTGTACATTGAAGTAAAGTATCCATTGACAACAAGTCTCCTGTTTTCCTTCTAGACCAAATACACATCAGCCATATGTACTATTTGGAACAAATACAAGAAAGGAGAAAATGGTGCCGTTACAAAGAGGAGGCAACTCACACAATGATAATCTCAAATCAACTGCAATAGGAAACAATGGATCAAATATAATGGTAAGATTATATAGAGAATACCATGTTAGTGTCTTTTGATATCAAGTTTAATAGGCAAGACCAGAAACAGCGTAGGAATGGCGAGGCTTGCTGAGCCAGTCCGACGTGTTTCTGGTCGAGCCTGATAAACTTGATATCAAAAGACACTTATATGGTTTTCTATTTATCATGCATCATTAGAAGATTTTCTGGTGTAAAGAGCGTCAAACAAAAGAAAAGTAAACGCAGTTTTGTTTGAACTTGTTGACGTCGCGAATGCGTTGTGATGTAAGTCGATGGCATCATTTAACCAACCAAACGTTGGTATCACGGCCAACGTCAGTATGTAACCAATTGTCTTCAGAGATCGCTTCTCAAGCCATGACCTGATAACGTTCGCGCAAGGGCAGTTCCAAAGTGACATGATATCACTTCAGGCTATCATACCCCTGTTATCAGGTGAATTTTGCAGCAGATGCATGATAAAAATGAATCTACTGTAAACATTATAAAATAAAGACACCTAAATTTGTTACTATAATTGTCCAAAAATGGAACTGTTTGTTTATACAATACAGTTATGCACCCAATGATGCAGATGGAATGGCAAATAGTGTAGACCCTAATCAGGGGCCGTATTCATAAAGCCACTTAAGTCGTTGTTATGCGGTTGCTAAGGCTAAATATATATAAAGGAGGTTCCCTACAACTATGAAATTTGCTCTGGAGGAACAGTCTTTTTAAGACTGTTCCTCAAGAGCAAATTTCATAGTTGTAGGGAATCTCCTTCAAAGAAATTTAGCCTTAGCAACAGCATAGCAACCACTTAAGTCGTTTTATGAATACGGACCCAGATGGCTACTATAGTCTGCACTGTTTCCTCGGACTTACCTGTCCCAATGTTTAGAATTTTTGTGATGTTCCACAAAACAGTAGTGGTTGCACAAAAACTCAAAGTGATTGGCCGAGTATGCTTAAGTGGATGATATGGGTTTAATGGCACATCAGCAGAAAAAAGGCTATTAAGCGCTGAAAATTCTACAGTATGCCTAAGAAAAAGGTGTAGACACAAATCAGACCCTTCCTAGAGCTTTCTGTTCAGTGTATTCACTGTTTACCGTTCAGCATTTGCAAACAGTGTAAAGTCAGATGAGGTGGCTCATAATGAGCCACTTCATCTGAATGTACACCATTTGCCATATAATCTTTGAATTCTCAGTATGGTACAGCTTGGCGTGAGACGTTTCTTGAAATTTTGCAAACATAAATTTTGTCCACTGCATTTTTGTCCCTTTAAGGCTTATACGCTTATTGTGGGATTGAACCCATGGTTTCTGTATTTATTGTTCTGTGATGCTGAAACTCTGCTATTGCTATACATTGGGAACTCATCATTTGTCTGATTGTAAAGGACCTGCTTCCTTGATAACCTGTATATTTGGAGTAGTCTGCTATTTCTTTACTGGACTGCTGTCTCTGAAAACAACCAAATCCATAATGCCTTTCATAGAATATTTCTGAAAATGTAGCAACAGTGTAGACCCTTATCAGACTTAAACAAAGTTACACCCAGATCAGACTGCCACAAAATAGTAAAACTGTAAAAGTACGCTTTTAAGAAGTTAGAATTTCATACAAATAGTTTCAGGAAATAACATACATACACTTGTGGACAGAACCTCAAAATGGCTTATTAGAGGTTTATGAGACACAAGGGATGCTTTTATTGGTTCATTGTCTGGAAAGATAAAATTGTCTCTCACTTCGATGTTTTTATCAAACTAACATTTACTATGGGGACAGAAGTACCTGAGTACACTAATGGAGCAGTCTGATCAGGATTTGTGATTCTTATTGACTCATAACGACATATCAGTATGGCTCCCGGCATGTACTGCATTGTTTGTCCACAATAAGGGGCAAATTGATTCCTTTAATAGACCCCACTTTAGAAGAGCCTCGTCATCCAGGAAAGCAAACAGGAAAGTACAAAAGTTGTTCTTTGGTAAAAATGGCAGAAGAAGATGAAGGTGTGCTAATACACCTTCAGATGACTCAATGTATAGTGTAATTATACTATTCTCTGTATATGTTTAGGTGTGTAAAGCTGTGTCTCCCCGGGGCCCTCTACAGTGTGCCAGAACTTACTTCTTCCACAAAGACTTTGTTAATCCATTCCAAGGTAAGATTGATGTCACGTTTAGCAAAGTCATTTGGAGCTCTAGATAAGAGGGAATATTTGGTTATAATTAGGGATAATTTTTGTAAATTCTGCAGAAAAACATATGTTGTGACCCCTCATCTGAACCGTCTCGTCGAGATGGTTCAGATGAGGGGTCACAACATATAGTTTCAATGAAAGATAAGAAAAATTATCCTTCAATTATCATCAAATACTCCTTCTTATCTGGAACTCTGGTCATTACTGTTCTGGTAGCAGTGTCTTTTGTCTAGTCAAGTTTACTAGGTTAGCTCTGTTTCAGTGACAAACAGACAATGGACTTCTGGTATAGAGTGGGAGGAAACACATACTGACTGATGCTGACTGATGCTAATTATTATAGGAAATTCATAGCCCTGGGGTATGACATATGAGCCAGTGTATATAGCTTTTGCCAGTTGGTCCATTTGTTAGTCTGTTTGTCCATCCATCCATGCATGAACATTTATGTCATATTTTTGCATTAAACAGTTTAGTAGGCTCATATTAGGCACTGGCAGTGCTGTAAATGGGCCCCTGCCCTCTTGCCCTGGTGTTTCATATTTCACAGTTTTAAAACATAAAGTCCCCTCATTTTAATCACAGCATATTTTAATGGTGGAGTGGTTGTGAGAAGGTCCTCACAACATGTGTTCTATACTAATGCTAAAGACTTTGCAGCACCAGCTGTCAAATTTGAATCTGTACCACGAAAAGAGATGATAATTTTTTACTTGTAATATGGAATGTCAATATAGTCTTCAAGGTGTGCATATGTTAAGATGGGATTTGAACTGAGAATCACAGTCTACTTTTCAGATTATTTATTTTATGTAGTCTACCTTTCAGATTATTTATTTTATGTGGTCTACCTTTCAGATTATTTATTTTATGTGGTCTACCTTTCAGATTATTTGTTTTATGTAGAAAAATGGTTTTGTGAGAAAACATTACATAAGAGTGTGTCTTTGAAAGATACGCCAGATGATAGTATTTGGAGAAAATGTGGCTTACAAAGATCCAGATGAGGCAGGGTATTTTAGGGTAGTTCTGAGATAATCTTTCTTATTTTTCAACAAAACATGTTGTGACCCCTCATTAGAACCGTCTTCGTAAGACAGTTCTAATGAGAGTCACAGCATATGTCTTTATGGAGAAATGCCGAAAATTAGCCTCAATTATCCCTGTTACCCATTCTTATCTGGAGCACTAGACTTTGGTATGTACCTTATCATAACTGAGTGTGAAATGGAAATTGTCTGTGATGGACACTGATAGATGACAAGAGAATATAAAAAGTAAGAAGAATATCATTAGCCTCTTATGGGAATCCATAAAAGTTTGCTTTAAAAAAAAATTAGATTCCTAAAGAAAACATTATAGCAAACAAAGTAAGAGGTAATGTTATTAATACTAGTACTAGTTGAGGAAAATATCACAACAGACTGTTCATCAACCAGTAATTAGATGAATCGCATACACTAAAAAGTGAAATTTTACACAGGCTCATTTCAAATTTGGAAGCAACTTGGAAGAAATTACTAGGAATATTACTAGGGGCTTGTCCTTGTAATTATCTGTCTGTTACATTTAAGTATGCTAAATGTAAATGCTGGCTTTTGTTATTCATGGATGCTACATGTATTTTATTTTCTGTTTGTTGGCCCTGTTCTTACAGTGTTATGCCCCTTTAAAAAAAATAATAAATGGGAATTTGTTACCAAACTGTGTGGAAGTGCCTGAGTGTATATGAGCCACGACACGACAAAACCAACAAAGTGGCATGTGCGCCCAGCGAAGACATATCAGCATGGGCATCCCCCTAGTCTGATCAGAGTCGTCTCTGTCGGCATGGTGCTAGCTAAGACCCAAAGTTACCCAGCGTTAGGCGGATGCCCAGGCTGATCTGAGTCTTAGCTGGGCTCACATGCCACTTTGTTGGGTTTGTCGTGTTGCGGCTCATATGTATATGAGTGATAAATAAATACGTAAAAGATAGAAAGTTATAGTGCCGGGACTGATCCCATATAGTCAGGCAATTTATTTTTTATCATGCATAGAAGATGCATGGATTGCCTTTAATCAGGAACCCAATGTGTTTTACACAAACACAAATATCTATACAATTTCTTTGCACCATTCCTGCAACCTTTGGGTATCAGAGCTTCAAAGGGAATTTTCCAATATGTCCAGTAGATATCCAAGTTAATATATTGCACAGTGTAGCATAATTGTGTTTTATTCATGAAATATCGACAGAACAGCAGAATGTAAAACAATTGTTTTATCTACATACACTGTTCAGTAATGACTGTAAATATTAGAACAGAAGTCCAGGAGCAAACAATTCAGATCCTGATCAGACTGCAGTCTGATCTAGTTCTAAACTACATGTATTTGCTATTCTGTCTACATCGCCAATAGTTAAATCAATATTTTCAAATTTTAGGATATCATTAGAAACTAGTCAATGTGTCTCATTATTTATTGTAATTATGGACCATTCACAGTATGTAGGCATTACGTCCCATGAGATTCCTACAGTTGCAAAACAGCTGTCTGCCTTGGGGGCTGGTTAGGCTAAATTTACATCAAAAGAAAGGCAATAATTCAAACACTAACATGGTTAGTTGTCATCGGAATGCCTACTGCCAGTCTGATTTCTGTTATTGTTCCAGTAATTCAGGACTATTGATGGAAAGAAATGCCCAGGAGTGCTGTAACCTATAAAATACAATAAAGCTGCAGAACTATGCCATGTTTCTGTTTTCAGCAGATTGTTCTGATTTGAATTTGTTACATGTACTGTACAATCCCTTTATATCATTTTTTTGTTTGAAGTTCTCAGAAAGACATAGCGTTATAAGTGAATACTGCATTTCTTCTAATAAATGTGCCCTCACTAATAAATAATAAATAACCCCACTCATCTTTTTCTGTGAAAAAGTCTCAACTTTTTCTGTGAAAAAGTTGCCAAATTCCAGAAGGATTTGCTAAAAACCATCAAAAGGGGGGGTGCCTATAAGGCCCTTTTTCTGCCCAAGAGCAAAATGTTTTATTTTCAGCTGATAATTAGGCTATAGTGTCCGCTATACTGAATCAATAGTTGTTAAGCTCCGTAAGCCCTACTTTTGGAATAATGGGGTTATTAAAGTGGGTGGGGTAAATCAGCATGAACCAGGGATGTCATATCATAAGCTATATTTCTCCTTCAAATTTAATGGCATTCATAAATACCTTCCTTTATAAGTTGAAGTAATGTCTTTGGTGACATCTTTTCTCAAATTCTATAATTTAAAGTAAAATCTTATATCTGCAGAATTTCTTTTAGAGACACTGTCAATTTTCATTAATTTTGGTACTTTGAATTCAATATATTCTACCATATCTCTAGAACCAATGGACGACTTCTTACCAAACTGACATGGGTTCACCCTTGGGAGAGTGCAAACCGTTGATTAAATTTTGGTGACCTTGACCTTTGTTTCAAGGTCACAGTAAGACTTATAATGTCAATTTTAAGTCAAGTTTTGGTCATTGTCTACACAGTAGCTCCTAAACTGATATGAAATCATGACCAAAGTGGCCTTAATTATACATTATGAGGAGTTACAGCACTAGTTATGATCAAATGGCCATGACATCATCTTCAAGGTCAAGGTCAAGGTTAGACTAGACAGAGTTTAACCAAAGATCTCACACAGCTAGTAAGCAGAAATTTAACAAATATATATGTTTCTATTTGTAAAACAATGCTTAATATGCATATAATGACCTTGACCTTGATCTGAAGGTCACCAATACATTCAGAAGTTCATTATTTTACAATAGACGTTTGTATAACCTTTAAGTTTAACCCAATTCTGTTTCATCATGTTTGGCTAATACTGACCTTCAGACGTAGGTCAAGGTCATTCTGTGCACATTGAACATTGATTTTCAAATGAATACACTCAGATTTTGTACATTTCTGCCGCCTGATTGATGAAATCTATGATTAAACTCTGTTTAGTCTAGCCATGACCTTGACCTTGAAGATGATGTCATGGCCATTTAACCATGATGTCATGGCCATTTAATCATAACTAGTGCTCTAACTCCTCATAATGTTTAATTTAGGCCACTTTGGGAACAATTCCATATCAATTCAGGAGCCTCTGTGTAGACAATGGCCAAAACTTGACTTAAAATTGACATTATAAGTCTTACTGTGACCTTGAAACAAAGGTCAAGGTCACCAAAATTTAATCAACAGTTTGCACTCTCCCAAGGGTGAACCCATGTTAGTTTGGTAAGAAGTCATCCATTGGTTCTAGAGATATGGTAGAATATATTGAATTCAAAGTACCAAAATTAATGAAAATTGACAGTGTCTCTAAAAGAAATTCTGCAGACATAAGATTTTACTTTAAAAGATAGAATTTGAGAAACGATGTTACCAAAGACATTACTTCAACTTATAAAGGACTGTATTTATGAATGCCAGTAAATTTGAAGGAGAAATATAGCTTATAACATGACACCCCTGGTTCATGCTGATTTACCTCACCCACTTTAATAACCCCATTATTCCAAAAGTAGGGCTTACGGAGCTTAACCACTATTGATTCAGTATAGCGGACACTATAGTCTAATCATCAGCTGAAAATAAAACATTTTGCTCTTGGGCAGAAAAAGGGCCTTATAGGCACCCCCCCTTTATAGTTTATTGCCCGGTTTCTGCTGTTTGTCTAGTCATGGGTGTTTAAAACTGCTTAAGTCTGTGGGTTCAAAACTATTTCAGACACATTCAGTGTGTGTTGTGTTTTGCGTTCACATGTACAGTTTTGCTGGTTTGATTCGGCAGATGTCATGGCCAACATTCTGTGACACTGCAGTCACAACCACCACCCTGAAGCCACTTTTTCAGCTCAGAGCACACTGGTTACGGGTTTCCTGGTCTGTTGGATTGGAAAAATTGATTGGACATGTATCCCTGGTGGAAGTACATGACAAGTGAACAGCCTATCCACTAGGCCAGGCTCTGTGCTCAGTGTCCAGATTTTGTCTCAAGAATGCCATTTATAGGGCTCATGAGTTGCAATGCCCCTGGGATGTTTATAGGAAGAAAAACAGTAACTTAATATGGTGGTTAAACTACAAAGGACCATAAATAAGGCAAATGAGACTTATTTTCCTTTGTACATGTAGTATAGTCTGTACAGGCTCCATGTATGATAATGTGCTAGCCAACATAGCATTTTTATTGAGAGCTCTGTATATGTTTCTGTAAAGTAGACTGTGCTACAAGCTGCATTATCAAAAAGTCTGTTTTCAGGCTTGTCTGAATGAATCAATAATTCCCAGTCAAGTCAGGCAATGTGCAGCACACCCAGGCAAGACTTGAACTCAGTAGCTGAAGCAAGAAAGTGCAAATTTCCGGAGGCAAGAGTTGGCTGTCTATGCAAGTGTATTTCACTATGTGAAAGAACGCTTATGGTGGTATTAATCATAACGATCTCAGAAATTGATAGAACAATCATGATTTCACACTTTAAAGCTGTTCTGTTTTCTTTGTTGCTGATTCTGTTGCATAACACCTTGATCTGCTACGCTACAAAAGACCAGTTAAATAGGATATCACAAAAGTTGCTTTCCTTAAAAACATGGAGGTTACACCTTAGGTAAATGTGTACAATTTTAGGGAAAGCACATCTACTATTTTTGGTTTTTCCTCTCTTTGTAATGGATGAAAGAATTTGTTCTTCTGGGAGATCCCCCCACCCCCCTGCGATGTGGAAAGCTTTTTTTCTCCAAAAAAAAAAAACAAAGTCCAAAAGTTGTCTGCTTTTGTAAACATGAAGATGTACCACTGCACCTTAAAAACTGCAAAATTGCAAAATTATATAAAACTGCAGAATCAGAAAATAGATGGTAGCAGAAATCTGCACTTAGGTAGATAATGGTAATTTACTGTGCCAGAATGATCCAAGATTGTTATTTAAATGCACAGAATAACAGTAGATTGTGATTTAAATCTACAGACAGATAGATAATGATGATTTAAAACAGTAGTTTACTGAAATGTATTTCATGCAGACAATATTATTTATGTTTATGTCATGACTGATGATTCTTTATCATCTAGGCTTATACGAGCGTTGATCCAGAAGTAATGTCACTGCAGCTATAAAATCATGTAGAATAGAGAGAGAGCAACAAAATTTTGTATCCAAGTACCTTAATCTATTTACATTATAATCTGAAAATATCATAAAAATATAGTGCACAGTAATCGAGATATCAAAATAGACAGAAGGCATGGTAAGGAAACGTGCCGCATGTCGATGATGTCGTTGACGCACCAGACGAAGTTCCGATATTGTGTCATGTCCAAAGTAGCATATTCATTGTTCCAGCAAAGCACTAATTTCTGTCAACCCATGTTTATCTCATCTTTTAACATTACTTGAACAGCTCCGCAGCTCAAGTTTAAGAATTTACACAATATTCAAATTGCAGAGCATCGATCTTCAGATATGGGATCAGAACAAGAGTGACGTTATTGTCTGACATTGTACATAAAGGTCTTCTGATTTTCGGATGATCCTCTGGCGACTCATCTGCACCCTTAAAGCGCTGATAGCACCTTTACACAAGCCTCATAATCACTGTTATATCAGCATGTCTAACTAAACAGCTCTAGAATCTCTAACGGTTATATTCCAAATTTGAGGCACAACCGCAAATATATCAGCTAACGCGTTTATGAGAAATCGACATTTTTACTCTCGGGAGTAACAAACTTTAGCACTAGGTAGAGAACTTCAAACTGCAGTGGCGATATTAAAATTTCAACAGTGGACGGCAGAAATATATTTCGTCATCGTATCAAATATTGATCTGATTTGGCGCGTTAGTTTGATTTTGATTTGTAGTCGCCTTTGAAACTTATGTTCATGTAATTAACGTTATGCTAACGTGCGGCGCGATGGCATCGGTGGCATACTTTGAACGTCTGTATATTTGGAACGGAAAAAGATTCCAACTTTATATTTCTTCTGTAAATCAGAACTAAATTACAGTGTAGCTTGATATAATTTTTATAATAATGCTACGATGAACAAGCCCGCGGTGGACACAGTGACATTACTTCTGGATCAACCCTTGTAGTTCCTCATTGTCTGTGAAAATGTTGAATTACTTCTGCACACAGATCAACAACAGAGCTCTGGATTAGATGGAGTATTTGAAGATAATTGGGTTGGATTGGGTTGGGGGAGGGGATAATTTGTTTCTTTCAATTTTCCCCGTTGCCTGTTTGCTTCCCTTTACAATAAAGCCCTTTCAGAATGGAGTCTTACTATTATAGGAAAGAATTTGCTCCTAGAGGAGCAATTGCCTTTAAGAGTTGACTTTTATTGGGAAGGGAGACAAACATGAGAAAAGGCAGAGTTGCTTCTCCTGAAAGTGTACATATTCACACTTCAAATCATGGGGGCCCTGGTTTGAGCCCTGCTGGAGGCAAGATTCCATCCCAACCTTAACGGTGCTTCATTGCACAGAGGCTTTCATAATTACCCTTCTATTAGCCTGATATGACTTGAAATACTGTTTAAAAGGATGTAAAATCAGAAGTCATCCATTCATCTTTCTGTGGAGATTTAAGTTCTTAAGAATTTCGTGTTGTAAGTGAGACACATCCACTTTATTTCTGGCATCTTCAGCCTCTGCAGTGTAAACTTTTGTTGAAATTTTAGGCCAAGCTTGTTTCTGTGTCAGCTTGTAAACAGTAGAGACATCAGATTCTGTAGAATTCTTGTGATGAAAGGAAATAGCTTTAATATTGTTATACATTTTAATCAAGATTGTATAAATTAGTCACTAAACAAAATATAACAAGCTTGGACAGTCAGACAGATATATAGAACAAATTAAGATAATATCACAACAAATAATATTGCAGCAATTATGTATACTACTCAAGTTTGCTAAGCATCAAAATTTAAATCTGCCTTTTTCGTGTGGGTATGTTGATTTTCATTCTAGAACAAGAAACAAAAATAACCTAACCCTTAAAGTGCCAAAAATTAAAATTGTTGAATTTTCAAACAGTGTAGATCCTGAATCTACACTGTTTGCCCTCCAAAACATTTTTTGAAATTCTGCAGACGTAAATTTTTTCGTCTGCTTTTTGGCGCATTAAGGGCTAATAATGTTTTCCAGGATTGTGACTACAATATTCGACTGACTAATGACACCTAACTGGTGTCATGCCTCCATTTTCTGTACCATGTCAGACGCAACATTCCTCCTTATACGGCCTTATGCATACCGGTAATTGTTGGCTGGGCAGAGCTGACAGACTGGAAATATAACATACAAACAGACAATATACAGTAGAACTTTAATGGCTGGAACCCTGATGGCTCGTTAACCCAGTCTGGATAGAACTCATTCCTTGGTCCCTGGAGGTCACTTTATATTAAAACTAACCCTGGATGGCTAGAACTACCTTTTGCTGGAACTTATTTTCATGGTCCTGAGTGTGTTGAGCCAATAAAGTTCTACTATACTGACTTGGTACCAGTTATGGATTCATTCCCTTGATCCTCCTGGAAAAACATCATTATGAGAATACAGGTAAGAACAACAGTAACAACCTCGTATAAGGCATGGCAATTGAAATATTCATCCATATATGATCCTTCTAATGCCTAGCAAATTTTGAGGGGTTCTGGAAAAATTCACGCATTTTCTTCCAAGAGGAGAAAGCAATTATAATAATCTAAAGGCATTTAGCAGAAGAAAAGCAAATATGTTAATACTTCAAGTTATACAAGTCATGTAAAAAATAAGTATAAAATTTGGTATCTATAAAAAGTTGAAAAAGAGATATATTTTCAATTTTGCATTGAAATGGTTTTGGTGGCAATTTTGGTCTTGAAACTTAGAAATGAAAAACATTTAATGCCAGATGCAGTGATGACCCTAATGATTTGGACCACAGAACATGAGCAAACAGTGTAGACCCAGATCAGAAAAGGAGCAGTCTGATCTGGGTCTGGGGCTGCACTGTTTGCCATTCTGCTAGCATAAATAATGGGACACCTAAAATCATTCATTTTCCATTGGTGACAGATGAACAATTAATGGTTTTAGGTGTCCCAATACCTAAGCATGTTTGGTATTCTGATGCAATTTAATATCAACTGATCAGTGTTTGCACACATTTCAGCCCATGGATTTTGAATACTATTTAGAATAGACACTGTTTCATACTAAATGACCGTGAGAGGTTTTCTGACAGTGCACATGACTAAGAGCAGGTTTTTCTCACAGTCAAAACAGTTTATGAAAAAATTCAGAGCTCCTGATAAGGTAAGTTTTGATGATAATTCTTAGTTTTTTTATTAAAACAATTACCATAAAAATTCTTAAACTTTGGACAAGTAAAATAATTACCATAATAATTGTCCTAAAAATAGAACAGTTTGGGTTTTGGCAGTAATACATCAAAATAAGATGTAGATGGAATGGCGAACAGTGTAGACCCTGTTCAGACTGCTCCTTAGGAGCAGTCTGATCTGGGTCTGCACTGTTTGTTCAAACCTATCTGTCCCAAAAGTTAGAATTTTAATAGTATGTTGTAACTTTCATTACAACAGTTACTGCCTCCCGTAGACTACTTAAAAGTTTAAAATGATGGGTGTTACAATATATTCTTTCATAAAGTAAAAGACATATTCAACAGTTATCATCAAAACCTTTCTTTATCTAGATTCTGAGAATTATTGCACTTGAGCAATTAATACACTACTCAAAATACTTAAAGGAACACCAAATGATTTTTCCATAGACGACAGTGCAATGCAACCCCCACTTTGAGAGTTATTTACTTTCAATCGAAGAAGACACAGAATTTCCAATCAATTTGCCCCTTTTTAAAGAGTATCGAAGTTACTGACAGCTCAAATTTTGATCCAGTATCTATTCTGCCCCTGTCCATTTACTGATTTTTGTAAAAACTGGAATTTTAGTAAAAACCTTGTAATTTTTCAAACAGATGAAAATCATGAAATTTTCAACCACAGTTGAAAACGACCATTTTGTTTATGAAACTGAATGTCTTACAAGGTGACCTGTTTGAAAGGATCAGTTTTAACTCAAGTTAAAGCTCTAGAAAAATGCCTCAATTTCAGATAATTCGAAAATTGCCAAAATTTGTTCCATGGAAATGATTAGGGCATCTGTCTTATTGGATTTCTTCAAGTCTTAAACTTCAATTTTTTTTCAAAATGCTGCAAAAGAATGGGAAATTCTTGGCCACTGGCAGTTGAATTTATGGGCCGTTCAACTGGGTATGTATTGGAGTAATGTCTATGGGAAAATATCAGTTGCTCCTTTAAATATTTTGAGTAGTGTATTTGTAATGACTAATGAATTATTACTAAAGATGAGACATGACATGGGAAACCCCACAAATAGACATAATGTGAATGTCAGATGCCCAGACCAGTCTCAGATCTGCACACCCAAGTTTGTGATTTAGCAACATCATGAGGGAGGAAGCAGGACTTCTTGGCCCTCTGTATGCAACTTATCAGCCAAGCCTGACTTGACGAACATCATTGAGAAGCTAAGTGACAGAAAGGCAAAGGTCTTCCAAACTGAGCTTCTAGGCCTCCTTGCGTCAGTCTTATCACTTATACGAAATAACAATGATAATGGTGAATGATGAAGGCACTAAACAGTGACTGGTCTGAGGCTTCTGCCTAAGATTTTCTTCTTTGGAGCACTGATATAGCCCCTATCACAGTTTTTTTTTTATTTTGAAAACTGCAACCTTTGGAAACTACAGATATCCATGACATTGGATGCAGCCATTTTGTAATGATATAATTTGTGATGCATTTCCTTTAGAAAGGTGATGGAGGTCCATGACAAGTCATTAAGAAAATAAAGACCAAAGTGTTTTTATCAGAATAGCTCCACATTATGTGTAAATCTTGAGTCATAACTTCATTTTTCGTTTACGAACAAAAGTATAAATTATACAGTGAAAATTGTCTATACTGACACCTTGGTCATGGATATTGGTGACGAATTACAGTTTTCCATAAGAACCATAACTTTTGTGGGGTTTTCTCATGCTTACACTTGTATCAACAACAGCAGCAACATGACGAGAGAAACTGTAAGCGATACTGCTTGTTACAACAGAAATAGATTTGTTGATGCCACATATAGTACGAATGAAAAGCTATGGTAAAAATGTTTTGAAGGGCCACATAAAATGGTGACCCTGCCCTAGTAAGACCTGGTGCAAAATACGCCAACAGATCATAAAACAGAAATGGTCCGACTAGAATTAAGTAGAGCACAACCATTACTATAGCTAATTTTGTTAACGCTATTTCTTCTTTTAAACGTCTATTTAGAATTAATGCAGTACTGGCATTGTGTTTGATGAAAAGATAGTTTCTGGAGATGACAGTTTGACGTGTGCCGTAACATAATGGAAATAGCATGAAAAATAATAGCGGTGTTGGTAAAAATATAGTTATTGACGTGATATACCAGTAATAAATAGCTTTATATTCCTGAATCAGAGCTTCTTGTGATTTCTTCAACAATGGGAATGTTCGTGCATGTGGCAAGCTGCCGACCCCTATGACGTCATACTCCCAGTATCTTGGGAGGGCACTTACAAAACCTATGAGATAAACAAGAATCACAACCACGGCTGCCTGAGTTGGTGTACACAGAGATTGAGATTTCCTCGATGTCACGGTGATTGAGCGTTCTAAACTCATTAGTATTAGCAGCCATATTGTTGTAAACCAGAACCAATCCCGGCAAATGAGAGAATATTTTTGAGCCCACACAAAGAAATCATAATATCCAACATAATGCTGTATGTCATAAACTATTGTTGACAAAATTAATAAAACACTAGATACTGATAATCCTAAGAGATACGTATCCATGGATGTCCGAAATTGTTTTGCAAGAATGACGATGTTCACAATGTTTCCCATAATTCCAAACATGAGGATAACAGGAAGTGCCACATAGCAGACATAGTTTGAGACCTCCATCCAGTGGTCCATAGTTGTGGTCTGGTTCTCTTGGTTGTTATAGCAGAACTGATGTGGAGTGAGACACTCTCGGGGCGGCAACAAAATCAGTAACTCATCCCTGTAACGGGTTGACTGATACATTCCCATCATTTTGTTCTTTCTTTTCGGTATAGGTTGTATTACAGTTGTGAAGAAATTACACTCATTTCATAATCTGAGGATGATATTAAAGTCACTTTAGATCCTTTGTAATATCAGGAAGTTGCAAGAACACAGCTGCCTTTAGAACTTCTAATATAAATTTACATGAAGTTTTCTCCACCTGTACCATGTTATAGTTGACTTTTATAACGAGAAAAGGTTTTAGTTTTTAGATATTCAAATGAAAAGCACTTTTATTGTAGTAGATTAAGGAACCTGACTGTTCATGGCTGATTAGTCTGGTCAGGTGTGTTGTGTCTGTTTATGACCTCTGGAAAGGGTTATCCATGGAACACACTTCTGGAAAGAGTTGTCCTTGGGGCGCACTTCTGGAAAGAGTTTTCTTGGAGCACTCTTCTGGAAAGAGTTATCCATTGAGTCCTTTTATAGGTATACTCATCTGTCACAGTATTCCACAATTAAGCTGTTTAGCACACATTTTTTATTTCCATTATTTTTTTCATATGTTTGCCACTAGACTTCTTCAGTATAAACAATATTTATTCTAAGAAACTACCTTAATTATATGTATACATAACAGAAGATGGTGCAGGATCTGACGTAAGAATTCTTCCTTAAAGTGCACTATAACAGGATTCTGTGTATCATTTGTCTTTTATATGATACCTCCTTTTCTAGTTTTATTTTCTTTCCTCTTTTTTCATTCATCAGGCTCTGCCAAGCCATGACAATTTTCCATTGTTCATTGGTAGCTTTATAAGATTATTAGCAATAGAACTTGATTTTCATCAATCAGATTTCTGGAGGCGCTGTCAAGATCTTCCCGGTGCTTTCCGTGTAAACATACCAGGGGCTGTCATTAGCCTGAAAGGAAACAATAAAATCTGTTAAGTGAATGGCGTCTGTACCAGGGAAGCAACTCCACTATTTTCATTTTTACCTCACTTCCCATAGGGTCAACTCTTTAAGAAAAGTATTTGCTCCCTTAGGAGCAAATTCTTTCCTTTAAGAATAGACCACTATGAGTGGGAGCTCTTCTTTAAAGAATTGAGAATGAAAGGTGAAAGTTATCTACCTTTGAGAAAGTAGGGGAAAAAAACATGGAGAATTTGAGAGTATCTCGTATGAGTGATTGTCGATGTATTCATTTTCACATTAAAAGTAGGACATTAGCTATTAGGAATGGTGAAGGTCTAGTGGTTATGCGCAAGCCTACCAATCCAGGGGGTCCCATGTTGGATCCCCTGCTCCTCCTAATAAAATGACAAAAATGAAAAAAGCTCAATTTCAAATACCGGTAGTGTAGATCCAGGTGAGGCTGCTCATAATGAGCTACCTCACCTGAATCTACACTGTTTGCTCACTGGTCTTTGAATTCTCAAATTCAACTTTTTTATTTCTGGCACTGTAAGGTAAACCTGAATTCACTCACACACTCACCATTAACTGGAATAACAAATGTAATCCTTTCCTGATTTGATGAGTTATTTTGCTGGCTGCTCGTATTTTTCTATTACATTAGCCAGACAATTATTCTCCTTTTTCTTAAGCTCTGTCAACTATATTGTAAGATGTCGTGACATTATCGTTGTAGAATTAAATCCCTCTGTTAGTTTAGCATTATCAACGTAACAGCCTAGCGTGCAGATTTGCAAGAAAAAATCCAGTTCTATTGATTTTGCAGGGCAAGTTGAGAATTTTGTCTTGTTATATATTCTGCTTGTATTTTAATGAAACAAACCTACTTAACCTTTATTGCGCCAATACACACATGACAAAATTTACGTTTGCAAAATTTCAAAAAATGCTGTGTCCAAACTATATCGTATTGAGAGTTCACAGATTGGAGGGCAAACTGTGGATCCAGATGAGGCAGCTCATAATGAGTTACCTCATTTGGATCTACCTTGTTCGCATATTCAAGTTTTTTTCTTTTTAGTGTTCAGTGTTTTCAGTGTTTATGAGTCTCTGGTGAGAGTCAGTAATAAGTTCAATAATGACTTCATTAACACTTTAAGCACCAGTGACGAAAATAGCATAATTTGCAAACAGTGTAGATCCTGATGAGGTGGCTCATGATGAGCCGCTTCATGTGGATCTACACTGTTTGCCCTCTAGTCTTTGAATTCTCATTTTGAAATGTCTTGGACAGGGATTTTTTTTAATTTTTGCAGACGTAAATTTTGTCGTCTGCTTTTTGGTGCTTAAAGAGTTAAAGTAATTGTTCTGTGCAGGTGCTGTTGTCAATACTGCACACTGCAGCCTCGTGTCTGCCCTACCTGAGCTGGCAATTTCCCTTTTTCTCTTTGTTCTCTCTATTGATTTTGTCTGATACTCCAGGATTTAATAATATTGATCAGGTGAAAACAAATATCAGGGCCTTCAAAGCTTTTAAATGAATCTGATATCAGAAAAGAGCTGACTTTAAAATTAATGATTCCGTATAATGAGTGTACTAGTGAAGGTTCTAGCTTGAACTTGGTTTTATGGCAAAATGTTATTACTAATGTTTTTGTTGTCACCCGACGTAGGCAGAGGGGGACTATAGAAATGACCCTCGTTCGTGCGTGTGTGTGTCCGTCCTTCTGTCCGTCCGTCCGTCCGTCAGAAATCTTGTCCCCGCAACTCCTCCTACGTCTTTCATCGGATTGATTTGAAATTTTACAGATTGTATTCTTATGATATGAAGATGTGCATGTGGTTTTTATACCCCGCCACACTTTAGTGGCGGGGTATTATGTTATACCTTTTGGTGTCTGTCCGTCCGTCCGTCCGTCCGTCCGTCCGTGCTCACCATTTCCGATCGATAACTTGAGTATTTATTCATGGAATTTTTTCAAATTTTGCATACATATTGTTATCGGCGATGAGTGGTATGGGATTGTTAATGGGCAAAATCCGTCCATTTTTAACGGAGTTACTGCCCTTTTTCGTATTGGAAAAATGGTTTCTGGCCTGTTATTCCTTTACTGTTCATGATATCTGAATGAAACTTCACAGATATGTTGCACATCAAAGGTTACATATTGTGACTAAGGACCGTCACTCTGACCTTCCCAGTTTGTGAGTTATCGGCCCTTGATAGGTCTGAAAAAAGGTTTTTGACCTATTGTTCCTTTACTATATGGAATATCTGAATATAACTGCACAGATATGTTTCACATCAAAGGTAACATATTGTGACTAAGAACCGTCACTCTTACCTTTCCCGTTTGTGAGTTATCCGCCCTTGATTGAATTAAAAAATGTTTTTTACCCGTAGTTCCTTTACTATGTGGAATATTTAAATGAAACTTTACAGATATGTTTCACATCAAAGGTTACATACTGTGACAAAGAACCATCACTCTTACCTTTCCAGTTCATGAGTTATCTGCCCTTGATAGGTCCGAAAAATGGTTTTTGACCTGTAGTTCCCTTTCTATATGGAATATCTGAATAAAACTTCACAGATATGTTTCACATCAAAGGCTTCATATAGTGACTAGGAACTGTCACTCTGATCTTTCCGGTTTGTGAGTTATCCGCCCTTGATTGATCTGAAAAACGTTTTTTTATCTGTAGTTCCTTTACTATATGGAATATCTGAACGAAACTTCATAGGTATGTTTCACATCAAAGGTTACATATTGTGACAAAGAACCATCACTCTTACCTTTCCAGTTAATGAGTATTCCCCCTTGATAGATCTGAAAAATGTTTTTTGACTTGTAGTTCCTATACTATATGGAATATCTGAATGAAACTTCACTGATATGTTTAACACCATAGAATAGGAAACAGAGTCTCTCAGCTCAAAGAAATGCTTTACAGCCTGATCTAAATCTACACTGGTCAGAATGCTCCACATTGTTGGGTGGTTTATATTAATATTTATTTACAGTAAGGACATCATATCTCTGTCTATCTCAGTTCTGTGGCTCTTTAGCTATTATATATCTCAAAAAATAAGTTAGGATGCACAGCAGTGGCGGGGTATCATGCAGTGCCTGCGGTGCTTTTATTTATTTTTGTTTCAGCCATTTTTGATGGAGTTACAGCCCTTGCTGACTCAGACCTTCCGAAATCTTGTCCCCACAACTCCTCCTACATCTTTCATCGGATTGATTTGAAATTTTACAGATTGTATTCTTACGATATGAAGATGTGTATGTGGTTTTTTATTTTTGTTTCAGCCATTTTTAATGGAGTTACGGCCCTTGCTGACTTAGACCTTGTCCTCGCAACTCCTGCAAGATCTTGTATCAGATTGACTTGAAATTGTGCAGAATGTTTCATGATCTGAAGATGTGCATGTGATTTTGGAATTTCAATTGTCATATTTTTTAAAAAGTTATGGCCCTTTGTCGTTTTTTGGCATTTTTCCAACTTTTTAACTGTTTGACCGAGAGAGCTGAAATTTGGTATGCTATTAGCATTTGAGAAATTGATTATTCTGATTATTGTTAGGATGTGCTAAATTATAAGTGACAGAGTTATTCCCCTTTCATAGATAATAGACATTCACTTAAAGGTAAAGGGATAACTCCAGAACTATTCATGTTAATGGGCTGAATTTGCATAAATGCATTGTTCATTTTTCATCAGATTCATATAAGCAGTATTACGGCTCTTGTTATTTTGTTACTGGGTATACAGTCTTGATGTTTTGTTCATTTACCAGGTTCTATAATATATATATTTTCATTTTCTGTTTTTGGCCATACATTTACTCTGAAACAGAATAATGGGCTGAAGTTTGTGACACATTTCAAATGTCGGGTGACACTTGGCCAATGGCCTTTTATTGTTATAAATCTGTTTTTAGACTTGAATAAGTTTATAGCAGTATGTGGTGATTAGAGATGCTCAGTTATAGTGCAGAAGGTCTACGGTTGGAATCCCCCATTTGGCAACTAGAAAACTGTCTGTTAATCAATTAGTAAATGGGTACCTTTTTCGAATCAGTGAAGGATAGTGCAGAGTGAGAGCACCTTATATTTGACCTGAGCCAGGCTTGAAGTCCTAGTGATAAAGAGTCGATCATCATTAAGCTTCATATTGTGTATTTCCTGTAGTGTTTTTATATGCCTGTTTGAAAAACGGGACGTATATTGTTATGGCTCTGGCGTCCGTCCGTCCGTCTGTCCGTCCGTCTGTCCGTCCGTCCGGCGTAAACTTTTCGTTTCCGGATAACTCCTCCTACAGTTTACATCCGATCGAGCTGAAACTTGGTATATAATAAGACTATGAGGTGGACCAGCCCATATCATTTCGAGGTTACGCTCCAATGAATTTTAGGAGAGTTACAGCCCTTTACTTAGAATTTTTGGGGTGTTCGTTTCCGGATAACTCCTCCTACAGTTTTCATCCAATTAAGCTGAAACTTTGTAAACAGTAAGACTACGATGTGGAGTAGCGCATATTAGACGGAAATTTTGCTCCGATGATTTTTAGCGGAGTTACAGCCCTTTGAAAAAACTCGTCTATGGCAGTTTGTATGGCAATTCTTTAGCATTCCATAACTAGGTTACTCTTTGGAATATCATGATGAAACTTTATAACAATGTATATGAGGTTAAGACAATGTGTCTCATATAAAAATGGTTACTCCCCTTGACTTAGATTTTGAGTTACCTCCCTTTGATTATTTTGTCAGACTATATTTGTACACCTCATATCTAACGAACCCTTTGGACTATTGTGATAAAACTTGATAGTGATGTATATTAGGTTGACACAATATGTCACATATAAGAACGATTGCCTCCCCTTACTTATTTTTGGAGTAACCTCCCTTTGAATATTTTCTAAGGCTATTCTTATGCAAGAGATAAGTAGGCAACCATATGGAATATCTTGATGAAAATTTATAGCAATGTGTATTAGGTTGAGGCTGTGTGTCTTATATAAGAATAATTGCTCCCCCTTCTTTATTTATGGAGTTACATCCCTTTGATTAATTTCTACGGCTATTCTTGGGCAAGTCATTACTGGGTAACCGTATGGAATATCTTGACGAAACTTTATAGCAATGTGTATTAGGTTGAGACAGTATGTCTAATATTATAAAAGAATAATTGCTTCCCCTTCCTTACTTTTTTTTAGTTACATGCCTTTGATTACTTTTTTAAGGCTTTTCTTTTGAGAACCTTAATGTTTGGAATGTCTTGATACACTTGATAGCAATGTAGACAAGGATGAAACGGTGCAAAAAAAACATTCAGAAACGGGCGTATATTGCCCCGCTTGCGGAGCTCTTGTTGTAAAATGTTGGCACTAGAATTCACTTAATGTTACCATAAATTGTGCATTCATTTTGAAGATATGGATTTATGCCTTAAATGTATTCATAATTTTTCATGGAAGAGTTATGTCAGTCTCTTCATGAGGCCAAAATAATGATCGATTGGCTGTGTTTCGGAATTTGCATCATATTATTTTCACGTTTAACATTCTAAATCCATTAATACTTCACTAGTGGGAGATGTATTACAGGATTAGTCTAGTGATGCCATTAACTTCACCATAAAAATGACCAAGCTTTTTTTATCCCAGTTATTTCTTCAAAAATTTATGCGACAATTTCATGTCTGGTGTTATGTACTTAAAGTAAAAGCTTTTTTGTCAGACTATTATTATAGGTGATATATTGTGTTTTAAAACTAGGTCTTCCAAATAATTCCTTGAATCAGGACACCTAAAGGAAATGAGTCCAATTTCAGGGGAAGTAACTCTGATACTAGAATTTTGTCAGCCGAAGATGTTACATTTTTTTTTTTTTACTTGCCCCTCTCTGATACTTTTATTCCTGACTCAATATGAAGATGTTGGAGCCAGGAGTATAACACATACTAATGATTTTAGAGAGAAGTAAAATTTGTAAAATATGAATATAGGGTTAAGAAAATTTCTAACATCTTCGACTGAAATCAGTCTACTCTGATACTGTCATATTAGCCTCACTTCTCCATAGGGATCGACTCTTGAAGAAAAGAATTTGTTCCTTTAGGATAAGCTTTCTTTAAGCATAGCCCCCTTTAGGAAAGGCTTCATCTTGCAGGAAACCAAACAGAAGGTCACAAGAGTTGTTCCCCTTTGTGTAAAAAGCAGTAAAACATTGAGATGAACCCATTCACAATAACCGTTATATCAGCTAATTTTTATAATAGACTTCTCTTTCCTTGAATTTGGAGAAGTGTGCTGGTACAGATTCCCTGAGCACTTCCCAGCAGGCACACAACGTTGAATCAACATCAAATTGACCTTGATTAAACTTAAGGATGTTGAATCAGTATTGATTTAGTCTGTGTGTCCACTTAGTGAGTCCAGCTCCTGCATCACTAATACCCTGTTTAGACTAGAGTTTTAATCCGAATAGAATCCGAATGCGCTTTGAATAAACTGTTTACACTAGCAAATCTAATTCGAATTAAAAACTCATTTGGAAAAAACTTATCGTATAGAGCACCTTAAATCGAATCCAAATTAACTTTTACTTTGGATTAAAAGTCATGTCTGAACAGCAAACCGAAGCGAATCTGTTTATTCTGCAGCTACAACTAGGAACAGACAAGTGGATTCGCTCCTGATTACCTTTCTGCAAAGTAACTTGCACTGAATCGGAAACGGTATAGTCTAAACAGACAAGTGGGTTTGCTCCGGATTACCTTATTGCGGAGCAATCTGTTCCGAATCGAAACAGGTATCGTCTTGAATCTATGCTCCCAAGATCCACTGTCAAACACTCAGCAGCTAACAACCTAACAAGGCAATCCTATTTTGCTTGTATATATACATGTGATGCAGGAGCAAGTGTGCCTTGATTGCAGTTGCAGCTATATCTGCAATTATATCTGCAACTGCAGTCAAGAGACCCTGGATTGCAGTTGCAGCTATATCTGCAGTGATATCTACAACTGCTTTCCAGATACACTTGCTCCAGGAGCAAGTGTCTCTTCCTGGAGCAAGTGTCTCTTGATTGCAGTTGCAGCTATATCTGCAATTATATATCTGCAACTGCAATCAAGAGACACTTGCTCCAGTATCACTGTATTAAATACTACCACTTCATTGGACCTACTACAGTTTTCTTAGCATCTGTTTACTTTTAAGAGCCATCATTCCATTCCTAGGAACAACCCCTGTATATGGCAATGTTTACATTCTGTAAATATTATTTAAATGTATATACCAACAACTGTGACTGTATTTGGAATAAGAACAATTGTTGTTGGTTTAAACAGTATTTTATTCAAATTATGTAAACATAGCATAGGCTATATATATATACATAAACACATAGATACAATATAGGATCAGAAAACAAGCATAGTGCTTATAGAGATCTTATCCTTGTTGTTGTGTTATTGCTTTACATCCATGGTAAACAGCTATGGTCATGGCGGGACGGTCAGTTACCCAAACCACACTATTCCTGGGCAGGCTTAGGCCAAAGCAGTTAACCAGTACTAAGTGCACACACCTTCACCAGTAACTGACAAATACCCTTCTTGACTCAGCGGAAGGGGAAACGAAAGTAAGTGGCCGGGTATCAAACCCGGGACCTCTGGCCCTTGAGTCAGATGTGCTACCAACTGCGTTGGAATAAGTACAAATATTGAAATATCATAAACTTATATGTACACTGTAGTATACACTGATATAAACAAGACCAAATATTTTAATTTTAATTCCAAAAATTTGGCACCTCTACAAGTCTTTTCTCCTAATATATCCATAAAAGTGAATTCAATTTTAATCATTTTGAATGCAGAAAATCTGTTAAAATTCAGCTCAACAAGATAATTTATTTTGTTCAATTCAAGCTTCAGTAGCATGCAGAATGATTGATTGACAACTTGTTCTATTAATATTCAATAGCACATAGCATCAAGTTGTCTCATTAAATCCATCATTTGCTTCACTAATTGATATTATTGTCATTAACATGCAAGTCACATCTATGGCTGATAAACAGATGGTGCAGAATTATAAATTATTGAATTTTCTGCAGTTCCCATTACTCTCACTTTCTGTCAATCCCAAAATATTATGACACCATAACCATTTATTGTATTTATTGTAAAATTTGGTAAAATTGATTTTACCCTCCAGAGATGCATTATTTAATTTCTGGTTGAATGGCAAACAGTATAGACCCAGATCAGACTGCGCCTGAAGGAGCCGTCTGATCTGGGTCTGTACTGTTTGCTCGGGAATTATTGTTCCAATATTTAGAGTTATTACGAGAACTGTACTGGAGTAACACTGGTTGATTGATAGAAGATTCAGTGATTCTCAGGAGAATTATGCTTTAGATTAACCCTGAGAAGTTTGCCTACCTTTTGCATCCCGTGAGAATTGGTTGCACATGGCGCCACAGTGCATGGCGCATTGCTTTTGTGAGGCTTTAGATCAGCCTCCACATCCATGCAGTCTGGACAGAGTCCATTCTGTTTACATCATTAGATCAACAAAAATATGCATTGTTATACCTGGACTGGCTGCATCTGATACCACTGGTGGGTGTTTAATGCACCCTTCAAAGCCTTTGTCTTGATTTTGCCATGGCCTGTTAGCTTCCCTTATTCATACTGACATGAGCCTGGCATGGGCTTATAGCAGCCTTAAGTTTATGCCATGTTTATGCTATGCCTTATAAGCTGTTATCCTTTCCAGCATGGGCTTATTGGGCCCTTTAGAGTTTATGCCATGGTTATGCTATGCCCTATAAGCTCTTATCCGTACCAGCATGGGCTTATTGCACCTTTTAGAGTTTATGCCTTGGCTATGATATGCCTTATAAGCTCTTAATTATCCTTACCAGCATGGGCTTATTTCGCCCTTTATAGTATATGCCATTATTATGCTGTGCCTTATAAGCTCTTATCTTAATCAGCATGGGCTTATTGCACGTTTTAGAGTTTATGCCATGATTTACATTTATCACCCAATAATAATACTGGACAAATATTTCAATCTGAAGAAAGGGCAAAGTTTATCGAATGAAAGTAAGTGCCCATTAAACCTTTTTGTGTACACATGATATGCACATTTACAAATCATCTTTCTCTGGATCTACTGAAATAGACTGATATTCAGCCTCATATTCAGCCATATGCCTCTTTGATCCTGTTTGAAGGGCAGTCAGTCTACAGCTGAAGCTTGATCCAGACTGCAAAATATTCAGAAAAGTAAAATATGCTTTAAGTAGGAGACTTTTATAAGTCTACTACTAAAAGTGTCTTCCAACTTCTATGTATTTCTGCAGTTTCAAGGTTTCCAAATGGTAGTACATCATTATACAGAGAGAACATATTGATCTCTGAGCAGAAACATCTTTTTTTCCTAACTCATTTTTATTCCCACAGGATCCATCATTATGATTACCAGCATCCTAGGGAGTAATTATTGTCTCAGGTCCTGGCAGAGAAAAGAGTAGTTGGCAGAGCTCAAAAAATGGTTTATAACAATTAAAAAGCCTAATGGACTCCTCTGCCTCCCAGTTTGGACAGGTCCATTTTCAGTGTAAGGGATGTCAGATTTGATGTTATCTTACATTTTTGTTTTTCAAAATTCCTGTATTTCATGCAATAAGTGTAGACCCTGATCAGATGCCACAGATTGTGGCATCTGATCCAGATCTACACTATTTGCAAAGGTTCCTTTTTTATGATACTGGGCATTTTGAGCTGTCACAGTTAAAAAAATCTCAGTACAGTTCTGATCAGCCTCAGACTGCATCATTCTGCACCATCTGATTCCCAAAGGTCCGCTGATTGTGTGTGCAGACAGAAAATGCTATGAATCAGAGTGAGACTATACTGTGTTGCACAGACTGATCAAAGTCTACCATATTTTTTGTCACACAGAGTCCTTAATTCTGTATGTGTTGGCAGTTGGCCCATAACATGGAATGCATGAGATTTTTCAGCCTCGTTTCCTTATGCTCGTTGATGTAATCACTGGCTGATGGTTTGTACAGTTCAGCTAAATTCTAAGCCACTTAGAGGCATGCTGTGGATGAGACCCTGTGGATATAGGCAGTTAGCTTTGGATATTACAGCAAGTGCTTTTATAAAGCTATGGATAGAGTTCATACAAAGCCATACCGTGTTGTATGCAAATTATATCAAGACTAAATGCACAGGAATAAAACTAATTGCTCCCAAATGCTTTGCGTTATATTCCCAAACTGAGCATATAATAACAGTGTATCTGAGATGGCCTTATATAATGAGGCTTCACAGTACTTAACAATAACAAAATATAATAGATCATCACCGCTGTAGCAACAAGAGAATACAACTGCAGTAGGTGATGTCTGAATGAAGTTCTATTATATTTCTATTATCATTATCATTACTATTTATATGTAATAAGACAGCTGAGGTTGCAGTGCTGAAATGGTCTACCAGAGGATGTGAAAACTGAAAGATCTAATGATGAGTACAGAAATGCCTGATTTATAAATGCAACAAGCAAAGTGTTGAACATGAATAACAGAACAAGAATGCATTGTACAGAAAGAATTGTTCCATAATGACTGATTTTATATGAAATGAGCAAAATGATGTACAAAAATGTGTGAGTTATGTATGAAACAAGCCTGACTTACAGAAATAACTGACTTGTATCCCAGATTAGCATCAAGAGCAACGGAGTAATCATGTTCATTCCATCTGCAGCAGGCGGCATGTTCTATTCTCTAGCCCGGCCTGGCCTGGCCTGGGCTGGCCCGATTATACAAAATGACATAAGAGCTTATTTGATGATATAACACTTTGGGTCAGATCAGGCCAGGCCAACAAATACAAACATATACCCTTTTCAACACCCAGAACTTAAAATCTTATTTGTTTCAACAGACTGCATTATATTCTCCCAAAGGAGCTTGTTCAAACTGCCATGGTAATTTTTATGGCCATTATGCTTGATTATTTTGTTCGTTTATCAGCATTTGCAACAGTGGCTCCTCTAATCAAATAATTCATTAAGTATAATTCTTCAAATGATATGTTGGCCTGGCTTGGCCTGGTCCCATGTGTTACGTCATCAGATAAGCTCTTATGTCATTTTGCGTAATCGGGCCAAGCCAGGCCAGGCCAGGCCGGGCTAGAGAATAGAACATGCCGCAGCAGGCTCCCCATTAAATCAGTGAGTTATTGACATATGGTATTTACAAAGATGAGTCTATTACATTAGCAACATCTGCTTTTCCCCAGCCTATACTTAATAGCTGCTAATTTGATATACCTGTAAAATTTGATCAGGAATAACAGAGAATTTTCCAATGCTGCAACTCTTATGGCAAATGGGGACACCTTCATGTTTACTACCTTTTTAGCTCACCTGAGCACGAAGTGCTCAAGGTGAGCTATTGTGATCGATATTTGTCCGTCGTCCGTCCGTCCGTCAGTCTGTCTGTCGTCAGCAATTTCTTCAAACGACATCTCCTCCTAGACCAGTGGGCCAATTTCAAAATAATTTCACACAAATGTTTCTGTTATAGCCCTGAACCAAAATTGCTAAAATGGTTCCGCTCCGCTGAACAAAATGGCCGCCAGAGCTAAAAATAGAAAAACCTTTAAACGACATCTCCTCTGAAGCCAATGGCTTGATTTCAAAAAAATTTCACAGAAATGTTTGACTCATTGCCCTGAACCAAAATTGCTAAAACGGTTCCACTCCGCTGAACAAAATGGCCACCAGAGCTAAAAATAGAAATCTAAAAATAGAAAAACCTTTAAAAGACATCTCTGAAACCACTCGATTTCAAAATGATTTCACAGAAATGTTTGACTTATGGCCCAGAACCAAAATTGCTAAAACGGTTCCACTCTGCTGAGCAAAATGGCCGCCAGAGCTAAAAATAGAAATAAATCTTAGAATGACACAGATGGCACAGTTTTGATGCAATTGTCATGAAACTTTGTCAGAATGTTTATCTTAATGAAATCTAGACCAAATTTGAAACTGGGTCATGTGGGGTCAAAAACTAGGTCACTAGGTCTAATCTTAGAAAAACCTTGTATACACTCTAGAGGGCACAGTTATGATCCAATATTCATGAAACTTTGTCAGAATGTTTATCCTTATACAATCTAGGCCAAGATTGAAACTGAGTCATGTGGGGTTAAAAACTAGGTCACTAGGTCAAATCTTAGAAAAACCATGTGTACACTCTAGAAGGCACAGTTATAATCCAATATTCATGAAACTTTGTCAGAATGTTTATCCTTATACAATCTAGGCCAAGATTAAAACTGAGTCATGTGGAATAAAAAAAACTAGGTCACTAGGTCAAATCTTAGAAAAACCTTGTGTACACTCTACAGGGCACAGTTATGATCCAATCTTCATGATACTTAGTCAGAATGCTTATCTTTATGAAATATAGACCAAGTTTGAAACTGGGCCATGTCAGGTCAAAATCTAGGTCACTTAGGTCTGATCTTAGAAAAACCATGTGAATGCTCTAGAGGGCACAGTTTTGTTCCAATCTTCATGAAACTTTGTCAAAATGTTTATCTCCAACAAATCTAGACCGAGGGTGCAACTGGGTCATATTGGATCAAAAACTAGGTTACCAGGTCAAACCGTAGAAAAACATTGTGGATACTCCAGATGGCACAGTTTAGCTTCAATCTTCATGAAACTGTGTCAGAATGATTATCTTAATGAAACCTAGGCCAAGTTTGAAACTGGGTCTTGTCAGGTCAAAAACAAGGTCACTAGGTCAAATCATAGAAAAGCCTTGTGTACACAGTTGTGGCTTTATTTTGCATTGAATCTTCATGAAACTTTGTCAGAATGTTTATCTTCATGAAATGTAGGCCAAGTTTGAAACTGAATAATTTTCTGATTAAAAACTAGATCGCCAGGTCAGATCTTAGTCCAATCTTCATGAAACTTTGTCAGAATGTAGATAAGAAAGTGCAAAACTGCTCCAATTGAACCATCATCAAATAGATGATCTTCCGTATTATTTCATCATAACTCAGGTGAGCGGTTTAGGTCCATCATGGACCTCTTGTTTATAATGGGAGACAACTTGCATGACTTCTTGTGTCTTCCCTGAATGACAGTCCTGACAAAATGGGGTCTACTATTAAAGAAAACAATTAGCTCCTAGAGGAGCAAATTCTTTCCTTTAATAGTTGACCCAATACAGAAGGGAGATGAAAATGAAACTGGCAGAGTCATTTCCCCTGAAAGTTTACTCATAGATCTTAAGCTTGCAAAAACCCCAAATGGTATTTAGGTGATAATGCTGGGATAGTTTCTGTGCATATCCAGATTGATTTAGCCTTTCATTTGATCCATCTCAGTGAGGGGCATAACATGCTTTTTTATGGAAAAGTGAGGAAAAATTATTCTTGATTGTCTTAGCTTGAGCTCTGAAGACTCCTTTTAGGTATCAAGGTATCAAGATAATTTCTTTTTTTTCCAGATTGATCTTTCTACTGATATTTAGAGACATGTATGTTCTTAAGCTGGTCTTTCTACTGATATTTAGAGACATGTATAACCCAGAACATATTATCTTGAGAGAACAAATTATTATTTTTGTGGCCTGAATGTTAAACAAAAAGACATCAGTATATAGGAGTTAAGTAGAACATACCATAAATATTCTTAACTTTAGGACAACTGAAACAATTTCTGTAGATGTCCTAAAATGGAAGAGTATGCTTCTACAGTGCAAGCAAATCAAGGCTAAAAGATGCACATCTAACAGTAAACAGTGTAGGCCCTGCTCTGGGTCTGCACTATATGCTCAGACTGATCTGTCCCAAAACTTAGAATTTTTACAGAATCTTGTGGCTTGATGGACCAAGATGTTACCATGGTTCTTAGACAAGATAATTTCTTGCGACCTTAAGAAAATATCATTCCCTCAAGATGAAACAAAGAAAATACAAAAATATTGTGTTGTTTTTCTGATGAATGATTAGACACATTATAATGCCAGTTATAACTAACTTTTGGCTTCTAGTCACCATAGACAGTAAATATGATGGGTCTATTAACCCATTCCATTCGGGATACCCCTTTAGGGGTATCTTGGCAAACAGTTTGGATCCAGATTAGGCCCCACAAATGTGGGGCCTGATCGTAGATCCAAACTGTTTGCTGCCTAGACATCATTTCTACAAGAGTTGATTAGACCAATATTGTCAAAATATTCTTGATGTTTGATGCAGATGACAATATCAGCAGGCGACAAAAAATACCCAGAATGCAATTGGTTAATATCCCTTCATTACAGATTTTGTTTTTTTACAAATGGTAATTAACTTAAATAAAAGTTATGAAAAATTTACAGCTGTTGCCATGATTTAACATTTACAATTACAAAGGTTCTATCGATTGTTGTAATTACCCAAAATATCACAGCAGCATAGTGATTGACCATAATTATCTTTTTTATCTTTTTTTAATTATCTTTTTTTTTTTTTTTTCTAATTTGATTTTTGCCAAGCTAGCTTATGGTCAGTGAGATATAGTGACATATTACTATCTAGTGATGCGTCAGAAAATTAATGGCAGAATAGCAAACATGGCAGACCCTGATCTAAGCTTGCTCTTTGTCCCAGTATCTACGTTTAATTATGTTAATAAAATAGGTATAAACAGACTTTATCCTGTGTTTTGGATCTAAAATGTGTAATTTCTGATCAGTCTACATAAAATATATGTAATAGCCCATCAGCAGCTCATCAGAACGTTTTGGGAGGTGGTACAACACAAGTTTCTATTTAGAAACAAGCAAACTTATCCAAGAATTATCAAAAAAAAAAAAAAATTATGGCCTCCGATTCAGGTCCCTAAAAATTCATATCTAGTAAACAGTTAACAGTTTTTACCTACCAAAATGGAAATTCATCAAAGTTAAGCCTGTATTCATGTATTCAGAATTCAGAATTTTCTCTTTAGTTAAAACATCAAATTCCAGGATAGTATGGCACACTCTTTGCACTGATTTTAAATGAACTGCACACTTTTGCACTGTTTCTAAATGAACAAACGAGTAATTGATGATTTATCTCGCTTGTTCCAATATAAAAAGAGTAAATAGCTTGCACCTACTGGGTGCAGTAATTGAAATCAGGAGGCTGTAAATTAGCACCTGAAAATGTTTTTCAAAGAAGTAATTTCCTCATTTTCCAAAAGCTAAATCCAGAGTTCTGAACGTAATTTCAATGTGTCCCTGTAAACACCATTACTGATTAGTTCCACTGTGTAAAGAAAATTATTAACACCTATAACACCAAAAATGAAAGCAGTTGAATTTGCAAACAGTGTAGATCCAGATGAGGCGGCTCATAATGAGCCGCCTTATCTGGATCTACACTGTTTGCCCTCTAGCTATTGAGTTCTCAATATGATAAAGCTTGGATGAAATATTTTTGAAAATTTGCAGACGTAAATTTTGTCGTCTGCTTTTTGGCGCCAAAGGGTTAATCATGAGTTTTGTAGAATTTAAACTTACATAAAAGCATGTAGCGATCCTGTAATTCTCTAAATTTTATAGTGTTGTTACAGTCTCAGCTTCATCATTGATTGCCGCTTAAATAAGTTTTCCAATACCGCGACTCTTTCACAACAAATTCCACTAAAACTATGAAGCAAAGCGATCTGTTCATTGAATATAGTACAGCCAGTGGCAAGTTCCAGTGCTGTGTCTTGATCTGATTGTCTTGGCCGATCAATACTCCTCACCCCTGAACTCTTGGGGTCAGCCATGAATCACCAATAAAGAGGCATGATTGTATGTTAATTAGCATTGTGGTAATGAGCTTGGCTTTGACTACTCTATTATTGCATGTAATTTGCCATGTTTATGCTTAATTGGGTTGCTGTAATTGTGGTTTTTGTTTCAAGTGTTTCCCTTGCATGTTTCGACATGTGGTTTGAACTCAGTTTGGAGAGAGTGGCCTGGATGAAATATTGGCAAAAGTTACAAAACGAAGAAAACACCACATATCAATGACAAAATTTTGCTATTATGGAGAACCACTTTTATGCAGTCATAGTAATGAAGGTGTCGCCTTTTAACCTGGTAAGGAACACTTCCGTGCTTTACCATTGTTACAAAGGGAAACAACTCTGTGACTGCCTGTTTGCTTCCCTGGATGATGTAGCCCTTCCAAAATGGGGTCTACTCTTAAAGGAAATTCTTTCCTTTAAAAATAGATCCCAGTTGGGACAGGAGGCAAAATTGATAATGACAGAGTTACTGCCCCTGATTGTGCACTTTGCTTGTTTCATATATAAATCAGTTCACTGTAAACACTGATACCTGACTTTTATTATTTCAGCAAAATAGCATCATCTTTAAGGGTGGATCAGATTTTAGAAAAAGCTGGTTCCTTTGCTTTTAGTTATTTCATATGTATTGTATACATTTAAGTTGGTTTACTTTTACTTTTTGTGTCCTTGGGCAACTGTGTTCTGTGATTTTGGCATCTTTTGCGATCTTTATCAGTATTTTGATACAACAATGTCAACTGGAAAGAGATACTTTAACTTTAACCTGTGGCACAAGTAATTCACCTGGTCCTTAAAAGAGGGTACCCCTGCCTTGTAAGCAAAAGCTTCTACAAGCCATCACTTACTTCTGGTTTTTTGGACTGCATGAAGTATGGTACAGAAGAAGATAAATGGTGTTGATAGTCTGTTATGATGGTATTGACTGGCCGAAAAAAAAGTATGTTGTTGAGATCAATATGTATGACTACTACGATATGGATGCCTCTAAAATCTTGATTCCAGTGTGCTAGTTATTTGATGAGATACTGAGCTAGCCTATTGTCTGACTTTATGGACATACATCATTATTATTGACACCACTTATAATCACAGAATGGAACATAATTTGGTTTGATGAGCACCCTGAACATACCATAATTGACCTAAATCTTAGGACACCTTCAACAGTCACTGTAATTCACCCCTACCATCCAACCTAGAGCAATTCAGAGCTCTAGATAAGATGGGGTTTTGGGGATTAGTCATGCAAAATATTTTTTGTATTTCTCAATAAAAACATATTTGTCAAAAAAAAACATATGTTGTGACCCCTCATTAGAACCCGTTCATTGAGACAGTTTTAATAATGGGTCATAACATAAATTTTTATGGAAAAACATGGATAATTATCCTAAAATTATCCATGTTACCCCATCTGGATCGCTTGAGCATGGGAAATAGAGTTCTATCATTCCATAGCCCGCCATTGAAGTCATAGAAATTATTAAATGTATCAGTCTGCATTTAAAGGTACAAGAGGTAAAAAATATTAGAATGTTAATAAGAAGATGAGACAAGAAGAAGCCATACATATAAGAAGCATTAAAACTTTTAACTTTATGGAACGAAATGGGAAAAGAGGAAATCCTACATACATTAGCAGTGGCATTATCCTTTTAACTCTTTAAGCCCCAATGACGCAATTAGCAAAATTTGCAAACAGCGTAGATCCTGATGAGGCGGCTCATAATGAGCCGCCTCATCTAGATCTACACTGTTTGCCCTCTAGTGTTTGAATTCTCGATATAAAAAGTCTTGGACAAGGCATTTTTTTAATTTTTGCAGACGTAAATTTTGTCGTCTGCTTTTTGGTACTGAAAGAGTTAACAGAGACATCCACAGTTTTTGTTGTGCTATTTTTATCACATCAACAGCATCCCTAAGTAACAGCTCTCTAAATATTTATAAGAGAAGTTTAGAAATCACTTTCTGACATGTTACCATGGCAACTAAAAGAAGCATAATATTATACCATACCTTGGTTGCTTTAATATTTTTTTTTATGAAAATCAATGAAAACCACCCAGGTGCCTGTAATGTAATTATTCTCTGTGTTTACCAAAATTACCATATTTTTTCTTTATATTCAGACAGAAATGCTAGCTAGAGCAAGACAATTCAGACCTAGATCTGACTGCAGGAGCAGTCTGATCTACATCTGCACTTTTTGCTGAAATTTTATTTAGCACCCCTAATATGATTTAATGGACTTGTCTAAATTTAAGATGAAAGAGCCCATTGTAGAAACTATTGAGGTGTTTGAATATTTACGTGAAATAGAATCGAGCTTCTGACATTGAAAGGCATAAACAAATCAATATGTTGAATCTTTGATCATGTTTTAAATGTCAAGAGTTATTTAGAGATAAGAAACTACATATATAAGACAATACCTGCTACCTTTGTTGTTGCTGATTCAATTAGTCGAAATAGAGCATCCAGAGAGGCTCAGCAGAATCCATGGCCGCACCTATTGGTGTGTGAAGTCTGTCCAATACCTGATACCCTGGCTGACAGGGGTTTCTTTATAAGCTTTTTTGGTGACAAGGCTTATGAGGTCTAAAACCCTGCACAAGAACATGATTAGCTTTTTCTGCACATTGACCAATAAACTGTATGATACCTCATAGTTCTGAGACCTTTTTTTTTTTTTTTTTTTATCCCCCGACCGAAAGGTTCGGGGGATATAGCGATGAGCCTGGCGTCCGTCCGTCCGTCTGTCCGTCTGTCCGTCCGTCTGTCCGTCCGTAAACATTTTCTTGTCCGCTCCATATCTTGAATACCGTTTGGAATATTTTCATAATACTTCACAGTTATGTAGAACAGGTCATGACGACGTGTCGCGTGCAAGAATGGTAACTCTTGCTTTTGTAATTTTTGAGTTATCTCCCCTTTGGTGATTTTTTGGCAGATTCGTGTCCGCTCTGTAACTATAATACCCTTTGGAATATTTTCATGATACTTCACAGATATGTAGAGCAGGTCATGACGATGTGTCGCGAACAAGAATGACAACTCTTGCTTTCTTACTATTTGAGTTATTTCCCCTTGATGGTTTTAGGTGTAAATTCGTGTCCGCTCTATAACTTGAATACCATTTGAAATATTTTCATGATACTTCACAGATATGTAGAACAGGTCATGACGATGTGTCGCGAACAAGAAAGACAACTCTTGCTTTCTTACTTTTTGAGTTATTTCCCCTTGATGGTTTTAGGTGTAAATTCGTGTCCGCTTTATAACTTGAATACCTTTTGAAATATTTTCATGATACTTCACAGATATGTAGAACAGGTCATGACGATGTGTCGCGAACAAGAATGACAACTCTTGCTTTCTTACTTTTTGAGTTATTTCCCCTTGATGGTTTAAGGTGTAATTTCGTGTCCGTTCAATAACTTGAATACCCTTTGGAATATTTTCATGATACTTCATAGTTATTTAGAACAGGTCATGCTGATGTGTCGCGAACAAGAATGACAACTCTTGCTTTCTAAGTTTTTGAGTATTTCCCCTTGATGGTTTTAGGTGTGATTTCGTGTCCGCTCCATAACATGAATACCCTTTGAAATATTTTTATGATACTTCACAGATATGGAGATTGGATCATGACAGTTTGTCTCATACAAGAATGACAACTCTTGCTTTCATACTTTTCCGTGTCCCCCCCCCCCCCCCCCCCCCCCCCCCCCCCCTCAACAAAAAAAAGAAAAAAATTTTAATTTTTTTTTTTCAGATTTGGATTCTTTGTCCAAATTCACTTACTAGAGACCTCAAAATTAGATTTGTAGGGCTTGTACTTTAGAAGTTATTCACACATTTTGAAATGTTGAATGTATCATATGCAATACATTGTCTACATGGTTGCTATTTGAGATTTTACCCCTTTTTAGCAATCTGGCATACTGTTTTGGTCTGAGTGTTAGATAATCATGCATCTGTTAAACAGATATTGTCAATAAGGAGCATAAAAGAATGACAGTATATACTATTTATATGTGTTTTGAAGGGCACTGTGTTTACCAAAGCGCAAGGGGCCTTCGGTAGGGGGATTTGCCATCTCCTCTGATGGCTATTTTGTTTTATCATAAATTTCCTTGTATTGACATCATGTTTTCTCATTGTGACTGGCAGTTGTGGGTTGAGGGCATTGAACTTAAGGTCTTTTCTGCTTTAATATCTTTTTCGGAACCAGTTTATGTTTGTTTTTCTGGCACATACACCAGAAAAAGTTCACTTGAGCCGCAACACGACAAAACCAACAAAGTGGCATTATGCGCCCAGCGAATACTCAGATTACTCTGATCAGAATCTTCACGGTCTGCTGGAGCTTACTCTAAGACCTTTGACAACTGTTTAAGTGCACAATGAAGAGTCTGATTAGAGTGGGCAGATGCCCACCCTGATCTGAGTTTTCACTGGGCACACATTCCACTTTGTTGGTTTTGTTGTGTCGCAGCTCAATTTCATTGAATATTCAGACATTTAGGGTCTTGTTGCATAGCTCAGTTTCAGATTCTGTCAATTTGTTGGATCATAAAAAGCCAGACTGATTATTAACTTCATAGAAATGTAAAATACAAGATTTGATAAAAGTTTGAGCTAAATTCTAAATTTGTGGCATCCTTTGCTGAGGTTACTGATCGATGTCTAACAACCTGTTTTAACTCTATAATGAGAAAGCCTGTTTTAAGGTGTGTGAACAAATGTGCAATCTGCTCAGCACATGCCGTAAACGTAGATGGAAAATTGAACAGAAAGAGACACCATAGGGGAGAGTTGGGTAACTTCGGACAGCAGGTAAATTTGGACAGTGACATTGTTCCCTTTATATGTCAGTTGTCTGGAACTAAAACCAAAACATTTCTGGCCAAACAGTGAAAATCCTGATGAGACGGCTCATTATGAGCCGTCTCATCAGGATTTTCACTGTTTGCAATGGTATGTCCAAATTTACCTGCCTGTCCGAAGTTACCCGACTCTTCCCTACTGTTCTTGTGGCGAGGTAGAAACTGTAAGGCATTTTATGATACAGTGTGAAAACTATGATGGTGCACGACTACCGTCTTCTACACAGCCTTCAGGCTCAAATGGGCATAACCAGACTAAACTTGATTACATTACTTGGATATACAGATCACCCGGATATTTCAAATTGGAGAGAAATTTTCTCAAGAATACCTATCAATTCCTGGAAGAGACCGGACGGTTCAACTGTGTTGTACAGGATCCAGCAAAGTCTTAACCCTACTTTTTCTGATCAAACATAATACATTGTAACTTTGTAAATACAATGAGGAAAAATACTTTTGCAACGAAAAAGTACATAGAGAGATTAGTACTACTTGTAATGGCTTAGAACAGAACAGAACAGAACAGAACTTTCAATAATTTTGGACATCTTAAATTGTTACTGTTATTGCCCAGAAATGGAACAGTTTGGTTATGATATCTACTTCATCAAGACAATGAGACCCATAAAACCAGAGGCATATTTTTGCATTTTTTAGAGGAAATGGACATATCTTAAGGTTTTGTCCATTTGTCCATCTGTCTGTCACATCTGTCCATCCATGTTGGAATGTGTTGCAGATTTAGCTGCTGATGATATTTGGAGAAAGAGAGGTGTAGAGAGAGAGAGAGATCTTTTACCATTTCACTATGAGAAAGAAATACCATAAAATTTGTGTAGCTTTGTGTAGCTTCAAGCATCATCAGAATTCTAAGATATTTTTTCCATGCATAACAAGATCTGAGAAAACTTGTTGTGGTAATGGATTTCAGACCTGTCAAGTGGCGAGGAAATTACAGAACTATATTTGATTATATCTGCATACGGATCTGTTTTATTCCCAAGAAACACTATGTTGCCTTCAATTTGCCATTTTTATCCCCCGACCGAAAGGTTCGGGGGATATAGCGATGAGCCTGGCGTCCGTCCGTCCGTCCGTCCGTCCGTCTGTCCGTCCGTCCGTAAACACTTTCTTGTCCGCTCTGTAACTTGAATACCCTTTGGAATATTTTCATGATACTTCACAGTTATGTAGAACAGGTCATGACGATGTGTTGCGTACAAGAATGGTAACTCTTGCTATTGTACTTTTTGAATTATCTCCCCTTTGGTGATTTTTTGGCAGATTCGTGTCCGATCTGTAACTTGAATACCCTTTGGAATATTTTCATGATACTTCACAGAAATGTAGAACAGGTCATGACGATGTGTCGCGAACAAGAATGACAACTCTTGCTTTCTAACTTTTTGAGTTATCTCCCCTTGATAGTTTTAGGTGTGATTTTTTGGCAGATTCGTGTCCGCTCTATAACTTTAATACCCTTTGGAATATTCTCATGATACTTCACAGATATGTAGAACAGATCATGAAGGTGTGTCGCGAACAAGAATGACAACTCTTGCTTTCTTACTTTTTGAGTTATTTCCCCTTTATCATTTTAGGTATGATTTCGTGTCCCCTCTATAACTTGAATACCTTTTGGAATATTTTCATAATACTTCACAGATATGTAGAACAGGTCATGCTGATGTGTTGCGAACAAGAATGACAACTCCTGCTTTCTTACTTTTTGAGTTATTTCCCCTTGATGGTTTTAGGTTGATTTCGTGTCCGCTCTATAACTTGAATACCTTTTGTAATATTTTCATGATACTTCACAGATATGTAGAACAGGTCATGATGATGTGTCGCGAACAAGAATGACAACTCTTGCTTTCTTACTTTTGGAGTTATTTCCCTTTGATGATTTTAGGTGTCCGCTTCATAGCTTGAATACCTTTTGAAATATTTTCATGATACTTCACAGATATGCAGAACAGATCATGACAATTTGTCTCATACATGAATGATAACGCTTGCTTTTATGCTTTGTGAGTTATTTCCCTTTGGTAGTTTGAGCTGCTGTTTGAGTCTCTGCTCCATATCTGTATAACCCTGGCAAGCTCCATAATTTGAATAACCGTGTACCTTTTAGAATATTGATGATCATGCTGTGATATCTTATCAGTGTTCCTAACTCTCTCTGACCCCTCAACAGTCCCGTGCCCCTTCCCGCACCCCCCCCCCCCCCCCCCCCCCCCCCCCCCCCCCCCAGCCCTCAAATTTTTTTTTTTTTTTCCAGATTTGGATTTTTTGTCCAAATTCACTTACTAGAGAGCTCAAAATTAGGTTTGTAGGGCTTGTACTTAAGGAGTTATTCACACATTTTGAAAAATGAATGTATCGTATGCTATACATTTGTGTATATGGTGGCTGTTTGAGATATTACCTCATTTTAGCAGTCAAGCATACTGTTTTAGTCTGAGTGTTAGATAATCATGCATCTGTTAACAGTTAATGTCAATCAGAAGCATAAAAGAACGACAATATATTACTAATATGTGTTTTGAAGTGCACCCTTTTTACCAAGGCCCATGGGGGTCTTCGGTCGGTGGATTTGCCATCTCCTCTGATGGCTATTTTTTCTTTCTCTCCAATTCAATTTTTGTCACTGATTTCTCAGGAACTACTACAGCTAGGACTTTGAAATTGGTACAAATGTTGGGTATGACTAGTTGTACTGTGTAAGAGAGAATCAGCCTTTTCCTGGTTATCATTCCCTTTGTTTGTTCATTTTTATCCCCCGACAGAAAGGTTCGGGGGATATAGCGATGAGCCTGGCGTCCGTCCGTCTGTCCGTCCGTCCGTCCGTAAACACTTTCTTGTCCGCTCTATATCTTGAATACCCTTTGGAATATTTTCATGATACTTCACAGTTATGTAGAACAGGTCATGACGATGTGTTGCATACAAGAATGGTAACTCTTGCTATTGTACTTTTTGAATTATCTCCCCTTTGGTGATTTTTTGGCAGATTCGTGTCCGCTCTGTAATTTGAATACCCTTTGGAATATTTTCATGATACTTCACAGAAATGTAGAACAGGTCATGACGGTGTGTCGCGAACAAGAATGACAACTCTTGCTTTCTTACGTTTTGAGTTATTTCCCCTTGATAGTTTTAGGTGTGATTTTTTGGCAGATTCGTGTCCGCTCTATAACTAGAATACCCTTTGGAATATTCTCATGATACTTCACAGATATGTAGAACAGGTCATGACGGTGTGTCGCGAACAAGAATGACAACTCTTGCTTTCTTACTTTTTGAGTTATTTCCCCTTGATCATTTTAGGTATGATTTGGTGCCCGCTCTATAACTTGAATACCTTTTGGAATATTTTCATGATACTTCACAGATATGTAGAACAGGTCATGACAATGTGTTGCGAACAAGAAAGGCAACTCCTGCTTTCTTACTTTTTGAGTTATTACCCCTTGATGGTTTTAGGTGTGATTTCGTGTCCGCTCTATAACTTGAATACCTTTTGGAATATTTTCATGATACTTCACAGATATATAGAACAGGTCATGATGATGTGTCGTGAACAAGAATGACAACTCTTGCTTTCTTACTTTTTGAGTTATTTCCCTTTGATGATTTTAAGTGTCCGCTCCATAGCTCCATAGACGGTGCGATGAGCCTGGCGTCCGTCCGTCTGTCCGTCCGTCCGTCCCCCGTCCGTCCGTCCGTCCGTAAACATTTTCTTGTCCGCTCTATATCTTGAATACCCTTTGGAATATTTTCATGATACTTCACAATTATGTAGAACAGGTCATGACGATGTGTTGCGTACAAGAATGGTAACTCTTGCTATTGTACTTTTTGAGTTATTTCCCCTTTGGTGAGTTTTTTGGCAGATTCGTGTCCGCTCTGTATCTTGAATACCCTTTGGAATATTTTCATGATACTTCACAGAAATGTAGAACAGGTCATGACGATGTGTCGCGAACAAGAATGACAACTGTTGCTTTCTTACTTTTTGAGTTATTTCCCCTTGATAGTTTTAGGTGTGATTTTTTGGCAGATTCGTGTCCGCTCTATAACTAGAATACCCTTTGGAATATTCTCATGATACTTCACAGATATGTAGAACAGGTCATGACGGTGTGTCGCGAACAAGAATGACAACTCTTGCTTTCTTACTTTTTGAGTTATTTCCCCTTGATCATTTTAGGTATGATTTGGTGCCCGCTCTATAACTTGAATACCTTTTGGAATATTTTCATGATACTTCACAGATATGTAGAACAGGTCATGACGATGTGTTGCAAACAAGAAAGACAACTCCTGCTTTCTTACTTTTTGAGTTATTACCCCTTGATGGTTTTAGGTGTGATTTCGTGTCCGCTCTATAACTTGAATACCTTTTGGAATATTTTCATGATACTTCACAGATGTATAGAACAGGTCATGATGATGTGTCGCGAACAAGAATGACAACTCTTGCTTTCTTACTTTTTGAGTTATTTCCCTTTGATGATTTTAAGTGTCCGCTCCATAGCTTGAATACCTTTTGAAACATTTTCATGATACTTCACAGATATGCAAAACAGGTCATGACAATTTGTCTCATACATGAATGATAACTCTTGCGTTTAGACCTAGTGAATTATTTCCCTTTGGTAGTTTGAGCTGCTGTTTGAGTCTCTGCTCCATAACTGTATAACCCTGGCCAGCTCCAGAATTTGAATAACCGTGAACCTTTTAGAATATTGATGATCATGCTGTGATATCTTATCAGTGTTCCTAACTCTCTCTTACCCCTCCACATTCCCGTGCCCTCTCCCGCACCCCCCCCCCCCCCCCCCCCCCAAAAAAAAATAATTTTTTTTTCCAGATTTGGATTCTTTGTCCAAATTCACTTACTAGAGAGCTCAAAATTAGGTTTGTAGGGCTTGTACTTTAGAAGTTATTCACACATTTTGAAAGTTGAATGTATCGTATGCTATACATTTGTGTATATGGTGGCTGTTTGAGATATTACCTCTTTTTAGCAGTCAAGCATACTGTTTTAGTCTGAGTGTTAGATAATCATGCATCTGTTAACAGTTAATGTCAATCAGAAGTATAAAAGAACGACAATATATTACTAATATGTGTTTTGAAGTGCACCCTTTTTTTACCAAGGCCCATGGGGGTCTTCGGTCGGGGGATTTGCCATCTCCTCTGATGGCTGTTTTTTCTTTCTCTCCAATTAAATTTTTGTCACTGATTTCTCAGGAATTACTACAGCTAGGACCTTGAAATTTGGTACAACGTTGGGTATGACTAGTTGTACCGTGTAAGAGAGAATCAGCCTTCTCCTGCTTATCAGTCCCTTTGTTTGTCCATTTTTATCCCCCGACCGAAAGGTTCGTGGGATATAGCGTTATCCCCCGACCGAAAGGTTCGGGGGATATAGCGATGAGCCTGGCGTCCGTCCGTCCGTAAACATTTTCTTGTCCGCTCTATATCTTGAATACCCTTTGGAATATTTTCATGATACTTCACAGTTATGTAGAACAGGTCATGGAGATGTGTCGCGTATAAGAATGGTAACTCTTGCTATTGTACTTTTTGAGTTATCTCCCCTTTGGTGATTTTTTGGCAGATTCGTGTCCGCTCTGTAACTTGAATACCCTTTGGAATATTTTCATGATACTTCACAGAAATGTAGAACAGGTCATGACGGTGTGTCCCAAACAAGAATGACAACTCATGCTTTCTTACTTTTTGAGTTATTTCCCCTTAATAGTTTTAGGTGTGATTTTTTGGCAGTTTCGTGTCAGCTCTATAACTTGAATACCTTTTGGAATATTCTCATGATACTTCACAGATATGTGGAACAGGTCATGACGGTGTGTCGCGAACAAGAATGACAACTCTTGCTTTCTTACTTTTTGAGTTATTTCCCCTTGATCATTTGAGGTGTGATTTCGTGTCCGCTCTATAACTTGAATACCTTTTGGAATATTTTCATGATACTTCACAGATATGTAGAACAGGTCATGACGATATGTCGCGAACAAGAATGACAACTCCTGCTTTCATACTTTGGGAGTTATTTCCCCTTGATGGTTTTAGGTGTGATTTCATGTCCACTCTATAACTTGAATACCTTTTAGAATATTTTCATGATACTTTACAGATATGTAGAACAGGTCATGATGATGTGTCGCGAACAAGAATGACAACTCTTGCTTTCTTACTTTTGGAGTTATTTCCTTTTGATGATTTTAGGTGTCTGCCCCATAGCTTGAATACCTTTTGAAATACTTTCATGATACTTCACAGATATGCAGAACAGGTCATGACAATTTGTCTCATACATGAATGATAACTCTTGCTTTCATACTGTTTGAGTTATTTCCCTTTGGTAGTTTGAGCTGCTGTGTGGGTCTCTGCTCCATATCTGTATAACCCTGGGCTGCTCAAGAATTTGAATAACCTTGTACCTTTTAGAATATCGATGATCATGCTGTGATATCTTTCAGTGTTCCTAACTCTCTCTGACCCCTCCACATTCCTGCCCCCCCCCCCCCCCCCCCCCCCCCCCCCAAAAAAAAAAAAAATTTTTTTTTTCCAGATTTGGATTCTTTGTCCAAATTCACTTACTAGAGAGCTCAAAATTAGGTTTGTAGGGCTTGTACTTTAGAAGTTATTCACACATTTTGAAAGTTGAATGTATCGTATGCTATACATTTGTGTATATGGTGGCTGTTTGAGATATTACCTCTTTTTAGCAGTCAAGCATACTGTTTTAGTCTGAGTGTTAGATAATCATGCATCTGTTAACAGATAATGTCAATCTGAAGCATAAAAGAATGACAATATATTACTAATATGTGTTTTGAAGTGCCCCCTTTTTACCAAGGCCCATGGGGGTCTTCGGTCGGGGGATTTGCCATCACCTCTGATGGCTATTTTTTACAAACAGTAATCCAACATTACTGACAGACTTCTGAAAAAAATATTCCAATTTCATCCTGGAGAGAGACCTTTTTCATTTTCAGGAGAAAAGACTTGCTTTTTGAAACAACATTATATCAGTACTTGAATGTCAGAGACATCTTGTACACAATGTGTAACAAACTTATATCACTGCCAATTGCCCATGTGTATCAAAGTGTGTTAGGGGTGGGGTGGTACCTGTGTTGTTCATTCCAGTCAGTTACCATACATGCAAAAGTGGCAGTTGACTGAGACAGTCAACAGCCAGCAGCCATTGACAATAATTTTGTAGACACTGGCTGAAATTTTCGTGGAGATGGGTCTAGGTTTATTGGGTACAGTCATTCAATTTATTTGGAATGTTCGCAAGAGGAGGCTGAGATTTATTATCTTTTTGTACATTTTATCCATGTGAGCCGCGACGCGAGAAAACCAACAAAGTGGTTGTGCGCCCAGTGCAGACTCAGATCAACCTGGGCATCTGCCCAGTCTGATCAGAGTCTTCGCTGTCCGCATGGAGGTAGCTTAGACCCTTAGCTATCCTTTAAGCGCTTAGCGAAGACTCCGATCAGACTGGGCGGATGCCCAGGCTGATTTGAGTTTGTGTTGGCTGCACAACCACATTGTTGGTTTTCTCGTGTCGCGGCTCATGTATTATTGGGTAAACTGAGTAAACAAAGGATGACGAAGCCTTGGTTGGAAGTCTAGGATAAGTCTGGACCCTTTTTCGCACTAATTTCAACAGGTAATCAGATAAATTGAATGATGTGATAAATAAATTTGACCTCTTTGCCAAACATTTAAACCCATGCATGAATCAGTTGGCAGGCAGTGCCGGATATCTCTCAACTTCTTTTTTCGACAATTCAACAGCTGTCCACAATAAAAAAAGCTTGTCTAACTAGTCTGCCAAATTTTGAAGAAGATGTGTGAACTTTTCACAAGGTTTTATGTTCAACAATATACTTCTCTATTTGGACATATTTCAAAGCTATTTAGACATTAAAGTCACAAAAATTGAATTAGTATCTGTTTGTTTTCAATATAGTTCATAGAAACAAACAACCTTTTGTCCACTAAGGCACCTCATAGAAAACTTCCCCATAAATGAAGTTGAAACAGCTATGTCATTAAATACCTCTGTAATCTAAGAAACAAAGAAATTGATATAAACTACAATATGTAATTGACAGTTCTGAGAAATTACATTGACTAAGTATCTGTAAATGACAGAATTTTTCCTAATAAGGACACAGTTGATGGAAAGACCATCTGATTGTGGTTCTGCTTATGTCATGTGTCAGTAACACCGCTGTTTTATGTAAATTGTATCAATTTTATTTTCAGAGAGATTCTAGTTTAGAATGCTGTCATGGCCTAGTGACAGAATTTCGCCATAGTCATCGCATGATAACTAGTCCAAAATGGCTGCATGAATCACTGTTAACTCTTTAAGTGCCAATAAGCAGACGACAAAATTTACGTCTGCAAAATTAAATTTAAAAAACAATGCCTTGTCCAAGATATTTCATATTAAGAATTCAAAATCTAGAGGGCAAACAGTGTAGATCTAGATGAGGTGTCTCATTATGAGCTGCCTCATCAGGATCTACACTGTTTGCAATCAGCCACCTCATCAGGATCTACACTGTTTGCAGTGAGCCCTCTCATCAGGATCTACACTGTTTGCAAATTCTTATATTTCCATTTCTGGTACTTAAAGTGTTGATATGCATTCATTCAGCCATCTGTCAGCTGCCCTAGCAGGCATACAAGGCCTGTCATGAAAGTGTGACCTTGACTTGATTTTAGATTCTTCAAGTCTTTTACACTGAACTTTCTTCCAAGAGAAGAAATTGATACATTTCTTGGAATTTAAACAAATTACAATAAAATTAGGTCAGCTGTGATAGCTATCTTAACTTTTAGAGTGGTTACTTAATTCCTTCCCTGATTCTTGAAAAAAAAAATGTTTGCATGATTTTAATGTCCTAGAGATGGCTGATTACGACTTGTTGTTGCAAAAAAAAAGAAGAGAATCTTTTTTGATGGATGTTTCATCAATCAAGTATTGTCATCTTACTCGCATTGAAAACTCTCAATATTGGGACAGACATGCGTAAGCAAACTGTAGACCAAACTTAGACTGCTTGAGAGCAGTCTGATCAAAGATTCCTGTCAGCAGTTTCTCACACATCAACAGGTAGACTCAACGTGTTAACCCCTGAAGTGCCAAAAAAGCAGATGTCAAAACTTACTGTAATGCCAAACTTAAAAGAAAATGCTTGATCCAAGCTATATCATATTGAGATTTTAAAGAATAGAGGGCAAACAGTGTAGTTTTGAGATGAGGTGGCTACGAAGTCCTATCTTCTGATAATGTAAACTGTTTTTTATTTCCTGCAGAGTTTTTCATCTGATCAATTTCTTGATACAAACAATGTTACCATATTACTGAACTTTAGCCCTGGCTTTTGCCACGAAATGAAAATAATCAAAATTGTGCTTTTTCCAGCAAGAAGTTGATAATTTCATTGATTAGAAGAGTATAGAAGATTGTGTAATCTTTGAAAAAACATACCTACCTGATCGAGTTATGCAAGTTACTGTTACATGGGTTGATGAACTGTTGGAGAAAATCATAGAAAAATCTCAATCTTTTTGCCTGCTGGTATTCGTTCTTGTACACCTGAAAAATTTGTCCGATCAGCCACCCAGTCATCCCCAGCAGAGCAGATTAACACTTTCAGCACCAGAGGCAGAAAAAGCTAAATTTGCAAACAGCATAGATCGTGATGAGCCACCTCATCAGGATCTATGATGTTTGCCCTCAAGTCTTTGTATTCACAATATGATATAGCTTGGATGAAACATTTATTGAAAATTTTGTTGTCTGCTTTTTGGCGCTTAAAGGGTTAAAGGTACAGTACATACTGCAAGTGTCACATGACGTGTGAAGAATGTGTGCTATGGTGCAGTACTGATAATATATCGAGTGAGCGAGGGAACTCGCATTAACCGTTCCATCAACACATTGGTCATAGGGTGAGGGGACCTGGGTTGAAAGGAATCTGAAAGACTAGAAAAGCAGGGGTACAAACTTGCAACCCCTGGATTGGTAGTTGAGTGAGTTATCCACTACACTGGCACGGCTCCCAGGGGCGGTATTCATAAAATGACTTAAGTGGTTGCTATGCTGTTGCTAAGGCTAAATTTCTTTGACAACTATGAAATTTGCTCTGGAGGAACAGTCTTACAAAGACTGTTCCTCCAGACCAAATTTCATAGTTGTAGGGAATCTCTTATATAGATATTTAGCCTTAGCAACAGCATAGTAATGACTTAAGTGGCTTTATGAATACGGCCCCAGAAAAGAGTCTATTTTACTGATTATGTATCAATAGTTTTGAGTATACTGTAGCAGCTATCACATGCATGTTGTGTGACGCTCGCTGTAGGTGACCGTACTTCTAGGATTACAGATGGCATTGGATAAAATGTCCATAGTAGTATGCATGACAAAGAGGATTACCATGTCATGAGCAGGTAAACCCCCAAGAGAAATTCTAGCATGATGAATTCGGACCCAGGTTGGATTGACTTTTCCCATTATCCGTGATTGGTCAGTATGCTTGAGGAATGATTGACATATTCCATTATCTGTGATTGGTCACTGTGTCCAGAAGGCCAGAGCTATTAACTGACCAGACTCTGATCACTTCATGGCATCTTTTTATTGATCAGCATCACTTTATTGGGGAGATATTTTGTATTTATTACATTTCTGAAAGTATAGTATAATGCTCTTTCAGTTGCATTCTGTTGATCGTACAATTCCGAGTTCCATCTGTGGTCGGGGTTTGGCAAAAAATTTAAGGAAAATGGGTACACCTCCATGTTTTTCTGACATTTTAATCAAGGGAAATAACTTTTGTGACCTCAGATTTGGTTCCCTGGACAACAAAGTTCCTTCCAAAATGGGGTAAAGGAAAGAATTTGTTCCAAGAGGAAAAAGAGCAAATTCTTTCTTAAATAGTAGACATTGAGAAGGGAGGCAAAAATAAAAATTGCAGAGTTGCTTCCCCTGAAAGTGTACCCATTCACAGTAAGATTATTTCTGTTCCATAAAAGAGTATTTGATATAGTGACGCTGTTTGGCCAATAAATGGGGAGCATCCATGTGATCGAATGGTTGGTGCTCGTAACATCAGTTCATGGAATTGCAAGATGGAGTTCCACTGGAGGCCAGATTGCGTCCAAACCTAAACAGCACTTCAGAATCTTTCGATTTCATCTTTGCATCATTCCAGTATGACTAAATAGTATGGAAAAGGATGTAAAATCTCAGGTCATCCATCCTGCCATCTAATGAATGACCAAACCATTTGAGTGACATCATGTTAAAAAGTACTTTACAACATATTTGTTCAGGAAAATTCGGAATTATGACATGAGCTTGCATCAGACCCATGACTTCTGGATTATGAATCTAGAATTTTAACGTATTGGCCAACAAGATTTGGCTGCGTAGAAATTTTAGAAAACATTGTTCTGAGTAAGCCTGAGTCTAGTCCAGATATAGCCATTTGGTTGTTAGTGTAAAATCAATTGACCCTTCAAATATGCGTCACCACTGTGACTCGGAGTTGTATTAAAGCACCCAGGAAACCCTGATGACCCGTAAAATGGCCAGACTGGTCATTTGCTTCTGTCAAAATATTGATCCGGAGACCGGCAAAATGACAAGGAAAAGCAATTTGATTTTCTGTTCTGCCGAGTTTCACATATTTAAAAGCGACTGTGTGGAGGCAGTTATTGTATGAATATTTCATGAAAAGAACGATGATTGCTTTTATTGTACGAGATTCTGCAGTTATTATCGAGTCCATTATATGGGACTATTGCTCGAACTGTTGATTGTTAACTTGCTGTGAAATCCATCTGCTGCAATATGCTTTTTATAACGTTTTTCCCCGAAATATTCTGTCACCTTTCTTTCTAAAAATGGAATCTTCCATTTTCCAGTTTGGTAAAGTCCCATATTTTTCAAATTTGGGGAGGTTTTTAAAACTTTTGGAAAACAGTGTAGACCCAAATCAGACTGCTCCTTATAGGAGCAGTCCGATTAGGGTTAACACTGTTTGCTTTAAGATATTTTCATTTAAACATATCGGCTAAATACAGAAAACTGTAGCATGCTTGAAAGTGAATGACATGCTTTAAAATGAATAAGAGTTTGATTAATAGGAATAAATGGACCTTTTTTTGCCTTTGGCAAGCACTACATTATCTGAATTTTTGAAAGAGAGCTCAATTTTGGGTAATTTTGCAAATTGGAAGTGATCATGAAAATAAAATTACTGAAATGTAAGATTTATGAGTTCTGGGATAACTGGGAATTTAAACTCTATTGAATTATTTCTGTTACATCTTTTCAGATAGCGAGGCCGTGAAAAATTATCGTGGAAACAATTTTCCTTAACCTGCCAATGGAACCAAATAGATAATGGTTACATCTCTTGTCTTATGAGGCCAGTTCTTATGTGTTAAAGTGCATTTGCTCTAACTAATTTCCTGAGACTGTAGCAAATGTCATTGTTTCATGAAATTTCCAGGATACTTGAGAACAGTCATTTTACATTTAGAGAAAAATCATACCCTGTGAAAAACTGCAGTAGGTGCATGGGGGGAGGGGGGGGGGGGGTTGTGCAATATTATTTATGTTTGTTAGCTATGAGATATAACCTGTTGTGAGATTACTTTGATTTTCTCCCAATATGAGTTAATTACCATTAAAGTTAGGAGCCCTGGTAGCTCATAGGGTTAAGCCCTGGCCTGCTGATCTAGCAGTTCTGCATTTGATTCCTGCTGGAGGGGGGAATCTTTTCAAATATAAATAGGGCTCCATTGCACACCAGCCTTTCAATACCACCCTCCCATCATCCTGATATTACTGAAAGACTGTTGAAAAGGACATAAAATTGCATGTCATCTATCCATCCATCCGTTAAAATCACATGAACATTACATAATTATGTTTTTCATCCTTTGGCAGGGCCACAGTAAAATTTTTAGCTTTCATATTTGCATTCGTCCCTGAAAAGGCTGAATTGATAGGAATTTTAAACATGTACCCCAAGGACATGGGGGTCAGGGTTATTGCAAGTGAGTGAGTAAGTGTGTCCCACCAACACATAGGTCGTACCAAGATGGGGACCTCAGTGTAAAGTCTCATCTGAAAGACTTGAGGAGGGGGATCAAACATGGGATCCCTGGACTGGTATCCTAGCATGTAAAGCACTAGTCTAAGACCATTACTGCTCCTGTCAGGGATTGTGGCAAAAGAGTATACGCAAAAGAAAACAACGGAAAAAAAATCTGGTTCAGACCGACTTGCTGAACTAAAAAGACTTGTTTTGGCCAAAAAAGAAAAAAAACTATTTTGCATGTTGTTTTGTGATTTATTGGTTTAAGACATCACTGAAAGCTGTAGAATTCCTTTGGAATGTGAAAGAATGGCATGTTGCAAATTACATTGAAGATTTCACTGTCTTCTAATTCCATCACACAAGCTGATTATTTCTGACTCTAAAATGCCAGATTCCGCATTTAAATGAACATTTTATTCTTGTGGGCATTTTTGTGATTTGTACCGTATCTTGTACCAAGCCTGGTAAAACGCGCAATTTTATTCCAACCTGAAAATCAAATTTCAAGATTGTAAATGTTTTCCAACAGGGAAAGAAATAAGCAATGTCGAATTCCACTCTATTTAAATATTTCAGCAGAAATATTTAAATAGAGTGGAATTAAACATTGCAAAATTCAAGCTTCTGCATAAAGTTAGCTAATACAGTAGAACTTCATTGGCTCGAACACGCTTGGGACAATGAAAATTAGTTCCAGCTAAGGGTAGTTCTAGCCATCCAGCGTAAGTTTCTATATAAAGTAACCTTTAGGGACCCAGGAAGTAGTTCTAGCCAGGCAGGGTTAACGAGCCATCAGGGTTCGAGCCATTGAAGTTCTACTGTATATAACAATGCCGTTCAACTGACATGTATGAAAAGCATGTTTGTGCACAATATTTGCTTTGAAGTAAAAGGACTTGTGGCGCTACCACAATACTCCTGAAAGTGGCCAAAGTAATATATTGGCTTAATGGCCATTTTCAGGAGTTCTGTGATAATTTCATCAGTTTATATCTTTTACAAAGTTGAAATTTTGTACAAGTATGCCTTATTGTATGAGCCGCGACATTAGAAAACAAACAAAGTGGTTGTGTGCCCAGTGCAGACTTAGATAAGCCTGGGCATCTGCCCAGTCTGATCGTACTCTTCGCTAAGCGCTTAAAGGATAGCTAAGGGTCTAAGCTACCACCATGCAGGCAGAAAAGACTCTGATCTGACTGGGCGGATGCCCAGGCTGATCTGAGTCTGCACTGGGCACACTACCACTTTGTTGGTTTTCTTGTGTCGTGGCTCAATTATGCAACTGAGTCTATTGTGGCAATCTATATGTAGAAGCTTGAATTACGGGAGTTTCGGGAGTTTCGAGTTCAGAATGGAATTGCAAATTTACCACCCTATTAATTTCTGTAATTGACTTCTGAATGGATTGCAGGACTTGTGGTGCTTGTTCAACAGTATTTTCAGTCATATGAAGCCAAAAGAAGGATGATAATGAAAGGCTGTGTGTAGTTGAAATCTATTTACAGCTGAAGAGAATTCCTATGCCAGTGAAAATCAAGCCCCGGCGGCTAGCTTAGCAAGCCAGCTCTTACCCGCTGAGCTACCAGGGTTCTTCATTGAATTCTGTGTTGTCCAGTCAGGATATGTCAGTTGGTAAATGGCACACAGTGTAGATTATGATCAGACTAACAGCAGTCTGGGCTCGGTGATTCCTGTTTGCTTTTACACATACCTGTACCTGTATTAAAGGATTCCACAGATTTGTAAATGATATAGCAAAGCTGCTGATAAGTGTGTGCGTGAAGGAGTGGGTGAAACATTGTCTTGTGACCCCTTATTAGAATCTTCTTGGCCAGACAATTCTAATGAATGGTCACCACAAACATTTTTGATGGATAAATAAGAATTACCCCAGAATTACCCTCCAACCCCACCCTGATCTCGGCTTCTGAAGCTATAGGCAATTAGGCTGATTGCAGAGCACCTTATAACAACACCCACCTCTTTATAATGTCCATTTTTCACATGGCCCTTTACAAAAATTGGTATACCATAAGGGTTTAGATGACAAAAGTCTTTGGAAATCCAGGAGAACTGAATGTTACAATGGTGCATCATTGTTATCAGAATTCTACATGCCATCAAACACAGTATCATCAGAAAGATTTCTTGCTTGCAATGGTTATGAATTATTCAGAAATTACAGAATTTTCTGTTCCCCTGGCTTAAAAGATAATAACTGCTAATGTACCATTAACAAGTCAGTCTCATTGCTGCAAGAAATGTATAATTGAACAGTATAAGATGGTTGGGCACACTTTCAGGGGAAGTGAGTAGGTGGACACAAAGTCACAAAGTGACTTTGTTTAAATCAGTGTATTTACAGAAATTTTGTGAAAATTATTATTATAAAAGAACCTTGCCAGTTCTTTTTTATCCTCACCAGAAAGCCAAAAAACGGCTCCTTTGGACATGCCTATGATACTAAATGTAACATTGAGATGGAGGTGAATGAGTAAATAGTTATAGTTTAGATCCTGATTGGCTTGCTTTTATGCCATTCAGATGTCATCAAGAGTTATGAAGATTCTTTGAAACAGTGAATCTTTTGTAACTATAAAAGCTGATGGCAGTTGGTAATATCATAACACAACGACATTCACGACATTTCTGTGGGGTATATGCACTTTAAAATTGGCCTCAGGACATTACTTATTATGAGTATCAGGAGCCACGTAGGGAACATTGTAACAATAATAGAAACAGAAAGAAAGGATCATTGTCTTTCTAAATCTTTGTGATATTACTTCAGCATGAGTTTGTGATAATTTGTCTTATGAAATATGAAGTTTTCTTTTGTTTCAGATGCTAAGATCACAAGCTATGAACAGAACAAAGATCTCAGGTATGACTGAAATAATATGAGCCATGACTAGCAAAAATGGTGCTTTGTGTATATGCAAACAGCAAAACTCAGAATAGCCTGCACATCTGAGCAGTCTTTAAAACATTTTTGCTGTTCTCACATATCATGTGAAGAACGCAGAAGAACCAAAGGCACAAAATGAAGGCTGTAGCTAGTCTTCATGGATCCACTGACTGGTGTGAACTTTCGAGGTTTGCACTGATGTTTAGCCTTCTTTTGCATGACACAGCTCACCCTAATGTGCTAAAGTATTGGGACACCTAAAATAATAAATTTTCCATTTGTTCCAAATGGAAAATTTATTATTTTCAGGTGTCCCAATACATATGCACATTACAGTATCTCCAAGGAAGATCAATCTGACTGGGAAGGACTTGTATCTCTTGCTGTAGGGCAAACTCTTTCCTCCCAGAGGTATTTGAATTCTTTTCCTCAAGAATAGTGTCCAATGAAGAGGTATTCAAACAGTGTAGACCTAGAAACAGATTCTTATCATCTGGTAAAGTGGCTTTTGAAAAGACGGTAGAAACTCAAATGCTTTCATACCTGACACAAAATGGGTCTTAGATTGAATTCAGGTGAGCAATTTAATCGCAGTGATTTTGTGCAATGTTAATTTCAAAATCTAATCAGGAAACACTAGAAATGTATACCAGAGGGTTTTAAACTACATAAAACTGAATTACTGAGTAAAATTTTGTTTTAGTTCATAGTTATGATATTTATGAGTTGGGGGTCAAGTCATCCCTTCTTATGGATATAAAAACTGGGAAGGTATCCCCCAAATCTGCATCCAGCATATCTTTGCTGTTGTGTGTATCTACCCTAGGACATTAAGGACCTATAGGCCCTTGATGAATGTTCTTACCCCCTAAGTTCCGAAAAAGCTGACAACAATATTTATGTCTGCAAAATTAAAAAAAAAAAAAAAGATTCATCCAAGCAATATCATACTGAGAATTCAAAGACTAGAGGGCTATCAGGGTAGATCCAGCTGCGGTGGCTTATTATGAACTGTCTTATCTGGATGTATGGTGTTGGCAAATTCAACGTTTTCATTTTTGGTGCTTGAAGTGTTGATCAGATCTCATTTTCCTTTTCTAGATTGTTAACTATTATGTACAGTGCCATGATAGATGGAGTTGTGGCAGGAATAGATGTCTACAGTAATACACTTAGTGTCTCAAAAGTAAGTGGATCTTCCCTAGTTCACTTTCTTACTCTAAAAGAAGTAAAACTATCAAAAGTTAAATAAAGAAAAAGAGAGACGATGTCTGTATAGATGTCTGTCAGTTCAGATATGTGACATCCATATTGTAGTATATTAGAGAAATGAGTTAAAAGAAGACTGATATCGGTGTTGATTCTAGAAATTCTTAAAGTGGGGCCTGAGGGCCATTAACCAAGACAAAAATGGGGCCATGAATAAAAAACATGGGCCATACTGATTCTCACAGTGCTAATACTTTATATTGTTGCTGCTATTAGCGGCTATATTAATACTATGTCCCATGCCATTTCTACCAGGAATGCTGGTTGTCATCTGCTTAAAGTATCATTAGAAGTGATTTCTGTGGCTTGGAAATGTTGCTATTGTAGAGAATATATCAGTCCAGGCAATTCCTTGTGAACCTTTTGGGTCCTTTCTCACAGGTCAACTCTCAAAGGAATGACTGTGCTCTTCTAGGAGGAAATTCTATCCTTTAAGTCCTTTAAGAGTAGACCTCATTTTGGAAGAGCTATGTTGTCCAGGGAAGCAAATAGAAAGTCATTAAAGTTGTTCCCCTTGTGGATGGAAGAATGGACATGCTGATTGAAAAACATGAGGTGTTCCCATAAACCTTAAATTAGGGCTGGCACGATTAATCGAAATATCAGTTAATTGGTCGATAAGCAAAATGAAAACAATTATCGATCGATGAAATTAAGTAATCGATTACCTGCTGAAAATGTCCTGTCACTTTGTGCAATAAAATTTCCTCGTTTTTCACTTCTTATTTCCTTCCAAAGGAAAACGGAAGTCTCGGAGACCAACCGGAAACGTTGAAGAGTATTTGTGATACGGTGAATAGGTTGTAACGAATAGCATAAACCCGTTGTGTTCTGGTCAGTTCAGACGACCAAGTTAATGTTTTGCGCAAAACGCGGAACATTTTATGAGTTCAGTAGCCTAGCTTATAATTTTTATTTAGTCTTTTTAATAATAGGTCCTTATTAACACGCAAACCGATAGATATTGTCCCCGTAGTTGTACTGAAAGTAGGTTCTACCAACTACCGAAGGTTGCTTATCTGAATCTGAATAGAACAAGATGGTCGCTTGTCGCCAATCAGCTGCCAATTAGGAAGCCAATTAGCGTGGATTGGCATATCAGAAGACAAGATTTAATCAAATGTAATTGATAATTTGAATAGTTATCAACTGTATTGTTTGTTAGTGTACCTTGTCAAAACGTTTTAGCACAAATCTGTGCCACCGAAGCCTCTAAACATACCCATTTTCAGTTTGCCTCGTTCAGCGATTACTAATCGGTTAATTATCGAAACGACCGGACCGATAATCGATTACCATTTTGGATTCGATTAGCCAGCCCTACCTTAAATACAGCAGAATATGTGGCTATTAAGAATTAAATGCTTTTTTGCCATATACCATATTAATCCTATGAAAAGGGGGAGGGGGGCATTGCATTTTATGTAAAGGGGGGGGGGGGGCATTGCATTTTATGTAAAGGGGGGGAGGGGCATTTACATAGAGCATAAAATGTAGTAAATCAGACATTGCCAAAATACATCTAAAACAGTATTAAGGTGAGTGGGTATACTTTCAGAGGAAGCAACTCTGCTGTTTTTGCATATCCCTTCTCAGTCGGAGTCAATTCTTATAGTAGAGAATTTGCTCCTGTAGGAGCAAATTCTCTGCTATAAGAGTTGACCCAGGTCAAAGAGCTACCTCATCCAGAGAAGCATAAGAAATTTATGCAAGTTGATGTAACATTATTTTGGGAAAAGATGCAGTTGGACGTTTATTAAAGCAGGGGCATTTATTAGGAGTAATACGGCATTTGTTGTTCAGTCTCACTGGGAGCCATGGCATGATAGCATTGTATCCAAAATGACATTATACTGAATTGCATTATAATGAGGCAGTACTTTGTAGTATAAATGAATATTGTGTTTTTCCTTTATAGGCTAGAACTGTTGCAGAAGAAACTGTACTTAATAAATGCTCAGGGATTATGGACAACACTATCTCACAATATTTGAAAAACATGTAAGTTGTGTATTTGAGCCAAAGGGTTGAGTCCATTTTACAATATGAAGCATTTGGACAGAGGTACAATTTTTTATGTAAAACCCAGTGCTCCAGATAAGAAGGGGTAACAAAGATAATTTAGGGATAATTATCCATATTTTTCCATAAAAACATATTTTGTGACCCATCATTAGAACCGTCTTATCGAGACGGTTCTAATGAGGGGTCACAACATATGTTTTCGTTGACAAATAAGAAAAATTATCTTCAAATTATCCTCAATACCCCCTCTTATCTGGAGCTCTGAAACCTATGCATAAGTTGGGTAGTTTTCAAATTCTTCATAAACATGCTGATTGTGGAGATCAGTTTTACAAAACAAAACAAAAAATCATTTCTCAAACTTAGTAAATGGCTAGTTATCATAAGCTTAGCCAAAAGTTAATTTCAGTATCATTTAGGGTTGAATAACACTCTTTGATTTTGGAAAATAATAGCACATTCATGAATTTTCACATTCAAAAGGTGTGCTGATAGTGAAGATAAGCAGGTATAAAACTTGACTAGCCCCTTCCAATGTGAGCCTCATCACAAAAATATGGTCTCAGACTTGAGTAAAGTGAAGATTCAGATCAGCTTGTGATTCCATGCATTTGGATCAAAGTCTTGAGCTGCAACATGACAAAACCAACAAAGTGGCATATGCATCCTGTGAAGACTCAGATCAGCCCGGGCAACTGCCAAGTCTGGCCAGACTCTTTGCTGTACACTTAAAAGGTAGCTAAGGGTCTAAGCTAACTCCATGTGGACAGTAAAGACTCTGATCAGACTGGGTGAATGCCCAGGCTGATTTGAGTCTTTGCTGGGCCCACATGCCACTTTGTTGGTTTTATTTATGTTTATACTATAGTGATATGCCCTTGATAGCAGGCCACACTTCGTCAGATCTTGAATTTGTACTTTTCACACTTCTTGTGTGAGTGTTTGAGTGCAAAGAACAGGGTTGTTAAATTTAAAGAGTTCTAGCGAGACTATAGGTCTACTGATGTGTAACTTGTACTGGAAAATAAGACAGATTGCCGTCAGAAATCCTTGCATTTGTTGATTTAAAAACTGTTTGGACAGCTTTCTGCTTAAATATTTATTACTTACAGCATTTCTGGAAATGCCAAATTAAATCTACAGAGATAGATGACAGTTTGTGATCACATTATGTCTACAATGCAGACTTGGTATTTGTTTTTGTGTTTTGCACTGAAAATGATCTATAAAAGCAATTTTGAGCCCTTCTAGGGGAAAAAATAGTGAAATAGCTAAAGTAATCATGCATCAATGCAGTGTAATTAGGACTCTGCAGGGTTTCTACATGATGTTTTTTAAAGATCTTATAGTTTCTAAACCTTTCGATGGATTTGAATTATATTTTGTATGATAATAGATATTGGTCCAAAATTTTATTCAGCACCATCCCCACCCCCCAGACATGACCTATAGGTCAAGGTCACAGACTTAGAAATTTCATGTTAAAGTTTTACGTTAAAGTTTTAAAATGTCATATTTTCTAAACCCTTGGATCAATTTGAATTATATTTGGTATGATGATAGATATTGGTCTTAAATTTTATTCTACAATATCCCTACCCCTGCAAGCCAAGGTCATGGACTTAGACATTTCATGTTAAAGTTTTTCATTAAAGTTTTAAAGATCTCAGAATTTCTAAACACTTTAATCGATTTGAATTATATTTGGTATGATGATCGGTATTGGTCGGAAATTTTGTTCAGTCGCATCCCCACCCCTGCACACGACCTATAGGTCAAGGTCATGGACTTTGCAATTTTATGTTAAAGTTTTATGTTAAAGTTTTCTGAAGATGTCATAGTTTTTAAACCATTTGATCTTTTTGAAATATATTTGCTTTGATGATAGATATTAGTTGGATATTTTATCAACCACATCCCCACCCTGGACATGACCTACAGGTCAAGGTCACTGACTTAGCAATTTTATGTTAAAGTTTTACAATATAGTTTTTTAAGATCTCATAGTTTCTAAACCCTTTGATCGATTTGATTTATATTTGTTTTGATAATAGATATTGGTTAGAAATTTTATTCAACCGCATCCCCACCCCTGGACATGACCTATAGGTCAAGGTCACAGACTTAGAGAAATTTTATGTTAAAGTTTTAAGTCAAAGTCTTTGAAATCTTACAGCTTTTAAACCCTTGGATGGATTTGAATCATATTTAGTATGATGATAGATATGTCGGAAATCTTACAGCTTTTAAACCCTTGGATCGATTTGAATCATATTTAGTATGATGATAGATATGTCGGAAATTTTATTCAGCACCATCCCCACCCCTAAGAAACAAATACTAGCCATTGAAGATGGACAAGCACAGGTTCAGGCGAGCTATCCTGTCTGGCGACAGGTCTTGTTTTAAATATTCTTTTCTTGAGCCTTATCAGCACTTACTTCCTTGGCACCTGACTCCATGGAGATTAATGCTGACATGGAAATAAGTGCTGAGAAGTCCAAAGCAATGACCAATAGCACCAATGACATTCAAAAGGAGAGCGAGGTAAAATAACAACAGTTAAAATGATAGGGTAGACCAGATTTGACTGGCCCCAAGAGGATCAGTGCCTGCAGATTTTACCAATCAGCCAATCGATTTATATAGTAAGTATTGGGTCTGACAGGACAGGGCAAGCAGACTTTCCCAAAATCATATCAGTAGGGACTCCAGATCCCTAGATAATGTTCGGATATGAAGATACAATGTAATTCTTTGATAATTTTGCTTATTTTCCATGAAAACAGATGTTGTGACCCTTTATTAGAACAGCCTTGCTGAGGCAGTTTTATTGAGGGGGTGGGGGAGGGTCACAACATATTGTTTTATGAGGTATGAAAAGATAATATTTCATAATTGTTCTCAAATCCCAACTTTATTAGTACATCATTTTTTAGTGATTGCAGTAACATACCTGGTCTTAAAATTGCCAAGCTGAAAACTATAAACATGTTTAGTTTGATAAGACATGCAACTGTTTCAAAGATGTGTTTTGAGTGCTTAAACAAGAATATGCTACATTTATCTCAATCTTTTCTTTCTTATTTTTTTTCCAGGTCTCACACAGAATTTTCAATAGAGTCAATAGATAATCATGGCAGGTTTGTAAAGTTTAAGGTGAATAGAAACACTGCCAGGGGATATTCTTACTAAGAATAATTTTTTCTCTCATTTCATTTTGGGCTTCTCTTGAAGAAAAGAGATTGTACTCCTAGGAGTACCATCCATTTTTGAAGGGCTAGGTCATCCAGGTTGGTAAATTTGAATTGACACAAGTTATGTGCCTTTGTTAAAATTTTGAAAAAAAAAAAAAACGTGGTGGTGTAACTATTCACCTTGATTACTGTCATTTTTGGTACTCTTGCCAGTAACTGTGAATATAGATAAATAAATAAGCATCAATTAATCTGGGATTTGATGGCCCTCTCATCAGTATTTCAGTCATTTTGAGCAGATGGGGAATGGATGCAGTAATGAGGAGTAAATGATCTAGAGGCTAGGATCAGATTAGTGCAGGGTGGACTAGATTCTGTAACCTTTGGATTATAGAGTCCAGAATATTGAACCAGTGGCCAGCACAGCTGGGCTAATCACCTTGGAAAGAGACTTAGAACACACAGCAAGATCAGAGACTGCTGTAATATTTAAGTAAGAGCCTTGTTTCAAAAGAAAAGTATGCTGTATGGGCATACTTCCATGTTTTTATGCCAATTTTTCAATGGGAGACAATTTGTGTGACTTCCTGTTTGATTCACTGGGCAAAGAAACCCTTTCTTTTGGGGTCAACTCTTAAAGGAAAGAATTTGCTCCTGGAGGAGCAAATTCTTTCCTTTAGGAGCAAATTCTTTCCTTTGAGAAGGAGGGCCAACTCTTAAAGGAAAGAATTTGCTCCTGGAGGCCTGGAGGAGCAAATTCTTTACTTTAAGAGTTGACCCTTTGAGAAGGGAGGCAAAAATGAAAGTGGTAAAGTTGCTTCCCGAGAATCTATGCCCATTCACCTTATGGTTTGGGGTGTTTAAATATTTGTTGTGGGCTGTGGTCAATATTACTGACCAACATAAAGTGAAGGTCATTAACATCCACTGAAGACTGCAAGAAATGTTAAACACGGAAACACAATTTCGTTTACTTTCAATGAAAGGATTACTATTTCCTTTTATTGGTCTTCCTCCTCTATATAGAGACAAAATTACAAAAATATGCACTTCCATTTCATTCATGTAAGTTTGACAAAGCTGCAGGATTTTATTTTGTGAAATTTACAAAGTGAACATCCATGTTCGTTGTTGTTATATTTCATGAAAAATGTGACTTGTAAGAGGAGCAAGGCACTGTCAGGGTATCAAACAAGGACTTGGCTCTGCAAACATACATTTCTTTCTTGCACACCGGATAGAAAATGCCGTTCTTTTCACCTGGGATAGAAAATCTTATCTTACTCTGGTGTTCTGACCCAGGACTGGAAAAAATCACGAGCTGTCAATGAATTGGTTTTATAGGAGCTCACGTACCTGCGTCGTCAAGTGACATTGGCATTTTAGATAATGACGTCACGAAGACGGTAAAAATGACGTCAGTTTATGCATGCCAGTCGTTGACGTAAAGAGCCGAATGGAGGTTTTTGAAAGCAGCGCCTTCTTTCAAGATCATTGAAACCTCTCAAGCACTAGAATTACGCATTTTAACAAGTTCTGAAGTTAAAACAAAACGTGGTATGCAAGAAAAAGTATCTGTCATGGGTGTGAGGTGTGGATAGAAAAAATCGTCACTCTGGATCGCTGTTCGGCATCACTCGGCAATGCCAAACAGTGACCCTCATGACAGATTTTTCTATCCACACCTCACACCCATGATAGATACTTATATTATGGACAAGTCCGGTTGAACTTGAGTTTGTAAGAATATTGTGCTTTAACACTTTTAAGTGCCAAAAAGGCAGACACAAAACTTGCAAAATTTCAAACAGTGTTTTATACCAGCTTTATCATTTGAGGCTGCAAGTGTAATTTTTTTTTTTGGCTTTAAGTGTAAATAGTCAATGTCAGTTGACATTTTTAGATGTGAAAATCTCAGTGACGGCCAAAGATGTCTGCTAGTCAAATGTGCCACCATAACAATGTATGATATACCAAGTGTGGAAAAGATTGGACAAACTCTGGGGTCATTGATGTTCTCAGAATCATTCTTAGACTCTGTACTAAGGGTCAAAGGTGAAGGTCAGTATTTTACCACTTTTGAGGTAAATGGGTACACTGTCAAGGGAGGCAACTATATCATTTTCATTTTGCTGTCCTTTTCAGTTGAGGTCTACTCTTAAAGGAAAGAATTTGCTCCTCTAGTAGCAAATTCTTTCATTTCAGAGTAGACCCCATTTCAGAAGAGGTTTGGCTTTCAGGGAAGCAAACAGGAAGTCATAAAAGTTGTTCCTCTTCGTAAAAATGGCAGAAAAAACATGAAGGTGTACCCATACACCTTAGCTGCTTTTTGTCAGGTGTTTAAAAGTCCCAAATTTTCAGTTTAAATTCTTGAACTGCTCAATCCCTTATAACTTTAAGTGATAATTTTGATCGATTAGTTGAACCTTTTCAAATAAAATTATCAAATAAAACATGGTTACGTTGTCATTCAACTTTAAATTGAAGTCAGAATGTCTTCCAATGGTGAAATACAGATCAAGTTTTCAGATCCAGATTATGCATTAAAATACAAACCATTGTTATGGATGAGGTCTGGTCTTCTTTACTCAATGAGATCATTTAGATGTACTGCTTTGAGAGGAATTACTGGGTAGGGGTCATGTGATAAGCTCTTCTTACTGAAAATTCTAGTTGTTTTGTAATTTTTCTTTTCCAGTAAATAAGAATTTTGTTAAATGCATTGTTTTAACCCTTAAAGCGCCAAAAATTAAAATTGTTGAATTGGCAAACAGTGTGTAGATCCAGATGAGGTGGCTCATAATGAGCCACCTCATCTGAATCTACACTGTTTGCCCTCTTGTGTTCGAATTCTCAATATGATATTGCTTGGATGAAACATTTTTTGGAATTTTGCAGACGTAAATTTTGTCGTCTGCTTTTTGGCGCATTAAGGGTTAAAAATGTTCAGTGTTTGTCTGTTTTCTTTTTAACACCACAGAATCCGGTGTTTATATCCATGGAAACTACTTGTTGCTTACTGACCATATTCCAAGACATCAGGCCTGGGCTGTAAGTATGCAATGAGTTGCAATATACAGTTATTGACAACTGAGGTACTGGATATGATCTGATGTCAGCCAGAAAATACCTATACGATAGCTGCGGTCAATATTGGTATTCTCTGGTTGACATCATATCATGTCTAATGACTCAATAGTCAACAGTTGTTTTATTATATATAATCCAATAAACTGTCCCATTGCCTATCTCAGCAGTAGAATTTAGGCGTTGTCCATTATGATACACCAAATCATACCTGGATGTTGTCACTCTTTGTTGCTAATTTGAATGACGGCAATAATGTTTTCAGAAAATTTGGTATCATGAAAGGTTGGTGTAAAACCTCACTGGTTCTCAGATCCACAGAATGATAAAATAACAGCACCATTTATTGCGAACTCAAGTCTGCAAAAATCCAGGAAATCTAATTGTAGAAAATAATGTCACATGAGAAAAATCCTAGGAAAGTAGACATTAAATATATAGTTAGAAAGATTGACTGCATAATTGTTAAACCACATACATGGACTCTCTGGCATACTCAAGACATTGCTGAGAGTGACGAGTCATGGAAGTTTTGGTGTAATTCTTGTCATAGATAGGGTGTTCGATGTGCAAAGTATGCTCACCTAAGGTATTCCCAGATTTATCAAGTGTGAGGCATCTTTGTTTGAAATTATAGTGCTTTTTGCCAGATACTTTTCATAATTTTTCAGTGGTCCAGTCAAGAGGAAAACAGGAAGTTGCTGGAGAGTAAACTTGAGGGAGACAGTCTAGGGTCTAACTTTGGCAAACTGCTATTGTCTGGTGACACAGTCAGTATTGGCTGTTCTTCAAGGTTGTCTTACCCACCAGATGAAGGTATTAATAGAAAAAAAAAAAAAAAAAAAAAATGTGGAACATGATATTAGGGTTCGTTCAAATAGAATTACTTTCTTTAGTTGAAAAGGTGGTAAACATTCTGAAGGGGTACATAAAATCACCAGGCCGGCCATAACAATTAACAAGAAATTGCAATCTGATACCTTTGAGTGAATGCCTAGCTTTCATGTCTACAGATGACAATGTTTTGAAAACAAAAAAGACAACATTTCAGCAGTTATTAAGGAGTTGGTTACATTGTAGCTTGGGCTGGGCTCATTGTAAATTTTGATTTTGTGCACTTAAAAATTAGGCCCAGCTGAACCAAAATCTGGAATGAACTGTGTGAAATTTGTTAGTATATAACACGTTGAGTGGAAGTATTTGACATTGTTGTAGCAGGTATGTGCAGCATAATACAAATATGACAAAAAACATGCGTTGAAAGAGATCTAATCTTATTCTAAACCTTTAAAATAAACTGGAAACATGGAAATAAAGTGATTCTTGCCAGTGTTTCAGTTCATGTATAAGATCATTTTATGGATCTATAAAATAATAAGCTGGAAGAAAAGAAAACATTGCAAAAGAACAGCTGAAACAGATATGTGAGTAGTCTGTTTATAGTACTACGCTTAGGGTCCATAGAAAGACTATGCATTATCAGTTAAAGTATTATACTGAGACTAAACTACAAAGGAACATAAGGCAAATGAGCCTTAAATGCTCATTTGCCTAATAATTCCTTCGTTCTCTTTAGAAGCCAATCATTATTGCACCATTATCCAAAATAACATAGTAATGAGACTCTACTGTAGGTGGAATTTTCCATGGTATAGGGTATTATGTTACAATACAATCCAGACAAGCGTGCCCATCCAAAGAATGTGAATGGATCTCCACTGGTGACAATATTCATTGCTGTATGAGTTTCTAGTGTCTGAGCCTTCTGCAAAATATCAATTTGTAGAAGGTTCGCATATTACAAATGCATACTGTAAATGCCATCACTGGATGCAAAAACTAACATGAAATGTCACTTTTCACAGCTAATGGGTTTGCCCATAGTCACGCTAAAAATGACAATGCTGCTTGAAAGTTTGATTCTGCTTTGGATTGGCTGTTTATTAGCCATGTAGAACTGTTACTCATCCCTTCTTCATTACGGTGAACAGATTCGCTCAAGGGAAGCAGCTCTATTTTTGTGCCCTTCTCAGTGGGGACCACCTGTTAAAGGAAAACATTTGCTTCTTTAGGAGCAAATTCAAGAGAATTTTCTCTTAGGAGCAAATTTTTCCCTTAAGAGAAAACCCATTTACAGAAATGCTAATACTTTATTCTGAAAAGTGTCTCCTATTAAAGCCTGGCAAAAACAAAGAAAACAAAAATGAAACGTGGAAGTAAAAATTAACATAAATTAAAGGAATGAAATATCATGACTTAAGTGATAGGAAACGTACCTTTTATGATCATGCAAATATATTGCAGTGAGTTTGTACGCGTATGAGAATGGACTGGTGCTATTAAATCCTCACTCTGGGGCCATTGTTCTCCATGGAAAACACATCAAATCTGTAACATTTTATGATGGGGTATGTATACTTGCTATTCTGTGATTTTTTCTTCTTCTTCATTCTGTAAGAGTCTAAAAATATTTGTGATCCATTTGTAAATTATTTTAGTGTCAATTAATACAAAGCTTTAGTGTTTGTACTGACATGCCTCTGCTTACATTCAGTTTTGACTAAGACTTTCCTTAAACACATGATGCCCCTGCTGAGGTGGTTATGGTAAGAGAATACAGCATGTTTTTATACAGAAATATGCAAACACGACCCCTTTTACCTACAAAATACTAAAATATAAATTGTCTGCCTTTTGTTATATCAGTCAACATTTTGGGATTTATGATAGAGCATTGCTGAAATGAGTAATTTTATTCCTTGTATGAGGGTCCTGCAAAAAAGCTCTGTCACTAATGAGATCTCGTAGCTTTCTATCAGGCATATTTAAAAACACATGGTTGCACTTAAATACTGCTTTCACTTGCTAACGATACCTGTTTATTTGGTGCAAACTGCTTTTAAAATGATCAAGGTATTTCATTTTGAATTATATGAAGTTTTATAAATATACTAACCAGTGTACATTTAACATTATCACATGGGCAAAATACCGTATAATGGAAAATTTTCACATCGCCAAATTTTCGCGGATTTGCCCCCAAAACATGAGGATTAATTTTCGCGGTTTTTAATTTTCGCGGATGTGAATATCCACAAAAATAAAAATTGTTTTTGTCCTGAAAAAATATTGGCTTGACTGAAAAATCAAGACGCACACGGAGAGAGAAACGTACAGAAACTGTAATCACTTTATACTGAACAGTTTAGACAGAATCGGCTCCTTTTTGGTTTGGGAGGATAGACACCCTTTTATTACAAAGAAAACGTAAGATAGGCATTTGTACAAATCAATGTTTAGTGCACAGAAACAGTCAACTAAAACATGCGAGCAATTGCTATAATGGCTATTGTTCAGGATAAAAGTAAACAGAGCTCACAATCAATTAAAAGTAATTCAATTGTACTTGCATAATCAGATATAATTGACCGTTAATCAAGCGAAAAAAGTGACAGCCTGTTAAAATTGTAATAACCTGCTAATTACCAGCTAATATTATTGCGCCGAAAATAATAGCTCTGTAGCTTTGGTTTTGCGGGGCGCTTTGATCTCCCAAACCATATGTTTAGGCGATACATATTTCTTATTACTATTACTTTTTACAAACCTGGAAAATATTTTGCGGAGTTTAATTTTCGCGGATCGCTACCGACCATGAAATTCCGCGAAAATTAGGCGACGCGAAAATTTCCCATTATACGGTAACCCAAAATTTATGGCTGTATAAAATGTTTTACTGTCCTTGGAATGAATAGAAAGCAGATATTTTCTGAACTGTGTGATATGTTTGGACCTCAGTCTATTTCCATGTGCACACTATTTAGGTAGGCAAAAGCTTCCAAAAATGAAACTATTCTGTTAAAGATGATGCCCCCCTTGAACCTCTATTACCATGGCAAATGTCACTGTTGTAAAGGTTGTGGTAGAGCAAGATGCCTGATTCTTGTAATAGATATAGCTGTCTGACAACATTTCCTATGTTGCCAGTTTTCTGCATGTGCTTCATTTCAGAGGATGCAAAATTATTTGGTAGAGCAAGAGATGGTTTGTTTATGCATCAGTTGTTTTCTTTTGAATATATCTGAAGCCTTTGTGCTTTTTAGGGTGCCTTTTTGAAGCAAAGGTGTGCCTATGTGACTCTCTGTGAGCTTCTCTGCATGAATGTCTGCATCAGCATGCATCCATGCCCATGTGGGCAAAAGTTTTAACTACTGCAGTTATATTGGGTTTAAGGTCAAGCACTCGTTGGTGCACTCCATTCCTTCCGATAGTTCATATATGTTTTGTTTTCTCATTGTGCTTCTGATTCTGCTGTTGTTTAGCAGATATATGTCAGCTCAAAGGCTTCAGTTTTTATGTTTGAATTTCAGCTTTCTGTTTGGTGTTTAGTTTTATTCTTTTAGGTTGACTATTCAATTGGAAAGATCCCTTTTCTGTCTTTTGTTCTGTTTTTACACGCTTATCCTAATTTAACACAATTTAAGTGATGCAGAGTGAATGGGAAGTGGCTGTTGCATATCAATAAATCTCTTGAACTGGAAGCTTGAAACTACTTGAAACTGTTTTCTTTTTGCCCGATAGCCAGCAAGTTTAACCCTTAGACTGCTGAAAAAATAATTCACCTGACCCTGAAATGGGGGTAGGGGTATCTCAGAGGCCATAACTTGCACACACTCTGGTCGATTTGCTTGAAAATTTCACTCAATATGGCCGATGTGTGAGCTGCCATTTTCCGGAAGTTACTAAGGTCACGTGACTTGCCATATTTGGGTGTCACATGATATCAGCGGGAACCGATGTAGACACTTAAAAAAAAAAAAAAAAATAGTACAAGATATTAGCGCCAATGATATGCTTTGTATGACAAAAGTAATTGCTTGTCTGAGGGCCGGAGTTATTGCTGAATATTTATCAAGAGAGAAAGTTTGGAAGGATGAAGTCTAGTTGTCAGAAAATCGGGATCAAGTAAGTAGGGGTAGCCACCAGAAAAGCTGATGTTGAAAATACCATAAATTTTTTACGTTTTCTCCGAGTTTTAAAGGTCAACAAATCAATTAGGTGGGTAAAACCTTGCTCTAGTAGAAAGCAGATTCCCTCCTGCATAGGACAATTGCAAATGATGGGGAGTACTTGATGTCTAGTGTGCCTGACATGCTCTCAAAGTGACCTACCCCTCGAGCACGACTATAGTCGCGCTTAGCAGTCTAAGGGTTAAGATATAGACAACCAAGGTAGAAATGTAAGGATTGAAATTTCTTTGGATTTTATCAGTGTGTAAATTTTAGTCTTTATCACTGTAATGTTTATGCAATCCAGACATTACAGGGATAAAGACCAACAATTTTGGCTTATAGGCCCAGACTGCCAAAATTTCAATATTTGACATTAGGGGTATGGGCATTTTCTCCAGAAATTCAAGTGCCCAGCCCTAAATTTAGGGCCATGGGGGATGTTTGTCTTTTTCCCTGCGTAACCATAAAGCCTTTGGAGCTTTATTCAGTCTGTGAATCCACTGGCATTTGCACATAGATAAAATGCACAAAAATAAGTTTTGTTACTATAATACTAATAGCTGTTACTATAATAGCACTTTGTTTCTTCAAGTTTATTTACATGGATAAGTAAGCTGATCTAAATCCTCACTGTTTTTACCATGTCATATTGTCCCTTATCTTGTTACACAACTTACTGTAATGTTTGTAAATTTTGGGACACATGAAAATAATTAATTTTCCATTTGAGACAAATGGAAAGTTAATCATTTTAAGGTGTCCCAGTACTTAAGTACATTACTTTATTTAAATTTTTCAGGACTCGTACAACACAGTAGCAGTATTAGTATTAGAGTACCAGCCAACATTAGTGCCTTATGTTCCTTTCCACCTCCAGACAGAAGAGTGTCAGCTCGTGTTGTTGTTTAGACCAAAATCAAAAGCTCATAAACACTTATACTCAGAGGTTAGAGACTTGTTCTGTGTAAAACGAGAGAATCACTTTTAAAATTTGTAAACATTGAAAGCTGTTTACTTTAGTTTTTCTGAGATAGAGAAGTTGTTGACTTTATATTATGCAGTTGTTGTCTTGTACCACTTTATTTCTTAAATCAGTTGTATGTATGTTGGAGTAATCAGGTGAGCAATATAATGAGGTGAGCCATATTTTTGTAATCAGAAACAGTCAAGTATGAAACGAATACCAGAGATTTAGCATTTAATCAGAAACTTGCTAAACAGCCCTTCAAATTGAGTGGATTTAGTTCTGATTACACATCCCATTTAAATCATTCTCTGTGGTTTAAAACAAAATTGCCGATAGACCATAAAGCCAAATAAATCTTGTTCAGAGATGAACTGAGATTTTAAAGCTACGTGAAATTGACCCTAATGTGAATAACTTGAATTACATAGATGCAATTGAAATTTATTTCTCTTCCTATGCATTTGTAATTTGAGTTATGACAAGTGATGGTTAGTTGGTTTAAAATCACAGTCAGCTCACGATATCACAAAGTCGAGGTTCATCTCAAACTACTGATATCTCATGGTAAATTTTCTGGTCCCTGAAACTTTACTTTGAGATACCAGTAGTTTGAGATAATTGAACTTGAAATGTAAAGAAAAATAGGAAATGTAGGCAAATTATATTCTTTGATATAAGATGGTACTTCGAAGTATCAGTGTTGGAGATAATGAGAGTCAACTGTAATGTCTGTTGATATCTGTGATGATATATTCACTTTTCTGTTTTATTCTTCAAAGGTTCTACACAACTGGAAAGAAGATTCAAACATGCCAAAGGTGCAGAATGTAGAAGAATTGCCTGCTGCCGCATCTAATTTGTAAGCTATTTTAACCATACCATATTTCTTCAGTTATAATGTGTTTTTTATCTCTTCCAAAACAAATCCAAAGATCTAGATCGGTCTTGAAAGATGGATCTAGATCTTTGAATTTGTTTTGGAAGAGAAAACACCATTTTATAGCCGAATTACACAAGACTGACTTTCATAATTTGCTATAATTTTGGAAGAAAAATACAGTACTAAATTTAAAATAGTATGACTGCCAGAATAATCAGATGTAATTGTTCAATTAGAAACATAACATCATTAGACAGGAATAAATATATACCGATATATGCTCAGATCACCTGTGCAAACTGAAGTCAATTCCTTTTGCAATAAATTTTTTTCAAGATCAATAGAATTGATGCAGTTATGTATTACTTTGATCAGTTGATCAGACTGTCCACTGGCTTACAGCTTTCAAAGGCTGTTTTTGTCACACGTGCTTTAGCAAGGTTTGATATAGTAATCTCATTTCCATCCATTAGTCAGTTGTCATTCCATTATTCAATCCATCTGTCCATTCAGCCACAATGGCGTCAACCCTAACATAAGTTTTGATACCTACAGTCATTAAGCCTGGCATAAAATTTGGTAGAATAGTTTCAGGGCTGTTGCACTTATTTCTAACCTTGACCTATATTTTTTTATGCTGTGCTGACTTCATAAAATTTTGCATCCAAATTATGTCTACCCTAGTTTCTCTTTAAGAACAATGCATTCAGTTATCAAACCTGATTTAAAGTTGCTTCTGATAATGGTCTTCTGGGATGTAGCTATTATATTTGCCCTTTATCTACATTCTCACTCTGTTGGCTCCATTTTTCACTAACAACACCACCTATAGACATCAAATATGGCATAAAATTTGTTCTTAAGACAGTACTTCTGGGCCCCAAGGTTATAAAACTTGAGTACATTCTTAAACTCAAAATAAAGCATACTGATTGGCTGCTTCCGAGCACAAGCTCAGAAGCAGCCAATCAGTGTGCTTTATTTTGAGTTTGAGATTATACTCAAGTTTTCCTGGATTATTACACAACATGACTATTGTACTTAATACCCTTGAAATGTTGTTTGATTGTAGGCACAGTCTCCTCCAGCACCACTTCAGCACAGAATCTTCGACCAAAATAAAGACTTCCTTACAGACAGCAACAGTCAACTTACCACACTTCTACAGGTAAAAACTTTGGCTTGAGAACCTAGGTGTGTGCAAAGTGAATGAGGAGCACAGTAGTGTAGTAGTTGCAGGTTTGATCCCCCACTCCTCTGATGTTTTGGATGAGACTTTAAACCAAGGTTTCATGTCTGTACAGCCAGTTTGTTGAACGGACATTAAACCAAAGTTCACTCACTCACTTAAGGTGAATGGTAACACTTTCAGAGGAAGCAACTCCGCTGTTTTCATTTTGGCCTACCTTTCCAATGATGGTCAACTCATAAAGGAAAGAATTTGCTCCTAAAGAAGCAATTTATTTAAAAGAGTAGACCACATTTGAGAAGGGCTACAGAAACAAGGAGTCATAGGTTGTATCCCTTGCCAAAAATGGTGGGGAAAATTCCGAAAAAACATGGAGGTATACCTTTATCCATAATTCTAACACAGTGTGCCTTTAGAAGCAAAGGAAAGTTTCCGTGTTTTATTCTGCAACAATTCACTGTTTCGGAGTGCGTGAGTCTTATTGCTTACGTCACTGCAATTACTGACGTAATTTTGTGACGTTTTGAGACGTTAGACGCTGCAACGTCTCTTTTTTATTAAAAAATCGCCCTAAAAACATACATTTACCTTAGATACAGTTAAGAATATTGGCGGGAGCATGAACGCACTGGCAGGAAGGTTGGGAGAGTTTGAATGAAAAGAATACTTTTTCAACCTTTTTGAGTGTTAGAATCGAAATAGTTCAGCTCTAGCGTTGAATTGTTGAGTAATAATCCACTGTTTGTCGGTCAGTTGTACGTAGATATATCACTCGCGCTCCGCGCTCGTGATATGATCTACTTTACAACTGACCTCCAAACAGTGAAATATTACTCAACAATTCACTGCTAGAGCTGATCTATTTCTTAAATAAAGGCTTTTCATTGTATTTCATGTGAGTTTCCATAATGATGGTAAACAAATAGAGTACACTCAGATCAGACTATACTTGGAGGGACTGCACTATTTGCCTTGATTTTATTTTTGCAGATGCCAGTGGGCTGCCGTGCTGGTAAGCTGAAATTTGTCTTGAACATGACACCATTAAGTCCATGTTTCATGTGGTTTTAACTTTGCAAATTCGTCTAATGTTTAAAATCGCAAAAAACAAACAAACAGAATTTGTAAGCATTTTGCTGGTACATTTAACTGGGAAAGCAGTGTTCCCATTTAACAGTTTGTACTGAACTTAGTTTCGTCAATTACTTTGGTTAATTGTTTGTTTTACTTCTATAGTTTCCTTGACCACTATACTGCTAGTAGCATAGGGTGGGACCCAGTTCGTGAGAGAGACCTCAACAGTATTTTAAATCAAACAACAGACTTCACAGATACAGAGTTACCAGAGATTGAGGTATATGGATTAATAATGTTTTTCTTTCTCTTAAATGAAAGATGATAATTTGAGCAGTGTCATGAAAAAAAATGCGTTTAACCTAATCACATAATCTTTTGAGTACGAGAAGTGTGTATATACATGTACTTTGATAGCTTGTTTTCATTGATATACAGAATTTACTAAATTAACAAATATATGCCTTTGATTAAATTAATTTTATTCATAGTAGAAGATATTAATGACTTAAATCATATTTTTAGATGAATTGACTGTTGATAATTGTGACATTATTCCTATTGCCAGATAATAGTGACAATCATCAGTGGAATACCAGGGTGCCATCAAGACAAACTTGTTGATGTTCTCTCAGATCTCTCAAAAGACCAGAATAGGTGAGTATCTCAAAAGATCAGAATAGGTAAGTAGGAGAAAGGCCATTGGTCATAGAAAGTAGGTCACGGTTAGAGAAGTCATCAGGCAACGTCATGGATGAGTGTTGTCCCTTTTCTGTCTCATGATTGCCTTTCCTCCAGAAGTGCTTTGGTATATCACGAGATAATAAACTGAGGACGCATTTTACATTATGAAATAGTTAATTGATAGCATCAAATTCACTGATATATTCCTGCTTAGAAATATCACTGTGCGTAGCACAAATGTATCATATGAAAAGCATTCATGCATAGTGTGAAAGCCAAAGAATCATGTAACTAGAAGAGGTGGCTTACAGCAGGTGCAGACAACAAAGACATAGATCAGCCTGCATATCCTTGCAGTTTTATTGGTCTTCCTCGGCCATGAAAACATATGAGCCCTGTCATGTGAAAAGTTTGCTTAACATATGTACAGTTAGCTGAGATTTTAACCAGTCTGTTTTGTGTCTGTGGATATCTCATATGGCTCTAATCAGACTGCCCTGAAGCACAGGGATCAATATTGAAATATTGGGAAAATGAAGAGTGACATATCTGTTCAGATGCTCTGAGACCCTTTCTTATGGTAAGCTCATATATAGATAGGTATAACTGTATTAATAAGACAGCTTCATTGCAGATATGTGGTATTAAAACCGCCACTAGATGGTAGTCAGATGTTTAACCCAGCAGACTTACAGACAAAACTTAAAGCAACACTGAATGTTCACAGACGAAGAAAACAGACACAGACAATGACCAAAAATACTAGAGTGATTTATGTTGTCCCAGGGTAGGTGGTCAAAAGTTGCAATTTGTAACATTTAGAACATTTTCATTGTTTTGTGTGTGTGTCTTAGTTCAAGGTAAAAGGGAAAGATCTATGTCACACTTTTACATATATGGGCACTTGCTGTTTCTTCATGCCAGTAACCTCTGATAGGTGATGGAAGCAGAGTATGACAAATGCATTTCATATGAACATGCACAGTATAAGAACACATTCATCCATTTTATGGTGTTACATGAGTGACCTGCTTTGTGATAAAGCCAATTGCAAAGCATACACAAACTAGTCACCCATATACATGCTCAGTCTAGTCAGGATATACCTAGTATGTTTTTAAGACATACAAAAGTTGAATTATCATTTGGACTGTCCTAATGATGAATCTGTTTGCCAGCTGGTGTTCAGAATTGTAAGGTGATTGGGAACATGTTCAGGGAAAGTCATTCTTGTGGAGAGGAATTTGCCTCCTGTTTCGTTAGGGGCTCCTTTTGGGAAAGAATATTCTCCCAGAAGGAGCAGTTTCTCTCCTTTAGGAGTAGCCCACATTTTATAAGGGCTTGTTGCTCTTTAAAGCAAACAGAAAGTCACAAAAGCTGTTTCCCTGTGTAAAAATGGCAGAAAAATAGAGAGGTGTAACAGTTCACCCCAGAAGAATACGCCATAAGATGGGTTTTGTCACTTAACTGGTCACATGGTGTCATTCTGTCATGTTTCAGGTATTCAGATATTGTCAGTGTGGTACAAGCGGTAGAATGTCATCCTGATCCTGATGTGAGGAAACATTGCTTTATTGGTACGTTTGTCATGGTCCTTTTTATACGCCCATTTTGAAAAAACGGACTTATTATGTCGTGGCGCTGTCCGTCCATCCGTCCGTATGTCCTTCCGTAAACATTCTTGCACGCTCCATAACTCAGTAACCATTTGGGATATCTTCATGAAATTTTATAGGCATATGTATAAGGTAGGGGGGATGTTTGGCGTGTAAGAATGGTTGCTCCCCCTTCTTTAGTTTTCAAGTTATGCCCCCTTTGATTGTTTTTTTACCCTGCAGGTCTTGTACGCGTCATAACTAGATAACTATTTGGGATATCTTCATAAAACTTCATAGCAATGTGTATGAAGTCCCAATGATGTGTCGCGCTTAACAATGGTTGCTCTCCCTTAAAGTTACATCCCTTTTACTAGTTCTATTAGACTATTTTTGTGTATACTTATCTTGTACATCCCTTAACTCGGTAACTGTTTGGAATATCATGATGAAACTTTAAAGCAATGTGCATGATAACAAGATGATGTGTCACATATAAGAATGGTTGCTCCCCCTTTCTTAATTTTGGAGTAACCTCCCTTTGAATAGTCGGCCCGTAAACATTCTTGTGCGCGCCATAACTCAGTAACCATTTGGGATATCTTCATGAAATTTTACAGGCATATGTATTAGGTAGGGGGAACATGTAGGAATGGTTGCTACCCGTTCCTTAGTTTTCAAGTTATGCCCCTTTGATTGTTTTTTACCCTGCAGGTCTTGTGCGCATCATAAGTAGATAACTGTTTGGGATATCTTCATAAAACTTCATGGCAATGTGTATGAAGTCCCAACAATGTGTCACATACAACAGTGGTTGCTCTCCCTTCGTTTCAGAGTTACATCTCTTTTACTAGTTCTTTTAGACTATTTTTGTGTATACTTATCTTGTGCATCCCTTAACTCGGTAACTGTTTGGAATATCATGATGAAACTTTAAAGCAATGTGCATGATAACAAGACAATGTGTCACATATAAGAATGGTTGCTCCCCCTTTCTTAATTTTGGAGTAACCTCCCTTTGAATAGTCGGCCCATAAACATTCTTGTGCGCTCCATAACTCAGTAACCATTTGGGATATCTTCATGAAATTTTACAGGCATATGTATTAGGTAGGGGGAATGTGTCGCATGTAGGAATGGTTGCTACCCGTAACTTAGTTTTCACTGTTTGGAATATCATGATGAAACTTTAAAGCAATGTGCATGATCATAAGATGATGTGTCACATATAAGAATGGTTGCCCCCCTTTTCTTAATTTTGGAGTAACCTCCCTTTGAATAGTATTTTTAGAATTTTCCATTCACTCCATATCTCATTTTAGAATGAAACTTTGTAGGAATGTGTATAATAATGGGTAAATGCATCCTGAGCAAGAACCACTTCTGGCTTACTCACTGAATTATCTGCCCTTGCATAAATTTCCTTAAGTTAACCGTTTAGAATATTCTAACACAACTTGATGGTGATGTGTATATTGTCAAGGGAATGTATTATAACCAAGAATGGTATAGCTAGTATATTTAGTTTATGAATTAACGCCCTTGTTTGACTTTGGCATTACTCAACTTAGGAGCCACTTCCCCTTGGAAGCTGATTTTTGGTATACTGATAGTATTTGATGCGTTAAATATTTAAATAATGTTGCCGTCGTTAATTATAGAGTGGTTTCCCCTGTTTGTCTGACGGTCTATCCTTTTGTAAACAGTCTTGTTCATTCTGTAACTCCTTTATGACATTAAAACAGGCATATTATGCGCCGCTTGCGAAGCCCTTGTTATGTTGAGCTAGAGAACTAAGTCTCATCAGGCACACGTCATCATATCATTGTACTGACGTTGATGGGATATAATGATGCTGCACCAGTGTCAGTATGATGTCATTTCAACATTGTGTGCCTGCTGGGCTGTAATGATCATAACGGTTGTAAAGGTGCAAACATTGTGGCGTATTTGATGATACCATGTTGGTAGTTCTCTGCTATTCTCCTATAGGAACACAGCTTGTAGGCCGTCATTTGAATTAGACTTATTCACAGCTTTTTAAGTTTGCAGATTGTTATGTTTTCCTTTTAGCCATGTTTGTGTGTGTTTAATTTTGCACATTTATGTTGACCATGAAAATCATGAGCACATTATAAAACCAACATTTGTAAAATAACAGTATGCAGACTGAAATGCATATGAGTCAAATCCAATGAATAAAGTCATTAGACAGTTATGACGATTCAAGCTCTTGGCTGTTGTAAAAGGGCATGTACAGCAATATCTCATGATCTTATCTATTTTCAGGTTCCATCACTGCATGTGTAGACCCTTTGAACTCTTTCATGGAACACAAGTAAGACTCAGTGACTTAGAACATGATCCATACCCATTTTGTTTTGCCCATTTTGTATTTACAGTAGAATATTGATCATGCATATTTGGACAAAAATACCTGAGCAAACAGGGTAGGCCCAGATCAGACGGCTCAAAGGAGCAGTCTGATCAAGATCTGCACTGTTGCCTAAAACGGACTAGCAGAAAGCAAGCCTTAGGTATTACTTGTGAAAGAACTGGCTCAAGTGAAAAGTACCAGCAATTACCGAAGCAAATAGAAACAAAATATATAAACACTGTGTCTACAGAGCATACTTTGTAAGAAACAGGAAATTATTTCGCGATTTTAATATTCGTTGTTTCTAAGTGACCGCGAAAAATGGAACACCTTGAAAATTATCTTGTATACGGTAAGTACTTTGTGACAGACAAGACACAGCATTCTTTGGAATTTCTGTACAAAACATTTTGCTGTGGAACAAACAGTGTATAAAGATCCTGAGATGGAAGAGTCCATATATCCAGATATTTCGGTAAATACGGAAAGAATATGTTTGATCAACCCTTGCCTGTTCCACAGTGAGGTTAAATTGTAGGGCATTATTACTTACTCTGAAAACAAGTTTTATTGTGATACTTCATCGGTGCTCGGACATTTCGGCCACGGACATTTCGGCCTAGGACATTTCGGCCTAGGACAGTTCGGCCACGGACATTTCGGCCACAGAAATTGTCAAGGGTGGACATTTCGGCCTTTATCCAAAAATAACTTTTTATGATTAAATAAGGAATCATATGAGTAACTTAAAGCTAAGTCTTAATGAATTCCAATGATTTGTTGTTGTTCTCTTGATGTTTTATGGACCTTCAGCATCTTTAAAGTTATTGTAAGCATCTAAAGGTGAATAGCACGGTGAACAACTATTTCAACTACTTGAACTAGGGCCTTATATGATATTTGCTTAAGAGTTTTGATAGGTTTATAGACCTTAAACACTTTGAACGTCATTTTGAGCATAATCTGGAGCATTTGCCATCCCCATCCACGGGCCAGTGTGGCCTTTATCATTCATGTGATGCCTATAATATCTTAATAAGCAAACATATGGCTGATGAATCTGTGGTGCACCCATTTTTCGGCTTTAAGAGATATGGTTTGAGTTATTTTGAGCCCAGTCACATATTTTGGTGTCATGTGTGCAGAAAACCATATCTGTCATGTGAAAGGTTTACAGTAGCATATTTTGTTGTCCCCATTTTTTTCAGATTTGGCCGAAATGTCCATGGCCGAAATGTCCATGGCCGAAATGTCCGTGGATGAAATGTACATGGCCGAACTGTCTTAGGCCGAAATGTCCGTGGCCGAAACGTCCATGGCCGAAATGTCCTACATTCACTTCATCTGTCTAGTTTCATAAATTTTACAGAACGTTTTTTTTTTTCACTTAAAAAACAACAACATGAATCCTGTTTTGATAAATCAAATATAACTTTAGGTGAATAGTTACACTTTCAGGGGAAGCAACTCTGCTATTTTTCTATTTATTTTGCATCCCTTCTCAATGTGAGTCAGATCTTAGAGGAAAAAATTTGCATCTCTTGATGGATGAAAGACTTGTGCTTTAACGTTCTTTCCAACAGTATTTCAGTCATTTCAGGTAGAGGGGAGGGTGATAATGAAAGGCTGTGTTCAATGGAACCATGTGTACGTTGGAAAAATATCCGCCTCCAGCGGGTCTTAAACCCTGCTCCCCTGGAGTAGATTCTATTTTGGAAGTGCTTTAGCATCCAGGGAAGCAAATTTGAAGCCACAAGAGTTGTTGCTCTTGTTAAAAATGGCAGAACAACATTGAGTGTACCCTTTCTTTTTTAGAAAAAAAGGTAAAGGTGACTCTGAAAGTTTCAGTTACAAAAGTGGTAAGCTTGCTAAAGAAAGTATTTGCTGCTATTCTTTTACAGATATACCTTCCCTTTACTGCCGAATCTGTGTGCTCAAGGCTGGGTTAACCAGATTGTCATGACATCATCTACTGACTTAAAGGTTAAGATTTTAATTATAAATTAAAACAGTTGAAAATAAAGAACGATCCAAATAGATCCATGAAAGTTATGTTCTTTTATGAAGCTGAGGAAGCTGAGTGTGGCAACCTGATAGCTCATTTGGTATCGAGATTTGTCTCAAAACTAGCTACATACCTCTGCCACTCAGGTTCAAGTTCGGCTGGATGCATTAGGCTGGCAAGTATGAATGGTCAGCTGTTCCCTTTGGAGTTGCAGTGATTTTACATAGTATTTTCTGACCTCTATACAGCTGAGATCTGCTTCTAGCTTCCTTCCACCTAATATCCTCAGTGTTTAAGGTGGATGAATGGATGCACTGTCAGTGAAAGCAACTATGCCATTTTTTTTTTTTTGCCTCCCTTCTCAGTAAGGGTCAGCACTTTGTGGAAAGAATTTGCTCCTCAGGGAAAATTTTTCTCCTATATGATAGTTCCCTTTTGGAAGTACTAAATGTACTAAAATTATAGATCTGAACTCATAAACCATAGAAACGTTGACAAATCTGTAACATTTAGATCCACAGACATGGACCCCCAAGAGGAAGTAAGGTCAGATGTCGTGAGCAGTAAGCATCACCTGCCTGTTATAATACACCTGTTATGTCTGTGTTGCTGATGGATTTGTCGGAGAAATGAAACTCTGGTAACTCAACAGTTTCATTGTCCAAGGAAGTAAACAGGAAGTCACTGAAGTTGTCTCCTTTTGTAAATATGGTAGAAAACCATGAAGGTGTAGGCATACATTTTAAAGTTCACAATATCTAGTTATTGCTTGGGCTAGCTGTGTGTGCCGGTTAGCAGATTGCATACATGTACAGACTGGGCGATGCAGACACATTTTGCATATGTCTTAAGAACACATTGACAGAAAATTATATAAATATTCAAAAAAAAAAAAAATTATAATAATAACAAATCCTAAAAAAATCATGATTCAAGTAGTACTGGCTAGTACTTCCATTATTAGTTATAAAGTAGAAAATCTGTGGTTCAAACTCTTCATGGCTGAATAATAGATTCCATTTCCTGTTCCATAGTTTAAATTATTACTGGTCAAAATCTAGAAATGCCATGCTCAAATTATTATTAGATCTAGTGGACACTGGAAATTTTAGGAATCAAGATTATATTGTATTCATGTTGTTGTTTTTCTTTTCCCCTCCCAGAATGAGCATCTAGATGAGCTACAGCACATGATAAGATCTGTGAACAGTGATGTTTCATTCTTGTTGGCTGAACAAGGACAAATAAAAAGGTAAGTTGGATGAAACACGAAAGGGATGGGTAATTATAAGCCATAACTTTGACAGTTATTCAACTTTCCCTGACATTTTACTGTATTGAAACAGACTTAGATCAGACTGCTTATTAAGAGCCTTCTGATGTTTCTAGGTCATTTCTGTCTGGTTGTTCACTGCAAGTACAATTCCAAGTGATGTAAATTGAAGTATGTTTATTTACATAAGCAGCAGAAATGAGCCATGACATGACAAACCCAACAAAGTGGTATTTACTTCACCTGATGACTCAGATCAGCCTGGGCATCCACCCAGTCTGTTCAGAGTCTTTGCTGTTCAGTTAAAGGGAAGCCCAGACTGATGATCTGAGTCTTGGCTGGGTGCACTGCTAACTTTTTTGGTTTTGGTTGTTTGCGACTAATATGTAGAGAATGCCTTAAGGTGAAGGATATGCCTCCATGGTTTTTTGATATCATTTCAAAGGGAAACAACTTTTGGAATTTTGTTTTGGCTTCTATGGTGTAAAATATCTTTTCATGTGACATCAATCGATTCAACATATTTCAGGAGCATGGACATTGACGCTGTATTATCAGAGAACAGTTACAGTCAGAGAGAGAAAGTCCGAGCAAGACATCTCATATGTCCTGGCTGGTAAGTGGGCATCATTTGAGCCGTGACACGAGAAAACCATCAATGTGGTTGTCTGCCCAGTGCAGACTTAGATCAGCCTGGGCATCTGCCCAGTCTGATCAGACTCTTCACTACACTTTTAAAAGGTAGCTAAGGGTCTAAGGTACCTCCATGCGGACAGTGAAGACTCTGATCAGGCTGGGCGGATGCCCAGGCTGATCTGAGTCTGCACTGGGCACACAACCACTCAATTTTGTTCTTAGATGTTGTGATCTAGGCACACCCACTTGAAGTAATACAGAAGGTCAGATCAAGTTCCTCATGTATTGCACAAAAGTCGCAGCTTTTCCAAACAAGACAGAATCGAGCACTACTTTTTCTCATCCTTTCAGTATGTTAGCATTTATATTATATACTGGCGAAATCTTAGTTTTCTTTATATTATTTTATTTAACTTTAACTCTTCAGGAGATGATTGTATAGCAGGAGATGATTGTATAAGTTTTGATGCTTGTTATCAAATCCTGTTCACCATTTTGTACTCTGTAAATGCTATGCATGTAATTTACGTGAAATAAATATTGTTTAAACCAACTTTAACTCTTTCCAAACTCTTTTATCTACTATATGTTTTAATTGTTTCATTGTTTTCGCTGAAACGAAATGGATGCCCTGTGAAAAACTGCAGGGCTTTCAGGAAGCATTTAAAGTTCCTGCAGTAATAATGTGTACGTATCTAATGTTGCAGCTCAGTTTGTCTTTTGTAGGTCAACAAAACCTTACAAACCAATCAAGTCTGCAATAGAAATGAAACAACTGAAGTTCTCGCTACCGCTTGACAAAAATAAATTACTTCATAACCTGAAAGGTAATATGGAAATATACAGTATAGATTTGAAATTCAGTAGAAGATTCATGTATTCTGTGATGTTTACATTTTGAAGGAATTATTCTCTCACTGTCAATATGAAACATTCTGGTTTTTGCTCAGGAGAATTTTGGTGTCATGAAATCAGAACTCTGTCTTAAAGTGCATGGGATACCTCCATGTTTTTTTCCGCCATTTTTTCAAATGGAGACAACTTTTATGACTTCATGTTCCCTATCCTGGCGTACCCCTTCCAGAATAAAGTCTACTCTTAATGGAAAGAATTTGCTTCCAGAAGAGCAAAATTCTTTCTTATATGAGTTGACCCCCTTTTGAGAAGGTCTGCAAAAATGGAGATGGTATACTTATTTCTCCTGTCGAAAGTGTACTCATTCATCTTCAAGCTAGCACTTATGGCAATACAGTATTGTCTTTTCTTTTCCGTGAAGGTCACTAAACTTTATCACTTGTGAAGGATGAATATTAAGACAGTAACACATTTTGTTTTAGCCATATGGAGTATTTTCCCTAATATACTCAACCGAATTAAAAACGCAACATTTAATTTATCCAATATTTCATAGCTCATGTCATATGCAGATTATTTTTCAGTTTAATTTCTAAAGTCAACAGGGATTAACTTTAACTATCCCAGGAATTCAGTTCTGTTGATGAAATGGAGCACTAACTGGAGCTACCCAATTTTCAAAAGTCTCAAAAAGATGTTGAACTATCCCTAGACATGATGTATGCGTTGCATCGAGCGCTGGGTCTAAGATAACCTATGGTGTTCCAGATGTGTCCAACTCTTTCTACAAGTCTAAAAATCATTGATGGATGGTAATAGAAATGTTTGGCTTCCAACCACAGGCTTACATAAGCCTGCAACATTCAAAGCACCTTTGGCAGACATATCCCTAATTGAGACTTTTGAAAATCGGGTAGCTATCGGTAATGCTCTCTCAAGCGTGAACCATTTCATCAACAGGACTGAATTCCTGGGATAGTTAAAGTTAATCCCTGTTGAGTTAAGAAATTAACCTGAAAATGATCTGCATATGACATGAGCTATGGAATATTGGAAAAATTAGGTGTTGCGTTTTTAATTCTTTTGAGTATATTTGGACAGAATTACTATGCAAAAGAGAGGCGCGGTAGCCGAGTGGTTAGAGTGGCTCGGTTATTGTGCAGAAAGTCGCCGGAAGGTCGTGAGTTCGCGGCTCACTGTCGCCATCCGACGACTGGAAAACTCTCTCTGTCAACCCAGCAGTAAATGGGTACCTTTTTCGAATTAGGGAAGGATAAGGCAGCGAAAGGAGAGGGATGGGCTCCGCCTTTCATCAGCTGTGCCCAAGATACAGTGGGTCTCTAACCCCCCACTGCCCCTACGGCTATTAAGCTATGGGAAACCTTTACCTTTTTACTCTGCAAACTCATAATGGTCTGCAGTGTTTGCCAGTAGTTTGATATAATCCCCAACAGAATGAAACACACAAAAAAATATATAAGACCAAAAACTCTGTTATAGATGAGGTAAGCAAATTTAAGGTGTATAGTTTAGTTTAGTTTAAACATATTTTATTGCTCAAATAGTAGCAATGGGGTCGGGCTACAAGTTCTCACAGCATTAGTTACAGCCCTCCCCCTACAATATTCAATACAACAGCAACATGGCTAACAACTAACAATTCAGTCACCGTCATAATTCCAAACATTGAGACACTTTATGCTCACAATATATCCGGTTTAATGTACATTATGCGGAAAACAGTGAGGACTCAGATCAGACCGCTCCATTGGCAGCTGTCTGATCCAAGCCCACACCATCCCGTACAACTGGCACTTTGTCTCAATATTTAGGACCATGACGGTAACTGCACATAAACAAGATAAAAAAATAAATAACAGAAAAAAGGAAAGACAGAAGAGGAAAGAAAAAATCAAGAAGACCAATAACTCGAGAACCACAGTGTCAGCCATTAGCCCCAGTAAACCAGAAAATGTATAGGAAGAAAAACAGACTTGATTAAATCTTCCACCCTATGGACATATCTCCATGTTTTTCTTGCAATTTTCTTAAAAGGGGACAACTTTTGTGACCTTGTTTGCTTCCCTTGACAATAAAATCCTTTCAAAATCAGATCTACTCCTAAAGGAAAGAATTTAGCAAATTCCTTCTTTTAAGAATTTATCCCAATTTAGAGAGGAGACAAAGTTGCTTCCCCTGAAAGTGTACCCTTCACCCGGATAGTAATTATACAGTCAAACTTCGATGGCTCGAACTTGCTGGGACCACCCAAAAAAGTTCAAGCGATCGGTAGTTCGAGCCATTGAAGACCAACTCACAAGGTCCAGCCGTATGTATTGTGCTTTTCTATCATAGCAAGGGTAACTTCCTGTTTATTGATCAGTCATCATTCAAGCCACTTGGTGCCAGCAGAAATCTCAAATCTGGGTATCCCCCCAGCTGCGGGGTCCTTCACCAGATTGTTTGGAAGCTGACGCACTCTCTGACATAACTGCAGGAGTGATTGATGGGCCCAAATTTTGTTATGTGTTTAAAGGCAAAGATGTAAATTTTGGCATGTTTTACTCAATTTCGGTGTGAAATTTTAATTGAAGAAAAATATTTTACCATCTTTAATTCATTAGCCCAGGGTGATAATACAATTTTAAATAGATAAGACCAAGCTATACAATCAGCTTAAATTGACAACCACTCAGGTTTAATCGATTGACCAGTTGCTCAAAGGGCGGCTTTGATTGAGCCCCCACCAATTAAGTATATCTGTGGTTTCGGCAAACACTTTGTCAATATCAAAGCGTCTTATGACAATGATCAAACGTCTGAGTGAACGTTATTGAAATGGAAATTTTTTACAAGGTAATTAGTGCGAGCCATTGTAGGGTTTTTACAAAGATAATATACCCTAGGGACCAGGTTTGGGGCTCGACCGTTCGAGCCAAAGGTCGCAGGTTAAGTTAACATGAATGGGAGATGGGAGTTTTGCCGGGACTGGAAAGTCAGTTCAAGCCAGTGAAGTTCGGCTGTAAAGTGAACTGCCTTAAAAAGGTGAAAGAACTTGCAAGTTGTATTCATTCAACAGTTCTAAAATTTCGAGGTACCACTGAATTCTGAGCCCAACAATAGTGTTCTGACAAAGCAATACTTAATATTGCCAGCTGTAAACCAATATTTCAAACTGCTTCTGTATATTTCCAGGTTTGAAGAGCTCCCTTGTGCCATATCCTTTCAGTGGTAATATTTACAATATCCAGGGAAAAGTGAGTTTTGTCGGTAAGTTCTGTTTTATACCACTTTCAGCCGTTTTCAGTCTAGATCCATTTTCCAGTGTAAACTTTTTGATTCCATATGCCTCTGTCTTATAACCAAATAGATACGGTTAAGCAAGGTCATCCAGTTTTGATGGTAAAAATCTGGAGTAAATTTACAATCATAATCATCCAATTTCAATTACACTTTCGCCAGTTTCTTCCAGTCTCTATCCCAAAATACTTTATTTGCCTTGCAACTTTCGTAATTTTACGTTTGCTTCCCTGGATTCTTAAATGGGGTCTACTCTTAAGATAAGAATTTGCTCCTGAACAAATTCAATTTGCTCCTGAACAAATTCTTTCCTTTAGGGCTGGAGACTGGACCCCTATTGAGAAGGGAGGCAAAAATGAGAATGGTAAAGTCTGAAAGTGTACCCAGTCACCTTAAGAATTATCTTAAGCTCTTCAAAAAACATATTGTTTAACGAGCCCATCTTTCCTCACCGCAGTGGTGGTGAGGAGTCTAGTGTTTGCTTTTGACCTTTGACTCTTCATGCGGCTTTCCTTGGCAATTTGTCAAGGATGATCTCCCTTAAAATTTATCAGATCCACTAGTACCAGAAAAGGATCGGTATGGACGTAGTCTTGTAGAGTCACTAAGTGCTGAAACATTTCTAAACAAAGCCCAGCAGGCACACAAGGTTGAATCAACATTGAATCAACATTGATTAGACATCATTATTTTGAATCAACATTGATTTAAAGTTGTGTGCTGAGAGGTCAAATTCTATTTGGTGACCACTCCTGCCAGCTGATTGAAGACATCCTGTCTAAGCGCCAATACAACTCCAAAAGCCATTACGATCCAGAAAATGCATGAAATGCTGTATGAATTGATATGGTCCTCAGCAAAACTTGTTGCCAACGGTGAGGCAGGCTTTTAGAAAAAGCTTATACTTGTTGTAACTTACAGGTGAAACAGATCTCAAGGAGTTACACTACACAACCATGAACTCATCTCTCACCATACAACCATATACAGAGGTGGTGAAAGATCGTAACTCTGCAGCGGGGAACTTTGTCACTTTCACCGGTGTTCACTTAGAGGAGGCTAAATTGAAGGACTGGCTCAGGGGCTGTGCTCCACAGGTAGGATAGTGAAAACCACAACATGCAGGAGGATGCTTAGAGCTCTTTCTGTTTACTACACCCTGTTTGTATCCTGACAAGGGAATCTACTTGTAAAAAGCAAAGGCTATGGCTAGACTGTACAAAGTCACAGAGTTTTGATTCTTTGGCGTGAGCAGATTATAATAAGCAACCTTTTTGCATGATGCAGCTCAATAAGCTGACACAAAATTAGCAAAATCATGGCAGTTTCTTGCTGGAGGTTGGTTCACAGTGGGATAACAAAGAAACTCCATGCTTTGATGTCAGCTATACTTAGAATACATTTTTCCCAAATTTATGCTTGTAAACCAGCAGTATGCCTAGGGCATATCATGTCTTGTGAAATAAGTCTTTTGAAAGAAAGACTTGAGAGTTTCCCCATTTGTTTTTTTCAGTAGATTTTTAGCCTGTATTAGATGTAGATTTATTTCTTTGTTAGAAACCAGAAAAGAGGAAGCTGGTGACCAGAAGGGATGTGACAAGAGAGGAAATCAAGAAACTTCATGTAAGCAAAGATCTCTTCTTCTAATCTCTGAAAACATTAGATGCCATTAAAATTCATTTCTCCTAACAAGTTGGGGCAACAGGGATATAAATAAGAGAATTGTTCATATTTCTGCATGAAAACACATGACCCCATATTAGAACCTCTCACGGAAATGGTTATAATGAGGGGTCAAGGCATATGTTTTCCATTTGATAGGGGTTGGATCATGTTTTTTCGTGAAGAATTAGATTACAAGAGAGGCGCCGTGGTCGAGTGGTTACAGACGCTCGGTTTTTGTGCAGAAAGTTGCCGTAAGGTCGTTAGATCACACCCGGGTTCGTCATCCGACTACTGGAAAACTCTCTCTGTCAACCCAGCAGTAAATGGGTACCTGCTTCGAATCAGGCAAGGATAAGGCAGTGAAAGGAGAGGGATGGGCTCCGCCTTTCATCTGCTGTGCCCAAGATGCAGTGGGCTTCTAACCTGCACTGCCCCTACGGCTCTCAGGCTATAGGAAACATTTACCTTTAGGAATAAATAGGTGTTGATACATGTTTCTCTGTTTTGTGGACGATGTTTCACTGTTGCATGCTTGATGGATATTGCTGTCTAATTTAGACTGAGGTTAAGGTAATGTATACACTTTTTGAGGAAACAACTTTTCAATTTCTTTTTACTACCTTCTTATTAGGGGTCAGCTATTAAACAAAACTTTTTTTTACCTATGAGTGAATTCTTTCCTTGAAATTCAAGGGTAGACACCTCTTTGAAAGGGCTTTGTTGGCTAAGGAAGCAAACAGGAAGTCACAGTAGTTTTCCTTCAAACAAGTGGCAGAAAACATGGAGGTGGACTGATACACCTTTATATATTAATGAGATTTTTTCTCTGCGAGCAAATAGATTTGCAAATATTTGCTTGTGAATTGTGATTAACAGTATTGTTGATACGATTTCAGAAAGAGCATCATCTTGATCCTCTCCCCGCTGGCTGGTTCTACAACGGCACCCAGTTCGTTAGTTTTGATGGATCTAAACAGGACCAACATCCCAGTATCCTTTATCATAGTTTATAGCCTTTACCGGTAATACTTTTTAAGCTTTTTTTCAGGTTTTACTAAAAGTAATGATATAAGACTCTGAACTGGAAAAAGTACAAAATACTACTATACCGTAATGACTATAAATATTTGAACAGACAGGTCTGATTTTCTAGAGAAATGATACAATGCCTTTGTTAACTGAGAGTGTTTTAGATACAGAGGTATTACCGTAATGACCCTAAATATTCGTACAGACATGTCTTAACAAAAATTGTAGACCCAGATCAAAAATTGTAGACCCAGATCAAACTGCTCCTGAAGGCAGTGTCTATTCTAGAGAGGGGGATGGGGGATTCACCCACATTTCTGACAATTCCCCCCTTATTCTTAGCAGAAGCGGGGAATTATTTTCTTTATTTCAGTCATAAGAATAGATTTAAATGATATCTAAAAGCATTGTGTGTACTCACTGATACTAAATTATAGCTAAAATACTAGGTACAATTGTTTTTGTGTAGTTTAAGCCAAATTTAAGAGTCACAAGTGTGAGTGATACATTTTCTCTGTCGAAAATCGCCCCTATTTTTTCAATCCTAGAATAGACACTGTGAAGGAGCAGTTTGATCAGGGTCTACAATGTTTGCCATTCACTAAGCATCATTTGGATGCATTAACCTGTGTAAAATCCACTTTCTAAGAATTTTCAAACAATACTTGGCCGACTTCCAGGTGTCCGAAATTTTAGGGTCATTACAGTAATTGAGTTAACAGTTAAAATGCCAAAAATGAAAATACATGTAGTTGAATTTGCTTACAGTGCAGAGCCAGATGAGGAGACTCATCAGCTGCTTCATCTGGATCTACAATGTTTTACCTCTACTCTTTGAATTCTTCGTATAGGTTAGAGGCTATGAAGAGAAATCTTCGCAATTAAGAACCTGAAGCGAGCGTAGCGAGAACCTGAAGCGAGCGTAGCGAGCGGAAGGTTCTTAATTGCGAAGATTTCTCTTCATAGCCTCTAACCGGCTTAGTGTTTGCCCCAGATAATCAACTGATCTTGGTCTGCCCTGTTTTCCAACATCTTTCAGATAATCTTTTTTGAGAGCTATTTTGTGTTTAAAAACTAAAAATAAAGAAAAAAATAATGATAAATATAAAAAATCCCAAAATGACCACTCTCCAATGTACTTTGATTATAGTAATGATGCAACCTCAAAATTAACATGATGCAATATCATGGCAGTCCCAAAATAGCTTGGAGAGGAGGGGCTTAATTAGAATAGTGCTTTTAAAGTTTTTGTCATGCTGTCAGTTAGCTTGGAGAGGAGGAGCATAATTAGAATACTGCTTCTAGAGTGAGTGTCACTGCTTCTAGAGTGAGTGTCATGCTGTCATTTATGATTTGTGTTCAGATGACTTTGCAAATCCCTTTTCATTCAGTTTTTGGAGCTCAAACATGGCTGGTCACTTTGATTTTCCTTTGTTGAATGAGGATTATTTTCTTCTCTTTACACAAATCATAGTTATTTGATTTGTGTTACGAGATGCATCTTATTACAGAGGAACATGTAAGAGGAGTATTTTGTGATAATTTGGAATTATTTTTATTTCTCCATGAAAAACGTATGTTGTGGATATTCATTAGAACTGCCTTTTCGAGGCAATTCTAACAAATATCTACAACATGCTTTAAAACAATGCTGTGGGTACCTATAGAACTGCCTCGTCTAGGCGATTCTAATAAGAATCCACATGTTTTTACAGTATTATGTGTTTATTTTAAAAATGTTATGGATTGCCATAGAACCGCCTCGTCAAGGTGGTTTTTAGGAGTAACCATAAAATACATTTTTATGGAGAATACTGCTAAATACTCCCTTAATCTGTCCCTCTGTAATGAGAAAAAACACCGCGTCATTCGAGAAATCTACATTGACTTCTAAATCAGTTTGACCGGTCATGTTGAAGCTATTTTTAGACGTGACAAGCCACAGAAGGCTGTACATTTCTGATCACTTGAGTTTTCAAGTCTTCAGTAGATTTATTGGTGAAGACTCTCTTCATGGATAAGTGATGAGTCTACACCAATAAATCTATTGAAAATTTGAAAATTCGAGTGATCTGATTGGTTTATTATCTGGGGCAAACACTAAGAACTGACTGGTGTTGATGACTTCTTCGAATAAATTACTGAGAAATGATCGACACAAGAATCATAGCCACCCATAATTAAAAACAAACTTATTGGACAATGAAATTGTCATATGACAACAAATCGACTTCAGTGACTTCAAACAAATCTTCAGCCAAAGTTTACACAAATACCATGGATCTTAAGTTTAGTCAGCAGATCTCGGTATATACCGATATACCTTATATACCTTAACTCTGGCTAGATCTGGAGGAATTTATCGTGGAATACATTGAAAAGAAGAATGTGATAATCCGAGCCTTTAACCAGAAGATTGATGACATGACAAACTCCTTCAAAGACCTCTTTGCCTGAACTAGTCCTTTATGTGAAACTCTCAGGGTACTCAATTTGTATGGGTACACTTTCAGGGGAAGCAACTCTGCACTTCTTATTTTTGCCTCTGTTCTCAGTTGGGTCAACTCTTAGAAGTAAGAGTTTGGTCTTGTTGGAGAAAATTCTATCCATTAAGAGTAGAACCTATTTTGTAACCCATAAAAGCAAACAAGAATTCACAAAAGTTGTTGGCCTTTGAAAAAAGGGTGAAAAAAAAAAACAAAAAAAAAAAAACAGGGCAGATACCCATACACCTTAGAATAAGGAGCTGCATGCAAAGCTCAGTGACCTATCTAAGTCCAGGGTTCGAGGTTATAAAACTTGAGATTAATCTCAAACTCAAAATAAAGCACACTGATTGGCTGCTTTCGAGCACATGCTCGGAAGCAGCCAATCAGTGTGCTTTATTTTGAGTTTGAGAATGTACTCAAGTTTTATAACCTCTGGGCCTGGAGTGCCCCATATCTGTCAAAATATTGGGGGTAGGATGTTTTACAGAAGAGTATTTCTTAAATTTTGGCTGAAAAACAGCACAGTCTTAATTGAACAACTGAATTTCCAAAATATATCATGGTAAAGTTCAGTTTCAAACCTTTCTGAGATACTTGTAAATTCTTTTAGAACAGGTTGTAAACCCTTGGATTTAGTTGATAGTTGAGATTATGTTAATGTGTTGCCTTGCTTGAAATGTTGACATGTTGGTTTGATTAAAATGATGCAATGTTATATAAGTTTGAGAAATTAGTAGGCAGGCAATTCATGACAAAAAGTTTAAATATTTACAAAAATTTAAAAAGGTGTGACAGTGGTATTTCTAAAGTTGTAGTATGTTTAATGGTATAATTAAAATATCTGAATCATCTTGTCTGCATAATAAGTGTGAAATTGATCTCAGTTTTATTTTAGGTTTAAATGTGTAATTGCGTCAGAATATGATTAGGTATTTTGTACTGTCAGAATCCATGTCAGCGTTTGCAGTATTTTGAGGTTCCTCAGAAGCATCAGCTTAATAGTGTTTATAATAATTGAGCTGGGACACGACAAATCCAACATATTGGTATGTGCCCCCGAAGTCAAAGACTCAGATCAGCCTGGGTATCAGCCTGGTCTAATCAGTCTTCGCTGTCCGCATAGAGGTAGCTTAGACCCTTAACTACGCTTATGCGCACAGCAAAGACTCTGATCAGACATGGCAGATGCCCAGGCTGATCTGAGTCTTTGCTGTGCGCACATGCCGCTTTGTTGGTTTTGTCATGTCACGGATTTTATCAGTTTTGATTCTTTTCTGACACCCTTTATCAGTGCCAACTAAGCAAGAATGTTTCACAGGGATGGATGGATGACTTGCAGTTCTACAACCTTTTTAACAGTATTTTAGTCATATCAGGACAATGGGAGGGTGATAATGAAAGGATGTGTGCAATGAAACCCTGTTTATGGTTGAAAAGATTCTAATCAGGACCACTGGACCAGCAAGCTTTATGTACTGAGCTACCAGGCTCCTCTGTTTCACAGGGATTTCAAGCTACATGAAGCTTTTATCATTACCAGCTTTGTTGCAAACATGAACATCACAGCTTTAATTATGCCTGGCTTTGCAAGCAGAGACACAAAACAACCACTTGTTTTAAAAATTAAGGTGTCTGGAGACACTTGTATTGTTTTGTCACCATTTTTACCAGTGGCACAACCTTTAAGGAATATTTTCTTTTCTTTGGCTACTTTTCGTTAAACAATCTTGCTCTCTCTATGGAGAAAATCCTTTTCTTCAAAAAGAGTGGCAACCCTTAAACGAAAGAACTTGCTCTCTCTCTCTAGAGAGGGACAGTTCTTTCCTTTAACACTTTAAGCACCAGTGACGAAAATTGCATAATTTGCAAACAGCGTAGATCTTGATGAGGCGGCTCATAATGAGCGGCCTCATGTAGATCTACACTGTTTGCCCTCTATAAATTCTCAATATGAAATGTCTTGGACAAGACATTTTTTTAATTTTTGCAGACATAAATTTTGTCGTCTGCTTTTTTGGTGCTTAAAGAGTTAAGAGTAGCCACTATTAGAAGGGAGGCAAATACTGCAGTGCCAGAGTGATCTCCCTTGGACATGTGTCCATCTTGAAACTGCATTTTAAGCGCTTCTCAGGACAGATTGGTGCTTTGCTAAACTTCATTACATTTCCCGCTAAACATGATCATTATTGTAGCGCAAACTAATTGATCCTGGCCCAGTTGTTCAAAGCATTGTTAGCTTAATGAAGTTGTTAGTGAAGATTAAGTATTATATGATACATTAAATGAAGTATGCTAATATTTGTCACCCGACGTAGGGGGAGGGGGACTATAGAAATGACCCTTGTCCGTCTGTGTGTCAGTCCATCCGTCCTTCCGAAATCTTATCCCCGCAACTCCTCCTACGTCTTTCATCGGATTGATTTGAAATTTTACAGATTGTATTCTTATTGTCACCCGACGTAGGCGGAGGGGGGACTATAGAAATGACCCTCGTCCGTCCGTGTGTGTGTCAGTCCTTCCATCCGTCCTTCCATCCGTCCGTCCGTCCGAAATCTTGTCCCCGCAACTCCTCCTACGTCTTTCATCGTATTGATTTGAAATTTTACATATTGTATTCTTATGATTTGAAGATGTGCATGTGGTTTTTGATTTTTGTTTCGGCCCTTTTTGATGGAGTTACAGCCCTTGCTGTCTCAGACCTTCCGAAATCTTGTCCCCCAACTCCTCCTACATCTTTCATCGGATTGATTTGAAATTTTACAGATTGTATTCTTATGATATGAAGATGTGCATGTGTTTTTTATTTTGGTTTCGGCCATTTTTTATGGAGTTTCAGCCCTTGCTGACTCATTCCTTGTCCCCGCAACTCCTGCCACATCCTGTATCAGATTGACTTGAAATTGTTCAGAATGTTTCATCATGATCTGAAGATGTGCATGTGATTTTGGAATTTCAATTGTCCTATTTTGAGCTCACCTGAGCCGAAGGCTCAGAGGTGAGCTTATAGGATGGGAGTCCAGCCTTCGTCCGTGCGTGGGTGGGTGCGTGGGTGCGTCAACAATTTCAAACATAAATATCTCAGAGACCAGTGGGTCGATTGCAATCAAATTTTATCTGAAGCATCATTTGGGTGGGGGAAAGGCTGCATTAGGTTTTGGTGCCGATCAGCTCAGAACTCTGGTTTCCATGGCAACAGATAGCCCCCATAGGGTTATAATGGGGAAAATGGCGTCATCACGTTTTCTCGACTGTTTTTTATTAGATCCTTATCATACTTGCAGGTAATGATGACATACACAAGAGCTTGGATGAGTTCGAAATTTGGCCAGATTCGAGCACAGACTACGGAGTTAGCTGCCCTTGAGTGTTTGAAAAAAATCCCATAGGGTTGTAATGGGGAAAATGGCGTCATCACGTTTTCTCAACTGTTTTTGCTTAGATCCTTATCATACTTGCAGGTAATGATGACATACAAGAGAGCTTGGATGAGTTCGAAATTTGGCCGGATTCGAGCACAGACTACGGAGTTAGCTGCCCTTGAGCGTTTGAAAAAATCCCATAGTGTTATAATGGAGAAAACGTCATCACATATTTTTTAGAAAAACTTTGTCATTGCTCTATTGCCTACATTTCTCAACGGATTTTAAAATAACATCACACAAACGTAGGGCATGACAATATCTCCAGCAAGTTCGACTTTCAGGATGCTGTGCCCAAGGTCAAGGTCACTGTGGCTATTTTTAGAAAAACTTTGTCAGCGCTCTAGCACCTACATTTCTCAATGGATTTTAAAATAACTTCACACAAATGTAGGGCATGACAATATCTCGAGTAAGTTCGACTTTCAGGGTGCTGTGCCCAAGGTCAAGGTCACTGTGGCTATTTTTAGAAAAACTATGTCATCACCCTAGCACCTTCATTTCTCCATGGATTTTGAAATAACTTGACACAAATGTAGGGTATGACAATATCTCAAGCAAGTTCGACTTCCAGGGTGCTATGCCCAAGGTCAAGGTCACTGTGGCTATTTTTAGAAAAACTTTGTCAGCGCTCTAGCACCTACATTTCTCAATGGATTTTAAAATAAATTCACACAAATGTAGGGCATGACAATATCTCGAGCAAGTTCGACTTTCAGGGTGCTGTGCCCAAGGTCAAGGTCACTGTGGCTATTTTTAGTAAAACTTTGTCATCGCCCTAGCACCTTCATTTCTCCATGGATTTTGAAATAACTTGACACAAATGTAGGGTATGACAATATCTCAAGCAAGTTTGACTTTCAGGATGCTGTGCCCAAGGTCAAGGTCACTGTGGCTATTTTTAGAAAAACTTTGTCATCGCTCTAGCACCTTCATTTCTCAACGGATTCTAAAATAAATTCACACAAATGTAGGGCATGACAATATCTCGAGCAAGTTTGACTTTCAGGGTGCTGCAATCAAGGTTTTTGATTAGATCCTTATCATACTTGCAGGTAATGATGACATACATAAGAGCTTGGATGAGTTCGAAATTTGGCCAGATTCGAGCACAGACTACGGAGTGAGCTACCCTTGAGCGTTTGAAAAAAATCCCATTGTCTTATAATGGAGAAAACAACGTCATCACATTTTCATTTTTCATCGGATCCTCTTCATACTTGCAAGTAATGAGGATATGCATAAAAGCTTGGATTATTTAGCATTTCGGCTAGATCTCACCACTGACCATGGAGTACCTGCCCTGAGCATCCAAAAAATCAATGTCGCCACTTTTTCTTGGTTTCTACTGATCCCATCCTTTTCAAACTTGCAGGTAATGAGGAAATGCATAATATCTTAAACAAGTTCAAATTTTGGCCAGATCAGGCCAACCACTACAAAGTTAGCTGCCCTTGACAGCTCTGTCTATTGTGCTCTTGATCGGATACTTTTTAAACTTGCATATATAAAATGAGGGCATACATAATGTTTTGGATGAGTTTATATTTTTAGCCTGATTGGACCACTGACTGTGGAGTTAGCTGCCCTTGAGCATCTTAAATATCCCTATAGGTTTACAATGTCTCTCAGGTGAGCAATTGTTGCCCTTTGGGCTACTTGTTTTAAAAAGTTATGGCCCTTTGTCGTTTTTGGCATTTTTCCAACTTTTGAACCGTTTGACCGAGAGAGCTGAAATTTGGTATTCTATTAGCATTTGGTAAATTGATTATTCTGATTATTGTTAGGATGTGCTAAATTATAAGTGACAGAGTTATTCCCCTTTCATAGATAATAGACATTCACTTAAAGGTAAAGGGATAACTCCAGAACTTTTCATATTAATGGGCTGAATTTTCATAAATGCATTGTTCATTTTTCATCATTCATATTAGCAGGATTATGGCCCTTGTTATTTTGTTACTGGGTATACATTCTTGATGTTTTGGTCATTTTGTAAGAGCCTAAAGTTTCAGTAATCTGATTTTACACATATATGCCCGGTTCTGAACTCAAGTATTTTATAAAGAGGCCCAGTAATTTGGTATATGTCTTTGCTTATGTTCAGTTATTATTTGCTTACTAGGTTCTGTAATACACATATTTTCTGTTTTTGGCCATACATTTACTCTGAAACAGAATAAAGGGCTGCAGTTTGTGACACTTTTCAAATGTTGGGTAACACTTGGCCGATGGCCTTTTATGATATGAAGATGTGCATGTGATGTTTGATTTTTGTTTCGGCCATTTTTGATGGAGTTACGGCCATTGCTGACTCAGACCTTGTCCCCGCAACTCCTGCCACATCTTGTATCAGATTGACTTGAAATTGTGCAGACTGTTTCATCGTGATCTAAGATGTGCCTGTGATTTTGGAATTTCAATTGTCCTATTTTTTACAAAGTTATGGCCCTTTGTCATTTTTGGCATTTTTCCAACTTTTGAACCGTTTGACCGAGAGAGCTGAAATTTGGTATGATATTAGCATTTGGTAAATATATCATTCTGATTATTGTTAGGATGTGCTAAATTGATTACTGACAGAGTTATTTCCCTTTCATAGATAATAGATATTTACACCTTGTTATTTTGTTTTTGGGTATGCAGTCTTGATTTTTGGGCATTCTGTAAAGGCCTAAAATTTCAGTAACCTGATTTTACACATATATGTACCTTTCTGAACTTAAGTATTTTATAAACTCAGAAGGGCCCAGTACCTGGGCATATGTCTTTGCTTGTGCTTCAATTATTATTTGCTTACCAGATTCTGTAATACACATATTTTCTGTTTTTGGCCATACAGTTACTCTGAAAAGGAACAAAGGGCTGCAGTTTGTGACAAATTTCAAACGTCGGGTGACACTTGGCCGATGGCCTTTTATTTTCACTGAAAAACTGTTTAGGGCTTTTGCAACGCAAAAGCTTCACATTTTTTCTGAAAAAAAAAAAAAAAAAAAAAAAAAAATGCAGTGTTGTGCATGCAACACATTTGCAGTTTCAACTTCTTTTTAACTAAAAATGTCATTAGTTTTGAACAACCAGGACCCCAGTTTTTCAAAATACTCATTCTAATTTGCCCCCCTCAGAATATCAAATGGTCAGTCCCTCACAGTTATCCTCAAAAGCCATTGTTATCTGAACCTCTGGGTCATTTGCATTTTGACAGCTATGTGTACAATATGCTATATCTTATTTTTATGACCGAAAATTCATGTTAAATATTGTATTTACATGTTAATAATAATTCTTTACATTCCATTCGTGATTTATTTTGATAATGAGCTGTGATATCCATGAAAAATTGTATACCATAATGACCCAATATACATAGACAAAAGTGCATCTTCTTCTTCCATCAAAGTTCAGCTAGGGAAATCTGAGTATTTTCGAACTTAAACGTTCAATACTGTTTGCTTGTTCAGTAGTGTACACCAGTGGGAGCTGATAGGTTCTGCTCTGTTTGCAATTCCACAAGGGATTTTCAATATAGCCTGATAAGTAAGTTCTAAGGTGAATGGGTATATTTTCATAGGAAGCAACACTGCTATTTCCATATTTGCCTACCTTCTCAAAGGGAGTCAACTCTTAAAGGAAGGAATTTGATCCTCTAGGAGCAAATTCTTTCCTTTAAGAGAAGAGCCCTTTAGAAAATTTTGTTGTCCAGGGATTTGATGTTCCACATTGGGTAATTATGGTATCTGTTTAAAGATTATTGGTTCCTTCATGTTGAATTAATTGTTTGCTTGACTTCATTTTACATTTGTGTATTTTGGTTGTGTATTCTCTACCAATGAGTTGTATCAGTATTAAATTTGAAAATGGTACTAAGTCACATTTCCTCTCTTATTTACATCAACCAGCTTTTCTCATTCTTGAGGTGTCTGGTTGCAAGAGGATAACATTTTACAACCAGAAATTTATCATATGATGTCGCTGTTATTCAGTGGATACTGTTTTGTCATAAAACTTGTATGACCACATGTAATAACACTTTGATGTGTACATGTAATGTCATTGACAATGACCATGCCCAGAATGTGTTTTTTATTGAAATAATGTTCATTATGAAGGCAATAAAATGCCATTTTAAAGGGTCATATGATAATAAAATCTTAAAATGTGATAATTTCATATGAAATTTATGGAACTTGCCAAAGGCTAGTTTCATAAATTTCATATGAAATAACCATTCATGTATGATCTTCTATGTATCATTTAGAACTCTATATAAGATGGGGTCTTGATGATACTTCTCATTTCTCTGTGAAAATGTATGTGATGACCTCTCAATAGGACCTCCTTGGTAAGGTAGTTCTGATAAGGCTCTTCTGCTAGTCACAGACATGACAAAATGCAGGATGTTTTATATTTGTTCAGTTCTAATACAGGGTAATAAAACAAGGTCATACTGAAAACTCGATATTTTAACTACTATTATTGTTATCATATTTATTTTATCATATCATATTTATAGTGCTTTTATATCACAAAATGAAAATTATCAAATTTAAATCAGATTTACAGTAATGACCCTAAATATTCAGACAGATAGGTCTGAGCGAACATTGTAGACCCAGATCAAACTGCTCCTCAAGGAGCAGTTTGATCAGGGTCTACAATGTTTGCCATTCACTAAGCATCACCTGGACGCATTAATGTGTGTAAAATGCACTTTCGATGCTAGTCCAACATTTAGGTGTCCGAAATTTTAGGATCATAACGGTACACACTTTACAATGTGTTTATCAGTCAGTATGAATGTATCAGCAGGATAATATGAATGGATACAGCATAAATGAGACACCGGTGACAGCCAATGATCTGACATGCTTTAATGGGAGTAGCCAGATACTACTGCAGACGTTAACGTTACTGAGACAATCCATGCTTCACCATGTACATTCAAAAGTAAACTGATCCCAGTCACACCAGTAATAATACAACTGATTCTGATCCCAGTCACACCAGGAATGTTACAATTGATACTGGTCAATATTAAGAACAAATGAGCTGCAACACAAGAAAACCAACAAAGTGGGATGTGCACCCAGCGAAGACAGAGATTAGGCCTGGCATCCACCCAGTCTGATCCGACTATTTGCTGTGAGCTTGAAGGGTAGCTAAGGGTCTTAGCTAGCTCCATGGGGACAGGGAAGACTGATCAGACTGGGTGGATACCCAGGCTGATCTGAGTTTTCCCTGGGTGTACATGCCGCTTTGTTGGTTTGTTGTGTTGTGGCTCAAATTTCATATTGGACAAGAATGCAGAGTATAAAAGGTTTCACTCAGACTGGCAAGATTTGTATCCTGACTTTCATCAATCAGAATTGTTTATTTAAATGTTGAAGGTGTGTGTCTCGCTATCACATATTTTGCTCATAATCTCACGTCTTCTTTGCAAGCTGCCATTCTTTGTCACAACTTTACAAGTCCTTCACATGCTGCCAAACTGAACAAGAAATTCTCCGTGGCTGGTGGCATTTTTCTCTCTTTCAATGATTCAAGAGTAATATACGTCTTGCCATCATCATCCTCAGTTGCTAATGATTTCAAATTATTTAGGAGTTCTTTGGTTTTATTGCTGATATCCTAAAAAATGAGAATATATAATTTCAGTTTCATTAAAATGTAGGTTCACCTCCATATGTTCTGCCGAAAAATACATGACTTCCTGTTTGCTTCCCCCGACAAAGAAACCCTTCCTAAAAGGCATCTAACTCTGAAAAGGAGCAAATACTTTCTTTTAAGAGTTGATCCCCATTGAGAAGGGAGGCAAAAAAGAAAATGACGAGTTACTTCCCCTGCAAGTCTAACCTTTCATCTTAATCTGACATAGAAATATTTGATTATTATGAGATCTCCATAAACACATATTTTGTAGCCCCTTTTGGACAGTTCGGATGAGGTGCCATCACAAATGAACGGCGACACAAAAAACCAACAAAGTAGCATGTGTGCCAAGCAAAGACTCAGATCAGCCTGGGTATTCACCAAGCCTGATCAAAGTCTTTGTTGTGTGCTTAAAGGGTAGCTAAAGGTCTGAGCTATCTCCATGCAGACAACTAAGACTGCTCAGACTGGGTGGATGCCCGGGCTGATCTGAGTCTTCATTGATAGCACATGCTACTTTCTTGGTGCTGCTTTCTTGGTTTTCTAGTGTCACGGCTCAAATGTTGTATGAAGATTAGCAGATTAAGTTACCTTGGAATCACCTAGCCATAACAACAAATTAACACGTACTTGACAAAAATGTAAGTGACAAAATATTGATGTGACTAACATTTATGACAGGCAGAGATTATCTTAGAGTCATCCCTAAACTGTCATCTGATCTGATATGCATCTGAATTGAAATCACGAATATCTACAGACCATGGCAATTCAGACTAAATCAACAAAAATGTTCCACTTAGGGAGCTAGCTTTTTTGTGCCATTGCAAAGAGGAAAATCCCCGTATTATTTCTAATCAAAGAAATTCTTTAATGTAAACTTATTTCTCGAGCAGAAAATGGGCTGTCACTCAAAGTAAAAAAAAAATCTTAACTATCCAAAAACAAAAACAGAGTTGGATTACAACACATGGTACCACTTGAGAATGAAATAAATGGCAGATGGATGGCATGTTAATTCTGATTAATGAGTCCTCAAATAAGCTTTTGCCGTCATCATTTATATTTGCAACTTTAGGTCTACCCCTCATACAATTCAATTTTCAGTCACGAAAAAAGGGGAATGAAAATTCTTACCTTGATTATCTTTTGTTCGGAATTGCTCTCATCTTCAACACATTTTACCATAAACATAGCAACATCTTTATGTAATTTACCCATAGCTAAAGCTTCTGTCAAAAGAGAAAAACAGAATTAAGGTAAATGGGTGCACTTTAAATGGGAATGTTTCTGCTGTTTTCATTTTTGTCTCTCTTAATGAGAGTCTGGCCATCAGGCTCGAACTAATTTACCTTACATTTTTTTTATCACACATCATCCTGTGGTCCTGTGGTGCCATATTATGGTAAATGCTTAAGTAAGTAGGTTACAATTTTTCCTACCTTCATTTTAGTTGAAATGAATGGTAAGCCATCATGAATGAACATCAAGGATATCTGTAAGTCTCAAGTCTACTGATAGTAACTTGCGAAAACGGCACTTGTGTAAATTTCCTAATATGTATTAGTGTACTCTTTTGCTGTAAAAATTCTAAACATTGGCACAGGTAAGTCTGAACAAACAGTCCAGGCCCAGATCAGACTGCTCCTAGCGGACCAGTCTGATCAGGTTCTATACAGTCTGCCCTTCCATCTGCATCTCTTAGACACATTACTGCTCTGAGAAAACAAAACTATTCAACTTTTAGGACTGTCTCAGTAATTATTATTGGTGTCCCAATTTTCGGAATTTACTTTGTTTTGGTATTCCTAATTTTATACTACTACATCAGCAGTGGAAATTCATGCTTCACAAACTCTCATTCAGGGAAGCAAACAGGAAGTCTTGTAAGTTGCTTACCTTTGTAAACATGGTGGAAAACAAATGTGTATCCATACAGCTTAAAAACACTTACCTTGAGCATGCTGGGCAATACTGATCTGCCCCGCTGGACCATTGACGAACACATCATAGAGGTCACTCCTGGAAATATCAAACAAACAGAGTGTTTAAAAAGAACTATCAAAGAAGCACAATGACTTCTAAAATGGCAAACATAGGGGCATAGAAATCTTAAAGACTAATGGGTATATCAGTATACCACAATATTTTTCTGTCATTTTTACAAAGGGGAACAACTTTTATATTTTCCTGTTTGCTTCTAATAACAATGCCCTTTCAAAAGAGGGTCTTCTCTTGAAGAACAAAATTTCCTCCTGGAGCAGCACATTCTTTCCTTACATAGTTGACTCCCACTGAATAGGGAAGAAATAATGAACTGGTAGAGTTGTTTCCCCTGAAAGAGTACCCATTCACCTTTAAAACTGAGGAATATCTCTGAAAGCATTTCTTCAGCTAAAGTATTATTTGTCATCTATGTACATCATTATTCCTATTCTACTTTATTTTGACAATTCTGAAATAATTTTCATTGGAGTGCATACACATCATGTTACATGCCTTCATAAGAAATGCCACAGTTTATGATAAATGATACCATTAACACAAAATACATTTTATGGCCATTAGACAAACTATCTCTGTTATCAAGGGCTTAGCAAATTTTTTTTTCATCCACTTGCTCACACAGATTACCTATAGAAATCCACTTACCCTGAGCCAGTTTAGCACTAAGGTCAGGGAGATTTCACACATCCCACCAGAAACTTGATTTGTCCTGGGCATGGAACTACAGTCAACCCTTGATATCTCAAACTACTGGTATCTCAAAGTAAATTTTCTGGACCCAGAAAATTTACTTTGAGATATCAGTAGTTTGAGATGAACTGCTACTTGAAGATATTGTGAGTTGACCGTATACTATTTGCTCAGCTCTGCATTATCACTGAACACACACTCTTTCATCTGGGACAGACTTTCAAATGAAATCCAGAGAAAACTCTTTACCTTCCCTCTATTGTTGCATCAGTGAAGCCTGCCACATAATGATTACTGCCCTTTAATTCTTCTACCTCTGAGGTCTCTAGTTCTACAAATGGATGTAATATACTCCAGTTCTGCCGGTGCCAGGCGAAGGCTGGAATTGCTCTGCAAGGGAAACGTTTCCAACGGATGTAATATACTGCAGTCCTGTCACCACCAAGTGAAATTGTTTTGCAAGGTAAACATTTATTATAATACCATAAAATTTGTGAGCTGTTTACTTTGGTGACAATTTCAAGAAAAAACTAGAATATTGTGTCTGTAAGACACTAATGATGCCCCCGTGCAGCGCCTGTCACCGGACATGTGTGCATCCCTATAGCACCTTTAAAGCACAAATGCTATTTACAAAGAATCCACTGAAAACATTTCACAAACTTTATACCCTATAGTGCAAAATGCAGCCCAAAATGACTAAGTTTAAAAGGCCATAATTCCTTCAGAATTATTTTTTTCCTATCATAACCAACATGCACATCTTCACTGTGTCCACAACAAGTCTCCAATGTCTGAAAAACAGCCAATGAAAATTGTGGGAGGAGTTGATTACACAAAGTACTTACCCTACAATGCAAACATATGCCTAAAATGACTAAGTTCAAAAGGCTATAATTCTGTCAAAATCAATTCTAGCTCCAACAAAAACCCACATGCACATCTCCAATATGTCCATAACATGTATGCAAAGTTTGGAAAAGATCGATTGAAAACTGAGGGAGGAGTTAATTACACAAACTCCACACCCTACAAATGTAAAAATTTGCCTAAAATGACTAAGTACAAAAGGCTGTAATTCTGTCAAAATCAATTCTAGCTCCAACAAAAACCCACATGCACATCTTCAATATGTCCACAACATGTATGCAAGGTTTGAAAAAGATCGATTGAAAACTGTGGGAGGAGTTGATTACACAAACTACATACCCTACAATGCAAAAATTTGCCTAAAATGAGTAAGTTTAAAAGGCTGTAATTCTGTCAAAATTAATTCTAGCTTCAACAAAAACCCACATGCACATCTTCAATATGTCCACAACATGTATGCATGGTTTGAAAAAGATGCATTGAAAACTGTGGGAGGAGTTGATTTCACAAACTGCATACCCTACAATGCAAAAATTTGCCCAAAATGACTAAGTTCAAAAGGCCGTAATTCTGTCAAAATTAATTCTAGCTCCAACAAAAACCCACATGCACATCTTCATTATGTCCACAACATGTATGTGAAGTTTGAAAAAGATCGATTGAAAACTGTGGGAGAAGTTGATTACACAAACTCTATACCGTAAAGTGTGACGAACGGACAGACAGACTGACGGACAGATGGACGGACGGACAGACAGGAGCAAATCTTAATGCCCCCTGACTATCGTCACGGGGGCATAAAAACACTGTAAAATTTTAATTCTGCAATGTTAACATATGAAATGACAAAGAATCTCGCAAAAATTGTCGCGGCTTAATTACATGCCACTGACAATCTAAGTAGTCCACAATGTAAAAGGGTTTACAGTACATGCAGAGGGACTAATAATTTGGGGGTTTAAAGCCCTTTCAGACTTATTTAAGCTAATGGGGGTGATAGATTATATATTGAGTAAGAGGGGCATTTAAACTCCTGGCCCTCAATTTTGTGGGTCATGAAGCCCTCCACCAACAAGATGTGAACATTTAAAGTTTCTGCATACTAACTTTAAGAAATGAGCCACGACACGAGAAAACCAACAATGTATGTGGTTGTGCGCCCAGCGCAGACTCAGATCAGCCTGGGCATCCGCCCAGTCTGATCAGAGTCTTTGCTGTCCGCATGGTGGTAGCCTAGACTCTTAGCTACCCTTTGAGCATTAAACGAATAGTCTGTTAAAACTTGGCGGATGGCCAGACTGATCTGAGTCTGCACTGAGCATGCAACCACTTTGTTGGTTTTCTCGTGCCGGGACTCAAATGTGTGTGAAAAACCTTTGTAGGAGACATTAAATTCCAATAAATGTTGTGAAAGGGTTTCAAACTCAAATGAAGAGCTTTGACTAAGATTATTGTGGTGTGATAATTTCTGGTGTAGAAACTTAAATCCTTTTACCTGGTGAAGATTTTACATCTCCAAAGCTTATTACCTTGTTATCTGGAGTAAATCTTCAATGGAATGAGGTGGGAAATAAACTGCTATTCGTTTCTTTAGCAGTAATGCTGTATAAATAAGAATAGTCTCAACACCAAATGCTTCAATTATACCTACAAAAATAAGACATAATGTATTAGTCTACAATGAGAGAAGTTACATATACCTTATACACATTACACAACAATAATTTTTTAAAGAAAAAATGTCAGTTTCACTTGCTATTGCTTCAGTTATGATATGCATAGCACATCCATGCAGGTTACATAAAATGTATATGCAGCTATTGGTGATGTCATAGTGACCCAGAGATTTATTGCTAACAATTTCAAGGTGTGTAGAAACTGTTTAAAAGTATTGAAGGCTAAATATTAAGATGCCTGTAATAACTGTCATGTTAAATGAAAACTGAGCCGCAGGACAGCAATGTCTACAAACTCAAATAAACCAGAGGAAACCCAGATCAACCTGCGCAACCATGCATTCTGACTAGAGCTCCCAATTGTAAGAAGCCACAGATTTACTCATATTGTAGTTATGAATATAAAAGTATTGAAGGCATTTTTTAAATTTTAGTTAATTTTAACATAATACACCTACCTTTTAAGTTTGAATTTGCATAAGCTTGTCTTGCTTCATATTCTTTGACAGAAAATTTTCCATTTTCATCTGTGTCACATGAGCCCTTGGTAATCACAGACAAGTAGCCAGATAACATGGAGGCAGGAGACCCAGTCTTACGTAACTGCTGACTGAAAATCTTGCACAGCTCTTCATACTTCTCTGGATTGAAGTCTTTGGCATAGAGAATCAGGGAATATGCTGTGACCTGATAAAAAAAGGCAATTTTTATCTTTAAAGTGCCAAAAAAGCAACCAACAAAATTTATGTCTGCAAAATTGCAAAAAAGTTTCTTCCAAGCTATATCATACGGAGTCTTCAAAGACTAGGAGGCAAACAGTGTAGATCCAGATGAGGCAGCTCATTATGAGCTGTCTTATATGGATCTGTGGTGTTTGCAAATTCAAGTTCAGTCAACTCTCCATATCTCTAAGTCAAAGTCAATCTCAAAGTACTGATATCTCAAAGTAAATTTTCTGGTCCCAGAAAATTTACTCTGAGATATCAGTAGCTTGAGATAATAGGATTTGAATTGCAAAGAGAAATAAGAAATGTGTTCATACCATATTCTTTGATATAAGAGAATACTTCGAGATATCAGTGTTTGAGATATCGAGAGGTGACGGCACACATACCAATTATCTTTACCTCTGCTGGCACTTTAAATAAAGAGTTTAATGCAGATATTGAGTATTTCATGGTTATTTTGGGATGATTTTGTATAAATGTAACCTGTGACACTCATTTTAACTGCCTTGGTAAAGTACAAATGTTTTTCTAATGAGGTGTCCCAGCATAAGTTTGTATTAAGAATTAACAGAAATTATTCCAGAATTATTATCAAATACTCCCCTTATCTCTACAGCTAAAGGGTCCGGGTAAGATTGACTGATGATAATTCAGTATTTTTTTTATGTATTTTTCTACAAAACGGTAGCTTTATCTACTCATTAGCACTGTTTCTATCTTAAGCCCCATCAACAGAACTGACCCACTAAAGGGGCCACTACATAAAGAGAATTAACAGAAATTATCTCAGAATTATCATCATCATTATTTCAGTTATCTGCCCCTTTTACCTGAGTCACCAAATTTCTGTCCCTTAAAAAGTCTGCAGAGCAGGTTCAACCAAATGACCAAGCAAAGATCATTTCATGAGTTTCATGGGGTTCTGTTCTGTGTAATCCACCAACTTTGATTTTAGTGAAGATCAGTTACATTTACTATCTCTGTTCAGTCTGTCACTTTAATCTTTAACATGCTTTATGAGCTGATGAGAAATGTTACATTTTTCTTATTTTTAGCGGCAAGTTGGGCTGGAAATTTCAGTCAAACCATACCATGTATGCCAGTCAAATGTCAGTCTCTTTCTTTTCCCAGAAAGCATGACTGCCTAGTGGACACTTCTACTTTACAGTCTGACAGGTCCATTTGAGCCGGGACATTACAGAACCAACAAAGTGGCATGTGTGCCCAGCGAACTCAGCTTAGCCTGGGCATTTGCCCAGTCTGATCAGAGTCTTTGCTGTTGGCTATGGATTAATTTTAGCTCCATGCAGACAGTGAAGACTAATCAGATTGGGCAGATGCCTAGGCTGATCTGATCTTTGCTGGGTGCACATGCCACTTTGTTAGTTTTGGCATGTTGCGGCTCATTCTAATATAAGAGGCGTCTGATCTGAGTTTTGCAAATTTCAGGGCAACAGTTTTGGCAATGATCAGATGCTATATTCTGGGTCTGTAATTTTTGCTGGTGAATTGCAAAGACCACTTTGCGGGACTTTTAACCTTTTGAAATGTGTTAAAATTAACATTTACCTTTGGTAAATTATCTGTTTCTTGAACTAGGGAAGTGTGTATATAATACCAGTTTCTGTTATGTTGGCTGTACAGGAATGGTGTAATGATGTCCCCACTGTTTGAGAGACAAGACTTCCTTGTAAACAAAGCCCTCTGTTCCTCCGTCACCGCCGGGTAAGACCATGTCCATAAAATGTCATTGTTTGTGTCTTTTTCTGAAAGTGGATATTTGCAAAAAGCATAATTTGATGTTTTATTAAAATTCTTAAATTGGGACACATAGGCCTCAGCAAACAGCCGATTGAAGTGTTTAGAAATTAGCCAATCAAAATGTCTGTTATGTATTACCGACAGTTCATTGGCTGAGGCAGGTATCATGCGCTGAGAAACTGCTTCCCCTAAAACACTACGGTGGCCCATAGCTGTGTTATAACCCTGTCTTAATACAATGAGTTTTATTATGAACAATGTTAAAACAAACATTAAAATCAGAAATAGAAATTTATTGAGGACTGAAAGACATGACCTCTAAATAACAGAAGAAATAAATACCTGATTTTAAAATCAGATGATATCTAAAATAAATAAGATCTCATGAAATATCTTCCTGAAGAATCCCAGGCTTGAAGCAAACCTTTACAAACATTATTTGAATACTGAAAACAATGAATGAGCAAGAAGTCTACAAACTGCATACCTAAGCACATATGGCACCTCTGTGCCACCGTACTTTAAATATTCAGCGCGAGAAGCTGTGATGCTCAAGGTGATGCTGCAATCTACTTTTAGCATGGATGGGTAAATAAACACAAGAGAAAGCGTCCTTGGAAGCAGTGAATACACCTGAATTTCAGCGAGTTTTAACGGACAAAAAAAAGTATTATAAATGAAAATGGATTAGAAACATGGTGTTTTACACAACAGGTAAGTTTACCTTTATTCTGAGCATTTCAGTTGAAGAGAGTTTGCAGGGTTCTAGAAAATTCTTTTGTCTGTCAAACAAGCAGTACATGAAATATGTGACGTCAGCACATCAAAAACGCTTGTGGCATACAGAAAGCTATTGGAAACACATGGCTGGCGATATCACATGATGCCACGATACAACGTTAAACCAAACTTTTCTATTTTCAAAGTACCATTGTCAGAATTGTTTAGAATTGTTTACTGGTGATACGTCCAAAGACAATCATTCACCAGGAAGACAATCATTCACCAGGAAGACAATCATTCACCAGGAATTGTGAGCTTATGGAAGCCTTTCAAATTCGCAAGAATCATTCCGCAACCAACCACAGATTTGTACTATGTTATTTTCTGATAGAATCTTCCATTTCAGGGCTATCAGCCCTTTGATTTAAACTATGGTGTCTTATAAGCCGAACTCGGCTGGATATCAATATGTTTTAAGTTTTAAAATAAATTATGTAAAATATGTATATATTGATATATGACACTTTAATAAATAAATTACTTACTTACTTACTTACTATGGTCAACAGGCTGCCATTAAAGTGGGCGTGTCCCGGTAGCAAAAAATACGAAGTCAATGAATGCATTAAATTTCATAATGATTACAAAAATGATGAGTCCTTTTACAGCATACTTTTGTTAATTTGGCTTTGTGATAAAAAACCCGTCATCAAACGAATGTCTTAGTATGAAAATTTACCTAGCAAGCCTGCGGAGATAAGCTCGCAGAGCGCGGCCATTTCTTGTTTACTTAGTACCTGATTTGGTGGTATGGCATGCGCCGACGAAGGGTCCAACGAATCACCCAAAACACCAGCGGACACAAATTATCACATTCGGCCCCAAACACCAGCTGGGAAAGGAAATTAATCAAGCACAAAGCAATACGATGAAAGAACGGCCAAAATATCAGCTTCTTACGAGCGGTCCATCGAATTACCCCAAACCACCCCAAAACACCCCAAACCACCCCAAACCGCCTATAAAAGGATTATGGAGGTTTCGCCACTAAACAAGTTCGCCATCGGAGGTTTCGCCACTAAACAAGTTTGCCACTCGGAGGTTTCGCCCCTTGAGAGGTTTCGCCCCTCGGAGGTTTCGCCACAAGTAATGTAAAAAGGCATTGGTCAGAAACTTATACAACCCCAGTCCAAATATTGATAGTGCTTAGACTTATCTGCCTGTTTTCAGCATCAAATGCTGAACACTAAAATACCTAACTCATAATACCTAACCTAACTTTATGTTATGTTATGTTAGGTCAAGCTAGGTTAGGTCAAGTTAGGTTAGGTCAAGTTAGGCCATTGTTACCTACTTTTAATACCATACCTGAATATTGCATTATTATGGTATTAGGTAGGCATTGATTAGGCTATGTTGGGCTTCAGGTTAGGTTAGGTTAGGTTATGTGGGCATTGGTTAGATTAGGTAAGGTTAGATTAGGTGGGCATTGATTAGGTAAAGTTAGGTCAAGTTAGGAAATGTTAGGTTAGGTTGACATCGGTTAGATTGGTTAGGTTAGGTTAGGTTAGGTTAGGTGGGCATTGGTTAGGTCAAGTTAGGTAATGTTAGGTTAGGTAGACATTGGTTAGCTTAGGTTAGGTAAGGTTAGATTAGGTTGGCATTGGTTAGATTAGGTTAGGTTAGGTTAGGTTAGGTGGGCATTGGTTAGGTAAAGTTAGGTCAAGTTAGGTAAGGTTAGGTCAGGTCAGCATTGGTTAGGTGAGGTAAGATTAGGTTAGGTGGGCACCGGTTAGATAATGTTAGGTCAAGTTAGGGGAGGTTAGGTTAGGTTGGATAAGATCAGAATTTTCAACAAAGAAGTAAGCACACTGAATTACTTTTTATTTTTCCTACTCTTAAGTGAGCACCGTATACAGTATATATTTCTTGACTTTTTGACTTGTGCCCTTGTTAAATGTGATAGACCCTGGCATGCTGTATGAAACCATTTTTTACACGAAAGACAACTAAAATATAGTTCATTGTCCTCCGGCATCCTACAAGCGCAAAACACAGGGACCTTCATAACTAGACAATGCTGGGTCCTTGGAGCCATTCTTATTTTGACTTATTTATACTCTATTTTTCTTTTATTTCATCTTATTTTCATTTCTTCATTCCTTTCTTTGTATCTAACGTCAATTAACACTATGACGTTACGTCATGTAACTAACGTCAAATGACGTTACATACAATGTCATACAGCATCAGGATGTTAGGTATTTTAGTGAAACACTAATTTACCTAATTTATTATTGTTAGGTAAATTAATGTGTTAGGTTAGGTATAAATAAGGTTAGGTTAGGTAAATTAGTGTTATGTATTATGTTAGGTTAGGTTAGGTTAGGTAATTTAAGTTAGGTATTTTAGGGACGACCGCATCAAATGATGTTAAAGCATTTTCTCAGTGGGAATCCATGCACAAGTGCTGATCCACTGGCACTTGACCAATACTGTGTATATATGTTTAACAGGGTTCCTACGGAAAAATATATTTCCTTGCTCAAACAAATATTTTTTTCTTACAAACACTGTTGGTCAAGTGCCAGTGTGCTGATCACTGCAACTCATCGAGGATGTTTCCAACATGACTTGAATTCCTCCAACGCCTGCAGTCCTCTGCCTATTCTCTGTATGACATGAGTGACTCTTGGTGCAAGGATATTAAACTGGTGCTGCATGTTCCAGTTTTACACGCACAAGCGTTTTCTATCCCGCGTCCATGGTTCTTCGGGGGTTAAGGCGTAAATGGAAGAAAGAAAGAAAGAAAGAAATGTCAGAACAAAAAGGAGAATATCAAAATGTTAGAGAAGTTTTCATCAATGCTAACTCACATGAGAAAGATTAAAAAGTGGCGAAACCTCCAAAAGCAAAAATGGGAAAAGTGGCGAACCCTCTCATCCAGGTGGCGAAACCTCTTGTGGCGAACTTGCAGAGTGGCGAAACCTCCACCACCCCTATAAAACACCCCAAACCGCCCCAAACCAGATCTCTCCAAACTAAATTTGGTATTTTGCAGGATCTCACACTGCTTTAGAAATGTTTGCTTATGCTGAAAATATTTATAATTAATGATATTTGATTTACATTTGCAGCTTTAGGGAAGAATTGTCATTACCAATATGCAGGCTATATTTGTGTATCTTCTTCCATGAATCTGAATGGTATATAACATGCATATACTTACACGTGCATGTAAACGTGCATGTGCTGTCAAACATATATGCAGACATGCAAGCATATTTTAGTGTCTACATATGTACATACGTACAAACGGTATACACACATATAACATATTATCAGCATATATACCATATGAAAACCGAACCATGAAAATCATTGTTTCTGCATAAAAAGATAATACTTATCTTTTTAATTTTACAATTTTGAAATCATTAAAAGCATAAACAAAACGTTTAGAAGCTATTTTAACCTGAAACAGAATTAAGAAAAGTGGTTTGGGGTGGTTTTTAGGCGGTTTGGGGTGGTTTGTGGTGTTTTGGGGTGGTTTGGGGTAATTCGATGGATAATTTTTCGTTAATATTTAAACCAGAAGTTATTAAAAGAGATACATGTGCAACCACTTATTGAAGTGTTCTTTTTATTTTGAATCCTTACAGATACTGTTTGGGATGGGTGGGAGCAGTGTTGGTGTGTGTGTGGAGGGGACAGGGGGAGGGGGGGGGGGTGATGTGAATCTGTGGAGGCTGGTTTGGGGTGGTTTGATAGAGGTTTGGGGTGGTTTGGGGTGTTTTTGGGTGGTTCGGGGTGTTTCCACGGACCCGATAGAATGTTTACTGCTGGGTCTGCTGTATTCCGCGGCACAGACAATATTTGCTTCAAAAGGTTTTTCAGCTGATCCATTTTTTTTCATTTATTTATTTATTTATTTATTTGTAGGTAGAATAATTTCCAAACCATACCATGGTTTATAGTTTTCGGCTTTTCTCTGCACTTCAATCAATATTCTGAACAACTGTCCGTGTAGCGCATCAAAACAAAATGTCAGCGCCCGCACGTCAATTATTGGGTAAATAAATATTTGATTAGATACAGTCATACAGACACCGAATGATCATCAATCGATCAGAGAATAAGATAATTTTCTTAAAAGTTCAATTTTGATAATAGGTCTTTCTTTCCTGTACACATTTGAAGACCTTTTGAACGTTTAAAATAGATTTGCCTTTGCCCTTCAGTGGGTGGGGTTCACGTACCCAGTGCTGATTGGAATCTGCCAGGCAGCGCTACGGTGGGAGGCTGGGCTGTAATGGCGCTGAATTTTACAGTAATGTGTACAAAATAGGTTACCACAAAGGTGGATGTTTACTGATGTTTCATCCTAGAAAGCAGAAGAGTGCGATCGGGTATGAAACCCACCACCCGCACCCGTGCTCAAAACCCACCACCGGAAATTTTAGTGGCGACTTTTGAAATATAAACAAACGTTCAATTCTAGATTTTTGTGGTTATATATATGGGGGGTTGTATGAACAATTTATGGTATAAAAGTCTTTTCCGACAGATTTAGTTTTAAGACAAAAAAAGAGAATTGTTGCAATTTCGGGGGTCCCTATAAAACTAGAAACGGAACCAAAACGAAACGAAACAAAACGCAACGGAACGAAACGAAACGCAACGCAACGAAACGAAATAGAAATAGAACGAAATGGAGCAAAATCTGAAAAATACCATGAAAGTATCACAATAGAACAGCACCACATATTAATGCAAAAGGAAGACTAAAAAGCCCCATGTTTATCCCTATACATTGCTATATGAAGTTACCAAGTTACTGGGTATTTGTTAGATCAAATACATTAACTTTTAAACAGATACTTGGCTGATGATGATGATGATGTTTTCATATTTGATTGTTGCGCATAAAACTAATTGTTGGGGACCGAGGCAAGAACACTATTTCAGGAACCTGGGTCATATGTATGGAGCTGGTAGCCCGAAAAATGTAGAAAAGCTCATACGATGCTCCACAACAAAAAAAAAAGTAAAAATAAATATTAATTATCTTTAAATAACAATCAAAAACTATAAAGATAATAGAGAAAATGCCCAGACCAAAACACCCAAAGACCAAATGAGGCCCCAAAATCGTATGTCAGTGTATCAAATTAAACAATTCAGCCAAGTATCTGTTTAAAAGTTAATGTATTTGATCTAACAAATACCCAGTAACTTGGTAACTTCATATAGCAATGTATAGGGATAAACATGGGGCTTTTTAGTCTTCCTTTTGCATTAATATGTGGTGCTGTTCTATTGTGATACTTTCATGGTATTTTTCAGATTTTGCTCCATTTCGATTTATTTCTATTTCGTTTCGTTGCGTTTTGTTTCGTTCCGTTGCGTTTCGTTGCGTTTCGTTTCGTTTCGGTTCCGTTTCTAGTTTTATAGGGACCCCAATTTCGGGGGTATGAAATCCACCACTCGCCACCGGAAATTTTTACCGGTTATTTCCATTTATTGCCTAATTAACTGAGATAATTTACATTGATTGTTACCATTTCGACTCTTAAACCAAAACTCGCCAATTCTGTTTGAAATTTGTTTTGTTTCAAGGCCATAATTAGCCACGCTGTCTCACTTGTATAAACTACTATAAGTAAAGTCAATTAATGACTCACAGTATAATCCTGTAATAAAACGCATATATAGTAATTTAGTCACAGATAATAAAGCATGCATAAGCATGCTTATAAATCCTGTAAAGAAAATTCAGCAGTTAGTAAATGTTGAATTTAGCAGTTGAAAACATTAAGAAATTTATTGTATTATATATAGAGAAATAAACGACTTTTTGTGAAAATAAGTTTTGTTCTAAAAATAGATATCCATTACGGCATTTAGCTACACCAAAAAACCGCAAGGTACTGAAAAATAGGGAACAACAAACAGTAATTGAAAGGAATCTAAGGGGTAATTGTGGTTAACCCCAAACAGTGTTTATTTATTAAGGATATTTTATTGGCTGAAGAATACCCGTTTGATTGTTCAATACTTAGAACTTTCATGAGGTCAAGCCAACAGAAACTGTTAAGCTCGGCATGATATGAAACACACCACCAGCACCCGTACTTAAAACCCACCACCAGAAATTTTAGTGTGGCCTATCTGGGTACACATAAATGTTTATTATCATTATTTGTTATTGTAGCTATAAGCTTTATGTATGCAAAAACCAGTTAAAGATTTTTTACTGGTATGTATTATGAGAAAACAACATTATTCCTGTCAAGGTTTATGAAACCCATCACTTGACATTGTGTCTGAGGTCGAGGTACACAACATGTATTACCGTTGTTGGCATTTAGAGAGTTCCAAACTTAGGAAGCCATGAAAGAAAACAATGAAGAAATCTTCAGGAGTTAGAGTCCTCCTCTGGCACCATAAGAAGCATAGTAAGGCATGAAACCACCAAACACTGACACGTACGTAGACGGCCAGCAAAGCGTTCAGCTCCCTCTTTCCTCATAATGTGATCACAATGCACGATAGGACACACACACACACAAACACACACACACACACACACACACACACATTATTCGACCAGCATTTTCTATGCTTCTATGCTCTCATTATACCTCAGACTTCTTTTACCATAACACAGAAGGTTCCAGGTATGAAATTATTTATGGTTATGTGTATTATGTGTTGTGCCCCATGTGTAAAATTTGTAGTATCTATCAATTCTTGAACTGTATCTAGGTATCATTATTTAACAGACTCTAAATGTCTGTGTTTGTGTGTGTGTGTGTGTGAGAGAGAGAGAGAGAGAGAGAGAGAGAGAGAGAGAAACAGTCGGACAGACATACCATGAGACCTATGTTCTTCGTCAGGTTTTTGTACCATGCTGAGAGTAACTTTGCTGTTGTAAAAGTTTATAGTTCGACTTCATGGAAGTTTCTAAGTACTGAACAAATAATGATAATGAATGAAAGGTGTCAGTGTTTCGCCACTGTTACCCCTCAGACTCCCCCTGCAATTATTGTTTGTCCCTTTATTTCAGTATGTTGTGGTTTCTCTGGATAGCTAAATGCCGTAATGGATATCTATTTTTAGAACGAAAATTAGCTTCACAAAAAGTCGTTTATTTCTCTATATATTATTAATTTCATAATATTGTCAAACAAAATCGGCGAGATTTGGGTTAAAAAGTCGAAATAGTAACAATTAATGAAACTTATCTCAGTCGATAAAGTTATTAATGGAAATAACTAACAAACCAAAGTTATTAATGGAAATAACCAATAACCCAAACACCCAAGAAGGACATTCTGGTTGTACAAGGGGATTGGAATGCTAAGGTTGGAAAGGATGCACAGGCAGACTGGGAAAAGGTTTGTGGACCCTACTGCAATGACGAGACAAATGAGAGAGGTCTCAGACTTCTAGAGTTTGCAACCTGTAACAGCCTAGTACTGACAAACACCCTTGGCCCTCACAAACCATCAAGGAGATGGACATGGCACAGCCCAGATGGGAAACACCACAATCAGATTGATTACATCTTGGTGAGGAAGCGCTTCCGATCAGGAGTCAACATCCATAGGACAAGGAGTTTTCCTGGAGCAGACATAGGAAGTGATCATGACCTGGTCATGATGACCTTCCGAGTTCGTCTGAAGAAGGCTAGAAAGCCAACCCAGCCAAGACTGAAGTTTGATCTTGAGAAGCTAAGGGACCCAGAGGTGGCATGCACTTTTCAAGCAACAATAGGTGGAAAATTTGCACCACTCATTGGTCTGAGGGATGATGACATGGACATAGATACCATGATTACCACCTACAATACAGTAGTGACTGATGCAGCCAGTACAGTAGTGACTGATGCAGCCAGTGAGATACTTGGGAAGTAACGTCGCAGGAAAAAGCCATGGGTCACTAGAGATGTTCTCGACCTCTGTGATGAGAGGAGAAATTTGAAGAAGAAGAGGTATGAAGCAGGAGGAGCAGAAGAATACAGGGAAGCAAACAAGAGGATTCAGAAGGCAGTGAAGAAAGCGAAGGAGGACTGGATAGCTAGTCAGTGCGAGGAGATCGAAACTTGCCTGAACAAAAACAACAGCAAGAAAGCATACCAGCTGGTGAAGGATCTAACTTCAGAGAAACAGGGTAGATCCACAACTATCCAGGACAAGTCTGGGAAATGCCTTACAGAAGAACAAGAGATTCTCAGCAGATGGACAGAATATTGCTCAGAATTATACAACCATGAGACTGATGATGACAATACGGTTCTGGACTGCAGTCAGCCCCCAGATGAAGATCAACAACCAATCCTTCGTGAGGAAGTTGAGATTGCAGTAGCAGCACTGAAGAAGGGAAAATCTGCCAGAGTTGATAACATACCAGCAGAACTTGTTCAAGCTGGAGGGGAGACCATGATTGATGTTTTAACAGATATCTGTAACAGGATCTGGAGAACAGGAGAATGGCCTACCCCATGGACTCAGTCGCTGATTATTACTCTCCCTAAAAAGGGCAACCTACAGCTCTGCCGGAACTACAGAACCATCAGCCTCATCAGTCATTCAAGCAAAGTCATGCTGAAAGTTATCTTGAACAGGCTTAAGCCACAAGCCGAAGAGATAATCGCTGAGGAACAGGCTGGGTTCCGAGCAGGAAGGAGCACCACAGAACAGATCTTCAACCTTAGAATCCTGTGTGAAAAGTATCTCCAACATCAGCAGAATCTGTACCATGTCTTCATTGATTTCAAAAAAGCCTTTGACAGGGTATGGCATGCAGCCTTATGGGCCACCATGAGGAAGTACAATATCAATGCAAACCTAGTTCGCACCATTGAGCAGCTATACGACAAGGCTACAAGTGCAGTCCTGATAAATGGCAGCACAGGAGAATGTTTCAGAACAACAGTTTGAGTAAGACAAGGATGTCTTCTGTCACCCACCCTCTTCAACATTTTTCTCGAACGGATCATGTCCGATGCTCTGGAAGAACATGACGGAAAGGTTAGCATAGGCGGCAGAAATATTACCAACCTGCGGTTTGCCGATGACATAGACGCTCTTGCTGAGGAAGAGCAGGAACTAGAAGCTCTAGTTGAAAGTCTCGACCAGACCTGCACAAGGTGTAAGATGGAGATCAGTGCTGAGAAGACCAAACTGATGACAAACAGCGCAGATGGCATCCAGAGGGAGATCAAGGTAAAGGGGCAGAAGCTGGGTACTGTAAGCAGCTTCAAATACCTTGGAGCAGTTGTCTCAGGTGATGGCTCAAAACAGGAGGTTCTCTCAAGGATAGCACAAGCCACTTCAGCTCTTGCCAAGCTGAAACCAATTTGGAGAGATAACAACATATCTCTTGGATCAAAGGTGACACTTATGCGCTCCCTTGTCATTTCCATATTTCTGTATGCCTGTGAATCATGGACCTTGACAGCAGAGTTAGAGAAAAGAACGCAGGCCTTTGAGATGAGATGCTACCGAAGGTTACTGAACATTTCGTACAAGGACCATATAACCAATGAGGAGGTTCGCATGAAGATCCAAGCAGCCATTGGAGAATATGATGAACTCCTGACGCTGGTCAAGAAACGGAAACTAAGATGGTTTGGCCACGTCTCAAGGTCTTCTGGTTTAGCAAAGACAATTCTTCAGGGCACAGTGAAAGGAAAAAGAAGAAGAGGTAGACAGAAGAAGAGGTGGGAAGACAATATCAAGGAGTGGACTGGAATGGATTTTGCCAGCTCAACTAGGGCAGCTGAAGACAGGACAAGGTGGAAAGGGATTGTTTTGAAGTCAGCTGTGGTGCCCCAACGACCTAGTAAGGTTATGGGATAGAATAGAATAGAACCAATAAAAATCTCCCTGTGGCGAGTGGTGGGTTTCATACCCCCGGAATTGCAACAATTCTCTTTTTTGTCTTAAAACTAAATCTGTCGGAAAAGACTTTTATACCATAAATAGTTCATACCAACCCCCATATATATAACCACAAAAATCTAGGATTAAACCGGTGGTGGGTTTTGAGCACGGGTGTGGGTGGTGGGTTTCATACCTGATCGAAGAGTGCTGACCATGTGTCATCAATAGAAAGTAGGGAGCCCCATTTGCTCAGTGGGTTAAGTGCTGGCCTGCAGATCTGACGATCCCAGGTTTGAGCTCCACTATAGGTGGGAGTGTTTTCACGTAAAAATGAAAAAAAAAAATTGCCTTCACTTCCCTAAGTGTCAAGAATGATGACGCTATCATTTTCGTTTCGCTTATCATGCACAATAGAATTTCATCATTTTTGTGTATGCTGAGAACTGTTACTGTTGAGACCAGCGGTCATATTTTGAAGATAAGCACTACCTTATTTGGTGTGTTATTTTTTAGTAACAGTGTTTCAAGTTTCTTATGAGTTTTTCTTTGGTGTTCCTGGAGCAGGACTAAACACTCAACAAAACAGTCCTGCAGTTCACTATTTTGCTATAGAAAATTCTAAACAAAATTAAAGTTTAATTTCGAAAATGTTGCACTAAGCAGAACTGTGTTTGTTCTTTATAGAGTATTAGTTGGCACTGAAATATGCATATACCATCATGCATTAAATAGTTAAACGTCAATATTGCATAATAAATTCATGAAAAATATGTTTCTGAGGGCATTAATTTGTCGTTCTACAAATGGTCAAAATTTTTGTAAAACGACAAATAATTTGCCAATCAAGGAATTATATGTCAGTTTCCTAGACCTGGTAGAGGCTTTTTTGGCATTTTATTAATGCCATATTATTTCACTATACAGTGTTAGAAATAAGCAACACAACTTAGTGTTTTAAACCTAATTCTGAACACAAAGTGCTCTATCAAATGCCAATGAGCTTGGCTGCTTTGACAAATCTTAGGGAATATCTCCCATACCTCCAGAAAAAATAAAGCTCTGCATCAAATACAAGTTATTTTCCACTTAAAATTTCCACTTCCAGAATAAAGTAGTTTCTGAGCATGTGAACTTGATGAAATTGTCAGTACTGTTCTGTACTGTTTCAATTCTCCTAGCGTCATTTCCCAAGTGGCTCAGCAGTAACCATAGTTGCACACACCTGGTGCTGAGTGTCCGTCCAAAAAAGAAATTGTCAGTTTGTCTTTGAACTGCATAATATATGATGTACCAAAACATTGCTATCAGGCACTGTTTTATTATGTAACTTGTTAATTAGGAGCACTGCTCCCTCTTCCTCAAAGCATATCTTTCTGCAGTACAGTACATTCAAGAGTGAGGGCAAGTTAAAATGTTTTGGGGCCAGTTGATTTCAGACTCAGGTTGTCTCTCTGGGCAAGTATCTTTTCTAGCTTATTTCTAACCCTGCTATAGTATTTCATGTATATACAGTTAACTCTAGATAACTCAGAGTTGAAGTTCAGCTTCTAATTACTGATATCTCAAAGTAAAATTTTTGGTCCCGGAAATTTACTTTGAGATACCAGTTGTTTGAGATAACAGGAGTTGAATGCAAAGAAAAATAAGAAATGCATCCTTACTAGTAGCTTCTTTAATATAAGAGGGTACATTGAGGCACTCATGTTTGAGATAACAAGAGTCACCTGTTATATGCTATGTAAATTTGGTATGGAAGCAAAGTTTTGGGGCTAAAAGTAAGGTAGCACCCTTATTAGGCTTTAGGGGTGTCTTCACTGTGAAGACCCTATCAACTAAAATTTGATGTTTAATCTTTTGAAGGTTCTATACTACAAAGAGGTTTATCTTATGGATTCCCAAAGTCACCATCCATATTTAAAGCAGGCAACAACCTCAGGCAACTCAGTGTTTTGACAGCTCCATCATCTAGAGCAGTATTTCAGCCAGCTGCAAATCTCACTGTGTCAAACCCTGCAGTTAGACAAACAGTGGGATGTTGCATGGGCCAAGGGTGAGTTCCTTTCTTTTGTTTTTATCATTTCTGATTTCTTCGCTTTAAGCATTTAAAGTTAATGCCAACAGATTAGTCAAGCCTACTGCAGAAACAGGGCTGATCCTGGAGGGCCATTTGGGAGAAACAGTCTCCCTAAACAGGCTGATTTCTCCCTATTTTTTGCTGAGGAAGAACTTAAAATGTATAGATAGGTGAATCGGTGACTGGCTCTTTTATGTCCTCTTCAACAGTACGTGTACATTTGAACTTCAATGGCTTGAACAAGCTTTGACCATGAAAATTAGTTCCAGCCAAAGGTAGTTCTAGCCATCCAGGGTTAGTTTCTATATAAACTGACTGCTGCAGACCCAGGAATGAGTTCTAGATAGGCAGGGCTAACGAGCCACCAGGATTCAGAACTCTAGATAGGAGGGAGTGTCTGATGATTAATAATTAGAGATATTTTTTATTAATACTGCATAAAAACATATAGTGTGACCCCTCACCTGAACTGTCTCATCGAGACAGTTCAGATGAGGAGTCACAACATATGCTTTCAATGAGAAATAAGAAATAAGAAAAATTATCATCAAATACTCCCTCTTATCTAGAACTCTGGGGTTTAAACCAAAGTTCTATTGTATTTCAGTTATATCAGGATGATGGGAGGGTGGCTATGATGGACTCTGTGCAATGAATCACAGAGCTCTAGATAAGAGGGAGTATTTGGTGATAATTAGGGATAATTTTTCTTATTTCTAAAACCATATGTTGTGACCTCTCATCTGAACCATCTCATTGAGATGGTTCAGATGAGGGGTCACAACATATGTTTTTATGCAGAATTAACAAAAACTATCCCTAATTATCACCAAATACTCCCTTTTATCTAGAGCTTTGAAGCACATTTTATTTAGACTTACATCACAGAAATAATGTTAACTGTTCAATTATTTTGTTTTCTATATTTACACATACTAAGGTGAAAAAATACACTTTCAGAGAAAGTAAGTTTATTATCTCTTTTATTTTCATTTTGCATCCCTCCTCAACAGAAGTCAGCTATTAAACGAAAGAATTTTTTTGTCTAGGATTAAATCATTTTCTTACAGTGGCGGATCCAGAGGGGGTCCAGAGGTTCAAACGAACCCCCTCTTTAGCCTAAATTATTTCATTTTCATGGGAAACTGTACAAATCTAACTCCTCTCAGCTAATTTGCACCCCCTATCCAAAATTCCTGGATCTGTCCCTGCCTTACGAGCAGACCCCTTTTTGAAGAACCTTGACCAGGGGAGCAAACAAGAGGTCACAAAGGGGATTTCCAGTGCTTCAGATAAGAAGAGGTAACATGGATAATTAAGGGATAATTTTTCTTATTTTCCATGAAAACATTATGGTGTGACTCCTTATTAGAACGATCTCCCCTGGATGGTTCCGATAGAGAAAAAAAGAAAAGTTGTATCTGAATCATCTGTGTTAGCCCTTCTTAATCTGGAGCTCTGTGTTTCCCTTTGTAAAAATGACAAAAAAGCATGGAATTGTACTTATACAACCTAAATGACAGATAAGCTGGAAAATTTTCTGTTACAGTCAAACCTGTATTAAGCAAGCACCTAAGGGATAATCAAAAACTGCTTGCTTAAGACAGGTGCTTGCTTAATACAGGTACATTTCAATGTATTTGCCTGTTTTGGGAACCGAATACATGCTTGCTTAATACAGGTTGCTCGCTTAATAGAGGTGGTCACTAAGACAGGTTTGACTGTAATTGTTTTTTGGGGTTTAACGTCCCACCCACATATAGGTTATCAGTGCTCCTTATATGGAGTAACAGGGATAATTTAGAGATAATTTTCCATATTTCTGCATCAAAATATATGTTGTGACCCCTCATTAGAAGTGTCCGTGAGACGGTTCTAATTAGGGGTCACAACATACGGTTTTGTTGAGAAATAAGAAAAATAATCTCCTAATTTTTCTTACATATCCTCTTTATCTTGAGCTCTGTACAATTTTCAGGTCACTGCTGAAAGCCAGTCTACCATACTACAACAGCTCAAGAACAGTTGTACGATACAGTTTACGGAAAGGAAAACCAAAGACCGTTAAAGCTGTAACCAGGAGATTCTATAGGCTTCACTGGGGCATATGGATAAGAACAAGGGCAGGAAGAAAGAAGAGGATGTGGCAGAGAAACGATGCAGAGAGACTGAGATTTAAATATCATGTATTTTGTAACAAGACACAGTCAAAAATGTTAGATAAAATGGTGACAGTATTTTGGAAGAATCCAAGATATTATGTTGACGACCCATATGCACCTTATCACCAGAGAACTGGCATGGAAAAGCTGTTTCCTGAACACAGAAAACCAGGAATTCCTAAGTGGTACCCTTAAGTGTGGCTCAGTGAAAGAAAGTCAAGACTTTTTTATTGGTAGCATACGGTGTGAATTAATGCTGTTTCCTGAACATACAAAACCAACCATTCTTAAGTGGGACTCCATTTAAGAAAACTTGGGCCCAGGTTCACAATCATTCCTTTAAATTAAGGACAACCTTATAGTTAAGGTCTAAAATTCCATGTGTAAATAAAAGCTTAAAAACCTAAATGTATTTGATATTTCTTTTGTATTACATTTCTGTGACAATTGTAAATAGAATCATGCAAAAACTGCCATTTTCAATATAATTTAAATATGGATTTTCTAATGGCAAAATTTTCCACCTTAACTTTAAGGTGGTCCTTAACTTTAAGAAAGATTGTGAACCTGGGCCCAGGGCTTCCTAAATTTGAGGTGGGACATGACAAAATCGACAAAGTGGCATGTGGGCCCAGCAAAGACTTAAGATCAGCTTGGGCATCCACCCAGTCTGATCAGTCTTTGCTGTTGGCATGGATGAAGATTAGGAACTCTGATCTGTCTGGGCAGATGCCCAGGCTGATCTGAGTCTTCACTTAACACAAATGCAACTTTGTTGGTTTTGTTGTGTTGTTGCTCAAATAGTTGTTGAGGATAATTCTGAGTTAATTTCTGTTGAAGTGTAAAGCTGATAAAGAGGCCACAGTATAAGAACATTATTTGACATCTCATTAGAATTGCCCAAGCTGATGTGACAATTATTTTTTTTTGAGGAGAAATAAAAAATATCTTGGGAAACCTATCTTTACCTGTGGCTTGGCAAGTTACAGCAGTGCTTGCAGGCAGTCTGGCCAGTATGACATATGCCTCGGAACTCATAGGTTGTCCAGCTATGCAGATGCTTTTGCTCATCATGGTCTTTGCTGTACATATGAAACATTTACTGTAACTTACCATTTCTTATGTTGTGGCTTCTAAAAACACATCAGGGAAAGAATTTTCTCGTCTTAGATAGCCGATTCTTTCCTTTAAGAGTCTGTTGTCATCTGCCAGGAACCAAATACTTCTCTGCTATGGTTGTCTTTTAAACATGGCAGCTAGCTATATAGCAGTCTTGTTTTCCAGCCAGACTATATAGCAGTCTTGTTTTCCAGCCAGACTATATAGCAGTCTTGTTTTCCAGCCAGACTATATAGCAGTCTTGTTTTCCAGCCAGACTATATAGCAGTCTTGTTTTCCAGCCAGACTATATAGCAGTCTTGTTTTCCAGCCAGACTATATAGCAGTCTTGTTTTCCAGCCAGACTATATAGCAGTCTTGTTTTCCACCTTCATACCATATTATAGTAGATTTTAAGCCATTTATCTCAAAAAGTAGATGAAAATATTGATTTCCATGTTTGATGGTTGTTTAAGCAGTCTTGTTATATCATTTGACTCACACTTTGATATAATGACTATGAATACATAAAAAGTGAAAATGCTACAATGTGGTTTGTCTTTGATTAATTCAGATGTCTGACTCAAGAGCCAGAGGTCCCGAGGTCAATTCTGGCCACATACTTTCGTTTCTCCTTCCGCTGATTCAAGAAAGGCAGTTGTGAGTTATTGGCAAAAGTATGTGCACTTAGTACTGGTTAACCGCTTAAGAGGTCTAAGCCTGCCCAGGAACTGTTTGAGGTCCACAAGAAGGAATAGCATAAGCTCCTTTGCCTTAATTTCTTTGTAATTTGCTCTCACAGGGAGTTTCAATGTAGTTTGCTTTCATTCCAAGCCGTAATATGATGGCATATTAAACAAGCCATTTTGTGATAGCATATTAACCGTTAATGCGCCAAAAAGCAGACGACAAAATTTACGTCTGCAGAAATTTCAAAAATTGTTTTGTCCAAGCAATATCATATTGAGCATTCAAAGACAATAGGGCAAACAGTGTAGATCCAGATGAGGTGGCTCATTATGAGCCACCTCATCTGGACCTACACTGTTTGCAAATTCAACATTTTTTTCATTTTTGGCACGTTAAGGGTTAAAGGCTCTAGTGGGTAATCAAAATAAGGTATCTGTGCAGCTCTGTAGATCTGGTGACAAAACAACCAATACTGGCCCCATGCGTATCTGCTAAAGAACCGCAACATGGAACTTTTATAAAAACACACAAGACACGATGAAAGAGTTTTATTTTTATTTCTTCTATAACAAGAATAAAGTGTATTATTAAAGGTGTACAATAACAAGCGATTAGTCCTGACATTCTTGTCAGTGACCAAGAAAAATGAAAAGAAAAAAGTGGCAATATCAGCTGAAAAGGAACAAGATCACATACCCCTAATGTGCTTAAGTATTGGGGCACCTAAAATAATAAATTTTCCATTTGTCCCAAATGGAAAATTCATATTTTTATGTGTCCCAATATATACGCACATTACGGTAACATCACAGAGGCCAGTATCTCCATATCTGATGGGAATGAAACTGTATGTTTAAAGTCACTTTCTGATGAGGGACCACAATCTATATATGATGGGCATTGTCGTAAAAGGACCTTATACAATGTGTATACTAGCTGTAAATACAACCAATACTTGTCCCTGTACAGAATAGCTTGCCTGACAGCACCTAGCCCAACACATATAAAACTTGAACCAAAACATCTACTGTGTACACTTGACACCTGTGTGACAACTATAGCTCTTCTGTATTTTGGTACTGGTGAGCTAAAAATTGGTCAGTGCATTGGTTCAGTCTTTTGTGGTTCGATAAGACTGACAGATAACATATATGAAAACATAGGCAGCAAAGTACAATAAACTCTTGATATCTCGAACACTGATATCTCAAAGTCCCTCTTATATCAAAGATTATAGATTGGACACATTTCCTGTTTTTATGTAAAATTCAACTCTGGATACCTCAAACTACTGATATCTTAAAGAAAATTTTCTGGTACCAGAAAATTTTCTTTGAGATATCGGTAGTTTGGTATGAATTTGGACTTTGAGATATCGAGAGTTGACTGTACTTACAAAATGCCAAGTATAAATGAGGTGCAACAGGACAAAATAAAAAAGTGGCATGTGCCTCGCCACCTCCCACTGAAAAATCGGATTGGCCTAGGGATCTGCCCAGTCTGAACAAGAGTCTTTGCTGAGTGCTTAAAGGGTAGCGAGGGGTTGAAGCTACCTCCTTATGGGCAGCAAAGACTCTGATCAGACTGATCTGAGTCTTTGCTGGGGGCACATGCCACTTTATTGGTTGTGTCGTCACAGCTCATATCTTAGACAAAATAATTACTGAGTTCTCGTAAAAAAAAAAATCTTATCTTTGATCCATTGATACTGGTCATTAGACAAAATCCTGTTACCTTGTCACCTAATATTGCCAAAGTATCTAAACGTATATGAAAAGACAACCCGTGTCCTAGTTAGCTGTAATATAATAAATGCCTCTACCTATCACCAAACATGACAATCCATTTTTATGCCATAATCTTGAGCCATCTATGTATTACTGTATATTTAAAGCATATGAGAGAAATTCTAGATCTTTTTGATATTTTTTTTTGCAAACAAATACTTGTTCCATAGTCTATAATGACATTAACGTTTTCCCCACTGAGTATATAGGAGTCAGCATCGTGTGAAAATTTGATAAATAACGTTCCTAACTTTGCAGTGTGCAAACTTTGTGCATTGGATGTAAACATGCATCTGTCAACATCCGCCTCAAAATAGTCCTTCGGAGAAATGTTGCAATTTTTTTTTTTTTTTTGCATTTTCACTCTTTTTCCTTACCGGTAAACTATTGCTGGTTAACACATGTTGTTGGGCAGAGAGAAAAATTCACTCCAGCTTCCAAATCATGTATTAATATTTTGTGATCTGCTCAACAACATCTGTTAATCAGCGATAATTCATAGGTAAGAATATTTCTTAATACCGACCCAGTTAGAGATACCGACCCAGTTAGAGAGAACCTCTAATGAAGGGTCAGAGTGCGTTTAAAATAAAGAAGGAAGAAAAGTTGGCCAGTACTTTCATCTAAGCTCACACTTATCAACAGAATTATTACATTCACTTATAAGCTGTTAAAATACACTTGTTTAATTTAGCAGAACATTTATCTACTTGTTCTCCCTTAATGCAAAAGTGAAAAGCTAATAAAATTTAACACATTTTGGCTTAATAAATCTTCCTGAAGATTATGTCATAGATATGCTTTTATAGTAAACACTGAACAAAATGTTGGTAAAAATGATAATTTTTCATGTATTTTCCATCAAAAGATACCATTGCAAAAGGAGAATAGGTATACAGTAGAACTTTGTTGGCTCGAACAGGCTTAGGACCATGAAAATTAGTTCCAGCCAAAAGTATTTCTAGCCATCCAGGGTTAGTTTCTATACAAAGTGACCTCTGTCGACCAAGGAAAGAGTTCTAGTCAGGCAGGGATAACCAGCCATCAGGGTTCGAGCCATTGAATTTCTACTCTACCTCCCTCTCTTCTTTCCATTTATTCAAGAGGACACAACTTTTGCGTTAAGTATTTTATTTCCATGAAAGGAGAGCCCAAACAGAGGTGCACTCTAAAAGAATAATTTATTTATAGGAGCAAAGTCTCTCCTTTTTATATATTAACCCCCATTGAGAAAGGAGGTAAGATGAAAATGGAAGGGTTGCTTCCTCTGAATGTATATCCATTCACCTACATGCCACTTCAGGAAATAGTCAACTCCCGATATCTCTAACACTGATATCTCAAAGTGTCTTCTTATGTCAAAGAATATATTTCCTATTTTTATAAACATTCCAACTCATGTTATCTCAAACTACTGATATCTCAAAGTAAATTTTCTGGTACCAGAAAATTTACTTTGAGATATCGGTAGTTTGGGCTGAAGTTCGACTTCGAGATATCGAGTGTTAACTGTAATGACAATACAACTGCTGTAACAATAAGACAATGACCACTCCCTCAACTAGTATTGGTACTAACTCCCTTATTGTATTTCTTTGGTTATGAGATGGGGATTTTCCCTTCTAAAACAATTTTTCCGATCAATTAAGAAAGGAAAAGCCGTTCTCACAGCAGAATTTCATAAGACTTATTGAGATAATTTGGAGTCATTCTAGAGACGGAAAAACACCATTTTATAGCCAAAATGGAGCTTACATGGTTTAACCCTTCAAGTGTGCAAAAGCAGACGACAAAATTTACGTCTGCAAAAATTTCAAAATACATGTACGTTTCATCCAAGCTATATCATATTGAGAATTCAAAAACTAGAGGGCAAACAGTGTAGATCTAGATGAGGTGGCTCACGATGAGCCACCTCATCAGGATCTGCACTGTTTGCAAATTCTGCCATTTTCATCACTGGCACTTTAAGTGTTAATATGGAAAAATATTACAATATCCCACAAAATCTGATTTAAACCATCACCACAATGTTCAGTTAAAATACATGACAATGAGTAACATTTCACCCAAATTAGAGTTACAGTCAATGCATTTTAGTATGATCCCTATTCGGCACATACAGAATTCGTAATATGGTTTCCCATTGACATGACTGAATGGTTTCCCATCAACATGACTGATGATTGATTGATTTGTTGCTTAACGTCCAGGGAAAACAGCAATGGTCATGTCGGGACGGTCAGTTAACCTAACCACACTATTCCTGGGCAGGCTTAGACCTCCTCAGCGGTTAACCAGTACTAAGTGCACATACTTTCACCAGTAACATGACTGATGAGCTCTGTCTACTGTTTTTAAGCAATAAAGACACAGAAAAAATATTTCAATGCAACATTTATTTGTATTCACAGTGAATTTGTAGCCAGCAAAGTAGGAAGACCCAATTTGTAACTGTAAAACATCAGTAAGCCAAAGTCTTTGAAAATGGTCAGTTTTAATCTAGTTTTATCATATGACGTCGCATCTGAGAGTGTAATAAAGCCATGCATTAAAAACGATAATCCACTAGTGGATTAAATATGCAAATTACGCCGTAACATTATGCGTTGAGTCCCCAAAACGTCGAGTTTTCTAATGGCGAAAATGTGACGTTTTAGTGCAATATTTGCTAAACAAGGGCTTCGCAAGCGGCGCATAATACGCCCGTTTCAATTTCCTAAAGGAGTTACAGAATGAGCAATATTGCAAAAGGATAGACAGGCAGACAAACAGGGGCAACCACTCTATAATAATTAATTAGAACTGTCAGCGAATCCGACTATACCCCGCTTAATTGCTTAAATCAAATGATGTTATTTTCACACAAATATTTAGATGATGTTGCAGTCATTATACCCCCACTTTGAAAAAGTGGGGGGTATGCTAATTACATCTGTCTGTCTGTCTGTCCATCCATCTGTCCTTCCGTCCCCATTTGTTCAAATTTTTCATCGAAAATTTCTTCACAACCATACAAGCTAGACTGGTCATATTTGGCATACAGGTTGATATTTCCACCATATACACAAATGTATAGCATACAATACATTCAACTTTCAAAATGTGTGAATAACTTCTTAAGTACAAGCCCTACAAACCTGATTTTGAGCTCTCTAGTAAGTGAATTTGGACAAAGAATGCAAATCTGGAAAAAAAAAAAAATTTTTTTTTTTTTTTTTTTTTTTTTTGGGGGGGGGGGGGGGGGGGGGGGGGGGGGGGGGGTGACGGGAGTGCGGGGAGGGAATGTGGAGGGGTCAGAGAGAGTTAGGAACACTGATAAGATATCACAGCATGATCATCGATATTCTAGAAGGTACAACGTTATTTTATTATTCAAAGTATGGAAAGAACGAATATTGGACAAATACAGGGAAGAATACGCAGAAAAAGGCTGGTTCTCAATCCAAAGATACAACATATCGTCACGAACCTGCATACCAAATATGACTACTCTAGCTTGCATGGTTGTGCAGAAATCTTTGACGAAAAATTTCATTATTCAAAGTATGGAAAGAAAGAAAATCGGACAAATACAGGGAAGAATAAGCAGGAGAAGGCTGGTTCTCAATCCCAAAATACAACATGTCGTCATCAACCTGGATGCCAAATATGACCAGTCTAGCTTGTATGGTTGTGAAGAAATTTTCGATGAAAAATTTGATCAAATGGGGACGGAAGGACAGATGGAACGTAACGCTTTATAGACAAAGGTGCTCATTTTTTTTTTCACAGGCAGTGGATGGCTTTTACCTACATATTTTCATTGTAAACATTCGTTACGCTTTTTGGAAAGATAAGCTGATTTTTTTTTCAGATGTCTACATCCGTTACATGTATTTGTGTTTTTTTTCCCTCTGTATTTCCACTGTATACATTCGTTACTCTCTTTTTAAAAAAAGATGTGCTTATTTTTTTTCAACAGATACATTGGTTTTCCTATCTGGTAATCTTAAGGCTGGAGTGCATTTGTCTACACCGTTACGGTGTGACGAAATGCGCCCTTCCGGAAATCTGCTCTCCTTTTGTGCACTATATGACGGACGGACAGACAGATGTAAACCAGCATACCCCCCACTTTTTCGAAGTGGGGGTATAATGACTGCAACATCATCTAAATATTTAACACTGAATACTGTTAGTATTCCAAGGTAGGTTGGACAAGGGAGATAACCTTAATACATAAGTTACACCATTTTTAGTTCTAGTTTTTTCCCTTGACAATATATTGTACAAGAAAACACAAAAATAGCCTTTTCGAACTAATGAAAGGGATTAACTCTAAAACGAAGAAAGGGAAAGCAGCCATTTTTGTACGCGACACATCGTTAGGACTTCATTCACATTGCTATGAAGTTTTATAAAGATATCCCAAACGGTTATCTAGTTATGGCGCGTACAAGACTTACAGGGAAAAAATTAATCAAAGGGGCATAACTTCAAAAGTAAGAAAGGGGGAGCAACCATTCTTGTACGCGACACGTTCCCCCACCCTGATACATATGTCTACCAAATTTCATGAAGATATCCCAAATGGTACTGAGTTATGGCGTGTACAAGAATGTTGACGGACGGACGGACAGACAGCGCCACGACATAATACGTCCGTTTTTTCAAAATGGGCGTATAAAAATCCGATTTTAGTGTCATATGGTAAATAGAATCTTGGGTTCGTGCTCCTGTATTATTGAATTTATTAAACTCGTTGGAGAAAATGATAAGATGCTCTGCATAGCCTCACATCTTATCTTTTTCCCCAACTCGTTTAATAAATTCAATAATACATGAGCACTCAGGTAAGATCCTCTATATCAAGATGTTTATTTTGTTATAAGATGGGGTTATTTTAGTCATATCTTTTTCCCCAGCTCGTTTAATAAATTCAATAATACATGAGCACTCAGGTAAGATCCTCTATATCAAGATGTTTATTTTGTTATAAGATGGGGTTATTTTAGTCATATCTTTTTCCCCAACTCGTTTAATAAATTCAATAATACATGAGCACTCAGGTAAGATCCTCTATATCAAGATGTTTATTTAGTTATAAGATGGGGTTATTTTAGTCATATTTCTGACAATTCAGATCTTTATCAAAGCCAGTATGCTTAAGATCTGTGCCCTTCAGATTCCATTACTCTTGTTATAAGAGTTATGAGATTTCTGTAACAAACTACAGTCCTTTTAGTATCCTTATGCTATGTTCTGCCATTAGGGGTACAGACAACAATGGCTCTAATCAGCCTGTAAAAAGCACAGACTGGTCTAAACCTTCACTGTAGTATATGCCAGCTCCTACTTTTCTTGTGTAAGGTCTTGTACAGTATAATAATGAGCTATATCATGTGATTTCCTATAATGCCGCAGTTTTGTCATGTGATACTCTGATCATCCTTCTCAATCTCGCAGGGTAACCAGAGACCTCGCAGTTGGCTGTATGGCTTAGGCCACTTCCATATACGGCTGATGTGACCAGCGAAGGCTCTGCTCAGACTGCATGTGCAGTCTGATCAGCACCTTTGCTTGTCACCTATGCCACATTGTTGGAAATCACATGATGTGGCTCAATCATCTACATTGCAAACTTAAGACTGCCTGCAGTCTATGACATAAGACTATCAAAAGCTTCAAGCAAAATATTTAGGGCAAAAGCAAGAATAGTTCCAAGGAGGACCAACAAACACTGCTTTGTCATTTAAATGTAGACACCACAGCCCCATTGTCCGAAATTGCTGACCTCTAGGTCAAACATGGCTTTAAGTGCATTACAGTCATAAGAAGAGGTGTTGTTCGGCAAGTATAGTCCGTTTGCTCCCAAATGCAAACGGCATCCCTAATATTTTCTCAAAGTTGGTGAGAGGTAGAAGATTTTCGAATTGCTCATTCTTAATTTTCATCCTATACATAACAAAATCATAATTTTGTAGAAATGTGAGGCTTTGCATAAAAAAGTTTCTATTCAAAATATGACCTAAAATATGTCATTTTCACCTCTAAATTACAAGGGAGTAAAAGTTGGCTGTTGGAATTCCCGTTTATTCTTACGTATTAGGACATGTGACCAATGTATGCTATCCCTAGAACAAAATTTGCATAATTAATTGAAACTTCATTCTAAATCCATTTTTCTACTTTTTGTTTCACCCATATAGTATAAAATTTTGAAACATACTCTTTTTACTTAGAAAACTATATATAATAGCTCAATGTTTATTTACAACATAGTATCACCTGACCAGTGAAACCGTGTGTTACGCATGTGGACAGGTGAATACATTTTACTATTTCATTCATATACGCCCACATCTGTAGTAAACAATGAGTTAACGCTATTGCCTATCAACAATATTTTGGCTGTTCTAACAAGCATACAATGCCCTTCAGCGAAACAGCCCAGTTTCTGCATTAGTGTTAATGGAAAATATTTTTACAAAAGCTTCCAAAAATTTGGATTTTTCGTATTCTGTTATGTATAGTTATAGGAATCATTTGGACATTAAAACAGTTGATGGAGCTTTCGTCGTTTTTGAGAAAATAAGCAAAACCCCGTTTGCACTTGGAAGCAAACGGACTATACGTAAATGTCAGAATGTCCCAATGAAAATTAGGAAAGCTTCAGACTGTAACTGAAGCTTCAGTCACATATAAATCAGCTTAAAATTGAATTGTATATTTGAAAGCTATTTGAGTTGCAACTAGCAAAGACAAAGCCTAATGTACCTGTAACCAGCCAATACTGAAACCAGCCTTGTGAGTCTCTTAAATCTAGCAAGAACCTTCATTTTGCCTGTAGATTCCTCTGTTTTTACATGCAGTACCGTAATGACCCCAAAATTCGGACACCTGAAAGTCGGACAATTATTATTCGAAAATTCTTAGAAAGTGGAGTTTACATGTTAATGCATCCCACACTCAATCTTCCGTCATCCCGAGACAGCTACATGGAGATGCAGGACGTGGTATTTGGCATTACCTCAAGATACTCTGGTACTCATAAAATTGTTTTGTGTGGCGACCTGAATGGCTCCCTTTTACCAACCCGCTCGAACCCTCACGACTCTATGCTTAAGGATTTTGTTGCTGAACAACAGCTGTTTCTGGACACCAGAATGAGCGATTCACCTACTTTCTTTGGTTACGGAGGGGGGTCATCACAGATAGACTATATTCTGACTAGTGATCAGTCGTTATTGCGGAATGTCTGCGTCGGAGAGTATTCCCCGATAAATATGTCCTCGCATGTCAGTGTGACTGCTACTCTGAATATAAATCAAGATAAATTATGTGGTATAAGTAGAAATAAGTCATTTAAAAAAGTTACAAAATTCTATTGGGAAAAAGTAGATGAAAATCAGTATCAATGTCTCTTGGAGAGATTACTGCAAACCTCAGACAGTACGTGTGAGCCGGTTGACCAACTCATCCAAATCCTGAAGGCAGCCAGTAGAAGGACAGTTCCGAATAGATTGGTGAAGGTTAAGGGTCCAAAATTTAAACTGTCTCCTACAGTGAGACAGCTTGAATCTGAATGTAAAAGAATTTTCTATCTCTGGAAAAGCTCAGGATCTCCAGGCCCAGAACATCCTTTGACGATACAAAGAAAAATTTCCAAACATAATGTCAGAAAACAAATAAGAAGAGAATTCGCCAGTGCCAGGGACTCTTTCTACCATGAGCTCATGGAGAATCCCTCAAGTCAGTATTTCTACCGCCTTATACGAAGAAATCAGTCAGTTCGTCAAGGTCATCCTGTCTCCCTGATTGTTGGCAATGAAGAGGTTGGGGAAAGCCTGCAGCAGTGCAGAGCTTTCGCAGCATATTTTGAGGATCTGGCTGTTCCTGATGCACACCCAAACTATGATCAGGGCTACTTGGACCTGTCCCTATACCAGCTAGACTTAATACAAGAGATAGCCCGTCTGGATCCTGATCGGTTGCCTGTTATCAGTGAAAAGGAAGTACGCCGAGCCATCAGATCTCTGAATTCGGGTAAATCACCGGATGAGATGGGATTAACAGCGGAGCATCTAAAATATTCTGGAAACGTTCTGCTCCGTATTATAGCAGATGTCTTTAACGACATTCTAAAAACGAAGAAGGTTCCAGATATATTTAAGTCTGGTATAATTACGGTACCCCGGTTCATAAGAAAGGGAAAGATCCTCGTAAGATGGATAACTACAGAGGCATTACGGTCTCTTCTATTCTTGGGAAGCTGTTTGAGTCTGTCATCCTGAACAAGCTTGATGAACTAAATGATGACCAATCTGGGTTGCAGTTTGGATTCACCCAGGGCCTGTCTCCCACAATGGCATCGTTGCTCTTATCTGAATGTATTCTGGATTCTAAGCAGAAAAAGGAACCTCTCTACATTGCCGCCCTGGACACCCAGAAGGCATTTGATGTTGTCAGTCATCCCATCCTTATGAAGATGCTATATCGTCAGAATATAAATTCACATCTGTGGGAGGTGATTGGGTCTATGTACAGAGGGCTTACCGCAAGAGTCAAGTGGGGTGGTCAGTCGTTCTCTGTTCTGCAAGGGGTGCGCCAGGGAGGGATTCTATCTACACATTTCTACAAGACTTTTCTTAATGACTTTCTTTTGGAGATGGAATCTAGATCTCTAGGGAAGTATATTGGTGACCTGTATGTGGGATGTCCGACCGTGGCTGATGATGTTCTCCTGGTGTCTTCCAGAGACGATGAAATGCAGCTAATGCTCAATCTTGCTTATATCAACTCACAGGAGAAGAGATATATTATCCACCCCCAAAAGAGTACAGCCTTACGACGTAATGTTAGTAAAAGTGTAAGAAACAATGAAATTATAACTACTTGGAAGCTAGGTTCAAAAGAGGTACGGGTTGAACCAAGGTTAATCCATCTTGGCCTGACTAGGGCAGAAAAAGCAGAAACTTCTGTCAAAATCACAGAAAGAATAAGTGCAGCCCGAAGGACCTTGTATGCCCTGATGAAAACTGGGGTTCATGGTACGAGTGGACTAAATCCGAAGATCTCCTTAAGGATATACCAGGTCTATGTGATTCCCAGGTTGCTGTACGGTCTGGAGACATTGTCGCTGACTGACACCCAAGTCGGTCAATTACAACGGTTTCACGTATCAATTCTGAAGAAACTACAATCGTTACCAGAGCGGACGGTCTCTTCGGCAGTGCAGCTGCTGTTGGGCGCTCTTCCAATACAGGCTGAACTACATAAGAGGCAGTTAAGTCTACTCCACTCCATTGCCCGTTCTAGAAACGAGAAGATAAAGGGGTTGATGGCTCGACAGCTGACACTTAAATGCCAGGGTAGTTTCTTTTGTAAGGTTGAATGCATCTTGGATATGTATAACCTTCCTCAGCCCTCTTGTCTTCAAAACTTTACAAAGTTCTCCTGGAAAAAGATCACTCGTAAGTCAATATGTCAGTTCTGGACCCAGCGTTTGGTTGCAGATGCACAGACGAGGTCTACCCTGGTTAACTGTAATCTTACTTCCATGGCGGTGGGTGTTACTCATACAGTATGGGAATCAGCTGCAAACAACGTGCATGATATTAGAAGAAGTGTCACTAAAGTACGTATGATGACAGGAGTATATATGCTTCAGTCCACAAAAGCTAGATTCAATCAGTACAGTGTGGATGAGACCTGTCCGTTGTGTAGACTCGGCCCAGAAGATTTACCTCATGTTCTCCTTCGTTGCCCTGCTCTGGCTGAGATTAGAGACTTGTCACTGAAAGATATCAGGGTGTTCCTGGCTAGTCAGTTTGGTCAGCAATTCTGGGCATCCCGATCAAGGACGGAGTTGGTGAAGATTCTGCTAGATAGTCAAAACCTGATGAGCCTGCAAGGGGCCCGTGTTGCAGAGGAGGTCTTGTTGAAGCTGGAGGCTCTGAGTCGTAGGTACTGTTTTCGGTTGCATGCAAAAAGGTTGCAACTATACAGAAATTTGTCCAATTAAGCCATAATCCCGATTTATCAATGTGGCCGCCACCACAAGTCTAACCTGTCTGTACATAGTGTGTATATAGCTGTTATTCCTGGATTTACCTACTTATGTGAAACAACAAATCAACGTAAACATCTACCGGTCAACGACCTGGGTGCGCCATTCTACTGGCGGGATTTACAGAAACAGAAACAGAAACAGCATCCAAATGATGCTTAGTGACTGGCAAACATTGTAGACCCTGATCAAACTGCTCCTTTTGGAGCAGTTTGATCTGGGTCTATAATATTTGCTCAGACCTGTCTGTCCAAACATTTAGGGTTATTAAGGTATGTGCAAATAGAAATGGCTCTGTTCAGACTGCATGCCTGCACTCTGCCTTGCTGGTCAGACCTTTTGTTGTTCACCTCTGAAATAAGCACACATGTGCATGTAGCAAAACAATAACGTAACAGTACCCAAGGCTCTAGATAAGAGGGAGTATATGATGATAATCAGGGATAATTTTTGTTTATTCTGCATAAAACCCTATGTTGTGACCCCTCATCTGAACTGTCTCAGCGAGACGGTTCAGATGAGGGGTCACAACATATGGTTTCGATGAGAAATAAGAAAAATTATCCTTAATTATCATCAAATACTCCCTCTTATCTAGAGCTCTGACAGTACCTCATAAAAATATGTTCAAACCGATACAGTGCCAATTCTCCTTTATGCATACATATTTAAACTGACTTGTTCAGAGTAAAGTAAGAAAAAAATATTACCTAATTGTTAACCCCAAAAATTTTAGATTAACAGATTTTATTCTATGTTACAAGCTTGATTAACAATACACACATCAAACCATCTGGCTACTTAAATAAAATTGTAAGAAAATATCTCCTATATATTAAAGGGGTGCATCATAAATATACACATCTCCAAAGAAACAACAACAATATATACAAAAATAGTGTTATCTTTGAAATAAAAACACCTACTGACAACAAACACTGAATCAACATTTCAGAAAACTTATTTTTATGAGCAACACTTCAAATATTCAAATTTCTTATACCATTTCACTATGGATTCCAGCATGCAAAAGAGTACATTGTATGGCTATGCTATACCTCCATAACTAAAGCAACTACACATCATGCACACAACCCCAAAATGACATTGTTTTGTTGTTGGTATGACATTACAATTCAAAGATATCTTAATATGGGTGAAACATCATGTCACACTAACATCATATGATGTCAATTTAATGTGTGATGTAAGACTTATGTCAATGCCATTTTGACATTTGGTGACATTTTGTGCCTGCTGGGTCATTTTGACATCGTGTGCCAGTTTTTTGCCATTGTGATTCAGGCCTAGTATGTTTTTGGTACCAAGGTCCACATTAGGTGGGGTAATGAGGATAATTATAGAAATTTTTCATATTTCTCTATGAAAACATGTTGTGACCCCTCATTAGAACCATCTCACTGAGATTGTTCTAATGAGGGGTCATAACATGCTTTTGTTGATGAATACTAATTATCCCTGTCACCCATTCTTATCTTGAGCATTGGGAATGTCAAAACAACAAGCCTAAATCTCCCAGATAGTATGGTAATAAGAAGCTGTTTCCACTACACCATCATTTTCAGTCTGCAGTGGCATACAATGTTGTTGCACACTGGAAACAAGAAAAAAATGGTATCTTGAAATTTATCCAAAGTTGAAGTACCTCAAACAAATAATTTTCCTCAAGTAAATTCCACGCTATGTAATCACGTGACCTACTTGTACTACGACAGATGCTGCTTTGGTCACCGTACTGCTAAATTGTAAAGGAAAATGGTAGTCACGCGCTTCGTTGTGACGGTAAGCTGGTTTATTTCTTGTCTAATTATTTCAAAATTGAAATGATTTACATCGAGCAAGTTGTATCAGTGAATAATCTGCTTTGTACTTTGACAACTAATCTGTGAATACGGTTTTTAAGCGACAATCTGAAGAAATCTGCATGGGTCATGTGCTTCTGTTTGTTGTCATCTCAAATATTTGTGATTTCACTCGATTTATTATGCTATTTTTGAATGATCACATATGTATTATACATCATTTATACTGATGTTTTGTAAAAATACTGGTATTTATTAGGTGAAAAGGACAGGGGGCCGTTTTGCATGTTTTGTTTAATGTACTGCTTTTTGTTGTGATGAACTGCTTTTTAGGTATTACATTCCACCAACTGTACTGCTTTTCGTAAAACGATGTATCAAGAGTTTAGGACTTCAGACTACCGTATCGGCCTGAAAATTAAAAAAAAAAAAGTCAAAGTACAGTCAAACCTGTCCTAAGGGATCACCCAAATGAAAATTGGCTCCTTAAGTTCAAAAGGCCGTAATTTTGTCAAAATTAATTCTAGGGCCAACAAAAACCCACATGCACATCTTCAATATGTCCCAAACATGTATGCAAAGTTTGAAAAAGATCCATTGAAAACTGTGGGAGGAGTTGATTATACAAACTCTATACTATAAAGCGTGACGAACAGACAGACGGACAGACAGACAGGGGCAAATCTTAATGCCCCCTGACTATCGTCACGGGGGCATAAAAATTGTCACTAAAACTGCTACATGAGAAAACAGTCACTGTTTTCAACGGGTATCATTTACCCCAATTAAGACTTGACAGGCAAAGATGACAAAGATGTATGGTGCATTAAATCGCTTAAATCCGCGCGCAAGTACCACATACCGTAATCGCCCCATTTACCGCACATGCCCCTATAACCGCACACCAAGGCCATTTCCGGAAAAAAATGCATAAGCGCACACTGCTTTTTCCTTTTGAAACTCACAAAATCAAATGCATCAAGTTCAACTTACCATTACTGTTTCAACAGCGACAGTTTTCCCGACGCAATGTGCGAAGAGAGCAACTCTATCGGTCTAAATGTCAATCGGGGGTCCTCGCCGATATTTACGAAGTTGGCTGAAGTGTTATGATGTGTACGAGTCCGAACACCGACTCGGATCAGCTTACACATCTGCGCCGTCTGATTAGCGTATTCTCTGTCTGCATCAACAATGGGAATGTACAAGTTGATCCCAGAAGGATCGAGCTTACGAAGTTATGAGGTTGCGGGGGTGCAGGCTGAACTGAGTCTTTGCCATTCGTACATGCGAAAAGGCGCCATTTCTCAAGAGCAATTCTTGTCATATATAGCGAAAATGTGCACGTGCGTAAAAGTGCGTTTGGAAAGATACACGAACGACAGATGAGAAACAAATAAATTATAATAACGACAAACTCTTGTTCCCTGACAAAATCAGTCTGAATGCATGCGCAAACTGAACGAAGCGACCAGCCTGCGCATATGCATGGTATGTGCATTTAAACAAAGTTCGCGGTAGCCATAGGATAGCTTTAATATCATTGGCATACCTGGCCCGTGGGCCTCAGGACACATTCGATCAGCAAACACCCGCATCATACAGTGCGTTTGCGAACACTGACCAGTCTAACAAATCTCCAGGATTCGCCGATAGTTTGCAAAATAATTGTTTTAAGATGCGCAGACTGGTCTAAGGCTTTGCTGTTTGCACATGTAATACGGTACCTTTCTCATGACACATTGCCAATATTTCTGCACCCTTGGACGTAATATAGGACAGACCGAAAATCAAAGAAGATCAAAAGGACCGCATCTTCCAGAATTAGAATGAGTGTGTTATTAATAGAAGCCCGTGAATTTAAAGCAGACCCCTTGCGATGAATGAATAGCCAGAGCACTGACAAACTTACCTGACGTGTTTAAACAATCACATATTAGGTCATTGTCTTTCCTTTCTTTCGGAATATTTTATTTGGAATAATGAAGAAGGACAAAGAGAATGAAATACATGCATAATGAGGACATATTTAATACTGAGAGGTATGAGAAATAATTTGCGACTTGACATGAGATCGTTTTTCTCCCGGAAATTGGCAATTCAAATAGTTCGAACACTAAATATTTTCATGACACTTCGAACACCCCGATCAGTATTGCCGACTATTTCGACTGTTCGTTTGTTGGTTTTTCGTTCTGAGTGTGCGGTTATTAGAAAGGTTTTTAACCACACCTTTTTGTTGCAATTTTGAAAAAGTTAAGCGCACCGTGCGGTAAATGGGGCGAATACGGTAAGTAGCTTTTGTCAGCTTAAGTAAATGTAAATTGTCTTTTCACATGCCAATACAGTAGACAATTTAAACACTTGACAGGATAAATTTAAACGCGGCAATGTATTTATCCCCTGTTGTGATTTCAATGCCACTGCTTACTCGTCGAATCAGAATGTTTATAACCCTCATGAGTGTCCTGGCAGGGCGGAGCTGTCATTGAGGATCAATGCATCAATAATCGGAAAATTGTCGGTATGGCTTCATTAAACCTCGCCTTTTTACAATATTTTAGCCAAATCGTGAACAAACAGTCAGTATGCAGTGAATGAGAAGTAAACATGATGATATGGGTTGCCGTTTTACTATTTAGTCCCTACTTATTGATATTCATAATTGAATTATGGGTATCTATAATTCGACATGATTTCTGGATATCCATAATTCGAATTATAGATATCCATGATTTGAGTTATGGATATCTATAATTCGACATGATTTCTGGATATCCATTATTCGAATTATAGCTATCAGTAAATAGAATACAACTATGGATATCCATTAATTCGAATTATATACATCCATAAATAGATTTACAGATATCTATTGTTCGAATTATGGACATCCAATATTCAACCTGATTTATGGATATCAATAATGCAAATAATGGATATCCATCATTCGAATTATGGATATCAATGAATAGGGCATAATGTTAAAACATTAGTGCTACGGACTAGGTTTGAATGTCAGACGAGAACTTTTTTTTTCTTTTTTTTTCGGGGGACGAGGGGGGGGGGGGGGTGCGGGGGGTTCATTCTTCCCTTTCTAAAAGGACATTTCCAATAATTTCTCTGACCATTGAATTCAAAGTCTTAGTGTTCGATGATTTTGCGTTTAGGATGAAGACTCTTTGATACTGACAAGTGAATACCAAACATCGTGCATATCGCTATTTCTCGGGAACAAGATACCATAATCTATAAATCCCCCTCCCTCCTACAACCCCCGCGTATATTTCTGGGCATAATCAGACCAGCAACTGTGCAGGATTTTCCCTTTTGATTACGATTGTAAAATATATTGAGTAATCAAAACAAAAGAAAACTTTTGTCATGCAAGATATTCATTTTTATTACCTAAAAATATTAAAAAGAATGAAAAGAACAGACTTTACCAGATATTGTCAGGGTCACTGACGAGGCTTTAATAGCCGAAACTACGTAGTCTGGCCCATGTTCCTACTTCTGTATGTATTCTTTGCTCTTGAAGGAACTGTTTAAGATTTAATTTTATCATGTTGGTAGATTCGAACGTTGCATCTTTATAGGATATGAAAAAGGGTCAGCGTGACTAGCAGACGTCCACTACACCAATGAGTCTTTACACATTTGTGACACATAATTAACATGCATGATATGCAATGGTTAATGATATAAACGAGTATTTTTCCCCTGATTGGTTACGAACATGTTGCTTTACCTGTTTTATAGTGCACTGAACCAAATCGATAGCCCCTACCCTGTGTACAGGAGTAGGCTTAACCATAGCAAACGTATATTTTCGCGTGTTACTTGTGTAGATGAAGAAAAGTTTTACTCCTTATATTAGGGGTGCCTATAAAGGGCAGCGTGAATTATAATTGTTTCTACCATAGACTTCTATAGTGACCCCTGCTCCCTTTGACAGTGTCCCACCCTTTATACAATGTTGCTTCACTGTCCAGATTCACCCTTATTTCAAGCTAAAATGTTAATCAGCAAGACAAAAAAAAAGAAAAAAAAAAAAAAGGAAAAACACCACCTTTCCCAGCAAGTTTTGACACCTACAGGATGTTGACATTCAACTACAGTCAAACCTGCTTATGTGGTCACCTCCATTAAGGGATCACCTGCCTTAAGCAGCCACCTTTTCTGGGTCCCTTCAACCAAAATACAGAGCAATTGAACCTGTATTAAGGGGTCACCTGTCTTAAGCAGCCACTTTTTGTCCTTCCCTTGGGTGACCCCTTAAGACAGGTTTGACTGTATTCATGAGCACATGCACTAACACATGCATCATCGCATGTCACCCTATACTAGTACACTTACAGCAATACTTAGTACTGTAATCTGTAAATTTTAGGTATTGTGCAGTTTATTCTGTTTTATTTGAATAACTTTTGGTCATTCTGTAGTCGCAGTAACAGACTTCTGGAAACCAAAAATGCAGTTCAGTTGGATTTGTTTCATGCTACGAAAGCAGTTCACTTTTTCCCACGCAAAATTCTATTTTTCTCATAGAATATTAATCTAGTCAAGATAAACTCTATTTCATTTGGAAAATGCTTTTTCTGTCGCGCCATAGTCAGCCTTTTCTCTGTCTTTTTCGTTGTATTTCTAGGTAACAAAATACTTTTTTCGTACAACAAACGTGGTAAACGACTAACTCAAACCCGTTAAATTGCGATATTCTCATTTCTTTTCCATCCAATCAAAATAACACCTCTGCTGCAAGAACCAACATATATGGTGCAATTATTCGTGCAAGAACTTTCACCTTTCTGGCTATATTAGAAAAGGAATTCTTCAAAATACTCACATGGTTCGAACGCCGTTCTGCTGAAGTCGTCCCAATTAAGCAGTACGGTGACCAAAGCAGCATCTGTCGTATTACAAGTAGGTCACGTGATTACATAGCGTGAATTCAGTGAAAACAATGAGGTTATGATGAAATTATACAGGTTGTATCAGAAATGCCTGTCATGGTGTCAGAAGTAACTGATGATATCCACTAAAGGCACAAAATATATGAGCTGGTACACGACAAAACAAACAAAGTGGCATGTGCACCTAGCGAAGACTCAGAACAGGCTGAACAGCTACCGAGTCTAATCAGAGGCTTCCGCATGCTGTTGGCATGGAGGCAGCTTAGACAGTTACCAACCATTTCAGTGCACAGCGAAAACTCTGATCAGACTGGACGGACACCCAGGCTGATCTGAGTCTTTGCTGGGTGCACATGCCACTTTGTTGTTTTTCTCATTTTGCTGCCCAAATGTTGTAGCCCATCTTGTGAACAGCCTCATCAAAGAAGTACTATTGAATTTCCATAAAACTTGGACAGTAGCTGCTTTGGCAATGCAAAGCTACAGCGGGACCAATTCTCTACACATGTATGTTGCAGCCTCCCATTTAAACCACCTTCCCAAATCATTCCCTTAAACTGAACACAATTATACTCTAAGACTTGAGACAATATGATACAAACAATGAGATGAGCTTGATTAGAGAATATCATTGAGAAGGGAGGCAACAAAGAAAATGACAGAGTTACTTCCCCTGAAAGTGCACTCTTTCACCTATAACAAAACAGCATCATTGGCCAAAATATCAAGACAAAACAGCAAAAGCAAAAATTGTAGACTCAAATCAGACAGTTCCTGATGGAGCCATCTAATCGGGGTCTGCACTTTTTGCCATTATGCTGTCATCTTTCCCAAGATGCAAGCACCTCTCTGCCCTGAAATCCTAGCTGGAGCACTGATATTTTACTTCAGTGGTGACAAACAGTGCAGACCCTTATCAGACTGCTCCTGAGGAGCAGTCTGATTGATGTCTGCACTGTTTGTTCAGCATTCTGCCTAAATTTTATGGATAAATTTGCGTTACAAAATGTTGCCTGGCAACTAAACATGACAATTTTTTTAAGAAACCAGTGACTATTACAGATATTGCTATTAAAGACAGCAGAAAATTAATCTGCTACCTGATTATAAAAGTTAAACACAGCCCCTTGTAAAGCAAAATATTTGGCATATACATTGTATTTTATCTCTCCTCAGAAATGTCTATATTACTGAGGAAAATACAAATCTATTCAGATCCTGAATTTTACTGGTTAGGAAAAATAAGAAAAATAAATAATTAACCAACAAATCTTACAGCTTATCTGGAGTTCTGTTAACATAATACGAATACAGATCTCTACTTAGTGCCTTAGTAATACAAATACAAATGTCTACCTAGTGATTTTTTAGCTGAAATAGTTCATTTGGCAGAACTCTGCACCACATTTAGCCATATTGCACTATTTCGCCTTTTTTTTTTAAGCCCATTGTTTTTACTTTTACCAAACTTTATTATAAATATTCTTTTGAAAAACTTAATCGGTCATGATATGAAGATTTGTCTATTTTTGAAAAGTACAGATGCTGATCTAATCTTATTATGGTATCTTATTGGCCACTGGATGTTGTGCAACTTAGGATAGTACTGTGAATGGGCCTCATTTTGCTTTGTTTTCTATGGGAGCCAATTTCACAGGTTTAACATCTAGAAGTAGAAGACATAACAAATCCTTGATTAATAACATCAATAAGCTAATACTTTGATAAACTGAGCCAAAATCACCTAATCTATGACCTATCCTTACTATGAAATTGTAATTTTTTTATGCTTGTTTTATGACCCTTTCCAGAAAATTTCACTTGTATCAAGCCAATCATTAAGCACAGGTACACAAAAGCCAAATTTCACACTTGAACAAGGACTGTCTGCTAACAGGATAGCTTGCCCAACAGCGCCTTGCCAATCACATAAAAACTTTGTGGTAAAACTTTAAAGTGTGACGCCCATGCCGACGTTTGGGTGACAACAATAGCTCCCTGTATTTTTGTACAGGTCTGCTAAAACACCCAACTTTGTGTGCTGAGGGAGGCTCAAACCCAAGTGGTGATATACCTGATGTTTGGAAGTCTGCATTCTTATCCAGACCCATTAGAAACTCATTATTAGCACTTATACACAATTTTGACTTAACAAAGCATGAGACAGAATATAAGATATAATGAAATTGAGTACAGAAAGTCTGGTCATGGTCTACATAATTCGACTGGCAAGAATTCAGTCACTTGTATATTGTCTCCAAAATAATCCCCAAAAATTTAGATCGGTCTTATAAGACCGATCTAGATCTTCGTGATTGTTTTGAAAGGGAACAAACCATCTTATGGCAGAATTAATACATGACTGATTAACATATTTGGCGTCATTTTTGAGGGGGAAATACCCCTTCATGAAGCCGTATGAAGATGGTAACATGATTCAATACACTGTAAATGAGAATTCAAGAATTTACAATTTCATTTTGACATAATAAAACCGAACAAAACAATATCCCTCCCTTAGCTATGATCTATAAATCTTAATCACGTCTTTAATTTCCTGTCGACAAATGGGACAAAGAGCACTTCTTTCTCTCCTCACCGCTTGTGCACATTCAAAACACATACACATGTGTCCACAAGTATATAACACAGCATTTACGGGTCTTTCGTAACAAACATTACACTCATTACTTTCATTGTCTGCTACAGGGTTTTCATTGATTGAGCTTGGGGTACCAGGCATTGACATTGGTTGCTTAGGAAACATGGGTTGCTTGGGAGTGGATGGGGAGGGGACCATGGAGGCAGGAACACTGAAACTGCGGGACACAGCTGGCGGGGGCTGCTGGTGCAATGCCAAGGTTGTTGGAGCCATCGAGTGTCGCTGTGGAGGCTGTGGTGGCAATGATACGGTAAGAGCACCAGATGTTGACCTTGACCTTGGGAATGGTCTTGGAGCTTGTGGTACTGTTGTACCTGAAAAAGAAATTTGAAAATATACTGAAAATGTTATTTTAGCTTTAAGCTGTTGCAATTTTAAACCAGTACCAACAGGTTTCTCAAGCAATACATACCATACATGTAATCACTTGTTGCAATGGTATTTTTTCTCCAAAAAGTTTATTTAACCCTTCAAGTGCCAAAAAGCAGACGACAAAATTTACGTCTGCGAAAATTCCAAAATATGTCTCGTCCAAGAGATATCATATTAAGAATTCGAACACTAGAGGGCAAACAGTGTAGACTCAGATGAGGTGGATCATTAGGAGCCACCTCATCTGGATCTACACTGTTTGCCAATTCAACAATTTTAATTTCTGACACTTTAAGGGTTAAATTTTGTTTTCAAAATATACATGACAATGTACATGTAACATCAATCAAATGCATAACAGCAACTTCATGACTACTGTTTACAACAATACATGTATTTGGCTGTTCCAAATTGTATGAGAAAAACACCCTTCTGTATCTTCACAGTATCCGAACTACATGTACAATCTCTTCCGGTTTTCATAGCGTTGAATCGAGAGTACAAACGTTCGCTTATAACCAGTAGTCAGAAATCATTATGTTTTGAGATTTTATCCGGAATCTGCTGCGTCATTTATAGCTATTCAGCTTCGAAAATGTAAAGAGGTAAGTTTAATATAATTTGCTCTTCGGTCTTTTACTTTATTACCCAGTACAATGTCGTGTATGGGTGGGTAGTAATTGGTACAGTTTTCAAATCGACCTTGGCATGATTCTTAAACCATTTTGAGCATTTTCTTACATGTTTTATAAAAAAATCTTTAGAATAAATGGAAGGCGTTATCAATCTACAGTTTATTAGTTTTGATAAAAGAATGATAGCTAAGTTTTGCACGACACAATCTCGTGTTAAATTAAGCTGTTCTGAAAAAAAAATCTGCGACGGCAAGGAGTTTTTCATTGTACAGGGCAATAAAGTAAAAGACCGAAGAGAAAATTATATTAAACTTACCCCTTTACATTTTCGAAGCTGAATAACTATAAATGACGCAGTAGATTCCGGATAAAAACTCAAAATATAATGATTTCCGGCTACTGGTTATAAGCGAATTCTGTACTCTCGATTCAACGCTATGAAAACCGGAAGAGATGGTACAGTGCGTTCGGATACTGTGATCTTGTTAGTCTTCAATGTGGAAAATTTTCTATAGAAACAGATGGTAACTTTCAGAAATCTGTCCTTGACTGTCAGTAGGATTCACTGGGACATCTTATCTTAACACAGCATTTTTGTCGTTTCAGAGAAATTAAGAAAAGACCTTTATAAGTTAAACGTTATTAGAAAATATACAACACATTAATAACTTGGGTCACCATAATTGACCTTATCAGTGCACATGCCCCAATAAGTGCTCATCATGGGAATTTCTGAGGCATATGATTATCAGCCCATATATTTTTACTGATATATCTCTTTGATTGCTTGTTTATCTTCCAGTTTTCACTTACAAAGCTTCTTCATCCTACATGACTATAAGCAGCTTATCTCTGATGCTTTAAACATTAAATTCAGTTTCTTTCTATATATAATAATTCTTTGAAATGTGCCATTATTAGGAAGAAAGTCTACTTCAAGTATTTAATGCCAATTTGAAAATGTTAAGCGCACAGTGCGCTAAAAGGGTCTAATACGGTATATATTTGGAGACAAAAATTCAGCTGAAACATACAATGCAAATAAACTACCAGCATGATCTTTTTTTTCCACAAAATAAACACAGGATTTCCATGGACAAAAGCTCCGTCTTGTCTGTCTGCACAATGTCATAAAATGGAGCTTAACTTGAAAACTTGACATCAAAATTTACACTGCCAATGCCGCTGACACTTAACCCATTCCATTCGGGATACCTCTTTAGGGGTCTCTGGGCAACCAGTTTGGATCCAGATCAGGCCCCACAAACGTGGGGCCTGATCTGAGATCCAAACTGTTTGCTGCCTAGACATCATTTCTACAAGAGTTAGTTAGACCAATATTGTCAAAATATTCTTGAGTTTTGATGCAGATGACAATTTCAGCAGACAACAAAAAATACCTAGACTGCAATGGGTTAACAGTAATACCTAAGTCTCCTTTCTGCTAGTTGCAGGTGAGACAATAAAACTGTTATCTTTGATGCTTGCATCTATCAAACTTCCTTGAAAGTTAACATACTGAGAATAAAATACCATGGTCACAAAACAAAAATACTACAGCAGGCACATGATGTTGAAATGATGTCAAACTGACATCGATGCGACGTTATGACGTCACATCGACCTCAGTACGACGTCATTTTGACGTAATGTGCCCGCTGGGTACCTTCCAAATGACCAAGACTGTTTTGAAAATGTCATGTTTATGTAAGTGTGAATTTCTTACCTAACATCTTGATCTTTTGAACATTTCCGTACACATCAAAGAAAGCCCAGAGAGGAAGAGTTCTGTCGACGTGCATTAATGTGGTCATCTTGAAGTTGTTTCTTGAATAGCAAACTTCACCTGAAGGTAACAAGAATTCTGAGCATATAACACTGCTAATTTGCTAAAGGTGTGAGTGGGTGGTTGGGGTGGAAGAGGGAGGGGGTGGGGAGGGGGTGAGAGTGCAAAGCTCCAGATAAATTTTGATGATAATTCTTCTTTTTCCTCAAAAACATGTTGTAACCACTCATCCAAACCACCTTAGGCTGTTAAGACTGAGGTTTACAACATGTTTCTACACATTCTGCAGATGTATTCAACAAAATATATCTTTTCTAGAGAACTAGTGCGGGATGCTGAAGATAAATCAGAAAGAGTTCCTGTTCATTTTCTATTAAAAACTAAAAGAAATCTCTGATTTATTGTTAAAGGCCAATCGCAGCTGGTGCTCAGACACTAACTTCAGAAGCAGAGCATTTGTTCAGAATTGTCACCTGTAAGTTGTTATTCACATGAACAGCACCAGTGTTGTGGAGCCAATGATATGATGTATGCATGTATGAAATTTCTTCCTAAAGGTCTGGGAAATTGAGGTAAATGCAGTGAGTACACATGAATTTGGCTATTCTCAATAGCGCATAGTGGTTGATCACTTTCAAATTTCGGACATGGATTTTTTGCATGTTTTGTAGTATGATGTATTGCTCTTATGATAACAGTCACTTATATGTACTTTTATTGAAACTTTTATACACAATACCTGCATAGAGCTGTACATAATTCAATAATTAAACTACACCAAAGAAACTTCAGTAATATTTTTGTTAGCCCTAAGGCAAATGCATAAACTTTCAGGGGAAGCAACTCTTCTGACTTCATTGTTCCTCCCATCTCAATAGCAGCAACATTAAACAGAAATTCTTTCCTTTAACCCTATTGCACTCAGAATGGCCAAAACTCTTTAACAGCAGACACCAGTTAGGAAGGGTTTTGATGCCAGGAAAAGCAAGTAGGAAGTCACAAAAGTTGTCTCCCATTGATAAAATGGCAGAGAAACAGAGAAGTGTACCATACACCTCAATAACGTACCTTCATTAGTGAGATGGAAACTGAGTTCATCTTCCATTTCTGGACTTCGGCAGACATCTTTGTTGACCACCCAGTACTCCAAGCGATCCAGAAGAAGATCAGAATCATCTGGAAGATCTTCAGGTTTCAAGGTCGAGGGGTCACAGGAAGTAAACCCAAATGCCAATCCCCCTATAAATTGGCGATCAATTCCTTGCACCACAAGTACTACCTTTTCGCCACATCGTAGTGGTCGAGACGTAAAAACATAAGCATTACAGTACTCATCTTTTGTTCTCGTGGCCACTACGTGGTCAGATGATATGCGTACATTTCTACCACAAACATTATGAAATGTTAACGGAGCGAAATCCACATTTAAATGATATCGAGAAACTGGTGGATTGTTTGCCTGGTTCTGAGTTTCACGATTATTTCGGTTGTCATTAATCATTAATGACGTCATGGTTGTGAAAGTTTCTGGTTGCATAGAAACCGATCCCGTTAACTGGGTATTTGTGTTTATCACATTATTTAATGGAGGGGGACTGGAGAATTCCACACATGATGTGTTACCGTATATGTCTAAAAGTGCCCATATGGGTACATTAGCATTTACACCACTGAAAAATAATCCTTTTTCTTCACCATTTACTCCATATATCACGTCACCAGAGCGTGTTACATAGAAAAATAATTCATTATTACACACAGCATACCTTTCACCGAGAGCCTTGGCCCAATTGCCAGGCTTATTTGTCATGTCAGGGCATGCATATCTTGGTAAATCCGGCCCTCTGAGGGTCCCAGGGTCCGTACTGGTGAATCCAAACCTGAGCACACCACTCCAACTTCCAGAAGTATCAATAAATTTTATGTAAACTCGCTCTCCAATAGCTACTGGTCTATTACTGAAACATATTCCTTTACAGAAACTGTCCGCTCTCTTAGCTCTTTTACGATCGTGAGATAGTTCAATGTTTTCTCCGTGTATTTGGTGAAATTGTAGTGGCCAGTCGGCTCGTTGAGTGCTCACATCACCACTGGTCCCTGCAAAATACAAATGAGCCTCACAATAAAGCTACTCACTGTAAATGCTATTTTGGATATACCATATTTGTCCTATTAAATGCCCCAGGGGCATTGCTGTTTACGAAAAGGGGGCACTATCTAGAGCCTAAAGAGCAGTAAATCAGCCACCCGAAAAATATCTCTTATAAACAATATTATGGTGAATGGGTAGGGTTAAGTCGGGTAAATTCGGACATCTGGTTAATTCGGACAGCGACATTGTTTCATTTACAGGTCTGCATTTTGGAATTAAAACAAAATTAACTTGGCAAACTGAAAATCCTGATGAGACGGCTCATGATGAGCCGTCTCATCTGGATTTTCACAGTTTGCAATAGAATGTCCAAATTTACCCGCTGTCCGAATTTACCTGACTTTACCCTATACTGTCAAACGAAGCAACTCTTGTATTTCTTATGCCTCCCTTCTCAGTAGGGATCAACTCTTAAAAGAGCTACCTGTTCTAGATAAACAATCAGGAATTCAGGTATGTATTTTCAGAAAAGAGGCAGGGGGCGTTTATTAGAGCAGGGGGCATTGATTAGGATTAATATGGTAACACTACCACATCATGACTCTAATGAGGTCAAACTACAAAGAAATACTGTACACCAATATATTTTTGCAGCTATTAATTTTAGAGGCTGAAAAGTAAGCTTCTTTTCTTTATAATTTCTCCATTGAAGCATTATGCAGTGAGATATTTTTTTAAACAGCTACCGTGAGAATACCCCAATTATCTTCTCAATATCATTCCAATGAAATTCTAAATACATACCTTTTTTAAAGAAAAATATTTACATTATCATTGCAAAACTCTCTGTAAACCCAATAAGTGATGCGGGAGTCAATATCGTTTACAAGTCAATAATTACATTGTGTCACGCGCTTTAGAATGACAGCTCATCTCACTAAGTAGTGCGTGAAATCTACAACATGCTGTGTACTTGAATGGCTAGTAAACATTGACTGACAGCTCGCTACGCCTACTTCCACGTGAAATATACAGCAGGAGGTGGAATTTACTGGTAGGCAGTGTCAATGCGGCTGTTCCAAACTATTGTAAAATTCAGCCGGTATTGTTTTTAAAAAGATTTTTATATATGTATTTCTTACTTTTTTTAAATCTTTTTATTGATCAAAACATTGTTTAATAATATAAATATAAGGAATAAACGTTATTTTTTAAACGTTTACTGAAGTATAAACTACATCGGGTCACGAGCAAAGTTTACGTAAACCCCTTCGGGGTTCACTTACTTTGCTCGTGACCCGATGTAGTTTATACTTCAGTAAACATTTAAAAAATAACATTCATTCCTTAAATAAAGTACAAGAACTGCCAAGGATAGCTAGCTTGAAGACAATTTTGCCCATTATATAAAAATTTTAACCTAGAACATCCAATTTGTGGACACAGACTTTGGCACTGATGCCAACACCAGGGTGACAAAAAGAACTTTGCCTGTACTTTTGTCATATACACTTAAAACGTAATATTTTCAGCCCAGCAAGATCATATGGGAAAGCTCACCTGACAGTGCCTTGCCCATAACATATAAGACTTTCACCAAACTGTCTCGTGTGGAACCAAACGCTACATGGAAGCGGATACTAACACAAAGGTGACAACAATAGTTTTTTCTGTACTTTTGTACAAGCGAGCTAAAAACTGTGCTGTTTTAAAGTTTTGAAAATGATAATATATAATACCTGCACTCCTTCACTTTCCTGTTTAAATATTCATGTCCTTGAAATTTTGTTATATAAATATACTGTTCCTACAACAAATGATTCGCGACATGAGAAAACCAACAAAGTGGTTGTGCACCCATCGCAGACTCAGATCAGCCTGGGCACCCGCCCAGTCTGATCAGAGTCTTTGCTGTCTGCATGGCGGTAACTTAGAACCTTAGCTACCCTTTAAGCGCTTAGCGAAGAGTCTGATCAGACTGGGCAGATGTCCAGGCTGATCTGAGTCTGCGCTGGGCGCACAACCACTTTGTTGGTTTTCTCACGTTGCAGCTCAAATCATGAAAGGAAAATATTCTACAATTATAAAAGCAACCAACCTTTCAATCATTGTCACGCTTAAATGCAAAATAACCACATTTAAGTAATTTAAACAGTTAATATTACCATAATGGATCTAAATACTTGAAAAGCTGTACAGTCCAACCTGTATTAAGCAAGCACATAGGGAATAATCAAAATCTGCTTGCTTAAGACAGGTACTTGCTAAATACAGGTATATTTCAATGTATTAGCCTGTTTTGGGAACTGAATACGTTTGCTTAATACAGGTTGCTTGCTTAATGGAGGTGGCCACAAAGACAGGTTTTACTGTACCTCATTGTGTAGACACAGACTGCTCCTTATCAGTCTGATCAGGGTTTGCACTGTTTGTCATTTTAAGAATAATGAAATAAATCTACTTATTTTTCAAATTTCAATATAATCTTTTTAACTGATTAACACTATAGTGCCAGAAATGAAAATACAGTACGTGAATTTGCAAACAGTGTAGATCCAGATGAGGTGGCTCATGAGCCACCTCATCAGGATCTAAACTGTCCGCCCTCTAGTTTTTGAATTCTCAATATGATATATCTTGGATGACACTTTGTCTGACAGTTTGCAGAAAATAAATTTTGTTGTCTGATTTTGTGCTTTAAAGAATTTTGGGGTAAATAGGACCAGGCACAAATGAACTGATTTTGAACGTTTTCTATAAATGACTAATTATGAAAACCACACAAGCATAAACATGGGTATATTTGTACCTGACGTTAGAATAACCTTTTATGTTTACCACAGAAAAAGGGCGGAAGTACATCTCCATAAGCTGGGTGAAGCATAAATCAATAGATATTAGACAGTGACTACCCGTATCTACTATCTACCGATACAATGCTTTAGTAACATCGATAACTGTGCTTACCATAGTCACTGTACATCACTGAACATCTTATTCTTACATATCAGATAACAATATCTGATGATTAGCAAAATTATGTCCCTTGATATGATTTCAGTGGAAAGCAGCAGAATGACGGTCCTATGCATCAAAATTTCAATGGAAGCTTTAACCAACAAACATAGAGAAGTTTGCTTCAATTTGCTTCAAGGACTCATAGCAGTGATAGGGACCAAAAACATCAAAAACATTAGTAACAACCAGTAACTTTGTGCCAATGATAGCAGTGAAAGTAAGCAAGGGCTCATGTATACCATCCCCAACCCCCTCCAATCTCCCATCCACCCACCAGTGCAACCACCTCATGAAACCAAACTTAATATCATAAAGTTTCAACAATTCTGAAAAGAATACAAACTTTAGGCAGAACTTGAACAGAAATGTTTAAATACATGACCTTAATCTTTGGTCAGCAGCAGCATTCAGATGATTTTAGCAAATCTGTAGTCTCATATCCAAAGGCTACATCAGAGGAAATATGAGTAAAGAATATAAAACTTAACACAAACTTTAACAAAATGTACAAGTCTGTGACCCTGACCTTAGTTCAGAAGCAGCACACAGATGATGTCAACTTACCTGTACGAACCCAGAAGCAAACCTTATCACATACCAAAAGCTTCCATCACAGGATACTGGTAATTACATACGCAAAGAATATATAAACTTGATGCAAAACATTTACACAATGTACAAGTCTTTGACCTTGACCTTAGGTCACCAGCAGCATCCAGATGATGTCAACTAAACTTTAAGAACCCAGAAGTATACCAAAAGCTTCCATCAAAGGATATTATAAGCAAAGAGTGTAAACGCAATGCAAAACTTTATAACCCAAACAATATCAAATGGACAGACAAGTGGACAGGGACTTGTATTCCACAGGATTCTTCCATCAAATCATTGTATAGAACAAGAAATGTTACAGTGTGTAACAAATGCCCCCGAAGGCCCCTTAAACTGACCTTTGAGCCCTAGTTGTGACCTTGACCTTGGGCATAGAACCTGAGGCTTGCACATGATATACAGTCTCATTTCCTTTTGCTTTTATGTAATGTTTCAGTGCACTTTGGAAGTTTAAGAGGATTCAAGGGGACTTAATTCAACCACTAACCAAACTGTGTTGTGTCCTTGACATTGGGTGTGGGAACCTAAATATCGCACCTTACATAACTTATCATTATACTTCACTTTTCTTTACGTTACCATTTTATCATGCTTTACCTTTCAGTGAAACTTGATGAAATTAGCTTCAGCAGTTTTGAGTCAGTTCAGAGACATAATTTGACCTCTGAGCCCTGACTGTGATACTGACCTTGGGCAACAGAACCATAATTTGTTTGTGACATATTCGTTCACTGTTTTATACCTTTTCATGAAATTTAATGAAGTTTGTTTCAGTAGTTTTTAGGTAACAGAGGATGAATGACTTGACCTTTGACCTCTGGCTATGATCTTGACCATGGGTGTGAGAGCCTATGTCTTGTTCATGGCAAATCATCCCATTAGGCCTTTTCTTTCTTTAAAGTTTGCTTTGGTACTTTTGTAGTTTTCTGAGTAATTGCCGAGACATGATTTGACCTCTGACATCAGATTGTGACCTTGACCTTGGATTTGGGATCATAAATATTGTGTGTAATGTACCTTCTCATTATGGTTTACCTTTCTGTGAAGTTTGATGACATTCACTTCAGCAGGATTTAAGTTATCACAGACAGAGGCGAGATCTGACCTTTGACCCCTAACTGTGACCTTGACCTTGAACCTGGCAACCCAAATCTTATGTGCAACACACCTTCTCATTATGTTTCATCTTTCTGTGAAGTTTCATTAAATTTGCTTTAGTAGTTTATAAGTAATCACTGAGAGCTATTTTTGAGATACAATTTGACTTTTGACCCAACTGTGGCCTTGAACTTGGGCATAAAGACCTAAGAGTTGTGCGTGACACACCTTATCATTATGTTTTATCTTTCTGTGAAGTTTCATCAACTTTGCTTCAGTAGTTTTAAAATTATTGCTGAGACACGATTTTGAGACACCATTTTACCTTTGACCCAATTGTGGCCTTGACCTAGGGTGTAGGGACCTAAATCTTGCGCGCGACACACCTTCTCATTATGTTTTATCTTTCTGTGAAGTTTCATCAAATTTGCTTCAGTAGTTTTAAAGTTATCGCTGAGACACGATTTCATTTGTAACGGACGGACAGACTGACGGACGGACAGTCCGATTTTAATATGCCACCCGAAGTTCCTTCAGGGGCATAAAAAGAGAGATTCAAATATTCATGAATTTAAGGAAGTAAACATACAACAATCCCTATCAGCTGTTTTATTTGTTCCTGGTACAGTGCAGTTCATCAGGAGATAAAATATTACCAGACCAAATAGCACTTTTCATCATAAACAACATTAACCTGCTTCTGTTACCATAGTAACCCTAACTATTGCCATTCATTTTACCCATTGCTACAAGACTCAAAAATATTTGAATAAGGTGATTTTATTACCCGAGGATGTGATACAAAATGTCTGAGCAGCAAACAGTGCATACCCTGGTCAGACTGCTCCATAGGAGCAGTCTAATCAGGGTCTACACTGTTTGCTCAGACACATCCGTCGCAGTTTTTAGAGTCGTTAGGGTACCGTAAATACATAATAAAGCTGTAATGTTCACAGCAGCTGCAGGTATAATTGTAATTTCTTGTCAAAAAGAACAAGTTTTGTTTATCAGAACTTCATCAGAGCCAGCAGGTAAAACAGCCAGTCTGTTGCCATGGTAACCACAATATACACAAATGAAATCAGTCTGTAATTCATGCATATCATGGCAGAGTAACAAGTTCTCTTTCAGGTAAAAAATAGTAACCAGGGAAGTCCTTGGAATCATTCAATTCCAAGGCACTACAATAGACCAAACTTGGCCTTGCTTATTCCCCCAAATGCCACACTGACCAAGAGCTACATTTCTAGTATGTTCTGCCCTGGGATGTTTTTGCATAAAAAGAGCCAAATGATATACAGTGTCCACCCTGACCAAACAGCTCCCATACTTTGGCTTGAAATCACTGAAATACTGTTGAAATGGTCAAAACCATCCCCCCTCACCATTCCTCTCAAATTATCAATTGAACAGGCCTGGGGTCAAACAGGGTCAAGCTGACTGCATCAAGACATGGGCTGCACAAGAAGAAGGTGTGCCCAGTGAACATGTGATTTTGGTACAACGTCCACTCACTGCTGCCCAAACATCCATGACATTTGTGCAATGTTGTGCAGACATTGTATAAATGTTGCGTGTTCAATTGTTGAGAACAACAAAAGACACATATCAGCCTGTGTGCCTGATGTCTTATTACATGATCAGTAGTCTGTTGATTCTTGAACAGTGAGGGCTCCAATCATACTGCATGGATGTGCAGGTCCTTGTCTGCATTTGCCATCAGTTGCATTTCTTCCACACTCGAACATCAAAATATTACCAAAGCTCCTTTTTTTTTTGCTGCAGAACTCTTGAAATAAAATCACAACAATTCAATATTTCAACAAGTGAATCTAATTTCAACACCTGCTCTTCAAGTGATCATAACAAACAGAAATTATAAACAATATTGCTTCTGATACTAAATCTTTAATTATGAGCTTCTAGATCATTAGATAACGTACATCTATGATATTACCAACATATTACATATCCACAGTAAATATTTGGACATAGAAACAGTCTGGGCAAACAGTGTAGACCCAGGTCAGACTGCTCCTTCAAGCAGTCTGATCTGGGTCTGCACTGTTTGCCAAAAATTCTAAAATCATTTCCGTGTAAGACAAAAGAACAAATAAATTCGAAGACAATAAAGGAAGCACTACAGAAATGTTTGATGTGTCGGAATATTTTGGGTAACTACAGTAACTGGAATGTTTGTATTGCCAAATCGGCATCTCAGATACATCCAAGATATAGTATCATAATGAAACCAATCAGCGGACCAGGTGCACCCTCTTAGAAAGCTGAAATGCATCTCAAGGCCACAAGTACGGCACTGGTCTGATTCTTATTTGATATACTACGTAGGACTGAATGGATGGAGAATGAATGGCTGGTTGACTTGGCTTGGCAGTTTTATGTCCTTTTTAAAGTATTTCAGTCATATCAGAACAATGGGAGGGTGATTATGAAGAGGTCTGTGCAAGAAGCACCATTGAGGCTGAGACAGATTTGCCTCTAGCAGGACTCGAACCCGAAACCCCGTGATCCAAACTAAGCCGTTGATTTGGCCACAAAGACACTTCCATTGAGACCAAAGTGCCAGTGCAAACATTGGTCTGATTAGAGTCTGTACTGTTTGCCATTCGACCAGCAGTACCAAAAGGTAAAATCCACTTACCAAATTCATCCCAATAAATGCTCATGATATCATGAACCTACTGGGTACCCACTTGACCACAGTACCTCTTTTTGCCTAAAACAATTGTTGCTGACATCAACACATGCATTCTACAGAAATTTCTGGCCAACCTTGAGCAATTTCTGTTATAAAACAAAGTATGGCAGGTGCTCCTCAAAAACAAAAGAAAATTCAGGTTATAAACACACAAAAAACAGATGCAGTTCTATGTTATTTTCAGAAACAGGTAAATATTTCTTGAATAAATATTTCTAAACTCCCCACTGTTTTATTTATTTAACCCAAAAAATTTCAAGAGCTGGATCAAAAGGAATTTCTATGTACTTTGTATGATACATTTTTTGATGACCTTCTTCTGGATGTTCTGTTCTTTTCTTATTTTTTCCATAAAACATCTGAGCCGCGATACGAGAAATCAACAATGCCCAGTCTGATCAGAGTCTTCCCTAAGTGCTTAAAAGGTAGCTATGGGTCTAAGCTACCTTAATGCAGACAGCGAAGACTCTGATTAGACTGGGCAGATGCTGGGCACAAAACCACATTGTTGGTTTTCTCGTGTCACGGCTCATTTTTGGTTTGCTTGGAATGCTGGAAATGGATAATTTGCAGTTTTGTCTCTTTTTCAACAAGTTGAAAAGATTTCTGCCTCCAGCTGAAATCAAAGCCAGGATAGCAAGATCAGCAGGTCACCCCTTAACCAACCGAGCTCTTAAAATATTTGGTGAGATTTCAACAGAGAAGCCTAACCTTGGAGACCCTACCCATACCAGTCTATGCAATCTTAACCCTTCTCCGAGATGATGCTGATCCTGTATATATATCTTTTTATGGGGTAGGTCACTTTGAGAGCCTATCAGGCACGCTAGACACCAGGTACACCCCAACAGTGGCAGTTGTCCTTCGAAGGAGGGAATCTGCTTTCTAACAGAGCAAGTTTTACCCACACCACTGGTACTGTAGATATTTAAACACTAAAAATACCTCAAAAACTTATGAATTTTTCAATATCAGCTTTTCCAGCGACAGTCTTACTTGGTTGATCCCGAGTTTCTGGTAACTAAACTTGACCTATCTAAAATTTTACTGTTGATAAATGTTCAGCAATAATACTGGGCCCATACTGAGCATCACATTTTTCCTACGAAGCATACATTTGGGGCTAATATCTTGAATTTCTTTTTTTGTGTGTGTGTGTCTTAAATAGTTGCCAGTTAATCACGTGACTACCATATTTGGATGTCATGGACAGTATGACTCCAAGGACATAGCCGCTTACATTTAAGTGGGTGACATTATCAGCAAAATTGGTGAAAGTTTGCAGAATTTATGGCTTCTTAGGTAAGGGTACCCATTTTCAGGGTCAGGTGAACTACTTTCCTAGCATGAGAAGGGTTAAGTCAATTGTCTCTCTGAAGTAATTCTACTAAGTTTATGAGTGTTAATGTTACTACGAAGAGGTACAAAGACAGTCTCAAGAAATCCACCAGTTGGCTGTGTAACCCCTACTTAAATCTTGTCCCAAAATTAGGTCACTCAAGGTCACAGAATTTCCCAGCATCCTTGGAGACTAACTCAGGAACAAATTATTCCTTCCTGAGATAATTTCCAAGGATGCCAAGGTTTTTATAGCTGGTCAAAAATTAATGCCATGTTGATGTAGATGGATGCACAAACGGATTGAGGAATCTGTTGTAACTCAGCAGGTTAAGTACTGGCCTGCTAAACTAGCAGTCCATATTCAAATCCTGCTGGATGCAGGACAGCCTTTTATTACCACTCTTCTATCAGAAAGGTATGACTAAAATACTGTCGAAAGGGTGTAAAATCTCAAGTCATCCATATATCTCCATAAAATAATGGAGTGAGATCTGGACCAATATAATGCTGCACCTGATGCTTACTCAACATACGCAAAGCAGGTGCCACAAAAAAACTGACAGTGACCAAGGCCACTCAAGTCATCAATATAGTCTACTTGCAATTTTGTGTGTTTGTTTCTGCAATCTTGTATGAAACTTTACAGCAAAGCTCAGTGGGTTAAGCCTGGCTTGCTGATCTAGTGGTCCTGGTTTAAGCCCCGCTCGAGGCGAAATCTTCTCAACTGTAAACGGGGTTCCATTGCTCACATCCTTTCATTATCACCCTTCCATCATGCTGATATGACTGAAATACTGTTGAAAAGGACTGAAACTCACAAGTCATCCATCATCTTTACAGCAAGCAGAGATTCAAAGTACAGGCACATGAGGTCGTATTAATGTCACTCTGACAGTGAGGTGATATCGTGATGTCACATCGATGTCTGAACAACTTCATTGCGATGTCTTGTGCCCGCTGAAGGACTTCTTAGCCAGACAAGGCTGATAAATATTCTAATGCCATCACTACTCAGTTATTAATAACAGATTCCTTTGTATATCAGATACATTAACAGGTTATGACAGATCATCATGTTCTAGGCAATTTACATGCCTTGTACCCTGGTAATAACAATATAGTAACAGAAATTGCTGACATACATAAAGATGATCATGATGACAGGGGTTATCTCAGTACTCAGAGAGCAGGCTGACTCACTTAAAACAAAGGTCGGGCAAAAGTTAGTCACTCCAAATTTCCAGGTGAAGGTGAAGGACATCTGCAAGTACTGTATTTCTTCGGTTGTATATGATGGAAGTTTTCCCTCCCAAATCAATCCTCAAAATCAAGATCCATCCTTTATGATAGATCTTGCTTTTTGGGGATTGTTTTAGAAGTGAAAACCCCATCTCGTATCAGAATTTCGTAAGTGAGTTAGAGATATTTGGGGTTTTTCAAGAGATGGAAAATTACTGTTAAATACAGTACCTCAGTTGCAAGAATTGCACAGATATCTACCTTATGACTGCAAAGACATATGTTTTCCGTGGGCACTCTGGTTCTCTGCACTGCTAGCTAATTAAAACAATTACTGATTTTCAACGGAGCAAAAGAGTGGGTCAAGGTCAGTAACTAAAACTGGTACTAGATGGACAACAGTCTAACTTCATTTAAATTTTCATGCAAAGAATCATTTAAAGGGTGTCCCTGCCATCTGCCATTATGACCCATTTAAGTATTGGAGCAAGTTTAAGAACAACTGATACCATAATGGATTACACCAAGTTTTGACTAAATCCATTCACATATGTGCATCATGAGAAGCATAAAGGTCAAAGTTTCTTTGATGTCAGCCTGGATGACCTACATATGCACTGGAGTGAAACCATCAGATTCTGTATGAGCTTTGGAAGCCAGCAGCAGTCTAGACATGCTCCAAATGCAAATTTGAGAACCATGGATGTAGTATTTCTGGAATCTATCATTTCAGTTACTGAAGCTCGACAAACCATAACTGCTATGCAAACGATAGTAACTCACATGGCCTTCAACCAGATGAGACAAAATTCCAACATCGATCAATAACATGGTATGCATCAGTATCAAACTTCAACATATCAATTATACAAGTTTGTTGTTATGATTTAATATTTGGCAGTTAAATTGTAACAAGAACCTCAGTAACTGATTTTACAAGTTGGCATCAGGTCTGTGGGGAACCTGTTGAGAGTTGAATCACTTACTGGATGTGACGTTTCATAAAAATGGAACTTGAAAATATTATCCAATTTACAATACATGTATTTGGCAGTTAAAGTGTATGGGTACCCCTCCATGTTTCTGTGACCATTTTTACAAAGGGAAACAACTTTTGTGACTTCCTGTTTGCTTGACTTGTTGACATATCCCTTCCAAAGTGGGGTGTACACAAAAAGGAAAGAATATTAAGAGATGATACCCATGTAAAAGGGGGGCAAAAACAAATGGTAGAGTTGTTTCCCCTGAAAGTGTACCGATTCACCATAAAAAGTTACCTGAACCACAGTAACTGATTTTACAAATCTCTATGGGGAGTCTATGAGGAATCTGTTGAGAGTTGAAACACTTTGTTTACAGACAAAACATCTGAAGCTTCACACTGATGTGAATATCATTAAACTAGATCTTAGATTAGAACTTGGTGTCAGTGCCAAATCTAATGATGTTCTTTACAGCTCTCCATGTTACCATGGTTACCGTAAAAATTGGGACACGTTAACCAACTGCGATCATTATCCTAAAATAAGAACAGCCGATTTTACTGTCTGGAGACATGTCAAAAATTGCCAGCAAAATGGCCAAAAGTGCAGACCCCGATCAGACTGCTCCAAGAGATGCATTCTTATCTGGATATATGTTGTTCACATGTACACCTCTCTGACAATACTGAGGACCATTACGGTACAACATGTAAATTGAGAAATGGCTTTCTATAATGAAAAGGTATACAAGATCACTGTTACAAGTGACTGTGTGCCAGACAGTCATAAAGGGATCACTGTTTTAAGTGACTGTAGCCAGAAAGTCAATTAGTTACCATCTGTCAAAAAAGGGAAGGGCAACTAGTACAGAGAACCAACTTCTGATATAAAAACAAGGGAAGTGCTGCAAAGACAACCTAAAGGAATCCATATATTGCTCTATCTTGTAGGTTTTATAGCCTTCTAAAGAATCTTTCAGCCTATATAGTGCCTTGAGAAACTCACCTCACCAGAGCTTGGCTGTCTCATTTGTGTTCATGAAGAGGCTGGAACACCCAGTCGTGGGTCACTTAATGATCAAATTTCCATCTGCTTGCTAAGCAGTCAGTATTAAGTAAACGCAACTGGTGGCTGAAAGGGCCAGTACGTGTTAGCAGCCTACCATATGTTAAGTAGCCAGCAATCAAATGTGGGGTCCAATCATCTCTTTTTGCTGGTTGATAATGTCCTCTGATTTGAATCAGGTACCTACATACTGAGAAAATGTTTCAATTGTTGGCCCCTTCTGAATTTGAAAATATGCGGACTTAGTATACAGCTGAAATAGTTCTTGAGTTACATGAACCAAACTGACCTCTACTTCCATCTAGCACCACATCTGTTGCAGGGCATCACTATCTATGATTTTAAAGTTGTAATAGCTGTATTAGTTGGTCACCTGTACCAAACTGACCCCTCTCACCTGTGACTGTCAGTTAAAGAAACAGGTAATCTGTTCCATTAGCTGAGATCAAAGATGATCAAAGGATGTATTATAGTTAGCTGATCCAGCTGTACTGGATTTAATACCTGTGTACCTAAAACACTCTCAGCTAACAAAGGCATTGTAGCATTTCTCTACAAAGTCTTTTCCTGTATTGACTGTATTATAAGAATCTTCTACCATGTCTATGGTGGCTGCAGAAAGATGTCCTGACCCTGAGGTTAAAAAACTTGAGTACATTCTCAAACTCAAAATAAAGCACATTGATTGGCTGCTTCCGAGCACATGCTTGGAAACAGCAAATCAGTGTGCTTTATTTTGAGTTTGAGATCATTCTCGAACCCTGGAGAGATAGACTACTTAGCCCGGTTACTGATGAGTTGCATGCCCTGACAAAGTTTGAGGGTCTGCCAAAGCTGAGATATGCCTGCAACTCTGAAAATGAAACAAGTGATACATTAACTAGTTCATCCAAAGTAGGTCACAGTGATGGAGTTTGAAGGGTCTGTTTTTGGCTTTTTTTTGCTGATGTTGAGGTTTAATTGGTTAAAAAGAGTTTACATATTGCATGCCACCCTGCATCCTGACCTTGACCATGTTACCACCTCTCACGGTTTGTCTTGGTGGTTCTAATGTGGGGCACCTAAAGGCTGGTTTACATGGTGACACATGTTGCATGACACATGTGTCATGCAAGGTGCCTCATTTAACCCTTAACCTGCTGAATAAATTAACACGCCACACCCACTTTGAATTTTCAACCAATCGGATTGCTTGATACGAGTTACTGCTTTAAATTTACAATCAGAATGACAAATAGTGTAGAACCTGATCAGATGGCTTCTTCAGAAGCCAGCTGATCTGGATCTACACTGTTTGCAAGGCAGGATAGTTTTGTGCTCAGCAGGTTAAGGGTTAATATGTAAACATCTCCAAAACAAGTGTATGACATAAATCTTTTGCATGCAACATGTCTGACCGTCTAAGCCTAACAAACTTGCGACAAAAAAGTTGCATGAAATGTCATGCAACATATGTCCCTGTTGTCATGCAACACATGTCACTGTGTAAACCCATCTTAAAATGGCATCATATGCAATGATTCAATCCAGCATACATGTTCCTTCATGTAATCGCAGACTGGTCGGTGCATACCATGTTCAAGTACATGCTATCTTGTAACCCATATATCTGGACATCAATACCTGATAATGTTCATGAAATTGGAAACATGCTAATAGTTAGGGTGGAACCAAAACAAAAGTTGGTACTTGTCCAATCTTTAAATGTTACGGTGCTAAAAATTACCCTGCCTTACTCAAGAATGTCATAGAAATACTACCAGAATATGTTTTATGGCTGCTGAACTCATCAAAACATTTCTTTAGTGTAATTTCTGTAATGAAGCAAGTCTGAAAATGTCTGGAGATATCCACAGTGACCTTGAAGCATCTTCCATGAAAAGCAAACTGTAAACGTCTTTAAAACTCTTTAAGCCCCAGTGACGAAATTTGCAAAATTTTCAAACAGCATAGATCCTGATGAGGCAGCTCATAATGAGCCTCATCTAGATCTACACTGTTTGCACTCTAGTCTTTGAATTCTCAACTTGAAATGTCTTGGACAAGGCATTTTTTAAAATTTGTGCAGACGTAAATTTTGTTGTCTGCTTTTTTGGTGCTTAACGAGTCAAAAAGAACAATGTACCTTTCAAGGGAAGCAACTCTGTCTTTTTTCATTATTGCCTCCCTTCACAACCCATAAAGGAAAAGATCTAGGGCCGTATTTATAAAATGACTTAATTGGTTGCTATGCTGTTGCTAAGGCAGAATTTCTATGAAGGAGATTCCCTACAACTATGAAATTTGCTCTACAGGAACAGTCTGAAAAAGACTGTTCCTCAAGAGCAAATTTCATAATTGAAGGGAATCTCCTTCATAGAAATTTTGCCTTAACAACAGCATAGCAACCACAGTCCTTTTATAAATACAGCCCCTGCTCCCCATTTGGAAGGGGTAAGAGATCTCAAGAAGCAAACATGATGTCATAAAGTTGTTTCCCTTTGTAACAAGAACTCCACCAAATGCTGTGTTTGGCCTGTCTCACAGTGCACTAACATGAACAGAGCAAAACCAGAAAACTCAACAAAAGTTCACACACCCCAATGCCAAGCCAAAGACAACCAGAGAAATTACTAAGCATTCTACTGGTCGAAGGCAAGTCAAAAAGGATGGAAAACAAGGAAGTCTCTTCTCAGAGACTACAGATCGAAAGTATTAGAAACTTGTTACAGTTCCCAACTTTTGCCCTTTTAAAGACACATTTTCCAGCCTATATGAGAGTGGTGGCACTCATTATCACCTCCAATAAACATACCCTTTCCCAATTCCCAATATCGACGTATGAAATATCCTGTATGAAATAAAAGGTCTTTTTAGGACCCCAGCTAATTCCCTATCTCAAATCTCCACATTCCAATAAACAGTCATTAGGGTGTTATGCAATCAAAAATGATATCATGTTAGATGCTACTGGCCCTGTTTGTCATCAGTTTGGCTTTCCCTGTCCAAGTTTTATTGACACTTTCCAATTAGGCTTCTAGTTCCTGCTCCCACCACAGATTGGAAATAGTTCTGCTGCCTATGCTTTTTTCAACATGTTCTTCCAAAGCATTAGACATGATCTGATTGTTGTTATGAACCATTCTCTGTTGTTCATAACAACAACCATTGTTGTTATGAACCATTCTCCTGTGGTGCCATTCATTGGGACTACGCAATTAACCTTGTTCTAGAGGTGCCCAGTGTCACAAACTTGATTTGTGTTGATATTCTACTTCTGTAAGGAGATCCATAGGGCCCATATGACAATCATATCTGTCCAACTACAAAGGAATACAGCTCACTGCAATAAATCATTACAATTAATGATTGTCTCCCTTGTTTATTTCATGTTTTCAGAAACAAATATTTTTACAAAATTTTAAAAGTCTCATAATTAATAGCCGTACAAGTTTTGAGAAAATGCATGTTTTTCGATAAATTTGGAATGAAAAATAATCTTCAAATTAAAATGCAAATTACCTATTTCCTCATGGCCTGTAAGAATATTGATTATGACCACGTACGTCATGACATTGTGATCATGTACAGGTATTTTTCTTATACATGCATGTGATTGTGACTTATGAATAAATTATTTTTGTCCAATAATGCGATTTCGAGCGTGGTCCGCATTCGTTTAAAAATTTATCTTATTTTTTTGTTTAAAGTCACGTTTATCAAATATTATTATCTAAACTCTATTTCAAATGTATAGTTAGACCATGTTGGAGGTATTGCATGAAATATTTCACCAAATCATTTTTTGTTATTATTATCAAGGGAGTAAATCTTTAAGTCTCTCAGAAATGAGTTACAAAGCTATGACCATTTTACTAAGATACCTCCATGAAACCAATGAGGACATTTACTTTATGTGTATGGCAGTGATAATTTAAGCTCAAATCCTCAGTCAGGTTGGGAAGAATCACTGAAAACAGAAATGACTGGCGTCTTGCTACACTAGCTAAAAGACTGCAGATCTCCATATAAGAGGGGGTACTGAAGATAATTCAAAGATAATTTTACTTATTTCTCAATGAAAACAGATATAGTGACCCCTCATTAGAACCGTCTCAACCAGACGGTTCTAATGATGGGTCACAAAATATGTTTTTATGGAGTAATATGGATAGTTATCCCTAAATTATCTCTGTTCTTATCTGGACAACTGAGACTGAATTGTGTTTTAGTTGTTTCTGTTGTATAAGTCTGGTTCCTGTGCTACAGACTTTTTTTTTGCTCAAGTTAAAGGTTCCTGTGACATGCAGCGGAGACTGGATGTCTGACAATAGGCTCACCTAAGGTAACAAACAAAACAGTTGCCTCTGTCTTGTAGAAAGTCTTCCAACAAACACATGCTCGAGCAACAGAAAAACACCAACTGACATAGGACAAATGATAGACTCAAACTTGCAGCATATATAGCCAGTCTAGTCAGGACTTCCATTGTTTGTCTACATAATATCTGGACATTATTGCTGTAATTATTAATGGTGAAGATAGAAACCGTACTGCAATGCAGAAGTTGTGTGCATGTCTCAGCTGATCTGTGGATTTTTCCATGCACAGACTCACATGCAGTTCAGCTTTTTAGTGTGTGTGTGTTTATTATACAAATTTCTGTTCTGAATATTACAGAAACTTGGCAACTAATCTTAACAAAGAGTGAAACTGCAAACAGTAATCACCCTATATGTTGGGACAAAAGTGCCCCCCCCCCCCCCCCCCCCCCCAAAAAAAAAACAGTACCAATCCTAACCAAACCTAAGCAGTGTAATCAGGGCCTACACTGTTTGCCATTCCACTATCTTTTTCAGCACAACCATGTACCTGTTTGAATTTTCAGGAAAGTATGTTCCAATAATATTTATATATTAACCCTTAGACTGCTAAGCGCGACTATAGTCGTGCTCGAGGGGGTAGGTCACTTTGAGAGCATGTCAGGCACACTAGACATCAAGTACTCCCCATCATTTGCGGTTGTCCTATGCAGGAGGGAATCTGCTTTCTACTAGAGCAGGGTTTTACCCACCTTATTGATTTGTTGACCTTTTAAACTCGGAGAAAACGTCAAAAATTTATGATATTTTCAACATCAGCTTTTCAGGTGGCTACCCCTACTTACTTGATCCCGATCTTCTGACAACTAGACTTCATCCTTCCAAACTTTCTCTCTTGATAAATATTCAGCAATAACACCGGCCCTCAGACAAGCAATTACTTTTGTCATACAAAGCATATCACTGGCGCTAATATCTTGTACTTTTTTTTTTTTCTTTTTTTTTTTTTTTTAAGTGTCTACGTCGGATCCCGGTGTTATCATGTGACACCCAAATATGGCAGGTCACGTGACTTTGGTAACTTCCGGAAAATGGCAGCTCACACATCGGCCATATTGAGTGAAAATTTCAAGCAAATCGACCAGAGTGTGTGCAAGTTATGGCCTCTGAGATACCCCTACCCCCATTTTAGGGCCAGGTGAATTATTTTTTCAGCAGTCTAAGGGTTAAGGATAATGCCAGCACCTAGTTAAAAACAGACTGTCAGGCTCTTTGACTAGCCACCATCTTTCATCCACTGTCTGCATACTAAAGAGTGGGGGAAGAAGGTGGGGAGGGGCTTTGCAATTATGCACGTACACCCTGCCATAATTATGAATTTATGTTAAGCAGAAAAATGGTAAAAGGCTGAATAACCAATGGTGGAAGACTGAATATGCAATGAAAATCATGCCCAAATGGATGGCAGCATATGCAACTGTGGTAGACTGAATATGCTATGGTGGTAGGCAGAATATGCTGTGCTGCGAGGCAGAATATGCAACTGCAGTAGGCTGAATATGCTGAGGTGGTAGGCTGAATATACTATGGTGGTAGGCTGAATATGCTGTAGTGGTAGGCTAAATATGCTGTAGTGGTAGGCTGAATACGCTGTAGTGGTAGGCTGAATATGCCGTAGTGGTAGGCTGAATATGCTGTAGTGGTAGGTTGAATATGCTGTAGTGGTAGGTTGAATATGCTGTAGTGCTAGGCTGAACATGCTGTAGTGGTAGGTTGAATATGCAGTAGTGCTAAGCTGAATATGCAGTAGTGCTAGGCTGAATATGCTGTAGTGCTAGGCTGAATATGCAGTAGTGCTAGGCTGAATATGCAGTAGTGCTAGGCTGAATATGCATTAGTGCTAGGCTGAATATGCTGTAGTGCTAGGCTGAATATGCATTAGTGCTAGGCTGAATATGCAGTAGTGCTAAGCTGATTTTGCAGTAGTGCTAGGCTGAATATGCAGTAGTTGTAGGTTGAATATGCTGTAGTGCTAGGCTGAATATGCTGTAGTGGTAGGTTGAATATGCTGTAGTGCTAGGCTGAATATGCTGTAGTGGTAGGTTGAATATGCTGTAGTGCTAGGCTTAATATGCATTAGTGCTAGGCTGAATATGCAGTAGTGCTAAGCTGATTTTGCAGTAGTGCTAGGCTGAATATGCAGTAGTGCTAGGCTGAATATGCAGTAGTGCTAGGCTGAATATGCATTAGTGCTAGGCTGAATATGCAGTAGTGCTAAGCTGAATATGCAGTAGTGCTAAGCTGAATATGCAGTAGTGCTAGGCTGAATATGCAGTAGTGCTAGGCTGAATATGCTGTAGTGGTAGGTTGAATATGCTGTAGTGCTAGGCTGAATATGCATTAGTGCTAGGCTGAATATGCAGTAGTGCTAAGCTGAATATGCATTAGTGCTAGGCTGAATATGCAGTAGTGCTAGGCTGAATATGCAGTAGTGCTAGGCTGAATATGCTGTAGTTGTAGGTTGAATATGCAGTAGTGCTAGGCTGAATATGCATTAGTGCTAGGCTGAATATGCTGTAGTGCTAGGCTGAATATGCTGTGGCCGTAGGCTGAATATGTTGTGGTGGTAGGCTGAATATGTTGTGGTGGTAGGTTGAATATGTGATCATCGAACTATGAATATGCAATGATTATTAAAATAACTTTTGCAGATTTGGTGTTGTGCTGATTATGCAATAGTGGTAGGCTAGTAGGCTGATTATGATGCCAGGTAAAATATGACTTGTTGGTATGTTAAATGTCCAATGGGATGAAAATTAAAACTCAGTTCATATATTTTACTATCTTTTTCACTATTTTTTTTTTGTAGTTTACTTTCTACAGCCTTGGTGTTTTTGAAGATGTTGCCTGGCATTCTGACAAAATCTCTGTGAACTTTTCTCTTAGTGCAAGACATAACAGCATCCAGCTGAGTACTGGCAATCCCACGTTTACCCTATCTGTTCAGAAATCACTCATCAAAATATGCAAACCAAGATCAGACTGCTCCTAAGAAGCAGTCTTATCAGGCTCTGCACATTTTCATGAAAAGCCAAATAGTTTAAAGACAGTGGTTTGATTTTGAACATTAAAAGGTCAGCTATGGAAAAAGTGAAGATGACCAAATATTTCCGGGGACTATGATACTCATAATGTAACAAAGAAGCTAAACAATTACATGTATTATTGTTATTGCTGTAATTAATGGTGAAGATATACATCAAAACAAACATCATGTACCATAACTAAATGATACATTGAGACAGTACTTCACATAAGAGCCTTAAAAAATGCAGCGTCTGCATTGTCTCCACCAATATTTTGACAAAGCAGAGACTCTTATTAAAATCAACGAAGGACTGAAAGAAGGATGACCACATCACTATGACAAAATCCATTATGTTCACAGACAGAACAGAACTTAAATGAATGGCAGAAAAATGATATCAATCTCAACTAATTATTTAACCAGAAATGTTTTTCAGAGAAAAATTGATGCCTCTCCCACCAGTACATTCCCATATATCATATTTATAGTGAAATTTTGCACATCTAAGACATCCTGTGACCTTAAAAATGAGGTCAAAGCTTAAATCTAATCAGCTGTTAAGATTGACTCAATGATATAGCCAGCATGCAAGTTTGGGCAAATCTATTCACCATGTTCACTAGTAATTCAAAATGATATCTTAGGTCTAAGACTTTGACCTTGAAAATGAGGTCAAGGTCACCAAAAATTAATCATATTTTAGACCAGTCACAATGATGTAGCTCTGCAAGTCTGATGAAAAACTACCCATTTGTTTAATAAATAACTTAGTTTTATGGAAAATACAACATTTCTAAGTTGGCTTTTGACCATGAAAATGGGAACAAGGTAACCACAACCTATTAAAACAAGTCATGGGATAGACTTAAAGGTATTTGCATGCAAGTTTGAAGGGAACTCAGAATCACTGGCTCAAGAGATATCATATTTGTAGTGAAAATTTTGCATATCTAATTCATTCTGTGACCTTGAAAATAAGTTCACAGTGACCTATTCATGCAAGTCCAAGGAGCATCCACCTACGGTATTGGTTCAAGAAATATCTCAGGGAAAATATGAACTATAAAGTGGGTACAAACTTTCACAGGAGGCCTTCCCAACACAGACGCAAACAAGAATGCAAACACCGGCGGAATCCACTCTGAAACCAATATTACCCAAGTCAACCCTTGTGGTGGCATGGGGTGTGGGAGTGTGGGGTTGTGGCAGGTGGGGGAGAGGGACATAAGAAACCAATATGTCCCCTCACCTTTGGTGTGGGGACATAATTGTAATTTCACAATACCAACTTTAACTTAGCCAAAATCTCCATGGAGCAAGTTGTTTAAGATGGCCTACAAACTGCAAGGTGAAGATAGTATAGTGATTGTTCTCAGGTTAGCTGAAGAAGCTGGAAAAGTAGTTTGCTCCTCCGCTATTCCTGGAATGTGAATTAGGCTAATTAGTTACCCAAAATAAACTGCAGGCGACAAAGTAGCACATCCAAGCTTTTTTAATGCCAACGAAAACTATCCCGCCCTGTTAGGTCACAAAAGAGAAAACCTTTCAAAAGAGCTCTCAGATCAGATAAGGTTGGGTTCTGACAACCAGTCACCATCTTCCAGGTATCAGGGGATATTCTTTAAACCATGAATAACCATAAAAACAGACAACAAAATTTACATCTGCAAGTTTTCAAAACATGTTTTGTCCATGCAATATCATATTGAGAATTCAAAGAATAGAGATCAAACAGGACAGTTTCACATGAGGTGGTTGATTATGAGCTGCCTCATCCGGATCAACACTGACTCTGATCAGACTGGACGGATGCTCAGGCTGATCTGAGTCTTCGATGGGTGCACATGCCACTTTGTTGGTTTTCTCATGCCGCTGCTCATATTCACTATGCAATGGGAGCTTATGAGTAGTGCTGCTAGTGGTCGGACGTGTTTTTGTATGCTCTTCGATTTTCAATTGTTTCTTGAGTTTAACATGTGATTGGGATATAAAAAATATATGGTTGTGTAGGTCTGGAATTTGAGTTTCTGGAAAGTAATACTTTTCTGAGTTTATTCTTCTACATTTGTGAAAAAGTGGAAATATAATATCTATTTTGAATATATATTTTCAAATTCTACGGATTCTTAACAAAACTATTCTTTGTTCACTACGGTCTGAACATTTCCTTCAGTTAATGGGCATTAAGAATCTTTGATGCCAAACTGTGAAATCTAATGGTGTAGTTATTCAAGACACCGGGAAAGTTCAATTGGATAATATCTATGGATTCTGTGTTCTTCCTAGGATATATTCTACCGTAGAAAATTTAATAGCCAAGAATGATGGATTAATTGAGGCATAATCACTTTTTTGGCTGTGAAATAAGAAATACTGTCCTGTTCCACACAATCAACCTATATAAGTGCATTATGCCACATGTTCATCAAATTGACGAGGAAGTCTCTTTTAACTTCTTCAAAAATGAAACCTTTGATGACGATGACACCATAGACTATTCACTGACGAACTATTCTGTGAACCAAAACCTGTCAAATAGTGAAACACTGAAAGAAACGTCAATTCTCTCAGAGAGTAGCCAATCGTTGGTAATTGGAAAGATCCCAGTGACTATAATTAGTCGTGCCGTAGACACTAATAACTTACCAGCAACCCCCACTCCATATCGTGACTATGAGGACCATGACATATCTACAGAACGTCCGGATATCGTCTCTCCCAGCACACCTAAATCTAAATGGTCTCACGGTGAAAAGGGCGTGATTGACAGATTTGATGGCATATTTTATCATATTTTTCAAAAGGAAGGTCAAGTAAACATTGTGTTTCCAAAGTTCCATCTATACGATAAATTCATAGAAGCACTATGCAAAGAATTACGATCAATAACTTCAAACAAAGACAGGAAAATTTTCATTACTCATGTAAGGGGGAAACGTTGTGTGATTACCTGTATCCTTGCAGACAATACAATAATTGTATCTGGAGAAGGTCATATGCTCTGGAGAGAGTCTACCTTCATTCGTTTCTCACTGGGACTGTATCGCCACTTTACAACTGAAATTGACAAGGAACTTTCCCAAAGTCACACTTCAACACCCGTGATTAAAAGACAGAACGAGACACAATTACCTGCAGGAACGTCTCCTGTGTTAGCTGGAAATGACCTGAGTGAAGTAAACACTCTTAAACTACTTAATGAAATAAAATGTCAAGTTAGTTCTCTACAGCGAGCTACACATAATATTGAAGAAAAAGTGTTGAAATGTCAGGAAAAGATAGACAAATTAACTAGTAATTCGTGTCAACAACAAGGAACAAATCAAGCCCCAACAGAACTTCCAATCCAACCTGGAATCCCATTATACAGCCACGTCTTGGAAAATAGCGTGTTAAAGGACAATCCGAACACCAAAACAAATAAAAATACAACTCGGGAAAAATCTAGTTTAAAGGATAAGAGAATTTCACCTCCATCAAAACAACCAACTGACAACAGTCAGTCGCCACCTTCAGGGGAGGCACAGAATATAAAAGTGGTCATCAATGGACATCCCCATGAATCAGGAAATACAAGAGTTCAGAGTGTTACGGCAAAAAGGAAGATTCTTCTTATGGGTGATTCCATCCTAAATAAGATAAACACTAAAGGACTTAAAGACAATATACATAAACATGCTGTCTCTGGAGCGACACTTCCGACACTAATCAATGACATTAATCTGTACGATCTTTTGAACTTTGAGACGATTATTTTCTATGTTGGTGGAAATGATTCGGCGGGGAACGTGGACCTCGGTCTATTTGAACACAAATACAAAGAACTTTTAACTACTGTCAAATCGAGAAATCCAAGTATTAGGCTAGTTCTCTGTAAACTAGCACCGAGAGGAGACACGGATGTAACATTTGTTAACAGAATCATAGAGCAGTTATCATTTTCTTACAACTGCGACCTCGTGGATCAATATCGGGCCTTCTTTGACAGCCAAGGAAAACTAATAATGCGATACTTTGGCCCAAGTGATCAAATTCATCCTTCCGTCACTGGGACCAGACGCATACTTGGACAAATTAACAATAAAGTGACAATTGTGAGTGACTTTGCCAAATGTACTTATCCGAGATCACGGAATGACAATCGGAATAGTTTCAATGGGCGCAGTGGACGAAAAGATGTACAACCGCAGCCTTTCGCCATAAGCCGGAGATGTCTCAACTGCTCTGACCCTTCTCACGGAACTTACGAGTGTAGACATGTTAAGCCAGTTATTTGCTGGTTTTGCGGCCAATCTGGCCATAAATCTGATTTTTGTTTGAACTAGGGATTCGGCAATGAGGCCGTCTCCGCGACTAATGTGAACAATACTTTTGAGATACTTAATTCTATATGTGATGGATGTAATAATTTTGTGTGTAATTGCGATGATGATCTTGCTATTTCAGACTTTTTTACGCATGACAGTATGATTGACAGCTCTGAGAATATGTTCGAGAGAACAACAATTTATGATACTTCTCAGTGCTTCCGTGGTGATTATTTAAATCGAACAATACCTGTTGAAGAGGGAATGACTACTTTGAACTGTACACAGATTACACGATTGTCTACTAATGATGATTCTTCTGTTCACACAAATGCGCAAAATAAGTCTATTGAAAGCCTTTCACTTAATGGCATAACGTCAGTAAATTACACACATGCCCGAGATAATCAGAAAACAATTAACTGTGCGTCTTTGAATGTGTGTGGTTTAAGGCTTAAAGTGCAGTATCCGGAATTTTCTAGCTTGGTTGGTCAATACGATTTATTCTGCGTGTGTGAAACGAAATTAGATGCTTACGATGAAATTAAGTTGCCTGGGTACGAATTTTTATCACAGTGCCGAAAACAGAAATTTATTCGTAAAAGTGGTGGAATTGGTATTTTTGTTAAAGATGCTATCTCTGAGTATGTCTCTTTAGTTGATTCTGAGCCAGATTACATTTTATGGCTTAAATTGGACAAACGTGCTTTCAAAATGAATGATGATATTTTTATTGGTGCAATCTATATCCCACCACGGGACTCAAGGTTTTATAGAAATGATGAAATTGATTTGTTCAATGCTGAAGTGTCTGAAATGTGTATCTCACATAATTATGTCTTGCTGATGGGTGACTTTAATGCAAGGACGTATGACAAACCAGATTTTATCGAGGCTGATGATCACTTTTCCGACCTATTTGATTTTGATGCAAACCCAGATTATTTTAATCTCTCTTCAAAGTTTGATGATTCTAAATTTTCCAAAAACCGTGTTTCACAAGACACTATAGTAAACAATGAAGGTAATCTACTTCTTGACATGTGTAAATCAAATAATTTGTTTATTCTTAATGGGAAATGTGATTCCGATATGAATGTAGGTGCAATGACATTCCGCGGCCAGTCAGTAATCGATTACTCAATCGTTTCTTGTAATGCTATACATTTTATTGATACGTTCAATATCATTGAACTAGACTCTCTGTTTTCCGATGGGCATTGTTTATTAAGAACTTCACTTAATTTTCATAATGTTTTATTAAACGAACGCAATCACCATATCCCTGTAAGGAAAAATAGGCCAAAACTACCTGCAGAGAAAAAACAAATGTTCATACAAAACATAAATCAGGCTAAAGTACATGATTTACAAAATCATATTATACAGACAAAGAGTAGCATTCAATCTGTAAACAGAGAAAACATAAACAGTATATGCTCTATGTTTACCGAAATATTCGAAGAATCTGCAGATTCTTGCATTGATAAGAGTTACAGTAGTAATTCTAGGCGCAAGAATGGCAAAAAACCTTGGTTTGGGAAACAATGTGGTCTAGCACGTGAAAAGTATCATTTTGCAAAGAAACAACATGCTCAGTTATCTTCTTCAAGTACTAAAGTAAACCTTTTGCAAGCCAGCAAGGCATATAAACGAAAATTAAATTTTTACATTGCAAAATACAATAAAACAACTCAAAATAAACTGAGAAGCTTAAAATCTAAGAATCCGAAAGACTACTGGAAAGTCTTAAACAGTGTCGGAAAGGAACAGAAGAATAAAAATAATAATATTGAACTTGACGCTCTTTATAACTTTTTTAAAGATCTAAATGAGCAGCCTGATTCGAATAATGAACAACCTTTTGAGGACTTAAATTTTTCAGAAAATGATAATGATGAAATTTTTAATTCTCCAATAACTGATACTGAAATTTTGAAGTGTATCAAATCGTTGAAGAACAATAAAGCTTGTTCTAACGATAACATTATTAACGAGTACCTCAAAAGCACTTCTGATATTATGTTACCCTTATATAACTGCTTCTTTAATCTTGTTCTGGAGTCCGGTATTTTGCCTGATTCTTGGCTTGAAGGTATGATTAAACCTATTTACAAAAACAAAGGTGATCCCCTCCAACCAGGCAACTATAGGCCAATAACTATACTGAGTTGTTTTGGGAAACTTTTTACGTCTGTGTTAAACTCAAGGCTCCACAATTTTCTTGAGCACCACAACATACTAGATGAAAATCAGGCCGGTTTCAGACCGGGGTATTCAACCACTGACCATATTTTTGTTCTTCACGCGCTTATTGAAGTGCTCAAGTCTAAAAAGACAAAACTTTTCTGTTCATTCATTGACTTTAGTAAGGCGTTTGATTCTGTTTGGCGAGTTGGTTTATGGACAAAAATTCTAAAACATGACATTAAAGGAAACTTCTTTCGTGTAATTTACAATATGTATCAAGAAATAAAGTCGTGTGTTTCTTTTAATGGATCCGAGTCTAGTTTCTTTCAAAGCTATAGAGGAGTACGACAAGGTGAAAATCTTTCACCGGTTTTATTCGCTTTGTTTCTGAATGATTTAGAAAGTTTTCTCTTAGAGAATAACTGTAGTGGTATAAATCTGAAAATGTCGGATGATGACCTTAACACTTATATTAAAATATTTGTTTTGCTTTACGCTGATGACACTGTAATTTTCGGAACTGATGAAGTGAGCTTTCAAAATAATTTGAACATCTTCTTTGAGTATTCGCAAATTTGGAAGCTTGACATAAATTTCGATAAAACTAAAGTACTGGTTTTTGGAACACGTAATGATGATAGATTTACCTTCAAACTTGGAGAAAACACCATTGCTACATGTAATGAATTTAAATACCTAGGAGTAGTTTTTACAAAAAGCAGAAGTTTCTACAGCGCTAGGAAACATAATCTTGACCAGGCTAGAAAGGCATTACACGTTTTATACAAAAGAGCAAGAAATCTTAATCTTCCCATCGATTTGCAGTTGCAACTTTTCGATCACACTATTTTACCTATTGCTTTATACTCATGTGAAATCTGGGGATTTGAAAATGCCCAGCTAATTGAAAATCTTCATAATGAGTTTTTAAGACGAATAACAAACCTTAGGAAAAGTACGCCTATTTACATGTTACATGCCGAACTAGGACGTAGGCCAATTGAAATAAACATAAAAAGCCGAATGATTGGCTTTTGGTTATCACTTGTAAACGGAAAAGAGTCTAAACTGTCTAAGGTATTATACAAAAAGATGCTACATGATTACAATGCAGGAATTTATGAACATAAATGGATACGTTGTATCAGAGACATCCTTGTTTCTGTCGGCCGTTTAGATCTTCTCCACAAAAGTGTAATTGATAATCCTAGATCTGTCAAGATGTCAATAACCCGCGTCTTATTTGATTTACACATACAAGAGTGGGTTCAGAAAAGTGATGTGTCTTCAAAAGGTAAATTTTATGTCAGTTTTAAGCAAGATCTTACTTTTCAAAGCTATTTATCAAAACTTGATTCAAAGCACTATTTGCCGATCATCAAGTTTCGAACCAGTAACCATAAATTACCCGTTGAGACGGGTCGATGGGAAAATATTCCTCTAGATGAAAGGCTATGTCAACTATGTACAAAAAGAGAAATAGGCGATGAGTTTCACTATCTTTTATGTTGTGAATTCTTTGAATCAGAACGTAAGTGTCTCCTGGAGCCTTATTTTTATACAAGACCCAACATGTTGAAATTTAAAGATTTACTTTGCTCTGACAATATAGGAACATTAAAGAAGCTTTCTGGCTTTATCAAAGTAATTATGAGCAAGTTTACATCATGATTGTTTTAAGTAATTCTTGTAACCAGTTTTGTTGTGTATTTCTTGTTTATACTGTGTGCTCTTACGCCACCTGTGTGTGGCCTGAGTTTTAACTAAATAAAGTTTCTGTTCTGTTCTGTTCTGTTCTGGTTAAGGAGCTTCCCCGAGAATGTGTAGAAGACTCTAACAATACAAGAACAGAACATAATAAAACTACATGTATATTCATATAAGTAAAGCATGCAAGGTCCCACGCAGATGGTATATGATATCTACTATACGTATAGCTCTATTGTATGATGATGTCGAAGCTGTTGCTTGATCAAAATTTTGAACAATGACAGGCAACAGTTTGAAGGATTGGATGACTTTCAATTTTAAAAATGTCTTTCTCATTAGCATTTCAGTCTTATCAACTTCATGAAAGGCTGTGTGCTAGGGAACCACTGAGCTACCAAGGTTTCACCACAAGAACATTTTACAAGCACACTGTATGACTGAAAATATTCCCGCCTCCAGCGAGGCTCTAACCCCTGACAGATAGATCAGCAGGCCTGTGCTTAACCTACTGAGCTACCAGGGCTCCTGTACCCATGGAAGGCAAGCCTGGTGTGTGTGTGTGTGTGGGGGGGGGTTATCCACTGAAATATTTCAAACCATCATGTTAGTATGCAGTTGCAATTTACAATATTTTGATAACATGTAAATATGCAGGTACGTGTTGAAATTTTGTCAATTCTGCACTCAGCAGCTTGCTCTCCCTTGCCTTCCAATTTCCACAGTGAACCTTCGCCATGGCTCAGCCTAGAACTCTTAGTTTTTCAACATTTCGGGGTTTTTCAGGATTTTACTCCAAATTTTGGATTACCCTATATGCTCAGACAAGCATTTGACCAGTCTCGTGAGTTTCTCCCAAATCACCCTCTAGGCTAAGCCCTGCATTTCCATCTTCCTATTTTGTATAGATGCAATCGCCCTATCAGGCAGATAGTCTGGCGAAATGCGCCCTGCCGGAAATCTGCTCTCCTTTTGTGCACTATATGCTATCAGGGGTTATAATCATAATTATAAAACTGTCAGCTAAATTACCAACAGTGCAGATCCTGATCAGACTGCTCCATATGGAACAGTCTGATCTAGGTGTGTACCTTTTATTTACGCACCTGTGACCAAAATACTGACTATTTTAAAGAAATACAGATTGATCAGGTAAACTGCTACCTGCCAAAAGTTTATGATGAGAGTAAATTCTAGTAGGTTCTGTTACAAATCAAATAATGCAAAACATTCTAAATATTCTTGTAATCTTAACACAGTTTTGATAGGTACCTGTGATATATTAAGGCTTACTAAATCTCATCTGTGATGTTGTGTAGGCGTTACCTCAGCATCTGCTTTAAATTGGTCGATAAAAACAGAATTTAAAATTGATAAAAAAATATATTGTGATTTGCATGCTTTTCAGCTTTTTGTGCGACTAACTATACAGTATACTATGAAGAAGAAATTATAAGTTGATTAGTTATTATAGGTTTACCAGCCCATTGAGACAGTATTTCACTCTATAACCAGCCATCTCCCAGACAAAGAGGTGTAGGACAGATTACAGAAAAAAATTATCCAAACAGCCCCCACTCGCACCTACTGCAAGCACAGTAGGCCCTTGCACTACTTTAAGTCAATACAAGTAGGATGCCTCAACGCTCTAAGTTTCATAGCATCTTCACCCAACCCAACCACTCCAGTGAAGAGGTTAGGAAATGTTAGTATTAGTAAAACATATAATTTAAAATTGTATAAATCATTGCACTTTACTGATCCTTTATGCACTTTCCCACTGCAAAATAAAGATGAGTTAATAAGGTATTTTAGTTCACATTGTGATGCAAAAGTTTTGTTATTTGAAGGTAACACCAGCATGGACATCATTTTACCCCAGCAAACAGCTTTTTAACCTGATAATACACAACTAAAACAACACATGGTTACCTCCATCCCATGGAACTTATATTGCGGAGTGTTCTAGACAAACACAAAGCATGCTAGAAGTGATCCAGGCCATACACTGGGTATGTATAGGCAACATGTTACCAAATGGAGCTTAATTCCTATTGCCCGACAAAGTATGCCTTGAAATCATAAGTAAGTATGCTTGCTATTTCTCCTATATCACAGGGTATTAACCAGTCTGCCAATTTTCGCTTCCTGCACAGACTGTCCATCATATTTGGCTTCTGCCGAGACTGTCCGCGATCTCTTGCTTCCTGCTATGACTTCTGTACATGATAAATGGCTTCGGCAGGAAGCAGAGTCATGCGGACATTTTTTAAGGACAGTAGTCCCTGTAGGAAGCAAGAGATCGCGGACAGTCTCTGCGGAAGCCAAATATGACGGACAGTCTTTGCAGGAAGCGAAAATTGGCAGACTGGTTTATACCCTGTGTATATGGTCAAAACTGTATTGGATATCCAATGCAGTGATTTTTGCAGAAATGATTGTGGTCTCTATACATACCAGTAATGCTTCTATGCTACATTCTGGTTGCTTTTGGTTAAAACATGTTTTAATTCACTTTCAATGCATGTGCACACAAACATGTCTAGTGATAATACAAGCTTCAGAACCCAAAGCACTAATATGTGACAGTGCCTGACATTTTGAGCCTCGTGGAGGTGCGACGTTGACGTCACAAATTCTAACACAGTGCGCCTATAGAAGCAATGGAAAGTTTGCGTGTTTTATTCTGCAACAATTCACTGTCTCGGAGCGTGTGAGTCTAATTGCTGACGTCACCTGCATTGCTGACGTAATTTTGTGACGTTTTGAGACGTTAGACGGTGTAACGTCTCTTTTTCTTTCTAAAATCGCCATAAAGTCGTTCATTTACCTTATATACAGTTAAGAATATTGGCGGGAGCATGAACGCGCTGGCAGGAAGGTTTGGAGAGTTTGAATGAAAAGAATACTTTTTCAGCATTTTTGGGCGTTAGAATCGAAATAGTTCAGCTCTAGCATGGAATTGTTGAGTAATAATTCACTGTTTGTCGGTCAGTTATAAGTAGATATATCACTCGCGCTCCGCGCTCGTGATATAATCTACTTTACAACTGATCTCCAAACAGTGAATTATTACTCAACAATTCACTGCTAGAGCTGATCTATTTCTTAAACGCGAAATGAAAGTGACGTCATAAAATCTGCACATAAAGTTAATTGTATTAACTCCCACCGACTAATAAATTTCAAAGGGTCACCTAAAAAGAGTGATTCAACAATTTTATTGGCGGCTTTAATTTTCTTCATCTACACTCTTTTAAGAATGATTGCATTATAGATCTTTGAGAAGCGATGTCACAAACCAGACTTATGTAAGTTTATCCAGCTAGTACGTAAATTGTATCCAATCCGTGAAACAAAACAAAAAATCGGGTCGGAGTGAATTTCGTTTGCTTTTGCAGTAAACCTTAGAGCTAATTGCTTTGTGCTTCTCGAAATCTTTCTGAATGCACTAATAATATGAAAATGTTGAAAACAATTTCCGATTTTTGCTCCATAAGGCTCAAAATGTCAGTCACTGTCACATATAGTTCTTCTCTTGGGTAGATTTTTAACCCATTCCATTTGGGATACCCCTTTAGGGGTATCTGGGCAAACAGTTTGGATCCAGATCAGGCCCCACAAATGTGGGGCCTGATCTGAGATCCAAACTGTTTGCTGCCTAGACATCATATCTACAAGAGTTAGTTGGACAAATATTGTCAAAATATTCTTGATGTTTGATACAGACAACAATTTCAGCAGACAACAAAAAATACCCAGAATGCAATGGGTTAAGTGGCCTCTGTATATAGTGCCCTATGTCCACTGTGGAAGTCTTCAGTTCAGGGTTTCCTGATGCTAGAACAAGAGCTCGATTGACAATACAAAATAAAAGCTATTTCCATTCTGTTAGCTTATTTCTTTGAAATTTGATTTACACAACAGATTTTTCTTCCTTGTAACAAAGCCCGGAAAACATGAACATTGCATGTACCATGCACAGCACAGAAAAATGGACCTGCAATCCATTATTCATTGGTTCCACCAGTCCTATGCAATAACCCAAATTACCGTGATGACCCTAAAATTTTGGATACCCAAAAGTCGGACAATTAATGTTGATTTGTAGAAAGTGGGTTTTACACATATTCATGCATCCAAATCATGCTAGGTGAACGGCAAATGTTGTAGACCCTCATCAAACTGCTCCTTTTGGAGCATAAGTCCTATTGATATACCCTTAGCCCCGCCCACAGGTCTGACTCAGGGGCTTGGCTCTTCCATATCAAAGGTAATGCAAAAGATATGTGAAGGTTTACTAAAACTAAAGAATGGGCGGAAGCTTGAATGGATGGACAGACAAAAACTGTATACCCCTAACATACTTCAAAAGTTCTAAATTGGTGTATACCTGGGTCCATTGTAGTGGGGGCACACAATACATCTAAATGTTCTATTATCAGTGCTACTGCACTGTCATCCTACCATGTGTCCACAGGTTCTAGCCAACATTGTACTGAATCCACCTTTCCAAAGCATGCCTACAACCACAGGGTCAATCACATACTTATTGTGGGACATTGATCATGTGCAATTTTGTTTGGTTGCACAGGTCAGTTATACACTATCAGGTGACTTTTGAGTGACATTTTAGGTGTGGCTCGGAAAGGTCCAGAGCTCTAGATAAGAGGGCGTATTTGGTGATAATTAGGGATAATTTTTGTTAATTCTGCATAAAAACATATGTTGTGACCCCTCATCTGAACCGTCTCAATGAGACCCCTCAGATGAGGGTTCACAACATATGGTTTTGATGAGAAATAAGAAAAATTATCCTTAATTATCATCAAATACGCCGTCTTATCTAGAGGTCTGAAGGTCTATTGTTACTAACCATAGAAAGGAGAGCTTCAGGTAATAAGGGTGGTCCAATAATAATTCTGGATTTTTTTCTCTCCCTATTTCTCTATATATTAAAACATGCCTTACTGAGACAGTTCTAATGACATGCCATAACATACCGTATGACGCCCTTGCCAGAAAATGCAAACTTTTTTTAGCATGAAATACTTTGTAAAATGCAAAGTCTTTACTGACCCCAACAGGTGCATAACATCTAAACAACGTCGTACTGACATTGATGCGATGTAATGACATCGCATCAATGTCCTTATGACATCCTTTCAACATCATGTGCCTGCTGGGATGAGGGTGGTATAGCATATTAAACGTTTGTAGATTATTTCATAATACTGGCTTACAAGCTATTGAATAACTATAACTGCTTGTGGAGAATTAACATGTATCTCAGTTATCATTGAAACCCCACCCAATCTGGAGCTTTGGTAATAACCTGTTCACGAACAAAAGCACTTACTTTGTGCACGAGTAGCGTGACGAAGAAAATCTCCTCTCTGCGCCAACAAACTCTGCCAATCCTGCCCATACCCAAATCCAGGAGGGGGACAAGAATTTCTCCGTTTTGAGAATAATGTCATAGCATCTAGCACAATGTTTTCCATACTAAATATCCCCATTACTGGGGTTTTGAACTGTAGATAAGTTGATATATGAAAAGATAGTAGCTGAATATTAGATAGGCCTACATACATACACAAGGTACTTGAATCAAAAGCTACTCAGCCTCAGCAGCTAATGTAAGCAGTTCCTGGAGCGAGTAGACTGGCTACAAGACATTTTACAGGTAAGCTGGTTACAAGTACTAGCTTTCTGAATGAAAGTAAACTATGCAGACAGAAATGGATACAGTCTTGGTTTGAAACAGAGAGTGTATCCATTTGAGCCGTGACATGAGAAAATCAACAATGTGGTTGCGCCCATAGCGCAGACTCAGATCAGCCTGGGCATCCACCCAGTCACATCAGATTCTTCAATAAGCGCTTAAAGGGTAGTTAAGGGTCTAAGCTACCTCCATATGGACAGCGAAGACTCTGATCAGACTGGGCGGATGCCCAGTCTGATCTGAGTCTGCGCTGGCCGCACAACCACATGAAAAAATAAAAATAAAAAAAATAACCCTTTATTACTGAATGTTCCCATTTATTGCTCCTTCTAACCTGACCATAACTGATATAAGTCCATTCATTTTCATTTGAACAAGACAATGGTTTGTAAGGCACAACCTAATTTCACTGTACTTTTTGATTATGTTTGAAAGCTTGAAGCTCCAGGTCCAAACAAATTTAATGAAATCCCTTATCAGATATCAGCTATTACATGTATATCCTTTCGATGGTCGGGGGTGTTCAAGAAAATGGCTGGAAAAGGGGGTGGGGGTCAATTTTTTTTACCCTTAATTTTGACTTACCTGCATGATGTGTGAAATCGAAAATGCAATCCACAGGGGACATAATTAGCTATTCAATAAAAGACACTTACAGTCGAACTTCGATAGCTCGAACTCGCCGGGACCACTCAAAAAAGTTCGAGCGATCGGTAGTTTGAGCCATTGAAGACCAATTCACAAGGTCCAGCCGTATGCATTATGCTTTTCCATCCTAGCCAGGGTGACTTCCTGTTTATTGATCAGTCATAATTTAAGCCACTCGGTGCCAGCAGAAATCTCTGATCTGGGTATCCCCTCATTGCCGGGTCCTTCACCAGATTGCTCGGAAGCTGACGTACTCTCTGACATGACTGCAGGAGTGAATGATGGGCCAGTAGTAGTATTTCAATTCTCCTATCGACGTTCTCCCCGAAACTCAACGGAACGAATCCATAGCCGCAGTAACGGGGCGCCGAGCGTCTGTCCAAGAATGATGGGCCCTAATTTTGTTACGTATTTAAAGGCAAAGACGTAAATTTTGGCACGTTTTACTAAATTTCGGTGTGAAACTTTAATTGAAGAAAAATATTTCACCATCTTTAATTTTCATATGCCGCCTCATTAGCCCAGGGTGATAATACGGGTTTAAAAAGATAAGACAATCAGCTTAAATTGACGCTTTGTCAATATCAAAGCGTCTTATGACAACGATCAAACGTCTGAGTGACCGTTTCTGAAATGGAAATTATTTACAAGGTAATTAGTGCGAGCCATCGGCGGGTTTTTACATAGAAAATGTACCCTAGGGACCGGGTTTGGGGTTCGAGCGTTCAAGCCATCGTAGTTCAAGCCAAAGGTCGCAGGTTAAGTTAAAATGAATGGGAGTTTTGCCGGGACTGGAAAGTCAGTTCGACCGAAGCATGGTGTTCGAGCCTTCCGAGTTCGAGCCAGTGAAGTTCGACTGTATTTTTCTCGTGACATCAGCGGTCACCATGCAGGGGTCACCCTACCTAGAAGTGTGTGCGTGGACTTGCTTTTTTTTGATAATTTTCTCCTGATTTTTTTTTCTCCTTTTCACTCTCTTCTTATTTGCCTTTTTATTGTACATTTATCCCATATTCTTTTTTTTTTTGGCTCTGCTTGTTTGGTAAGCTCAGTACGGCAGTTGAAAGGAGACAAGGTCAACAGTGATTTTCATGACTCGATTTTTCGTTTTTGTTTGGCATTTGAAAGCTTCTTATGTCCTCCTGGTATGTGTTTTAGGACTGCTACTAAGAGCATGCAAGGCTATGGTACGGGCATATACAGAGAAATCAACATTAAAAGAATGCTTCAATATAATACGAGGTCATGAGGCTCATCCAAAGATCATTGTCAGCAATTACCCAAAAATATGCTATGGCTGTGTAAAGGATATAAAAATAGTTTGATTCTGCTGTTTCTCTTTTACAGTAATGACAGGGAATCTTACATGTAGATGGTCTATATTCACAGATGCACAAACTGTTCTGAAAAAGTCAAATCAAAACTGGCCAAAACAATTCTTTTGAGCATCACTGGACCCATGAAGCTACATCTTCCCAAGCTAAGGGCACTTAGTCCATTTTGTTCCTTATGTACCCTTGGCCGACGACTAATTTGCATATCAGATTTCCCACAGTGCTGTCTTTTGGCTGCAGTGAGTTGTTTCCCTTGTAACGTGTTATTTTTAGACCAGTCAGAAGACAACTGTTCCACAACCTCCCATAATTGTTAAACCAGAGGACCAATGGTCCTGTAGCTCACCTGAGACCTTACTGTCAACAGACACAACTTGTCTTTTCCCTCATTTGTTACAAATGATAAACCAGTGGTTTAAGAGGAGTGCATATTTTATTTTTGAAATCTCAGTGATTGTAACAAAGTTCAAAGAATGACCATGACCGTTGCTGTCCTTATGTCTTCATGTATTCAATTAGTTAACCATAATTTAGAATTATCATATCTGGGCTAAAAAAGTTTCCATGAAATGATCAATGCAGGATCATCATTTGTAAAGAAAAAAAATTGTAGGGCCTTAGTCCCCAAGGCTACACACAAGGTTTCAAGGTCATTGGCCTTTTGGTTGTCTAAAAGAAGATTTTTAAAATATTTTACCATGTGACCAAGACCATCTGAACAAACTGGCACCCCTGACCCAGTGAAGCTCTATTTGAAATATGGCTTCAATCAGCACAGTGAATTCAGAGGAGAAGCTGTTTGAAAATGTTGTCAGGCAACAGAATCTAAATGACCTTGAACGAAGGTCAAAGAATGACTTTGACCTTTAACAACATAATGCTTTAATTTGCTTATTTAGCTAACCACCTATACCAAATATTATACTTTAGACTTATATAGTTTCCGAGAAATCCACTGTTTAAGCATTTTGTCATACAAGAATTCCGCAGAATGCAATGTCGCACCTGCTATGTGCCTTCACATGAAGAACTCAATGAAAGCATCAGTTTGATACATATTTGGTCAAAACCCATTTAGTAATTCATGAGATATTGTCTGTTTCATACTTTTCCTGTTTTTAGTAACGGCCAATGGCAGCCGTTTTGGATGATGGCAATCTTAGACTGGCCTGTCAGATAAATTTGAAAGAACTCCATTTGTGGATCATTCTGATTCAACTTGACTGATAACTGTTCAGCATTTCTTGAGATATTGGCATTTTAGCAAAACTGGACTCGTAAATAGAAAGTAGGTCACTGTGACCTACCTCTGCTACAGATCTTGTTCATGTTGAAAATAAGGTCCCATTATTGCTTCATGCAAATTTACAGCCAAATATACCAAGTCGTTCTGGAAAAAAAGTTGATTTTATTGGTTTTGCTATTTTTAGTAACTGTGGCCATCTTGGATTCTTGGCGTGGCTGAATTTTTCATTCTGAAGCCCTGCAGTCTGATTATGCTGCATGTTAAATTTGAGAACCATGGATGCAGTGGTTTCAGAGAATGAGCCATTTGTATTGACTTAAATGCTGGGGTCAAAGTAAATCACGCTAGGGTCGACGTAAGGTCCCTGCCACCTTATTCCGCTACAGATTTTTTTCATTTTGATAATTCTGAATACCAAGGTTCAACTTATGCTTCATACAAAATTTCAGCCAAATATACCAAGTCGTTCTGGAAAAAAAAGTTGATTTTATTGGTTTTGCTATTTTCAGTAACTGCGGCCATCTCGGATTCTTGACCCAGCTGAATTTTACCATTCTGAAGCCCTGCAGTCTGATCATGCTGCATGCTGAATTTGAGAACCATGGATGCAGTGGTTTCAGAGAATAAGCCATTTGAATTGACTTAAATGCTAGGGTCGACGTGAATTATGCTATGGTCGACGTAAGGTCACTGCGACCTAATTCCACAACAGATGTTTTTCATTTTGATAATTCTGAATACCAAGGTTCCACTTATGCTTCATACAAAATTTCAGCCAAATATACCAAGCGGTTCTGGATAAAAAGTTGATTTTGTTGATTTTGCTGTTTAAGTCTTTTGAATGGACTTAAATGCTAGGGTTGATGTAAATTATGAACGGACGGATGGACGGACAGAAAATCGGACGCCTATATCGCACCTTGCTAAAGCAGGTGTGACAATAAAAGCATAATACAGGTCAACCTCATTTGTACTCGCCCCATTAAAGAGCGAATAGGGAAATAGCCTGGGGATGCCTTGCCTCCCCATTTTTTTTTCCAAAGAACATTCACTAGGTCCAAGTGGAAAAAAAACACTAACCACTCATCTCAATAGTAGAAAATGTCACCAAACTGTTCATTGATTCATAAATATTTGGAAGATACCTACACCAAACCAAATGTTTATGGTAAGTACGGTAAATAAACGTTTGACACCTGCTGAGCAATAGTCTGACCTTGAAATAGCCAGACCACAGAGGCGTCTCTGTCTCAGTTGAAGACCATCACAGGAGAAAAAGTGCTCATTGCATCAGCTGACAGCAAAGAGTCATTTACCTGTGAATGAGCATTACCACCAAGTATCAACCATTGGGTTATGACAATATACAGTATATATTAAGAAATCAATTACCTAACAATGACACACTTCGCACCGCTTTGTATATTTAAATGAGCAAAGTAGTGAGAAAAAGTGTCTTAAGACACCGAATATGCCATGACCAGCACAAACACCAGCGCAGTTTAATCATGACATCCTCTTTTTTCTGCAGCATACTAGAACTGATTACTTAAATTAATCAGGGCTTATGTATATACAGGCTAACTTCGATATCTCGAATTCCAAGGGAATGGAGAACCCACTTCGAGTTTTCCGAAGTTCGAGATAGGCAAATTGTGACGTCACCAAAATTTTTGTTCTATACATGTACAATATCTTAACTTTCGTAGAGTCAGTATTTCTACAAAACGTGTGCAGCGCGAACGTAGTTAAACTGTTTCTACTGAAAACAGGATTGTTACTAATAGCCCCCATCAAAGAGCGCCGCTCAATACTGTTCAATCAATTAAATTTCAAAGGCGCCTAATCGACCGAACTTTCCAATCGAACGCACCTGACCTGTGACGTATACGCGGTTCAAGGTCAATTAACTTACACACAAAAACAGCTGATCAACAAAACAATGTCTGCATCGTTTCACGCAATCATTGGATAATTTGGGATAATTGATTGAACTGCGATCAATTAAAGACAATAGTTCGGTAAATCGTTCTTTTTCATTGTTATTGTTCGATGTTTGTACCACTTTGCTTAAAGACAAAAATATGCAGGTTTTTCATTACCGCAAAACGTCTAAACAAAATGGCCGTCATTTTCTTTCCGTCGTTTCGGCGATCTTTTTCTGAATACACATTTTGACTTCGACACAAACAGTGGTAAAACACATGGAAAGTGTCGGAGGGGAATAAAAAATCACTTCGATACAGCAGTGTTTTTGTTATAAGCGACTTCGACACAACGGAGGTTGAAATGCAATATTATATAGGGGGGAATGTTCGGGAATGGGAGATCACTGCGACACTAGCAGGGTTTTCGAGATAAGCAAGTTTGACACAACGAAGTTGGCCTGCAGGCTAACTTCGATATCTCCAATTCCAAGGGAATGGAGAACCCACTTCGAGTTTTCCGAAGTTTGAGATAGGCAAATTGTGACGTCACCAAAATTTTTGTTCTATACATGTACAATATCTTAACTTTCGTAGAGTCAGTATTTCTACAAAACGTGTGCAGCGTGAACGTAGTTAAACTGTTTCTACTGAAAACAGGATTGTTACTAATAGCCTGCATCAAAGAGCGCCTCTCAATACTGTTCAATCAATTAAATTTCAAAGGCGCCTCCAGCACTCTAATTCTGCCTCCTTCTTTCCATGTTGAGCCTGCTATTTCAATTCTTTTTGAGAACCTTACTCCATTACGTGTTTATCTGGTCGCAGGTTATAGGTGATCCCAGTCGTCTGTGGTGCCCAATGACCTCGCAAGGTTATGGGATAGACCAGACTAGACAACATACCAAATGTCGATCAAAGTTTATTGAAGCAAAAAAGAGCAGAGACCACTAAGTTACATATGATTTTGAATTTACCATTCATTTGTCTTGGTTTTTGTATTTTAATTAATATGGCCAGACTGAAATGATTAAAATTATAGATTGGCCAAAACCTTTTCAGTTTGGTAAATAACACAATCACTCTGGAACTGGCAAACAGTTTTCCAGTAAATTTCGCCAAATTCTAGGGTTGTTTGATTGTGGGATTTTCATAATCGATCATTGTAAATAATTAGACAGGTCCTTTCGATCAATCATCGATTATAATCGAAATTGGGAAGCTTTCAGTGCTTTACAAATTTCTGGGATTGATACCATGGATATTTGTAACGCATAATCTGAAATACTTTAAAAATAAATTTAACAATAATATAATGTAAAATTTAAAACAATTAATTCAAAACTAGAAATGTTTTTCAGAGAAAAACTGATGTCCCCCCACCAGCACATTTCCCATCCCCTCTAATGAATAAAAAGCCTGAAGAAGTAAAATATCTAGTCAAGTTTGGAGAAAATCCATCCACTGGTTCTAAAGATATCCTACATAGATGACTATGACCTTGAAAATAAGGTCAAGGTCACCAAAATCTAATCACCGCTTAAAATTGTCCCAATGATGTATCTATGCAAGTCTGGTGAAATTCCATCCATTGGTTCAGGAGATATAGTGGGTACAAGAAAATGTATTGTAAGTCCTCCAGTGACCTTGAAAAATGAGGTCAAGGTCAACAAAATCTAATCAGCTCTTAAACTTGTCCCAATGTTGAAGCCTGCAAGTTTGGTGAAATTCCATCCATTGGTTCAGGAGATATAGTGGGTACAAGAAATTGTCATCTTAGTCCTCCAGTGACCTTGAAAATGAGGTCAAGGTCACCAAAACCTAATGAGCTCTTAAACTTGCCCAAGTGATGTACCCATGCAAGTTTGGAGAAATTACATCCATTGGTTCAGGAGATATAGTGGGTACAAGAAATTGTCTTCTAAGTCCTCCAGTGACCTTGAAAATGAGGTCAAGGTCACCAAAACCTTATCAGCTATTAAACTTATCCCAATAACGTATCCATGCAAGTTTGGAGAAATTCCATTCATTGGTTCAGGAGATATAGTGGGTACAAGAAATTGTCTTCTAAGTCCTCCAGTGACCTTGAAAATGAGGTCAAGGTCACCAAATTCTAATAAGCTCTTAAACTTGTCCCAATGATGTATCCATGCAAGTTCAGAGAAATTTCATTCAATGGTTCAGGAGATATAGTGGGTACAAGATATTGTCATCTAATTCCTCCAGTGACCTTGAAAATGAGGTCAAGGTCACCAAAACCTAATCACCTCTTAAACTTGTCCATATGATGTATCCATGTCAGTTTGGTGAAATTCCATCCGTTGGTTCAGGAGATATACTGGTTACAAGAAATTATCATTTAAGTCCTCCAGTGACCTTGAAAATGAGGTCAAGGTCACCAAAATCTAATCAGCTCTTAAACTTGTCCCAATGATGTATCCATGCAAGTTTGGTGAAATTCCATCCATTGGTTCAAGAGATATCGCGCACGCAAGAAATCTGTCACGCCGACGCTGACGCCGACGCCCGGGATCCGCACTGAAGACAATATGTCCCCCCTCACCTTTGGTGGGGGGACATAAATAGAAAACTTTGGTTTCACTGACTAGATGAACTACATGTACTAGAGTCGGTCACAGCTATTCTTTCAATTTACATGTGTACCCAGTCAGCCTCCACTTATGCACAGTCTGATCAGAGTCTTGATTTCAGCATTCAGTGTATAGCTAAGGACTAATAGCTGCTTCATGTGTCATGCAAAGACTCTGGTCTTACGAAATGCTTGCCGGACCATTAGCTATGTCCGAAATTGAGTTACCATGCGCACTTTCCAAGCTTACAAAACTGTCTGATATGTTGTTTTAATGCTTCCACACTTTACATATTCTTGACGAATATTTTGTTTTACATTCGATTTGTCCTAGATTCTAACCTAGCTACTGTCAGTTACTGAGATAGAATGTGCGATATAAATTAATTCGAGTCGGAAAAATTATGCGAACTAAAATCAATTCCCTTTCAGTAATAATGAATTGATAAATAATATTAGATACATGTAACAGTTGCACTTCAGTTTGGCATCCTCATTTTTTCGCAAGCACAATTATTAATACAGTCAGACAGGGGAGATCCAGTTTTAACTGTCAGAAGCAGCCGCAAAGATCAAACGATAAAATAAAACTGTTAATATCATGTATACTTACATGGTAGCTTTAATTTACACCCGGCGATATCATTCCTATATGAGGGCGGAGCTTAGGCTATCGTTGTGATACAATGCTTCCGACAAATGTCAGTCAACAGGTAAATCACAAAGCCAATTGGTAAGGTATTACCGAACAAGTGTTTATTGAGGCATAATACACCGGAACACCTGACTTATTTTTTACGCGCTGAAAATAGGCTGGTTTTTTGATAGATTCACACATCTGGGGTTTCGATTTCGGCCAAACAAAGGACATTTTAGACATCCGCGGTACGTCTCTTAAGCTCAATTTGGACTTATGGAGGCAATTTTAAGACGTAATTTACGCGGTCTGTCCACTTAACGGAAGCCCTGCAATAAACGGAAACGTCAGGACAATGGAACGACAATCGATTTATGAACCGCAACATCAATAGTCGTCGACCCAGATAGCTACCCACCAACTATTGATTCCACTTGATCATCAAAACAACACTACCGAATTCAACATAAATTTGACGAAAAAATCGATGAAATGTCTTACTTAGTCACCAAAACATCATGTTGTCCAAATGTTGAATTCAATTAAACATCATGTCGAGGAAATGACTTTCGACCAAATGTCACTGAAGCAACCGACACTCTGAGATTTCTCTCTGATTCCTTCTTTAAAGGAGTCATGATAAGACTTCAGAACAAAACAAATGAAGTTCAATATCCATATACAAAGCCAGTATACATTCAATGTTGCTAATATTGCTACAAACACATGATGTGGTCACTGTTGTATGAAACCTGTACAGGTAGGTCATATGTGCAGACAGACAGTGCCCAGGTTAGGGAGAAGCTCAAATGGAGCTATATAGCCCGATCGAGCTATATAGCCTGATCAAGGTATAGAAACTGCATTATAATTGGAAGATTCTTCATCTGAATCCATTTTGAAAATAATTGCAAAATTTTGAGTACTGCGCTTTCGATATTGATGAAAATCATGTTAGAATCCAAAGCAATTTGATTTTTCTGCCGTTGCGTTTTTGTGAAAGAACCACATGTTTATGAAAACATGTGTCTTCCCATTCTCCTGACATTTCTATAATTTCATATAATTGCAGTCCAATGATACCTCTGAGATGATCCCAGGGTAGCAGGTATATAAACCATGACACAGAAGTGGATATATCTGTCCAGTTTTAAGGGGCATCTCAAAGATATTCTTGTATTTAAATTTTCCTAAATTTGCATAAAACGCAACGGTGGAAGTTCATTTTCTTTACCAAATCATAAAAGGTTTGTCATCCTTTATACTGTTGTTCATATCAAATTTTGCAGCTCAGCTTTATTGCAAATGCAGAAGCAATATGCTTTAATTTCCACTCATTTTTATACCTTGATCAGGCTATATAGCTCGATCGGGCTATATAGCTCCATTTGAGCTTCTCCCTAACCTGGTGCCAGTGGCGCGAGGTGGGGTAAACTTTTCTCCGCTTATTTTTTTAGTTACCTCTGTTTCCATGATGTCCGGAACTCTGGTTTCCCATTTCTGCCTTATTTCCCGAGAATTGCTTCCCGTATCAAACCAGAATGGACTATTCACAGCTACATATTTATGCTCTTTTTTGTCTTTCCAATTTTGTTACGTTGAAGTTCAATAAATTCAAATGCCGCTTCTACACTTGACCAGATAAAAATAAAAAATAAGGAATAAAACTAAACTATTTGTTGTGCAAGGAGCGTAGGTGAATGCAATTACTTATGTTTCTGAAACTGTCAGATCAAATTTTGACGTGTGCAAGCTTCCCTGAAGTTTATTATTATTTATTATTATTATTGAATGATTGAAGCGGTTCAAATTTTATCTGCAGCCACTGAGCCAGACCCAACTTTTTGCTCTGTTTTTACAGTATTTTGTGAAGTGTCAGGCTCTATCAACCACGTTGATTTGCGCTTAACTTTTTCGTCTATTGTTTCAGTCAATCAGAGGTAAATTTCTCTTCAATATTTATTACTTTTTGCTAGACAAAATAGGTTGCCAAGCCAAGGTTCGCCATTCTGTATTCTTGGAAATTCTGCCTTTATAGGCACACCCTCGATGAAGAGGTAAAAAGAAGTTCACAGCTTCACTTGTTATAATACTAAGAGTCACTCATAAAAGTCACAATAAGATGTAAAAATGCCACCACCAAATTTACATCCATATGTAGATCTACATACAGTATAATTGTACACCACAGCACAGTACACTGTTACTTCTTTCTTTCTTTCTTTCTTTTACGCCTTAACCCCCGAAGGGGACACAGACGGTGTACTAGTGATGGGCAATCGGTTTGAAATCACAATCGATCATCGGTTCATAATCGGAAGACTAAACCAACTAGCTATCGATTGTATAATCGGTTTCTCACATTTGTCTGTATCATAAAATTTGAACATGTGTATTCAACTAAAATGATTCTGTCAGTTGCTATTTATGTGTAAGTAATGTTTTCTTTATGTACTTCAGAGAGCCAGATAAGCTTCGTATTTGCGTAAAATACGGACTAAAAAAGACAAAATACGAAGTGTCTTGAAATTTCAATCGTACCGAATATGGTAGTCATTTCTCAGCTTACGAAAGCAGCTCAAATGTGCTACGTATTTACGCTATAGCATGCGCGGTCAACCGTTTTTCAATAGCCAGAATGTTACCTATTTTTAGCATTTACTAATCATTGCTTCAGCGCATGCGCTGTCTGAGCATGCGCAGTCGACCTTTTCCCGAAAACAGAAAGCACATGGTACTTGTTTTCAGCATTCTCTTTTCAGCTTTTACTGGTCGTTTTTATGAATAGACCGGGAACAAGCATGAGTATTGGAATTTACCGAGCGTTAGCCAATCGCTAAATTGCACATGATCTTTCCGGTCGATTGCGTAGGTACTTTCATTTTTCGTTGAACAAACATGTTGCAAAAAACGTCTCTGTTACTTGACTGAACAGTCAATAAATGGCCCCACCTGGTTGTGCGAAGCTGGAAAACTTTGGCTTCGACAAGCCAGTGGTTAATTCTAGTGAACTCTAGCCAGCAAAGATCAGCCGATCGTCCCCTGATGCGTGGTAAAAGGAAAGCAAAACACTGTCAGGGTCGGTAACAGGTCGTTTCGACCCAATTCCCTTTCGGCCCCGGGTCGTTTCGGCCTTATTCCCGTTCAGCCTGGGTCGTTCCTGTTGTCCAGAGTTTTAAGCAAGAACCCTGGACAAGAACAAGTAAACTGACATTTTGGGAGACCAGTTGTGCATTAAAAAGATACTGAACAACCACTGGATCTCAGGAGTACCGATACTGAAAGGACTCATCAGGATACTGAAAAGGTTAAAATTCTGTTTGGTAAATACTGAAACCACTGTAAAAATTATCTGGAGCTCTGGTACTTGTGTCCTTCTTGAACATTATGATTGTATTCTTTGTAATAAGAAAACAGAAAATAAAGGAAATTTGAAGAATAATGAGACTTTATTATTCAAAAATACCCGACCTGTAGACTGACTTCACATGACTAAATTTAGACCAATGACTAGTAGTAAGGACTAAAACATGCCTGATAAACAGAAGTGACAAGAAAGAATTTCAAATACACAAACAATATCTGCACAACTATAAGTAAGCAACATCAAAAACCAAGTCTTCAAAACTAACCCAGGATGCAGTCATTCTCTATATACACAACTTATGCACAGTCAATTTAAGTTATTATTATCTAATTTATTTATTTCCAATGTTTAGAGACAAGGAAATCTGAGATATTTGTGAGTGGGTTGAGCAGATTTCAGAACACTTTGGCTAATGTTTTCAAGCTTTTAAATTTTAGTTTATCTTACACTTATAGGTTTTTAAAAAGCTGCAACTTGTTACACATAAAATCTGCAATCGTTAAAATTATATCATATATTTCATTATCTTTTCCCCAAAATCCGTTTTAAACATTCATACATCATCTTCATTGAATAACATGATCTCTTACAAACCGGGTTGAATTTTCAATAACGAGAACTACGATATATCGAATATTAGATACTACCGAACCTACGTAGTACCTTTGCTTATGTAGGATTTTCTACAAGTCCAGAAATAGCTTGTGTCATGTCCAAATTTTCTCTCTACGGTAGACCATCTTTATTCTTGCAAAAACCTAAGTCATTCCACACTTTTATTCTCGTTTTTCTGCCGGGAAAGGGTTAGATTTTTTGCCAATTGACATGGATGGCGTCCACCATTGTTATTTTGCGAGTTGCACCTTGAATAGGTTAAAACCCAGAGTCCCGGAACCGAACCGACTACAATCAATTGCCGTGTTTCTCAATCGATTATCGCAATCGGTAAGAGAAACCAACTGACTTTCGACTATAGTCTGTTGCAGGATGAAAGCCTACGTATAGCCATGTAGCTATAGTAGGGATCTTTAACCTGCACAGGGGATGACTCTCCCTGCACAGACGGCCTCCAGTTAACGTCCCGATCCGAAGGACGGCACACTTGTTAGCATCATCCCTGCAAATGATGCTAGAAAAACGCGTTCGGACATAGGAAGATTTCGCCTCGGGCGGGGCTCAAACCCACGACCTCTGGCTTCAGATTCAAGTGCACTAACCACTGAGCCACCGCGCTTTCTGAAGCTTGAAGGCTGCCTCAAATAAGGACTAAAATTACCATCCTGTGGACTGCTGTAACCTCTTGGATTTTTTACTTTTGGAGGAAAGTTCCAGTATATGGTAGCATTTCACTGAGTTCTTTGCAGTCAGCCGGGCCGGGTAGCGCAATCAGTAGGGCACCTGACTCGTAAGTCAGAGGTCCTGGGTTCGAATCCCGGTCTGGCCACATACTTTCATTTCTCCTTCCGCTGATTCAAGAAGGGCAGTTGTCAGTTACTGGCGAAAGTATGTGCACTTAGTACTGGTTAACCGCTTAGGAGGTCTAAGCCTGCCCAGGAATAGTGTGGTTAGGTTAACTGATCGTCCCGACATGACCTTAGTTGTTTACCGTGGACGTTAAGCATCAAATCAACCAACCATCTTTACAGTCAGTTTCACGGTGGCCATCTAAAATCACACTGCAATCAACTATCTGCTGGAGCAATGAAAAATCTGAAGCCGCAGGGCATACGTCAGGCAAGTCACTTAGCACACTCTGAATGTCGAAAACTATAGGGTTTCTGGACAGTCCAATACACGACACTCCAACAGAAAATGATCTAAAGTTTCTTCAGCATCATTACTTGGTTCCGCCTCTGCTCAGGAGCACTGCTACCTGTCATACCTCATTATACCTGTGGCCACACTCTTAAGCTTAAGTGCAGCACATTTCCTGTAAATTTGTTAATGGCGTTTTTAAATCAGTTAACTGAAGTGTTTGGTATTATTACTTGCTCTGGAAGTTGATTCCATGCATTTATTACTCATTGACTGAAGAAGTTCTGCCAATGTTTTATCTTGAACGAGTTTATTTAGTTTCTGGAAGTTCGTGGCAGTACAGGTCTATCTAAAAACAGTAATGATGCGTAATATAGCGTAATGATGCATAGTGTAGCGTAATGTAATGTAAGGATAGATGATATTGCCTGATATAGACCATGTATCTTTGTCACCATCTGAGGATTTCGATTTGGGTACTATTTTCTACAGAGGATGTTCAGAAGACCTATAATTAAATAGTATAGGTGCTAGGTTGTATTGTACAGAAATGTTTATGTGGCCTCCTGATGCATAATGTTGCACAAAACACCTTCTCTAAGTGCAACCTTATGGCATTTGTGTGGTCCCTTCAAAGTATAACTTAGACTATTTAATATGCCTTAAACGTGCACAGGTGCGTTTTACTGACAAGGATTATAATCTACAGACGGTCTGTCCCGTAAAATGTAATTCCTTTATATGTTAAGGAATGTGAAGGAATGACGGAATGTATTATTCCTACTGGGAGATAAAGTTGTAACAGTCAGTTGGAATCTGTTCCAAATTCAATCTCTGTTAGTTTGACCTACCTAAGGATAAAAAATTATCCTTAGTTTCCAGCAGTTGCTGATACCACACAGGAGAGCTCCTAAACATTAAAGCTCAACCTGTGACTTGTGGAGATGTGGCTAAGACTTGTTGATATTAAGTTCTAGAAACATTTTTCAAATCAAATGCAGGTACTAGTACAGTATTAACATTATACTAGTATCCAAATTATTTATATATATACATGTTTATATATAATCAAAAACAATACATTACGATCATTACTCTACATTACGCATCATTACTGTATTGAGGCACATCGTGGCAGTACCAGTTATTACTTGCTCTGGACGTTGATTCCATGCATATATTACTCTGAAGAAGTTCTGCCAGATGTTTAATCTTGAATAAGGTTTATTTAGCTGCTGGGAGTTTAATTTCTTGTTACAGATGTACATGTACATTTAGGGAGAAAAGACTATTCATGGGAATGCCTTGTATTCCTTTTAAAGTCTCTGCAGACTGTTGCTGAGGAAGAGCATGAAGAGCAAGAACCAGAAACTCTAGTTGAAAGTCTTGATGAAAACTGCAAAATAAAACAGAGATAATGTGCTGGGAGGACTGGCTGATGAAAGGTGGCACCAATCATGAATGGCATCCAGAGGGAGCCCTTAACAAAAGAACATAGGTTGGGGATGGTAGTGGGTTTCAGATGCCTTGAGGCAGATGATGGTTTAAAACCAGAGGTACTCTCAAGGCCCATAGTCAAAAAGTGGAAACTAAGGTGGTTTAGCTGCATCTCAAGGTCTTCTGGCTTAGCAAACAAAGACAATTCTACTGGATACAGTGGCAGGGGGGGGGGGGGGGGGGAGGGGGGGTGTGCGTCTTCTGGCTTAGCAAAGACAATTCTGCAGGATACAGTGGGGGCAGGGTGGTGGGGGGAGGAGCGGGGGGTCATCTGGCTTTGCAAAGACAATTCTGCAGGATACAGTGGGGGCAGAAGGGGTGGGGAGATGGAGGAAAAGATATGGATGTAAGAAAAGATGGAAGGACAGTGGTTGAGGATAGGCAGAGATTGTTGTAAAGTCACTAGTGGTCCTTGAATGACCTTGTAGGGTTATGGTATAGACTAGGTTAGAGACTAGACTTAACTCTTTAAGCAACAAAAAGCACTTGACAAAATTTGTGTCTGCGAAAATCCAAAAAACGCCTTGTCCAAGGCATTTCATATTGAGAATTCAAAGACTAGAGGGCAAACAGTGTAGATCCATATGAGGCGGCTCATAATGAGCTGCCTCATCAGGATCTACGCTGTTTGCAAATTATGCTATTTTCGTCACTGGTGCTTAAAGTGTTAAAGGAAAGAATTTGCTCCAGGGTGGGGAGGGAGACATTCTTTTTCTTTTAAGAGCTGACTCCACGCCCTTGAGAAAGGAGGCAAAATAGAAATAGCAAGAGTTGCTACCCTGGAAAGTATATCATTTGCCTCAAGATGTCCTAGTTTGTTGGTTATTTAAGGGATTTCCACTGTGCAAGGAATAGGATTGGACGGACACACGGCGCCAAGTGTGTGCAACTATGGTTACATACCATTGAGCCACTTGGGTAACGTCGATAAGAGAATTGAACTGAACTGAATTGAGCAAGGAATAGGATGGTGAGTTGTTATAGCTTCAAGCTTCTATGCCGATGGTGTGATTTTGACTTAGGCCAGCAGCTGAAACTTACTTTTGTAGTGTCGCAGCTCATTTCAACCTCTTTATCAAAATTCTGACAGTTTTAAATTTGGATAAGGCAATGTGTCCTGTAAAGGAATGTCTTACCATGAAAGTTCTGGCAGCTGTTCAGAGACTACTCAGACTGATTCATTGAGAACAGTCTGATAGGTGTCTGCTTGTTTGCTCATGAGATCTGTATGATTACTTGGCAGACGTGTATAGGGGAGTGTGTGTGTGGGGGGGGGGGGTCCCCTTTCTCCAAAATGACCACAGATATGTGAATCAAAATCTGCTATGAGAATATGAGATGATTTTTAGCCCGCCTGAACGAAAGTTCAGGAAGAGCTATTGTTGTCACCCCGGCGTCAGCGTCCGCGTCTGCGTCAGCGTCCGCGTCCGGATTGGATGTTTTGGTTAAAGTTTTTTAAAGACCTATATCTCCTTAACCCATGGCTGGATTCTTTTGATACTTGCACTGTAGGTAGATATTGGTCCAAAGTTTAACAGGGTACCACCCCCACCCCACTCCATGACCTTTATGTCAAGGTCATGGACTTAGAAAATTGGGAGTATTTTTGGACTGGATGTTTTGGTTAAAGGTTTATAAAGCCCAATATCTCCTTAACCCATGGATGGATTCCTTTGATACTTGCACTGTAGTTAGATATTGGTCCAAAGTTTTCCAAGGTACTACCCCTATCCCCCTCAGTGACCTTGATGTCAAGGTCATGGACTTAGAAAATTGTCTTTTTATTGATTGGATGTTTTGGTTAAAGTCTTTTAAAGACACATAGCTCCTGAACCCAGAGATGAATTCTTTTTATATTAGCACTTTAGTTACATATTAGTCCAAAGTTTTGCCGAGTGCTACCCCAACCCCGCTCAGTGACCTTGATGTCAAGGTCACAGACTTTGGAAATTTGTTCTTTATTAAAGTTTTCTAATTGCATACTGATTCATAATGCTTGGCAGAGATTTAGTTTACACTTGAACTGATGTTAGACACTTTTTTGAGTTTTTACAAAACACTATATACCTACCCCACTGGATGACCTTGAAGTCAAGGTCATCGACTTAGAATTTTGTCTTAAAGATTTTGGTGAAAGTTTTATATTTATGAAGACATAATTTCACAGTGCCACGATGGACTCAGTTGATACTAATACTTGGACTGATGTTAGATAATGGTTCAAGGCTTTGTTACTTCCTAGACCACCCCCTGGAAAGTATACCATTTGCCTCAAGATGTCCTAGTTTGTTGGTTATTTAAGGGATTTCCACTGTGCAAGGAATAGGATTGGACGGACACACGGCGCCAAGTGTGTGCAACTATGGTTACGTACCATGGAGCCACTTGGGTAACGTCGATAAGAGAATTGAACTGAACTGAATTGAGCAAGGAATAGGATGGTGAGTGCTTATAGCTTCAAGCTTCTATGCCGATGGTGGTTGGTGTGATTTTGACCTCAAGCTCATGGACTTTGAAATTTCATGTGGATTTTTTTATTTTAATTTTATTTTAAGAATTATTTCATAGATAGCTTTTGTTTATAAATGTGTTGTCATTATGGACATGCTTGCCTGAAGTTTTATGCATAGACGTCCACACCTCCAAAGCGACTGTGTGATGGGCAAGCACCTATACAGGCGAGCTATGCTGTCAGGCGACAGCTCTTGGATTTTTTTCCTTTTTAAAATAATTCCAAAAGTCTAGATATGTCATGTGAGATAGATCTAGATTTTTGGGCTTCTACAGTGATGGAAAAAAATTATTGGTTTTATGGTATATACTTCTTTTGCAGGAGACAAAATATCTACCAAATGGGTTGGCTGTGGATGCTGTTACTGGGATTTTTTGGCCTCATTTTCCTGGCTTTACTGGGTTTGAAGCTGTATATAAGAATGAAATTGGGTATTTGTACAAGCACGGCTGACATGTCAGGGAAGACTGTTATTGTTACTGGAGCTAACACAGGTACATAGAAATGGGAAATACCTTAGTTATTCAGCTATAAGAGTGGATTTTCCCCTCTAAATGACCTCCAGTACTAAACCATTTATGTAATTCTGTTATAAGAAGGGTTTTTCTCTTCCAAAACAAGACCAAAAATTCAGATTCATCTTTTAAGATGGATCTAGATTTTGGGGGTTGTTTTGCAAGGAAAAACATGTTTGATAACCAAATAGTTATGGTAATTTTCTTTCACACATATTTTGCATATTCTGTTAAATTACCACGAAAACAGCACAGGAAGGGTAAAAAAATAAAGTGTAAATATAAGAATGATTTTCAGCGTCCATTGTATGATGAAGCCAGTGGGCAGAGCTAAAATTCCATGAAGCACAAAGCGCTTTTTGTAGAATTTTAGCAGCGACCACTGGCTGCATCTCAAGGGATGTTTAAGGTTTTGCGCTTCATGGAATTTTAGCTCCGCCCACTGGCTTCATCACACGATGAATGCTGAAAAATCAAATTTCGATTCTTAATTGGTTCCATTGCAGTTTGCACCCAGCCTTCATTATTGCTCTTGCGTTGGCTTGATATGATAGAAAATTCTTAGAAAGGCAAATTGGCTCATGAAATTTCAGTCCAGCAGATAAACAAGGGTAGTTAGGATAATTTAGGGATATTTTCCTGATTTTTCCATAAAAACATATATTGTGACCCCTCATTAGAACTGTCTCATCGAGGCAGTTCTAATGATGGATCACAACATATGTTAGGAGTGGCAGGAGTGTAATGGATAAAGCACTAGACTTATGAAAAAAATTATCTCTATATTATCCATGTTACCCCTTCTTATCTGGAGCTCTGAGTTGAATGTTCTTATTGCAGGGATAGGTTATTATACTGCCCTTGATCTGGCCAGAAGAAATGCTCGTGTAATTTTAGCCTGTAGAAGCCGGGAAAGAGGTCAATCTGCCGTAGACAAAATTATAGCAGCGACCGATAATAGCAACGTTTGTCTGAAATTGATTGACCTCAGTGTTATGGGATCTGTGAGGCAATTTGCGGAAGAAATCATAAAGAATGAAGGTAGACTTGATGCGTTGGTGAACAATGCGGGCCTTTCAGGTAAGCTTATGACAAAACCAGGATGACACAAAATATTTGGACATAAGAAGCCGTGCAAACAGTGTAGATCCTGATCAGATGCCAGATCTACACTGTTTGACAGTGTCCTATTTAAGGATCAAGGAATACACTATTTGCTTTAAATAATGAAAATCTCAAAAATCTTAATGTGATATAGTTTGGACAAAGCATTTTATAAATTTTGCTGATGTAAATTTTTTTGTCTGCTTTTTGGGTTAAAATTGCTTTTGATAGCATCCAAGCTGTTGTTGCAGAAGTTTCAAATGAACAGAAAAATCGTCACCAGCTCAATCAGGCCATTTTTGTTATGCTTATCAATAACCATTTGTTAGGTGTGCATAGGAGCAGCGGTAGTGTAGATGATGACATGCTGGACTACCAATCCAGGGATCGCAAGATCGATTCCAGCTTCTTCCGTCTTTCGGATGAGACTTTAAACCAAGGTCCCATCTCTGTATGACCTAGTTGTTGGTGGGACGTTAAACCTGAGTTCACTCACTCACAAGTTGCGTCTATTAGTAAGGAAAACTGAAAAATAGTTTGAGTTTATTTATCACCAGACCAAAATTGCTGAATAGAATGTTTGTAACATTTCACAGTGCACTTAATGCATGGATCATTTAATTCCCAAGTTTTAGCTCTTACACAGAAAAAACCAACCAAGTGGCATGTGCACCATGCACAGCCTGCAAATATGCCCAGTTTGATCAGAGTCTTTGCTGTTCCCAAAGGGTAGCTAAGGGTCTTAAGCTACTTCCATGCCTACAGCGAAGACTCTGAGCAGACTGGGCAGATGCCCTGAGTTATTGCTAGGAGCACATGCCACTATGTTGGTTTTGTTGTGATGCAGCTCAATTATTAGAACTACTGAGTGCATTCAGAATAAATTTCGCCACAGGTTCAAAGCTTTGAACATTTGTTGTGGCCAGAGGGCTGCAACATAGATTCAACACTAAAAACTATTAAGTGGTTACACGCTTTTAATTAATTTTCAATTTATTTGTTTATTTTCTGTAAAATTGTTGTATTTTTCTTTTTATTAACTTCATCATTAAAAGGCAACATGTTTTTAAACTTGTGCATTTTGCTGTCAACCAAAGTTCAGATTGAAGAACTGCATGCATTTTATGAAATTTACAAGGTTCTCTGTAAGTTTACCCAATAAAATTAACAGTTAAGCAAGTGAAAACAGGACCAGTGTCAGGGTGTTTGCACTTGACCAGGTGAGGTCGGCCCTAGGGACATGCACTTCTATATGAGCAGTTCTCTGTCAATCAGTACTTAGTGCGTAAGAATGTAGAATAAATGTACATACCATGTTCCTCATACAATCAACCCTCTTTATAATGGACTCATTACAATAGCAAAATTCTTTATAATATCATTTTGATATGCATGGTATGTCTTTTTTGTTCAACATATGTATTCTTTATAACAGCAACATCAGAATGTTTTGGAACAAATGCTGTCATTGCGAAGAGGGTCCACTGTATATAGAATGTCTCAGTTTTTTTACACCCAAAGCAATGGGTGAGTTAAAAACTCATATTTAGTTCATAGTATAGTGATAATTTTTATTATCTCCTTCTCACACAGGTTTGCCAAAGCGAACGCTAACAGAGGAAGGCCTTGAAGAAATGTTTGCGGCCAACTACTTTGGACCATTCTTGCTGACTAATCTGCTTCTGGGTATGTTGAGCCATTAAGTGCTGTAGTTAAACAGATACATGAAAACCTTTAGGACAATCCCAAAGTTGACTAGTATAGGTTTTGGTGGCCTTGACTCTAGTAGGTCAAGAGTTGTCCTAAAATGCTGATTTTTCCCTAAAATGAGATAATATTTGAACCAATGAGTTGCATTAAAACCTTACTAGTTATCAGCACTGTTCATCAATAACCTACACTTGTTAAACAGACCCTTATGGGACATTATGGACTTATTCAGGTATAATTCAAACGGAACTACCTAATGCTAATTTAGCGCAATTCAGTTCGTCAATAGTGAACAGAAAATGGTGTGTATACTACAATAAATCCCTTTATCAAGAAATCTAGTACTACTTGTGACTATTTATGTCCCCCCACCTTTATGTCCCCCCACCAAAGGTGAGGGGGGACATATTGTTTTCAGTGCGGATCACAGGTGTCGGCGTCGGCGTCAGCTTCAGCGTCCCTGTGACAGATTTCTTGTATGCGCGATATCTCTTGAACCAATGGATGGAATTTCACCAAACTTGCATGGATACATTATTGGGACAAGTTTAAGAGCTGATTAGATTTTGGTGACCTTGACCTCATTTTCAAGGTCACTGGAGGACATAGATGACAATTTCTTGTATGCGCGATATCTCTTGAACCAATGGATGGAATTTCACCAAACTGGCATGGATACATTATTGGGACAAGTTTAAGAGCTGATTAGATTTTGTTGACCTTGACCTCATTTTCAAGGTCACTGGAGGACATAGATGACAATTTCTTGTATGCGCGATATCTCATGAACCAATGGATGGAATTTCACCAAACTGGCATGGATACATCATTGGGACAAGTTTAAGAGCTGATTAGATTTTGGTGACCTTGACCTCATTTTCAAGGTCACTGGAGGACATAGATGACAATTTCTTGTACCCACTAAATCTCCTGAACCAATGGATGGAATTTCACCAAACTGGCATGGATACATCATTGGGACAAGTTTAAGAGCTGATTAGATTTTGGTGACCTTGACCCCATTTTCAAGGTCACTGGAGGACTTAGATGAAAATTCCTTGTACCAGTGATATCTCATGAACCAATGGATGGAATTTCACCAAATTTGCATGGATACATCATTGGAGCAACTCAGCTGGTCAGATTTTGGTGACCTTGACCTCATTTTCAAGGCCATTGGAAGACTTAGATGGCAATTTCTTGTACCCACTATATCTCCTGAACCAATGGATGAAATTTTACCAAACTGGCATGGATTCATTATTGGGACAAGTTTAATAGCTGATTAGGTTTTGGTGACATTGTCCTCATTTTCAAGGTCACTGGAGGACTTAGATGACAATTTCTTGTAACCACTATATCTCCTGAACCAATGGATGAAATTTCACCAAACTTTCAGGGATACATCTTTGCGACAAATTTAAGAGCTGGTTAGATTTTGGTGACCTTGACCTCATTTGCAAGGTCACTGGAGGACTTAGATGACAATTTCTTGTACCCACTAAATCTCCTGAACCATTGGATGGAATTTCACCAAGCTTGCATGCATACATCATTGGGACAAGTTTAAGAGCTGATTAGATTTTGGTGACCTTGATCTCATATTCAAGGTCACTGGAGGACTTACATGACATTTTCTTGTACCCACTATATCTCCTGAACCAATGGATGGAATTTTACCAAACTTGCATGGATACATCATTTGGACATGTTTAAGAGGTGATCTGATTTTGGTGACCTACCTTGACCTCATTTTCAAGGTCATAGTCATCTATGTAGGATATCTTAAGAACCAGTGGATGGATTTTCTCCAAACTTGCCTGGATATTTTACTTGTTCAGGCTTTTTATTCATTAGAGGGGATGGGAAATGGGCTGGTGGGGGGACATCAGTTTTTCTCTGAAAAACATTTCTAGTTTCTTGGTGGCTCTGAGACCTCACTTTAGCTGACATTTTTTTTTGCTCGCCTGTACGAAAGTACAGAGAGCTATTGTTGTCACTTGGACGTCGGCGTGGGTGTTGGCGTGGACGTTGGCGTGGACGTCACACTTTAAAGTTTTATGTTTAAGTTTTTTTATGTGATGGGCAAGGCACTGCAGGCAAGCTTCCTGTACGTGGACAGGTCTTGTTAAAAAAAGATGGCCATGTTGGAATTCTAAGAAACGAATTTTATTTTTGTGGATTTTATGGATATGTAAATGCTGGCATATCACTCACAAACTTAACATAAGGGGCTTTATTCAGTTTGTGAGTATTTCACTGCTGTTTACTCGTCAATAAAATTCACAAAAATAAAACTCATTTCTATATTGAAGAACTTCCCATTACAGAAAAGTGGATAGTAGGTGTTAAGGTGTCATTAAATATAGTTGCAGAGCTCTTGATAAGGGGAATATTTGAAGGCAGTTCAAGATATTTTCTTAATTAGCTATTGAAATATTTTGCTCACCTGAGTTGAAGGTTTCGAGGGAGCCTATAGGATAGGCAGGCTCTATTGTTCGTCCGTAAACTGTCCATCTTCAGTCAACATTTTCAGATGACTTTTCTTCTGAAACTGCTTGGCTGATTAGAACCAAACTCCAAGTGGAGCCTCCAGGGGCTGGGGAACAAATGTTTGTTCAGGAGGTCCTGGTCATACGACCAACCTAGCTGTCTTCCCCTTTATATGGTAAAACAAAGTAAATCAATGAAAGATTGATGATGGCCTTGAAACTTGGTACCTAGTTTTAGATATTTAAGTATGATCATGTTTATTCAAATAATAATCCTGGTTAGACAATGACATTTTAAGGGAAAGTTGGAATTTGCTTCCTTAGGCTTTTATAAAAGAATTGCTATAGCATGAGATTTCCTGGAAAATTGACTTTAATATAAAAAGGTGGTATATTCAGTGTGTGTGATTACATGACCAAGATCGCTGTCATGCCCTTATATGGCAAAATCTTTTTCAGAGCTGAATAGCAGACAACATGGTAGCTTGGTATACAGCATCTGGGATTCATGTACAAAATCAGTTTGGTCAAATTTTGCTTTTCTGTGGGAAAAATGCGTAAAGACAGGAGTGGTGCTATATAAGGAGGACTAACTTCCACACTGTCATTCTGTCTCTTGATCACATAGTATCAACACCTCCAGTAGTGTGTGTATTTCAATTCTCATATCGACATTACCCCTGCACCTCAGTGGAACGAATCCATAGCCGCAGTAACGGGGCGCAGATTGTCCGTCCAACACGTCCAGTCAGCCAATGAAATTATTATAACTGGTAATTCTGGTCCACTGATTGGTAGAATAAATTTTCACACCTTTACCTGTACAGGTAACTTATGCTATTGCTGGGAGCCAGACCCCCGGCAGAGAAGTCCTGTCTTTAAACATTGGTTTCTCTGAAGCTGTCTAAGTCTGTGGTACTAAAATAGGTAGATATAGTGAGCTAAATGAGTACATGTACATGAAATTATTTTTGTTCCAGAGGTCAAGCACATTCTTTGACCTGTAGTGTTGACCTGTGTTCAAGGTCACTCATATTTACATCACCAAAGCCACTGGGCTGATTGAATTCAAGCTTCATTATTGAGCCTCCATGGTCAGCAGAAGAAAAGTACATGTACATTCAAACGATGTGGTCACATGACCAAGGATTGTGGTCACATACCTGTTATGCCCATATAATGTCAAAACTTTATTCTGTGATCTAAAAAAGCTGCGTGCTGACATCATAACATTAGCTCAGAAGAGCTGCAATTTGTCACATTGACTCAGGTGAGTGATTCAAAGCCTCATGGCCCTCTCGTTTTTCAGGGGAAAAACCCATCTTTTACATAAATACGGTATCTCCCTTATCTAAGGCCCCGACTTTGTGCTCTTTATTTTAGACAAATTAAAGCAGAGTGCTCCGAGCAGGATAGTGAATGTCTCATCTATGGCTCATAAGCTCACCAGTCGTATTGACTTTGACAATTTTAAGGCAGAGAAGAATTACAATATAGGACAGATCTACTACCAGTCAAAACTTGGCAATGTTCTCTTCACACGAGAGTTGGCTAGAAGGCTGGAAGGAACAGGTAACTCAACAGTTAAAGTTATGGGAATACTTACAGGAGAAGAAATTTTGCCCCATTTTTAGCACAGCTTTGCTAAGGAAAGCAGTGCTTATGCAATACCCTTCATGCGTGTCAGTGTGTGCTGTAGCAAAAGATCCATCTTTTGTGTTTAGCTCAGTTTTCAAGTAACTAAAATGATAGAAGCTTCAAACTTGCTACATAGGAACATCTGGGGAAGATCTTCTGAATGCAGTGATGCATATTGGGTTATGACCTATATTTCATGTTTTATTGAACATAGGAAGAAAATAGTCACCTTTTGCTTTTAGTTCAGTTTCTAAGTAATCAAAAGGGACGGAGTCTTAAAACTTGCTACATAGAGACATCTGGGGAAGATCTACTAAATGCAATGATGTCAATTGGGCCTTGATATTCGTTTCACAGATCATTGAACATAGAAAAAAATATTCATCAGTTGCGTTTAGATGAGTTTTTAAGTAACACAAGGGATAGAGTCTTCAATCTTATTACACAATATCATCAAAGATCAACTGAATGCAGTGATACATAAGGTGCCATGACCTACATTTTACAATTAATTGACCATAGAAAATTAAGGTTCACCTCTAGTGTTTAGCACTAGGTTGACCTGATGTGTTTAGCTCAGTTTCTAAGTAACAAAATTGGATACAGTCTTGATTCTTGCTGTACAGTGACATGTTGGGAAGGAAAACTATTTGCAGTGAACCATGTCTGATTTTGACCTATGTTTCATGGTTCACTGCACTTGGCAGAAAAGCTTCACCATTTTTTAGCTCACCTGTGAAGGTGAGCTTATAGTATAGCCTTGGTCCGTCGTCCGTCGTCGTCGTCGGCGTCGGCGTCGTCGGCGTCGTCCACACTTTTAAACATCTTCTTCTCAGAAACCACTGGGTGGATTGAAGCCAAATTTCATATGGAGCCTTAACAGGATGGGGGAACGAAAGTTTATATATTTGGTCCAGGTCACATGACCAAGATGGCCGCCACGCCCATATATGGTAAAAACCCTTCAAAAATCTTCTTCTCCAGAACCAAAAGGCCTATGACCGTGAAACTTGGTATGTAGCATCGGGCATGCGGGCCCATCATATTTTATATAAATCATGACCTTGTGATGACCTTGACCTAATTTATGACATGGTCAACTTTGGTACGTTAGGCTTTTATATGGGAAAACGCTTAAACAGTGGATTTCTCAGAAACTATTTAAGTCTAAGGTACAATACTTGGTATACATGGTTGACTAAATAACCAGATGAAGATATTATGTCACTAAAGGTCAAGGTCATTCCGTGGGACCATCCGTCGTCAAGATTTTCAAACATCTTCTCCTCTGAAACCACTGGGCCGATTGAAGCCAAATTTCATATGGCGTCTCATTGGGATAGGGGAACAAAAGTTTATATATTTGGTTTAGGTCACATGACCAAGATGGCCGACATGCCCATATATGGTAAAAACCCTTCAAAAATCTTCTTCTCCAGAACCAAAAGGCCTATGACCTTGAAACTTGTTATGTAGCATCTGACATGCGGGCCCATCAAAGTTTATACAAATCATGTCCTTGCGTTGACCTTGACCTAATTTACGGCATGGTCAACTTTGGTACGTTAGGCTTTTATATGGGAAAACGCTTAAACAGTGGATTTCTCAGAAACTATTTAAGTCTAAGGTACAATACTTGGGATATATGGTCGACTAAATGACCAGATGAAGCTATTATGTCACTAAAGGTCAAGGTCATTCCGTCGGACCATCCGTCGTCAAGATTTTTTTCAAACATCTTCTCCTCTGAAACCACTAAGCCGATTGAAGCCAAATTGCATATGGAGTCTCAGTGGGATGGGGGAACGAAAGTTTATATATTTGGTCTAGGTCACATGACCAAGATGGCTGCCACGCTCATATATGGTAAAAACCCTTCAAAAATCTTCTTCTCCAGAACCAAAAGGCCTATGACCTTGAAACTTTGTATGTAGCATCGGGCATGCAGGCTTATCATATTTTATACAAATCATGAACTTGCGTTGACCTTGACCTAATTTACGGGATGATCAACTTTGGTACGTTAGGCTTTTATATGGGAAAACGCTTAAACAGTGGATTTCTCAGAAACTATTTAAGTATTAGGTACAATACTTGGTATACATGGTCGATTAAATGACCAGATGAAAATATTATGTCACTAAAGGTCAAGGTCATTCCGTCAGACCATCCATCATCAAGATTTTCAAACATCTTCTCCTCTGAAACCACTGGGCCGATTGAAGCCAAATTTCATATGGAGTCTCAGTGGGATGGGGGAACGAAAGCTTATACCCGGGGTCTAGGTCACATGACCAAGATGGCCGCCATGCCCATATATGGTAAAAACCCTTCGAAAATCTTCTTCTCCAGAACCAAAAGGCCTATGACCTTGAAACTTGTTATGTAGCATCGGGCATGCTGGCCCATTATAGTTTATACAAATAATGACCATGTGTTGACCTTGACCTAATTTACGGCATGGTCAACTTTGGTACGTTAGGCTTTTATATGGGAAAGCGCTTAAACAGTGGATTTCTCAGAAACTATTTAAGTATTAGGTACAATACTTGGTATTCATGGTCGACTAAATGACCAGATGAAGATATTATGTCACTAAAGGTCAAGGTCATTCCGTGGGACCATCCGTCGTCAAGATTTTTTTCAAACATCTTCTCCTCTGAAACCACTGGGCCGATTGAAGCCAAATTTCATATGGAGTCTCAGTGGGATGGGGGAACGAAAGCTTATACCCGGGGTCTGGGTCACATGACCAAGATGGCCACCATGCCCATATATGGATCTAGTTATCTTGGCTAAAGGTCGTTTGTCTGTAATGTGTCGACATTTTTAAAGGACTTCTCCTCTGAAACTACTGGGCAGATTTCAATTTAATTATACCCCCGCTTTGAAAAAGTGGGGGGTATACTGGTTTACATCTGTCCGTCCGTCCTTCCGTCCCTCCGTCCGTCCCTCCGTCCGTCCTTCCGTCCGTCCCCTTTTAATTTTTCGTCAAAGATTTCTCCACAACCATGCAAGCTAGAATGATCATATTTGGTATACATGTTGGTAATGATGTGTTGTATCGTGGGATTGCAAACCAGCCTTCTCCATCTTATTCTTACCTTTATTTGTCCGATTTTCTTTCTTTCCATACTTTGAATAATGAAATTTTTCGTCAAAGATTTCTCCACAACCATGCAAACAAGAATGGTCATATTTGGTATACATGTTGGTGATGATGTGTTGTATCGTGGGATTGCAAACCAGCCTTCTCTGGCTTATTCGTCCCTTTATTAGTCCGATTTTCTTTCTTTCCATACTTTGAATAATGAAATTTTTCGTCAAAGATTTCTCCGCAACCATGCAAGCAAGAATGGTCATATTTGGTATACATGTTGGTGATGATGTGTTGTATCCTGGGATTGCAAACCAGCCTTCTCCATCTTATTCTTCCCTTTATTAGTCCGATTTTCTTTCTTTCCATACTTTGAATAATGAAATTTTTCGTCAAAGATTTCTCCACAACCATGCAAACAAGAATGGTCATATTTGGTATACATGTTGGTGATAATATGTTGTATAGTGGGATTGCAAACCAGCCTTCTCCATCTTATTCTTCCCTTTATTTGTCCGATTTTCTTTCTTTCCATACTTTGAATAATGAAATTTTTCGTCAAAGATTTCTCCACAACCATGCAAGCTAGAATGGTCATATTTGGTATACATGTTGGTGATGATGTGTTGTATCGTGGGATTGCAAACCAGCCTTCTCCGGCTTATTCGTCCCTTTATTAGTCCGATTTTCTTTCTTTCCATACTTTGAATAATGAAATTTTTTGTCAAAGATTTCTCCACAACCATGCAAGTTAGAATGGTCATATTTGGTATACATGTTGGTGATGATGTGTTGTATTGTGGGATTGAGAACAAGCCTACTCCGGCTTATTCTTCCCTTTATTTGTCCGATTTTCTTTCTTTCCATACTTTGAATAATGAATTTTTTTGTCAAAGATTTCTCCACAACCATGCAAGATAAAGTGGTCAGATTTGGTATACTGGTAGATGATGATGTGTTGTATCGTGGAATTGCAAACTAGTCTTCTCCTGCGTATTCTTCCCTGTATTTGTCCAGTTTTCTTTCTTTACATACTTTGAATAATGAAATTTTTTATCAAAGATTTCTCCACAGTCATGCAAGCTAGAATGGTCAGATTTAGCATACATGTTGGTGACGATGTGTTTTGAAAAAGTGGGGGGTATACTGGTTTACATCTGTTTGTCCGTCCGTCCTTCCGTTATTCCATAACACTTTTTCGTCAAAGATATCTCCACAACCATTTAAGATAGAAAGTTCATATTTGGTATACAGATTGACAACGACAAGTTGTATCGTGGGATTGAGAACAAGCCTTCTCCTGCTTGTTTATCCCTGTATTTGTTCCTTTTTCTTTCACTCCAATTTTTTGGTCAAAAATATCTTCTCAACCATGTATGATAGCAAGTTCATATTTGGTATACAGACTGACAAGGACAAGTTGTATTGTGGGATAGCAAACCGGCTTTCTCCAGTTTGTTCTTCCCTGTATTTGTTCACTTTTTTTTCCTCTCCATGTATTCTGTCCATGCATTCAGTACTGTAATTTTTCTAATAAGATTTCTCAGCAACTGTTGAAGGTAGATGGTTCATATTTGGTGTATGAGTTGACAGGGGTTTGTTTTTCTGTCCATGTGAAATATTTATTCTGTATTTCATAGAAATATTAGTAGAACATTTGATATTGGCTATACATATTGACAGTGAGTTCGCTCTCTCTATGTTGCAATGAAAATAACACCATTTTACTAAAGCTGTTAAGCGGGGGTATAGTCGGCTGTCCGACAGTTCTAGTTTCAAATGCAGCCTTCAGGCAAAGCGGGAAACAAAGTTTATATATTCGGTCCACTCACATGACCAAGATGGCCACCATGCCCATATAATGGCAAAAACCTTGAAAAATCTTCTTCTCCAGAACCACTGGGCCAATTGCCTTGAAACTTGGTATCTAGCAACTGGGACTGTAGTACTACCAATTTTATATAAATTGAGCATATACTGACAGGTGAGCGATCGTTGCCCTTGGGCGACTTGTGTTTAAGTTAGTTTCTTAGTAATCAGATAAAGTGGTATTTGGCATATCCTTACATCTGTGATTTACATCTGTGGTAGGGCAACTAAATGCAGTGAACCATATCAGATGCTGACCAATATTTCATGGTTCACTGCACCTTGAAATAAGCTTCACCAACTGTGTTTAAGTCAATTCCTTAGTAACTACAAGAAGCAGAGTCATTATATTGCCATACCTTCACATCTGGAGAAAAAACAACAGAATGCAGTGAACCATATCTTGTGTTGACCTATATTTCATGTTCCATTGATTTTGCCTCATTATCAGACACATTTTCATGGATTTGCATTACACTTTGATTAAGGATTTGGGCTGAAACTGTTAGTGACCTCAAAGTATTTGTAGGTCAGTGTGACGTATATTTCATGGTCCAGTATTTTTTGCCAATATCTCTAACACTAGTTCATCTATTTGTATCATACTTGGTGTAATGATAGATTGACCTGATATCACTTCTATGTCGCTGTGACCTAAACTTTACAGTTCAGTGATATTGTCATGTCTCTGACAATATTTTAGAGGTTTTAATAATTCTTAGTATAACTGGTTATTCTGACACTGCAGTTGATCTCATTTCACTTGGCCGGTATTGTCCATCCATAAGTTGTGCATTTTTGTCTTCTGACAGTTCTTTTTCATTCTTGCTTTCCATCTCAGTGAGGGGTCAACACCAACAGGAAACATGCTTGCTTGCCAGGATGCAAATTTTTCCAGGTAGAGTAGCTGAAGTTCAGCCACTCTAACTGGAAAAATTTGCTGCCTGGGAAGAAGTGAGCTATTGTCCTCCATCACCATCCGTCATCAAATCATATGTCCATCACTTACTTACTGAGCACTATAGAGGCTACTGTTTTTAAACAATCACAAACATGCTTGCACAGTATCTTTCTGGCCATAAGATCTCGGTCAGGTTTGATAATGGGCCATGTCGGACTATTGACACCAGAGTTATTGCCCCTTACACAGTAAAAATCCTGTACATTTTGTTGTTAACGCTATAGAGGCTACAGTTTTACAAGATCTCAGTTATTTTTTTATAATGACCTTACATGGTCATATATTGTCTTGTGAACTCAATACAGGCTTCACTTTTTGAGCAGCCATGACCAAACTTGTGAAATCCTGTACATTTTCTTGTTAACACTATAGAGGCTACAGTTTTACAAGATCTCAGTTATTTTTTTGTAATGACCTTACATGGTCATATATTGTCTTGTGAACTCAATACAGGCTTCACTTTTTGAGCAGCCATGACCAAACTTGTGCAGTATGTTTATGACTACAAGATCTTAGTCAGGTATAATATTGAGCCAATTGATTGATTGATTGATTTGATGCTTAACGTCCACTGTAAACAACCATGGTCATGTCGGGACGGTCAGTTAACCTAACCACACTATTCCTGGGCAGGCTCAGACCTCCTAAGCGGTTAACCAGTACTAAGTGCACATACTTTCGCCAGTAACTGACAACTGCCCTTCTTGAATCAGCGGAAGAAGAAACGAAAGTATGTGGCCAGACCAGGTTTCGAACCCAGGACCTCTGACTTATGAGTCAGGTGCCCTATAGATTGCGCCATGCGGCCCGGCAATATTTAGCCAAATTGGACTCAAGAGTAATTGCCCCTTATATAGTGAAAAATGCTCTTTATTGACTTGTGAGCAGGGTAAGGGCTACATTTTTGTGAGCAATCATAACCAGGAGCCGTATTCGTAAAGCCACTTAAGTCGTTGCTATGCGGTTGCTAAGGCTAAATATCTATAAAGGAGATTCCCTACAACTATGAAATTTATTCTGGAGGAACAGTCTTTAAGACTGTTCCTCCAGAGCAAATTTCATAGTTGTAGGAAATCTCCTTCAAAGTAATTTAGCCTTAGCAACAGCATAGCAACCACTTAAGTCGTTTTATGAATATGGCCCCAGACTTTCACAGTTTATTGGTGGCCTCAATATCTTGATGAAATTAGATACTGGGCCAAACTGCACCATTAATACCAGAGTTATTGCTCCTCAGTGAATCATTTTGGGAGCACCATGGAAACTTCGTTTTAAGCAGTCTGTTGATGACCACAAGAGCTCAGTCAAGGCTGATAACGGGCCAGATGGGACTATCAGTACCAGATTATTGACCTTTAGATAGTGAACAAGAAAAGATATGACAGTTACTGTCTTATCATAAGACTTTCTTTTGTGTTTTTGATATTTTTTTTCAGCTCTATTAAATATCGAGTGCTGCCAGGGGCTCATTGGGCAAAACTAGCTAAGATGCTTCAGATTGAATCATAAACACTGACACTGTGTTGGTGGGGTAGTTTGGGGAAAAATATGTTTAAAGTTTAAACTCAAGAACTCTTTGAGCTATACTGCTGCATTTGATAGACAATTTATGACAAGTTAATCTTAGGCTCTGGTGAGTGATTCAGATCTTTCATGGCCCTCCTATTATAGAGTATGAGTAGAACCCATCACATAATTATCCTAAACAAGGCTTGGCCAGGCAGTATTCATTAGAAATGAGAGAAAAAATAAGTCCAAGTTTTATCTTAAAAGTTCTGATTGCATTGAGGATGGGGAATGTAACTGTTAATAAACACCCCTCTCTGATAAATGCCCCTCACTTTTTGATAAGAAAAAGTGCCCGTAATTCCACCAAAGTGGGCTTTCGACTTCCAAAATATGCCATTTATTGTGCAAATTTTGATTAAGGGATTTTGCTCATGTTGATGTTAACCAGATGTGGATTGAGTTTAAGACAGTCTTTTTAAATGCAGTAAAAAGTTTATTATACCCCCGCTTTGAAAAAGTGGGCGGGTATACTGGTTTACATCTGTCCGTCCGTCCCTCTGTCCGTCCCTCCGTCCGTCCTTCCGTCCGTCCCCTTTTAATTTTTCGTCAACGATTTCCCCACAACCATGCAAGCTAGAATGGTCATATTTGGTATACATGTTGGTGATGATGTGTTGTATCGTGGGTTTGCAAACCAGCCTTCTGGGGCTTATTCTTCCCTTTATTTGTCCGATTTTCTTTCTTTCCATACTTTGAATAATGAAATTTTTCGTCAAAGATTTCTTCACAACCATGCAAGCTAGAATGGTCATATTTGGTATACATGTTGGTGATGATGCGTTGTATTGTGGGATTGCAAACCAGCCTTCTCCGGCTTATTCTTCCCTTTATTTGTCCAATTTTCTTTCTTTCCATACTTTGAATAATGAAATTTTTCGTCAAAGATTTCTCCACAACCATGCAAGCTAGAATGGTCATATTTGGTATACATGTTGGTAGTGATGTGTTGTATTGTGGGATTGCAAACCAGCCTTCTCCGGTGTATTCTTCCTTTTATTTGTCCAATTTTCGTTCTCTCCATACTTTGAATATTGAAATTTTTCGTCACAGATTTCTCCACAACGGTGCAAGCTAGAATGGTCATATTTGGTATACATGTTGGTGATGATGTGTTATATCGTGGGTTTGCAAACCAGCCTTCTGGGGCTTATTCTTCCCTTTATTTGTCCGATTTTCTTTCTTTCCATACTTTGATTAATGAAATTTTTCGTCAAAGCTTTCTTCACAACCATGCAAGCTAGAATGGTCATATTTGGTATACATGTTGGTAATGATGTGTTGTATTGTGGGATTGCAAACCAGCCTTCTCCGGCTTATTCTCTTTATTTATCCAATTTTCTTTCTTTCCATACTCTGAATAATGAAATTTTTTGTCACAGATTTCTCCACAATCATGCAAGCTAGAATGGTCATATTTGGTATACAGGTTTATGATGATATGTTGTATCGTGGGATTGCAAACCAGCCTTCTCTGGCTTATTCTTCCCTTTATTTGTCCAATTTTCTTTCTTTCCATACTTTGAATAATGAAATTTTTTGTCAAAGATTTCTCGACAACCATGCAAGATAAAGTGGTCAGATTTGGTATACAGGTAGATGATGGTGTGTTGTATAGTGGGATTGCAAACCAGCCTTCTCCTGCTTGTTCTTCCCTGTATTTGTCCATTTTTCTCTCTTTCCATACTTTGAATAATGAAATTTTTGATCAAAGATTTTTCCACAGTCATGCAAGCTAGAATGGTCAGATTTAGTATACATGTTGGTGATGATGTGTTATGAAAAAGTGGGGGGTATACTGGTTTACATCTGTTCGTCTGTCCGTCCTTCCGTAATTCCGTAACACTTTTTAGTCAAAGATATCTCCACAACCATTTAAGATAGAAAGTTCATATTTGGTATACAGATTGCCAACAACAAGTTGTATCATGGGATTGAGAACAAGCCTTCTCCTGCTTGTTTTTCCCTGTATTTGTTCCTTTTTCTTTCACTCCAATTTTTTGGTCAAAGATATCTTCTCAATCATGTATGATAGAAAGTTCATATTCGGTATACAGACTGACAAGGACAAGTTGTATTGTGGGATAGCAAACCGGCTTTTTCCAGTTTGTTCTTCCCTGTATTTGTTCACTTTTTTTTTCTCTCCATGCATTCTGTCCATGCATTCAGTACTGTAATTTTTCGTATGATTTCTCAGCAACTGTTGAAGGTAGATGGTTCATATTTGGTGTATGAGTTGACAGGGGCTTGTTTTTTCTGTCCATGTGAAATACATATTCTGTATTTCATAGAAATATTAGTAGAAAATTTGATATTGGCTATACATATTGACAGTGAGTTCTCTCTCTCTATGTTCCATGTAATGAAAATAAAACCATTTTACTAAAGCTGTTAAGCGGGGGTATAGTCGGCTTGTCCGACAGTTCTAGTTCCCTCTGAAATGATAAAAGGAAGACTTGGCTACCCATGGGTAGATGCATGCATCACAGGGCATTGATCAGGAAAAAAAGAAAACTTGTATCACGAAGCTTGCAGGGTAGATAACTTGTTCCTGAAGAGTCATTATAAACAACTCAGAGCTCGTGTCCAAAAAGAAATACATGATGCTAATTGGAGGTATTTTCTGATATCTTCCGCCCCTTCGGATACAGACACTAATATAGAAGACTGTGTTCAGAATGATTGGATGAAAAAGTTTTGGTCCTTTATGAAAAACTTAAGAAAGGATTCCATGGGTGTGGCCTGTCTAAGGGAAAATGGGGTTTTGAAAACTGCTAATAAGGATAAACAGATATATTTAACAGACAGTTTGAGTCTGTATACACCCTGGAAAAAGTAGGTGACCCCCGTGGAAAGGACCAAGCCCGTACCCAGATGTTGGAGATTTATTTATTGACCCTGCTGGGGTCAAATTCTATAAGGGATAAGAACTCTATAGGCTTACAGCTTCCGTTCTAATCCCATAGCTTGTACTGATATGTTATTTGTACATGTATGTATATATGTATATCAATGGAAAAGCAAAATAAATATGTTTAAACCAAATGCTATTAGACCGTCTTAACCCCCATAAATCTTCAGGTCCAGATGACCTTAGTGCACATGTGTTAAAAGAATGCAGTGCTGAAATTGCCCCAGTCGTTGCCTGCATTTTCAACCAGTCCTTGCCCAGTCTAGAGTACCTGATGACTGGCTGCAAGCTAATGTAGCTCCCATTTACAAGATGGGAGAAAAGTGTGGCCCTGCCAATTACAGGCCGGTCTCTTTGACTTGTATTCGTTGTAAGTCTCTGGAGCACATTCTCGTGAGCAGAATCATGCAAAATCTGTCGGACCATAAGATTTTAGTTGAGTCTCAGCATGGCTTCAGAAGTGGTAGCTCATGCCAGACCCAACTGGTCCAGTTCATTCATGATTTGCAGGGTAACCTAGACAGAGCCCATAATATAGGTCACAAACAGACAGACCTCATTATTATGGACTTTGCCAAGGCTTTTGATAAGGTTCCCCATACACAGTTGATTATAAACCGGAGTATTAAGGTATCCAAAATGATATCCTCTGGTGGATCTCTGCCTGGCTATCTGGAAGGACACAAAAAGTTATTCTTGATGAAGTTTTTTCAGCCCCCTTCCCCATGTTGTTTGTTGTCCCCCAGGGTTCTGTGTTAGGGCCCATATCATTCTTAATCTTTACTAGTGACCTGCCAGACAACATAAACTCAGCAGTCCGCCTTTTCGCTGATGACTGTGTCCTCTATAGAAATATTAGACAGTCTGAAGACCAACACATACTCCAAGATGATTTGGATAAATTGGCACTTTGGGAAGAGGCATGGCTTATGAAATTTAACGTTGCCAAATGTCACTCTATGAGGGTGACTAGGCACCCCCCTCCAAAGCAAAAAATTCATGTCCTAGAGAATGTGTCTTCAGCCAAACATTTAAGCGTTAAAAATACGGATGACCTTGAGTGGGGTCAGTACATCAATGAAATTGCTGGTAAGGCTACTAAGACTTTAGGTTTCCTTCATAGAAACTTGACTTTTGCATGGAAAGAAACCAAGGCTGCTGCATATAAAACTCTGATCCGGCCCAAATTAGAATATGCAACACCAGTTTGGATGCCCCATCAACAAGTTGATATTAACAGAATAGAAAAAGTAAAGAGGACTGCTGCCCGGTGGACCTGTAGGTGCTGGCGCAGTCAGAGCCATGTGGGAGAAATGTTAGAAGAACTCCAATGGCCAGACCTGCAGGAAAGACAACAGCAGGCTTCTCTGTTTCTATTCTACCAAATTCACAATTATCTTGCTATTGTAGATAAGAATAGGTATCTATCCGAGGTTGGTGGCGGGAGCAGGAGAACTAGGTCCCACCCATTCCAGTATTGCCGTCCAAATGCTTACAAGGACTGTTTTAAGAATTCATTCTTCCCAGGACAATTGCATCTTGGAATGGCCTTACACCGAAGCTGTCTCTTTGGAGACTGTTGATGGGTTTAAGGTCAAAATATAATATCCCAGGGTAGAGCAGGGGTTAGGCATGGAATGCCTGCCCCTGAGGACTTCTTGAAAATAGTTTTAATATGCTGGTGGCTATTTCACAAATTCATTTGAGCCGCAACACGACAAAACCAGCAATGTGGTTGTGCGCCCAGCGCAGACTCAGATCAGCCTTTGCATCCGCCCAGTCTGATCAGAGTCTTCGCTGTCCGCATGGAGATAGTTTAGACTCTTAGCTATCTTTTAAGCACTTAACGAAGAGTCTGATCAAACTGGGCGGATGTCCAGGCTGATTTGAGACTGGGCTGGTCGCATAACCACATTGTTGGTTTTGTCGTTTCGCGGCTCATTTATTTATTTCTTTTTTTATTTTTGATAACTTATGTGCATCTACACAAACCTGCCATAATGGTCATAGTTTGACTGAGCACAGTATCGGAAGAAAGAAAGAAAGAAAAAATTTAATGTCATTTGTTAAGTGCAGTGCCCCTGGTGCATTTATAAGAAGATATATGTTGTGTTGTTTAATTACAGGAATCAGCGCTTATTGTATTCATCCTGGGGCTGTGGAAACTGAGGTCTTTCGTCATTTGCCGTTATACTATGCAATTATATATAAGTATTTGTTTAGGTTCACAATAAAGGTGAGAATTGATGGCTAAAAATGAGCCATATCTCAGGACATGGTACCCTTGAGCATGTGTTAACAACAAAGACTTAGATTTGTCTTTGAATTCAGTAATCTGTGGATCCTGCAGGATCTAAGGAAAATAGCCAATTTTTCACAAGTTCTTGAGATTGCATGCTTGTCATGGCTTAGCAGCTCCAAGTCCCATCAAACAACTTCATCAATGGGTTGCTGCAACTTTGGCCTAACATGCTGAGTGTGCCCCCATTAGTTTTCAAAGTTGCATATCTTAGCTTCATTAAGCCCTAGGTCATTCAGAACATCATTGCATGCTTTTTAGCTTGCCTGAACGAAGTTCAGGAAGAGCTATTGTACTACCCCCTTAGCAGCATTAGCGGTGGCGGCATTAGTAAAATGTTAAAGTTTTACGTTAAATTTTTTAACATTACATAGCTTCTACACCCTTTGATAGATTTGAATAATATTTGTATGGTGATAGATATTGGTCCAAAATTTTATTCTGCACCATCCCCATCACTGATCATGACCTGTAGGTCAAGATCACAGACTTAGAAATTTTATGTCAAAGTTTTACGTTAAAGTTTTTAAGATCTCATGGTTCCTAAACCCTTTGATTGTTTTGAATTATATTTGGTATGATGATAGATATTAGTTCAAAATTTCATTCAGCACAATCCCCACCCCATTCATGACCCATAGGTCAAGTTCACGCACTTAGACATTTTTAGCTCGCCTGAACAAAGTTCAGGAAGAGCTATTGTTCTACCCCGGCATTGGCATTAGCGTCAGCATTAGCGGCAGTGGCGGTGGTGTTAGCAAAATGTTAAAGTTTTACGTTAAAGTTTTTCAGGTGATGGGTAAGGCGCTGTCAGGCGAGCTATCCTGTCCCACTGACAGGTCTTGTATATTAAACTTTTACGTTAAAGTTTAAAAGATTTTATAGCTTCTAAACCCTTTGATTTATTAGAATAATATTTGCTATCATGATAGATATTGGTCCAAAATTTTGTTCAGCACCATCCCCACCCCTGGACCTACAGGTCAAGGTTACAGACTCTAGAATTTTATATTGAAATTTGAGATGTTCTTGGCTTAATTTCCTAATCCCTTTGATAGGTTTCCTTTATACTTTCTCAGATGTTAGGTAATGGTCTAAATTTTTATGCAGATCAGCCCCAACCCCTTTGTTGACTGAGGTCAAGGTCATGGACTTATAAATGTTTTGTTAAATTTTTTGCTTAAAGCTCCCTAAAGGCACAGTGTTTTCTTAACGTGTGGATGGATTCAGTTGATACTTAGAATTCCATAAGATGCTGGTCCAGAGTTTCACACAGTACCAACCTCACCTCTCGCTTTGACCTGTAGGTCAAGGTCACAGACTGATGGCTTATAGTTCCACATAGCCTAGATGGAAAGTTATACCCAGACTGATGTTTTACATGGTATCAACTTCACCTTCCTAATTTACTGTGGCGGTCAAGATCACATTCTTAGAACTTTGCGCTCATGATGGGCAAGCAGCAGTTCAGGCGAGCTGTGCTTTCGGGTGACAGCTCTTGTTACCATTTCAGTCACCTTCCATGAAACTATGTCACCCTGACCTCTTCTGATCTTAGTGCACTGCCAAGTCAGTTTTCAGGGACACATTTGTCTGGGGCCATATTCATAAAGCCACTTAAGTTGTTGCTATGCGGTTGCTAAGGCTAAATTTCTTTGAAGGAGATTCCCTACAACTATGAAATTAGCTCTGGAGGAACAGTCTTACAAAGACTGTTCCTCCAGACCAAATTTCATAGTTGTAGGGAATCTCCTTTATAGATATTTAGCAGATTCCAGTCCCTTCAGGCTTCATCAGTGCATACATATCACCACTTAAGGTCACTGCAGTGAAACTAGGTCACTGCAACCTACCTTGGAAAAGATATCACTGGTGCAGTATACAGGAATGCATTCCTGTCTTGGGTTTAGTAGGACAAAGACTCTTTAAACTTCACCAGTGCTTGCACCTCAGTACAGCATACCTGCTATGAAAGTAGGTCACCATGTCAATGCTGAAATAAACCTTTGACTGAGTTTTCAGGCTTGTGTGCATATCTTGGTTCTGGACTCTTTAAGATGAATGGGTACATTTTCAAGGGAAGCAACAGCTGTTTTCATTTTTGTCTCCCTTCTCAATGTGGGGCAACTCTTAAACAAAAGAATTTGCTCCCTTAGGATGCCATTTAGAAAAGTTTTCATCATCCAGAGGAGCAAACAGGAAATCATGAAAGTGTTTCCCTTTGTAAAAATGGCAAAAAAAACATGGGTGTGTATCCAAGCACCTTAGACGTCACAAGTGCATAAATCACACCACTGCATGTCAGGTGACCATCTGGTACCACATAGGATGGTCAGATAGTTTTTTTTTTCCTGATTGAATGCATCCATAAGCCAAAAGTGACTTCATGGTTACATGCATGGATTATTGTCAAGCTTGTTTACATTTCACAGTTATGCCATCATGGGCGTAGCTAGGAGCAATAAGATGATACGCACAATCATTTTTCATACTCCTTGAGGGTAAATATAGGGGCTAGGCCCCTAAAATATTTCATATAACCATGTATATCGGCAGTTGGTACTTAAATTTTGTCCAGTTTATAAAATTTCAGCATGCAAATATGCAGGTGCGTTTTGAAATTTTGTCAATTTTGACAAAATTTCAATACGCACTTGCGTATTTGCCGTATACGTAGCTACGCCCTTGGCCATAATTATGCAGATCACTGAAGGTCAATAAGTTGGCTGTAGCCGTCTTTCATTTTTGTGAAACTTTACAAATGCTGAAATATAAACTTCCTTTATTCTGTGAGTCATGGCTGTTCACACATGCTCAAAGGCTTGTTTCCTATGTCACCGCTTAGGTGAACTTCTTCATTAGACAGATACCTTTAGACAATTCTCCTTTGTTGTTTCAAGCCAACTGATGGCTTGGTCTTTTATTGTCAGCCTTCTCCCTGTGAATGTCCACCTCCTTTTAGCAGCTACCATAACTAGCCAGTTGCCAGTAGATGTCCACAAATAGGTGGCCTCCAACAACATTTTGACCTGTTTTAAAAAAGAGTGTATTCTAACAACACCAGAGCTCTAGATAAGAGGGAGTATTTGGTGATAATTAGGGATAATTTTTGTTAATTCTGCATAAAAACATATGTTGTGACCCCTCATCTGAACCGTCTCGACGAGACGGTTCAGATGAGGGGTCACAACATATTGTTTCAATGAGAAACAAGCAAAATTATCCTTAATTATCATCAAATACCCCCTCTTATCTAGAGCTCTGAACACATTGATCTGTTATTATAAAAGTGGGTGGCCTCTAACAACACAATAATTTATCATATAAAACAATATGGGTGACTTCTAACAACACAATGAATTGTTAATAAGAAAATGACTGACCTTAATAAAAACAATCCTCTTTTATGAAAATACGTGGCCTCTAATAGCACAATGATCTGTAATAAACAGTGGTTGGCCTCTTACAGCAAGACAATTTGTACTAAAACTTGGAGGCCTCTTGCAGTACTTATAATCTGTTTTAAAAAATAAAAATGGGTGGTCTCTAGCAGCAAACTGGACTGTAATAAAAAAATGGGTGATGTCTGCTAGCACAGTGATCGATAATAAAGTTGGTAGGCCTCTAATAGCACACAGCACAATGATCTGTGGTTAAAAAAATGGGTGGATTCAAACAGCACATTGACCTGTAGTAAAAAATTGGATAGCCTCTAACAGCTGAATAATCTGTATGAAAAAAGGGTTGCCTGTGTGATAAAAAAATATGTGGCTTCTCTCAGCAAGATGCTATGTTGTAAAAATGGATGGCCACTAACAGCACAGTGATCTGTAATAAAAATGGATGGCCTCCAACAGCACAATGATGTGTTTCAATAAAAAAAAATAGGTGACCTCTAACAGCACAAAGATTGTACTGTAAAAAGCACTGTGATCTGTTGTATATGTAGTAGGAAGAGTATTTTATGTCCTGTAGATGAAATAATGAAAGTGTCGTTGCATCTTCTTACAGAGGTAGATGTTTATTGTGTTCATCCTGGAGTAGTTGAAACGGACTTGTATCGTCACTTGCCAACCGGTCTTGATATCATATATAAGTTCGGTTTTAGACCTACCTTGAAGGTGAGAAATCAGTGCATTGTGATATCGGGACACTTAGAAATAATTAATTTAATTAATTTTCCATTTGAAACAAATGGAAAATGAATTAGTTTTAGGTGTCACAGTACTCAAGTACATGACGGTAGTCATACTAATGCTTTGCTTTGTTGTATCAGTATGATATATTGTATTCTAAAGCATGTCATTGAATTTAATTTGAAGTGTGGGTATTATTACACAAATTTGTCTGTGCACTGCAACCTTGCTACAACAGCTGTGCTTTGAAAGGCATAAAACTGACCATTAAAGGGAGGTGCTGTGTCATAGTATGATATAATGTATTCAAAAGCATGTCATTGAATTTGATTTGAAGTGTGGGTATTATTACACAAAGCTGTCTGTGCACTGCAACCTTGCTACAACAGCTGTGCTTTGAAAGGCATAAAATTGACCATTAAAGGAAGGTGACGGCTATAGAGACATGAATAAATTTGCATGTTGGGGAATCCTGTAATTGGCTTTTATAGAGAGATGGCTGTTGTAAGGAGGTAACTGTGTATGGAGGGTTCCACTCCCTAACTCATTTGAAACAATTATACAGAGCTCCAGATAGGGATGATCTCTTAAAGTTTACTTAACCCTTAAAATGCCAAACATTAAAATTGTTGAATTGGCAAACAGTGTAGATCCAGATGAGGTGGCTCATAATGAGCCACCTCATCTGAATCTACACTGTTTTCCCTTTCGTGTTCGAATTCTCAATATGATATTGCTTGGACATTTTTTTTTTGAAATTCTGCATTTTTTTTTGAAATTTTGTCGAAAGCTTTTTGGCGCATTAAGGGTTACACACACATATCAGTATCTTTCTCCATGTTAGCAAAGGGTGACAACTTTTCTGACTTCCTGCTTGCTATCCTGGATAATGAAGCCCTTCCAACAGGGGTTAGTTTTTAGAATTTGCTCAAATTTTTGTTGCAGCAGTATTGTTGGTGCAAAGCTTTGCATCTGTGTTGATACAGCATTGTTTCAGTGTTGTCTGGTTATTGATACTATGTCATGAATTCTAGAACACTCTAATAATCCAGAAGTGAGAAATTTGTGTGATAAAGACCATTCCAATGCAACATCTTGCTTTGGTTCTGCTGTTTGAGCTAGATCTGCTGTCAAGGGTTGTTTATGAAAATTCTGTGTTGTTTTTTCGTATTTCTCCATTTACTTTATTTCTTCAATCATAAGACTGGGTTTTCCCCCTTCCAAAATAATTCTGCTGTAAGATGGGTTTTTCTCTTCCAAAACAATCCCAAAAATCTAAAGCTGTCATGTAAGATGGATCTTGATTTTAGAGTTTTTGTCCTTGAAAAGATATGTTGTGACCTGGTGGAGGCAGTTCAAATGAGGGATCACAACATATATTTTTATGCAGATTTAACAGAAATTATTCCTACTTATATCACCAAATACTTCCCTGTATCTAGAGTTATAGCTTCTATTGTCTTGTTGCAGGGGTAACAGTCTATTGTTTGCATCCAGGTGCTGTGGCCACAGATTTCATTAGATGGTTGCCACCTCTTATCAAACTAATATACTGGTACACAATAAGGTTTATTTTAAAGGTGAGAGAAATCATTTGCAATTTTTTTTATGCCTAAATTGCCATATTTGCCCTGAATATTTGAATAGAAATTTCTTAGCAAATAGTATAGACCCAGATGAGACTAGTCCTGAAGAATGCCAGTTGTTCTGGCGGAGGGGTTAACATAGCTTTAAGAGATATGAGAGATCACAGAGTATGGTGAAGTGAGGTGATTATAATATGTGGTCACATGTTTTGTTTAGTTAAGTGATTCTAATATGAGGGATCAGACTGTTTAGTTTAGTGAGGCAATTCTAAAGTAGTGTCACAACATGTGAAGTGAAGTGGTTCTAATATGAGGGATTACAATTCTTGCACACCGGATAGAAAATGCCATTCTTTTCATCTGGGATAGAAAATCTTATCTTATCCTGGTGTTCTGACCCAGGACCAGAAAAAAATCACAAGCTGTCAATGCATTGGTTGTATAGGAGCTCACGTACCTGCGTCGTCAAGTGACGCTTGCATTTTAGATGATGACGTCACGAAGACGGTAAAATGCCGTCAGTTTATGCACGCCAGTCGTTGACGTAAAGAGCCGAATGGCAGTCGTTGAAAGCGGCGTCTTCTTTCAAAATCAAATTGAAACCTCTCAAGCACTAGAATTGCGCATTTTAAGAATTTCAGAAGTTAAAACAAAACGTGGTGAAAAAGTATCTATCATTGGTATGGGGTGTGGATAGAAAAATCTGTCACTCGGGATCACTGTTCGGCATCACTCGGCAAGCCTTGTGATGCCGAACAGTGACCCTCCTGACAGATTTTTCTATCCACACCTCACACCCATGACAGATCCTTATAATATGCTTTTGTGAGACTGTTCTAGTATGAGGATTCACAATTTATGGTTGAGTGAAGTGGCTCTAACATGAAGCAGTCACAAAATATGGTTAAGTGAGAGGTTTCTTGTATGAGGGTCACAGCATATGGATTAGTGAAGCAGTTCTAATATGAGGGTCATAACATTATGATTTTGTGAGGGTGTTTTGATATTTTGTCAAAACATATGGTTAAATGAGGCAGTTCTAATATGAGGATCACACATTATTTTTGAGTGAGGTGGTTCTGATATTGGGTCACAAAATATGGTTAAATGAGACAATTCTAGTATGCAGGTCATACATTATGTTTTAGTGAGGTGGTTCTGATATTGGGTCATAACACATGGTTAAGTGAGACAATTCTAACGTGAGGATCACACATTATGTTTGAATGAGGTGGTTCTGATATTGGGTCACAAAATATGGTTAAGTGAGACACTTCTAATGGGGATCACACATTATGTTTTAGTGAAGTGGTTCTGATATTGGGTCACAGAATATAAATTAAGAGAGGTAGTTTTAAGAGGTCACAGTGTATGGTTTGGCAAGGCATTTCTAATTGAGGAATCACAATGTGGTTTTATGGAGAAATGAGATAACTCTAATGAGGGGTCACAACATGATTTTATGGAAAAACCCAAAATTTTTGTCAAAACTCCCATCTCATTTCTAACCAGAGCTCCAGGTAACAGCTTCATAAAAATACTCATCTCTCTTCTCATTAGGGGCTAATTTTAAAGAAAAGAATTTGTTGACAAGGTGAGTCAATCCTTTCCTTTAAAAGTAACCCCGAGTTGTCAATTGATTCCTTTGGCACTGCTGAAGTAAAGATTGTGATCAACTTTTGGATCTTCAAAATGGTAGAAAAAATAAGAGAGATCAGAGAAAAGTCAGGGAATTTGAAAGTAAAGGGTTAGTGTCAACAATGCACATGTAAAATTGTTGATATGGTGGACAGAGCCCTAGATAAAAGGGGTATTTGATGATAATTGAAGGATAATTTTCTTTATTTCTTATTGAAACCATATGTTGTGATCCCTCATCTGAACTGTCTCATCGAGACGGTTCAGAAAAGGGGTCACAACATATGTTTTTATCCAGAATTAGCAAAAATTATCCCTAATTATCACCAAATACTCCCTCTTATCTAGGGCTCTGTTGGAATGTTCAAGGTAGATTTAGTGTATGCAGTTTGCTTAGTTACTACACTGTGTGCTTGTTTATTTTCATTGTTACCAAGTATTTCTGGAAATCGAGTTTTCATAATTGCTTCTGAAAATATGTTCATGTTCATCACACTTTGAAAATCTACAGTGGCCAGGCTCCACTTTTGAAGCTAAGTTCATACTCAGCTCTTAGTTTTGTTTCTACATGGTTGGAAAAAAGCCTTTATCCTTAAAGAGCCAAAAACAGCAGAAAACAAAATTTACATCTGCAAAATTTCAAAAAGTGTTTTGTTGAAGCTATATCATATTAAGACTTCAAAGGCTATAGGACAAACAGTGTAGAGCCAGATGAGATGACTCATTATCATTATGAGCCACCTCATCTGGATCTATGCTGTTTTCAAATTCAACTATTTTCATTCTTAGCAATTTAATGGTGAAAATGTTGATATCTAAAGAAATTTGGGTGGAAATGGAGTCATTTTCTAAAACTTGAAGACTATATTTACTGGTATAACTGGTTTTAACATACTTTGAAAGGTGACTGAATACTCTTCAGGAAAGTTTTTCAATATGCATCCTCCTCAGTAAAGGGATGGGGTGGTAGAATGGGTTTGATTCATAAAGGAAGAGTATTTTTGAGTCAGGGCTCTTATACAGAAGCTAATACAAAACCCCAAAATTGGACATCCTATCAATAAGTGACAAAAAACAAGAAGTTGTATTCATTCATCTTAAAAGGTTTATTACCGGTATTTCATGCATGTCTCTGTATCAGACTAACTTTTGGAGCAGCAAATATGCTGGGAGTACAGTGTAGACCCACAGGATAACTGAGCTGCAACACAACAAAACCAACAAAGTGGCATGTGCTCTTAGGGAAGACTCAGATCAGGTTGGGCATCGGGCTGTATTTCAGTCATATTAAGACAATAGGATGGTGATTTGAATGAAGTGCCATTTCGGTTTGGACTAAATCAGTTTCTCTTCAAACCCACAACTTCTGCGATGCTCTTTCTGAGAACAATTTTTTTCTGTAAGGGTAGTTTCCTGTGAGGGAGACAAAGATTTCCAGTCAAGATTAGGATGGTTTACATAGGCATTAAATACCATAATTACCGTATTCTACCTAATTAGCGCACATGCCTCTATAAGCGCACGCCGTGGCAATTTGTGAGGCATAGGACTATTAATGCATATATTTTTACTGGTTTATCCCTTTGCTTTCTCGTTTACAAGATCTGAAAATGCAATAGAATATTTAAGTTTTTACTTCTAAATCTTCTCTATCCTTCTATATGCATACGAATTTAAAGGTTAAGCATCAGAGAAAAGCTGCTTATAAGCAGCTTTTCTCTGATGCTTTACCTTTAAATTCGTTCCCTTCAATATATAATAACCTATTATAATGTGCGCTTATATGAAAGAAAGTTTACTACAAGTATTTGCCGCCATTTTGAAAAAGTTAAGCGCACAGGGCGCTAATAAGGTCGATTACGGTATTCAGTTATAAGACACGTTTTTTTTTCCTTCAAAAACAAAAGGGTATCTAAAAGCCAAATTATACAAGACTGATTTACATATTTGCAGTAATTTTGGAAGGTAAACTCCTGTCATATAAAAATATAACGGAGTAAATATGGTACATTCTCAAAAGTTGACAACCATGTGAGAGGGGTGGGGCTGATGATGACTCTGAGATAATTTCTGTCTTTAGTTCTGTAAAACGTTCATTTACATATTTATTGGGCCATAAGGTTGGGATTTCTCTTTCTTCAAAAGTACCCTAAATATGTAAATTTGTCTAGTGTTATTAGGCTATTTTCTCTTCCAAAAGAATTGAAACAAGAGGACCATTGGTCCTGTAGCTCACCTGAGTCCATTCAGCCTCAGTACTCTAGGGTAAGTTAAGGCAAATTGAACACATAGGTGGTATCATACCTGTGACCCTCAGGGTGGAAAATGAAAAAGACAAGAATCATCCAACCTGGCCCAAATTTGAACCGGTCCGATATTTTAAGGCTGTCCTAGATACCTGCAAGTTTGAAGAAGTTGCAGTCAAAACTAAAGACTGTGCTATGGCTCGGACAACATTTTCCCCATTATAAGTCTATGGGACCTTTTTGTTGCCATGGTAGCCACAGTTTTAAATCAAGATCTCATCCCAACAATGCTACATAGAAAATTTGATCAAGATTGGCAAGCTACTTGAGCAAGCAAATATTAATGCTTAAAAGTGTGGACGTACGACAGACCAAGCCTATACTATAAGCTCACCTTGTGAGCCTTGGCTCAGGTGAGGTAAAAACAGCAACTGTGACCTTGACCTTAGAATGCTGAAACGCAAACTTGTACAAGATATTGTCATACTAATCATTTGTGTGAAGTTAAATCAAAATTGGTCCATAAATGAAGGCTCGAGACAAAGTTTTTCTAAAAATAGCCACTGTGTCCTTGACCCAAGAATGCTGAAACGCAAACTTGTCCAAGATATTGCCATACTTATCACTTGTGTGAAGTTAAATCGAAATTGGTCCATAAATGAAAGCACTAGAGCGATGACAAAGTTTTTCTATAAATAGCCACTGTGATCTTGACTTTGACCGTAGGACGCTGAAACGCGAGCTTGTTCAAGATATTGCCATACTAAACATTAGAGTGAAGTTTTAATCAAAATGGGTCCATAAATGAAGGCTCTCGAGCGTTGACAAAGTTTTTCTAAAAATAGCCACTGTGACTTAACACAAGATATCTTCAAATAATCACTTGTGTGATATCCAATTGAATTCAGTCCACAAACTGATGGGCTACAGCGATGACAAAGTTTTTCTAAAAATAGCCACTGTGTCCTTCACCTTGACCCACAAATGCTGAAACGCGTTCTTGTCCAAGATATTGTCATACTCATCATTTGTGTGAAGTACAATTTAAATCATTCCATAAATGAAGGCACTAGAATGATGATGGAAAACATTTTCCCCATTATAAGTCTATGGGAAAATATTTATTCGCTCAAGGGCAAGTAACTCTGAAAAGAATGATCCAACCTGGCCCAAATTCGAACTGGTCTGAGATGTTTTGACTGTCCTGGATACCTGCAAGTTTGAAGAAGTTGCGATCAAAAATGAAGAAGCTAGGGTCCGGACAACATTTTCCCCATTATAAGTTTATGGGAAAATATTTATCTCTCAAGGGCAAGTAACTCTGGAAAGAATGATCCAACCTGGCCCAAATTCGAACTGGTCCGAGATGTTTTGGATGTCCTGGATACCTGCAAGTTACAAGAAGTTGTGATCAAAAATGAAGAAGCTAGGGCCCGGACAACATTTTCCCCATTATAAGTCTATGGGAAAATATTTTATCGCTCAAGGGCAAGTAACTCTAAAAAGAATGATCCAACCTGGCCCAAATTCGAACTTGTCTGAGATGTTTTGACTGTCCTGGATACCTGCAAGTTACAAGAAGTTGCGATCAAAAATGAAGAAGCTAGGGTCCGGACAACATTTTCCCCATTATAAGTCTATGGGAAAATATTTATCGCTCAAGGGCAAGTAACTCTGAAAAGAATGATCCAACCTGGCCCAAATTCGAACTGGTCCGAGATGTTTTGAATGTTCTGGATACCTGCAAGTTACAAGCAGTTGCAATCAAAAATGAAGAAGCTAGTGTCCGGACAACATTTTCCCCATTATAAGTCTATGGGAAAATATTTATCGCTCAAGGGCAAGTAACTCTGAAAAGCATGATCCAACCTGGCCCAAATTCGAACTGGTCGGAGATGTGTCGAATGTCCTGGATACCTGCAAGTTACAAGAAGTTGTGATCAAAAATGAAGAAGCTAGGGCACGGACAACATTTTCCCCATTATAAGTCTATGAGAAAATATTTTATCGCTCAAGGGCAAGTAACTCAGAAAAGAATGATCCAACCTGGCCCAAATTCGAACTTGTCTGAGATGTTTTGGCTGTCCTGGATACCTGCAAGTTTGAAGTAGTTGCGATCAAAAATGAAGAAGCTAGGGCCCGGACAACATTTTCCCCATTATAAGTCTATGGGAAAATATTTTATCACTCAAGGGCAAGTAACTCTAAAAAGAATGATCCAACCTGGCCCAAATTCGAACTGGTCCGAGATGTTTTGACTGTCCTGCTTATCTGCAAGTTTGAAGAAGTTGCGATCAAAAATGAAGAAGTTAGGGCCCGGACAACATTTTCCCCATTATAAGTCTATGGGACCTTTTTGTTGCCATGGTAACCACAGTTTTAAACTAATCTGTCCCAAAACTATATGCAATCAATCCCCCACCCCAACCATGCTACACATAAAATTTGATCAAGATTGGCCAGCTGCTTTAGCAGATATTAATACTTAAAAGTGTGGACGGACGACGGACCAAGCTTATACTATAAGCTCACCTTGTGAGCCTTCGGCTCAGGTGAGCTAAAAACCTAGATCAAGGGCAACAACCTGCCTCATCCTATGCGTCACTAATTGATCAAATAACACCTATTTGGACAATCATCTATTCGGAATAGACCAACAAATCTCTTCATGTTGATAACTTTTAGAGAAAAGACTGCTTGCACCAAATGCATTCTAAAAAGGGCAATATTTCAACATGAAAGTGACTTCATAAAAATGTTGTAGAATTGGCAAATACATTGACTAAATACATCACAATATTGGTTGAAGCATATTTGGTCAAACTGTTTGCAAAATCAACTGAATGTCAGAAGCTGACTTCCATGTAGTATGGTTGTCCTTTCATTGCCGTATCTGGTGCACCCAGTGGCTTTTCGAAGATTTTGAAATTTACAAGATTTATGGGAAAGTTCCGAACACTGGACCAATTGAAATGGTGTAATTTTGAAAATACGTCACTTGCTGATGACGTAGGTTTTTAGGGGTGTAGATCAGTCTTTAAACATGGATCTAGATTTTTTGGAGCATTTTGGAAGGCAAAAACCTCATCTAGAAAACCTAGCTCTGTCTTATAGCCGAATAAATATGGTACACTCATAAAAACAATTCTTGACAGGAATAAAAAGGCTGATTTATATTAGAAATTGGAAGAGACTTTTATGAGAATAGTTGGGTAATGTAATAATCTTAGTAAATATGATATCCTAATTTTCTTTAGATTGTGCCATGTCTTAAGCTTTGTGCCTGCTTGTTCAAAGCTAACAACAGCCGTAGTTTGAGACATTGATCCGAGGTTATAAAACTTGAGTATAATCTCAAAATAAAGCACACTGATTGGCTGCTTCCGAGCATGTGCTCGGAAGCAGCCAATCAGTGTGCTTTATTTTGAGTTTGAGAATGTACTCAAGTTTTATAACCTCGGGGCATTATGTTTTCAAACGTATTGTACACAAAAACACTGCCATTTTTTGCGCCCCAAAAGCTCCACATGTTTAGTGCAAAAGATACTAGAAGAAGACTTAAGAGATTTATCCTTTCCCAACCACTTCCTTAAAGCTAACAATGCTTTGAACAACTGGGCCCTGAGTTTTTTTCTGTATGTTGCATCTGCACTAACATCACCTAACCATGCTGCCCATTATAGTGTATAGTGTATTGTTCTTATTCATAACAAATTAACCTCATTATGTTTACATGAACCTGAAATCTCTACCCGGCATTTAAAGTCTAGTCCTGCCCAAAAGAAAAGGATTCAGTTATAATGTATACTTCTTAAGGTGACTGGATACACCTCCAGGGGAGCTCACTCAGACATGACAGTAACATTTATGCCTTCCTTCTAAGGGGCAACTATTAAAGGAAAGAATTTTCTGTCTGAGAGCCAGGTCTATTCATTAAGCGTAACCCAGTTTTCCTACCAGACAAGCAAACACTGTTCTTATCTGTCCTAATTTGCTTAAATATTGGGACACCTAAAACCATTAATTTTCCATATGGGAAAAATGAAAAATGTCCCAAATAGAAAATTAATGGTTTTAGGTGTCCCAGTATTTAAGCACATATAGGTTATAGCATTGTCTCTTTTGTAATAATGGCTACTAAGTAATGTCAGTGCAGCAATACACCTTAATTATGATTAAAAGCCAGGTATAGATTACATGGACATTCTAACATAATGTTTTCACAGGAGTAACCACCCATGCACTGCATCCTGGCCCTGTGGCAACTAATCTTCTCAAGAATTCATTCTCCAAGTACTTACTGTTTCTACGGGAATTCAGTTTACTATTTATAAAGGTACACCATTAATGGGAACTCACAATGCTTTTGTGAAAAATCACTATGTTTTCAAGTGAATTCACCTGACTTTTCATAAAGGTACATCTTTAATTGGAACCCTCTTCATGTTTTATTAATGCATACGCGTTTACTTTATTATTTTCAGGCATTATGTAAAGTTATGACAAGAACCATTGTTACCGTTTTTATGCCCCCACCACACAGGGTATAATCGATTCCGCCAATTTTCGCTTCCTGCAGAGACTGTACATCATATCTGGCTTCTGCCGAGACTGTCCGCGAACTCTTGCTTCCTGCCGAGACTTCTGTACATGATAAATGGCTTCCTGCAGAGACTGTCCGCGTGATTCTGGTTCCTGCTGAGAGTCTCGGCAGGAAGCACAGTCACGCGGACAGTCTCAGCAGGAAGCCATTTCTCGAGTACAGTAGTCTCTGCAGGAAGCAAGAGTTCACAGACAGTCTCGGGGGAAGCCAAATATGACGGACAGTCTCTGCAGGAAGCGAAAATTGGCGGAATCGATTATACCCTGTGCACCATGAAATGACTGAAGGGCATATAGAGTTTACCCTGTCTGTGTGCGTGTGTATGTTTGTTCCAGAATCATGTCCAGGCTATAACTTTATCTACTAGGTGGGGGCATTCATGTCCTATGGACTCATTTCTAGTTCAGATTCATTTCTGTAACAGTAACTGGCAAGAAATGCTATTGAAAAAGAGAAGGTATATGAGGATGGGGGAAGTTTGGGGTACGATTTTGCTGGGTAAGGGGAAATCTGTACTTGGCCAGGATCTTTGTTTTGTTTGTTTGTCATCTGGTATTATTTCAGGACTAGAAGTAGAAATTATCTAAAATGAGCTTATTTTTATATGCTGGCTGAATATACAGAATAAGAATAATTTTGTTAAACTGAGAGAATTTCAAGCATGTTATTTAAATAACACGCCTACCAATCGCTCTCATGCGAAACCACGGTTCAGACAGAACGTCAATCCATGAGAGGAGTTTCCGGTTTTGCAGTAGGGGAGCCAAAATCGTAAACAAATTTGATATCGGCACAAGGTTTGAGGTATCTATTTTCTCTAAAAACCATTTATGCAAAATATAAGAATGCTATTTTGTCACATATAGATTGTTTCTTCGGCACATGAAAGGATTAGGCACATTGTCTTGCATTTTTCCAGATATGCATTAAGTACGGCGGAGAATGTGTTCAATGTCAATCTCGGCGATATATATGTGTAGGGAGAGGTCTCATTCTCTTGCTTGATTTTGAGTCTCTAACCTTGTCAGTCGCAAAGAAGTGAACAGAACTACTGTATGCGTGAATCCAAACGTTGGAAGTAAGCTTTCCGTGATGGACAGTTTAGCATATAGAAAATATACGCAAAAACTTGGCATCGTCAGACCCGGTTCCGCATGAGATAATGGAAAATATAAGGAATGTTTATGAGAAACAAAAACATTTTCTGAAAATAATTGAATCAAAACTAACATGAACTCTGTGATAAATCATTATTTTATACATTGTCGATGACTACCTTTTAGCTGTTATTATCCCTTTTTGTCTTTTTTAGGCCTTTTGCAAACCCTCTTTCAAACCCTTTTGCATGACTCAAAAACAGACAAACGGGGATTAAAACAGCCAGAATGTCATTTGCAATGTATAAATAATGATATAGTACAGAGTTTACGTTAGTTTTGATCCAGTTATTGTTAAGGTAAATAGAAGCTGTTTTTGTGTTTGATAAAAATCCCTTATTTTTTCTATCATCTCATGCGGAATTGGGCTGACGACGCCAAGTTTTTGTGTATATTTTCTAAAAACTAGACTGTCCAACGCAAAACGCTTACCTCAAATGTTTGGATTCACGCATACAGTAGTTCTGTTCACTTCTTTGCGACTGACAAGGTCAGAGACTCAAAATCAAGCAAGAGAATGAAACTTTTCCCTACATGTACATATCGCCGAGATTGACATTCAACACATGCTCCGCCGTACTAAATGCATATCTGGAAAAATGCAAGACCATGTGTCTAATCCTTTCAGGTGCCGAAGAAACAATCTGTATGTGACAAAATAGCATTCTTATATTTTGCATAAATAGTTTTCAGAGAAAATAAATACCTCTAACTTTGTGCTGATGTCAAATTTGTTGACGATTTTGGCTCCCCTAATGCAAAACCAGAAACTCCTCTCATGGATTGACGTTCTGAACCATGGTTTTGCATGAGAGCGATTGGCAGGCGTGAAATAAGGAAAGATTATTGTGTAACTGCAAGACTTTTCTAGCATGTTGAAATAAAATTTTCAGGAAACTTTAAGACTTTCCAACAAGCATGTTAAAAAATATGAATATTTTCTTGAAAAATCAAGTCTTTTCAAGTATATTGAGAACAACATTTTAATGTAACTTCAAGATTTTTCAAGTATACATTTAATTGGAAAATTTTCATGCCAACTGCAAAACTTTTCAGTCATGTTGAAATTAATAGAAAAAAAATTAGGAAACTTCAAGAAGTTTAAAGCATGTTAATTACAAAAAAAAATTCATGAAACTTCAAGAATTTTCATGCTTGTCCTTATTCTCTACTTCAGTAGTTTAAAAGGACTTTTTGTCCCCCGCCTTTTCGAAGAAAAGCGGAGGGACATAGTTTTCGGCATTCCGTCCTTCCGTCCGTCCGTCCTTCCGTCCTTGTTTCCGTCCTTCCGTCCCCCTAATGTAGTAGGTACCTTGTGTGCGCAACTCCTCCTACAGTTTTATGTCGATTCTTTTGAAACTTCACAGATGTTTTTGTCATGGTCTGAAGATACGCATGTGGTTTGGATATAATCCTGAGATTATTTTTTGTCACTTTTTCCACAAGTTGAACTTAGTAATTTTTTAGGCATTTTTACTATCAAAGTGACTAGATAGTGGGTACCTTGTGTGCGCAACTCCTCCAATAGTTTTATGCTGATGCCTTTCAAACTTCACAGGTGTTTTGGTCATGGTCTGAAGATACGCATGTGGTTTGGATATATTCCTGAGATTATTTTTTGTCACTTTTTCCACAAGTTGTACTTAGTAATTTTTTAGGCGTTTTTACTATCATAGTGACTAGATAGTAGGTACCTTGTGTGCACAACTCCTCATACAGTTTTATGCCGATGCCTTTGAAACTTCACAGGTGTTTTGGTCATGGTCTGAAGATACGCATGTGGTTTGGATATAATCCTGAGATTTTTTTTGTCACTTTTTCCACAAGTTGAACTTAGTAATTTTTTAGGCGTTTTTTTTTTACTATCATAGTGACTAGACAGTGGGTACCTTGTGTGCGCAACTCCTCATACAGTTTTATGCCGATTCCTTTGAAACTTCACAGGTGTTTTGATCATTGTCTGAAGATATGCATGTGGTTTGGATATAATCCTGAGGTTATTTTTATTACTTTTTTCGCAAATTGAACTTAGCCATTTTTCATACATTTTTACTATCGAAGTGAATAGATAGTTGGTACCTTGTGTGTGCAACTCCTTCTACAGTTTTATGCCAATTCCTTTGAAACTTCACAGGCATTTTGATCATGGTCTGAAGATATGCATGTGGTTTGGATATAACCTCACATTATTTTTTTTATTACTTTTTTCATATTTTTAACTTAGCCGCTTTTCCAGCTCAAACACTTAAGTGTATATACCGTGGAGACCTAGTTTCCAAGGCGGGGGACATAAATTCGTCGAATTTGCTTGTTCAGTTTGATTTTAATCCTTATTACAGTCAGCTGAAGAAGGGGCCCAGACATCCATCTACTGTGCAGTGAGTGAAGAGGTCAAAGGTCAGTCTGGCAAGTACTACCAAGAATGTAAAGAGGCAGAGGAACATAGCTCAGAGTTGAGTAGGGACATGGGGCTAGCGAAGAAACTCTGGGAAGTCAGTGAGAAGATTACAGGGCTAGTGGAGGAGAAGTCAGAGTGACAGACTTTGAGACCCAGATAAGCCGTGAAAGTTTGAGGCGAATTGAGGAGACAAATCAGTATGATGAGGTTGGAGCTGCACTGTGGACAAGATACCTAAATTACCCATAATTCAGGGTTGCATCTTTCAGGGAAAACATTTTGAGGGAATTTTGCAATTGATCAGGGAAGTTTAGTGGGGACTTGAAAAATCAGGGAATTTGAAAATTATTGGCTTCTGCAGTCATCAGAAAAGATGTTTTACTGCTGAACCCTATTGCACTCAGAACAGCCAAAACTCTACTTAACCCTATTGCACTCAGAACAGCCAAAACTCTTGCAGAGTTCTGAGTGCAATAGGGTTAAGGGGATTGGATATACTTTCAGGAAAGATAATGCATGCAAGGGAGTATTTATTTCTTCCCATATTGGGGGCTGTTCATAATGTAAAGAATTTGTGCCCCAGGGAGCAAATTTTTTTCCATATGAGTAATGCCCCATGTTACAGTGATACATGAAGAGTATAATCAGTAGTTGGATTGGTTAATGTATAGGGAAAACTGAAAATTGACTTTGGACGTGGCGGACAAGAGGTTACACTGCATTGCATTCAGATTGCCGCAAAAGGGGATGATTTGTATGCAGTGTCAAGCCATACTTTCTAGGAAAAAAAGTAAGAAAAGTGTAAACCATTTGTCACCTTCTCTGTTTGCCTGCAGCATGATAGTAAAGGTTACAAAGGATGAAACTGTAACAAAACATGATCACTCTTTTGTGGATATGCACCCTATGCAGGGCCGTTGAACATACTTTATTTTTCTTAATACATGTATTGTGAAAGATGTGATATTTTATTCTATAGATGTAAATATAAATATTTTTGTATATATGTGATTATAATTTTTTTTCCTGTAGCTCAAGATACACGTATGGAAAGAATAATTGTAAAAAGAATGTGTGAGACGTGTGTATGCGTGTACGTTCTACATGTGTATACAGTCGTGTGTTGTTTTCATCACTGATAATGGAAGTCTTATTATGGTGGTAAAAGATGATTGATCAGGGCATTATATGTTCCTACAAGTTCCATGTTTATATTTGTATAGGTTAAAGAAGTATATTGATTTGGCAACGTGTAGTGCATAGAAGAATCGAAGAACCATATATTGTTTTGGCAAAGAACCATTTACTGTTTATGTAAAGAGGCATGGATGCCTATTTAGTGTTTTAAGCAAATAACCATGCATTGCTTAGGCAAAGAACCATGTTTGTTTATTAGCATGAACCATGTATTATTCAGACAAAGAACTAAGTATTGTTTAGGCAAAGAACCATGTATTGTTTAGGCAAAGAACCATGTATTGTTTGTTAGCATAGAACCATGTGTTGTTAGGCAAAGAAGCATGTTTTTGAGCAGAAAACCATGTATTATTTGCCTGTACTGTTTTGGCAAAGAATCATGTATTCATTTTTAGCTTGCCTGAACGAAGTTCAGGAAGAGCTATCGTACTACCCCCGGTGTAGGCGTTGGCGATAGCTTCGGCGGTGGCGGCGTTAGCAAAATGTTAAAGTTTTATGTTAAAGTTTTTTAGGTGATGGGCAGGGCGCTGTTAGGCGAGCTATCCTGTCCCGGTGACAGGTCTTGTTTATGCAGAGAACTATGTACAAGGGATGATAAAAAATTCTCTATGAAAGATGCTTCTAGTGTCTCTGCATATGCATGCTTAACATGAATGTAATTGGTACAGGTAGTCATTCACTAGCTTTCTCTGAAAGTTTAGAAAATATGTGGCAGACAATTTCTTTAATACATTTTTGCAAACACAAGAGTGGTGGCCTATTTTTAAAGTTACATTTAAAATTTATTTGTCTTGCATTACTTTGAAATATCATTTCTCACATTCTACAAAATTTAAATAGTTCTTATTGTAGTACATGAAAATATGATTATTTGCAAATGGTTTGATGGAAATGTAAAATATTTTGACATCTGGCAGCTCTACAATTAACCCTTAAATTTTGCAGCCCTGAAATTCAGAGACCCATGCAATATTCCCTTATTGCATAATTTCTGTAACTAAGTATGCGACTCCAGTTGTACACTATCTAAAGAAACTCTCAAAATAGACACTTCCTAACAAGTAAATATTTGCTTTTAATTCTGAAATGGAATAAATTTATGTTTCCTTACATTATTACTTACAGGATTGGTGTAGGACAAGATATTTGCAAAAACAAATGCAGACTGATAGACTCTGCTAAGTTATGGTCGGTCAAAGAGTTATACAGTGCACTCATGGAGGTAGCTGTAAAAAGTGAAGTGTTGTCCAATTGATATTGAAGATAAATTTATGAAATTTAGTGCTTGTGGCTCTGTAGAATGGCTGTTTAAAATCAGTAGCTCCAATCCATTGTAAAGGTTTCAGAACATTGTGGGTCTGAGAACTTTTTTATCGTCCCTCGTATTGTATATACATGTGTGATAGATGTCTTAATGGCCAATGTGAACAGAAAAGTCTCCAATCAGACTGCACATCTGTGTAGTCAGTCAGAGCTTTTCCTTTTCACAAATACAGATTATGAACCCTAGGCTATCTAAAAATGGAAAAGTGATATGCTTATGAGTCTGCACGGTTGCTCAGACTTACTTGATTGTTTATTCTGTGCACATAACTTTAAGTCCCTTTCAGACATTGCCAATCTTGTTTTTGTTTTGTCAACCGAGAATAGTTGGGGCAAGACCAATGTCTTGTTTTGGCATGTTACTACCGGTATGTATTGTTCAGGCAGTTGTTCAGAACCTACCATAGTAATCCTATTAAAAGCATTTTATGAAACAGGGGCGTTATTTAGAACCTAAAGAGTAGTAAATCAGCCACTGCCAAAATAATTTTAATAAACTGTATTTAGGTGAATGGATATACTTTCATAGGAATTCTGCTATTTTCCTGTTTTAGCCTCCCTTCTCAAAAGGGGGTCAACTCTTAAAGAAAAGAATTTGTTCCTGGAGGAGCAAATTCTGTCCTTCAAGAGTGATGCCATTTGGAAGAGCTATGTCCACCAGAGAAGCAAACAGCATTTAAGGAAGTTGTTACCATTTGTAAAACTGACGGAAAGCATGGATATATACCTGTACACCTTAGGTGATTTTAACCCTCAAGCGCCAAAAATGAAAACTTGTTGAATTTGCAAACATTGTAGATCCAGATGAGGTGGCTCATAATGAGCCACCTCATCTGAATCTACACTGTTTGCCCTCAAGTGTTCAAATTCTCAATATAATATCGCTTGGACGAAACATTTTTTTAAATTCTGCAGACGTACATTTTGTCTGTCTGCTTTTTGGCGCATTAAGGGTTAAAGCATACATGTATAAAAGAATAGTAGCTGCACTTAGTCATCACTCAAACAGTTGACAGCTGCATGAATTACCTCATCCTGAAGACTTTATGTGTGGGATTTTGAAAAGATAATATAACATTATTTTCAGTAAAGAAGCAGGGGTGCGTTTATTAGAGCAAGGTGTTTATTAGGATTAATACTGTAGGTACAAAGCCATTCTAGTTACAAAGAATTCTAGCTACAAAGAATATTTAGATTGCCTGTACAAATGTACAGAAAAAGACAATGCACTACCTCCAGCATTGTCATTGGCAGCGGCATTGGCAAAATGTTGTAAAGTTTTATTTTTAAGTTTTTATGTGATGGGCAAAGCCCTGTCATACAAGCTACCCTATACATGGACAGGTCTTGTTCTTGAAATTTTGTTTTCTACCAAAGACTACCATAGTAATCACAAATCACAGATCCGTCCTTATTGAAGCTCAAAGTGTTTTGAGTTTTACCATTATTTCATATATAGAGGATCTTACATGAGTGCTCATGTATTATTGAATTTATTAAACGAGTTGGGGAAAAAGATAAGATGCGAGGCTTTGCCGAGCATCTTATCGGTTTTCCCTTACGAGTTTAATAAATTCAATAATACAGGAGCACGAATGCAAGATTCTATTTATCATTATGACACTAAAATCATCGCATTTTATAAGCAAAATTTGCACTAAAACGTCACGATTTCGCCATTAGAAAACGCGACGTTTTAATGGACGTCAACATATGAGCCGCGACACGACAAAACCAACAATGTGGTTGTGCGCCCAGCGCAGACTCGGATCAGCCTGGGCATCCGCCCAGTCTGATCAGAGTCTTCGTTATTCGCAGGGAGGTAGCTTAGACCCTTAGCTACCTTTTAAGCACTTAATGAAGGGTCTGATCAAATTGGGCGGATGCCAAGGCTGATCTGAGTCTGCGCTGGGCGCACAACCACATTGTTGGTTTTCTCGCGTCGCGGCTCATATAACGTTGCGACGTAATTTGCATATTTAATCCACTAGTGGATTATCGTTTTTAATGCATGGCTTTATTACACTCTCAGATGCGACATCATATGATAAATTGTTTTAATGCATGATTTGCCGCACCGCGCAGCTAAGTTGGTAGGGCGTCTGACTCAAGAGCCAGAGGTCCCAAGTTCATTACCCTGCCTGGCCACATACTTTTGTTTCTCCTAATGCTGATTCAAGAAGGGCAGTTGTCAGTTACTGGCGAAAGTATGTGCACGTAGTACTGGTTAACCGCTTAGGAGGATTAAGTCTGCCCAGGAATAATTTTGTTATGACTGTCCCAAAATGACCATAGCTGTTTACCATGGACGTAAAACAACAAAACTACAACAACAATGCAGGATTTGGTGCAGCAAAGTTAAGTGAGCCCTGGCACCACAAAACCAGCAACTTGGCATGTGTGCCCAGCATAGACTCAGATCAGCCTGGGCATGGGCCCAGTCTGATCAGAGTCTTTGTTTTCAGCATGGAGGTTGCTTAGACCTTTAGCTTCCCTTTGAGCTCACAGCAAAGACTTTGATCACACTAGGTGAATGCCAAGGCCAAACTGAGTCTTTGCTGGGTGCACATGCCACTTTGTTGGTTTTGTTATGTCAGGGCTCAAGTAAGGTATTTTGTACACATCTGGGCCAAAAATAAAATATTTAATGTTTCCCCTTACGCGACCGACCGTAAAAAATCGTAGCGACCGGAAATATTTTTTTCCGATTTCAAAAAAAAAATTTTTTTTTTTTGCTACCTTTGTGCCGAGTACCAAAGATCTGGGTCTTCAGAGATGTAGATAAAGGTGTTTCTAACGAAAAACGCTTGCAGTCCCAAACTAATGAGTTAAGAATAGGCTACTCCCACTAAAACAGGATTATCCATCATAAAAACGAACGGCATCGTCTTTTTTACCATGTTTGGAGACAAAAGAAGCAGTCCGGAATAGCCAAACAAAAATGCGCTCAACCACCTTAGATAAGACTGGCAAAAGATCAAAGGATTTCAGTCATCGTTTGAAGTCACTGGCTGCCGCTCAATGCACGTGCTGATAGGTTTTATGTAGAGTAACCTGGAGCTGAAAATTTCGGTGTCGGGCAAAATCAAAGGGTCATTCTTTGATACAGAGTGGCATGCGAAAATTGTTGAGCAACGAAATTGCATTCCGAGTATTGTTATTTTCAATTTGTCTTTTTCTGAAATACACGGAGACTGTTCAAAAAAGTAAAATCGGATTTGAAGCTATTAGACTAGTGAAAAGTGCATAAAAAAGCTACAATTTTAGGGTACTTTACGACGTGTGCATATAGGGAAAACGCATATAAGCATGTGTATTGGCTAAGTCTGCAGGTATTCAATTCAAACATATTTTATTGCCTTTGTACAAACAATAAGTACAAACAACGGGGTTGGGCTACAAGTTCTCACAACATTAGTTACAGCCCTCCCCCTAAAACACATACAAAACGTCCAACATGGCATTACAACTAATTCACAATAGTTTAATAATAAGAAAAAAATAGAAGAAAAAGAACAAGAAGAAGAAGAAGAAGAAGAGAAAGAAGAAAAATAATAATAATAGAATAAATAATTCTGCAGGTATGTTTTCTTCCCACATTTGTCTGCTCCGAGCATGCGTTAACAGTCCAGTTTTGGTCACCCAGAGCATGTCCCAGGGTGCTCCTAGCGTTTTTCCAAATCATGCTCGGGAACAGCATAAATTGGAAAGAAGATAAAGTGCGCGCTTGCTCGCAAAAAAAAAAAAAATACAAAAACCTGGGCGGAGCAACCATTGCTGAAAGTACATGTACATAGAAGAGCGATTATACATGCGGGCTGGGCTTTCCCAAACGCAATATAAGTATACTTAAAGTTAGTGTCACAGAATATATGCTGCCAGACTATACAGGTGTTGACTTTATACAAGAACTCTTGCTCTAAAATGCAATTTTCGTCAATAGCGAGCATACTCGGAGTGACCATAATTGGGCAGTTAACGCATGCTCGGAGCAGCCATATGTGGTATAGAAACATAGCTCAAGTCTGATCAGAGTCATCTCTGTCTCGACAAACAATTCATCTAGTATTAGGTTGAAAACCATTTCGATTATTAGGAAACGCACATGGCTGAAATCTCATTTTGTCGACGCTAATCAAAACGTCTCCAGTCAGCAGACAGATAATGTGCCGGACGCGAACGCGCAGAAAATATTCGCTTTTCTAATTTATGGTAAAAGTTTACACTCATAATCCAAAGATCAAAGTTGTGAATAGGAAATACCAGTCGCATTGCATTACTGCGCAGGCTGATCGGGGCATATGGTATAAGGTACCTTTCCCTGTCTCACGGTTTTATATGACACGTGTCCAGTTCAATGCGGCGTTCTTTGATGTCTGATCAACATAACCACGTGCAGGTGGTTACCGTATTTGAAAAAACTACTACCGTCTTTACACTCCGTTATAGCGTATTCCCTGATGAGAATGCGTAACTCGCAATGACCATAATTAATGTTTGCATGTTGTTTTGATACCACTGTTTGATACAGATTGACCCGTTCACCCTTATAAACTCATCTTACAGAGATAGATCTTCATATTTGGGTTGTTCCAATATCTAAAACAGGGTATGTGACAAAAGTGTATAGACGACGATGCAACGAGAATGTGTTTATCTCCGGTGCATCCGATCCCATATTTGCTAACAATGCAGCCTCGTCGGGGTCACACTGTTCTTATCGTAAAACTTGATTGAACGTGTTACATACTGTTCTTGGCTATATGGCCAACATTAAAGAAGGAATGCGACGGACTTTATAAAAAATCTGTGTACCAGTTTGGACTGTCACCTCATATCTACACTGCTTGATTAAACAAATACGTAAGAAACCAGAATAGACCATGATCAGAATGCGCATTACACATGTCCCCGATATGGCACGTTCACACTTACATTTAATTATTAGTGTGTGCGTGTTTTGTACTTGTGTGTCTTATACTTCCATGCCCCACGCACCTCAGCGGAATGTATCAGTAGTCGCAGTAACGGGGCGCCATTCGCCAGTCCCTATTTAATTATAAAAAACTGCGTCGTCTATTTTTATAGGACTTATATGCGAGTACTTTTGAAAACACTCCTACGTCTTAATTTGGGATGAAAAAACAATCAGATGAAGCGGCTCGAGTGAGGCGTCAGCATGTCCCCGCTTATAAAGATTATCTGGAGCTCAAGACTTTTCCGGGGAAAAAAAATTAAATCCCGACCGACCTACCCACCATTGAGAAAAAGGGTCGGGTAAGGGGAAACAAGAATATTTCTAAGGATGGCCCTGTTCCATGCTCAAGCCATACCATATTTATTCAGTTTTAAGATGGTTTCCCCTCCAAAATGACCCTAAGCACAGGGTATAATCGATTCCGCTAATTTTCGCTTCGTGCAGAGACTGTACATCATATTTGGCTTCTGCCGAGACTGTCCGCGAACTTTTGCTTCCTGCCGAGACTTCTGTACATGATAAATGGCTTCCTGCAGAGACTGTCCATGTGATTCTACTTCCTGCCGAGAGCCTCGGCAGGAAGCAGAGTCACATGGACAGTCTCGGCAGGAAACCATTTTTCGAGTACAGTAGTCTCTGCAGGAAGCAAGATTTCGCAGACAGTCTTGGCAGAAGCCAAATATGACGGACAGTCTCTGCAGGCAGCGAAAATTGGCGGAATCAATTATACCCTGTGCTAATTGCCTAAATAAGCAGTTTGTACTTTTGCTATAAGATGGGGTTTGACCTCCTAAAACAATCCTAAAAACTAGACCCATCTGATAAGATAGATAGATCTAGGTTTTTGGGGTTGTTTTGGCTGAAATTAAAAAAAATGTCTTAGAACCAAATAAAATAGGTATGCACAATTACTAAGATATTGGTGTGAATACGCTTATATTCTTTACTCAGGTTTGATCTTTTTAAGTATGAATTTTAATGTTAATACAGTAGAACTTCAATGGCTCGAACCCTGATGGCTCGCTCACCCTGCCTGGCTAGAACTCTTTTCTTGTTCCTTAGAGGTCACTTTATATGGAAACTAACCCTGGATGGCTAGAACTACCCTTGGGTGGAACTAATTTTCATGGTCCCTAGCCTGTTCGAGCCAATGAAGTTCTACTGTAAAATGAACTTTTATGTCTCAGGAAATTTTGTAGAAAGAAAAATTAAGAAATCCTTTCATTCTAAGTAAAAGGTATTAACCATGGTCCAATTAAGGTTTGATGAAATTTTCATGAAATATATTGTATTTCTTTGATAATAAGACTGGGGATTTTCCCTTCCAAATCAATCCCAAAGATCTAGATCCATCTTGTAAAATGGATCTAGATCTTGGGAATTGCTTTGGAAGAAAAAACTCCATTTATCAGCACATTTGCAGTTATTTTGGAAGGATAAACTCCTATCTTATAGCCGGGCCGCGTAGCGCAGTTGGTTGGGCACCTGACTCATAAGTCAGAGGTCCTGGGTTCGATACCCGGTGTGGCCACATACTTTAGTTTTTCCTTCTGCTGATTCAAGAAGGGCAGTTGTCAGTTACTGGCAAAAGTATGTGCACTTAGTACTGGTTAACAGCTTAGGAGGTCTAAGCCTGCCCAGAATATAGTCAGGAATAGTATGGTTAGGATATTTGTATCAAATATCCACAAAGCATTGTGTTTCAACAAAATATTACTAGCTCACCTGTTTTGCCACTAGGTCAAATTTGGTCTCTTATGCTTTTGAATGGGAAAATCTGAACAAGAAGACCATTGGTCCTGTAGCTCACCTGAGTCCATTCAGCCTCAGTTCTCTCGGATAAGTACTCTAAGGCAAATTGTACAATATGGTCTAATGTCAAATGCATCTGAGATTTTATGCTTGTCGATGGCATTCATATATCATAGAGTCTCATAGCAATGGAAAAATGCACGCTTTCAGCTTTTCCCTTTCAAAAGCCATACAGTAAAAATTTGACCTTGCCATAAAATAGATCAAGGTCAATCTAAGCTGAAAGCTTACTAATTTTTGGCCTGCTGACCTGAGCGATCGTTGCCCTTGGGCTACTTGTTTCTGAAGTATTGTTCAGTCATTATTAAGAGTATCAATATTACGCTTATGTGCTATTTTTACAAAGTATCTATGCAACATATATAACTTAAATAAATATTGAAATTATTGCTTTAGGTATTTTAGTTTTAAAGAAACCAATACATATTGACTAATTTTAAAATTGGATAACTTGCAGAATTTATGCATTTGATATACCGTATAATGGAAAAATTTTGCGTCACCAAATTTTCGCGGATTTGCCCCTAATACATGAAGATTAATTTTCGCGGTTTTTAGCTCGCCTGAGCACGAAGTGCTCAGGGTGAGCTTTTGGGATACCCTGATGTCCGTCGTCCGTCGTACGTCCGTCCGGACGTCCGGACGTCAGGACGTCCGTCCGTCAACTTTTGCTTGTGTACACTCTAGCGGGCACAGTTTTGATCCAATCTTTCTGAAACTTTGTCAGAATGTTTATCTCCATAAAATCTAGGCCAAGTTCGAAACTGGGTCATGTCGGGTCAAAAACTAGGTCACTAGGTCAAATCTTAGAAAAACCTTGTGTACACTCTAGAAGGCACAGTTTTCATCCAAAGTTCATCAATTTTTGTCAGAATGTTTATCTTTATAATATCTAGGACAAGTTCGAAACTGGGTCACGTCGGGTCAAAAACTAGGTCACTAGGTCAAATCTTAGAAAAACCTTGTGTACACTCTAGAAGGCACAGTTTTCATCTAAAGTTCATGAAACTTTGTCAGAATGTTTATCTTTATAATATCTAGGACAAGTTCGAAACTGGGTCACGTCGGGTCAAAAACTAGGTCACTAGGTCAAATCTTAGAAAAACCTTGTGTACGCTCTAGAAGGCACAGTTTTCATCCAAAGTTCATGAAACTTAGTCAAAATGTCAATCCTCATAATATCTAGGACAAGTTCGAAACTGGGTCACGTCGGGTCAAAAACTAGGTCACTAGGTCAAATCTTAGAAAAACCTTGTGTACGCTCTAGAGGACACAGTTTTGATCCAATTTATATGAAACGTTGTCAGAATATATATCTTTATAATATCTAGGCCAAGTTTGAAACTGGGTCATGTTGGGTCAAAAACTAGGTCACTAGGTCAAATCTTAGAAAAACCTTGTGTACACTCTAGAAGGCACAGTTTTCATCCAAAGTTCATGAAACTTTGTCAGAATGTTTATCTTAATAATATCTAGGACAAGTACGAAACTGGGTCATGTTGGGTCAAAAACTAGGTCACTAGGTCAAATCATAGAAAAACATGGTGTACGCTCTAGAGGACACAGTTTTGATCCAATTTTTATAAAACATTGTCAGAATGTTTATCTCCATAAACTCTAGGCCAAGTTCGAAATTGGGTCATGTCGGGTCAAAAACTAGGTCACTAGGTCAAATCTTCGAAAAACCTTGTGCACGCTCTAGAAGGCACAGTTTTGATCCAAAGTTCATGAAACTTTATCAGAATGTTTATCCTCATAATATGAAGGACAAATTTGAAACTGGGTCATGTAGGGTCAAAAACTAGCTCACTTGGTCAAATCATAGAAAAACCGTGTGTACGCTCTAGAGGACACAGTTTTGATCCAAAGTTCATGAAACTTTGTCAGAATGTTTATCTCCATAAACTCTAGGCCAAGTTTGAAAGTAGGTCATGTCAGGTCAAAAACTAGGTCACTAGGGCAAATCTTAGAAAAACCTCGTGTACGCACTAGAAGGAATAGTTTTGATCCAATCTTCATGAAACTATGTCAAAATGTTTATTGTCCATATATATATGCCCCTTATGAAACTGAGTCACGTCAGATCAGAAACTAGGTCACTAGGTCAAATCTAAGAAAAACTTTGTGTACACCCTAGAGGGCACAGTTTTGATCCAATCTTCATGAAACTCTGTCAGAATGTTTACCTTAATGAAATCTAGGTAAAGTTTGAAACTGGTTTGTGTCGGATCAAAAACTAGGTCACTTGGTCAAATATAAGAACGACCTTGTTTACGCTCCAGAGGGCACAGTTTTGATCCAATCTCAATGAAACTTTGTCAGAATGTTTATTCTTACAATATCCGGTTTGAAACTGGGTCATGTCGGGTCAAAAGCTAGGTCACTAGGTCAAATCTAAATTAAGTTATGTTTCAAGAATCAGAACTAACATTGCAATGATGCCAGCCACAAACTCCTTGGAATACATTAGTTTCACCACAGTGAGATAATGATGCTACCATTCTATCATCTGTGTTTGCCCAGTTAAGTCTAGTTCAAATCCATCAAAGGAACTCAACATGAACGGGAACTTTTCGGAGAAGCGACTCTGCCATTTTCAGCTCACCTGAGCCTTACAGTATTGGTTTTAGCTGCCTCTTTCATCCATCCATAAACATTTTCAAACATCTCTGAAACCACTGGGCAGATCAAATTTCAGATGCAGCCTGCACATGGGTCAAAGGATTGAAAGTTCTTCAAATGATCTTGGTCACATGACCAAGGTGGCCGCCATTCCCATGTATAGTAAAAACTCTTATAAATCTTCACCAGAGCCAGTGAACTGATTAATGCTCAGGTGAGCGATTCAGGGCCACCATGGCCCTCTTGTTAATTTTTGCGGATGTGAATATCAAGGAAAATAAAAATTGTATTTCTCCTGTAAAATATTGGTTTGACTGAAAAATCAAGACTTACAAGGAGAGACAAACCTAATGAAAGTGTTATCACTTTGTTATGAACACTTTGTTTAGATAGCATCGGCTCCTTTTGGGTTTGGAGAAAAAAAAAAAAAAAAAAAAACAACGTAAGATAGACATTTGTACAAATCAGTGTTTAGTACACAGAAACAGTCAACTTAAATATGATGGAATGGCTGTTGTTCCGGATAAAAGTAAACAGAACTCACAGCCAATTAAAAGTAATTAAATTATACATGTACTTGCATAATCAGGTACAAGTGACTGTTAATCAAGCGAGAAAAGTGACGGCCTGTTAAAACTGTAATTATCTGCTAATTAGAAGCTAACATAATTGCGCCGAAAATAATAGCCCTATAGCTACCTACTCTTAAGGTTTTGTGGAGCGCTTTGAACAGCATAAACCATAGGTTTGGACCACTCAAATTTCCTATTACTATTTTGTACAAACTTGGAAAATATATCGTGGACTTTAATTTTCGCGGATCGCTACCAACTGCGAAATTCCGCGAAAATTAGGCGACGCGAAAATTTCCCATTAAACGGTATGATATATTTGTATCTTACTTTTTTACTCAAGACAGTAGTTTGAAATAGTTACTGAAATTAAATCAAATTGCTATCACAGAGTTTTCCATTTCTATTTGCCCTGAATATATACTCAAAAGCAAAAATAACGCATATTTTTCTTTTTTGGTGTTTTTATGTCAAAATAAAAATCTGCTGAAATTGGCAAAACAGGGAAGACATTATCAATGCATGGAGTACACTTCGTTGCAAACTTATTGAAATTTTGTTTGTTTATTCATGCTTAACGAGAGCTTAAACAATCAAGGGGTCAATCTCAAAATTTACAAATACTGATCAGTTAACTCAGTGTCTTGAACTGAGTTGTGCCTGGCTCCAAAACTGATGATCTTTTTATCTATGACGCTACAATGTCTCAGAAACATCATCAAGAATTTTCAGCATTGGTTACCCGTTACAAACAAAGTTATGCCCCTTTATGCAAATCCCATAAAGTAGGCAAGTTTTGCGATAGCAAAAGAAAATTTTGTGGATTTTTCAGCAAACCTAATTGGAAATGGATTCCAATTCGGGTTAAATAGAAAGGGTGATTGGTCACAATCAAATGGAGTATGTAACAAAGGGAAGTAACTCTGTACGTCCTTCCAATTGTGCAACCACAGATTGAACTTTTGGGCACTGGATCCTTGAAATCACTGGGCAAAATTGAATGAAAATCATACAGCACCTTCATACTGTTTTCCAGTTGGTTACATCATGCTGAACTCACGTGCAGCATAATTATACTGGTAATTTATTTTTTGCCACTGTGAGCCAGAATTTTGTGATATTTGCCTTTTTGACAAAAATCTTCATATTTTTTTTCGAAGAATTGCACTGTGACAAGAAAATGCTGCAGAACTTATGGCCACATATAGGCAAATCCCAGTAATAAGTTAAAAGTAAAATATCATTACATTTAATGAGGCAAAACAAGACACGAAAAAATATGCGTTTCTTTTGCTGTTGAGTATATAAGCCAAGACACAAGAAAAGGTACTTCATGGCATGTACAGAAATTAAGAGTCAGTCCAGCCTTTGCATCTACATTATTAGCCATCCCATTTCTGGTCCCTAGAAATCATTATTTGTCACAGTCGGCATTCCACACAGATCTGTTGCATTTCTGGGTTGTGCTGGGAAATTTTATTCGCAAAAGTTAAGCAGCTATTATTTCAAGTTTTGTACATCATCTTTATCCAAATCTGTATACTCCAATGTGCTTAAGTATTGGGACACCTAAAATAATAAAATTTTCCATTTGTCCCAAATGGAAAATTTATTATTTTTAGGTGTCCCAACATATATGCACATTACGGTAATATCCATAAGTCCATATGCGAAAGGCGAGAGGTTATAAAGAACTATCATTTACCTCTGGCAAGAATGGTACAGCTGAGGATACACCTACAATGCAGACTACTGACATGGCAATACATGAGCCGCGACACGAGAAAACCAACAAAGTGGTTGTGTGCCCAACGGAGACTCAGAACAGCCTGGGCATCCGCCCGGTCTGCTAAGACTCTTCGCTAAGTGCTTAAAGGGCAGAAAATGGACTAAGCTACCTTCATGCAAACAGCAAAGACTCTGATCAGACTGGGCAAATGCCCAGGCTGATCTGAGTCTGTGCTGGGATCACAACTACTTTGTTGGTTTACTCGTGTCCCTGCTCACACGTATTTGCTTCTTTTCTCATAGGTCTCAATGGGAAGACTTTGCCCTCTAGAAAGGGACTTACTCTTAAAGGAAAATTTGCTCACTAGAAAGTAAATTTCCTTTCTTTGAGAGCAAGCCAATTTGAAAAGGACCATCCTATTATTTTGTTGAACTGTAAATTAGCAGCCATAGCATAGCTTTTATCTATACACATTTAGCCTGCATATGTGTGAAAACACAACATCTCTTCGAATTGATGAGGACATGGACAGGAGGTGCATCTTATAGATTTGTTCTATTACGCCTCCTGGAGAATTTAATGGGAATTGGATAAATTAACTAGAGATGGCAGTAAGCATGGCTTACTAAACAAACACCCCCCACATCGAGCACTTAATTTGCTTTGTCATCCATTACTTTTACATATATACAGCATTTAAGTTACATGTTAAAAAAAAAAAAAAAACAGATACAGCTCATCCTTAAAGTTCTAGCAAGCAAAACTGAAAATATTTATGTCTACTCTTTTCTTATGCTGGCTCCGTGGACCAAATTTGAAAGAAATCAGAGGAAGAATGACAAAAAAATAAAATAAATACAAATTCAGAGCAAAACAACAATTGAAAAGGGACATAACTCAGAAAAAATGCTGAAGTTTCAAACCTTTAACTCAGTAGACCAAAATGTGTTCACACACTTAATTTTAAAACTGTCAGAGAAACAGTTTAGGAGAAGAAGCAGCAACAAGCTCTTTCAATTACCATAAAAGGGCATAACTCACCCAGACAACTCTTCTGGAAAAAGCTGAAAAATGTTTGTCATCTGTTGTCTTCTCCGGTATCAATGCACCAAATAGGAATAAAATCAAAGCAACATGACAAAAAAGCCTATGTAAATAGAGCATCAAATATAAAAAAGGGGCATTACTCATGCAAAAAGGGTTGGTAATTAAAATTATAACCTTAATGCACATCTTCAAATCAATATTTGTTCATAAATTATACATGTACTTAATTTCAAGAAACTCTGTCAAACAGTTTTGGATGAGTAGTGATAACAAACTTTTATACTAAAAATTTCAAAGGGGAATAACCCAGCAGGCAAATGCTTCCGGGGAAAACTGGAAACCATGTGTCAACTATTTTCTTATGCTGCAACTATGAATCAAATTTGAATAAAAACAAAAATGACTTAGCACCACCCCCCCCCCCTCTTCCCCCCAAAAAATTTAGAGCAAAATGTCAAAAAGGGGCTTAACTCAGGCATGAAGGGTCAGATTTGAAAATGGAAATCTTAATGCACATCTTCATACCATTATGTGTCCACATACTTAATTTCAAGACAATTGGTCAAGCGGTCTAGGAGGAGTTGTGATAACAATTTTTTTGGACAAAAAATATAAAAGGGGCATAATTCAGCAGACAAATGCTTCCTGGATAAACTGGAAAACATGTGTAAGCTGTTTTCTTATGTTGCATCTATGAACCAAATTTGAATAAAATCAAAGCAAAAATGACTAAAATAAACCCCAAATTTAGAGCAAAAAATGTCAAAAAGGGGCATAACTCAGGCAAGAGGGATCAGATTTCAAAATGGAACCTTAACGCACATCTTCATACCAATATGTGTCCACATACTTTATTTCAAGACAATTGGTCAAGCGGTCTAGGAGGAGTTGTGATAACAATTTTTTTTTGACAAAAAATATAAAAGTGGCATAACTCAGCTGACAAATGCTTCCTGGATAAACTGGAAAACGTGTCAACTGTTTTCTTATGTTGCATCTATGAACCAAATTTGAATAAAATCAAAGCAAAAATGACTAAAATAAACCCCAAATTTAGGGCAAAAAATGTCTAAAAGGGGCATAACTCAGGCAAGAGGGATCAGATTTCAAAATGGAACCTTGATGCACATCTTTATACCAATATGTGTCCACATACTTTATTTCAAGACAATTGGTCAAGTGGTCTAGGAGGAGTTGTGATAAATTTTTTTTGACAAAAAATATAAAAGGGGCATAAATCAGCAGACAAATGCTTCCTGGATAAACTGGAAAACGTGTCACCTGTTTTCTTATGTTGCATCTATGAACCAAATTTGAATAAAATCAAAGCAAAAAAGACTAAAATAAACCCCAAATTTAGGGCAAAAAATGTCAAAAAGGGGCATAACTCAGGCAAGAGGGATCAGATTTCAAAATGGAACCTTAATGCACATCTTCATACCAATATGTGTTCACATACTTAATTTCAAGAGAATTAGCCAAGCCGTCTAGGAGGAGTTGTGATAAACTTTTTTACAAAAAATATAAAGGGGCATAACTCAGCATTAAAACTCATCTGCGGAAATCTGAAAAATATGTATCAACTCTTTTCACATGCTGCATCCATGGACAAAATTTGAAACAAATTGGAGCAAGTTTAATGTGATATGGACGGACGGATGGAATGACGGAGGGATGGACGGAAGGACAATGTGAAAACAGTATACTCCCCTCAAACATAATTTGCGGGGGGTATAAAAAAACAAACAAAAAAAAAAACAGAATATTTTATTAACCACCTGTCTTTTTGTCCGCAATGATCAGTGATTCTGGGAAGGATCAGCTTATTTCTATAGTAGCTGGCTCTTCAATCTAATTTTTATGTTATTGCCAAAAAGTGATGATTTAAAAAAAAAAACAGCAAAAACTCCAGGAGGACCTGTTAAACCATGCAAATGCTGGTATTTCAGACCAGTAACTGTTGTGGTTTAGTCCATAGCATAGCTGATTCCTCTCAAACTCTAATCAGAAGACGAGTTTGACTAACGTTTGACAGGATAGCAGCCTGATAGACTTCGAAGCAAGTGGCAGAAGAAACCAGAATGCTCTTATATCTGCTCAACTTTCAAAATATTATACAGAGTCCTGAGACAAACCAGGCCTGGATCCACACCACCATGTACTAGTGGGGCTCTGGATAACTGTTGAGGCTGGGAGGTGCCGAGATGTGTGTGTATGTGGGGTAAGGGTGGAAAGTTGAAAATACATACATGTATATGACATAATTACGGATCAATTTGATGAGAATTTCTGCTAATGTCTTTTTTGCCTTGAAATATATGTTATGATATCTCATTAGAATCGCCTCGGCTAGGCGATTCTAATGAGATGTCACAACATATATTTTAATCAAACCAGGGCTAGGTGGCGGGGCTTGAGCCCCAAAGCCCACCCCGTGGATCTGGGGCTGCAAACCTTGCTGCCTGCTCACATTGGCTCAGAATAGATACATCATCACTTCAGGTGAGTGATTCAATGCCTCATGGTGTCCCAATATTTAAGCACATTAGGGTAGTTGTGGTAATTTCCTTCAGTTACAAAATGCATTGGGTTCAACTTGGTGAGATTTGGATAGTTCAGCAATAAAGCCGGTAGCCAGCTTATTGAATGAAGCAGGGAACCAGTACAACAAGGAAGTTTAGAAAGGAAGGAAAATGAGATGAAACTTCGAAAACTTTTACAGCGTTACAAACAGCCAGCTAAAACACCTGTTTTATAGAAAGTATAAAGGGGTTATTTGTCTTTCATCTGCTGTTTGTTTTCAGTCATGACAAATTGGTTCTTGGAAGTAACTTTATGTCAAAAGTCAGTTTCAACTAAACCTGTATCCTGTTTACAAGTTTACATTCATGTCATTCATCTGTTCATATAAAAACAGTGATAAAAGTTATCTCAGTGGTAAGGAATCTCTTGAAACTTACAGTAGAAGAAATTCCTATTGTTATAATCAGATTTTTGTCCACTGTGAGTTGTCTAGCCATGCCTTTAGTCCAGCACCAGACCAAAACAAAAGTTTAATTGAAAATTAAAACTTGTTTCTTAGAGTAATATCTGGTAAATTTGGACAGTGTCATTGTTTCCTTTATACGTTAGTTGTTTGGAATTAAAACAAAATTAAAACAAACAGTGAAAATCCTGAGGAGACGGCTCATCTGGATTTTCACTGTTTGCAGTGGTATGTCCGAATTTACCTGTTGTCAGAAGGGTATTTGGACAAAACAGACCACGTTAGAACTTAGAAGACAAACCAGACCATTAACTGGTGCCAATGGAGTATATAATTACCAAAGACAATGTTAAATGGTCACAATTATTTGACTACTGTTCATCTTTGGTTGTTTCAACTATCTAATTAATTAAGTGGTAAGATTTTTATCTTTCAAGCATGCAAATTTCTTTATATGTGTTGCAACTAAAATAAAACATGCTTTCTCAAGGTTAACGGAAGGTCTGAACGTGGTCCGTTTTGACCTTAAACGTGGTCTGTTTTGTCCTGAATATGGTCCGTTCCGTCCTGAGCGTGGTCCGTTTTGTCCCAAGCGTGGTCCATTATGTCTATGATCCGTTTTGTCCGTGGTCCGTTATGTCCCTAATTCGTCAGAAGTTACCCGACTCGACTCTAGTATTTTCCAGCCCAGTGCTTGAAAATATACACAAAAAATTAGTGGCAAGAAGTAATAAGAGAAAAAATGTATGCTTGATGCTTCTGATAGCCGAGCTCATCTTGAATCAGTCATGAAACTTGCAAAATTGGTCACAGTAATAAATGTTTAGGTTATACTTAAGATTTAGTTCTCTTCGGGTTTTCTGCAGAGCTATGATAGCATCCAATCATAAACTGGTTCAGACTGTCTTGGAAAGGAAAGACTCAACAGACATTGTATACTCCATGGTGATACAATATGCCCCACAGGCACTCAATTGAAAATTTGTAAAAATATACATGTATACAAGTATTACCCTCCCATCATCCTGATATTACTGAAATACTGCTAAAAAGGACATAAAATAGCAAGGTATCTGCCCATCTATCCGAAGAGGGCTATAATTATGACTCTGATTTGCTCAATTAGGGAAAAAAGTTAGAGAATAAAAGAAACAACTTTCAAAAACTAGAATGCTGCCACTAGGGTAGTTTGAAACTGGCCTGGGGCTTTGTACCATAGACAATGATGGGACAAGACAGAAGAGGGTGGAGCGGAAAATCTTTCCAACGGCAAATGGGTTCGGAACCAGTAGTCCATTGCACCGTCTTTAATTATCACCCTCCCATCATCCTGATATTACTGAAATACTGTTTAAAAGGACATAAGATGGCAAGTTATCTGCCCATCCATCTGAAGAGGGCTATATGACTCCTTGATTTGCTCATTTAGGTAAAAAGTCAAAGAATAGGGGAGAGTCGGTTAACTTCCGACATGGGGGTAAATTCGGACATATCATTGCAAACAGTGAAAATCCAGATGAGACGGCTCATAATGAGCCATCTTATCAGGATTTTCACTGTTTGGCCAGTAATTTTTAGCTCGCCTGAACAAAAGTTCAGGAAGAGCTATTGTTGTCGGCGTCAGCGTCCGCGTCTGCATCCGCGTCAGCGTCGGCGTCAGGATTGGATGTTTTGGTTAAAGTTTTTTAAAGACCTATATCTCCTTAACCCATGGATGGATTCTTTTGATACTTGCACTGTAGGTAGATATTGGTCCAAAGTTTAACAGGGTACCACCCCCGTCCCACTCCATGACCTTGATGTCAAGGACAAGGTCATGGACTTAGAAAATTGGGAGTATTTTTGGACTGGATGTTTTGGTTAAATTTTTATAAAGCCCAATATGTCCTTAACCCATGGATGGATTCCTTTGATACTTGCACTGTAGTTAGATATTGGTTACCCCCACCCCCCTCAGTGACCTTGATGTCAAGGTCATGGACTTAGAAAATTGTCTTTTTATTGATTGGATGTTTTGGTTAAAGTCTTTTAAAGACACATATCTCCTGAACCCAGTGATGAATTCTTTTTATATTTGCACTTAAGTTAGATATTAGTCCAAAGTTTTGCCGAGTACTACCCCAACCCCGCACATTGACCTCGATGTCAAGGTCACGGACTTTGGAAATTTGTTCTTTATTAAAGTTTTCTAATTGCATACTGATTCATAATGCTTGGCAGAGATTTAGTTTACACTTGAACTGATGTTAGACACTTTTTAGCTCACCTGAGCCAGTGGCTCCGGGGGAGCTTATAGGATGGTAAGGCTCCATTGTCCGTCGTACGTCGTACGTCCGTCCGTCAACAATTTCAAACGACTTCTCCTCTGAAACCGCTGGGCCGATTGTAACTAAATTTCATGTGTAGCCTCCTCGGGTCTTAGGAACAAAAAGTTGTTCAAACGGTCCTGGTCACATGACCAACATGGCAGCCATGCCCATATATGGTAAAAACCTAAAAAAATCTTCTTCTCCAGAACCAATAGGCCGAGGGCCTTGAAACTTGGTATGTAGCATTTGGTACGTGAGTACTACCAAGATTGTTCAAATTATGACCTTGGGTTGACCTTGACCTTTTTTACGGTAAGGTCAAATTTGCTTCCTTGTGCTTTTATATGGCAAAATGCTAGAACATAAGACATCTTGGAAACTGTTGACGATTTTGGCCTAAAAATTGGTATCTATAGTCATCTTAATGAGTACATGAAGATTTATGAGTACAAGAGGTCAAGGTCATTCTTTGACCTTTGACCTAGGATTCTCTCAAACAATCTCCTCAAAAGCTACTGGGCCAGTTGAAACCAAATTTCATATAGAGCCTTCAGGGGTTGAGGGAACGAAAATTTATTCATACTGTCCAGGTCACATGAGCAACATGGCAGCCACCCCCATATATGGTAAACACCTTTAAAAATCTTCTTCTCAAGAACCAATTGACCGATGGCCTTGAAACTTTGTATGTAGCATTTGGTACTCGAGCAATATCTAGATTGTTCAAATTATGACCTTGGGTTGACCTTGACCTTTTTTACGGCAAGGTCAAATACAGTCAAACCTGCTCATGGGGTCACCTCTATTAAGGGGTCACCTGTCTTAAGCAGCCACATTTTCTGGGTCCCTTGAACCAAAATACAGTGCAAATGAACCTGTATTAAGGGGTCACCTGTCTTAAGCAGCCATTTTTTGTCCTTCCCTTGGGTGACCCCTTAAGACAGGTTTGACTGTATAGGAAAATACTAGAACATATGATTTCTTGGAAAGTTTTGAAGATTTTGGCCTAAAAATTGGTATATACAGTCACCTTAATGAGTACATGACGATTTGTGAGTATAAGAGGTCAAGGTCATTCTTTGACCTTTGACCCAGAACTCATATTTTGACAATTTCAAACAATCACCTCAAAACCACTGGGCCAATTGAAACCAAATTTCATATAGAGCCTTCAGGGGTTGAGGGAATGAAAACATTTTCTAACAGTCCAGGTCCCAGGACCAACATGGCCGCCACGCCCATATATGGTAAAAATCTTTAAAAATCATCTTCTGCAGAACCAATTGACCGATGGCCTTGAAACTTGGTATGTAGCATTGGGTACTCCAGTACCATAGAGATTATTCAAAATGATGACCTTAGAATGACCTTAACCATTTTACGACAAGGTCAAATATGAGAAAATGCGAGAGTATAAGATTCATGGGAAGTTTTGAAGATTTAGGCCTAAAAATTGGTATAAACAGTCATCTTAATGAGTACATGAAGATTTATGAGTACAATAGGTCAAGGTCATTCTTTGACTTTTGACCCAGAACACTCTCATTTTGACAATATCAAACAGTCTCCTCAAAAGCCACTGGGCCAATTGTGACCGAATTTCATATAGAGCCTTCAGGGGTTGATTGACCAAAAATTTGTTCAAATGGTCCAGGTCACATGACCAACATGGCCGCCATACCCATTTATGGTATAAACCTTTAATATTTTTCTTCTTCAGAGCCAATATATCTGTGACCTTGAAACTTGATAAGTAGCATGGAGTACTAGAGTACTACCAAGATTGTGCAGAATTTCAGACATAAGAAAAAGCCACTTTGCCAATTGGTCAGGTGAGCGATTCAGGGCCTCATGGCCCTCTTGTTTGAGTTTTTACAAAACACTATATACTTACCCCACTGGATGACCTTGAAGTCAAGGTCATCGACTTATAATTTTGTCTTAAAGATTTTGGTTAAAGTTTTATATTTATGAAGACATAATTTCACAGTGCCAAGATGGACTCAGTTGATACTAATACTTGGACTGATGTTAGATAATGGCTCAAGGTTTTATTACATCCTAGCCCCCCACCCCCCACCCCTACCGCTTAGTTCTTTGACTCAAGCTCATGGACTTTGAAATTTCATGTGGATTTTTTAATTTTGATTTTATTTTAAGACTTATTTCTTAGATAGCTTTTGTTTATAAATGTGTTGTCATTATGGACATGCTTGCCTGAAGTTTTATGCATAGAAGTCCACACCTCCAAAGCGACTGTGTGATGGGCAAGCACCTATTCAGGCGAGTTATGCTGTCAGGCGACACCTCTTGTTGTTTTAGGTCCAAACAACTGACATATAAACGAAACAATGTCACTGTCCGAAATTACCCGCTGTCCGAAATTAACCGACTCTCCCATAATAGAGAGGAAGAATGTACACGTAATATTTGTGAGGTTACCCATTTAAGGTTGTACATGTGTTGCCACAATTGATGTGTACACATTTGTAGCAAAATTTTGCATACCTTTTACTTCTGTCAGCTGAAAATGGATGAGGGACTAATAAAGCAAATGTTTTATCAGTCTGGCCTTATACTTGTCATACTCCTTAACCCTTTTCCAGCTCCCCCTTCACCCTCTAATCACATTATCACCCACCACAACCACCAATGTGCCAAGAAGGGCAGTTGTCAGTTCCTGGCGAAAGTATGTGCACTTAGTACTGGTTAACCGCTTAGGAGGTCAAAGCCTGCCCAGGAATAATGTGGTATGGGTAACTGACCGTCCCAACATGACCATAGTTGTTTACCTAGGACGTTAAGCATCAAAATCAATCAAAAACCACCAATGTGCTCCCCCAGGCCCTACCCCCTTCCCCACCTCCCCACCTCCCCAGACATTCTAAATGGGGTTCAGTTATGAAAAAAGAAAATAATTGTTTCCTTTAAGTGTATAAGTGTCAACCCTTATTATGGCTCTTCTTGTTTGGCATCCATAATCTAATCTTCCCAAAGTTGTGTCCCTTGAAAAACAATGGTAGCAAACAGAGAGGTATACACGTTCACCTTAAGAACATCATTTTTAGATGTACTATCAGAGCTGTAGATAAGAGGGGTATTTGATGATAATTGAGGGATAATTTTCTTTATTTCGCATTGAAACCATATGTTGTGACCCCACATCTGAACCGTCTCGTCGAGATGGTTCAGATGAGGGGTCACAACATATGTTTTTATGCAGAATAAGCAAAAATTTTCCCTAATTATCACCAAATACTCCCTCTTATCTAGAGCTCTGATTATATAGTAGGAGCTGTGTTTATGAATATTGTTTTGTTACACCACAGACTGTCTTCTTAATGTGAGTGCCAAGAATGCCAAGAAGTCGATTACCCTCACCCCCATCTTCTTCTAAAGGTCAAAAAGATGCTAGGCCACTTCCACCTGAGGTAAGGAATACTGCATTTCTTCCCTTATAAGGTAGGATTTTTCTGTTCTGAAACAATCTCAAAGATTTAAACCCATTTTGCATGGTGGATCTAGATCTTTGGGATTGTTTTAGAAGAGAAAACAGCCATTTTATATCTGAATCACACAAGACTGATTTACATATTTGTGGTAATATTGGAAGGGATGAACTCTCATCATATAACCAAATAAATTTGGTAACGCATTTGTTTCTAGTCAGTAGCCAGTACAAGGCTGAGATATAGACAGGGCAGTTTGAAGGTAGTTTATCCCATAGCATTCTGGATATTTTTGTCGTCTGCTGAAATTGTCGTCTGCATCTGAAATCAAGAATATTTTGACATTATTTGTCTAACCAAATCTTGTAGACATGATGTCTAGGCAGCAAACAGTTTGGATCTCAGATCAGGCCCCACATTTGTGGGGCCTGATCTGGATCCAAACTGTTTTCCCAGTTACCCCTAAAGGGGTATTACGAATGGAATGGGTTAATTCTCTATGAAGCCCTTTGTTTCGTCCACTCATTCGAACTGACTCACTGGAGCAGTTTTAATAACTGGCTGAAGGACTTTGGAGAAGTTGTCTTTCTGCAGAAGCAAACTGCTCCCAGTTCTGAGATGGAGGAGGTTTAAATGTATAGAATATGTAGGCAATGATTGGTAGGAAGAAACATCTTTCTTCTTCACAGGGTATAAACCAATCCGCCAATTTTCGCTTCCTGCAGAGACTGTGCGTCATATTTGGCTTCTGCTGAGACTGTCCACGATCTCTTGCTTTCTGCAGAGACTACTGTCCTCTAAAAAATGGCTTCCTGTCGAGACTGTCCATGTGACTCTGCTTCCTGCCGAGAGCCTCAGCAGGAAGCAGAATCAAGCGGACAGTCTCTGCAGGAGGCCATTTATCATGTACGGAAGTCTTTGCAGGAAGCAAGAGATCGCGGACAGTCTTGGCGGAAGCCAAATATGACAGACAGTCTCTGCAGGAAGCAAAACTTGGCGGACTGGGTCACAGGTATACCCTGTGTTCTTCCTAAAATCAGGAACAGATCTCCCTCAGTCGGGTCTCTGGCTTGATCCCTGAGGGGCCACAACATGTTTTATTGGAAAAATGACAGCCTGAGCCCACAGGGTCAGTGGTTATCCTTTCAGAGAGAGTAACTCTGCCATTTTTGTTTGCTTCCCTTTTTAATGGGAGTTAAATCTTGAGAAAAAGAATTTGCTCCTGCAGGATTCTTTCTTTTAAAAGTAGACTCCTTTATGGAAGGGTTTTATTGCCCTGGGAAGCAAAATAGGGAGTCACAAAAGTTGTTCCCTTTTGTAAAACTGAAGCAAAATAGGGAGTCACAAAAGTTGTTCCCTTTTGTAAAAGTGGCCGGAAAACATGCAGAACATTTAGAGGATGCATCCATATAACATATAACTTACAAATACACAATCATTAAACATCTGGGCCCAATTGTTCAAAACTAAGGACGTTGTTAGTTAACAAGATGTTAAAATTTCAAATGTATCATACACAAAAACACTACATTTTTTTGCTGAAAAACTGAGGAGTTTTTGCATTGCAAAAGCTCCTCACAAGTTTTCAGCAAAATATATTACAGCAATTGATTTCATTTGCACTAGAAAACTTAACGAATCCTTGACTTACGTCTTCCTTTAGCTTATGATGCTTTGAACAGCTGGGCCAAGGCCCCGAGGTTATAAAACTTGAGTACATTTTCAAACTCAAAATAAAGCACACTGATTGGCTGCTTCCGAGCACATGCTCAGAAGCAGCCAATCAGTGTGCTTTATTTTGAGTAGTTTTATAACCTCAAACCCTGAAGTGTTTGAGCTGACTCTTTTTCAGCCTGCTGCAGAAGCTGCCCCTCCACCTCTACCAGCCAGACCCCCAGGGCCAGGAGGTCCCAGCAAAGGGAGACAGCCTCCCCCTCCGTCAAGACCACAACCAGTAAGTGTTCTTTATTTTCCGTTACTGAAAACTGAAACTTAAAACACCAGAAACAATAGTTATGCCCCCAACTTAGGAGAAGTTGAGGGGGCATATTGGTTTGGGCCTGTCTGTCCATCCAGCCATCTGTCCGTCCGTAATGCTTTTTGGCAGCTGGGAAACTCAAGAACTGCTAATGCTAGGATCTTGAAATTTTATATGTGGAATGTACATGAAAATTAAGCGGATCCGTATTTTTTTTTCTCGGCCGGTCTTGTCATTCAAAAGTAATGCTTTTCGACTGTCATTTTATATAGGAAAAACCTTGTGACCAAAATATCTGAAGAACCGCTTAAGCTAGGATCCTGATATTTGGCATACAGTTACAGACAAAGGTATAGATGAACTGATTAACTTTTGAGCATATTTTGTAAACTCTTGGTCGAGTTATTCCCCTTTTTCGGACATAGGCATTTTGTATAGGAATAACTTTGTGACCGAAAAAATCTAACGAATCACTGAAGCTAGCATGTTTATATTTGGCATATAGTTAGAAATTATGGTGTAAATGTACTGATTAACTTTTGAGCATATTTTGTAAACTTTTGGTGGAGTTACTTTCCTTTTTCGGACATAGGCATTTTATATAGGAATAACCTTGTGACCAAAATATCTACAGAACCGCTTAAGCTAGGATCCTGATACTTGGCATACAGGTACAGACCAAGGTGTAGATGAACTAATTTTGAGCATATTTCATAAATTTTTGGTTGAGTTATTCCCCTTTTTCGGATATTGGCATTTTATATAGGAATAACCTTGTGACCAAAGTATCTGTAGAACCGCTTAAGCTAGGATCCTGATATTTGGCATACAGGTACAAACCAAGGTGTAGATGATCTAATTAACTTTTGAGCATATTTCGTAAATTTTGGTTGCATTATTTCCCTTTTTCGGACACAGGCATTTTATATAGGAATAACCTTGTTACCAAAATATCTAAAGAACCACTTAAGCTAGGATCCTGATATTTGGCATACAGTTACAGACCAAGGTATAGATGATCTGATTAGCTTTGTAGTCAATTCTATAAAAAGTGGGGTGAGTTATACCCCTTTCTGACTCATACATTCTGTAGAGGCAAGCATGCGGTATGGGGCACAGTGTTTCATTAACACATTTTCTAGTTGCATTTGGAAACAGTGTAAATTCTGATGAGGCAGCTAATAATGAGACACCTCATCTGGATCTAATCTAAGGATTAATATAGCTAGACATATAACCACAAGTTCAATATAAAAATGTATTTGAAAAAAAAATTATATTCACCGCAAATCATATCTTCTGGGCTGTCTTTGAATTGCCAGTCTTCTAACATGTCAGCTGATTTTCCCGAAAAGCCAAGTTTCTAGTAGATTTTGACAGAATTATATCTCTTGGGATATTTCTTACAGTGATTTCTTGTCTTCTCCCTGACCTTACAATTGTAGAAATTTTTGCTTTGAAACTTCATACAAATACAAAACATTATCAAAATTTCAGTTTTAAACAGATTTCTGCCCCTTTGTATAACTTTTACAGTGATTTCCTGCCTTCCTCAATACTTAAGATTGCAGTTACTGACAAAGTTCTAAACATTTGTTGTGTCCTTTCCTACTTTAAATCTCCATCTTGTTGGTGGAGCCTTCTGGGGGTAAAAAATAATTGGTCAAGTATATAGAGTAATCATGATATATCTTAAATTTATTTTTAAAGTGACATTACTTTTTTGTTCACACAGCCTGTACCTGTTCCGGTAAGTTGACAGTCCATTCACATAAGCACCAAAATATCCACCAAAGACATATTTATTCACCTACCCAATTATATTGTGCCTTCTATTCAGTATTTAGTGAGATTTGAAGTACAACTTTTACGGTAATATTTTAGAATAATTTTGGTCAAATTTACAGGAAAAAGATTAGGTTGTTAGCATGCTGATATTTTCTTGAATCAGCATACTCGTCAGTATATAGGTTTCTATGTGTTTCTGTAAATTTCTGAACAGTTGGTAAAATAATAAATAACTAAATAAACATGAGAAAACAATAATGCATAAATAATATCATATTGATATCACACAACACAGGGTATAATCGATTCCGCTAATTTTCGCTTCCTGCAGAGACTGTACATCATATTTGGCTTCTGCCGAGACTGTCCGCGAACTCTTGCTGCCGAGACTTCTGTACATGATAAATGGCTTCCTGCAGAGACTGTCTGCGTGATTCTGCTTCCTGACGAGGCTCTTTTTTCGAGGACAGTAGTCTTTGCAGGAAGCAAGAGTTCCCGGATAGTCTCGGCGGAAGCCAAATATGACGGACAGTCTCTGCAGGAAGGGAAAAATGGCGGAATCGATTATACCCTGTGCACAAGTTCATGGTTCCCCTTTAATTAATGGGATCATTCTTCACCACTGAAATTTGTAACGTAAAGGCAAATTTAATGTGGAAAGAAATATGTAGGGTACCAAGCTACTCACAAAAATTTTGAACTGCTTGGTACCAGTAGGGCACTCAGCAAGCATCTACAATGTTGAACAAGCATGTGTATTTAATATTTTTGTGGTCTGGGTAAAGAGCACAGATTTTATTCATGGTGGTGGCACATGTATGTGAGTACACTGGTATGTTCTGTATAAAAACTATGTTTGATGTGGTTAAGATTTGAATAAATTGTGTATATTAATTTTACTCTCAGAACACAAAGTTTGTCAAGGGGAATAAAGTTTCCATCTTTGTCTGTTTTGTGTGTCTACCCATTCATTTATTTGTAGGGAGTGTTTTTATAACACAGTGTCACTCGCTATTGGTATATGTCAATCCCTGCTCAGTATCTATAGTTTGAGTTGATGGTGGTGGATTGTGTTTAAATCTTAAGATAAAACCTCCTGTTTGGTTTTGGAGACTTGTAATATGTGTTTGAATGATTAAGTAGGATATCTTTACCTATTTCTTGATTAATTATGTGTTGTAGCCCATCATTAAAGTCCCCTCTAGGTGGTTGTTCTTTAATCAAACATGGGTGTTGAACAGAAATGACTTCAGAATATATCAAAAGCAATGTTAACACAATGGTAACTGCAATCTTTTTTTTTGTGTGTGTGTGCATGTGCATGTGTGCGTGCGTGAAATTTCCACAAAGTCTCTGTCCCAAAAAAACCGGTTTGAATTTCAAGCTGAATTTTTCAGGACAGGGAAGATGATTGATACCTGGTATATAGATATACTTGTATTTAGCTTTATTTGACCTCAATGAATCTGATTATTGGAATATCAGGTACCAATGATATTGGCATCTGCAGTACCAACTTCCTAATATCTAAGGTATGTTAAAATATGCCATATTTATTTTAGCTGCAACACGAGAAAACCAACAAAGTAGTTGTGCGCCCAGAGCAGACTCAGATCATCCTGGGCATCCGCCCAGTCCGATCAGACTCATTGCTTAGCGCTTAAAATTAAAGGTAAGCTTAGGGTCTAAGCTACCTCCATGCGGACAGTGAAAATTGATCAGACTGGGTGGATGCCCAGGCTGATCTGAGTCTGCGCTGGGTGCACAACCACTTTTTAGCTCACCTGAGCCAAAGGCTCAGGGTGAGCTATTGTGATCACCCAGTGTCCGTCGTCCGTTGTGCGTCGTCCGTCGTGCGTCGTCCGTCGTCAACAATTTGCTTTAGATGACATCTTCTCTGAAACCGCTAGGCCTAGGGTTTTGATATTTGGTATGAAGCATTGCCTAGTGTTCTCTACCAAGTTTGTTCAAATGGTGGCCCCAGGGTCCAAAATGGCCCTAGGGCAGGGGGTCTTGGGTTCGAAACTAAAAAATACTTAAAAATCTTCTTCTCCAGAACTGCTTGGCTCAGATGCTTGAAATTTTGTATGAAGCATTGTCTTGTAGTCCTCTACTAAGTTTGTTCAAATGGTGGCCCCAGGGTCCAAAATGGCGCTGGGGCAGGGGGTCTTGGGTTTGAAACTAAAAATACTTAAAAATCTTCCTCTCCAGAACTGCTTGGCTCAGATGCTTGAAATTTGGTATGTAGCATTGCCTAGTGGTCCTCTACCAAGTTTGTTCATATGGTGGCCCCAGGGTCCAAAATGGCCCTGGGGCAGGGGGTCTTGGGTTCAAACTAAAAAATACTTAAAAATCTTCTTCTCCAGAACTGCTTGGCTCAGATGCTTGAAATTTGGTATGTTACATTGCCTAGTGGTTCTCTACCAAGTTTGTTCAAATGGTGGACCCAGGGTCCAAAATGTTCCCGGGGCAGGGAGTGCCAGGTTTGAACCATAGAAAAATATTGAAAAATCATCTTCTTCAGAGCCGCAAGGCACAGATGCTTGAAATTTGGTATGTAGCATTGCCTAGTAGTCCTCTACCAAGTTTGTTCAAATGGTGGCCCCAGGGTCCAAAATGGTCCAGCGACAGGGAGTCCTAGGTTTGAACCATAGAAATATATAGAAAATATTTAAAAAATCTTCTTCTTCAGAACCACTTTGCTCAGATGCTTGAAATTTGGTATGTAGCTTTGCCTAATAGTCTTTTACCATGTTTGTTCAAATGATGACCCCAGGGCCTAAAATGGCCCTGTCCCAGGGGGTCCTGGGTTTGAACCATAGAAATACATAGAAAATATTAAAAAATCTTCTTCAGAACCACTTGGCTCAGAAGCTTGTAATTTAGTATGTAGCATTGCCTAGTGGTCCTTTACCAAAATTTTTCAATAATGGCCACAGGGTTCAAAATGGCCCGGCCCCAGGGGGTCCAGGGTTTGAACCATAGCAATACATAGAAAAATATTCAAAAATCTTCTTCAAGACCATTTGGAAGTGGTTGCAAACTATCAGGTTTGTTAAATGATGACCTTTGTTTGACCTTTAACCTTTTTGGTCAGGTGAGCAATTCAGGGCCTCTTGGACCTCTTGTTTGGTTTTCTCGTGTCGCGGCTCATTTTGTTATTAGGTTTTCTCCTCCTAAACAGCCCAAAAAATTTAGGACGACTTATACGGTGGATCTGCCAGATTTCATTGGTTGTTTCTGAAGAGAGCCTACCAAGAAATATTAGAAGAATGGGTAATCAGTGCTCATTTGCTTGTTGTTGCACCTGCTTTACCAAGGTGTGATATAGGTGTCTGGTTTTCCATCCGTGCATCATTCCATCTGTCTGTATGTCTGTCAGTTCACAATTTGGTTGACCCAAGCATTGAAGTTTATTCAAGTCACTTCTCGGAAACCACTGCACCCATGGTTCTCAAATTCCACACAGACCATGACCAGACTACATGACTTCAAAATGATAAAATTCAGCCAGGTAGAGGATCCAAGATGGCCGTCATTACTAAAAATAGCAAATACTACAGTTACTCTAGTACCATTGGGTATAGTTGGCATAAATTGAACATCAGTGGGACCTTGCTTTTCAAACTTGTCAAAATAAAAAAGAAAAATCTGTAGCAGAATTAGGTGACAGTGACCAACTTCCTGTTTACTAGTCCCTCAGATGCAATACCTCAAAAAAGCTGAATGTATTTTGGTCAAATTGAATCACAATGATACTTGAATGGAGTTCATTCAGATTTATGCAACTGGACCATCCAAATGGTTGCCAGCTGTCACTAGTAAAAATAGCAAAAGCATGCAAATGACTATATCTCAAGAACCCCCTGAATGGATTTTGACCAAATATGTGAGAGATTGTTCCTTGTCTGAAGCTGTTTCATTTTTTATATGTTTATCTATTTTTTAGCTCACCAGAGCCGAAGGCACCGGGGGAGCTTATAGGATAGGCAGTGGTCCGTCGTCGTCGTCGTCGTCGTCGTCGTATGTCGTCGTCGTATGTCGTCGTCGTCTGTCGTCCGTCAACACTTTTAAACGACATCTCCTCTGAAGCCACTGGGCCGATTGGGCCCAAATTTCATCTGTGGCATCCTTGGGCTGGGGGATTGAAAGTTTGTGTTTTTTATGAAAATCGGCCCCTTTGTTTAGTTGCTATGGCAACTTAGAGTTCCCATTGACTTATAATGGGGAAAATTGAAAAAAGGCATTTACTGCCAAGCCATTGCAGATATGCTGACAAAACTTTTATAGAAATGTTCCTTGAGATGTCTTCTATCAGCTATATTTTTTTGGCCCACTGCTTCTTTTTTTGGTTGCCATGGAAACCGAAATGTAAAAAAACGGGAAAGAAATACTTAAAAAATTATCTCCTCTGAAGCCACTGGGCCGATAAGGCCCAGATTTCATCTGTGGCATCCTTGGGCTGGGGGGTTGAAAGTTTATGTTTTTTATGAAAATCGGACCCTTTGTTTGGTTGCTATGGCAACTTAGAGTTGCATTGACTTATAATGGGGAAAATTAAAAAAAGGCATTAACTGCCAAGCCATTGCAGATATGTTGACAAAACTTTTGCAGATAGTTCCTTGAGAAGTCTTTTATTAGCTATGTATTTATTTTTTTGCCCACTGCTCCTTTTATTGGTTGCCATGGAAACCAAAATGCAAAAAATGCAAAAAAAAAAAATACTTAAAAAAATTTATCTTCTCAGAAGCCACTGGGCCGATAAGGCCCAGATTTCATCTGTAGTATTTTTAGGTTGGGGGATTGAAAATTTATGTGTTTTTTTTATAAAATCAGCTATTTATTGTGGTTGCTATGGCAACTTAGAGTTGCATCGACTTGTAATGGGGAAAATGGCATTTACTGCAATCAATATATGGAAAATAGTTATATATTTTGTTATCAACTCAACAGACTGTCAGACTGAGACTTTGTAGTTGTATACTTTGTATTAGCCTGTACAAATGTGACAGCAATTTTGAGCCTATACAAATTTTATAGCAATTTTGAGCTAGAGATCTGGTGAGCTTTGTGGCCCGTGGGCCTCTTGTTTCAAAATGGGCATCCAATATGGCTGCCATCCACTTTTACTAAAAATAGCTACAAACATGAAAATGACAATCAAGAACCCCTTATTATAAACAGGCTTTGTCCATATTTGTGTTAGAGTGATCTTTACCAACAGTTTATAAGTCCAATTCCACAATAATCAAACCTGCTTACTCTTTCTTCTTACTATGACCTCCCGTCTCCATATGACCTCGTTGTTTGTGGGACGTTAAACCCGAGTTCGCTCACTCACTCACTCACTATGACCTCTGCTACTGTTCGTGGCAGCACATTATGCAGGTGCAACATGGAATTCTGGTATTTCTTTGTAGTTTAGTCTCTAATGGACATGGACTTCCAATGTTTTGTCCTGTGCAATATGGGAGAAACACGAATATTAATAGTTATAAAGGTAATGTAAAAATATCTCTATAAGCTAACAGAGTGAGATTTCAACATTTCGTCCTCCCACCAAAAAAAAGGAAAAAAACGCTATAAATGGTTATAAATGACAAAAAACTCCTAATTAGTTTCTTATGATATTCTGTCTTTAGCCTGTTTCTCCTTTGTAGTGCAGGGAGAAAAATAAAAAGCCTGTGATTGGAGCTGTATTGTAACAGTGTTATATACAAAATAGTGCTGTATTGAGCTGCTTTACAATGACACTATAATGTAATTGAAAAGTTGACACATCGAGATTTGGGTATGGTTTGTTAAAAGTATAGATTAATCTGACCTCTGACAGGATGATTATGTAGAACCAGATTCCTGGACAGACGATGAAGAAGACTCAGACGAAGCGCCACCACTTCCAGCAAGAAACTTTGAAGTATACAACTGCTTGAGAGAGATTTTTAGTTTCTTACTACTAATAGCTTTATGTCTTGGGTTAAGAATTAGTTTAAAAACTGGCTAGTGTGTGTGCCTTGTTCTTGAGAGAAACTTGGAGTTCTGCACTGAATGCTTTTGGTCTGGAGTGTAGATTGGATGCCTTCAAGAGAATCATTTAGTTTGGCAGCATACTATGTATTAACTCTAATTTTTGGGGCAGAGATGTCTGGGCAAACAGTGTAGACATCTTCTAAGAAGCATTCTAATCTAGGTCTGCAGTCCTTGAAGTAAGAATGAGTAACATGAATAATTAGGGACAGCTTTTGATTTATCTGCAAAAACATTATGTTGTGACCCCACATTAGAACCATCTCACAGAGCCAGTTCTAATGAGGAGTAACAGCATGTACATGTATTTCCAATGAGAAGTAAGAAAAAATATGTCAAAATTACTCCTCTTACCTGGAGCACTGGATATGTACTGTTTGTCTGTCACCCAGCCCATTTATAAAGCATCAAGAAAAGCATCAGGAATGACTTATTTGGTGATGGAAGAGTGTATTACAGAAGTAGATAGGATAGGGATGGTGATGTATCAACAAACAGGGATATTTTTTTCAGATCAGGCTATACAGATAAAATGTGGATTTGATGATAATTTTGAGATGATTTTTAGCTCACCTGAGCCAGCGGCTCCGGGGGAGCTTAAAGGATGGTATTAAGGCTCCGGCGTCCGTCGTCCGTCCGTCCACAATTTCAAACGACTTCTCCTCTGAAACCGCTGGGCCAATTGTAACCAAATTTCATATATAGCCTCTAGGGGACTTAGGAACGAAAAGTTGTTCAAATGGTCCTGGTCACATGACCAACATGGCCGCCACGCCCATATATGGTAAAAACCTAGAAAAATCTTCTCCTCCAGAACCAATAGGCCGATGGCCTTGAAACTTGGTATGAAGCATCCGATACGCGAGTACTACCAAGATTGTTCAAATTATGACCTTGGGTTGACCTTGACCTTTTTTAAGGTAAGGTCAAATTTGCTTTTTGTAGCTTGTATATGGGAAAATGCTAGAATATAAGATTTCTTGGAAACTGTTGAAGATTTAGACCTGAAAATTGATATATACAGTTATCTTAATGAGTACATGAAAATTTGTTTGTACAAGAGGTCAAGGTCATTCTTTGACCTTAGACCCTGGTCTCTCATATTGTGACAATTTCACACATCTCCTCAAAAGCCACTGGGCCAATTGTAACCAAATTTCATACAGAGCCTCTAGGGGCCGAGGGAATGAAAATTTGTTCAAACAGTCTTGGTCACATGACCAACATGGTCGCCATGCCCATATGTGGCAAAAACCTTTACAAATCTCCTTCTCAAGAACCAAGTGATCGATGGCCTTCAAACTTGGTATATAGCATCAGATACTTGAGTACTATCAAGATTGTACAAACGATGACCTTGGGCTGACCTTGACCTTTTTTAAGGTAAGGTCAAATTTGCATTCTGTAGCTTTTATATGGGAAAATGCTAGAACATAAGATTTCTTGAAAACTGTTGAAGATTTAGACCTAAAAATTGGTATATTCAGTCATCTGAATTAGTACACGAAAATTTATGCGTACAAGAGGTCAAGGTCATCGTTTGACCTTTGACCCTGGTCTCTCATATTTTGACAATTTCACACATCTCCTCAAAAGCCACTGGGCCAATTGTAACCAAATTTCATACAGAGCCTCTAGGGGGCAGGGGAACAAAAATTTGTTCAAATGGACTGGATCACATGACCAACATGGCCACCACGCCCATATATGGTAAAAACCAAGAAAAATCTTTTTCTCCAGAACCAATAGGCCAATGGCCTTGAAACTTGGTATGTAGCATCAAGTACACGAGTACTACCAAGATTGTTGAAATTATGACATTGGGTTGACCTTGACCTTTTTTACGGTAAGGTCAAATTTGCTTTCTCTAGCCTTTATATGGGAAAATGCCAGAACATAAGATTTCTTGGAAACTGTTGAAGATTTTTACCTGAAAATTAGTATACACTGTCACCTTAATAAATACATGAAAATTAATGCATACAAGAGGTCAAGGTCATTGTTTGACCTTTGACCCTGGTCTCTCATATTTTGAAAATTTCACTTATCTCCTCAAAAGCCACTGGGCCAATTGTAACCAAATTTCATATGGAGCCTCAAGGGGTGAGGGAACGAAAATTTGTTAAAAGGTCCTAGTCACATGATCAACATGGCCCCCATGCCAATATATGGTAAAAACCTAGAAAAATCTTCTTCTACAGAACCAATAGGCCGATGGCCTTGAAACTTGGTAGGTAGCATCAGGTACTTGAGTACTACCAAGGTTGTTCAAATTATGACCTTGGGTTGATCTTGACCTTTTTTAAGGTAAGGTCAAATTTGCTTTTTGTAGCTTGTATATGGGAAAATGCTAGAATATAAGATTTCTTGGAAACTGTTGAAGATTTAGACCTGAAAATTGATATATACAGTTATCTTAATGAGTACATGAAAATTTGTTTGTACAAGAGGTCAAGGTCATTCTTTGACCTTAGACCCTGGTCTCTCATATTGTGACAATTTCACACATCTCCTCAAAAGCCACTGGGCCAATTGTAACCAAATTTCATACAGAGCCTCTAGGGGCCGAGGGAATGAAAATTTGTTCAAACAGTCTTGGTCACATGACCAACATGGTCGCCATGCCCATATGTGGCAAAAACCTTTACAAATCTCCTTCTCAAGAACCAAGTGATCGATGGCCTTCAAACTTGGTATATAGCATCAGATACTTGAGTACTATCAAGATTGTACAAACGATGACCTTGGGCTGACCTTGACCTTTTTTAAGGCAAGGTCAAGTATGGGAAAATGGTAGAACATAAGAGTTCATGGCAAGTTTTGAAGATTTTGGCCTCAAAATTGGCATATACAGTCGTCTTAGTACATGAAAGATTTGCGGGTACAAGAGGTCAAGGTCATCTTTTGACCTCTGACCCATGTCTCTCATATTTTGACAATTTAAGACGTCTCCTCAAAAGCAACAGGGCTAATTGTAACCAAATATCATACACAGCCTCCAGGGGCTGATGGAACAAAATTTATCAAACGGTCTAGGTCACATGACCTACATGGCCACCATACTCAGGTGAGAGGTTCAGGGCCTCATGGCCCTCTTGTTTTATTTTTTCAAAAAAAAACAAACTGGCAGCTGAAAAGAGGATGAGGTAGAGACTGTTGCAGAGCTCTAGATAAGAGGGCGTATTTGGTGATAATTAGGGATAATTTTTGTTAATTCTGCATAAAAACATATGTTGTGACCCCTCATCTGAACCGTCTCGACGAGTTCATATGAGGGGTCACAACATATGGTTTCAATGAGAAATAAGAAAAATTATCCTTAATTATCATCAAATACGCCGTCTTATCTAGAGCTCTGTGTTGCAGTCATTTCTGGTGTCCTAACAACTTTGCAATACTATGGGATAGACTAGACTAATCAAGGCAGTAATGGATTTAGGACCAGCTAAAATTCTCCTTTCTCAAACATTATTGCCAGATATATTTTATAAAACCTTTATGGAATACAATTCTTATTTATTCTTTTGCAAAAGAAAAAGTAAAATGTGTTAGAATATATAAATATTAGTTTCAAATTAATGGTGATGCTGAATTAACAGATTTTGAACCTTTGAGAGTTAGCAGTCTGATCAATTGAGAGTTAATTACTGAGTTGGAATCATTCAGAGTTAACAGAACTGGATTCATTGAGAGTTAACAGATTGAATCATTGACAATTAACAGAGTTTGAACCTTTGAACATTAACAAATTGAATCATTAAAATAAACAGTTTGAATCATTGAGTATTAACATATTGAATCTTCGAAAATTAACAGTTTGAATCATTGAACCATTGAAAATTAACAGAGTTTGATTCATTGAGAATTAAAAAATTGAACCATTGAAAATTAACAGAGTTTGAATCATTGATTGAAATTTAACAAATGGAATCACTGAAAATTAACAGAGTTTGAAATATTTAGAATTAACAAAATTTTATGGAATCATTGAGAATTAACTGGATTTGAATTATAGAATATTAACACAGTAAGCATGGACTTACCACTCATCTAAGAATCAGGCAGATGGTGATAAAACAGATTGAATTGGTTGAGATTTCACTGACAACTTTCGCATTTTAATTTTTATGCCCCTGCCATCAGATGATGCCAGGGGCATATAGTGTTCCAGTTGTGTGTACATGCATCATGTGTACGTTATTATGTAGGTACGTTAGTACGTACGCCCATATGTCCCTGATACTAGCTGTTAGACTCAGGTTAAGATTTTTGTAAGAGGTAGATTTCAGGGTTCCTATTGTTGTAGCAACTTGAAATTTTGTATGTGGATAAACAATCTATAAGTACAACAGGAATTTACAAGAATCAGGCAGGGTATGATGGTCCATATGGCACGATTCATTGACTTCGGACTTAGGCTGATTTAGACCAATTTTTCCAGGTTAAGATTTTTGCAAGAGATAGATTTTAGGGTTCCTGTTATTCTAGCAACTTGAAAGTTTGTATGAGGATATACATCTATGAATACAACAGGAATATATCAGAATCATGTCATCATGACTCACTTATATGTCATTATCCACAGATGCTTACTGCCATCATGTGCAAAGTTTTATGGAGGCACCCAAGGCGGGGACATCTGTGTTGTTGGACACTTTCCTAGTTTATTCATTTATTTATTCTTTTATCCTTTTTTTTTTGTTGTTGTTGCTTGACTCAAAGCAAAGTGTAATATATCAGTACTTCTGTTGTAGATACATAAGACAGACTAACCATTTATAACATTTTCTAATTTCATGGACAAAGATTACAGATGTAATTGATTGCTGCTTTGAACTCATTTTCCCCTTGTATAAAAGTTAGAAATAAAGGTCTGGGCCCACTTGTTCAAAGCATCATTAATTTCAAGGGCATTTATGAAGGTGCTTACTTATGTTTGCAAATATGAATATTAAACATAATGATTTTGGGCAGTTGCAATTATATAGTTTAACTGATATCAAAATACTTATTTCAAGAATTCAATGTCCAACATTAGCATCATTTAACACCATAGGAATATTAGTGAGGCAGCTGAAAAAAAAATTGTCAGGTAGCATTAAATTTACAAATTCAACCCTTTACCCTCTAAATAGTTTGAGACACTTAAAAAAATGACTGTATTTGTTTTACAAATTCAACCCTTTACCCTCTAAATAGTTTCAGGCACTTAAAAAAATTACTGCATTTTGTCCTATTTAAAAATTGAACTTTGGTTTACAATGCAGTGGTTAAGGTAGAATTTAGTCTGTTTGGCACCTTTTCCATCAAGCTTTGATGGAACTGGTGTCAGAAAGTGGTTATGTTTGATAACTTTGCTCTTTCTTGTGGGATCTGATTCAGGTTTGAAGTATGTAATGAGGTTTGATAGTTTAACATCTTGTTTCTTGTTTGATCAGTCAGTCTCATTTAGTTACATGAAAAAAAACAACAAAAAAACACTAGAGGCTTGGTTTCAGAATTTTACTTAAGGACAGGATTTCTCTGGTTGGGTGGTAGGGTTGGGGAGAGGGTGTGGTTCCCAGCTCATAGCAGTGTAGCCAGTACAGGTAAGAATCAACAGTTAGGATGATTTTATTGGCTGACTAGAGATGTTGACACTATGTGATCAAGAGAAGAATGACAATGTTGTTTCCAATCTCATAATGATGTTCCCCAGGTGGGTCAGCTTCGTAACGATAGTTGCACACACCTGGCACCATATGTGTCCGTCCATAGAATGACATTGTGGAAGTTAAGCCTCCTTATATAGGGCCATTCCTGTCTTTAATTTTGGTCGTACAGGGCAGTCCCTTTTATAGAACTACCATTCGATAAAAAATCTACGAATTGGGACATGTAAATAATTAGCTCACCTGAGCCATAGGCTCAGGGTGAGCTATTGTGATCACCGAGTGTCCTTCGTGCGTCATGCGTCTTCCGTCGTCAACAATTTGCTTTAAATGACATCTTCTCTGAAACCGCTAGGCCTAGGGCTTTGATATTTGGTATGAAGCATTGTCCAATGGTCCCCTACCAAGTTTGTTCAAATGGTGGCCCCAGGGTCCAAAATGGTCCTGGGGCAGAGGGTCTTGGGTTCGAAACTAAAAAAATACTTAAAAATCTTCTTCTCCAGAACTGCTTGGCTCAGATGCTTGAAATTTGGTATGTAGCATTGCCTAGTAGTCCTCTACCAAGTTTGTTCAAATGGTGGCCCAGGGTCCAAAATGACCCTGGGGCAGGGGGTCTTGGGTTCAAAACTAAAAAATACTTAAAAATCTTCTTCTCCAACTGCTTGGTTCAGATGCTTTAAATTTGGTATGTAGCATTTACTAGTGGTCCTCTTCCAGGTTCAAATGGTGGCCCCAGGGTCCAAAATGGTTCTGGGGCAAGGGTTCTTGGGTTCGAAACTAAAAAATACTTAAAAATCTTCTACTCTAGAACTGCATGGCTCAGATGCTTGAAATTTAGTATGTAGCATTGCCTAGTGGTCCATTACCAAGTTTGTTCAAATGGTGGTCGCAGGGTCCAAAATGGCCCTGGGGCAGGGGTTCTTGGGTTTGAAACTAAAAAAAACTTCAAAATCTTCTTCTCCAGAACTGCTTGGCTCAGATACTTGAAATTTGGTCTGTAGCATTGCCTAGTGGTCCTCTACCAAGTTTGTTCAAATGGTGGCCCCAGGGTCCAAAATGGCCCTTGGGCAGGGGGTCTTGGGTTTGAAACTAAAAAATACTTAAAAATCTTCTTCTCTGGAACTGCTTGGCTCAGATGCTTGAAATTTGGTATGTAGCATGGCCTAGTGGTCCTCTACCAAGTTTGTTCAAATGGTGGCCCCAGGGTCCAAAATGGCCCCGAGGCAGGGAGTCCCAGGTTTGAACCATAGAAATACATAGAAAAATATTAAAAAATCTGCTTCTTCAGAACTGCTTGGTTCAGATGCTTGAAATTTGGTATGTAGCATTGCCTAGTAGTTTTTTACCAAGTTTGTTCAAATGATGGCCCCAGGGTCCAAAATGGCCCCGCGACAGGGAGTCCTAGGTTTGAACCATAGAAATATATAGAAAAATATTTAAAAAATCTTCTTCTTCAGAACCACTTGGCTGAGATGCTTGAAATTTGGTATGTAGCTTTGCCTAGTAGTTTTTTACCAAGTTTGTTAAAATGATGACCCCAGTGTCTAAAATTGCTTGGCCCCAGGGGGTCCTGGGTTTGAACCATAGAACTACATAGAAAAATATTCAAAAATCTTCTTCTTCAGAAGCACTTGGCTCAGATGCTTGAAAATTGGTATGATGCATTGCCTTGTTTTCCTTTATCAAGTTTGTTCAAATGATGGCCCCAGGGTCCAAAATGGCCCTGCAGCAGGGAGTCCTGAATTTGAGCCAAAATGGCCCTGCCCCAGGAGGTCCAGGGTTTGAACCATAGCAATACATAGAAAAACATTCAAAAATCTTCTTTTTCAGAACCATTTGGAAATGGTCTGGACCTGGTTTGTTCAAATTATGACCTTAGTTTTACCTTGAACCTTTTTGCTCAGGTGAGCGATTCAGGGCCTGCTGGCCCTCTTGTTATCTGATTGTCCTAAAATTGGAAGAGTCCAGTTTTACAATGCATTATTGGTCATTTTCCTTTAGTTTTTATATAAAATTTTCTCTGTATAACAAAATTTTCTTATAACACAGTCCATGCAGAAACATAGCATTATAAAAGGGACTTTATTATATGAACCGCAACACGAGATAACAAACAATGTAGTTGTCCGGCGAGTGCAGACTCGGATCAGCCTTGGAATCAAAGCAGTCTGAGCAGACTCTTTGCTAAGCACTTAAAGGGTAGCTAAGGGTCTGAGCTAGCTCCATGCAGACAGCGAAGACTGATCAGACTGGGCGGATGCCCAGGCTGATTTGAGTCTGTGCAGGGTGCACAACCACATTGTTTGTTTTCTCGTGTCGCGGCTCATATAGAAAGTTGACAGAGCTGCTAGTCTTGCTTGTTGCTGAAGCATCTGCTTGGCTGGGTGGTTAGTACTCATGGCTTCAGATAACGGGATCGAGATTTGAGTCAAGCTGGAGGCAAGATTCTGTCTGAACCTGAATGGTGCTTCAATGCTGGGAGTCTTTAAGGAATGAATTTCATTTTTCTGAGGTTTATCGAAGTGTAAACTACATTGGGTCTCATGCAAAGTGAATGAACCCCAAAGGGGTTCATGTAACTTTGCTTGTGACCCAATGTAGTTTACACTTTGATAAACCTCAGAAAAATTAAGGTCATTGCTTATATTTACATTCGTTTCAGTCAAAACCTTGATTAAAAATCTTATGCAAGCCCTAAAATTGAAACAGTAAAACATGTACACACCGTTTTTCTGCTAACAGTGGAACGGTGGGAATGACGTCATTGTGTCGCCGACGTCCAATAAGTTTGTAGAGAGCCATTGTTTATTTTGACGTCATTGACGTTGCTTGACTCAATGTAATTATTGAAATGTAAACTGCATTAGGTTCCAATGGTTTACTGTAGGGCGTATCAGAAAATACACCAAGAATGTAAATATTTCATATTCACCTTCCCCATCATCCTTATATGACTGAAATCATCTTACTGTTGAAAGAGATATAAATTTCTGGTGGGACAAGTGAAAATTTCCCAGCCCTCAGTGCTACATTGGCGTCAAGGGACAAGTGGATTTTTTTGGACAACCTTGCAGACAAGTGGATGAAATTTTTGCTATTTTAAGCTGATATTTCAGGAGTTTAACAAGCCCTTGGACAATATAGATTATAAGTCTCACAGGAAAAATATGAGTACAGTGGACTCTCACTATCTCAAACACTGGTCTCTCAAAGTACCTCTTATATCAAAGTTTTTCCAAGTTTTCTTTACATTTCAACTCCTGTTATCTCAAACTACTGATATGTCAAAGTAAATTTTCTGGGACCAGAAAATTTACTTTGAAATATCAGTAGTTTGAGATAATCTTTGACTCTGAGATATCTAGAATTGACTGTATAGTGAGACTTGCAGTTAGGTTACAAAATCAGGGTACTTGTTAAGTAGATGGTCAGCCTGACTGGGTTCACACTATGCAGGGGGGGATCCAGGAATTTTGGATAGGGGGTATAATTGTTGCCATAATAATGCTATCTGTTGAGACAGAAGGTTCTTCTGTCTCAACAGATAGCATTATTATGGCAACAATTATACTTTTTGGGTTGTTGTTGTTTTCTTTTTGTATGTTATTTTCTGTATTTTTTTTTTTTTTTGTAAGCCCTACTTAGTACTTTAGGTCTACCTTTCCTGTTCATATAGTGATGTACAAATAGATAATTGGAGTGTGGTTTATTTTGAATTTCACTTCCTTAAAACTGTAACCCCTGAAGGCTGTAAATGATTAATCTTTGAACTTCCTTATCAATATACTCTGTTTGCTTCAAGCAATGATGTACATTTAAAGAAACTCCTCAGTAGGTAAAAAAAGAAGGGAGAAAAATAACAAGAAAGAATGTAAAAATTAAAAAACACTCTTTCCCAGATATTAATATTTTAATTTTATAGCAGGAGGTCTATGGGGTGCCATTCCCTATTTAAAATAGCAATGAATGTGGATATCTACAACTCAGAGAATTTATAGAAATCCTTATGGATATCCTAAATTTATGTATATTCCAAATGTAATTATTGGATATCCACAAATTAACCATGGATCTATCACTCCTTTTATTTGCATCAAACATTCTGATTTATTTATACCCATTATTGGCTTTTCGTAATTATTTTTAAATAAACTGAATATTATATTTCCTGAGAAGGTGAATATTCAGTATTTCTGATCATTTAAACAAAAAAATATTTAGACCTTTGTTCAGGACAATTTGCAGTTTTATTCAGCTTCTTCTGCTTAACATATTCTACAGATACAGTTCCATAGCATGGAGATAACCATGTGTATTTGATATCTGTATTCATTAGATTTAGAAAAAGTGAAGAACTACAGCAAGATGATAAAAATAAGTTAATACTGTAGAATCTGATCTACCATATGTTGCAATATTTTTAAGGTATATTAGGTAGACCATATGGTATTTCTACCATTTTTACAAAGGGGAGCATTTGTTTTTGTTAGTACATGTTGCTTCCCTGGACAATGAAGCCCTACTGTTAAGGGGAAAGAAATTGATTCTGTGGGAGAGTTGAGAGTCAACACTAACTGAATAGGGAGTCTGAAAAGAAATGGCTGAGTTGCTGCCCTTGAAAGTGTACCCATTCACCTTAATACTCAACCATAAAACCACTGGAACAACCATTGTGGATATCCAACTCTGAAGAGCAATACTAACCCAGATCAGCCTGCTCCTGATCTGAATTGGCATTGTATGCTAACCAAAAATATCCAGTGAAAAGTTTTAGGAGAATGAATATACTTTCAGGGGGAACAACTCTGCCATTTTTAGCTCACCTGAGCCGAAGGCCCAGAGGTGAGCTTATAGGATGGGAGTCGAGCCGTCGTCCGTGCGTGGGTGGGTGCGTGCGTCAACACTTTCAAACATAAATATCTCAGAGACCAGTGGGCCTATCGCAATCAAATTTTATCTGAAGCATCATTTGGGTGGGGGAAAGGCTGCATTAGGTTTTGATGCCGATCAGCTCAGAACTCTGGTTTCCATGGCAACAGATAGCCCCCATAGGGTTATAGTGGGGAAAATGGCGCCATCACGTTTTCTCGACTGGTTTTGATTAGATCCTTATCATACTTGCAGGTAATGATGACATACACAAGAGCTTGGATGAGTTCGAAATTTGGCCGGATTCGAGCACAGACTACAGAGTTAGCTGCCCTTGAGCGTTTGAAAAAAATCCCATAGGGTTATAATGGGGAAAATGGCGTCATCACGTTTTCTCAATTGTTTTTGCTTAGATCCTTATCATACTTGCAGGTAATGATGACATGCATAAGATCTTGGATGAGTTCGAAATTTGGCCGGATTCAAGCACAGACTACGGAGTTAGCTGCCCTTGGGCATTTGAAAAAAATCCCATAGTGTTATAATGGAGAAAACAACATCATCACTTATTTTTAGAAAAACTTTGTCATTGCTCTATTGCCTACATTTCTCAAGGGATTTTAAAATAACTTCACACAAATGTAGGGCATGACAATATCTCAAGCAAGTTCGACTTTCAGGATGCTGCGCCCAAGGTCAAGGTCACTGTGGCTATTTTTAGAAAAACTTTGTCAGGGCTCTAGCACCTACATTTCTCAGCAGATTTTAAAATAACTTCACACAAATGTAGGGCATGACAATATCTCGAACAAGTTCGACTTTCAGGATGCTGTGCTCAAGGTCAAGGTCACTGTGGCTATTTTTAGAAAAACTTTGTCAGCGCCCTAGCACCTACATTTCTCAGCAGATTTTAAAATAACTTCACACAAATGTAGGGCATGACAATATCTCGAGCAAGTTTGACTTTCAGGGTCCTGCACCCAAGGTCAAGGTCACTGTGGCTATTTTTAGAAAAACTTGGTCTTCGCTCTAGTGCCTACATTTCTCAACGGATTTTAAATCAACTTCACACAAATGTAGGGCATGAGAAATTCTCAAACAAGTTTGACTTCCAGGGTGCTGTGCCCAAGGTCAAGGTCACTGTGGCTATTTTTAGAAAAACTTTGTCAGCGCTCTAGCACCTTCATTTCTCCATGGATTTTGAAATAACTTCACACAAATGTAGGGTATGACAATATCTCGAACAAGTTCGACATTCAGGATGCTGTGCCCAAGGTCAAGGTCACTGGCTATTTTTAGAAAATTTTTGTCATCGCTCTAGCACCTACATTTCTCAACGGATTTTAAAATAAATTCACACAAATGTAGGGCATGACAATATCTCGAGCAAGTTTGACTTTCAGGGTGCTCCAGTCAAGGTTTTTGATTAGATCCTTATCATACTTGCAGGTAATGATGACATACATAAGAGCTTGGATGAGTTCGAAATTTGGCCGGATTCGAGCACAGACTACGGAGTTAGCTGCCCTTGAGTGTTTGAAAAAAAATCCCATAGTCTTATAATGGAGAAAACAACGTCATCACATTTTCATTTTTCATCGGATCCTCTTCATACTTGCAGGTAATGAGGATATGCATAAAAGCTTGGATTAGTTAGCATTTCGGCTAGATCCCACCACTGACTATGGAGTACCTGCCCTGAGCATCCAAAAAATCAATGTCGCCACTTTTTCTTGGTTTCTACTGATCCGATCCTTTTCAAACTTGCAGGTAATGAGGAAATGCATAATATCTTAAACAAGATCAAATTTTGGCCAGATCAGGCCAACCACTACGAAGTTAGCTGCCCTTGACAGCTCTGTCTATTGTGCTCTTGATCGGATACTTTTTAAACTTGCATATATTAAATGAGGGCATACATAATGTTTTGGATGAGTTTAATTTTCAGCCTGATTGGACCACTGACTGTGGAGTTAGCTGCCCTTGAGCATCTTAAATATCCCTATAGGTTTACAATGTCTCTCAGGTGAGCAATTGTTGTCCTTTGGGCTACTTGTTATTTTTGCCTGCCTTCTCAATTGGGGTCAACTCTTAAAGAAAAGAACTGTATAATGTGGGAGAAGAACTCTATAAGCACCCAGCTTTCTTAAAGAAAAGAACTGTATAATTTGGGAGAAGAACTCTATAAGCACCCAGCTTTCGTTCTAATCCCAAGCCTATATTGTATAGTATATATATGTATGCATGTTACAATTTCTACCAAAAAAAAATAAAATATGTTTAAACCAAAGAAAAGAATTTTGCTCCCAAAGGAGCAAATTCTTTGCTTTCAGTTTTGATTCCATTTGAGAGGGATGTCGTCATACACGGAGGCAAACAGGAAGTCACAAAAGTTGTTTCCCTTTGTAAAAATGACAGAAACACGTGAATGTGTACCCATATACCTTAATGGACTTTAATAGTTTCAAAGTTGAAGGCTTATTTGGTAAAAGTTTATTTTAGTGTTCAAACTCATAGGGATATTGTGGTAGCTGGAAGCACAAAAAGCTTTTAAAATACATGTAGCTTCAATTGCCTTCAAAGTGCTTCAGATACGGATGATAGTGGAATAAAATAAACACAGCATATATTTTATGTGAAAAGAAAATAGTTGATTAAGAAATAGATCAGCTCTAGCAGTGAATTGTTGAGTAATAATTCACTGTTTGGAGATCAGTTGTAAAGTAGATCATATCACGAGCGCGGAGTGCGAGTGATATATCTACTTACAACTGACCAACAAACAGTGAATTATTACTCAACAATTCAATGCTAGAGCTGAACTATTTCGATTCTAACACTCAAAAACGCCGAAAAACTATTCTTTTCATTCAAACTCTCCCAAACTTCCTTCCAGCGCGTTCATGCTCCCGCAAATATTCTTAACTGTAAGACCAATATACGTTTTAATGGCGATTTTTGAAAGAAAAAGAGACGTTACACCGTCTAACGTCTCAAAACGTCAGAATATTACGTCAGTAGTTGCAGTGACGTCAGCAATTAGACTCACGAGCTCCGAAACAGTGAATTGTTGCTGAATAAAACACGGTAACTTTCCATTGCTTCTATAGGCGCGCTGTGTTAGAATTAAGGATATAACATCATTACTTTGGCATTGATTTTATCATTTTGTTATTTTGTTGTACACTGCACTGCAGTATTTTCAGATACCCAGTCTGGATGGTTGTTTTCGGTAGAAGTGAGGGGGGGGGGGGGGGGGGGGGGGAATGCATGGATATTTTTGGCTTCTAATATTTCCTGATTTTCCATGAAAACAATATATTGCGCCCTTCACAGCAAATGCTGTTCTAATGAGGTGGTACAACATACATTTAATGGAGAAAGAACAGAAACTACACCATTTTCATTCTCCTTTAAGGTAAATGGGTTTACTTTCAGGAGGAGTAACCCTGCCATTTACATCTTTGGTCCCTTCCGAATGGGAGACAACTCCCTTTTGAAAGGACTTATTTGTACAAGGAATCATACAGAAAGACTCAAATGAATATTCTCCTTTCTAAAAATGAAAAGATGGAGTTGTACCCATTTACCTTAAATAGAGCTTAGATTTGATGAAAGGGAGTTAATTCAGGCCTGACTTCAGATTTTCTGGAGGAGGACAACTAGCTATTATTATTAGTGCCTCATTAATTGTTTTTAATGTGACTTATTGGCCAAAGTATCAATTAGAAATACTCTTTCATAGTTCAGCAAGGATACAGGGCCCCAAATATTGGATTGTTTTGCTGAAATATTTTTGAAAAATTTTGGTGTGTTTTTGATAAAATTCATATGTTGTAGCCTCGTGATGAGACAGTTTTAATGAGAGGCTCAGATATATATATATTTTTTGGGATAAATAAAAAAATATATCCATGAAGGATTGTTTAAGCCCATTCTTACCTGAAGCCCAGTAAGAATCTGTCTATTAATCATTACATATGTGTCCAATACATATTCTTTTATTGCCTATTATAACAGTCCATTGTCGGCCATAAAAAGTCGACAAATATTCTTGTCTGCCTTAGTTCTTTTTTGTTTTTTCTTGCTTTTTTGGTTTCCCTTTGTTTTTTCCATTACTTTTGGTTTTTCTTTCTGCCTTTTTCTGTGTGGGTGTTTTTTCAACAAAAAATTCTGTCACTAAATGTGCAGCCTGTCAATATTTTCACGGCTTTCAAAGTCTAGCCCAAATACGTATAATTGTCATCAAAGTCACCTCAACTTACTTGCTGATTACCTGTTTATTTACCTTACAGCTACTGTCAATCAGTGTTACCTTACCTTGCAACACTTTACCGCAATTTTATTACTGTGGTAACAAATACTTGTTAACTTGACGCTAAAACTTTTAATTAATTTCAAAAACAGAAAAGTAACTAAAACTGTCTTAAAATTACTAAAACATTTAAAAGGGAATTAACAAGAGTTAGTATTGAATGACTTATAAAATCAATTATGCATTTTTCAAAGTTTAAACAAAGGGGAACTTTGAATTTGGATTAAAATCTGTGTACATTCAGTGTAAAAGCCCATCTTTAGAGTTTGGATTTGTGATTGATTGAAAAAAATGTTTCGGGGATGCTGTAGGCTTTGGAGTAAATTAGTTCGAAAGAAGACTAGATTTAAGAGGACTGTCGAAATTCGGCATTCTGTTGCATCATTTAATTCAGATGTCTCACATTTTGTAAGTAAAAAACATTTCAATTCTTTGATTGTATACTCTGTAATTCTTTGTGTAACAGGGCCCAGTTGTTCAAAGCATTGTAAACTTAACGAAATGGTTGTGTAATAGATAAGTCTAACAGTACTCACAAAATCAATTGTGCTCATATATTTTGAAGAAAAAAGGAGAGGAACTTTTTCACTGCAAAAGCTCCTCATATTTTTTCAGCAAAAAGTGGCTGTGTTTTTGCGTATAATAATGCTTGAAAATTCAACGTCTCATTAATTAACGATGTCGTTAATTTTGAACAACCGGAACCAGAATTATAGATACACTTCTAGGTTTTTCTGCAAATTTTTCAAAGGAGAATAAATTTTATGGCTTCCTATTCGCTTTGCTGGTTGAAGAACTCCTTCCAAAAGGAATCTTTTAATTACAAAAAGAATTTACACCTAAATGAGCAAATTCTTTTATTTATGAGTCAGCCCCCATTGAGAAAGGGAGGCAAAGATGAAAAATGATGAAAAATGGCAGCATTCCTTTAAAAGTTGAGTACCATGGAGATAGAAGTTTAAAATGAAAGTAAATGGCAGCCTTCTACCTTACCTGTGCCCTCTCTCTCTCTCCCCCCCTCCCCCCCCCCCCTTTTCTACAAAAAGTAAAATATGAAAATATGATGGACTTTAAGAGTAGGCATGTGTGACATATTCTTCCTTGTGCAAGATTTAAATCGGCAATCTGATTATAAATGCTTAGTACATGGATGACTTGTGAGTTTAGGTCCTTTGCAACAGTATCTCAGTCATATCAGGATGATGGGAGGGTGATAGTGAAAGGCTGTGTACAATGGAACCCTGTTTACCCTGAAATGATTCCACCTCCAGAGGGAATCAAACCAGGACCACTAGATCAGCAGGTCAGCACTTAGCGCACTGAGCTACCGAGGCTCCTAAAGATTAGCACAGCATCTTTCTTGTTACTCCACTGGACAGCTACACTGAGCAAAAAAAAAAGAAATGGTGTACAGAAACAATGTCAGCTTCAATGCAGCATCCTGACATTACCGTATTTGTTTATAAGATGATTTTATTGTTTTTACCAGTATTTTTTTCTCAAAAAACAGTCTCAAAAATCTATCTCAAAAGATGCACTCAGATTTTTGGGATTGTTTTGGAAGGGATAAATTCATCTTATAGCAGAATTTCAGAGTACAGATTAGGCATTGGAGGATAATTGAGCCACGACATGACAAAATTAACAAAATGGCATGTGTGCCAGGCAAAGACTCAGATCAACCTGAGCATCCACCCAGTCTGACCAGAGTCTTCACTGTGCACTTAAAGGGTAGGGTCTAAGCTACCTCCATGCCATCAGCAAAGATTCTGGTTAGACTGGGGGATGCCAAGGCTGATCTGAGTCTTTGCTGGGCGCACATGTCACTCTTTTGGTTTTATCGTGTTGCGGCTGAATTGTTATGGTACACCCACACTGACACGACCTTGACATTTCAGAGTCTTGATACAACGTTGGTTTAGCAATGTGTGCCCAATGAGAGTTTTAAAATAACTGAAATGCGTTGTTTCTCTCATTGTTAAGTATATCTATAAGGTCAGGTTATTTTTTAAATGACATTTATTGACATCAAAGGAGGTTTTTTATGACAACTTTCATTGATACATTATGGTGTAAGAAATCAGGCAGTTATTAAGGTTGAGTATTTAATAGTACAGCTAATATGTTATTAAGTCTAATGCACTTAGAAAATGTGTCATGAAATCTGATTGGATAACATCCAAAATTTGGGACCTTGACGTCATAAAGAAATGTTGCTTCTAATTGGCTGAAATATGGTTTCATGCTGCTGAAAGCACCATCTATGGGTGTAATGTAGCAGATTTTTTAAAATGTGAAAATATGATAAAGCGCATTAGAATGTACCAAAAATTGTCATCTGGGGAGGTAAAATCGGTGGTTTTATAATCGTATATTGCATTTTATGGCACTCTGCTGATGCATCACAATAAAACAAAATTACCAATCACACAACCTCCCCAAATGACTATTTTGAAAACTCCCCTAAGTGAAAATGAATTATGAAAATATTATAGATTTTGTCATTCAGTCATGCAACTCAAAATTTTTTTAACCTTTTTTCTCTGATAGTCTTACAGATTGCACATTTATAAATAATGAGAGATATCCATATTTCTGGTATAGATGTATTGGATGTTATTACAAGCAGTACAAACCACTATACCTGAGTGCATAGTTATTATTGTGCCCTTATTATTACTTGCAGTTTGTAGTGTTTGCTCTTCAAAAGGAAACCACCATATACAGGCCAACCTCGATATCTCGAATTCTAAGGGAATGGAAAAAACACTTCGAGGTTTCCGAAGTTCGAGATAAGCAAATAGTGATGTCTCCCAAATTCATATGCTATTGACTATTGTTCGATTGGTTAAAAGTTAAATTCTTTGTCATTCACTTTATTTGACGTTTTACCAATATGCAAAAGTAAAAAAATGCCTTGCCGTAGAATGTCTGCCAAAAATGGTCCGTTTTTGCTCATTCCTCCTTTTCAATGATCGTTTTCTGAATACAACTTTTGACTTCGACACAAGCAGTGGTAAACCTAATGGAAAACTTAGTAACGGAAATGAAAATCACTTCGATATAGCCGAGTTTTCGAGATAAGCGAGTTCGACACAAACGAGGTTTACATACAATAACACATAGGGGATAATGTTTGGGAATGGAACATCACTTCGACACAGGCGGTGTTTTCGAGATAAGCAAGTTTGACATATCGAAGTTGGCCTGTAATATGTCTTTTGAACTGTGCCATAAGAAAAATGCTATATATATGCATGCCAAATAAAATCTGTATAAAGGTTGCCCTTGGAAAAAGAAGAAAACCAGAGTCCTAGCTTCATTGAGAATACATGTACATGTCATAGCAGAATCAAATATTACTTCACTTTGGCATTTCAATTTGCAGTCTCTTGTGAAGTAATGTTTCACACTTTGGGCCATGTTATTCAAACCTATCAACATCTTTAGCTTATGAGACATTTAATTTTTAAATGTATGGTACGCAAAAACACTGCCTTTTTTGCAAAAAAAGTGTGAGAAGCTTTTGCAGTGCAAGAGCCCTTTACAGTTTTTTAGGCAAAAAATATTAGTGCATTTGACTTTCTGTGTGCTAGAAGACTTAATGCATCCTTGAGTAACAACTTTGTTAAGGTAACAATGCTTTGAACAACAGGCCCTGGCAATTAAAAAAATACAATTCATGATAAGGAAGAAAGATTTCTAAGAAAATTTGATTTCTAAGATATCGGTATTTATGGTAATTACATTATATTTTAGACCCAGGAGGACTCTGATGATGAAAGTGAGCAGGCAACGTACGAGGAACCAGAACCTGTCGCACCTGTGGCCCCACCACCCTCAACCATACGTAAACCACAACCACAACCAGTATTTGAAGAGGTGAGATTTGTGAGAAATATATAACTTATTACACTGTGCATGGTTATGCCTTTTCAGATAGACATGCTTGTTTTTATGCTACTTGAAGGGTTAGCATATGATCACCACTTTGTCCATCTGCCCATCACACTTCTGTCGTGAGAATTTCTCTGAAAGTGTTAAAGAGAGCAAACGAGACTTGGTGTGTTTGTAGAGGCCATTGGGAGAAATTGCAGTGTACAAGAACCATAACCCCATCAAACTGTAATTATGTCATTCTCTTCTTTTCAGTAGTATGCTTATCTATAAAATTACTAAAGGGAATCACCTGAAACTTGTAAAAATTGATGGAGGGCAAGGAGTGGAAGTTCAAGAACCGTAACTGTATTACAAGTGAATATGAAATTATTTCCCATCCTTTATTTTTCCAGTAGAATGCTTATGCAGAGCATATCTCTAAAATGGCAAACATGGTGTGAAACGCCTGCAATGATACCTTATGATGAAATATTTACATTATCACTGCAAAGCTCTCTGTAAACCCACTTAAGTGATGCAGGAGTCAATGTTTTTACAAGTCAATAATTACATTGTGTCACGCGCTTCAGAGTGACAGCTCATCCCACTAACTAGCACCTGAAATCTACAACATGCCATGTACTTGAATGGCTAGTAAACATTGAGTGACAGCTCGCTACGCCTACTTCCACGTGCAATCTACAACAGGAGGTGGAATTTACTGGTAGGCAGTGACAATGCGGCTGTTCCAAACTATTGCAAAATTCGGCCGGTAATGTTTTTAAAACGATTCTTATAGATGTATTTCTTATTTTTGTTTATTTTTTTATTGATCAAAAGCATCATTTAATAATATAAATATAAGGAATGAATGTTATTTTTTGAACGTTTACTGAAGTATAAACTACATCGGGTCACGAGCAAAGTTTACGTAAACCCCTTCGGGGTTCACTTACTTTGCTCGTGACCCGATGTAGTTTATACTTCAGTAAACGTTAAAAAAATAACATTCATTTCTTAAATAATACACATATACATGAATTTACACCACTGGAAGAGCAATTGGGGCTTTACCTGTATGAAATCTTAATTATAATTTATAGACCTCAAAGATTCAGTCAAAAGTTAGAGCATGTAATACTTTGAACTTCACCTGATTTAACCCAATGTGTACTTGGTATTTAATTCAAGATGAAATGCCATGAAGACCCAAACCAAATTCAGTTTCAAAACTCATTTTTTATTTTGGATTTATATCATACTGAAAGATACCAAACAGCATGTGTGAACAGGAAATATTCTGACCAGCATGAGTATCTGAGCAGTCTTCCTTTTTTGCATAAATATATACATGTATAATCTATGAAACCTTGGAAAAATGAAGACTCCACCTAGTATAAGATTCGGGTATGTTCCATATTTATTGGGTTAAAAGACAGGAGTTTACACTTAAAGCAAATAAGTACGTACATGTAAATCATTAATGTGAATGCAGCTATAAAATAGTTTTTTAGCGTCCAAAACAAACCCAAAGATCTAGATCCATCTTATAAGACAGATCTAGATCTTTGATATTGTTTTAGAAAGGAAAACCCTCACCTTATAACCTAAGAAATATGGTACTAATGCACATGGCTTAAGGTCCCTTTTCACACAACTTCATTCAGTTCTATTTTTGCAGAGCTCTGTTCTATTTTTGCAGAGCTCTGGTGGTGGGGGTGGGGAAATCTATGATGATTTAGATGAAGTAATAGAAGGAGATGATTTTGAACAGGACGACACATATGACCCACCAGATGAAGAATTTCAACAGGTAAGATAAGTTGAATCAGCAACTTTAAGGAGAAATGACTATTATAGCATTTTCATTTTTGCCTCACTTCTTAATGGGCTTCAGCTGTTAAAGTAAAGAATTTGCTCCTCTAGGTTCAACTCTTAAAGGAAAGAATTTGCTCCCCTAACATTGTCTGCCTATGAAAAAATGTTGGAAAACATGGAGGTGTATACATTTACTTTAAGGTGAATGTTTCATACACTGTAAAGAGCAATTTTTTTATCCTATGAGTGGAAAATACAAACAGATTGTATAAAACTAGCTTCTCCCTGGGTAGATCCCTTGGGACTCATGAGCTCCAGCCTTAAGGCTGTTTACAGATGATGAAAACGCCCTAATACATTGTTCTACCTCAGTTTTCAGTTAAACAAACTGCATATCATCAGATTCTGAATAATAATAATAATAACAGCGGTTCATTTGGGGGGCACAGAGGGCCTATATGTTGGCACCTGTTTTTCTTGCTCAGCTTGAACTAACTGAACTACTGCTGCAGTGATCCTTTCCTACTTTATAGTGCAGTCTCTTCTTTTGCTATGTTTGGGGTCCATAGAAAGGACTAGGCTGGGAGTAGACTTGGTGTTATCAGCGTAAAGGGGTCATATTGAGACTAAACTACAAAGAAATGTAAGGCAATTGAGCACCTTTCATTTCTTTGTAGTTAAGTTTGAATTTCAGCCATTACATGATAATGTGAAATACAAAAATAGCATTACATGTATATTGAATAGTGTTATAAAGAGGCACCTCTGTACATGTATTCGTTTTGAAGGAAACATATGACGAGTGTGAAATAAAGGAAGCAAAACAACAGCCTGCTGCTCCGGTGATGGTGGATGTGCAAGAAGAACTTTATGAGGTAATTTTATCCTGCTAGAGAGCTGATAAGGTCAGATTTTGTCACAATAGCTTTGCAAGCAACATAGGATTCACTTTCTGACTTTGTGGGAGTTGTCGCATAGGAGTCACTTTCTGACTTTGTAGGAGTTGTCGCATAGAAGACACCTTCTGACTTTGTGGGAGTTGTCACAAAGGAGTCTTTTTCTGACTTTGTGGGAGTTGTCACTTTCTGACTTTGTGGGAGTTGTTGCATAGGAGTCACTATCTGACTTTGCGGTAGTTGTTGCATAGGAGTCACTTTCTGACTTTGTGGGAGTTGTTGCATAGGAGTCACTTTCAGATGTTGTGGTAGTTGTCTCATAGGTGTCACTTTCTGACTTTGCGGGAGTTGTTGCATAGGAGTCACTTTCTGACTTTGTGGGAGTTGTCGCATAGGAGTCACTTTCTGACTTTGTAGGAGTTGTTGCATAGGAGTCACTTTCTGACTTTGCGGGAGTTGTTGCATAGGAGTCACTTTCTGACTTTGTGGGAGTTGTCGCATAGGAGTCACTTTCTGATTTTGTGGGAGTTGTCACATAGGAATCTCTTTCTGACTTTGTGGGAGTTGTTGCATAGGAGTCACTTTCTGATTTTGTGGGAGTTGTCACATAGGATTCACTTTCTGACTTTGTGGGAGTTGTCACATAGGAGTCACTTTCTGCCTTTGTGGGAGTTGTCACATAGGAGTCACTTTCTGACTATGTAGGAGTTGTCACATAGGAGTCACTTTCTGACTTTGTGGAAGTTGTTGCATAGGATTTACTTTCTGACTTTGTGGGAGTTGTTGCATAGGAGTCACTTTCAGATGTTGTGGGAGTTGTCTCATAGGTGTCACTTTCTGATTTTGTGGGAGTTGGCTCTTAGGAGTCACTTTCTGATGTTGTGGGAGTTGTTGCATATGAGTCACTCTCGGACTTTGTGGGAGTTGTTGCATAGGAGTCACTTTCTGACTTTGTGGGAGTTGTCACATAGAAGTCACTTTCTGACTTTGTGGGAGTTGTCACATAGGAGTCACTTTCTGACTTTGTGGGAGTTGTCACATAGAAGTCACTTTCTGACTTTGTGGGAGTTGTCACATAGGAGTCACTTTCTGACTTTGTGGGAGTTGTCATTGTCATCATAGTTCTCAGCATTGTTTACCCACTGTGTTTAGCTCCATTTTTTCTAGACTTAAAGATCTTGTATGATGAAACTTCATACAAGCATGTACCATGACCTTGTCTTCTGAACAAAAGTGTAGTTTGCTAACCTCTACCTACTTTTAATATTCTTATTAACAAAGCCTTATTTGTGTCTATCCTGTGTGTTTAGGTCTAGTTTTCAGAGATTAAAAGACCTTTTGTGATGAAAGCATCCATAATGACAGTGTCATATCAACACCAGTGTTGTTTGCTGACCTTTTCCTACTTTCCAAGTTATGTTGAACCAAATTTATGTCTACCCACTGCTATTAGCTCCATTTCTCAGAGACTAAAAGACCTTTTGTGATGAGACTTCATACTATATGGCCCAATAATTAGAATTCTTTCAATGTATTTTACAGGTTCCACCAAATGAAGGAGAAGACCTTATTGAGGAAACAGAGTATGAATTTGTGCCAGAAGAGAAGACACGAACACCAACTCCCCCAGCCCCTCCTGTTCCTCAGCCATCACTTCCTTCCAGACCACCACCAACTAGAAAGGTATCATCATGACTATCCTACAGGGACCAGTTCAGTTATACCATATGTCATATTAATACCATAATGACCCTAAAATTATGGACATCCGAAAGTCGGACAATTATTGTTGGAAAATTTTCAAAAAGTGGAGTTTACATGTTTATGCATCCAAATGATGCTTAGTGAATGGCAAATGTTGTAGACCCTGATCGGACTGCTCCTTCAGGAGCAGTTTGATCTGGGTCTACAATGTTTGCGAGCCCCGGTAGCTCAGTGGGTTAAGCGCTGGCCTACTGATCTAGCGGTCGCGGGTTCGAGCCCCGCTGGAGGCGGAGTTCTTTCCATCGTAAACGGGGTTCCATTGCACACAGCCTTCCATTATCACAAGCCCATCGTCCTGATATGACTGAAATACTGTTGAAAAGGACGTAAAATCGCAAGTCATCCATCCATCCATACAATGTTTGCTCATCTCTGTCTGTCCGAATATTTAGGGTCATTATGGTAGCTCAATTGCCAATATACCTTTCAGAGCCACAACCAGAATGTCACTCAAAGGTCACCTGATAGTGTAAACTGACCAATGAAATGACAAGGTAGCATGTGACATAGTTCAACAAACAAGATTGCATGTGTTGAATGCCCCACAATATGTCCATAATTTTGCCTAACAGTTAATGAAAAGATGCTTACCTGTTTACCCACTGGGCACACAACACTGAATCAACATTGACCAAATGTAGGCATGGCTTCGGACAGGTGAATTCTCAACACCTCAGACTTCAGGTGTCCTACAGTACCTTTTATACAGCAATAAAGTGGTGGAAAATATATGAGCCGCGACACAAGAAAACTGACAAATTGGTTGTGCATCCAGCGAAGACTCAGATCAGCCTATGCATTTACCAAGTATGATCAAAGTCTGCTTTGCACTTAAAGGGTAGCTTAGGGTGTATGCTAGGGCCATGCAAACAGCAAATACTCTGATTAGACTGGGTGGATGCCCAGGCTGATCTGAGTCTGCACTGGGTACATTACCACTTTGTTGGTTTTCTCGAGTCACTGCTCATATGAAGGTTATTTTCAAAGAAAATCAAATAAAGTCAACAACAAAACCTCAAAATTAACTGTATATCATTCTTATTAGATAATTGTTTTCCATACACTGTTACCATATTTTCAATGAGAACATTGTCATTAGTAGGAAGTTTTACACTGATCTATTTAGGGCAATAATAAACAGTTGATTCAGGTAGAATTAAAAACCACTGAAAGGAGAGGACTTAACCTGACCTTTTATAAGCTATGCTCATAACACAGTAGGCTTTTTACAGCTAGGGCTGGGATTGGGTAGAGATTTTGTACCCAGTTACCCAAGTCCATATTACCTGCTGGTATCAGGGTACCTGTTACCATTGCATTTTGATTGTGTCCACTTTTAGAAAACATAGATCAAAATAATTTTAGGTATCTGTCATTTGCACACGTGCATGGGAAGGGTATGAAAATGTAGAAATATACTCCTTATAATTTACAAGAAAATGTCCTCCTTATGATTTACAAAAATGGTTTGATAATTATATGGGATTGCAATTTATACAAGACAGTAACACTCAATTTCTTCTATTTTCTATTAATATTAGTTCATTGCAACAACAGGAATTGGTTATAAAACATTTTACCTGAAATTCTAAGAAACTGTCATTGACTTCGGAATTCCAGGGCAAACAGTTATAGGATGAGAGATAATGATGTTTGAAATTTCAAGTAAGACTTTTTCTCCTCAAAAGGAGCTACGATATTAAAGCTAAAATGGCAACTATAGGCAAATTGATAAATACTGCTGAGCTCTGACAAACCTTTTCTGCATTCTAATCACTAACAAATATAACACATTGTCTGATAGGAACACGTCAAAAATTCTCAACAGTACTGCTCTGTGATATACTGTCACAAACCTGACGTCATTAAGAAATGTCACTCCTCATTGTCCGCTAGGTTTTCTGTTGCCATAAGTGCCTGCTTAGGGTGCAAAGTATTATGGTTTGAAAATGAAAACATGAAAAGGTGCAGTAGAATGGGATAACTGTTTTGGGGAGATAAATTGTTGGTTTTGTGGTCGCAAACTGCATTTTATGGCTCTGCTGATGCATGGCTGTAAAACAAAATTTCTGACCATAAAACCAAAGATTTACCTAGGCAAATGACAATTTTGAGTACAGTTATCCCTTGATTGTCAGTTTTATTTAACAGTGGTAAGATCACACTGGTCTGGCATTCAACACAGGCAACGAAGGCAATGTACTATAAAACTTGATTGTTTTCGCATACTTCTTAGATTAATTTCAAACTATCATTCTTACGGACCCGGCAGTTTGTTATACCTCTTAGTCAGATCAAATTTTCGAAGAAACTCTGTGTAGTATAAATACAGTGCTTGAATAAGTTTCTACACCAATTCATTGCCTAGTCGCTGTAGCCCAAAAATTGTTTTCAAGCATTTCTTGGCTATGCATATTAATTCAGTAAAACTTTTGATTCCTATTTCAAGAGTCGGGGGTCGGATGGTCCGTGAGACTATACTTGTGAAACAAACTTATCCTGATGAGCGAAACAAGCAAGTTTCATGCACGTTGTCTTCGTTACCTGTGTTGAATGCCAGACCAGTGTGAAGATGCCAACACACATTGTTTTTGCCATTGTCTAATTTTTTTAAGATGTATGGGTACACCTCCATTGTTTTCCACCATTTTTACCAAGGAGAACAAGTTTCATGACTTCCTGTCTGCTTCCCTGGCCAACATAGCCATTCCAAAATGGAGTCAGCCCTTAAAGAAAGAATTTGCTCCTTAAGGAGCAAATTCTTTCCTTTAAGAGTTGACCCATCTTGACAAGGGAGGCAAAAATGAAATGACAGAATTGCTCCCCCTGAAAGTGTACCTATTCACCTTAACATTGGCTCATTGGCATTAAATAAAGTTGGCCACAGCAGAATATGATGTTTATCTGTAATTGACATTCTCTGACAGAATTCAGGGAGTTACCATGATGTGTCTAATTAAAGAATTATTTTCTGTTTTTATTTTTTTAGCAGGAACCAGCTGGGGAAAATGTCCCAGGTCAGTGCTTTTTTCCATTTTTTTTTTTTTTGGCAAGGTTTCATTTTTTTATGGCAAGGTTTATTTAAATAAGTATACTGATATTGTATTGCAGATATAGGGAAAGATATATAACTACATTCATTTATGATAATTGTATGGTGAGGCAGCAATGTTGATTTATGTTGTTGGTATTTCAAATATTGTTTTCTGGTTAAATTGAAATACATGTATTTATCTTAATAACCCATTAATGCCAAGTGCATAGAAGGGGTTTCGGCAAACAGTTTGGCAAACATTTAAAACCCTGATCAGATGCCACAGGGTGTGGCATCTGATGAGGGCCTATACTGTTTGCATTAAAAATCATATCAGACACCCCTAATATTGGAAATGGATCTGTCTAAACTGTAAGCTAGAAAAATCCATCAGGCATTAATAGGTTAACCTCATGGAAGACATTAATGATTTCTCCCCCCTTACAAAAGCATGGTAAAGTAAATACATAATCAGCCAAGGGAGGCAATTTTATTAAAATTGCTTCCCTTCGCTGAATATTTACTTCCCCTGCCCTTTATGTGTAAAGGGGGATAATTCTGTAATGTCTCATTGCTTTTGGCTTTTTATGGTGTGGTACTTACAAAGCATGCTCCATATGTTGTATCAGAAAATAATAGACTGGTTCTGTCTTTGATATATTTCATTTTTGTCTGAAACCAGTCTGCTGGCAACAAAGTTAGTACCAAAATTGCTGAGTTTTTTTAAATGATATGTTTTGTTTTCTTCAAAAATACATGTATATGTTTTGTGAAGAGCAAAACACTTTGTGACATCTCATTAGAATCAGCTCACAGAGACATACCCATTCAGCTAGCAGTTTTATATAAAATCCCAGGATGGGTCAAATATATTTATAGGAACATTGTTGTACCTTTCAAAATCTTTCCTTGTTGTCAGCAGATTTTGTGGTCCTGGGCCCAGTTGTTCAAAACTAACAACATTGTTAGTTAACGTTTCATTGAAATTTCAAACTTTAATATCTCAAATACACCAATATTTTTTGTTGAAGAAATGTGAGAAGCTATTGCATTGCAAAAGCTTTTCACATTTTTTCAACAAAAAAAAAATATCTGTGTATTTGGTTATAAAGTCATAAAACACTTAACGAGTTGACCTCTTAATGAGCTCGTTAGGCTAACAATGCTTTGAACAACCGGACGCTGTTGTTTTGTTTTGCATGATGTTATGATTTATCATGGTTAGATCTGCCAACTCGACCAGCAGTGGCAACACCTGGTGGTGGAAAGAAACAGTCACCTGCCAGTGGTGGAATGCCTGGTATTGGTATAAGTGCTGGGGATATCAGTAACGTATTGGGGAAGTTGAGAAAAGTTAGCTCAGAAGACAAAAAAGAGTCTTTTGAGTCATCTGAAGGTTCGACAGGGTCACAAGTGAAAACAGATGGTTCATTCCAGGGTAAAGTGAACCTGTTCAAACAGGCTGAAGGTGAGGGCTAACATTTTCTTTGACTAAAAAGTTGTGCAAAGAATAGTTATTTGTTTTACCTTTAGAGTAAGAAATATGTCATGCTGTGGAAGCTGCAGCTGACTCAAGGTCAAGGTCACAAACTTGGCAGCTTTTGTAATTTTTGTTTTATAGTTTTGAACTAACTTTTTGTTTTGGTTAGCTATATATTTTCAAAACTTGGAATCAAAGCTTTTGATATACAGTCAACTCTCGGTATCTCAAACACTGATATCTCAAAGTCCCTCTTATGGGCTTTGTCATCCAGGGAAGCAAATAGGAAGTTATAAAAGTTGCTTCCCTTTATGAAAATGGCAGAAAACATGGAGGTGTACCCATACACCTTAAGAATGGGTTCTTGTTAAGAAACACTTTCAGTGGTATAGGATTATGCAGCTCACTAGCTCTACTTTCAGTGGAAATTACACAAATGAAAACAGACTTTAGAGATAAATGAAATACCTCTTAATCACTGATTCACATTTCCCCTGTTGTACAATGCTAGCAGTAGTATTCTTAAACGCCATAATATGAAAGTATACTACACACCATTAAAAAATGTTATAAAAATCATAAATTTTATGTTTATCAGATGGTGAAAAAAAAGATTAAAAAATCGCGGAATATATAAAAGCAGGAATATATAAAAGCAGAAACTATTGATGATTTTAAAGAGAACTATTTTTTCTTACACTAACAGAAGTAAATGGTTTCTATATCTTTGAATTTATACCATAAAATACAGTAGTGCGTGTAAGTATTGGGACATCAAAAATATTTAATTTTCCATTTGTTCCAAATGGAAAATTAATTATTTTAGGTGTCCCAAAATGTAGGCACATTACAGTACTGCATGTGGGGTGAGGGCTGAAACTGAGTCAGTGCAGAAGTGTAGATAAGCAAAACATTTGGGACAGTTTTTGTCTCCCCTGAATCTGGCAGAAAGAAGACATGGATGTTATACCCATGTCGTCTTTCTGTCAGATGCAGGGGAGATTTGTCTCCCCTGCATCTGGCAGAAAGAAGACATCAGTGTATTACCCATGTCTTCTTTCTGCCAGATGCAGGGGAGACAACTTCTGTGGTGGTGGCATAAAGTTCCAGCAAGTTTTCTGGTTAAGCTATGTTCCAGTGACTATGTACAAACAGGAGAGACAGAATGTTTTGCAGTATATTTGTTTAATAATGCCTTTATTTTCCCTAAAAGCATGTAAAGCTGACTCATTTGGATAGCCTACCTGAGGAGATTCTAATGAGATCTTCATCAAAATTTATGCTGTTATGGAAAAAGTAAAAAAAATGGAAAATGTTTACCAATGTAAATTTGATACTTGCCACATCATGTGATTTCCAACAATGTGGCATTGGTGATGAGCATAGACTCTGATCAGACCACATATGCACATGAATGCAGTCTGATCAGAGCCTTTGCTTGTCACATCAGTCATCTATGGAAGTGACCCAGCCCATGGTCTCTGATTACCCTGTATAATTGAGAAGGATGATCTGAATATCACAGACAAAGTTGCCGCATTGTTTGAGGTCACATAATGTGGCTCATCTATCAGGAGATGTCTTGAAGCGTAACAGTTTCCTCTGTTTTCTTTTTTTTCATTATTACATACAAAGTCTACATGTTAAAAATATTTAGATGTTGTTGTGTTGCATGAGGTATGTAATTTCTTTATTTGTACAGTGTAGTATTTAATATTTTATTGTATTTTTGTACTACTTTTTCGCTACTGCCGCTTTTGTGTTCCAGCCTGAATTAAAAATTAAACTGATCAGCACCTCAGATATGGTAAAGTTTGATGATATTTCTGCAATTTCTCCATAAAAATATATCATATGACAGTTCTAATGGGTGAGCACAGCATAATTATGTGTTCGTAGAGAACAAAGTTAAAATATCTCAGACTTATCATCATACCCACCAGGCACATGGTGTTGTAATGACGTGTTCTGACATCGATGTCGTGTGCTCCCTGGGTAAAATCTGACCTTACCAGGATCTCTGCTGTATCTAAGACCTTGCTGTAGCCAAGAAAAGCTTCTTGTATTATGCTTTAACTTATGTTCAATAGTAGCAAGAAAAGTTTCAGTTTAAGAAAAAACAGTAATAGAATGCCAGGGTTGGGGTTAAGGAGAGGGGGCAGGGGAAGAGGCAGACTAAAGGTATGGGAGTGGGGAGAATAATCTCAGTGGGTTCTTATGGGAATATAAAGTTTCATAAAGAAACTCTTTGAGGAGATATACAGTTGGTTGATTGGTTTTGGGTGGCAGTATTAAGAAGGTCCCACAAAATATGGGGAGACAGAATGAAATATGGGTGCTGCAATAATTCTAATAAATGCCCAGGGTGTTTATTAGAATCACCAGTGTATGAGAAGTTTGGGATAGCATTTTAATAGAGGCTGCACAACAAAGCATTCAAAATAGTCAAAGTTTTCAAGGTCATTGTCTGTTGTTGTTGCTGTCATATCTTCTCTTGACACTAGGGTAGGGTCGGGTAACTTCAGACAGCGGGTAAATTCGGACATACCATGGCAAATAGCGAAAATCCTGTTGAGATGGCTCATAATGAGCTGTCTCATCAGGATTTTCACTGTTTGCCCAGTTTATTGTCCCCCGCCTTTTCGAAGAAAAGCGGAGGGACATAGTTTTCGGCATTCCGTCCTTCCGTCCGTCCGTCCGTCCGTCCTTCCGTCCTTGTTTCCGTCCTTGTTTCCGTCCTTCCGTCCCCCTAATGTAGTAGGTACCTTGTGTGCGCAACTCCTCCTACAGTTTTATGCCGATTCTTTCGAAACTTCACAGATGTTTTTGTCATGGTCTGAAGATACGCATGTGGTTTGGATATAATCCTGAGATTATTTTTTGTCACTTTTTCCACAAGTTGAACTTAGTAATTTTTTAGGCATTTTTACTATCAAAGTGACTAGATAGTGGGTACCTTGTGTGCGCAACTTCTCCAATAGTTTTATGCCGATGCCTTTCAAACTTCACAGGTGTTTTGGTCATGGTCTGAAGATACGCATTTGGTTGGGATATATTCCTGAGATTATTTTTTGTCACTTTTTCCACAAGTTGTACTTAGTAATTTTTTAGGCGTTTTTACTATCATAGTGACTAGATAGTAGGTACCTTGTGTGCGCAACTCCTCATACAGTTTTATGCCGATGCCTTTGAAACTTCACAGGTGTTTTGGTCATGGTCTGAAGATACGCATGTGGTTTGGATATAATCCTGAGATTTTTTTTTGTCACTTTTTCCACAAGTTGAACTTAGTAATTTTTTAGGCGTTTTTACTATCATAGTGACTAGACAGTGGGTACCTTGTGTGCGCAACTCCTCATACAGTTTTATGCCGATTCCTTTGAAACTTCACAGGTGTTTTGATCATTGTCTGAAGATATGCATGTGGTTTGGATATAATCCTGAGGTTATTTTTATTACTTTTTTCGCAAATTGAACTTAGCCATTTTTCATACATTTTTACTATCAGAGTGAATAGATAGTTGGTACCTTGTGTGTGCAACTCCTTCTACAGTTTTATGCCAATTCCTTTGAAACTTCACAGGCGTTTTGATCATGGTCTGAAGATATGCATGTGGTTTGGATATAATCCTCACATTATTTTTTTTATTACTTTTTCATATTTTTAACTTAGCCGCTTTTCCAGCTCAAACACTTAAGTGTATATACAGTGGAGACCTAGTTTCCAAGGCGGGGGACATAAATTCGTCGAATTTGCTTGTTTTGTTTTAATTCCAAACAACTGACATATAAAGGAAACATTGTCACTGTCCAAATTTACCCGCTGTCCGAACTTACCCGACTTGACACTACAAGGTGTACAACTGTCAGGCTTATAGATGTTTACTTCATTGTAGGAAAAAGTGTCATGGTCTTCATAACACTAAATATTTGTCAGTAACTTCTTAGAAAAAGGTGCTGACATATGTGGAAAAGTGCATTGACAAACATGATTGAAACTGTGGACAAACATTTGAAAGCTTGTTGCTGTTCAAAGTTAGCAATGTGGGCATCAGTTCCGGTAGTAACTCGCAACTTTTATGCATATGCTAAATTGTCTGGGACTTTTTATCAGTGCATACACCTTTTGCAGTTTGGGAAATCGAAAATACCTCGCGTTATTTTTAGTGACCAATCTAAAACTGGGTACCATATATGATCTAAGGAAGGATTTGCATTTATTAGGAATAAGGATTTAGAAGATTCTGATGTACATTGTACAAGGTAGATTTGCATTTTTGTCTAGGCACCTTTAATGTTAAATATTGGGGGGAAAACAACCACTTTCTAGGTCAAAAGTGGGGGGATTGGCATTTATTGGAGCATGGGCATTTATTAGAATTTTACGTTATTCATGCTCAAAATTTTTGGTGTATCATTTGGAGCTTGGTGGGTAGAGAATTATGGAAGCCTTTACTGATCTCCCTCCCTGAATATAGTCTAGGGGAATAATATTATTTGCAGCCCTTTACAATAACACTCACTCCCCTTAAAAGAAATTACTCTCATGATTTAGTTGGTGTAGATGGGATGGAGTGCAGTGAGGGATTTGTGTCAGGGATTTTGGGCAGATTGGTTGGAGGGCAGAGTGGTTTGAGATAAGGGTTTGCTGTAGATGGGTCTGAAGACAGAGGGGCTTTTGATGGGGATTCAATGCAGATGTGGTGGAGGACAGGGGCAAAGAGGTTTGATTTAGGGATTTACTGCAAATGGGGCAGAGGACAGAATGGGTTTGTGATGGTGACTTGCTGCAGATGGGGTGGAGGGCATAGGGTTTATGATAGGGATTTTGTGGTTGGGATTTACTGCAGATGGGGTGGACTGCAGAAGGGTTTGTGATTGGGATTTGCTGCAGATGGATGGAGGGCAGGGGGGGGCTTGTGATGGGAGTTGTTGCATATTGGGTGGAGGGTTGAGAGGTTTGTGACAGGGACTAGCAGCAAATAGGGCAGATGTTAGAGGGGTTTGTTTCGGAGATTTGCATCAGATGGGATGGAGGGCAGAGAGGTTTGAGATTGGGATTTCCAGTTCCTGAAAGACATATATAGTTTGACTGGTGGTAAAAGAAGAAATTATAATACTGAAATGAAAGGTAAACCTTGTGATTGTTGATTATTTTTGAAAGATTTTAAATTGATAATGGTCCAAAATTTCAAAACTTTTAAATTGAAAGACACATAAGCTGGGATGTGTAGTGAAAGAGTAGTACATTACTTGTCAGTGTGTATAGATTCTTTTCAGTGATTTGTTTGTTTCGTTGCATACCATATTTTAGGTGATGATTCGAACAGCGACTCTGAATCTTCACAGCATATGTCACCTTTTAAGCAGTCCCTGAAACCACCTGGTCAGAATAGTCCCAAACTCTCACCACGATCCCCTAAGCGTAGCATTTCCCCACAGCATAATGGTATTGCTGGTGAAAATACCAAGTTTGACTTCAAACCAGCCATACCAGTTGACACGTCTAACCTATCTATTAAAGAAAGAATTGCCCTAATGTCGGGAAAAACAGTTGGGGCAGGTGCAAACCAGCCTCAACCTACAACAGCAAAACCAGCACTTTCTAAAAAGCCACCAACCTTCAGAAAACCAGAAGGATTGGAGAGGGCACCCTTGAAAGACCCCCCACAGGCTTTTCCAAAATTCAATGGGCCCGCAAAGGAAGAGCCCAAGCATACACCAGAAGTTCAAAGGTCATGGAACTCTACAGGATATGGGAGTAATTCTAGAGCAAACAGTGTCAAGCAGGAGGTTTGAGTCCACCATTTTAACCTTTGGCATGCTGAATTTGAATATCAGCAGACATTATTATATAAACATTTTTTTTTTGCAGAAATTAGGGCTTGACATTGGATTCTTATCATTCTGCAAGGAGGCAATTTGAATGCAATGTCAAGCACTACTTATTTCTGTGAAAAATAAGAAAAACATATAGTAAAACATCCATCGTCTGCTTATTTCACATGCAACAGGCTAAAGGTTACCAATATGTCTGCTTGCTTGCATGAATATTATTGCCTTGTCAGTGTAAAAAAGCTTGAATGCTCCTGTTTTATGTATCGACTCATGCTAATGCCAGCCTTATGTGTTCGGGATTTCTGTACCTGTAAAAATGATCTGATTACCATCAGCTGATTACCATATTAATTCTAGATATGCCTGAAGGGATGGGGTGGGGGGGGGGATTCATAGATCATGTGGGTAACATTATTATCACATGTGCTCATGGTAACACTCAACATACAGTAAACCATTGAAAACATGGGACAGGATGTTTATTAGAGTAGGGTGTTTATAAGAGTTATTACAGATAACAGCAAAAGAAAAAAAAGCTCTTAATACTCTTAATGCAGACACTGTAGGCCCTGATCAGATGCCACATTTAGTGGCATCTGATCTTGGTCTACACTGTTAGCCTATCTTCTGTTTATGAGATGCTAGACATTAATGTGTTGAAAAATTGCAGATTTGCCTTGCACGATGCATTTGTGTGACAGACAACGTTGTTAATTCTTATCATTTTCTTATCTGTTATTCTTAAGGCCAGTGATTGCCCCCTCACTCTATATAGTAACTCTGTATGGGGCAGCTATGATATATTCACAGAACTTTTTGACAACATTATATGTAAATATAGTTCTGGTGAGGGAAATATCTTACTCCGCATAATTGTGTGGTTGTCCTATGAAGGATGAAAAGAAGATAGATAACATGAATGGCAACTCTCCATATTATACCTTACAATATAGCTGCAACTGCATATCTGCTGGAGTAACTAATACATTTTTAAAAAGGGAATTTATATAGTTATGTATGACTCTTTGTTTGCCTATTACATTCTGGCTTTCAGGAGAATCACCATGTTTGCTTGAAGCCTTTAGTGTTAAACATCATCTAATGATCAAGAAATAATATATTAGATTGACAGTAACAGCTTTTCTTTCTAACCTTTTGCATGTTCCTTAATGTTTCAGCTAAATCACCTGTCTCTGCTAAAACTTTCTTTCCCAAGCCTGCTCTACCAACAAAACCAGCCATTATTCCAAAGGCATCAAAATCCAACTTGGGAGCTCCGCCTCCACCTCCAACCAGCAGTGTAGCGACACAGCCTCCAGTAAAAGTAAGCAGTGATAGTAGTTTAGCTAGGCCTCAGATCAACGGAACTCCTTCCCCGCCTCCCATCAAGAGGCCACCTCCTGTGTCAGGAGAGAAGAAGGTATTATTCTAAGTCACATTTCACGACTCACTGTATTGCTTTGTTGAATATTGTTCTCGTTCATTTTTTACCGCCCATTTTGCATCATCACCAATTGGCAGCCACTGGGATAATGCTGAATTGCTGTGTAGTAGCTGTTTGAAGAATGACTCTTGAATGATAAGATAAAGCGAAGGATTGAGAATGAGGTTACATTTGATGATACACATAATAATACTGAACACATTTATGATCAGAACGAGAAAAATACAAGCAAAACAACTGATTTTTATATTTTGAAACTCACACACTAAACTGCAGAAATAACTTACATTTCTGGTCTGGTTTCAGTTCACATTCTTACGTCACTGCAACTAGATAGCATGCAAATCCAGACCTACTTAACATAATTTGCACACTTTAATTCTCACTGTGTGATACTACACATACAAAAAGGTAAATGGATATACTTTCAGGGGAAGCAACTCTGCCATTTCCATTTTGCCTACCTTCTCAGTAGGGGTCAACTTTAAAAAGAAGGAATTTAAATTTTAATAGGAAAGAATTTGCTCTCATGGAGCAATTTTTTTCCTTTAAGAGTATAAGAGCAGATCCTTTTTAAGCTCATTTGATCCTGAGCTTTTAGTGTAGTCAGGCATCCGTCGTTCATCCGTTGTCTGTCCGTCCGTTAGTAGTCAACACTTTCAAACACCTTCTCCTCTGAAACCAGTGGGCCAATTGAAGCCATATTTCATATGGAGCCTACCTGGGTTAGTCGGAATGAAAGTTTTTATGCAGGGTCTGGGTCACATGACCAAGATGGCCACCATGCCCATATATGGTAAAAACCCTTCTAAAATCTTCTCTAGAACTGAAAGGCCAATGACCTTGAAACTTTGTATGTAGCATTAAGGACTTGAGGCCATGGTAGTTTACAAATGATGACATATTTTGACCTTGACCTAATTTATGACCAGGTCAACTTTGGTACATTACGTTTTTATATGGGAAAATGCTTACACAGTGGATTTCTCAGAAACTGTTAAAGCCTAAGGTATAATATTTGGTGTATATGGTTAACTAAATGAGCGATGAAGATATTGTGTTGCTAAAGGTGAAGGTCATTCTTTGACCTTTGTTCAAGGTCACTGAGATTCTGTCACCCGTCAACATTTTCAAACATTTTCATCTCTGAAGCCACTAGGCCAGTTAAAGCCATATTTCATTTGGAGCCTTCCTCGGTCAGGGGGATGAAAGTTTGTACAGGTAGTTTTGGTCACATGACCAAGATGGCCACCATGCCCATATATAGTAAAAAGCCTTCAAAAATCTTCTTCTTCAGAACCAAAAAGCCAATGACCTTGAAACTCTGTATGTAGCATCAAAGACTCAAGCCCATCATAATCTATTCAAATGATGATGGTAGGTTGACCTTGACTAAATTTTTGGCAAGGTCAACTTTGATACTGGTAGTTATGCTTTTGTGTGGGAAAAAAGCTTAAACAGTAGGTTTCTCAGAAAATATATAAGTCTAAGGTATAATATTTGGTGTATATATGGTCAACTAAATGTGCAGATGAAGACATTATGGTGCTAAATATCAATAGCTTTCTTTGACCTTTCATCAAGGTCACTGAGATTCTGCCCCTCTGTCAAAGTTTTCAAATATCTCCTCTGAAGCCATCAAGGTGGTGATTTGTGGTATATACAAAAATCTCAATAAAACCATAAAAGATTATCGTATCTGCCTGAAAGTTAGCAGACTTCTTATTTTTGTTGTTCTCTACAATTTAGAATACAAAATAGAGGGACATGCTTGTTAGAAAAGTGCTTTTATATGAAAAGATCAAAGGGTACCGGTAATTTTCTGCGCAGAAATCTGAAAAATAAAATCTGTTCTTGAAAATATACTTAGCTCTGAAGATACTTTGATCCATTAAAAAGAGTGTCCTAGCAATTATTTGTTCCAACTCTAAATTGTAAGGTAAGGCTTCACCAAACATATTTCACGTTATGGTATTTCAGCAAAATACTATGACACTTCACAAACATATTTCATGCTGTGGCACTTCACAAACATAATTCATGCTGTGGTACTTCACCAAACATATTTCATGCTATGCCGTGTAGCGCAATCGGTAGGGCACCTGACTCATAAGTCAGAGGTCCTGGGTTCGAAACCCGGTCTGGCCACATACTTTCGTTTCTCCTTCCACTGATTCAAGAAGGGCAGTTGTCAGTTACTTGCGAAAGTATGTGCACTTAGTACTGGTTAACCGCTTAGGAGGTCTAAGCCTGCCCGGGAATAGTGTGATTAGGTTAACTGACCATCCCGACATGACCATAGTTGTTAACCGTGGACGTTAAGCATCAAATCAAACAAATATACTTCACCAAACATATTTCATGCTATGGTACTTCACCAAACATATTTCATGCTATGGTACTTCACCAAACATATTTCATGCTATGGTACGTCACCTAACATATTTCATGCTATGGTACTTCACCAAACATATATCATGCTATGGTACTTCACCAAACATATTTCATGCTATGGTACTTCACCAAACATTTCATGCTATGGTACTTCACCAAACATATTTCATGCTATGGTACTTCACCTGTTTCATGCTATGTATAAACGACTGATTTGTAACAGTAAAGCAATTGCGAGTAGCAGTGAAAAAATATGAGATATCAGCTTTGCTTGTCTAAAACTTTTTCAAATGAGCATGAATGTGTGCTTATGCTATTATACCATATATGCATTTTGATCACTTCTCTGTGCTATATGTTTATATGTGAAACTGACAGCTTGCACGTTTATGTGTTGAAATTATGTTTCATTATGAACTTAATTGAATCTTTGTATGTATTAGCTCTAGATAAGAATGGGTATTTACTGATAATTTTTGTATTTCTCCACAAAAAACATTATTGCAGCATGATAAAGGGGTGGTTGGTGTTCATGCAAACATGACTTCCGCAGATAGGGCAAAATTGGTTTGCTGAAAGCAGCTCTGTGTCCAGTCCTAGTTTTGCAAACAGTTGACTCCTGTGGATGAGTTTAGTCTATGCTCTGAGCCACCTTTGTTATATATTACAAATGATAATTTTATGCTGCAAAATGTTTTGATCAAGGTGTATAGATACACTACCATGGTTTTCCACCATTTCTTGGGAGGATGACAAGTTTTGTGACTTCCTATTTTGATCCTTGGACGACAGAACCCTTCCAAAACAGGTTCAACTCTGAAAAGAAAACATTTGCTCCTGTAGGAGCAAATGTTTTACTTTAAGTGTTGAACCCTGTTGAGAAGGGAGGTAAAAATAAAAATGGCAGAGTTGCTTCCCCACCCTGAAAACGTATCCATTTACCTTAATTGCGCAGAGTTATCATGAAACACTCTTCTTATCAGAGCTGGTATATATGCAGGATAACAATGATACTTAGAAATACGGATGTTCAATTGATGTCTCTGTTTGACTGAGAATTTGCTTAGGTGGTAATAAAGACAAGATCAAGGCAAAATGTTTCAGTTTAAAATTGAAATTCTTGGTATATCTTTCAGATTTGGATATTTAGATCAAGAATGCTAATATACATGTATTTCAACTACCATCTGTTTTGTATTTTTGAAATAACAAACTGTGGTTTAAAAATTTAGGATCATGAAATACGCAATGAATTAACAAAATGTGGTTTAAAAACTTAGGATCATGAAATACACAATGAATTGAATTATTATTCCCAGACAATCCATGCTATTGATCAGACTGCATTTAAAGGTAGGTTCCTGTACTTTGGAATGCATAATAATTTTGATCATCTTTCATCCAAGTTGTTGGAAAGCACTTATAAGAAGGGAATGAATAAGCTTCACTTAAAACAGTAAATCAAAATATTATTAGAAAAGTTGTTTTGCAAGGGATTTCCTAACTCTGCTTCGCACACCAGTTAGTGCTATTTTTAGTTCGCGCCCAAAATAGATAACGTTAGCTGACGTCATGCTGCATTGCATTTTGGGATAGTTTTAACCCATCTGCCATGCCAGGACCTCTAGGAGAGCTCACGGCAAGAGAAAATTTACCTTTGGAGAATGGCATCAGAAATCGCGCACTTATAGACATATAACACATCTATTTCTAGAACTGGAATTCCAACAAAGGAAAATAAACCAAAAGGGAAAACGACTTTTCTTCAACGTAGAATTTTGATTATATCTAGAACAAGCCAACACGGGATCACTTGTATCTCGGAGCAAACACTTTGACAACATCTAACGATTTTCTCAGTAGCAACAGATTCAGAAAAATAAGAGAATTCAGTACTACCCAGAAAAAGGCGAAATTATTTTGTGCACATAATTGTTATCGCTAGTCCAGGAACCTACCTTTAAAGATATTTTCTCGTTTTTATACCCCGCCACACTTTAGTGGCGGGGTATTATGTTATACCTTTCGGTGTCCGTCCGTCCGTCCGTGCTCACCATTTCCGATCGATAACTTGAGTATTTATTCACGGAATTTTTTCAAATTTTGCATACATATTGTTATCGGCGATGAGTGGTATGGGATTGTTAATGGGCAAAATCTGTCCATTTTTAACGGAGTTACTGCCCTTTTTCGTATTGGAAAAATGGTTTCTGGCCTGTTATTCCTTTACTGTTCATGATATCTGAATGAAACTTCACAGATATGTTGCACATCATAGGTTACATATTGTGACTAAGGACCGTCACTCTGACCTTCCCAGTTTGTGAGTTATCCGCCCTTGATAGGTCTGAAAAAAGGTTTTTGACCTATTGTTCCTTTACTATATGGAATATCTGAATATAACTTCACAGATATGTTTCACATCAAAGGTAACATATTGTGACTAAGAACCGTCACTCTTGCCTTTCCCGTTTGTGAGTTATCCGCCCTTGATTGAATTAAAAAATGTTTTTTACCCGTAGTTCCTTTACTATGTGGAATATTTAAATGAAACTTTACAGATATGTTTCACATCAAAGGTTACATACTGTGACAAAGAACCATCACTCTTACCTTTCCAGTTCAGAGTTATCTGCCCTTGATAGGTCTGAAAAATGGTTTTTGACCTGTAGTTCCCTTTCTATATGGAATATCTTAATAAAACTTCACAGATATGTTTCACATCAAAGGCTTCATATAGTGACTAGGAACTGTCACTCTGATCTTTCCGGTTTGTGAGTTATCCGCCCTTGATTGATCTGAAAAACGTTTTTTTATCTGTAGTTCCTTTACTATATGGAATATCTGATGAAACTTCATAGGTATGTTTCACATCAAAGGTTACATATTGTGACAAAGAACCATCACTCTTACCTTTCCAGTTAATGAGTATTCCCCCTTGATAGATCTGAAAAATGTTTTTTGACTTGTAGTTCCTATACTATATGGAATATCTGAATGAAACTTCACTGATATGTTTAACACCATAGAATAGGAAACAGTCTCTCAACTCAAAGAAATGCTTTACAGCCTGATCTAAATCTACACTGGTCAGAATGCTCCACGTTGTTGGGTGGTTTATATTAATATTTATTTACAGTAAGGACATCATATCTCTGTCTATCTCAGTTCTGTGGCTCTTTAGCTATTATATATCTCAAAAAATAAGTTAGGATGCACAGCAGTGGCGGGGTATCATGCAGTGCCTGCGGTGCTTTTATTCAGAGAAAGTAGAGCTTGACATCTGATTCAAATCATTCTGAAAAACAAAACATTTTAATGCATTGTCAAATCTTACCTTTTACTGTGAGCTACACAGATAAGAAAAATATAACTTACTTGTCATCAGCTCATTTTGTCTGTGCAAAAGGTTAAATGAGCCGCGACACGACAAAACCAACAATGTGGTTGTGCGCCCAGCGCAGACTCAGATCAACCTGGGCATTTGCCCAGTCTGATCAGACTCTTCGCTAAGTGCTTTAAGGGTAGCTAAGGTACAAAGCTATCTTCATGCGGACAGCAAAGACTCTGATCAGACTGGGCGGATGCCCAGGCTGATCTGAGTCTGCGCTGGGCGCTCAACCACATTGTTGGTTTTCTCGTGTCACGTCTCAAATATTTATAGAGATGACATTTCTTATTTCTCAATGATGATTCTTATGGAACTGCATCATTTTTGTTATTGTGACTTAACCCTTAAAGTGCCAAGAAAAAATTCACGTCTGCAAAATTTAAAAAAATCTTTCGTCCAAGCTATATTGTACTGGAATTCAAAGACAATAGGGTAAACAATGTAGACACAGATGAGGCGGCTTATGATGAGCCCCCTCATCTGGATTTACGCTGTTTGCAAATTCAACTAGTTTTGTGTTTGGTACTTTACGAGTTAACAAAAAAAATGACAAGTTTCACATCCAAAATTTTGGCTTAACTGGATCACAGGTGATGTAAGAAGACAATGGTCTTTCCTTTCTTGTAGAAATTTGAGAAACCTGACAGTCCCCCACTCCCTCCCCCACCAGAGCCAGAAGAAAACCTTGAAGAAGATGATATTTATGATGAAGGATTCACCTATAAGGTATTTTTATATCCTTGTTTTTATAATTTATTTCTTTTTGACACAGAACAAACATAAACATTATACAGAGATAAATACATATAGAAACAGAAATATGGTTATAACTACATGTAGACAGTCAGGAAAAGTTGGCATGTACAACACTACAAAAATGTAATTTACACATAATTTCGAATCTTATAAGTGCACAACTCTATATCACTGGGATACCTCAATCCACAGTATCATTATATGGGACAGTGCCTGCGATTTTGAGCCTTGTGGAGGTGCGGCGTTGATGTCACGAAATGTGAAATGAAAGTGACGTCATAAAATTTGCAAGTAAAGTAAATGGTATTTCCGCACACTGACTAATAAATTTCAAAGCGTCACCTGAAAAGAGCAATTCAACAGTTCTATCAGCCTATTAAATTTTCTTCATATACACTCTTTTAAGTGAGTGAGTGAGTGAACTCGGGTTTAACGTCCCACCAACAACGAGGTCATATGGAGACAGGACCTCGGTTTAAAGTTTCATCCGAAAGACCGGAGAAGCGGGGGATCGATCTTGCGACCCCTGGATTGGTAGTCCGGAGTGTTATCCATTACACTACAGCCGCTCCTCACTCTTTTAAGAATGTTAACGTTATAGATCTTTGAAAAGAGATGTCACAAACCAGAGTTATAAATGTTTATCCAGCTAGTAAATTGTATCCAATCAGTGAAATGAAAACAAAAAATCGGGTAGGTGTGAATTTCGTTTGCTTTTGCAGTAAACCTTAGCGCTATTTCTTTGTGCTTCTCAAAATCTGTTTTGGAAACACTAATAAATAAGAAAATGTTAAAAACAAAATTTCCGATTTTCGCTCCCTAAGGCTCAAAATGCCAGACACTGTCACATATACTGGTCCAAGAAAGAAATATCTCAAAATAATTAAAATTTTGGAGCATATTTTACTGTGCAGTGCTGAAACCATGTATCAGCATTAATGTAATGTCTTATCCTAGCGTCAACATTGATACAACATTGTTTGACCATGTATGGAGATTGATACAATGTTGTTTTATTTCATGCCCACTAAGAATTTAAAACAGTAAAATGTTGAATTTCTAATTTTGATAAGTATAATAAGATGTATGGATACACTGGATGACAAAACTTTTACAAATTGGGTTGCATAATTTGTTAAAAATAATTTTCTGTTAAGAACTCAGTTGTCACAAATGATCAGCTCTACCTGGTGATTAATTGAACTATACATAGTTCTGAGACACACCCAGAATGTCACTCAATGTCACCAGATATTGTATAACTGGCCAATGCAACAACAACTTACTGAACTTAGCACATGACATGAACTCACAAACAAAATCGCACCTGTTCAGTGTCCCACAATGTCTGTGATTTTACCTTACTGTAAATGGAGGGATGTATACCTGTTTTTTCGGAACTATGAATTAGGCCCTAATTTAGTAAATTAGGGCTCATTTATGATACTGTTGTTTCCATTATAAATGCATTGATTGAACAGTTACATTAAATTTGAACATTTTAGTCTTTCGGCATCTTTTACTGAACTCTAAAAATCCGAACAGATTTGTATGTTTGAAAATACATGTACATGTACAATTTTTAACAGTTTGAACTTGCAGATTATAGATTAATTTTACCCAATTGAATTAAATAGAATTCAGAATTTTACTGTTCTGTAAGTCTGCTGCAAATTTGATAAGCATTTACATTTACAGCCGCCACCGGATCCACTGGCAGAGTTTGAATGGTATCACAGAGAACTTGATAGACACAAGACTGAGAGTAAATTGAATGCTATTGGACAGGTATTGAAATTTACATAGCATTGGTACACTTCCATAATAGGTGGGTCACTCCAATATAGATTCGGTGGGCTGGTTGGTTTGGGTTAAATGGCTCTTTGAGACAGTATTTTATTCTATATCAAGCCATCTCCCAGAGGGAGGGAGAAGAAAAGAGATGTATAGACAAGAACAAAGTGTATAAACCCAACCTGCACCTACTGCAAGCACAGTAGGCCCTTGCTCTACTATGCCCTGCTATTACCCAAATAAATAGGATGCTCGGGCACTAAGAGTTGCCCAGCACATCGCCTGACCCAACCACCCCTTCCAATATGTAAATATTTTTCTACTGTCGTATAAGGGGCTACTCTTAAAGGAAAGAATTTGCTCTCTAGAGAGAGCAAATTCTTTCCTTTAAGAGTAGCCAACCTCAAGAAATCCACCTGCCAGGCAAGGAAAATACTTTTCTCCTAAAATGTCTGTCATGTAGGTATGGTTGCCAAACTGTAGAGATCTTGTAGCCATACACTTTTACATCACAGATCAAAATTTATGACTAGACTAAGGCTAACTGAAATGTATTGAGGTGGATACATGTACTGAATCTTGAGAAATGACTGAGTGTAATGTTTGTCCATGGAGGCTTATCAGGAAAAATGAGCCGTGACACAACAAAACTTACAATTTGGCATGTGTGCCCATTAAAGACTCAGATCAGCTTGGGCATCCACCCAGTCTGATCTGTCTTTGCTGTGGACATGTTGCAGCACTAGATTTGTATTTCTAAAACATGGAAGTAGCTTAGACCCTTTGCTACCCTTAAGGTGCACAACAAAGACTGATCAGGCTGGGCAGATGCCCAGGCTGATCTGAGTCTTCACATGGTACACATGCCACTTTGTTGATTTCTCATGTCACAGCTCGAATGTTAAGGAGTATCACTGAACAGTCAAAATGCAAAACAGATCAGTCTACTGAGCCTACATATTTGAGCTGGTATGTTGGAAAGAAGCATGTCTATTATTTGTAAGTTGATTTTCGCATTATGAAATCTCATCAAGGATTAGGAGTTTTGCCCCAAAATTTAACGGTATATCCACCATTTGGGGTAGATGTGGAATGAATGACAAATTGATAATCCAGTAGCTGGCCTGGGTCAGACTTTAGCCAATTTATAATATCTAAACTTAGACTGTATTCAGTGGTGGGGTATCACTCAGTGTTCTGCATGCCCTTCATTTTAGCTGACCTGTATATTACTACACAAAGGGCTGTAATTGTCACTCTGTTGTTGGTTTAAACATATTTATTTCAAACTTTTTTACAGTTCACATAATCATTGATACATTACAAATAATGGGATTGGAACGAAAGCACATGTACTTATAAAGTTCCTCTCCCTACATATTTCTAACATGTATACATCATGGCGACAGTTTGTCAAAATAGTTGAACCAAATTATCAGGTTAATATATAAATGACATCATTTTTTTCCAAAAAAGCAGATACAATCAGTGAGAAAAAAAAAGGACACAGAAAAGTTTCCGAACATAAAACAAAAAGGAAAAAAAAAAAAAGAACTGGAGAGAGATCAGCGAAAAAAAAAAAAAAAAAAAAAAAAGAAACAACTTCAATATAAATATGCAATTTATGTAGTTGAGGATGAGAGAGAGGGCGCGGATATGCAGTGACAGTCGCATCAAACACAGCGATTTTCATTACTGGTATGTTGGAAAGAAGCATGTTGTTGTCACTCTGATGTTGGCATTAGAAATAGAATCAGCTCCTGCATTACTTAACAATATTTTGGTTGATGTATTTTATACTATGCCAAAGCAAGAGATAGGGGAGAGTCGGGTAACTTCGGACAGGCGGGTAAATTCGGACATGCAATTGCAAACAGAGAAAATCCTGATGAGACGGCTCATAATGAGCCGTCTCATCAGGATTTTCTCTGTTTGGCCAGTTAATTTTTGTTTTAGTTCCAAACAGCTGACATAGAAAGGAAACAATGTCAGTGTCCGAATTTACCCGCTGTCCAAAGTTACCCTACTCTCCCCTAAGCAAGCTATTCTGTCCAATTACAGGTCTTGTTTGTTGTCGCAATCGGTAGGACACCTGACTCGTAAGTCAGAGGTCCTGGGTTCGAATCCCGGTCTGGCCACATACTTTCGTTTCTCCTTCCGCTGATTCAAGAGGGGCAGTTGTCAGTTACTGGCGAAAGTATGTGCACTTAGTACTGGTTAACCGCTTAGGAGGTCTAAGCCTGCCCAGGAATAGTGTGGTTAGGTTAACTGACCGTCCCGACATGACCATAGTTGTTTACCGTGGACGTTAAGCATCAAATCAACCAACCAACCAACTTGTTTGTTGTGACACACCTCTTATTAGTTATACTGTATTTATTCAGATATAAAACAAGGTCATAATCCCCTTAAAAAATGACCCCAGATTTATAAATCAGTTCTCAATTCTGCTATAAGATTTTCTCCCCTTTCACGTTTACCCCAAAAATCTAGATCCATCTTGTTTTGGAAGGAAAATAGTGTCCTATAGCCAATAATGAGACACAACACGACAAAACCATCAAAGTGTCATGTGCGCCAAGAGAAGTCTCAGATCACTCTGGACATCTGCCAAGCCTGATCAGAGTCTCTGCTGTCAGCATGAAGGTAGCTTAGAGTTAGACCCTTAGCTACCCTTTAAGTGCCCAGCAAAGACTCTGATCAGGCTGGGTGAATGTCCAGGCTAATCTGAGTCTTCACAGGGTGCACATGCCACTTTGTTGGTTTTGTCATGTCGCAGCTCAATTTTGATGGTATGTTTTCCAGGATGGAGCTTTTCTGGTGAGGAAGAGTCAGAGAGGAGGAGATGTTCAACCATTTACGCTAGTTGTGCTATATAAAGGACATGTATATAACCTAAAGATTAGGAAAAGATCAGATACAAAAGTTGCTTTAGGCGAGGAAAAGCCAGATGAATTGGTAAGACAGGGGTAGAAATATTAGTGACCCAGACTCTAACACTTAAAGTGCCAAAGTGTTTCATTTACAATAATTGTACAATAAAATATACCCATGTTTTAACTGAAAAAAAAATCCATGTTTTCACATAGCAAAGCACATGCCATTATAAGCCTGACATACAGTTTTGCTTGTATGCTTTCTGGCGTTGTCTCAAAATACCATGTCAACATCAGTAGCGTTGTTGGTAACACGTTATTTTGTGACGTCAAAAATAACATCGCCACCTATCCTGGAAACTGCATTTTCAACACATACACAGATAATGTGACGTTTTGCAGCATAATTGCTAGTGAGAGACAGCATTTTTCAGGGCATATTTTTCACATTGTTTTCCAGCATCCTTGCATGATAGAATACTTTAATGCAGAAGTAGCAATCAAACATGATTTTCTGGTGCATTCATATCTTCTGAGCCTTTCAGACGGTTTCAAAACCCTCACCTTTTGGGCTCAGGTTTGCAATGCCTCCCTCAGGGCTTAGCAGATGATAATGCATAGAAAATCATGTTTAATCCTGATATTAAAACACAATAATTGAAAATGTTTCTTCAATAAAAATGTAAATCTTTTAGTATTATTAGCTCACCTGAGCCGAAGGCTCACATGGTGAGCTTATAGTATAGGCTTGGTCCGTCGTCCGTCGTACGTCGTAGGTCGTCCGTTCACACTTTTAAGCATTAATATCTGCTGGACTGATTTTGATTAAAACCTCACACAAATGTTTAGTATGACAATATCTCGAATAAGTTTGCGTTTCAGCGTCCTAAGGTCAAGCTCAAGGTCACAGTGGCTATTTTTAGAAAAACTCTGTCATCCCTCTAGCGCCTTCATTTACAGACCAATTTTGATTTAACTTCACACAAATAATTAGTATGACAGTATCTTGGATAGGTTCGCGTTTCAGCCTCCTAGGGTCGAGGTCAAGGCCACAGTGGCTATTTTTAGTAAAACTTTGTCATCCCTCTAGCGCCTTCATTTTTGGACTGATTTTGATTAAAACTTCACACAAATGTTTAGTATGACAATATCTCATACAAGCTTGCGTTTCAGCTTCCTAAGGTCAATGTCAAGGTCACAGTGGCTATCTTTAGAAAACCTTTGTCATGGCTCTAGCGCCTTCATTTATGGACCAATTTCGATTTAACTTCACACAAGTGATAAGTATAGCAATATCTTGGGCAAGTTTGCGTTTCATCTATCTGGGTCAAGGCCAAGGTCACAGTTCATACCTGCCAAGTTTTCGATTAACAAAAGAGTGAGACTGCGCGCGAAGCCTCGATTTAGCCCCCTTTTGTCGCGTTAGTTCATTCGCGGAGAATCCCATTGACCATGGAAAAGAGTGAGATTTTTGTGTCATTTTTTTTCTCTGTATGTGAAACTAGAGATTGGGGATGGCAGTGGGGAGGAGTAGTACTTAAATGAAGATAAACATCAAGTATTCTTATTTGCTAAAATTTTATACATTCAGTTTATTAAAGTGATCTGCTGTCCAAAATGGCAAGATATGTTCTGCAATCATGGCAATGAAGTTGCTAAAGAGAGTTTCAGCTCTGATAAGGTCTTGGGCTTTCTTGGTAATAACAAAATCAGATACCGATTGCAAAAGTTTTGACGTTTTCAATGACCGACTGTGAAGATCTGTGTTTATACATTGTTTTTTCCGGTGTGGGAAACACTGAAATGCCTTTGGCGAAGTTTACTAAACACAAAGCTGTTGCCCTTCTCAACCTTCCTAACCCAGGTAAACTCGATCTCCCATCCATTTTGGTACTTTAATTTATAAATCTTTCTTTTTCTCCAGCATTTTCAAGTCGTCAATATTTCATCCACATAAAAACGGAAGTACACATTTGGTCGTCTTCGGCTCTAATCATTATCGAATACTCGAGTTATTTATACCCACCCTATTTTAAGACTATCGGAAACCTTTACCTTTACCTATTTTTAGACCAGGTGACGAATTTTCCCGGAGATAAATATAGATTCAGTGACCGACATTGTCCGAATGTAGCGGAAGTTGAGAGAAAACATAATTTTGACGATCGAGAGAGCACAAAAAAAAAGACAATTTTTTTGGTATTCTCATGTTTAAAGTGAAATTGTGAGCAAGCGAAGGAAGCGTGAGTTATGGCTATTTTTCAAAATACGATCGTGAGGTTGTGGGAGGCGTCCAAATTCGTGAGGGTCACGCACAAATCGTGAAACTTGGCAGGTATGTCACAGTTGCTAATTTTAGAAAAACTTTGTCATACCTCTAGCGCCTTCATTTACAGACCAATTTTGATTTAACTTCACACAAATGTTTAGTATGACAGTATCTTGAACAAGTTTGGGTTTCAGCATTCTAAGGTCAAGGTCACAGTTGCTAATTTTAGAAAAACTTTTTCATCGCTCTGGCAACTTCATTTATGGACCGATTAAACAAATTTTGAGTATGACAATATCTTGAACAAGTTGGTGTTTCAGCATTCTAAGGTCAAGGTCACTGTTGCTTTTTTCAGAAAAACTTCGTCATCGATCTGGCGACTTCATTTATGGACCAATTTTGATTAAAACCTCACACAAATGTTTAGTATGACAATATCTTGAACAAGTTCGCTTCTCAGCATTCTAAGGTCAAGGTCACAGTGGCTATTTTTAGAAGAACATTGTCATCGCTCTAGCACCTTCATTTATAGACTAATTTTCATTTAACTTCGCACAAATGTTTAGTATGACATTATCTTTGACAAGTTCGCATTTCAGGATTCTAGGGCTAAGGTCAAGGTCACAGGGGCTATTTATACTGTCATTGCAATTATCTGACTTTCCCGGTAAGCCTATTCTGAGACAAACAGGTTGGCAGAATTTTTCAATTACACCGCATGTGCTGTCAGCATAGTTTCCTTTGTCTTTGATCAGCAACGTCTAAAACTAGTTGCCGATTATGATGAAACAATATTCTCGTATAGTATGTACTTGATATTGGTTTGCATAAGAATACGCAGAATTTAGAGTATAAAGATTTAGATGTTTCCAAGGACGCCGTCAGGTACATTAAAATAGACTAATACTGACGACTCTTAAGATATCTGGTTATGTTGGCGGTGTACCATATGTTCAAGTTCAGTTTAACGATATGTAAATTTTGTAATTGTTATCACATATACACGAACCGTTACCCTTTAAGCATGTACACGTAGAATCCCTAGTGGTGCTATTCAGATGAAAGCGGTTTAGGTAAAAAATTAGGTCACTACGTCAAATCTTAGAAAATCTTAGAAAAATCTTGTGTACACTTTAGAGGGCACTGTTTTTACCCAATTCATGAAACTTTGACTGTTTATTTTTATGAAATCTGGGGCAGGTTTGTAAGTGGGTCTTGTCAGGTCAAAAACTAGGTCACTAAATCAGATATGAGAAAGACCTTGAATACACTCTAGAGGGCACAGTTTTGATCCAATCTTTGTTCAGAATGTTTATTTCTATGTAAATTAGGACAAGGTGCTCTAGTGACCTCCTTTATTAACCAGTTTTGTTACCAGTATAACTTCACAGCTGTACTGGATTTGTTTGACATCAAAATCTGCACTTTTCAAAAACCATTGGTTTAAGGTTTGTAACAAATGAGTGAAGTAACAAAATGTGTCTGTTGACAGTAAGATGTCAAGTGAGCTACAGGACCATTGGTCTTCTTGTTTCAAACTTATTACTGTTTTTTTATGCCCCCGCCACGAAGTGGGGAGGGGCATATAGTTTTGCCCTTGTCCGTCCGTGGATACGTACGTACGTCCGTCACACTTTGTAGTACTGTTCTTGTCTCCGCAACTCCTCCTACAGTATTCGATGCAGGGAGCTGAAACTTGGAACACAGTTCAGACATGCATTGAACATGTGCATAAAGGAAACATAACTTTGATTAAGATCTTTATTGCAGAATTATGTCCCCTTGACCATATTTTACATCTGAGTACTGTTCTTGTCTCCGCAACTCCTCCTACAGTATTTGATATAGAGACTTGAAACTTGCAACACAGTTCAGAACATGTGCATAAAGGAAACAGAACTTTGATTAAGGTCTTTATTGCAGAATTATGTCCCCTTGAATAACACAAATATTTTGACCATATTTCACATTTGTAGTACTGTTCTTGTCTCTGCAACTCCTCCAGTTGTATTTGATGTAGGGATTTGAAACTTGCAACACAGTTCAGACATGCATTGAACATTTGCATAAAGGAAACAGAACTTTCAGTCAGGTCTTTGTTGCAGAATTATGTCCCCTTGAATAACATACATATTTTGACCATATTTCCTTAGCTTAAATACAATCTCACCTTTTATTGTCGCTCTAGCAGCCTCATTTATTAACAGATTTTGGTATTACATCACAGCTTTATTGGGTATGACAGTACCTCGAACAACTTTGCTTTTCAGGTTTGTAGGATGAAGGTCAAGGTCATAGTTGCTATTTTCAGAAAAACTAGGGCATTGCTCCAGCGCTTTCATTTATAGATCGATTTTGATGTAACTTCACATAAATGTTAAGTATAACAATATCTTGAATAAATTACTGTTTCAGCACCGCAGGTCCAAGGTCAAGGTCACAGTTGCTATTTTTAGAAAAAAACTTTATCATTCCTCTACTCCTCTATATATTGACAATTTTGATGTAACTTCACTCAAATGTTTAGTGTGACAATATCTTGGACAACTTCGTGATCCAGAGTTTCAGGGTAAAGGTCAAGGTCATATTTGCTATTTTAGAACCGCAGGTCCAAGGTCAAGGTCACAGTTGCTATTTTTAGAAAAAAACTTTATCATTCCTCTACTCCTCTATTCATTGACAATTTTGATGTAACTTCACTCAAATGTTTAGTGTGACAATATCTTGGACAACTTCGTGATCCAGAGTTTCAGGGTAAAGGTCAAGGTCATATTTGCTATTTTAGAAAATATGCTGTCATCGCTCTGGAATGATTTTGGCATAACTTGACACAAATATTTAGCTTGACAATATCTGGGACAAAATTACGTTTCATTGTAGGTCCAAGGTCAAGGTCACAGATGCTATTATAGGTACATGTAAATCTTTGTCATGGTTCTAGCGCCTTTATTTATTAACTGATTTTGATATAACTTCACACATATATTAAGTATGACAATATCTTGGACAAGTAAACCTTCCAGGGTTGTAATTCCAAGGTCAAGGTCATAGTTGCTATTTTTAAGAAAAACTCAGTCATCCCTCTAGCACCTTTATTTATTGACAGATTTTGATGTAACTTCACACAAATATGTTTTAACACATTACTTTTCTAGTGAGACCGTCCCGACATGACCTTAGTTGTTTACCGTGGACGTTAAGCATCAAATCAACCAACCAACTTTTCTAGTGAGGCATATGGCGGGGGCATTCATCACCTTTAGTGATTGTCTAGTTTATTATTATTATTCTTTTGCAGGCATTTAAAGACGTTCCAGCATTGATATCATACCACAGAAATAATGATGTTGTTTTGGTGAATTTGAAAGAAAACAAACAGTATAAAACTCTTCTCACAAAGTTTCCAACTTTTGGGTGCTGATTCGGAGTGGCCTTTCTTCTTTTCTGGGTGAATCAAGTAATCATGGTTCCTGTGATTTCCGTGGCTAAAACTGTCGGTTGAGCAAGAGACAAAACCCCATAATTGTCTATGCAGCGAAAGCCTCATAAACTGAATGGGAAAAATTCTAGGGGAGATAATTCTTACTGAGAAGAATTTTGACCCACTCCATCAGGGGCTTCTCTTAAAAGAAAGAATTTGCTCCCTTAATGAGAAATTTCTTTTTCTTTTTTTTTTAAGAGAAGTCCCCATAGTTAAAGGGCTTCATCAAACATTGAAGCAAATTGGAAGTCACAAAACTCTGTCCCTTTTGTTAAAATTGGAGATAAAAATATTGAGAGATAACCATTATTCACCTTGAGAGCCACTGAGCTGATTGTGAAGTGCTTCATACAGCATGGAAATCCAGATACTGCATTTTCCCTAACAAAATGTGCTGGACACAGTGGTTAGGTTAGAGGTCAGTTATTATGTTCAAGTTTGGCCTTATTCTCTGTGCCATTGTAAGGCCTTAAGGTGGATGGGTACCATTTCAGGTGAAGCAACTGCTATTTTATTGCATTCCTTTTCAATGCCTGGTCAACTCTTCAAGGAAGGAATATGCTCCCCTGGGAGCATACTCTTCCACTTTTTGATAGACTCCATTTCGGAATGGCTTCCTCGTCTAGGAAAGCAAACAGGTTTTCACAGTTGTTCCCCTTCAACAATGGTGGAAACCTGTACACCTTAATTGCAGGTTCTGCTAAACATTTATTGCCTGTAGGCTTTATACAGTGGAACTTCAATGGCCCGAACCCTGATGGCTCATTAAACGTGTCTGTCTAGATCTCATTCCTGGATTCCTAGAGGTCACTTTTTATAGAAACTGGCTCGGGATGGCTTGAACTACACTTGGCTGGAACTAATTTTCATTGTCCCAAACCTGTTTAAGCCATTGAAGTTCTGCTGTGTTGAAAGTAAGTTAGTAGCTGTTGTATGTTTGTTCTGAAAATGTATTCATTTGAGATAACAGAATCTCATATTTTGCTGAGCTGTGATTAAGTTTTGATAAAGAATGAAAGAAATTCCGGGACAAAGAAGAAGAGAAAGAATTTGGTCTTCTTCAAGGATAGTAATTCTGCCTTTTTCATTTTCATCTTCCATTTTTTCATTGCAGATCAAGTCTTAATGAATATATTTTGCTGATAGGGGAGCAAATTCTTTCCTTCAAGAGTTGACTCATTAGAATGGGGCAGCTTCTTGCTTGATAAGTGACTCCCTAAACTTTACTTTTAGGGGCATCTGTTCACATTAACAGACTGCAATAAATCAGTGACACCAAGAGTAATTCTGTTGGCAGTTCAAGCTTAAGTGCCGTAACACATCATATTTAGACAGAGCTCCAGATAAGGTGGATTTTCAGAGGTAATTTTTCTTATTTCTCAATGAAAACATATGTTGTGACCCCTCATTAGAACTGTCTGGGTGAGACGGTTCTAATGATGGGTCACAACAAATGTTTTTATGGAGTAAATGGAAACTATCCTAAATAATCCTTGATACCCCATTTTATCTGGAGCGCTGAACTGTCTTATTTCATGAATTTGACTGAAAGTGGAATAATCTGTATATAAGTAAATAGTCTGACTTGAAGTACAAATTTGGGGGTGGGAAAAAAAAAAAACTTGATGGCATACCGGAAGCTGGTCGAGGGTTAATCTCATTGTAATAATCCATAGCTCAGGAACAATAGACACATATACTGTCAAACTGATTAAAAGTAGACAAAAAATCAAGTCCCATTTTATCACAGATCTCTGCTCTTAGTCCAGTAAATATCTGCACTGATTGTGCATCCACTTCAGAGAAGGCTCAAAAGTAGATAAAAATCAAGTCCCATTTTATCACAGATCTCTGCTCTTGATCTCTTAACAAACTGTCAGGATAGAACTTGACCTGGGCCCAAGGTTATAAAACTTCTTTCACGCTCAACTCAGCTGAGCATGAAATTTTAACTGCTAATAAATAGCAAATTACTGACAAGTACAGTTGTTTTCTTGCTCAATTTAGCTGAGTATGAAATTTTCTCTGCTTATGAATATGAAAATTTATCAGCAGAGAAAATTTCATGCTCAGCTGAGTTGAGCACAAAAAAGGTTTATAACCTTGGGGCCAGGCCAGTCAGCATGGCAATTACCAGTTTGAAGCATACCTTTTGCCTTCAGGGCATTTCCTGGACAGTTTTCATAAAAAAGGTGTAAAAAAATACCATTAAGATCAGTACATGTAATATAAAGTAAAAAAAGTGATTTTATCAACCTGTGTTAGAGGTTCATAATAAGCCATAGCATTTAATGTGTAAACTAACTACAATATAATATCAAAAGCATGAAATGCTCATTTGCCTTATATTTTCTAGATTATTACCATTTATTTTTTGGCAGTTTAGACTTAATGTGAAATATTATGATAGTATTACAGCCAAAATATCAATACTATGAGTAACATTTTAAAAAGGTTGGGATGTTTGCTAAGAAGCAATGTGCTTGCATATATAATACCATCTGAATTCCCGCTTTAGTTTCCGTCCTCATGACTGATATTAGTTACTCAAAAACACTACCTTTAAATTTATTTTGGAACCATAATTGAATATGTAATGATGATTCTGGAATAATTTCTGTTAACTCACCAAAATAGCATTGTGGTCATTATGAGGTCTGTTTGAAACTGCCTTGTGCATTTTTTTTCTTGACTATTCATAATTCAACTTTCCTGATATGCTTTTCTGAATATCAGGGCCCAGTTGTTCAAAACATCGTTAGCCTAACGAGCTCGTTAAGAGGTCAATTCGTTAAATGTGTCATGGCTTTATAACCAAATACACTGATATTTTTTGTTGAAAAATTGTGAGAAGCTTTTGCAATGCAAAAGCTTCTCACATTTTTTCTACAAAATATATTGGCATATTCGAGGTATTAATGTTTGAAATTTTAACGAAACGTTAACTAACGGCATCGTTAGTTTTGAACAACCGGCCCCTGAGCTCCAGAAAGGGAGGGGTTTTGAGGATAATTCTGAGATCATTTTGTTATTTCATAATGAAAACATACATTGTGACCCGTCATTAGAACCGTCTCACCAAGACGGTTCTAATGAGATGCCACAATGTTTGATTTTATGCAGAAATATAGATAATACTCCTAAATTATCCCTTTTACCCCTTCTAACATGGAACCCTGGAATATGTTATCTATAGTGCTTAGAAGATTTCATAGTGATAAAGTAAGTAGCCGCTGATACAAAAGTAGGGGAAGAGCAAATTGTATTTGTCACACCAATTGGGTGCACTTGTTCTTGATGTTTACATAAAAATATTTGTTGCTTTTATCAACATTTATGATGTCACTGGGCAATAAATGCAGTATTTTATGATGTAATAAAGATTGTAGAATGCTCAGTGTTGAGAATGCTGAGGGATAGATACTCATACCTCTTTTTAGCTAGTTTTGCTTTTATAGTTTTAACGCAATCTTGTTATCAAGTAATATGCCATAATTACTACGCAGTTTGAGATTTTAAAAATTGTGCCATTGTTGTTGCAAGAGTTTAGTAAGAGTAGGAAATAGAAGTGTCTGATTAGCCTATAGTATACGTATGTAGCAATGAAAATTTACCTTCAATTGCTTTATTTTCATTGTTACATTTTCTGTATTTCACAAATGAGCCACGACACAATAAAACAAACAAAGTGGCATGTGTGCCCAGCAAACACTCAGATCAGCCTGGGCATCCGCTCAGTCTGATCAGAGTCTTTGCTGTCCACATGGATCTACCTTAGACACCTAGGTCCCCTTAAAGGCTGATGCTAAGACTGATCAGAATCTTCGCTGAGTGCACATGCTACTGTTGTTTTTCTCGTGTCGCAGCTCAAATTTCTTTTCTATGAATTAGGAGCAAACTAGAATTTGTGACAAACTACCTGTTGGGCACACTGTGTTAAGGTGAATGGGTACATGTTTTCAGGGGAAGCAATTCTTCCCCCTTCAGTTTTGTTTCCCTTCTAAATGAGATCAACTCTTAAAGGAAAGAATTTGCACCCTTAGGAGAAAATTCTTCCATTTTGAAGAGCTTCATCCTCAAGAAGCAAACAGGAAGTCACAAAAGTCACATGTATTTTCGTTTGAAAAAAAAAAAAGATGCAGAATAACATAGAGGTGTATCCGTACACCTGAAGTCATTAACTGTAGCTGTATGTCACTGACGAAAAGAATTTTTTTCTTATTTCTAAGAGAATTATATTCTGGAACCTGACTTTATGATGCAGTTCTGAGGACCCACAAAATATGTTTAAGGGAGATAGAAGATTTTTTTTTTTTTGGAGCTCACAGAGAAAGAATGTGGTTGAGTGAAAAAAAAAATCAAACTCTTGCACTTGTTTTTGTTGATTTTCATTTGTGTATCTTGTTTGCGTCAATATTCAGACAACCAATACCATATTAATCCTAACAGATGCTCCTACTCTAATAAATATCCCCTGCCTCTTTTTTCGAAAAATAATATGTCAACTTGCATGAATTCCTGTTTGCTCCTCTGGATGAGGTAGCTCCTTTCAAATGGGGTCTACTCTTAAAGGGAAGAACTTGCTCCTAAAGTAGCAAAGTTTTTTTCTTGAAGAGTTGACCCCATACTGAGAAGGGAGGCAAACATTATAGAGTTGCGTCCTCTGAAAGTATATTCATTCACCTAATTACTGTTTATGAGAGGTATTTTGGCAGTGGCTGGTTTGTTACTCTTTAGGCTCTAAGTTATGCTCCCCCTCCCCCTACACCTCTTTTAGTAAAATGCAGTGGCCCCGGGATGTTTAATAGGATCAATTAGGATATTTATATTTATAAAAACGTGTAGTCCATGTGCTCCCATGTGCAAACAGGGTTTTGCTTATTTTTTCAAAAATGATGAAAGTGCCATTGAATGTTCTGATGTCCCAACGGTTCTTATAACTATACATGACAGAATACAAAAACTCCAAATTTCACCTTAATACTTTTAATTAGAGGTATTTTGGTAGTGGCAGATTTACTACACTTTATGCTTGAATTAACACCCCCCTTTCGTAAAATGCAACGCCATCGGGGCATTCAGAAGGATTTATATGGTAGTTCATTTTCAGCGGGCCTTTGCAAAGCAAAGGAGAGCTTATGCTATACCCCCGGCGTGGTAGTCCAAGTATGCGTTAGCGTCAGCGTTAGCGTTAGCGTACCCGTCTGCGTCCTCGCCGGCGTCCGTGATCAGGTTAACGAATGTCAACAATTGCGTTTAACTCTATGTTCAACTCTGTATCTTACAAACTACAGCAGCTACAATCATCATACTTGGTACATATATACATCCATATGACTGCAGCAGCTGCATAGGTCCTTGACCTATATGTTACGGTTGACTGACTTTGCTGTTTGGCACTGTTTTTAAGGCAGAATTTTTAGTTTTGATGATTTTGCCTTGTGTCTCCAAAACTGTTTGTAGATTAAGATCATATTTGGGAATTTGAGGTCACTCTGACATGAGTTTTATCATTCAGTGATTTTGCTTCATATTTTGAGGTGTATTTAGTATGTATTCATCATATACCTGGGATAATGGCTCAGTCTACACTGCAGATGACTTGATATATTTGTAGGTCTTTGTGACTGTGAGAATCAGGCACCCATAAGGTGCACTTTGTTGTCTTCTGACAACTCTTGTTTAAGACAGGTTTCTAATGAATTGTTCCTTTTATGTGATATGTATATTACTGTTGCTCTATCTTTTAACTAACCAGTTGTTACGCCCTTTTTGGACAAATGTAGTTTTATACAATCACATTCCAGTAGTTCGTTCCATTTATATACCCATATATATATGGGAAGTGATAGTTTTTCATGTATATTGTCATATATAATTGTCTTTTATATGTTTGTTAATATTTCTGAATGTTCTCAATTATCTCAGTCTTAACAACAGCATAGTTAAAAATGTATAGTATGAAAAAGTTATTTGTACAAGGAAATATCTCAGAAATGATCATCATTCCATTTTACCGTAGTGACCCTAAATATTCGGACAGACAGGTCTGAGCAAACATTGTAGACTCAGATCAAACTGCTCCTGAAGGAGCAGTTTGATCAGGGTCTACAACGTTTGCCGTTCACTATGCATCATTTGGATGCATTAATGTGTGTAAAATCCACTTTCGAAGGATTTTCGAACAGTTATTGTCCGACTGTCGAACTTTTAGGGTCACTACGGTAAATAGTTTTTGGAATTCAACATTGCTGTTTTGCCTGTGCCTCACAGAGGTAAGACTTATAAGTATTACTTGCAACTTATCTTCTTCATCACCTAAACTTATGTTTAGGGTAAAGTCGGGTAAATTCGGACAGCGGGTAAATTCGGACAGTGACATTGTTTCCTTTATATGTCAGTTGTTTGTAATTTAAAAAAAAATTAACTGGGCAAACAGTGAAAATCCAGATGAGATGGCTCATCATGAGGTAATGTAAAATCATCTGGATTTTCACTGTTTGCAATGGAATGTCCGATTTTACCCGCGATTATATCCGCTGTCCGAAGTTGCCCGAGTGTACCCCAGTTTGTTTTATGATACTACACAGACAGGCATTCTGCAGCTTGTTCCAGGGGACAACAATTTGCTATTGTTTTATGGCTTCTGCAGACAGGATGCAGTTTGATCCGTGTCTTAAAGTTTTGCTAAAAGCAATTTCCTGGGATCAAGTTATTGAACAGAAACAAGACAATGATCTGTCTGCATATTTATGCAAGGTGTTCTAAATCCTTGCTAGAGTGGGCTCTGTTCGATACCCAGTCTGGCCACATACTTTCCTTTCTCCTTCAGCTCATTCAAGAAGGGCAGTTGTCAGTTACTTGCGAAAGTGTGTGCACTTAATACTGGTTAACCGCTTAGGAGGTCTTAGCCTGCCCAGGAATAGTGTGGTTAGGTTAACTGACCGTCCTGACATGACCATAGCTGTTAATTGTGGACCTAAAGCAACAAATCAATCAATCAATCATAGAGTGGGCTCTTTTATATGACCTGCTGAAATGGCGTCACCTACATACTACATCCAGTGTCTTCCTGTGATGTGCCTTGTGTAACTTGTAAAATATTTATTTTTGTCCTTCAGATATCTATTTTTAGCTCACCTGAGCACGAAGTGCTCAGGGTGAGCTTTTGGGATACCGTGATGTCCGTCGTCCGTCGTACGTCCGTCCGGACGTCCGGACGTCCGTCCGTCCGGACGTCCGTCAACTTTTGCTTGTGTACACTCTAGCGGGCACAGTTTCGATCCAATCTTTATGAAACTTTGTCAGAATGTTTATCTCTATAAAATCTAGGCCAAGTTCGAAACTGGGTCATGGCGGGTCAAAAACTAGGTCACTAGGTCAAATCTTAGAAAAACCTTGTGTACGCTCTAGAGGGCACAGTTTTCATCCAAAGTTTATGAAACTTTGTCAGAATGTTTATCCTCATAGTATCTAGGACAAGTTTGAAACTGGGTCACGTCGGGTCTAAAACTAGGTCACTAGGTCAAATCATAGAAAAACCTTGTGTACGCTCTAGAGGACACAGTTTTGATCCAATCTTTATGAAACTTTGTCAGAATGTTTATCTTCATAAAATCTAGGCCAAGTTTGAAACTGGGTCATGTCGGGTCAAAAACTAGGTCACTAGGTCAAATCTTAAAAAAACCTTGTGTACGCTCTAGAGGGCACAGTTTTGATTCAAAGTTCATGAAACTTTGTCAGAATGTTTATCCTCATAGTATCTAGAACAAGTTCGATACTGGGTCATGTCGGGTCTAAAACTAGGTCACTAGGTCAAATCATAGAAAAACCTTGTGTACGCTCTAGAGGACACAGTTTTGATCCAATCTTTATGAAACTTTGTCAGAATGTTTATCTTCATAAAATCTAGGCCAAGTTTGAAACTGGGTCATGTCGGGTCTAAAACTAGGTCACTAGGTCAAATCATAGAAAAACCTTGTGTACGCTCTAGAGGACACAGTTTTGATCCAATCTTTATGAAACTTTGTCAGAATGTTTATCTCCATAAACTCTAGGACAAGTTTGAAACTGGGTCATGTCGGGTCAAAAACTAGGTCACTAGGTCAAATCTTAGAAAAACCTTGTGTACGCTCTAGAAGGCACAGTTTTGATCCAAAGTTCATGAAACTTAATCAGAAAGTTTATCCTTATAATATCTAGGATAAGTTTGAAACTGGGTCACGTCGGGTCAAAAACTAGGTCACTAGGTCAAATCATAGAAAAAAACCTTGTGTATGCTCTAGAGGACACAGTTTTGATCCAATCTTTATGAAACATTGTCAGAATGTTTATCTCTATAAACTCTAGGCCAAGTTCGAAACTGGGTCTTGTGGGGTCAAAAACTAGGTCACTAGGTCAAATCTTAGAAAAGCCTTGTGTACGCTCTAGAAGTCACAGTTTTGATCCAAAGTTCATAAAACTTTGTCAGAATGTTTATCCTCATAATATGTAGGACAAGTTTGAAACTGGGTCACTAGGTCAAATAATAGAAAAACTAGGTCACTAGGTCAAATCATAGAAAAACCTTGTGTACGCTCTAGAGGACACAGTTTTGATCTAATCTTTATGAAACTTTGTCAGAATGTTTACTTCCATAAACTCTTTGTCAGAATGTTTATCGTCACAATATCTAGGACAAATTTGAAAGTAGGTCATGTCGGGTTAAAAAATAGGTCACTAGGTTTAATATAAGAACGACCTTGTGTACGCTCTAGAGGGCACAGTTTTGATCCAATCTTCATGATATTTTGTCAGAATGTTTATCCTCACAATATCCAGGACGAGTTTGAAACTGGGTCATTTCGGGTCTAAAGCTAGGTCATAAGGTCAAATCGTAGAAAAACTTTGTGTACACTCTAGAGGGCGCATTGTTGATTCAATCTTTTTGGTACTATGTCAGAATGTTTATCTCAATAAAATCTAATTAGATTTTGAAACTGGGTCATGTCGGGTCAAGAATAAGTTCACAGGGTCAAATATAAGAAAGACCTTGTGAACGCTTTAGAGGGCACAGTTTTGATCCAATCTTTATGCAACTTTGTCAGAATGTTTGATCTCACAATATGTAGGCCAAGTTTGAAACTGGATAATGTCGGGTCAGAAACTAGGTCACTAGGTCAAATATCAGGAAAACCTTGTGTACGCTCTAGTAGGCACAGTTTTGATTCAAAAATAATGAAACTGTCAGAATATTCATCCTCACAATATCTAGGCCAAGTTTGAAGTTTGGTGATGTCAGATCAAAAACCAGGTCACTAGGTCAAATCTTAGAAAAACCTTGTGAACACATTTGAGGGTACATTTTTTATCCAATCTTTTTGAAACTTTCTCAGAAAGTATATCATCACAATGTCTAGGCCAAGTATGAAAGTAGGTCATGTCGGATCAAAAACTAGGTCACTAGGTCAAATATAAAAACCACCTTGTGTATGCTCTAGAGGGCACAGTTTTGATCCAATCTTCATGAAATTTTGTCAGAATGATTATCCTCACAATATCTAGGCCAAGTTTGAAGCTGGGTCATGTTGGTTCCAAAACCAGGTCACTAGGTCAAATCTTAGAAAAACCTTGTGTACACTCTAGAGGGCACATTTTTGATCCAATCTTTTTGAAACTTTGTCAGAATGTATATATGTATATTGTCACAAAATGTAGGCCAAATTTGAAAGGTGGTCATGTCGGATTAAGAACTAGGTCACTAGGTCAAATATACGAACGACCTTGTGTACACAAGGATTGTCTTAAATATCCATTCTGTCGGTCCAACTGTCCATCATTTCACAGTAGGTAAATAATTACGTTCACAATAATCTTACATAACCCTTGTGTTTTTGGCAAAATACAAATTGTTACATGCACTTTTGGAGCACCGGTTTTCTTAGTTTCTAGAACAGTCTACTTCCACCCCTTGTTGTTTTGAAAGTTCTCGCCATGACCATCTGAGACAAAGAATTTTTGTTTGAAACTGAGCTAACTTAGCAAAACTTTTGAACTTTCTGAAGACTCAAATGAGTTAAATTTTATACTTCACTACACTAAGTCTTCAGCAGTTGGTCATGTACAGTAGAAACCCCAGGTCATACAGGTACATCTTCTGTACTCTTTAGATCTGTTAATGGTTTTGAGCAATGTATTTGACAAATTCAAAAACAATATGCATGTTGTATAGAAGTGTTTTTTTCTTGTGTTTACCTTTTCTGAACATTTCAAAAATTATTCATTTTATCTTGTTTCAGGTGGAGCCAGCCTGTTCAAGCTGTTGATCGATAAAGAGAAAAAATCCATCCCCATCAAATAAGGGTGGAAGATAAATGCGTACCCAATATTTTAACCACATTTATTACAACACAGATCATTTGTTGTCGCACTGTAGCATATTGTGCACAGTTTATCATTGTATTTCACAAGTACAATAATTTATACAAATTCTTTAAATTTGCTGAAAATTACAGCAATTATCTGTGTTTAGTGAATCGCAGATTTCAGCCCTGTACCGGGTAAGTGCCACTGATGAAAGATGGTATTAAGTAGTGCGTTCCCTTCTGGACAAAGTGAACACATATCAAATGTGTGTCATAATAGATAATTTAGGGGATAACTATTGAAAATTGTCATTTGGGGAGGTAAATCGTTGGTTTTATGGTAGGAAATTTTGTTTTAAGGCTCAGCTGACGTGCTGCCCTACGCAATTTGCGACCATAAAACCAACAATTTACCTCCCCAAATGAAAATTTTCAATACAGTTATCCCCATTCCAATGCACCTTTTCACATTTTCATCTTACAAAGTGTACTTTTTTGTACCCATTACAAGCGCTTTTAGCAGTGTAAAACCAAACGTCAGCCAAGGAGAAGCGACGTTGTATAATGCCGTCGGGTTTGCGACAGTATATCGCAGAATATACTGTCGCAAAGCTTTGACGTTATCCAATCAGACATCACGTTATATCTGTAAGTGCATTAGAATACTTGTTTTGTTTTGCTACGAAATATAATTGTAGCATATTCTGAAAGACAAGTGTGAATTACTTCATCAGTGTTAAAACAGGGTCTCTTCCTGGGTTTAAAACTAACCACCTTGCTGACCACTGATTGTGAAAATATTCTCTTTGCAGCTCCTAGGAATTTTAAGTCTTTAGTTTAAATTATATTTCTTAGAAAAATGAATATTACCTTTAGTAATTAATTTCTTATTTTAATTCTGTTTCCATTTTCACAGTTAATTCTACTTGATCTTATTCTATAGTTTTCTATTACATTTGTTTACATGTATATTTTGTTTAATCCTTCAAATTTTCTTTTCTAGGTATCGCTGATCACTTCTAGTATTCAGAGTGGTTGACTATATACTTTTATATTATAACATTTTAATTTTCATTGCCTTAATTGTGATTATTAAACTTTTGTGAAACTGTGATTTGGATAACTATTGGAACTTTTGTGGAGTGTGACGTGTAAAGACAGTGTGTTGGTGTGGGATTGTATTGTTGACGTGAGGGAATTGGAACACATATTCAAGATAGTACTTGGCTGAAGGTATAGTTTTCTTTCATTAACTCGCTTGATTGTCTGCAAAAATTGCCCGCTCTTAGTTCAAACAACTCCCAACCAAACTTGGTCAAATATTTTATGGGCATAATACCTTGACCCAAATTTGATAACCAATCAGATGACATTAATCCAGAGTTTTGGGCTTTAAATTACCCTAAATTGAACAGAGGTCAAAGGTCAAGATCATTCAGTTCTGTAATAATATGATTATTGGTACGGATCAATAACTCATCAATTGTTCAAACTACAATCCTTGTCTTTGGAGCCTGGTAGCTCAGTGGGTTAAGTGCTGGCCTCCTGATGTAGCGGACCGGGTTCCAGCCTAGCTTGAGGTGAGATTCTTTCCTACCATAAACTGGGTTCCATTGCACACAGCCTTTCATTATCAACGTCTCATCTTCCTGATATATCTGAGATACTGTTGAAAAGGATGTAAAATCATCGCAAGTCATCATTATTGTATTTAAAAAACTTCATCATGATGAATAGATGATCCCTATTTTTTTGACGACATAGGTCAAAGATCAAGAACATTCCATTTAGTTCTGTAATAACATGGTTATGGTTTCTGCTAAATACTTTATCTATTGTTCAACCTTCAGTTCTCTTACTCAATAGGGAGGTTTGTCATATTAAAAAGATGACCCCAAATTTTAGGTCAGTTCATCAAAGGTTAAGGTAATTCAATACTATAATACCATGAAATGGTTTCTGAGTAATAATTCATTCATTGTTCAACCTACAGTTCATGTTTAGTAGATGACCCTTTTTCTTTTGAGATCTGTAGGACAATGTCATTCAGTGATTTCAATTCCATCATTCAACTCACAGTTCTCATATTTGGTAGGAAGGTTTGTAGGTCAAGGTCATTCAGTTTTGTAGTATCATGATTATGGTTTCCAATCACTTAGTCATCCATTGTTCAACCTACAGTTTTCATATTTGGTTGGGAGGTTTGCATGATGAGTAGGTGACCCCTCTTTCTTTTGAGGTCAGCAGATCAAAGGTCAAGGTCATTTAGTACCATAATATCATGGTTATAGTTTCTAAACAATAACTCACCCATAGTTCAGCCTTCAGTTCTCATATTAAGTAGGGAGATTTATCATAATGAGTAAATGACCACTATTTTCAGGTCACTAGGTCAGAGGTCACGGTATTTCATAACTGTAATATCATAACTTTAATATCATGAAATGGTTTTCGTTCAATAACTCATTCATTGTTCAACCTACAGTTCTCATATTTGGACAGAAATTTTGTCTAATGAGTAGATGACCCCTATTTGATTTGAGGTCAGTAGGTCAAAGGCCAAGGTCATTCTGTTCTGTAATAACATTGTTCTGGTTTTCTATCAAAAACTCATCCTTTGTTCAACATATAATCCTCATATTTGGTAGGGAGCTTTGTCTTGATGAGTAGATGACTCCTATTTCTTTTGAGGTCAGTAGGACAAGCGTCACGGTCATTCAGTATTTGTAATATCATGGTTATGGGTTCTGATCAATAACTGACCCATTATTCAACTACAGTCCCCATATTTGGTAGGGAAGTTCGTCATGATGAGTAGATGACCCCTATTTCTTTTGAGGTCAGTAGATCAGAGCTTAAAGTCATTATATCCCGCCACACGTTAGTGGCGGGTTATTGTGTTTTCACGTTGGCTGTCCGTGTTTTTGTCCATCCGTAGTACGTACATCCGTCCTTCTGTCCGCACTTCATTTCTGTTCAGTAACTTAAGTATTTATCAACGGATTTCCTTCAAATTTTGCATATGCATTTGTAATGAGAATGTGTCGCTTGATAATGTTAATGGGTAAATTTCGGTAATTTCTGACAGAGTTATGGCACTTGTCAATGTACAAAAAATGGTTTCTGGCCTCTAGTTCCTTTATTACTTGGAGTATCATGATGAAACTTCACAAACATGATCGAAGTAACAAAAGCTTTTTATGAGCTTAGAAATCTTATCATTGGGGGTTATCTGCCCCTGCCCTGGGACTATATACATGTTTATCATATGACGTCGCATCTGAGAGTGTAATAAAGCCATGCATTAAAAACTATAATCCACTAGTGGATTAAATATGCAAATTACATCGTAACGTTATGCATTGACGTCCATAAAACGTCGCGTTTTCTAATGGCGAAATCGTGATGTTTTAGTGCAAAATTTGCTAATAAAATGCGATTTTAGTGTCATATGATAAATAGAATCTTGCATTCGTGCTCTTGTATTATTGAATTCATTAAATTGTTGGTGAAAACGATAAGATGCTCGGCAAAGCCTCGCATCTTATCATTTTCCCCAACTCGTTTAATAAATTCAATAATACATGAGCACTCATGTAAGATCCTCTATATAAAATCATGAAAAATTCAATATGAAATCAGAGTAAGAAGCAACTTTTCAGAAACTTTCAGCAAGTGATCAGAGTGATGAAAGCCTACAGTGATGCTCAAATTTACCCCATTTACCCCATGAAAGTCAACCCATCCCCATCCCCTGGCTATATACATGCTTAAATCTTGAAAAATGGGTGAAAAAGGTTTGCAGTGGTGGGGTATCACGCAGTCGTTTGCGATGCTTTTCTTCAGTTCTATAATATGGTTATGGTTTCCAAGCATTAACTCATGCATCATTCTATCTACAGTCCTCATATTTGGGAGAGAAGTTTGCCTTCTTTGAGGCAACACATGTTTTACAAACATCTCTTGTTTTTTTGTTTGTTTTTTTAAATCAATTCAGTACAGACTGATGCCAGACTGATGTACTAAAATTACCTGTGATACAGTTATTGAAACACTCATTTTAAACTGTAAGTGTTGTGCAATATTGTTTTAATTACTAAAATGAACAACTGAATCAATTGTATATAGTAAATTGTATGGTTTTCATGTTGGGTGTATTTCCAGAAGAATGCCCAAGACAAAGCACAAGTCACCCTCTCAGAGGAATGCAGCTAATCGGCTACAGATGAGGGAGAGGAGAGCAGCAAGACATGAGACTGTTGGTGGTGGTATTCCAGGCTGCAATGTTGCAGATCCTGTCAGATCTGTGCCAGATGGGGGTACCGGTGACTTGGGTGCAGTTGGGCCATCTGGGCCATCTGCACTGGGTGCTGATAAACAGATGGAGGCCAAAACCCACCTCTCTAAGCCCTCTGGGCCATCTGTGCTGGGCGCTGATAAACAGATGGAGGTCAAAGCCCACCTCTTTAAGCCCTCTGGGCCATCTGTGCTTGATAGTTTTGCAAAGAGTTCACTTGATAGTTTGCCAAAGAGTTCACTTGATAGTTTGCTATATAGTTCAGTTGATGGTTCACTTGATAGTTTGCCTGATGGTTTAATTGAGAACACACCTGAGATAGTGCCTGAATGTATGCTTGGTACTGCACATGGACCTTCGGTTGTTACTGAACACACACTTCTTGCTTTGCTGGAATCTACCACTGACTCAGGGTCTGCTGATCAGATGCAAACAACTGAACAGTCAAAACATTCCATGTACATAGCTACACCCATTGCAGATCAAAATGAAATGTCTGTTTTGTCAGATATACCAGGAAGCTCATTCAGTGGTATTCGGATGAATTACTCTGGTGTTACAGGAGTAAATCTGTCAACTTCAAGAAATTCCATTCATGGATCATTTCATCAAGGAAATGAGATATTTAGTCCACAGTCACGTGGAAGTCAGTGTGTCACAAATTCTTTATGTGCTCTGATATATGAACAATATTCAGAGATAAACTCACAACAAATGCTCGACAGCGTGCTTATTGAGGGTGATTCTTTGTACAAAGAAATCATTTCTGGATTGGATGGCAAAGTAATGCTGCAAAGCAACCTATTAAGTTTTGAAGAAATTCCATGTGAGGTCACTGTCTCAAATAGGAACCTAAATGTATTGAAATCTGATGTTATATCAGGTGTAGCTATTCAGCAGTTTGGAACTTCCAATTTACCTACTCTTCACCAATCACTGTCTTCAGCATTACAGATATCAAAGCAAGTGCTAGTTATAATAAGAGACATATGCTCAGCAGTGTATGTAACTACAGAGCAGTATCACTTTTTCGATTCGCATTCTCATGGGCAAGATGGCTTATCTGCACCTGATGGCTCATCCATATTAATGTCCTTTTATAATCTGGAAGATTTAGTTGCATATATGTATGCATTTTACGGAAGCATGAACATAGATATGAGTACACAATTTGACATGTTGCCATTGCACTTCACAATAAGGACAGATATGTCCAAATGGAAAACAATATCACGTAAAAAGCATAGGAAGAATTTTAGTCGAAGTCAAGGCAGTTCTGTGATACGCACACTGATTAACACAAGTAACAGTGAAAATCATTCAGAAGAAGAGAATCACAGCACTTTAATTGGCAAGTACTTTAAGGATCAAAGGGAAAGGAGAAGACACAAAAAGAGTGAAGCAATTAAAACAGATAAAAGAACTTATCAGTGGCTATATAAGCGAACACAAAGACAAAGTGAATTATATCGTGAAATTGAACGCCAAAATAGCAGAGAATCAAAGAAAAAGGCAAGGCAATCAGATGAGTACAAAGCAAAGGATCAGAAATGTCACAGAGAGTCATTGAAAAAAGCAAGGCAATCTGAGGAGTACAAAGCAAAAGATAAGAAATCGAACAGAGAATCAAAACAAAAGGCAAGGCAATCTGAGGAGTACAAAGCAAAAGATAAGAAATGGAACAGAGAATCAAAACAAAAGGCAAGGCAATCTGAGGAGTACAAAGCAAACGATAAGAACTCAAACAGAGAATCAAAACAAAAGGCAAGGCAATCTGATGAGTACAAAGCAAAGGATCAGAAATGTCACAGAGAGTCATTGAAAAAAGCAAGGCAATCTGAGGAGTACAAAGCAAAAGATAAGAAATCGAACAGAGAATCAAAACAAAAGGCAAGGCAATCTGATGAGTACAAAGCAAAAGATCATAAATGTCACAGAGAGTCATTGAAAAAAGCAAGGCAATCTGAGGACTACAAAGCAAAAGATAAGAAATCGAACAGAGAATCAAAACAAAAGGCAAGGCAATCTGAGGAGTACCAAGCAAAAGATAAGAAATCGAACAGAGAATCAAAACAAAAGGCAAGGCAATCTGAGGAGTTTAAAGCTAAGGAAAATTTTAATCAAAAGGCTTGTAAAAGAAGAACTAGATTGATTGAGCTATATAATCAATGGGAGGCAGAACAAAAAAGAATCAGTCGACAGTCATATGATTTCAAAAGAAGGGAAATTAAGATACAAAACAAATCTAAGAAGAAGGCTAGAATGAACCCATACAATGTGGAAAAAGAAAGAGTTGCAAAACAACAATGGAGAGCAGACTCCAGAAATAATCAGACAGAAAAGATACTAGATTGTAACAGGAAATCTTCTAAACGTAAAAACCCAATATTTCATGAAAATGAATGTATAGCTTCAAAACGAAGAAAATCTGGTTTTGATATAAACACATGTATAGAGCTTTTTCATAAAAGCATATCAATTGGTCCAGTATACATATGCAGCTGTTGCCACCAGACATGGTTTAAACATAGTGTGTCTCAAGTTACATCTTTGTCTTATGATCAACAACAAAAATATTTGACAAAATTTATATCCATTGATAATAAGGAATGGGTATGTGTAACTTGCAAAAGCAGTATTTGTGCAGGAAAAGTTCCTAAATTATCTGTTTTAAATGGAATGGAGTGGCCTATAAAACCTAAAGAATTGGATCTGTTTCCACTAGAGGAGCGTTTAATTGCTTTGCGAATACCATTTATGCAGATTAGAGAATTGCCAAGAGGCCGTCAGTTGTCAGTTAAAGGAAATGTTGTAAACGTTCCAGTAGACATACAACCTGTCATTGATGCATTGCCCAGACCGTTTAACGAAAATGTAACAGTAGCAGTGAAACTGAAAAAAAGAATGTCATTTAAGTCTTGTGCATTCTCTGAAAATGTAAGACCACTCAGAGTGCTTGTTGCATTACACTGGTTGATGAAATCAAGCGATTTGTATAAGAATGCAAATGTAGATATAGATGAGGAGTGGATCAAAAGTGTTACAGAAGATTGCAATGAATTAATAGAAGAGTTTGTGTCATCTGAAACAAGTAATTCGACTGTAGGTGCAATATCACAAGATGAATGTCATAACAAAAAAACTTTTCATGAAAATTCATGTGAACTTCTCAAAAATGAATCTGATTCAGTAAGTTCTAGTGCAAAAAGATCATCCAGTGATGAACTGTATGATTCTGATGCAGAAGAAGTTAGCCAAGAAAATGTCGGAAACATTGATACTCTCTTAGATGATGCAAATATTGAAAACAGAAATTCTACATTTACCTTTGCACCTGGAGAAGGTCAGCAACCATTAAGTATCTACCAAGACAAAGATTCAGAATTCCTTTGTTTCCCAAGCATATACTGCGGACAAAAAAGAATGGAAAATGACAAAAGAATGGTACCAGTATATTACAGTGATATAGCAAAATGGGAGTTAAGGAGTGTAGACAGACGAGCTGCTAACAGTGTGCCAAACATATTTTTCAAGCTGAAAAAAATACAGATGAAACAGTTAAATGATAAAGCCAATCTTGCTGTCAGAAGGTGTCAAACTGGAACAAACACTATGACTGCTGCACAAGCAAGAGATCCAAATTATATTGACAACATTGTTAAAAGGGATGAAGGTTATTATTTGTTTAAGCAAATTAGAAATTCGCCAGCATATTTAGAGACTAAGAAAAAGGATGTGTTTGCAATGATACGCCAGTTAGGCCTACCCACCTGGTTTATGTCTCTATCTTCTGCTGATACAAGATGGACTGATCTTTTGAAAATGTTAGCTAACTTAAATAATAATGTTGAATACACTGATGAACAGGTAAATAATCTTACATGGGAACAAAAGATTAAACTTGTTCAGGCAGACCCTGTCACTTGCTCCAGATACTTTGATCATAGAGTGCATGAATTTATTAATTTGGTTTTGAAAAGTGACCATAAACCTATTGGAAAACTTACTGATTACTTTTATCGAGTTGAATTTCAGCAAAGAGGTTCACCACACATTCACATGATTGTTTGGATTGAAAATGCCCCAAAATTTAATGTGAACACAAATGCCGAAATAACTGCTTTTGTGGATGAGTTTTTACAGTGTTGTGTGGATGACCAAGAAATGAAACATTTGACAGATATTCAAATTCACAAACATTCTAGAACATGTAGAAAAAAAGTTGACAAAATATGCCGCTTTGGATATCCATTACCCCCACTTCCATGTACAATGGTGTTAGATCCGCTTGAAGTAGACCAGGATAAGTACATCAAGTTACACCAAAACTTACAGAAAAAAATGAATAATGAAAAAAATGGATATGATATGACATACAAACAATTTCTGACAACAGTTGTTCAGATGAGTGAAGAGGATTACATCCGATGCATTCGAAGCTCATTAAAATCATCAAAGGTGTTTTTGAAAAGAAAACCAAGTGAGATCCGTGTAAATTTATACAATAAGACTGTATTGAAGGCATGGAAGGCAAATATTGATATGCAGTTTGTGCTTGATCCATATGCATGTGCTATGTACATTGTTTCATATATCAGTAAGTCGAAAAGGGGAATGAGTAATTTATTATATTCAGCAGCCAAAGAGGCGAGAAACGACAACATGGATATCAAAAGACAAGTGAGGCATATTGGAAATGTTTTTTCAAATAGTGTAGAAGTTAGTGCTCAAGAGGCTGTATACCTAGTTCTGCAAATACCGTTAACAAACTGCACCAGAGATGTTGTATTTATAAATACATCAACTTCGGACAAGCGCGTGCAGTTATTAAAGTCAAAGTCAGTTCTTGGCGAATTACCCCCTGATTCAACAAAAATAATGTCTGATAATGTGATCAAACGATATTCAAAGCGACCAAAAGTTTTGGAAAATTGGTGTTTGGCTGATTATGTGTCTCAACTAAACATAGTCTACCCAGAAGGTATGAAAACAGATATGGATGATGAAGTTAATGATGACATTTCTATGGAAAATGAAAATGATGATAGACCAGATATGGACAACGAAGAAAATGACACTCTTGTTGATAACAATGTTGATAAATGTTTTCATGATGATATGGCTTTAATAACTTTGAAAAATGGCATAAAGATAAAACGGCGTGGAACTTACAAAATAATACGCTATGTTCGGTTCAATCGTAATTCAGATGAAGAAAACCATTTCAGAGAAAAACTGCTCTTGTTTTATCCATGGAGGAATGAGCAAAATGATTTGAAAGGAAATTTTGGTACTTACAAAGAACACTTTGAATCTATGAAACATATGATAGAGTTGAAATGCCGAGAATATGAACACCATGTCGAGGAGTTAGAGCAAGCAAGAGATATGGCAGAGACGGAATGTGATGCATTTGATGAAATTGCCCCAGGAACAGAGCAAATAGAAGCCGATACTGCCGAGGAAAATGCAGTAGAATCAGAAGCCTTTGTATATTTTAATCCTGATAGAGCTTATGAACATAGGAATCATGACATTGCAATTGAAATAGGATGTTCAGTTTCTGCACCACAAATAAATCCTAATGAAAATATACTGCCAGAACAACAGTATAGAGAACTGTTGAGATGTTTAAACACTAAACAAATGCATTTTTACAATCATGTAATACACTGGATTAAGACTAAGGATGAACCATTATATGCTTTTCTTTCTGGGGGAGCTGGTGTTGGTAAAAGTGTTGTTATTAGAGCGCTGTATCAGACTTTGTTTAGGATGTTAAATCTAAGAGAAGGAGAAAATGCGGATGACATAAGTGTGTTATTATGTGCATATACAGGTAAAGCTGCATTTAATATCAGTGGTTCAACAATTTCATCAGCTTTCAAACAAAAATACAAACAATCAGATCAGACATTGAGCTGTGACAACTTGAATACATTTAGATCCAAATATCGGAATTTATCAGTGGTCATTATAGATGAAATTTCAATGGTTAGTAATTCTATGTTAAATTTCATAGATCAAAGACTTCAAGAGCTGAAAGGAACACGGAAACCATTTGGTGGCGTCAGTATTATTGCTGTTGGTGACCTTTATCAGTTGAAACCTGTGAGTGGAAATTGGATCTTTAACACTTCAGCAAAAGGTGCTGAATCATTGTCTGTGAACCTATGGAAAGAATATTTTACTATGTTTGAGTTGACAGAAATCATGAGACAGAAAAACGATCTCGAATTTGCACAGCTCCTAAATAGACTTAGACACAATGAATTAACAGAGGCAGACAAACTTAAACTAAAAACATGTGAAACAATCTCAACTGCCGATGACCATTGGTTGAATGCTCCACACTTGTTTGCAGAAAACCACTTTATGCATTTGTTCAATCATTCAATCATATCCAGTATGCATGCAGAAAAAGTTATTGTACCTTGTCACGATTCTGTTGTTTCCCCAAAGCTGTCAAAAGACAAGCAGGATGCAAAAATTAAACAAATATCAACAGACCCAAGCAAAACCGCAAACCTTCATTGCTCATTGACAGTGGTTGTAGATATGATATATGATATAAATATTAACATTAACACTGAAGATGGACTTGCAAACGGGGCGTCATGTGTTGTAAAATTTATTGAATACAAGCAGGCAATACAAAACCGTCCAAGCATTATTTGGGTTCAGTTTGACAATGAAAAAGCAGGAATTGAAACCAGAGAAAAATTCAAAAGAAGAGGATTTTATCACGATAAAATAAATGATAATTGGACTCCAATATTTGATATACAACGGACATTTACAAATGACAGAAGAAATATTACGTTTGAGAGAATTCAGTTTCCTTTGCAACCATCTGCAGGTCGATCTGTTCACCGAGCACAAGGCACTACATTAAACAGAGTTGTTATTGATTTATCACAACAAAGGGCAAGAAAAGTCCCCCATATCCACTATGTTGCTCTGAGTCGAGTTAGATCTTTACAAAATCTTCAAATCTTGAATTTCAATGAAAAGGCTTTAGCTCTTGATGAACAAGTCCATACAGAAATGAAACGATTTTATGATGAAGCCATGCTAAAACTCTGCTATATTCCTTTGGATTCTGTAGATTCATCGTCTCATTTTAAAGTTGCATTCAATAATTGTCGTTCTTTACACAAACACATTGAGGATGTCAGGAATGATTATAATTTATTGTCTGCCCACGTTATTGGATTCGCAGAAACTAGATTACATCAGAATGATGATACGATTGATTACAACATACATGGATATCGTCTGATTAGAAATGATCAAGAGACAAATATACAGGCAAATAGGCCTTCACATGGTCTGGCAATATATGTTAATGACGATGTTGGTGTGACTCCTGTACTGTCATACAGCTCACAAAAGTTGGAATTTACAAGTATAAATATTGAGCATGTGTTGTGTAAAATGCAAATTGTAGTGTTATACAAATCACCTGGTTTGTCATATCATAATCTCAAGTCTCTTCTAGAAAGAAAGCTTGTACCTCATTTAGATGTAGCCAAACCATTACTTGTTATTGGAGATTTTAACATTAATATTTTCCAGGGATGTAGTGACATTGTTAAGTTCATGGATCAAACATTTGCCTGCAAATCATATATAGATCAGCCAACAACAGATAGTCTTTCAGCAATTGATCTTGTGTTTTCAAATCAAAATGGAAGTGTAGGTACAGTTGAAACATACTGGTCTGATCACAAAATAGTATATTATCATACATAGATTGTACATTATATAACCATACAATATAATTATTCACCCGTTTTGTTTTAACAATACCAACCTCATAATTTTGAGGTTGGTATTGTTGGTGGCTATGCATTGATGAGGGTGGCCACCTTCCGTAATGGCACAACTTACATTTGTATATAATAGATTAATGTTTATATCCATTACAGCTAGGATTATGAAATTTGGTACAAACACTATGTATGTCTAGTTGTATCCTGTAAGTGGGAATCAGATTTCTCATAATTGCCTTTGTTTTCCTTTTTTTTCTGTTTCTCCAATCAAATTTTTGACATATTTTTCAGGAACTACTACAGAAAGGATTTTTTGATTTGTTGCAAATGTTGAGTATGACTAGATAAATCATGTAACATAGAATCAGTCTTCTTCTGCTTATCATTGCCTGTGCTTGTCCATTTTTTCTTTCTCTCCATTTAATTTTTGTCACAGATTTCTCTGTTCCTATGGGAGCCACAGACTTCAAATTGCATATACCGGTACATCTTCAGAATGGCCAAGTAGAATCCTTGCTTTACAGTCAGATTGATATATAATATTTATATGTAACAACATAGTTTCAATGGTATTTTAGATTACATTTTTAAAACTGTAAAAAATGTCTATAAAATCTTACCAATTTGCACTAATGAGTGCAATGTTGATTTTTTTTAAATAGAGTGAACATCAATATCTTCAAAAACATTAGTGTATCACTTTGATCAAAACAAACAAACACAAGGCTCATGCAAGTTGACATTGATGCTGCACTTGTGTTCCTGAATATTTAATATAGGAAATATGAGACATTTTTGTTAATATAATTATATCTAACTCGGTACATGGATATAGCATGTGGTATCGGTACATGGATATAGCAAATGGTATATGCATGTATATTACTTTGTTTGTATGGCTTCCAAATATTTGTATGTCTGAACATAGCTAATTTTGTTATATAAGAATAAACCTTGTTTTGACAGATAAGGCACCTAAATTAAGCTTGGATCTGAATGTAGAGACAGTAATGTCTAAGTCTGTGAATCACGTTTGTTCGGTATTAGATAAATATGTATTTAGTATGCTTCTGTTTGAATAATATCATTGTTTGTATTTGTCATTCATTCGGTATTAGATAAATATGTATTTAGTATGGGTCTGTTTGAATAATAACATTGTATATGTCATTTATTTAAATGTATGCCATTTAGGAATGAAACATTTAGATGTTTCAGAACATTCATTTCGTTTCAGATACGATTCTTTCATTCTCATGTCTATATTTCAATGGATATATATAACATACGTAAGTTTGTTCTTTAAGAATAAACCTTGTTTATCTGGGGCAAGTCATCTAAATTAAGTTTCCATCTGAATTTAGAGATAGTTCTATATAAGTGCGATGGATGATAAAAAATATGTGGACTTTTGCTGTAGAAATTTTATTATTGAGAGTAAACTCATAAAATTTGCAATAAATGTAGATTCATCTTTCCTTTATCCAGTGATGTATTTAATTTACCAGTCTCACTTCGGGATGTTGTCTATATCAGTTGTCATAGTAACCTTATGACGGTTCTGCGGAGCACGTTAAATATTTGCCTTATTATTTCGAATTGTTTGGTTTATCTTTGGCTATGTCTAATATTGGTTTATCTTTGGCTATGTCTAATATTTGCAGTTGAGTAAAATGCTTGACATTTAATATGCTATTTTGTTATAGTTTCTGCTTTTTACTGTGAGGAAAGTATTGCCGTCAACAATTGTTATGCTTGCATAAGCAGCATAAGCTTTGGTCTGTGGGTCATACAAGGGCAATAAAATGACGTCAACCATTATATGGTATATTTAATGCAGGTCCTAGGGTTTGTTTATAATTGTAAGAAAAAAGAGGGCAGAACCAAAGTCATGTTTTAAATGATCAAAGTAAATATTATTTGATCCGTGTATGTTAGTTTTGTCCGATGCTGGTACTGATTTGAGGGTTGTAGACCTGCATATAGACATACACCGCAAAAGTCTTGTACATGGAAACGAAACTGAAAGCAAAAGTTTTGCTTGGATTTATGACCCGATAAAGATGAGAAGGGTATGCTACAAAATTCTTGAAAATAGTCGTATTGTATGCAGATGTGTCTAAAATTGGTCAAAATCATGATAAAATCTGCAAAAAGGGTGTTAGTTTTTTGAAAACAAAGAAACAAAAGAACCCCAACAACGTTAAAAAGGGACAAAACGTCAAACATCATTAATGTGGTGCTCCACTGTAGCTGTACCTACCTAATATAAAATAGAAGAAAATACTTATTTTTCATTGAAATTACTTCAAAACTTCACATTACGTAGCTAAAAGATCAGTCTTTTCTATGGCATGAGAAATGTTACTATAACTGCATTACCCTAACCGCCACAGCAATAGTCCACGTTCTTTTTGATCACCCCTCGTATATGAATCACGTTTGTTCAGTATTAGATACATATGTATTTAGTATGCTTTTGATTGAATGATAACATTATTGTTTTTATGTATTGTTCATTTAAATTTATGCCATTTAAGTATTTTCAAAATGTTCACTTTTGTTCTGATATGATTTTATTCGTTCTCATGTCTGTATAACTTTTTATCCCCCGACCAAAAGGTTCGGGGATATAGCAATTAGCCTGGCGTAGAACAGGTCATGATGATGTCACATACAAGAATAGTAACTCTTGTTATTTTACTTTTTTGAGTTATCTTTCCTTTGGTGATTTTTTGGCAGACTCGAGTCCACTAACGAATGATGTGATGAAAAGAAATACTTTGTCCAAAGCAAATACTTTGTCAAATAGGTAGTTTGTCTAGTTACAAATTACTTTTTCTCATTTTCTTTATTAAAATGTACACGTAGATAATGAATAGCTTTGAAAAACTTTTATTATATACATTATATCCTTTGTACAATGCAGAGCTCCAGTAGCATACTTAGAGACCTAGATAATATTAAAAAACAGCTTTTTGGTGATAATTATGGATAATTTTGTTAATTCTGTTACTAGTCATCTGAAGCGCCTTAATGAGGCAGCTCACATGATGAGTCACAACATAAGTTTTCAGTGAGGAAAACAACAACAATAAAACATTAACCCTAATTAACACCAAATACTGTTATTTAGAGACTGCCAGTTCCTGTAACTATTTGGACATCTCAAAATTTTCTATAATAGACTCTTCCAGCTTTTAATTTGGAACAAGTCTTATTTTCTTCTTGTTCAAGGCTGTTTTATTATGAAAATATTAGAAATTGGTGTAGACTAGCAGACACTGTTTCTGAGAAATTTTATTCGGTCATATTGGGTAAATATTGCCTATTCTGGAGTTGTGCATTTAATAGCTGCAATTACCTAAAAGAGCTTAACAAATTTTCTGAAAATAGCAGTGTACTTTGAACAGTGAAATTTTCAAATAAACTTTCAACAAACAGAATTGTGTGTTTTGTGTTAAAATTATGATGAAAAATATTGAATTATTTCCTCCTGTTCATGCATTAATGCCAGATGCATATACAGTAGAAGTTCAAGGCTCGAACCCTGATGGCTCGTTCACCCTGCCTGGCTAGAACTCTTTTCTTGGTTCCTAGAGGTCACTTTATATGGAAACTAGCCCTGGGTGGCTAGAACTACACTAGGCTGGAACTAATTTTCATGGTCCAATGTTCCTGTTTGACCAATGAAGTTCTACTGTTCCATCTTGGAAAGGCACTCCTTTTGCCTCAGGCAAATGCAATCTCCAGAGAACAATAATATTCCAGGTGTCTTTGTCTTCAGGGAATAATTTGCACGATTATTTGCTGAAGCATGAAATGAAAATATTTAAGGAATAATATTTCTGTGCCTGTGAATTATCACTTGATTAATACATGAAGTTGGAGGACAGATTGGGAAAATTTACGATGGCAAACCCTGAGTGAATAAATATTCACATCTGCCTGTGCAAGATCCAATTCAAAATTGTTGCAAAATTAAAATTACTGTGAAAAAAAATACAAAGCTGCTACTTCTTCAAAAAAAAGAAAAATGACTGATATCAATTTCAATTATGTCATATTAATGCAGATTGCTTTGCAAGGAATGCATCTATAATGTTTATTACCCTTCCAACTTTTAAATGGATATTAAATGCAAGAATTGACAAACAGCTGACTCAACTTATTTTGTATTTACAATGATTTTTTTATTTGAATGACACACTAAAAATAAATCCACACATGAATTTAGCCCATTGGTATGACTATGGCCTAATTAAATGCATTGAAACTCAGTAAGAAAATGTAGGTTAGTATAATGTTTGATATCACTGTAAAGGCAAAATGTAGGGCTTCCGATACATGCATAGCTTTGTTGTAAAGGCAAAATGTAGGGCTTCCAATACATGCATAGCATTTGTTACCAGCATGCCGCTAAATAAAGCTATGCTGCAAGCATCAGAACTAACATTACAATGATGCCAGCCACAAACTCCTTGGAAAACATTTATTTCACCACAGTGAGATAATAATGCTACCATTCTATCATCTGTGTTTGCCTAGTTCAGTCTAGTTCAAATCCATCAAAGAAACCAACATGAACGGGTACTTTTTGGGGAAGCGACTCTGCCATTTTTAGCTCACCTCAGCCTTACTGTATTGGTGTTAGTTGCCTCTGTCATCCATCCATAAACATTTTCAAACATCTCTGAAACTACTGGGCAGACTGAACTCAAATTCATATGGAGCCTGCATTGGTCAAAGGATTGAAAGTTCTTCAAATGATCTTGATCACATGACCAAGGTGGCTGTTATTCCCATGTATTATGGTAAATACCCTTATAAATCTTCTCCAGAGCCAGTGAATTGATTAATGCTCAGGTGAGCGATTCAGGGCCACCATGGCCCTCTTGTTGTTATGAAATAGCATGAAAACCTTACATACTGGGACAGATGCCTGAGCAAACAGTGTAGAAACAGATCAGACTGCTCCTTGAGGAGCAGCCTGATCAGGGTCTGCACTTTTTGCCATTCAGTCATTAGCTATAGGACAAACAGACATGTCTAGATGTGAAGATTGAAAACTATTAGGAAATTAGAGTAAGGATCTATTTACATGTCCCAGTATAGAGGTTTAGTATGGTTGGCAATGTCTGATGAATTAAAGGCAGATGAAGAATTTTATTTGTTTATTCTTTCCCTTCCCGTTTAGTTTTGTACAGGCTGGTCTAGTCTGTTTGGCAAGGGTTTGTTACCCTTCTGGGCCTAAATGTTTCAAAACATACTCTCCAAGAATAAAGGATAAATAAATACAGTTGGCAGAGACCTAGGGGTCAAGGTCATAGACTTACGATTTTTTATGTTCAAGTTTTATATTCAAGTTATAAGTCATCATCATCATCTTATCCATTTTAAAGCCCTGTTTTCCTCTACCGAGGGTTGGGCTTGTTTGACAAGTTTCTTCGAAGGCATCCTCTCCACTCAGAACGATTCTGAGGGTCAGCAGAATCCATGCATAGCTTCTTTCTGTTGTTCACAAGCACTTCATCCCATGTTTTCCTTGGCCTGCCCGGTCTTTTCTGTGTAACCACATTCAGCTTGCGTACTTCTGCAATCCAGCCTGTGCTGCGCTCTACATGTCCAAACCATCTCATCCTACTAGTGCGGAGCACCACATCTAAGTCCTGGAAGCCAAGCTTTGTGAGAAGGGAGTCTGAGCTAACTTCATCCTTTGCCTTGACATTGCAGATCCAACGGATCATGGCACGGTCATTACGCCGGAGACGGTTCAGTGTATCCATCTTCATGGCCCAAGTCTCTGCTGCATGCAGCATCACACTCCTCACGCATGTTGAGTACACCTGACCTCTGGTCAGAAGTGGCAGATGGCGGTTGGTGAGAAGGGGAAGCAACTGCCAGAACTTGCCCCATGCACATTTGCAGCGTGCACTTTTTAAAAGCTCATATTTTCTTATCCTATGATTATTTTTTTCTTTATGAAAGATAGGTAGATATCTAAAATTTCATTTATAAAATCCTGCCCTTAATAGTTACCTAAAGTCAAGGTAACTGATTTGGAAGTTTTACCTTTAAAGGGTTTTTGAAGAGCTGATATTCTCTAAGCCCTGTGATCGATTTTGTGTATAATTTAAGTGATGTAGCCATTGGTGGTTCAGATTTAGCAGTAAGAAAGGTCATGAGGCTTATCTTTAAAATCAGTCTGTGGATTTTTACCAAAGTTGCATGGATCAGTGGGCTAAGCCAAAGGGCTGATGAGATTTTGGTGACTTTGACTCAAAATCAAGGTCATATTTTGGTTGCCTAATATCTCTCAAGCCAGTATGTGGATTTACCCCAAACCTGAATAGATACAGCTCTGTGATAAGCCAGAAAGCTGTAAGATTTTGGTGACCCTGATTCAAGATATACCAGTGGGAGAGTGTCATCAAAGTTGTATGGGTATATACCGTATACGCAGTAATTTTTGCGGGTTCAAATTTTCAAGGTTAAGGGTTAAAAACAAACAAAAACATTGCAATTTTTAATTTTTTGCATTTAGCAACATGCGGGAAAAGCAAAACTATTTCTTTTTCACTTGAGTCAGTTCATTCATTAACCTGCGGCAGGGCCGCCGCAGGTTAATGAAAGAACTGGCTCAAGTGAAAAATACCAACAACTACCGAAGCAAACAGAAATAAAATATATGAACACTGTGTCTACAGAAGACACTTTGTAAGAAACTGGAAATTTTTGCGATTTTAATATTCATGGTTTCTAAGTGACTGCGAAATACGAAATACGGCAAAAAATGCAACAGTGCGAAAATTACCTTGTATACGGTAGTTGGGACAAGTCAAAGAGCTGTACAGGTTTTAATGTCATGAAGTAATTCCATTTTCAAAGTCACAGGAAGACTTAGAATGTTAAATTTTCCTGAACATAATTTGTGTGATTATATGATTAGGAGGAATCACTGAGTTGGATAGATTTTGGTGACCTCGACCTTACTCCAAAATTGAATGTTACAACAGAAAATAATACTGCAGGGAATGCATAGGTGTAATTGTTTTCTCAAAAAAAATCTGGTTTGTTTTGTAATTCCTATTTTGAACAGTAGGAGAACTGTTTTGTTAAAGACTAGATTGTAAAAGAATAGAATGTCTCAATATGTAGCGTTAGGTAAGTTCTGTTTGTTCCTTCCTACTTGTTTATGAGCCATTAAAATCTGTTACGCGACACGTTGCCCCAACCTATTACATATTCCTACAAAATTTCAATTTTAACACAGCTTATTGGTGATGTGTATATTGTCAAGGGAATGTAATAGGATCAAGAATGGCAACTCTTCTTTACTTAGTTTATGAATCATCTCCCTTGTTGGACTTTGGTGTTTCTCAACTTATGAGCCGCTTCACCTTGGAAGCTGAGTTTTGGTATACTAATAGTATTTTATGTGTTAAAAGTTTAAATAATGTTGCAGTCATTAAAAACAGAGTTGTTGCCCTTGTTTGTCTGCCTGTCCATCCTACATTCATTCTGTAACTCCTTGATGACACTGAAAAGAGCAAAAGAGCGTATTATTCCCTGCTTGCGAAGCGAAGCTCTTGTTTCCTTTTTCTCATTGGGAAGAGGGTGTTGGGGGAGAGAGTGAGGGGCGAGGGGGGGAGGGGGGCATGGTTCAACTCCTAAAAGGAAAAAAAGGGTTTCTTTTTCCAGTTTTCCAGGGAAGCATACAGAAAGTCACTTGAGGTGTTCCCTCCCTCTCCACCTTTGCTGCAGAATAACATGGCAGTCACTTAAAAGGTAAATTCAGTTTCATACGTAATTAGGTTAATATGCGCTTATTGGGAATTAGGAGAAAAGTTTACTGCAAGTACATGTAATTGCTGCTATTTTAAAAAAGTTAAGCGCATAGTGTGCCAATAATATCAAATACGGTATGTCTTCTTGCTTTGAGTTGCAGCCTACTGCGGTTTTCGCTTCTAAAAACACCGCATGGCTAGTAACTGTTCTTTATTCCTCATCATGTTACTTCTGTCCTTTTTTTTTATGCCCCTGCATCATATGATGCAAGGGGCATATAGTTTTTCGGTTGTGTGTACGTACATACGTACGTACGTTTGTCCAGCTGTATGTATGTCCGTACGTATGTGATCCTTTTAGACTCGGGTTAAAATTTTTGTTGTAAGAGGTAGATTTCAGGGTTCCTATTATTGTAGCAACTAAAAAATTTTGTATGAGGATGTATATTTATATTTACATTCTCAGTGCATTTATTGAAAAACCCTTTGGTAAACCATTAGAACATAATGTCGTTTAAACTTCAATAACTACATCAGTTCATGCGACGTTACATGCGGTTATGTGACGTCAAAATAAACCATGGTTCTCTCTAATCTGATTGAACGTAAGCGACGTTATGACGTCGTTGACCCTGTTCCACTGTCAATAGGAAAACTGCGTATAAAAGTTTTTTCTGCTTGAACTGTAGTCTGTAACACAAATTTGTGGTCAATTAATAGGTAGGAAAGAAAGTAAATATAAGCGATGTACTTAATTTTTCTGGTGTTTATCGAAGTATAAACGACATTGGGTCGCTAGCAAAGTTTACATGAACCCCTTCGGGGTTCACTAACTTTGCACGCGACCCAATGTAGTTTATACTTCCATAAACACCAGAAAAATGAAATTCATTTCTTAAATAAGTACAACAGGAATACACAAGAATCAGGGTATGATGATCCATATGTCACTGTCCACTGACTTTGGACTTAGGCTAATTTTGCAAGGTTAAGATTTTTGCAAGAGGTAGATTTTAGGGTTCCTTTTATTGTAGCAACTTGAAATTTTGTATGAGGATAAATGTCTGTAAGTACAACAGCAATATACAAGAATCAGGTCATGATGATCCATATGTCACGGTCCAATGACTTAGGACTTAGCCAAATTATCAAGGTTAAGATTTTTGTAAGAGGTAGATTTAAGAGTTCCTTTTTTTGTAGCAACTTGAAATTTTATATGAGTATTTATATTAATAAGTACAACAGGAATTTTCAAGAATCAGGTCATGATGATGCACGTGTCATGGTCCATAGACTTCGTTTCTAACCAGGCTCTGTAATACACAATATTTTCTATTTTGGCCATACAGGGACTCTGAAATTGTATAAAGACTGCAGTTTGTGTCACATTTCAAACATTGGGCAATGCTTTGCCTTAGCCTTTTTATTATATATGTCTGCCTCTATGAACCTAGTTATCCTACAAGTGCCAGTACCTTAATCAAGGCACCCTCTTACTCAAGGCACTAGGCGGGGGCATCCATGTACTATGGACACATTTGCCTTCTGCTGATCTTTTATTACTTGAAACAAAGAAACGTCAAAATTCTAGGACTAGTATTTCGTGTGATTTGTTTTCCAGGCCTCGAAAAGAATTAGTTCATCGAGTCTTGACATATTTATAACAGTTTGTCAACATCGGCAATAGAACAGAACAAAAACTACTTAGCCTGGAATTCTACCTGATTCTTACACGGACCACGCCTCTATCTGCTCAGAAGTGTAAAGTATTGTTCTTTTGGAACGAAGCAAAACTCGAGAAAGGTTACTTAAACTTCCAAAGAACTAAGAAAAATGACTAAACCAGTCTCCAAATGACGTCGTACTCACCTTGATGCGACGTCATTACATTACATCGACGTCGGTACGACGTCATTTAAACGTCTTGAGCCTGCTAGGAACAGATACACAACGCTGAAATAACGTCGTAGACACGTCTCTGCATTTACATTTCATCATTTAACAGTGCATATGACGTTGAATCTACTTTTACACGCCGCAGTGTCAGAGATTTAAGCAGGCTCGTCAGGTTCTTCGCTATTCATTTATAGTAATTTGTAACGTTTCCAGAGCGGGACACTGATGCAGACACTGATTAGAATCTGCTCTAGATCGCCAAATCTTTTTACGCGGAAGCTTCGTTTGTGAGTTCGCGTTTTGACAAAGCTTGTCCTTGGACTTTTGGACTTTTATCATATGACGTCGCAGTTTTTCAGTGGATAACGTAGTGTCATAAAAATCCTATGACCACACGTGTAATAACACTTTGGCGCGTACACGTAACGTCATTGACAACGTCCGTGTCAACAATGCGTTTCCTATAGAAATAATATTCATTTTGAAGGCGATAAAATCCCATTTTAAAAGGTCATCTTGCACTCGTGGTCATTTCATATGAAATTTATGAAACTCGCCGAAGGATCGTTTCATATATTTCATATGAAATAACCACTCGTGTAAGGTCCTCTTAGGCTCTATTTATCATATGACGTCGCTGTTATTCAGTGTCATAAAAATCATACGACCATACGTGTAATAACACTTTGGCGCCGTCATTGACAACGTCCATGTCAACAATGCGCTTTCTTATCAATATGAAGGCGATAAAATCCCATTTTAAAGGGTCATATGATAAACAGAATCTTACACATGTGGGCCATTTCGTACGAAATTTATGAAACTCGCCGAATGCTCGTTTCATAAGTTTCATATGAAATGACCACTCATGTAAGATTCTCTATATCTGACTTTGTACATTAAGAAAGTGAATTACAGATGCTTTGACCAGACTGGACAAGTACGCATGTCGCCGACTGGTACAAAGCAACGCCGACGGCATACTTCGCAATTACCTGAAGGCAGGATTTCTACCGACGGTGCTCATGTGGATAAGCAATCAGAAATACTTCAATGTGTATCGCTTAACCAGCTGATGACAATTCTTAAGAGGCAAGCCATTTCTTACCGAACTTTTCAACATATCAATCTATTTCCCATTTTCCTGTAGTATACTGTATGTACTATTCTTGGAAGCCAGAGGACGCCATGTATGATGGCTGCACCAGTTTTCGGGGTATTAACGTTTGCTCGCATCATAAAAACTGTGTTATAAACAAAAATCCCAAACTAATAGTCTGAGAGTAGCCTACATGAAAATATGTATTAAGTAATTTGTAACTTACACATTTCATGTCCGCTGTCTCCATGTTTACCTATTTGATCAAATCCAAACTGATGCTCGGCTGAATCTGCTCTCTGAAACTGCACCAGTTTTCGGGATACGTTAAAGAATTCACCTCAAAAATGCATCATGCAGCTGTAGATCCATATGATAACACGTGCCTTCGTGGGACCTGCAGTCATTTTAGGCTCTAGAAACGATCTTTGAATTATCAGGAAAAAGTTCATAATCAAATAAATCCCCGTGTCATCTTCGTCGGTACTTTCCATAAATTTTGCAGTGTTTCCAATATGGCCGCTTGGACGGTCACCAACGACGACGTCACGGATGACGTCAAGACTAACGTGCTCTCGTGCGTCAATTAGTGTATGATTTAACATGCTGAATCAACTTTCTGTTTGCCTAAAACAATCATCATTAGAGGTCCCTGACAAGAGGCGCAGTATAATCTAACAGAATACCCCGAATTCTGGAGCACCCCGAAAACAGGTACATCGACCATACTCCCAGCGAGTACATCGTTTAGACGTCGGTGCATCTTCATGGCGTCTTCGACGACATTTTGGCATTGTGTGCTAGGCTGGTTATTTTAAAGCAGTGTCGTGTCCCTATTTGGAAGAATGTTAGCAATCAATGACATCTTGTTATATCTTAAATTCTGTGATTTTAAAAATGGTCGAGCTTCAGGTGCATTCATGGTCGAGGGTTTCGCGCTGTAACTTACAATTTATATATAGCTTATAGCGCAAATCTCCAAAACCGCCATGCATTTTTTCTGTCCATTTCTCATTAACGATGTTCCCCAGGAGGCTCAACGTTGTTGTTGTGTTATTGTTTAACGTCCATGGTAAACAGCTATGGTCATGTCGGGACGGTCAGTTACCCTAACTACACTGGGCAGGCTTAGACCTCCTTAGCGCTTAACCAATACTAAGTGCGGTTACTTTCACCAGTAACTGACAACTGCCCTTCTGGAATCAGTGGAAGGAGAAATGAAAGTAAGTGGCCGGACCGGTTATCGAACCCAGGACCTCTGGTGTATAAGTCAGATGCCCTACCGACTGAGCTACGCGGCCCGGCAGGAGGCCCAACGTAACAAAACCATTAGATGCACCTCCTGGCACCGAGTCTGTCCGTGTCCTCTCAAATTCTAATAGGACAGGCGTCGCAATGACATCGTACTGACGTTACGACGTCATGTGCCTGCTGGGTATTGTAAAGCGTTTGAAGTCGTTAAATGTATCTCGAATATATATAAATTGGAAGCGACTTTGGCTTAAAAAATACCTGACGAAAAACAATAAGTGTTGCGAGATATACAGAAAAGCCCGGGCATTGGATTCGGAATCTGTAGAATAATACTGCTAATAATATTTAAAGGAGCATCTAATATTTTTCCATAGACGACAGTACAACGCTTCCCCCACTTTGAGAATCAATTACTTTCGATCGACAAAGACATGGAATTTCCAATTATTTTGCCATTTTTTAAAGAGGGTCAAGGTTATTAATTGCACAAATTTTGAACCAATATATATCATATCCATGCCCATGCACTGGATTTTTGTAAAAATGGAATATTGGTAACAAATTGCAATTTTTCAAAAACAGGTGAAAATCATGAAAATTTCAACCAAAATCAAAATGAACAGTTTCTTTATGACACTATATGTCTTACAAAGTAACTCGTTTGAAAAGATCACTTTGAACTCAAGTTTATGGAATTTTAAGACTTCCAGAAAAATGCCTCAATTTCAGAGATTTCGAAAATTGCAAAATTTGATCTATGGAAATGAGCAGGTCATTAGTTGCGTCGAAATTATTGTCTTAAACTTCGATCATGTTTGAAAATGCTGCAGAAGAATGGGAAATTTTTGGTCGCTTGCAATCGAATTTATGGACCGTTGAACTGGGATGTCTGTGGGAAACTATCAGGTGCTCTTTTAAATATTTTGAGCAGTGTATTTGATTTATATTTTATACTAGTCCTTTGAATCTTTCTGAAGCTTTCTGGGTTATAACACAGTTTTACCTTTACGCCTCTAAGTAATGCGAAGCTGTGAACTACATGTGTAGTAGTATTATTGGTAGAAGTTCGAAATGCCGAATCTTCGACTCTCATTCAATTTTTTTTTTTACAAAGACAGAACCATCTCCTCTGCACGTCACCATTACGAATTACAATGTCGCCATGTTCATATGACTGAAATTGTTCCGCCTGTTACAAAGTGCAGGCTAGGATTTAGCTTGTCTAATACTGTTGTCATATTGCGTTATTAAGATGACAGCTTGTTTTATCTATCTGAAGAGCACACTGGTGAGAATTTGACACTACAATATGCATTTTTGTTATGATTGGTATCTAAAAGATTTCAAACTAACATGTTTGTTCCCCTTTTTTCGTAACCCACAGAGCTCTAGATAAGAGGGGTATTTGATGATAATTGAGGGATAATTTTCTTTATTTTTCATTTAAACCATATGTTGTGACCTCTCATCTGAACCGTCTCATCGAGACGGTTCAGATTAGGGGTCACAACATATGTTTTTATCCAGAATTAACAAAAATTATCCCTAATTATCACCAAATACCCCCTCTTATCTAGGGCTCTGAACCCTGCTTGATAAATTACTTACAAATAACATGTTAAGAATTATTTATGACACTGGTATCATAAAGAGATTAAGTGATTCTCAAGTATGTTACATACCACAATATCAGGTAGTCTGTCCCATAATAAGACTGCACGTAAGGGTAACTCATTTTCAAGTATTTTATGTCCTAAAATATGACAACGTATCCTTAAGTAAATTGGCAAAACACCTGGATGAACATAGAAAACATCTCCAACAATAAAGTAGACTTTAATTTATTAAGTTATCTATTAGTGAGAAAACAATTTACTGATAAATTACCGAATAGTGATACTTAATGACAGTTTGTTTAAGATACGAAGCTTAAAGTATCAGGAATATAGGACTATTACTGACAATAAGCTATCCATGCAATTATTTAACTCTTTAAGCACCAGTGATGAAAATTGTAGAATACGCAAACAGCGAAGATCCTGATTAGGCGATTCATCATCTTGATCTACACTGTTTGCCCTCTAGTCTATGAGTTCTCAATATGATACAGTTTGGACAAAACTTTTTCTTTGATTTTTTTCAGACGAAATTTTGTCGTCTGCTTTTTGGCGCTTAAAGGATTAAACATAGATACAGGCCTGTCTACGAACAGAAGGAAGAACAAAGCCGAAGGCCAAGAGTTCCTCGACGAACTTAGAACCTCAACAGAAACAGCGACCATATCACGATGTTATATGATTGACTTCATATAAATCTATACCCATGGGCAGATTTTGAATTGTGCAATTTTCGATAAAAACAATGCTAAGCAAAGCTATTTTAAGCATTTCAAGTGGAAGCCAGAGCTATTCTATGCATTTTCAGGGTGCATGCAATCGTCAGAGCAAAGTTATTCAGACACCCAGTGAAATGAACATAAAATATGAATTGGTGTGTAATACAATTTTAAGTCGTTTTACAATTTGCTAAATCTGTTGTTTGTACCCCTTAAAACTGAGAAGATAGCCTAGTTTTTATTCCCCTTATTTCTATTACTAATTGCTCTTCATTTTGATTGGTGTCATCTTGACAATGGCATCATTTGGCCTGCTGGTAACCTGCCAACGCTGTAGATTGTCTGCAAGATTGGATGCTAGTGCAAATAAAAAGTGGAAGCCATTGGTACCCATGACTTCCAACAGCAAAACTTCGAATAACACTGGCATGTCATTGATAGTGGAACAGCGACACGACTAACCAACAAAGTGGCATGTGCGTGCAGCGAAGACTCAAATCAGCATGGGCATCTGCCCAGTCTGATAAGAACCTTTGCTGTCCGCATGGTGCTAGGTTAGACCCTTAGCTACCCTTTAAGCGCACAGCGAAGACTTATCAGACTGGGAGGATGCCCAGGCTGATCTTAGTCTTCGCTGGGTGCACATGCTACGTTGTTTGTGTCGCTGCTCAGTACTTTACTTTGGGTTACCAGTCCATCAGAATCCAGCGCCTACCATCTTAGCTAGTGCAGGGTACCTTCGAATGGAATCGCGCAAACGTATTTGCAACCCTTGGTAAGTGCAAGACGAGCGTGTAACATTTAAAGCTTTGGGTTCCGTCAGAAACAGGGGTCTGAATAGCCTAAGTCTTAAGTTGTTGGCGTCACAATCAGTGCTCAAATGAGAACATTATACGTAATTGCGAAAATGCAGCGTCTGATAATGATAAGTTTTCATATGCTGGGGAAAAGTTATACGGTTTCGGATCTTATAAATATTGAATTTGCCCTTTTCTGAGATACAGCTGGGTCGTAAGTGTAGACAAGCTGTATGCACTGCAGGTAATGAAAAACGAGCTGGATTACTAATATAACTCCTTAGCCTAGTGGATAGGGAACAGGTCACGCTAATAATGACACGTACGGAAGAGATAGGAAACCGAAAATGACAAGTATTATCTGACTAGAAAATTAAACAAAAAGACGTCATATGCAAACGCACCATATTCAGTCTGGGGACTTATGGATTTCCGTCACGCATATTTGTGATGGTCAGCCATACTTCTTACATTTTTCAGTCCAACTCACTAAAATGGCAAATTAACCTACTGGCAGTGTTCAGTCTGACCTGTCTGCACTTAAATTTAATATTTGGTCCAGCCCTTAACTATTCTCAGTATTAACAGTTTTATTTTGGTTATGTCTGAAGAATTATTGTCAAAATTAGGCAAATATTGCTGTGCATTTGACTTGTTTTATTTCCAAAAAAATAGATATTTACTTTCAATTTTTTATAAAGTGTTACGATCAAAATTGTCTACAATGCTTCCTTTTTTGTAACGGATGCTAACCGTACGAGTTACTCAAGGTTTTGCATCAGTTACGCGACAGAAAAGTACTTGGGGTTTTTAGCCTTTGTTATGGTCAGCCATAACACCAGAAGAAACCAACGTTATGGCTTTCCATCACGTTTCATCTTTCGGACATGTAGTGACATCTTGTGGTAAAAATTTCAGTAATTATGTTATGGTAAGCCATCATGTCAGTTCATTTAAAATGCATGGTTAACCATCACAAATATGCGTTATGGAAATCCATAAGTCCCCAGACTGATATTTGTGACTAGAAATTCAGTAAAAAAAAGCTAGCACGAAACTGAACGTCGTACCTAATAATCGAATCATCAAGAACTTCGGGAAAACTTATATTACAACGACATTAAAATTGTAAATTATACTCGTACAAAAGAAAATTTACAATTCCTTAATGCATCCCTTACAACCGGTGTCATCTGCACGTGACATATTGAAGTAATAATGAAATGAGGATCTATTAATGCAAAAGAACTGATATCTCATTATCATATCGCTGACTCCTCCAGCTTTCTATAGCTGTATGGATACAACCCCATGGAAGATCATTCTGATGTAAAAGTGATTGCTAGCTACTTTTAAAGGAATACAGTCAACTCCCGATATCTCGAACATTGATATCTCAAAATATCTTCTATCAAAGAATATAATTCCTAGTTTTATTTACATTTCAACTCCTGTTATCTCAAACTACTGATATCTCAAAGTAAATTTTCTGGTACCATAAAATTTTCTTTGAGATATCAATAGTTTGTGCTAAAAGTTGACTTCGAGATATCGAGAGTTGACTGTACATTGCCTTTTCTGTAGAGAGCATAGTCTTTCCTTTAAAAGTAGTCTCACTTGAATAAGGGGTTCATCTACTGGGGTATCAAACACTATCCCACAGAAGTTGTCGCCGTTGTGAAAATGACCGCCAGCCAAGGAGGTATACCCATACCATTTGAGCCGCGATGCCACTTTGTTGGTTTTGTCGAGTCGCGGCTCAAAAATCCTCGCATCACTGTACGAAATGACAGAAGTAGCCCCCAAAGCTGGGCACTGGAAAAGACGGGCATAGAACAGGTCTTATTAAATTTTCAGAGTTATATAAACGTTTCCCATCTTTCACTAGTATGGTTACCGCTGCTCTTTTGGTTGCGTTTGTCAGAATTTGTTCTTGCTGGAGTTGCCTTCTCTTTGTTTTGTACCGTCTATTTTGAAACCAGATTTTAATTTGAGTTTCAGTCAGTTTCAACGCCCCAGCAAGGTCCGATCTCTCCGGTCCGGACAGATACCGCTGGTGCCGGAAACGACGCTCCAGTTCAAATACTTGCGCATGTGAGAAAGCAGCACGTGATCTTTTCTTTCTGGGTCTTTGACTTGGCGGCCTCAGAGTTTGCTTTTCTTCAGGGCACCTATCAGTATCTGAAATATAAAACAATTGTATTACACAGTAAACAATAAAATGTCTACTAATTTTTAGGTTCACTGATGAAATGCAGCTTACGTAATCTACTTTTAACAATCAATACAAGACCCCTTTTGTGCGTTTCAGTATTTGGGAAATGAGACTTTGAATCGCCTAGAATTATTTTGGGAAGATCGTTGCTTTCTAATACTTAATCGAGAACCGTAACTCTGGCGGAAAACAGACGACCCCGAGCCTCATCAAAATAGGAGGAGTTGCGAGCGCAACATTTGTCCTCAGAAGACGATAAAGTTCTGATCATAAAGACGATGCAATATAATAAGCTTCGAAATTCTCTTTAAAATGAATTAAAAACGATGAAAATAAAGTAAATCCGACTAATTCATCTATAAAGACAAGAGTTCACTAGGAATAAGTGGACTAATTGTCCAATTGGGACAGTCTCTGCTGTAGCACTGGCTGAATATGTTAGTTAGTTTAATGTTCACTTAAGGTGGTGATAATCACTGATTTGGGACAAAGACAAAAATCTGCATAAAATACTCAAAATAATACTGATCTTTCCAAAACTTAGCAGATGCCTTCTTTATGTTGTTTCTCATAATTTAGAATCCCAAAATGCAGCATTTGTTAATGTTAAAAAGTGTTTTTATAAGAGAAGATCAAAGGGAAATTTTCTGCGAATAAATCTGAAAAAATAATATCATTATTGAAAATATACTTAGTGCTTAGAGTACCTTGTTGCATAATGGAGAGCGTCCTAGCAATTATTTTATCAAACACTTTCACACATTATCAGGCTGAGCAGATGAAAAAAGATGCAGTCTGTGTCCAAATTTTTTTGTCAAAACACACAGGTGAGACAGGTGATACTATTTTAACAAGGTTGAACAATTTCATCTACACACCACTGATCATGTCAGTAATGTATTATTTATATTGTAGGTGTTAAGATAGGTATGCTTGCCTACCCTATATCTAATAAATGCGTCCAGTGTACATTTACTTTGTACATGGTTGAACATTTGAGAAAAAGCTACCGTTTTCATCTGGTCTACATTACAATTTGAGAAACAGTTGGAGTAAATATTTGCTAGGACGCTCTTCATTATGCAATAATGCACCTTCAGCACTACGTAAATTTTCAATATCGATATTATTTTTTCAGATTTATTCGCAGAAAATTGCCCTTTGATCTTTCCTTATAAAACACTTTTTTAAGCAGCATGTACGTCTATTTTGTATTCTAAACTGTAAAGAACGACAAAAATAAGAAGTCTGCTAACTTTTTTATGGTTTTATGCAGATTTTTATATTTACCATAAATCACCACCTTAATAGTGTTATATTAAATCGCTGTTCCCAAGTCTACACACGACTTACAAATAAGTACACTAAGCTGACAAAGCTGCAGGTTGTTTCGATGGTGGAAATCACTGGACACAACACAGTTTAAATTATACTACAGTATATTCAGCGAAAGTAAGAAAACGTGAATAGAAGTTTTTAGGTTCCTTTCTTTACTATTATATATTGTGCAAAGGCATTCAACAAAATTTCTTCTCAAATTACTTGCCTAAGAAAGAAAGAAAGAAAGAAAAATAAAAAAAAACATAAAAAACATATGTTTGAAAAAACGGTATTAAAGCGAAGATTATCTGTGATTTGTTTGTCAACCACTCGAATACGTGGGAACTATCATACCTTACGCAGCTGTATTCCGATACTGTCAAGTGGATATTTGAAAAATTCGATTTCCACTCAGAGAGAATTAGTATTGTGGCAAACGCTACACCCATTTTTCGATTTATCGACATAACATAAAACATGTTGATAATTTCGGAAACTGAGATAGTTTAATGGTGTTTAAAGATGACGGCAGATTATTGTCTTCCGTGATTCCTTACTGAGACTTTGGTCTTTAATGAGCCAATGTTTTCTTTTGTTGTCTTTTTCTCCCTTTTCTATCTGTTTATTTCCGTTTAGTCTTTTTTTCTTTATTATATTATTTTTGTTATTATCGTCATCGAATATATTTTTTTCTTCTTAAATAAATATGTTTTGGCTGAAGATCTTAGTGAAAAGAAATCTGGTCATGACATAAGACCAATGGTATGTGCGAACACCTCAAAAATCTTTAGTCGAATAGAACTACATTGAAGAAGAAGAAAAAAAAAAGATCTAGGATAATATTATAGGAGATATAGTGAACTTAAGACTTGACTTGAGATTATTTAGGATTGATTTTATTTTGAATAAGCATTCATAATTGACTTCTTAGAATGCATAATAAAACGTCAATATTACAGACAGTCTCACACTTTTTGCAATATTTTCATTATCAAGCATTGAATTAAGATTGCTTCATACAATATGCATGTTTTCAGCATAATTATGAAGATACTTCCGAATACGTCCAGTCATAATTTCATTTTCAATATGATCCCCTTTGAGGCCGACACTTATTCTAGTCATGTTGGATCCCGTTTGCATAAAGGATTTTTCTTGCATTTCACGCTGGCCTAGGTCTTTCAAAGCGCCAATGATGTCATCATAGCGCAGTCAATTCCTTTTTTATATTACGGGATAGGTGGAAGTCACAGGAAGCCACAGCTAGAGAAAACGACGCTGAATCCACAATTAGCAGCTCAGCCATAGCCACCACCGGTGCGTGAGAAGGTGCATTGTCATAGTGGAACAATTCACATTTGGTAAGCTTTCCTCTGTTCTCAGCGGCTTCAAAGGGGTTCAATTCAGCTGTCAGAAAATTCTTTCCTGTAGCTTTATACATGTTGCATCTTTCCTGTAGCTCTGCAGATTATTTTTTGTACCGACTTTTGACGCAAGATTTAAAAACTAGCCTTGCCTCAAAACTTGGTACAAACAGTAATTTGGTACTGCCCAAACTAAAGTAAAACTATAGTATGCAGATAATCCCATTTGAATTTTTTAATTGAGCTATCAAATGTCGCTGGCTTCTCGGGGACACAGCTCCCCGCAGCCTTCCCCTGCCCCAGCTTCCCACCCCCACGATCCCCATTTTTTATTTTCTTTTTCATGTTTTTACAACCCCGTTTTACACCACAGGTGAGTGCGCATAAAATATACAAACATCCTTACATTTACATAGATGTATTATTAATTGATCTTGCGCATAACTTAATTAAATGCTTCCATTTAAAATATACAAACATCCTGATATTTACATACATGTATTATTAATTGGTCTTGCGCATAACTTAATTAAATGCGTCCATTTAAATTGAGTTGCAAAATAAGTCACTATTGAAACAACAACAGCATCACTAGTTTATAGGAGGCAAAGCCATCACGGCAGTGGTGGTCACTTTAACAGCAGTATACTAATACAGGGATGTCTGTACCGCTAATTGGTCCGAGAGATGATGGCATGGACATAGGTACCACCTACAATACAGAAGTGACTAATGCAGCCAGTGAGATACCGGTACTTGGGTAGGAACGTCGCAGGAAAAAGCCCTGGGTCACCAGAGATGTTCTCGACCTCTGTGATGAGAAGAGAAATTTGAAGAGGAAGCGGTATGAAGCAAGAGGAACAAAAGAATACAGGGAAGCAATATATATGATATAATTTATAGAAATAAGAATGGGCATTTTTCAAAAGAATTTTTTTTTTGTTTCAAAATACATTTTTCAAGAAAATTATAGATTAGTTACGTATTATATAGACGTTAAAGATGCACTTTATTTCATAGTGATATATATGGTAGTTTTAAACTATAGTTGGCAAAACGGCCTGCTTTATAGACAACAAACAGCCTATACAGCTTTATTAAATAAGCTTAGCAATTAGGAGTTAATAGACCTTTTTCACATTGTTTCTGCGCATGCACGTACAGCTCCGGTAACGCGTTATGTCCCGATAATCGGCGAGATTTTACACAGATGGGGCAACAGATTTATCGCCTATGAGACAGTATATGTAATGAATGATAATTTACTTGGTTTAATCAATTATTTCCTTATTAACTATTAAATTAAATTCATATCTTTATTTTCTGCAATCTTATACGTCAGAGATTATGAAGACTTGTCTTCATTTTACAAATATCACTAGAGCTGATGATATACCTAAAATACCCATTCTGCAATAGCACAGCCAATTTCTTTATGCTTTTTTTCTTTTGAACTTTAATTAACAAGATGAATGGCTTGAAAATATATAGCAACACAAAAAATCCGGATATAAATGACAGAAAAACTGAAACAACTGTTTTAAATTTGAAATTGCGAGATTAAAATACACAGTAACAGAACTAAAACCACTCTTCACAATTGAAGTTATGTATGACTTTATGACAATAATGATAAAAAATATTTTCTTGTATCAAAATTTAGTATACTTTTACCCACCCCACCCATTTTTTTAAAAATAGTGTAAAAACTGTAGCCAGTTTTAAAAACATCGCTCAATGAAAATATTAACGTGTATAATTCACTATTGGGACGTCCTTTGTTTGAACCGTAAATTTAGCCGTTCCCGCGACGTTAACGTTACGTTGCGTTATTTGTTACATGGACGTTGCATGACAACGGGCTGAAACGCCTTAAGTTGCTGATGAATATTCTTAAGGATTTCGAAGATGTAAATGACCGCATAGTCGGTAAGCAATTTGTTTTATTTTCTTATCAGCTAAAGATCCAGTTTCTATGATGTGGTAATTAAATTCTTTACTATTTGGTCAGAAAATACGGGTTTATTCTTATTTGTGGGCCAGCCTAACTATTTTCAATGAAACGTATTTACTTAACTCTGACTACGATGTAGACCAAAACGTGTTTGTTGCAGATTATTTTCTATGATTTGAATTGTGTGTATTTATTTTCGATTTGTTTATATGTGATTGAATTAGAAATACATTTTTTTTATTATTTATTTTGTTTCAGAGAATCGCTATTTTAAGATATATTAAAGACATGAAGCGCATATCTCGTATGCTTATTGGTTAACCGAAATTCCTTACAATTCTCGACTGGCCTTTATTGGTTGAGAGAAGAATGGCTACTGCGGACACGAAGGATGAATCTCAAGACTTCCCCAGCAGGAAGCGTGTTCGCAGCGCAAATTTATCGCAACTGACAAAACTCTATAATGATTTGGAGAGAAATATGAGTTCATATGACAATAAAGAGTATGTGAAGTCGTTGCACAACAAAATATGTGATCGCTTTGAACAGTTTAGGTCGGCACATTTACAGTGTCTAGATCTTTGCTCAGAGTCTGAAGCTGCGAATAAGCTGAAAGAGAACTTTGATAGTTGTCAGAAGAACTTCGTCGAGTTCCAGGAAAGGTATTCTCAATGGATCGCTGATGGAGAAAGGCCTACACCTGAAGATCATGACGGTTGTTCACATGTAAGTCGTACAACGTCGTGTGCGTCGGTTTCGTCGCAATCCAGACTACGGAGCGCAAAGGCTAAGCGTCTTATAGCAGAGCTCAAACTGAAAAAGTTGTCGGAAAAACACGCATTGGAACGTGCTCAGAAGGAACTGGAGTTGAAACAGCAGCTGTTTGAGCAACAATATGAAATCGACGAGGCAGCTATCGAGGAATCAGTTTGGCAGCAGGCAGTGAATGAGGATAACAACGAAAAAACCGAATCTACGCTTGTACCCTCGCTTCCAACCACGCTGGACACAATAAGTAATGGTGAACATGGCCACAATGGAGCGGTAGGAGAAATGGATTATCATCCGGCAGCTATGGTAACTACACAGACACAGGTAAGATCTGGATCTTCGAAGGGAAATGACCAGGCCAATCTCTCTAGGGACTCAACAAACTCGGGAACCTTAGATATGACCAGTATAGATGCAGCTTTCCATCGCCTTGCAACTACACTGCAGGAGGGGTTTAACCTACCGAAACCAGAACTGTTGACCTTCCATGGCACCCCAACGGATTATTGTCAATTCATAAGTAACTTTGAAACAAACATTGAAAATAGAGTTAATGATGACAGACTCAGATTAAGTTACTTGATTCAATATTGTAATGATGAGGCAAAATCTTGCATAGAAGACTGTGTGCTGCTAGAGCCATCTGAGGGTTACAAACGCGCTAGGTCTATATTGTACTCACGGTATGGCCGACCGTATATAATTGCTAGATCATACATTGATAAATTGGTTGATGGCCCACAAATAAAGGCATCCGACACCAATGGACTCTCAAGGTTAGCATTAGAGATGCAGAAATGTGAAATCACACTTTCTAAGTTAGGTTTTGCTTCCGATGCCGACAATTCAGAAAATTTGAGACGCATTGTGAAACGCTTACCCATGCATCTGAGAGCTAAGTGGGTAGACGTTGCACATTCAATCAATGAGCCCGCTTCTGGTAGCCCCGGTAGAGAGCCAAGGTTTTCTGACCTAGCCAAATTTGTCGATGAAAAATCTCGTGTCGCCAGTTCGATGTACGGTCTTGATGTTACAAGGGAAAATTCTCAATCTAGAGGTAGTAGGGGTCCTCCTAGCAAACATCAAGATAACGGGGAGAAGGTCAAGGTCACAACACTAGCTATCAGTAGTGAAAGTGAAACAGTTAAGCGTGAGCGCAAATGTAGCTGTTGTTCAGGTACTTGTCCCAACTTAGGATCATGTGAAAATTTTAAAACGATGAGCATTAATGACCGATATAAGTTGGTCCGTAGGTTAAAATTGTGTTATAATTGTTTGAAAGGTAAACATGTATCTAAAAATTGCAGAAAACTGCAAGCCTGCACGGTGCCTGACTGTAAATAATTGCATCATATATTATTGCATAAATGGATAAATGAATCCGAACACGCAGCTGCGCAGCCCTCTGAACACGCAGCTACGCAGCCCTCTGTCAGTTGTGCGGCCACAAATTCATCCGCCCCCAAAAATTGTTTGGGGATCATTCCTGTCGTGGTTCTGGGTGCGAATGGTAACTCGTGCGAGACGTATGCTCTTCTGGATGACGGCGCGGACAAGACGCTGTGTGATGAACGCTTGCTGGCTGCCTTGGACGTTGCCAGCAGACCGGTGACATTCAATATTTCAACTGTGAGCTCTACTGGCAACACCACTCATGGACAGGAGGTCGACTTACAAGTTCAACAGGTGAACAGCAATGACAGAGTAAATCTGCATGATGTATGGTCGGTAAAGAGACTACCAATTTCAACTCGTTCCGCTGTGGTAAGTGCCGATATTCAGAAGTTGTCTTACCTGAAAGACATTGATGTACCAAGAATTGACACAAAGGATGTTATGCTGTTGATAGGCACAGATTCACCAGCTGCTCATATACCATTGGAGGTACGTTCAGGCAACAGTGACCAACCATACGCAATTCGTACACGTCTCGGTTGGGCGATACGTGGACCTGTTCGGACTACAAATGCATCAGACACAATCAGTGTGAATTTTCAACAATCCAGTGACATTCTTTTGCAGCAACAGCTCGAAAGAATGTGGACAACAGACTTCGATGAAAGTACGTGGAATGAATCGAAATCCATGTCTGTAGAAGATAAGCGTGCCATGACAATCATGGAGTCGTCCATTACTCATGAAAATGGCCACTACAAACTCGCATTACCTTGGCGTGAAGAAGACACAGTACTACCAAATAATATTGTTTTAGCACATGCCCGCTTACATCAGCTTAAACGGAAGTTATCACGGGATCCTATGCTACATCAAATGTATACAGAAACTGTACAAGATTATATAGCAAAGGGATATGCTAAGGAAGTGAATCACATAAATACAAACTCAAAGCGTGTGTGGTACTTACCTCACCATCCTGTGATAAATGTGAACAAACCTGGAAAGGTACGCGTGGTGTTTGACTGTGCAGCTAAGTATGAAGGCATTTCTCTCAATAGCCAGCTACTGCAAGGCCCCAACTTAATGAACAGCTTGGTTGGCGTTATTATCCGGTTCCGACAAGAACAAGTTGCTCTCGCCGCAGATATTGAGGCCATGTTTCACCAGGTACGAGTTCATGAAAAGGACTGTGATGCCTTGCGCTTTCTATGGTGGCCAAACGGGGATTTAAATGAACAACCTAGACGCTATTGTATGCAGGTTCATCTGTTCGGTGCGACGTCGTCCCCAAGTTGCGCCGCGCATGCGCTGAAACGGACCGCTGATGACCATGCCAACTTATTCGAACCAGAAGTGCTGTCGACCGTTCACAGAAATTTTTACGTTGATGACTGTCTGAAATCGGTTCCATCGGAAAAGGAAGCAGTAAAACTTGCCTTAGACTTGCGATCACTGTTAAAGATGGGTGGATTCAAGCTGACTAAGTGGCTCAGTAACAGCAGAAACGTCCTAAACGCAATCCCAGAGTCCGAAAGAGCTCCAGCTATCGTCAGTCTGAACCCGTGCGACGCACTGCCCTGTGACCGTACTCTGGGCATAAACTGGGATGTAAATGAAGATGCAATAAAGTTCAATGTCAAGGTAAAGGATCAACCATTCACAAGACGCGGCATTCTTTCAATCGTTAGTTCGATATTTGACCCATTGGGAATTGTGTCACCAGTTACATTGAGAGCAAAGGCTTTCATCCAAAATCTATGCAGACAGAAGCTGAGATGGGATGACCGAATATCAAAGGTGGACCAAAATGAATGGCAAACCTGGTTGAACAATTTACCACATTTGGAGAATGTAGCAGTGAATCGATGTTTCAAGCCACAAGGTTTCGATAATATTAAAAACGCCCAGCTACACCTGTTCACTGATGGATCTGAACTTGGTTACGGAGCATGTGCGTACCTGAGACTAGCTGACCATCAAGGCAACATAAGCTGCTCATTTGTAATTGGAAAATCTCGCCTTGCACCAATCAAGCAGATGTCGATACCGCGACTTGAACTATCTGGAGCTGTAATTGCTTGTCGTCTCTACGGATTTTTGTCTGAAGAATTAGAATTAAACATTGATCAGGTCACTTTCTGGACTGATTCTATGATTGTACTTGGCTACATCAAGAACGTTTCGCGTCGGTTCAAGACCTTTGTTGGGAACAGACTAGGTATTATCCATGGTGCAACTTCTCCAAACCAGTGGCGTCATGTTGAATCCAGCTTGAATCCTGCTGACATTGCTTCAAGAGGCATCGATGCAAGTGATAAACAGAGCCTCCTCATTTGGCTGAATGGACCCAAGTTTCTCTGGCATGACAGTGAGCACTGGCCGCAGCAACAACTTACGACTGAGGTAGCTCAAAATGATGCAGAAGTAAAGAAAGAGACAGTGATCCACGCTACGATTAATGACTTTACAAAGAATTGGACTGATCATTTCTCACACTGGTGGAAATTACTACGTTCAACAGCTTGGTTAATTAAGTTCAAATCCTATTGCAGATATCGTTACTTACGCTATCAGGTGCAATGTAATAAGGGCAATATCACCTTAAAAGACATACAGGAAGCTGAAAGCGATATTTTACTCCGTGTACAAGAGAGTTACTTCCTGGATGAAATTACTCGTTTGAGAAACGGAAGGCCTGTGAAGAAGGATAGTCGCATTGCAACACTTAATCCTGTTTTAGATGATGGTCTTCTTCGATTGAAAGGTCGTCTGGTATCCGGCAACACAAATAAATGCATTGTTATACTGCCAAGTGGACATCACGTGACAACGTTGATTATTCGCGACTTTCATGAGACCAGGGGTCACGCTGGGGTACAGCAAGTGCTGGCGGCGATTCGTGAAAAAGTACTGGATATTAAAAGGACACAGCACTGTAAAAAGGGTTATCAAAGGTTGCATCATGTGCAAACGTCAACATGCTCCGCTATGTACGCAGCAGATGGCACCCTTGATTGAAGCACAGATGACACCAGATAAACCGCCCTTCTCATTCGTCGGCATAGACTACTTCGGACCACTCACTGTAAAGGCAGGCCGAACGCATTTGAAGAGATATGGATGCTTATTTACGTGTTTAACGACTAGAGCAGTCCATCTAGAAGTTGCCTATAGTTTGACCGCTGATTCCTTTATTGCTGCGTTTCAACGCTTCACAAGCCGACGAGGGGTTCCGGAAAAGGTATACAGTGACTATGGAACAAATCTTGTCAAGGGTGACAAGGAGTTGCGGAAATCATTACAGGAATGGAATAAATCAAAGGTAGAACAACACATGCTACAAAAGGAAATCGAATGGCATTTTAATCCACCATCTGCAAGCCATATGGGTGGCGTATGGGAAAGAATGATTCGGTCTACACGTACAATTCTGAAAGCACTTGCCAGAGAACAGTTACTCACTGATGAACAGCTACAAACGCTTATGGCTGAGGCAGAGAGAATTATGAATGACAGACCTATAACACCAGTAAGCAGCGACCCAAAGGATCCGCCGGCTCTGACACCTAACATGCTGTTATTGATGAAATCAAACTCGTGTATTCCCTCCGGTGTGTTCGTGAAGGACGATGTATATGCCAAACGATGGTGGAGGCAGGTACAATATCTCGCCTCTGTATTTTGGAGAAGATGGATTCGCGAGTATTTACCTGCACTGCAGGCTCGACAGAAATGGATGAGAGCCAAAACAGATCTTCGTAAAGGCGACATTGTGCTTGTGGCGGAGGTAAACATCCCAAGAGGACAGTGGCCATTAGGCAGAGTTATTGACGTAAATGTGGGTCGAGATGGGCACGTTCGTAGCTGCGTGATCAGAATGCGTACCTCACAAATAGTGCGACCAATTACTAAACTGTGCCTGCTTGAAAATGCAGATTGAAGAAATTGCCGTATATGGTTGATTAAACAAATACGTATCTAAAGCTTAATTTGATGAAATTTAGGTAATTTCATGGTGGGGACTGTAAAAACTGTAGCCAGTTTTAAAAACATCGCTCAATGAAAATATTAACGTGTATAATTCACTATTGGGACGTCCTTTGTTTGAACCGTAAATTTAGCCGTTCCCGCGACGTTAACGTTACGTTGCGTTATTTGTTACATGGACGTTGCATGACAACAGGCTGAAACGCCTTAAGTTGCTGATGAATATTCTTAAGGATTTCGAAGATGTAAATGACCGCATATATAGTCGGTAAGCAATTTGTTTTATTTTCTTATCAGCTAAAGATCCAGTTTCTATGATGTGGTAATTAAATTCTTTACTATTTGGTCAGAAAATACGGGTTTATTCTTATTTGTGGGCCAGCCTAACTATTTTCAATGAAACGTATTTACTTAACTCTGACTACGATGTAGACCAAAACGTGTTTGTTGCAGATTATTTTCTATGATTTGAATTGTGTGTATTTATTTTCGATTTGTTTATATGTGATTGAATTAGAAATACATTTTTTTTATTATTTATTTTGTTTCAGAGAATCGCTATTTTAAGATATATTATTAAAGACATGAAGCGCATATCTCGTATGCTTATTGGTTAACCGAAATTCCTTACAAATAGTTTGAAGTGTTTGTTTAGTACGTTCGTATTGCAATAAACTTATAACTTTAGAAAAGTCCCAAAACAAAATTTAAAAAAAAATCATTAAAAAATTAATAGCAAAGATAAAATTTCGTTTCACGGCTTCCTGCATAGACTCTTCAATAACTACATCGGTTCACGCGACGTAAGTGACGTAAAAAAAGCATGGTTCTCTCCAATCTGATTGGACGTCGGCGACGTTATGACGTCGTTGACGCTGTTCCGCTGTTAGTAGAAAAAGTGAGTATAAATGCTTGAACTGTAGCCCTAACGGGAATTTGTGGTCAATAAATATATAGATAAGAATGCAAATATAAGCAACGAACTTAATTTTTCTGGTGTTCATCGAAGTAAAAACTTCATTGGGTCGCTAGCAAAGTTCACACGAACCCCTTCGAGGTTCACTTACTTTGCAAGCGACCCAATGTTGTTTATACTTCGATAAACACCAGAAAAATGATATTAATTCCTTAAATAACATACCCATCTAAAGCGGAAAATTAACCATTTTTTATATCGGCAATAAAACTTAGAAATAAAGCTTTATATAGTTTGTGATATCTATAGCCTCTTTTAAGAAAGTTTAGATGTCAAGAGTTTATTTTCATCATCAGAGTCATCATTGTGATTTAAAGCTCTTGTAAAACGAAGATTCTCAGTTTAGAAATAAGTACACCGTAAGGTGTTGCACGTGGAACATAAATGGCTTAAAGCAAGATGTTAACTATTTTGAAATCTGTCTTTTTTTTTTAATTTTTTATGAAATGTCTATCACATTTTTTTTATGAAATGAAACTGGTAAAGTCAATAAGAGAGATTATAAACAGTCTGACAAATTATACTGAAGAAACTTTGAAGCACTGGGTCTCTGTGGGATAATTTTATTTACTATATAGCTGAGGTGAATTTTAATGAAATCGGCTTGGCTTTCTTGAGAAAGAAACAATTTATTTTTCATAACAAAATAGAAAGAGTGAGCAATTAGTACCCAATCGAAAGACCTGCAATATTTCATCGCAAAGCAGCCACGTCGTTTTTTTTTTCACATTGAACGTATAGGAAGCGGCGTCGAAAATTTAGAATAAATCACGTTGTTAACTTCACAGCGAGCAAGTTTAAAGCATTGATGACGTCGGGTGTAAACATTTAACTTCTGTGGACGTCCGCCTCAAAATAGTCCTGTAGTCAGATTCGTAATATTATTGCATTATTGTAATGTTAGAATCGAAATGATTTTTCGTTACCGCCAAATTATAGCTGATTAACACGTATTGTCGGGCAGATACGAATACAAACTAGAAATGTTTTTTTGACAAAAACAGATTCCCCCCACCTGCGCTTCCCCAGCAGTATTATTTTCCCTAAATGCTGCCAAGTTAAGACCTCCTGTGACCTTGAAATAGGGTCAAGGTCACCAAATTTAATCACTTCTTTTCCATCTCCATGTGATGTATCTGTAACGGTTTGGTTCAAATCCATCGTTCAGGCGATATGGTGCAGACAAGCCATTTTTCAACATTCTTTGACCTCCTGTGACCTTGAAAATAGGGTCAAGGTCACCAAAATATAATCAGTTCTTTTGCATTTCCCAATTATATATTATCTGTGCAAGTTTGGTTCAAATCCATCCATCCATTCAGGAGATATGGTGCAGACAAGGCATTTTTCAACACTCTTTGACCTCCCGTTACCTTAAAAATGGCTCAATGTTACCAAAATCTAATCACTTCTTTGCCATTTCCTAGTGATATATATATGCAAGTTTGGTTCAAATCCACCCATCCATTCAGGAGATATGGTGCAGACAAGGCATTTTTCAACTTTCTTTGACCTCCTGTGACCTTGAAAATGGGGTCAAGGTCACCAAAATCTAATCAGTTCGTTGCCATTTCCACTTATATATTTGTGCAAATTTAGTAAAAATCCATCAATTCCTCCTGGAGATATGGTGCAGACAAGCTATTTTTCATCATTCTTTGACCTCCTGTGACCTTTAAAAATAAGGTCAAGGTCACTAAAATCTAAGCAGTTCTTCCCCCTACCCAGTGATGTATCTGTGCAAGTTCGGTTAAAATCCATGCATCCCTTCAGGAGATACCGGTAGAGTGTAGACAAGAAGCTACGCTGGTCAACGCCGACGGGATCCACACCAAAAACAATATGCCCCCCCCCCATGGTGTGTGTGTGTGTGGGGGGGAGACATAATAGTTCACTACGGCTTCGTCGTCGTTAATAAAGAGTTCGTGATCTGCTCTCTTCCTCTCTCCCCCCCCCCCCCAACCCCCCCCCCCCCCCCCCCAAACATTTGTTAATCAGTGATCATTCAAGGACGGGTAAGGAGAAACTGCAAATAAAAAATGTTTTTGACGATGGAAAGTGCCCGAAACGTTAAAATGTCTGTATGATACGGACACTTTTCCATATGACAAATACGTAGCTGTAGTGCTGCTGCCCCGGAAAGCCGTGATTACAAAAAACAAACCATCTATGACATCGACCGAAGAAGTAAAAAAAGAATCCTTACAATTAACGCATTCAGTCCAGGAAAGAGCAACCGCAACGGAACAATAGGCATCAGAACTACTGTGGGTTTGAATTTGATTTTATACTGGTAACTGTACAATCTATCAGAGAAAGTCACACGGCTTGGCGAGCACAGGGACCTCTTGACCTATTTGTGAGACATAGTAAAACACAAACTCATAAAAAATAGGTTAGCACAAAATTGAGGAACTAATGCAGTCTGAAAGCAGGGTACACATGATAACGAAACCACCACAGTTGGACCACGACCGGCCAGGCACAAATTGTGAAACAAAACTGTCAACCGTGATCATGCAAGTAGTTTGTCCTATAACCTTTATTCTATTGCACTTACGAAAGAACGCGGCGTCTGATTGGTTTAAACTGTATTATATATAGGCTTTATTAGCCGAAACTACGTAGTATGACCCATGTTACTTCTTCTGAATGTGTTCTCTGCTCTCGAAGGAACTCTCTAAGATTTTAATTTTATTTATTTGTACAAATAACATAGATACATATAAATTCATGGAAATAAGTTATTCATTCAAAAGCAGGAGCCAAAAGGGATTCAGAAGAAAGTCATATTGGCTTTTTTAAATCTGTCTCCCAGAATATTTACATTGCAAATTTCAGACCCATGATTAGCAGAGATTACATCTACCATTGTCTAGGAATACATTAGAAAAATGTAGAAAAAAGGAGAAAACATAAACAACAAATTTGGTATGAACAGAAAAAAGCTAAGAACAAAAACCTAAAGAGAAACATAATTGAGCCGCGACACGAGAAAACCAACAATGTGGTTGTGCGACCAGCGCAGACTCAGATCAGCCTGGGCATCCGCCAAGTCTGATCAGAAACTTCGCTGTCCGCATAGCGGTAGCTTAGACCCTTAGCTACCCTTTAAGCGCTTAGCGAAGAGTCTGATCATACTGGGTGGATGCCCAGGCTGATCTGAGTCTGCGCTGGGTGCACAACCACATTGTTGGTTTTCTCGTGTCGCGGCTCATATGTAGATATCTATAATAGCCTTCAATGTTCAAAAGCTCTTTAGAGCTTATGTTACACGTTGTACGTCTTGCCGACTCAAAATAAATCTTGTCTTGTCTTTTTTGGGGACGTCTGATTGGATAACGTCAAAAATGTGCGACAGTATAACCTGCGATATACTGTCAGAAACCCAACGTCATAAAAGAACGTCGCTTCTCATTGAAAAGTGAAAATATGGTAAAGTGCATTAGAATGGGGATAACTGTATTCAATATTGTCATTTGTAGAGGTAAATTATCGGTTTTATGGTCCCAAACTTCGTTTTACGGCTCCGCTGGCGTGTCTCCGAGAAACGAAATTTCCGACCATAAAACAGATGATTTACCCCCAAAATGACAACTTTGAATACAGTAATCCCCTTCATTTATTTACTCATTCATTTATTTATTTATTCACTTTCCCGATAAATCAGTATTGCTTGCAATCTGCCGGGCCGTGTAGCGCAGTCGGTAGGGTGTCTGACATAAGCCAGAGGTCCTGGGTTCGATACCCGGTCCGGCCACTTACTTTCATTTCCCCTTCCCCTTCCGCTGATTTGAGAAGGGCAGTTGTCAGTTACTGGTGAAAGTAAGTGCACTTAGTACTGGTTAACCGCTTAGGAGGTCTAAGTCTGCACAGGAATAGTGTGGTTAGGTTAACTGACTGTCCCGACATGACCATAGCTGTTTATCGTGGACGTTAAACAATAACACAACAACAAAATACTTGTCTGCACAGGAATAGTGTGGTTAGGTTAACTGACTGTCCCGACATGACCATAGCTGTTTATCGTGGACGTTAAACAATAACACAACAACAAAATACTTGCAATCTGTCTGAAATTATAAACCAAGTTTCCATATTTTCAGATAATGGAGAAGTCTTTTCGAGACAATAATATATTTGATTATCAGTGATAAAAACTATAAAATGGCTTTACAGGGTTTGTGAAATTGATAGCTCTATTTAAGGAATGAATTTCATTTTTCTGAGGTTTATCGAAGTGTAAACTACATTGGGTCACGTACAAAGTGAATGGACCCCGAAGGGGTTCATGTATACTTTGCTAGTGACCCAATGTAGTTTACACTTCGATAAACATCAGAAAAATTAAGTTCATTGCTTATATTTACATTCGTTTCAATCAAATCTTTCATGAAAAATCTTATATAAGCGCTAAAATTGAAGCAGTAAAACATGTACACGCAGTTTTTCTGCTAACAGCAGAACGGCATGCATGACGTCATGACGTTGCTGACGTCCAATCAAATTGTAGACAGCCATTGTTTATTCTGACGTCATTGACGTCGCGTGTCTCAATGTAGTTATTGGAATGTAAACTACATCACGTTCCAATGGTTTACTATAGAGCTTTTCAGTAAATACACCAAGAATGTAAATATTAAGAATTAAAGCAGTTAGAAGTTTATTCCGATTAACAAAGTCGTCAATGTGGCCCAATGTCCTTGGTAACCGAACACGCTGAGAAATATATTCCATATGTTGTTGCACGTGAAACGATGGGAAAATATTAGTTTTGGACGTCGTCGAAAATTTTGATTTTAACAGTTTCATATTTGTTAGTGCTTCCAGTACAGATTTCGAGAAGTACAAAGAAATAGCGCTAAGGATTACTGCGAAAGCAAACACAGTTCACACCAACATGATTTTTTGTTTGATTGGATACAATTTACACACACAAGCTGGATAAACTTTTATAACCCTGGTCTGTGGCTTTTCAAAGATATAAAATGCCAACATTCTTAAAAGAGTGTAGATCAAAAAAAAAATTAAAGACGCGGTTAGAAATGTTAAATCGCTGTTTTCAGGTGACGCTTTGAAATATATTAGTCGGTGCGCGGCAACCCAATTAACTTTACGTGCAAATTTTACGACGTCACTTTCATTTCACGTTTCGTAACGTCAACGTCGCACCTGCACAAGGCTCAAAATGTCAGACATTGTTACATATATTGGAGCAGGGAATATCTGAGCAAATTATGTACACCAAGGTCAAACTGTTCAGTATGGAACGCCAAAGCTGTGTGATGATGTGATAAAATTTTATCATGATGCTTAAAGTTCTTCATATCATGTGTAGTTTTTATGATATGTGGCTATAGCGTTATTATATAATGCATCAAGTGCATTATGTAATGAGCAAACATCATTATATTTTCAGTTAAAGTATTTACATGATATATACTGAACGCCAAAAGAAACGCCTCCAAGTTTATGTTCTTTTTCTACGGCACTGCTACTAGGCAATTTCAAATCGATCACTGCACAGATTATGATTTTCATCCAACAACAATACACGACAAAGCTTTTACGATGTTAGTCTTGAGCAAAACAGTTATCTCACTTTCTCGACAAACATTGAATTCCATTGCAAGAGTTATCTTTCCATTTCTAATAAAGCAAATGATATTCAGAAATGTTCTCTGATATGCAACTGTTAGAAAAACGCTATATTTGTTTGAATGCTTTGGCTATTTACTAAATGACAGCGTTTTGAAATCGGTCAATTTTCAAATTACCTCCCATTGCATTAAACTAAGAGTAAATTTTAAAAACCGATATCGCCACTGTTTATGGCTTGACGCAGCAGTTTTACCGTGCTGTGTTTCATTACAGTATACCAACTGATACAAAGATTTTCCTTTTCTGTTTGAACAAACCAGAGTTAGAACTTTCAATAGTAAACCCTATGTTAAGGTAAAATGCCTGTTTACACTTTCTGGGTACCTGACTTTGGTTGTGTTGTTTTTCAAGAACGAAATACAATCCAAGACCAAACTTAATTAGGGAACATTGTCTTCAGATCCAGGGATATACAACTGCAGGTAAACCCCGAGTCCCAACGATTCTGCCTTTGAAAATATGACCTTTTAAACATCGCCTGTCTTTTGTAACTTTAAATTTTACCCAATACCACAAGCGTTGGTTCTCCCAGTTACAATGTAAAAGATATTAAGTGTTTCAGACATTCTTTTTCTCCAAAACGCATGGTCATGCCAAATTTATAAGATAATAAAAGCATCGTAAACGACTGCGTAATACCCCGCCACTGCGAACCAATACCCCTTATTTTACCTTTTTGTACATTTGTTACACGATTTTTATTATCATTTTATACATGTATATAGCCCCGGGGCAGGGGCAGGTAACCTCTGGGGGGCAAAATTTTGATCATGACATGAAGCTCATATTACCTAGATAATGTGTTGCAAGTTTCAGGAAAATCCTGTTCATCTTTGATTTTATACAGATTTTTTTCATAATTTTATACATGTATATAGCCCCGGGGCAGGGGCAGGTAGCCCGGGGGGGGGACTAAATTCTGCTCTAACAGAAAGCTTATGTCATTTCAATCATTTCCGTGGAATTTCATCAAGGTATACCAAAAGTCTGATTTTATATAGGTTTTTTCATGATTTCATACATGTATATAGCTTGTGTCAAGGGCAGATAACCATTGGGGAACAATTGTTTTTATCAAGAGGGGAAGCTTATATTAATATGATTATTTGTTACAAGTTTCAGAAAAATCCCTTCCAACTCTGATTTTATACAATTTTTTTTTTTGTTATTTAATACTTGTATATAGCCCCAGGGCAGGGGCAGATAACCCAGGTGGACTAATTGTGAATTGAATCATTTATGTGAAATTTTATCAACATATTTGAAAGTGTAAAGGAACTACAGACCAAAACCTATTTTTAAGACCTTGACAAGGGCAATGATTCCATCAGAAGAAATCGAAATTTGCCCATTAACAATCCCAACTGAGATATTCTCAAGACCAAAGCACATGCCAAGTTTGAAGAAAATCCGTTAATAAATACTAAAGTTATCGAACGGAAACGAAGTGCTCACGGACGGACGGACACACGGACAGCCAGCAGGAAAACATAATACCCCGCCACTAACGTGTGGCGGGGTATAAAAACTGGAAGCAGTAGTCTACTCTAGCAAACTTGTTATATGTACTTTGTAGGCGTTTTTTTTGGCGTTCGGTATACATGTGGATCGTTATATTATGTACCTCGTTTGTTATTTTACGCATTAAGTTCTTTATAGAGTTCAACAGTGTCATTATATCTTTCGAGCTTTTAATTATATGATGTGCATATTTAATTACCGGTATATTACGTGTGTTCTTTTTTATTATGGAAAATTTTCTTTATTATGTACAAACATTGTTATTATGTGTCACTTTCGTTTTCAGGGACAACAATATTTCCCATTCTGCCAGCATTTTGTAACAAATTAGCTGATAGTCAAATCAGTAAAAATTGAATCAGCTTAATTCAGTTTTAGTTTTCAATAATAGTTCAATATTTCTAAAACAGTCACGGTAAGGTGTATCAGTAAGAAGTTAGTTGTAGCAAAGTAAGTTTATATTGTGGTGAAATGGGCAGTCAACCTTAGCGAAAAGTGGAACTGCCGGTTACGCATCAGAACTTGTTTTAAAATTCGTAGAAGACCTATAGAGATACAGATAAAGATACAAATTTTATCTAAAAAAGTACGTAGTTTCTGTATCTCTATAGGTCTTCTACAGAGTAACATTTTTTAAATAAAATTTGTATATAAATCTGTATCTCTTAGGTATTCTATAGAGATACATTTTATTTATAAGTGGATTTTGTGACGTCGCAAAACAGGGAAGCATTCAACTTCTAAGAAGGCAGAGTATTCAACAATAAAATATCAACATGTAAAGAATTCAAATATTTGAGTGTAGTTTTTACTAAGAGCAGAAATTTAAGTAAAGCCAAAAAAACAACATAATTATGACCAAGCCAAAAAAAGCTATGCATTTATTATATAAAAAAATTCGAAACCTTAATCTCCTACTTGACTTACAATTACAGCTTTTTTAACATGCCATTTTACCAATTGCACTGTATGGGTGTGAGATTTGGGCTTGCGAAAATACTACTATTATTGAAATACTCCAATATGAGTTTCTTAGGTATATTACAAGTTCAAAGAAATCTACCCCAGCATATATGTTACATGCAGAACTTGAAAACCCTAAACTAATTAAGATGCAAATCTCAAAAACTTTATCGGATCTATATATCCAAGAGTGGGATACAAAAGTTCCTTCATCCTCAAAAGAAAAAAATAATAATAGTCTTTTTAAGCATGATATCAATTTCGAGAAGTATTTGATCAAACTAAATAAAAAATACCGTATCCCATTAGAGGACAGAAAATGCAATTTATGTGATAAAATGAAATTGGTGAGGAATTTCATTATCCTTTTGTATGTACTCATTTTACTTCAGATAGAAAGCAATTTTTAAAACCACATTTTTATAAAAAGTCCAAATATAATTGAATTTAAGGAACTATTATCTACCGAAAATGTTGAAATTCTCATTAAATTTTGCAGAAATTATAATGAAGTTTTCAAGTCCGTTTTTAGCAGTTTCACGACTTGTAATCATGTATGTGTTTCGGTAGCTTTTTTGTTTTGTTTCTTCCTTTCCATCTATATGTGTCATGTTTGAATATGTCTATTTTCACATGCTATCTGTTTGTATACATGTATGTGCATGCTCTTATGCCACCTGCGTGTGGCCTGATTCTTATATGCAATAAAGCTTTGTTTTGTTCTGTTCTGTTCTATTCTATTAAACATACCCGGTGGTATATGGGGACATTTTCTGTACTTGGTACATTACAGTAAAATTCTAAAAATGGAGAGTCTTAATTGTATTAAAATTGAACTGTTTGCTTTTAACAATGCATTATTGCGTCCAAAAGATGCAAACAGAATGGCAAACAGTGTAGGCCCTGATCAGACTGCTCCTTTGGCAGCAGACTGTCCTGCGTCTGCACTGTTTGATCAGACCTGTGTGTTTCTATACAATTACACATACTGCAGAAAGTAACTCGGAATAATATTAATACCGTGAAAAATAAATGCATATATATTTTACTGACAGGAGGCGCAATGTCATCTGTCGCGTCTTGTGTGACATTTGATACTGACAGTTTGTCGTTAAGACAACAAGCAGAGAGAGAGAGAGAGAGAGAGAGATAAGAGAGATAGAGAGGATGTGCTTTTTTGCAAGGGCACATATTTGTTTTTGCCACGGGTACACAGTGCAAAGGAATAGATGCAGAAACTGTAGAACTGCATGAGGGTTATAGAATTGCAAATGTGATAAAATTTCATTGCAAAATAGGTTCAAATATTCGTTTTAATTCAGTTGTTGCATGACAGTATAAATTACATGAGAAGTGAGTAAGAATTTAAAAAGCTCGCCTTTATGAAAGTCTCAGAATGCACATGGAATTCTTATCTTTGATAGTATCCTTGAGAAAATAGCTAACGTTTCTTTCTTTATTTATTTATTAGAAACTTGACAACACACACATATCAAAGCATTGGACGTAGGGTATGCCTATATTTGTCCTCTCCTCGAAAATACGTAACATCTGCCCCATCATGAATATTTTGCTGAAGTACATATTTATTATATTCACTCAATGAATGCAACAGATTCAAATGAAATATTGTAGAAACCAACAAAATGAAATACGATTTATAAAATTTCATCTACAATCGTCGTTTTAACAAATATCTATCGAGAAGGTAAGTGGAAAACGGTTCCCGAGAAATAATGAAAACTTACTTTCTTCAACTGACTGCTCACTTGCAATCTTCTGGACTATTTCAGTGCTTATGTTACCAGTCGTCATTTCTTTGTCAATCGGCGATAGTTCACCGTCTTCGACAGAATCGACATTCACCAAAGTACTGTCAGCATGAAATCCAGGTATCTTCTTTGAAGTAGGGTCACTGGTATCGACATCGGATTCAGCAGACTCGGTTTGTATTATTTCATAATCCTGATCAGCTGTGATAAAGCAGTTCTCCGCCGAATATTGTATATTTTGTGGTTCGTCTTCCGATTTAATATTCTCTCTTTCCGACATTGTTTCAAATGATTCTGTTTGTTCATACAAATGACGTTGTTTTCTTTTTACTTTAGCTAAGTGCTCCTCATCAGATAAGCTTTTATTTGTGTACAATCCATTTATATTGTTTATTTGTTCGTGATCTTCGAATGATTTTCTGAAACGTTCGTTTTCAACATCAGAAATGTTTACGGATAAATCTAGAGCAGTCTCACATTTCATTACATTATCATGAGAAAATGAAGCTCTCAGCGTTGGGGCAATGTTGCTTAGACTATGGGTATCTAAGACGCGCGTAAGATTTGGAATTTTTATAAGCTCTTTATTGTCCATTTTTAGTATAGAATCTATGGAAAACGAATTTCCTTTTGGCCTTTTACCAATTAAATCCTCTACAGAGGCCATTTCAAATGTGTTCACTTGGTTTGCTGCAGTTTGCCAAATTAATTTTTTTTCTTATTTTCTGTTTTCATTTCTTTAATTCAAACTTTTTATCTGCGTACATTAGTAATAAAAAATATAAAATACTTTGTGGCATAGTTTGAATAAGTACGTTACGAAATTTTCATATACCTATATTTTCCCAACAGTTGTACGTCACATCTCTTATTAATTTCCCTTTTGGTGACAAACAATAAGTTTCCAAATTTCCGGTCAAGCTTCTTGAAATTTAGCTGGCGCAAAGATAAGAATTAAATTTCATTATTTATGAACTCATTTCGTAATTTTGAACCATGAACTCATCCCAATTAAATATCTATTTGTCATTCCATAAATCTATTTGTGTGCCTAAAACTTAATGTTCCACAAAAAAAGATGTCAACGGCAAAAATCTTAGAATCCTCAAACTACACCTGATATTTCCTAGGTAGAACATGCATTCACTTTCGTCTATGTGCGCCACTATGTTATGATCGTATTGTTTTTTTAAATAAATTATACCAAAGTGGCGATTATTAATCGTGCCTGATAACGGTAATGGTTGAACTGATGTAATTTTAATCGTTTTGCTGATAATATAGCACCTTTAACACTAAGACAATATCATGAATCTCCTTGTGATGACTTTACTCGCTTAAAACGAACACATACAGATGAGCAGTTTCTCATGGCCAATTCTGTCTCTTTCTAGTACGCAACGCTCAAATATGTCTGCCGTTGCATATGGGGTGCCATTTTACTATTTATTCCTTATTTAAAGATTTAATTTAATAAATGGATATCCATAATTTGATAGTGATACCTATAATTCAACACATTTTTATATCACCTATTCAAATAACGGGAATCCATAATTCGAATAAGCGATATTTCAAAGTCAAATTATGGATATATACAAATTTGTCCGATTTATAGATGTCACTAATTCGAAATTGAATCATGGAGACCTATAAATGGGCTAAATTATGGATACCCATAATCCGAATTATGGATATCAACAATAAGAATTTGTGATATCAATAAATTGGGCTGAATTTTTGCTATCCATAAATTCCAATAATGGATATCCATAAATCACCGCAAAGCAGTCGTTATTTAACTTATTATTTGCAAAAACGAATTTTGGATATCCATAATTCTAATAAGGGTATCTAAAATAGGTTGAATTATTGATATCCATAATTAGAATTATGCCTAGCAATTATTCGATTAACGGATATCCAATAATCTCACTAATTCGAAGTATGGATCTCACTCATTCGATTTATTGATATCAATAATTCGAATAAGTGATATCCATAAATGGGCAGAATTATGGATATCCATAATTCGAATTAGTTATATCCATAATTCGAATTAGTGATATCCATAAATCATTTCAAAGTATGGATGTCCATAAATGATTATGGATATCACTTATTAGAATTATGGATATCACTGTTTTGAATTCTAGATATCTAGAAATAATAATGGATATCCATAAAAATTGATCAAATAGAAAACGGCACCTCATATGTGCACACTAAGCAGATTGGAGTTTATTTCAATGTTTTGAGAGAGAGAGAGAGAGAGAGAGAGAGAGAGAGAGAGAGAGAGAGAGGATTTAAGCGAATGCCAATACTCTTTTGACTTTTAAGATTGTAAATACACGAAGCCTGCTTCTAAAAGGCCTTCCTCATTATGTCTGCTAATGCCATTGGTGGCTGGAAGATTTAATAAATTAATTCTCTACAAATCAGAACTAATATTGGATTTGTGGCAAAGACGTCTTTGAAATATTATGAAATGATCGATTTAACATCACGACGACAGGGCTACTACTACGGCTGGTGCAGGTAGAGATTTTGTACCCGTGCATCCGAGCTCCTGTTGCTTGCAGGGATCCGTGCTCCAGCATTTGATCATTTTCACATTAAGGAAATATACATATAGTTTAAAATAATATGTGAGGCATCTGTCATTTGCAAAGGTGTGCATGGGAATGGTATGAAAATGTAGGACTCTCCCTGATATAGTATACAAAATGTATAACAATGGTTTGGCTGCACTGGATTTAAAACTTGCTCATTTCGCTTGGAGCTCCATATTGAAAACAAAATATTTATACAATACTTAATAAATAACACCTGGGTAACGGGTAGTCAATTTGTACCCGGGTAAACAGTCTACCCGACCCGAACCTCAGGTGCCCGGGTACTAATCCCAGCCCTAGCTACTATTGAAGACTAGGGAAAACGAAGCAAATGAGTTCAACTTGTGAATGATATTTTGTCCGTTGTCCAGTTTGCTCACAGCATTGAAATAATATCGTGTCAATGTCAGTTATGTCGGTTGTGGTGTTATTCAAGAAAAAAAGTTCTCCTTACCGGTGAATTGTCGCTGAACAACACGCTACTGAAAAATGAAATTGTAAAGATATAGCGACGTTTTCTAAAGTACTATTTTGAGGCGGACATTGACAGAAGTAAATGTATACATCTGACGTAATCAAAGCAAGAAATGCACGCCGAGACGTATCACTTTTTACAAGACGCACTTCCTATACGCTTAACATTAATATAGCGAGGACACAACGTTGATTACATTGAATATGACATTCAATGTAATCAACGTTGTGTCCTCGCTATATTTTTGTTTGGTTTCATATATCTTTAATATTCATACAGGGAATCGTCTCTCCCCCTGGAGATCATGGGTCACGGAGTTCCAGTAAGGTAGCCGCAGAATGATGAATGGATGGCATTAAAGACAAATAAACATGCCTACATGTGTGCTACAAACAGCTCTGAATATTAGCAGGAATCACAGACAGATTATATATGAGATTATATAAATATATCAACACCTAGTGTGGTAGGCATATCAGGTTTACCGTTCGTCAGCTTTCACTTGTTCAAATCCCATTAACAAGTTATTACTCAAGTTGATGAGCCTGACGAGAGCTTCAGTAATTAGTCAAAGTGTTTGGACACGATAATTAACCCAAAATTGACACGAAAAAATGTTGATTTGTCTCAGATTCTTAGTGGCGGAATCGCAAACAGCGCAGATCCTAATCAGACTGCTCTTTGAGCAGTCTGATCAGGATCTGCACTGTTTGCTCAGGCAATTCTGTCCCAATATTTAGGACTTTATCTGTGTCATTTGGGTGTCGTTAGAATAAATTCTTCTATACTTCCTATGCTTCACGATGTATATTTGATGAAAAGCAAAGAGAAAGAGAGGGAGAGACAGAGAGACAGAGAGAGAGAAAAACGTTTTTTGACAAGGCTGTAGTCCAGAGAACTACAGCAGAATAACGATAAAATAGTCTGACATACATAATAAAACAGAGTTTTCTGTAGCTTTTATCAGCATGCTTTTAATGGTCGCTGAAAGCCTTTGTGTCTGGAAAGTGCCAGTGATTCCAGAATGTAGTAAATAAATAAGTTAGTAAGTAATGATTATGATAATTATGATTACAATAACATGTATTGATTGTTTCATCTGTGAGTAGTACCATGAGAAAAAGTTCCTTTTTCATTTGCGAGTAGCCATAAACTCAAAATCAGCTTTGCAGCAGACTCGGTCACCATTGATTCCACAGCATCTACAATTTGTTCGTACAAACATGGAAGACTGATCAGTCTCTTCTGATGTGCAAGCTGATTATGGTCATCGCTGCTCACACTTTGTTCATGTAACAAAGAGGTTATACTGTTACATTGTATTTATTAGGCTGTAAAACGGGTTTTTCCATCATTAGAATGGCCCCAAATATCTAAATCAGTCTTATGAAATTCCTTTTTGAGATGGGGTTATATCTTCTAAAACAATCCAAAAAGTATAGATCCGTCTTATAAGACGGATCTAGATATTTGAGATTGTTTTGGAAGGAAAACTCCCGTCTTGTAACCAAAAAATGCGGTATGCAAAATAAAATAGACTTCCTGATGAGTTTGGTTTGTATACTCAACAGCAAAAGAAACGCATATTTCATAATGTCTGGTTTTGCCTCATTAAATGTAATGATATTATACTTTTAACTTAGTGCTGGGATTTGCCTATACGTGGCCATAAGTTTTGCAGCCTTTTCTTGTCACAGTGCAATCCTTCAAAAAAATATGAAGATTTTTGTCAAAATGGCAAAAATCACCAAATTCTGGCTCGCAGTGGCAAAAAATGAATTATCAATACGATTTTGCTGCACATGCGTTCAACATGATGTAATCAACTGGAAAAGGGTATAAAACGTTTAAAAAATTGATTCTTATACAGTTAAATTGCATATGCAAAAATCAGCATTTTCCAAAATTGTTCAAAGTTTTTGAAAATCGTCTGATTCATCAAATTATTAGAAAAATCTGGTAATCCGGGATTCAAAATGAGCAAGGCTATGGGCAGAGGGCCCGTTTGAAATAAAATTTGGTTTGAAATGAGCACGCATTTTGCTCACTTCCGGTTTGAGTTACTGAATTTAAAAGCCGATAAAAATGTTTTCCTGGAAAAAATCTTGTCTCCCGATTTGCTTACCGTAGACTGCCCTTTATGATAAATATCCAGTATGATTTTCATTCAATTTTGCTCTGTGGTTTCAAGGATCCAGCGTCCAAAAGTTCAATCTGTGGTTCCATTATTGGAAGGACGTACAGAGTTACTGCCCTTTGTTAGCATACTCCATTTGATTGTGACCACTTACCCTTTTATTTAACCTGAATTGGAATCCATTTCCGATTCGGTTAGCTGAAAAATCCACAAAAGTTTCTTTTGCTATCGCAAAACTTGTTTCTTTACGGGATTAGCATAAAGGGGCATAACTTTATTTGTAATCAGTAACCAATGCTGAAAATTCTTGATGATGTTTCTGAGACATTGTTGCGTCCTAGATAAAGAGGGCATCAGTTTTGGCACCAGGTACAACTCAGCTCAAGACACTGACTTACCTGATCAGTATTTGCGAATTTTGAGATTGACCCCTTGATTGTTTAAGCTTTCGTTACGCATGAATAAACAAACGAAATTTAAATAAGTTGGCGATGAAGTGTCCTCCATGCATTGATAATATCTTCCCTATTTTGCCAATTTCAGCAGTTTTTTATTTTGACATAAAAACACCAAAAAGAAAAATATGCGTTATTTTTGCTCTTGAGTATATATTAAAAAGAAAAAGTATACACTTGTACTTTAATCATTCCTATTATAAAAAGACTTCTAGTGTTAGAAAACAGACTCGCCTCGAGAAACAATCGAAGGATCTCTTCTGGAAAGTAATTAGTTCTGAGATATTGTGATTACTATTGCTCTACCAGGCTCTTACATTTAATTTCTCCTGGTAAATATTTACAAATTTACATGTGGATTAAGGTGGTACTTTAAACTAAACCATTGCTGAAAATTACCCCGGGACATACACTAAGGGTGGTATGGTTGAAAAATATTTCGGATGGCTGCATGTTGTAGCCAGTTATATTTTTCATTCAAGAATTAAAACACAAACTGAGTCTTTCTAAAATTTTAAATCCCACTCTTCCCGTACTTCGACTTTTGCTTAACATGCTTAAGGTGGTGATAATCACTGATTTGGGGCAAAGACAAAAATCTGTATAAAATACTCAAAATACCACTGATCTTTCCAAAACTTAGCATATGTCTTCTTTATGTTGTTTCTCACAATTCAGACTCCCAAAATACAGCATTTGTTAATGTTAAAAAGTGTTTTTATAAGGAAAGATCAAAGGGTAATTTTGTGCGCAATAATCTGAAAAATAATATTGTTATTGAAAATATACTTAGTGCTGAGAGTTCCTTCTTGCATAATGGAGAGCGAGCTAGCAATTATTTTTTCAAACTCTTTCACACATTATCAGGCTGAGCAGATGAAAAAAGATGCGGTGTTTGTCCATATTTTTTTGTCAAAACACACAGGTGAGACAGGTGAGACTATTTCAACAAGGTTGAACTATTTCATCTACACACCAGTGATCATGTAAGTAATGTATTATTCATACTGTAGGTGTTACATAGGTATGCTTGCCTACCCTATATTTAATAAATGCATCCAGTGTACATTACCTTGTACATGGTTGAACATTTGAGAAAAAGCTACCGTTTTCATCTGGTCTACATTACAATTTGAGAAAGAGGAGTTGGAATAAATAATTGCTAGTACGCTCTTCATTATGCAATAACGCACCTTCAGTACTATGTAAATTTTCAATATCGATGTTAATTTTTTTTATTATTGCGCAGAAAACTACCCTATGATCTTTCCTTATAAAAGCACTTTTTAAGCAGCATGTACGTCTATTTTGTATTCTAAACTGTAAAGAACAACAAAAATAAGAAGTCTGCTAACTTTCAGGGAGATCCCTTACTTTTTTATGGTTTTATGCAGATTTTTACATTTACCATAAATCACCACCTTAAGGCGAAAACTATTAACTTATTTGAATCTGTCCAAAGCAAGTGTTATTTTTTCTTCAGTTCGTTTGTATGAAATTACCGTCTTTGTTTACATTGCATCCTAATGATTAATTACAGGAACACGAAAACCAGCAAAGAAACATTTTCTATTGCAAACTTTTGAGCCAATCGCAATATATTAAAAGTTTTCATTGGCGCTAAAAACATGTGCGAGAGGTGTTCGAAGATCTGTAGCTATTTGGTGCATACACTGGCCACACGGCTTTTACGTTGCATCGATGTCGTTGCGGCGTTGTTGTTGTAAGTAATTAAGTAACTTAATAACTTTATTTTACGAGGGTGACTCATCAGTTGGTAAAACCAGTCATTCTTGAGGCCGTCTTAAGACAAGCACAGCATATGCACATGATAACAAACATAAACAAATACAAGTGAACATTATGAGTAGAAAGTGAATGAAAAAAATGAAAAGCTTGAATGATTTTTTTTTTTGGATTTTTATGCCTATATGCATTATCCTTGTAAACTCTCGGAAATGCTGTTGTTGGCGTTGCATGCTTACTAGTGGGATTAATGAAAACAAAACCAGGACATGTGTTTCAGTATTATCTGAGAATGTCTTGTTTCAAGATTTACTTCCCTAATGACTGGACCTGACCGTTGTTTGTATAGCTTTGTAAAGATTGTCAATATGGTTATTATGTCTTAGGAAGCAAACCTCTCTCATTCTTAATCGGTCATTTGATCACATCATTTTTTTTCAGAATTAATCTATCTAATTTCATAAGTTCTTATTCCAAGCGATGTTAAAACATTCAGCCATGTTGCAATACTGTGCCTGTATGATGTTGGTAAAGATACAAGAATCCATTTCATGTTTTATGTATGCCCGGTGTAAGTATCACATGTTCAAGCCAAATAAATTAAGTTTTAACTAATTTCTGATGGAACACAACATAACGAAACGTACAAAGTAGTACAGAAAGGCAAACAAACTTCACATCCTACCCAAACAGAATATTGTACACAAGTAGTGAGACAATACGAGAAGTTACTATGACAATATCTTGGACAATTTCGCACGTTCTAGGTCAAGGCCAAGGTCACAGTTGCTATCTTTAGAAAAACTGTCATCATTGTGGCACCTTCATTTATGGATCGATTTTGACATAACTTTTCACAAATGGACAGTATGCCCACCTTTATGCGCTCATTTTAAATAACTTCATACAAACGATAAGTTGGCAACATCCTACTTAAGCTCGTGTTTCAACGTTCCAGGGCAGAGGTTAATGTTACAGTTGCTATTTGTAAAAAAAAATTGTCATAACTCTAGATAACGCCTTCGTTTATGGACCAAATTTGATACAACTTCCCACAAATGCTTAGATGACAACATCTTGGGCGCATTTAAGCATTCTATGACCAAATCAGTTCAGTTCAATTCTCCTATCGACGTTCCCCAAGTGGCTCAATGGTACGTAAGCATAGTTGCACACACCCGGCGCCGTGTGTCCGTCCAATGTCATTCAGTCTGTAATTGCTCCGTCGGTCAGTGCTGCCCAACCATAATTTATGCATAGATGTTTACCTGCCGCGGCTTCAAGTCAGACAGGGTCCCTAAGACCAAATCAAGGTCACATTTGCTATTTATAGAAAAACTATTTCATCGCTCTAGTGCCTTCATTTATGAAATGATTTTATATAATTCACACAAATAACCAGTATGACAATATTTTGGGCAAGTTCGCGTTTCAGCATTCTAGGGTCAAGTTCAAAGTCACAGTTGCTGTTCTTAGAAGAAAAAAAACCGCTGTAGCACCTTAATTTATGGATTGATTTTGATATACCTTCATAAAAATGAACAGTACAATATCTTGTACAAGTTCGGGTTTCAGCGTTCTAGGGCTAAAGTGAAAGTAACAGTTGCTATTTTCAGAAAAAAAGTGTCATCGTTCTAGCGCCTTCATTTATAAACTGATTTTGATATAACTTCACATAAATGTTAAGTATGACAATACCTTGGATCAGTTTGCGTTTAAGGGTGCAAGGGTCAAGTTAAGGTTCAATGTTACTATTTACAGGAAAACTTTGTTATCCCACCAGCAGACTCATTTTAGATCCATTTCAGTACAACCTTTTTAATATCACTCAAGCATCCGCATGTATGTAATATGTTAACCACACAAATGAGGGTAAAAAGTTTTTTTTCTATAAACAGTTACAGCAACCTTGACCTTGATCTCAGCATCCTGGAACCCAAACTTGTGAAAGATATTAACGTACATGTACATTAGCAAATGATTATCCATTCAGAGATGAAATCAGTAAGATGAAGAGTCCCGTGTGGGGATTGTATCGCTTGCGATGCCTTGTTTCAGTTTGTATGTCAACCATATGTATGTAGTGTGGCAGACGCAGGGAAATCTCTGATTTGGGACATAAAAATGTATATCAAATATTTATGTTTTGAATGATATTGTATGTTAGAAATTAAAAGCACATTGTTAATTCGTTAATAAGACTTTGGAAATAGATGGATTACAAAAAAAAAAAAAAAAAAAAAAAAACGTGCTAGTGTCATGTGGTTTTTAATTCATTATGCCTTTTTTGCTATTCTTTTCTTGACAGCCTTTGTATTTAATTACAGGAGGAAATTATTTGGGCTGTGGCCACATTTTTTGCAAGTTTAATGGCCATGGAAAAATATTTGGGCCATTGGATTTTTCATGGTCCAGGAAAACTGGTTTTCCCGCAGAAAATTCGATTTTACCCATAGGCGATCACTTTTTAAATGAGTTTTTTTTTTTTTTTTTTTTTTTGGGGGGGGGGGGGGGGGGGCTGGGGAGGGGAGGGGAGGGGAGTGGGGATTCGTTTATTTAGAAAACCAAAAGCAACTTTTTTATAAAGCACTAAACAAGTACAACAAAAATATATATAGTTTTAGTTCCTAGCTCTCATAGAATGATGTCCTGAGTTTGACATACCGATCCGACAGAAAAATACGGGTCTTGTTATTGCAATATGAACAGCTTTTTCCCAGGTTGGACGTAACAAAGCCAGCCTAATAACAAATACATTAAGCAAACAAAACAAGTTTGATTTATTTCGTCCATGAATACCTCACGTATGGTATATTGTCTTGTTTGTTCTTGGTTTAAAAATGTTAATTGATAAAAAGTAATATTTGCTATTGCCACCTTTTCACAGTTAATACGTCTGATATTGACATAAGGTAAGATAGATAAATGGATGCTTTGAAATTTTTCTTCTTTTTCAACGGTATTTCAGCCACACGAGGATGACGGGGGTGATAATGAAAGGCTGTTTGCAGTTGAATCTCCTTTAGGGAAATCGAACGTGCGACCGTTAGCTCAGCAGGCCGGGGCACTCACCGGTAACCCACTTGGCTACCGGTACTCCTTCTTGTTAAGACAGAATCCCCACATTTCCCCAAACTTACAATTAAAATCTTAAAGAGTTCCTTCAAGAGCAGAGAATACAGAACATGTGCCAGACTACGTAGTTTCAGCTAATAAAGCCTCATCAGTGACCCTGACGTATGTACGAGGGTATTTAACAATAAAATAAATTCAACCAACATTAATTTCTTATGCATGGATATTCTTCCCTTTCATCTGAACTGACGGTAAAAATGCTAAAATTTGGACACCTAAATACATAACCGTAACTGTCTTAAAACTAAACAGTTTGGTATGTGAGTAATGCATCTAAAAGATGCAGATGGAATGGGAAACAGTGTAGACCCGGGTCTGCACTGTTTGCTCAAGACCTATCTGTCCCAATATTTAGAATTTTCACGGTCATAGTAAATGTAAAGGTTTCCCAAAGGCGGAGCGCCCATCCCTCTCCTTTCGCTGCCTAATCCTTCCTTGATTCCAAAAAGGTACCCATTTACTGCTGGGTTATCCAGTTTCCAGTTATCGGATGGCGACGGTGAGCCGCGAACTCACGACCTTCCAGCGACTTTCTGTCCCATAACCGAGCGTCTCTAACCACTCGACCACGGCGCTCCACGGCACGGTAATGAGCTTAAAATAAAACATAAAATATAATAATATCGCTTCAATTACTAGATCAAACATTTCTATAATCGCATTTGTTTTCTGTATTATTTCTATCATAATTTGTCTTTTCTCTGCAATCAGAATGTGGAATAACCACAAATTCAACATATGGTACCTTCAATAGGGCTTTTAAAATGACTAAAGGTGTTGACGCCTATGATATTAAAACCATAAGAAGCTAAATCTGTCTGATATTACCACTTTATACACACTGATTAAAAACGATATAACATAATCTTTTGGAATGGCATCTCGTTTTTGTTTCGTTTTATTTATATCTTTTTTTTGTATTTTATTTCATTTTTTTTTTCAAACTACAGACTGTATACAGTAGTGATCAAATGACATAATAAAAGAAACAGAAAATTCATGATCCCTTTCAAAGTTTGAATAGTGCGCGTGCTTGAAAAATATATGTATCATACTTTACGAATTTTAATCAGATAGGTCAGTAAACTTTATATTCTCTTGAACATCCCTGGTAAAAACCTAACGAACGTTTTTTTTTTCTTTTTTTTATCTCACAGTCAAAAAAAGGTTTTAACGGTTTCGGCATTTTCGCTTGAAGCTTTTGATTAAAGACTTTCAATATAGTGGATCAGCACCAAGCTATTTTGAATGCGAAAATTTTTTTTGTTTTAATTTATTATTATTTGAAGCTTGATCATGGTGTTGATAGAAATGAGAACATGTAGCATTTTTTTTTCCTTTTCATTTTACCATTATTATAATCAAGTTTCAACGAGAGCAAAAATGTATTTGGCTCATATAACTTGACACCTGCTAAATTTGTTCGTCGTGTATATATAAAAGAAAACTTTTAAATTAATCGAAACTGCTGTTGTATCATGTACCTTATCATGAAACTGCGTGGACTCCGTGTGTCGAGGGCGATACCAAATGCACTTTCAAAACAATAATTATTTTTCTTAGACGAAATGATTAATAGCTGAGAAATTAAAAAATATCAGTAAGTGGCATTTCAGTATTGCATCAAGTAAACTCTATCATAACTCTATCATGTTGTACCAAAGGAACTCTATCATAACTCTATCATAAAGTCAACACCTTTGAAATGTTAGGTTCAAGTTGCTCAGGAGCTTTTACAATGAGTGTCCCGTCCTGTCAACATCTCTAATAAATTTAATAATCGCCTGAGCTACAGTGATCAAATTTAACAACCCATTAATCTTATCGGATGAGGAGGAAGAGATTAGAATAAATCCAACCACAGTTTCTTCAAGATCAATAAAAACGGATATGAGAGATAAGCCCTTTATAAGTTCCCAGTTAAGAGGAAACGATGGCCGATAAATGCTAGCGTGCGTTCATTGTTGGAAACTTTTGGAAAATATGCTTTTATGGGTTTTCTTTTAAAGCAGCCCATTTACTAATTAAACGTTTTGCGTGTGTCTGAGGAATTTAATGTCTTAATAGATAAATCGCCAGATCATAAGAATTGGTATCTTACGGCAGATGCAACCATCTAAAGCCCCTAACACACTGTCACGAGTTTAGCTACGACATGTGGCGTCGAAATGGGAGTGGACGAGATATCGCCGTCTGTTGTAGTAGCTCAAAATCTTGCCGTAATATCTCACGTACATTGTCGGGAAGTGCCTACGAGAATTTCAAACTGGCACGAACATCGCAAGTCACCCGTGCATTGTCGTACAACTTCCGTACAAAGTGTCACATATTGTCGCGCGTTCTCGAATGTTATCACAGTTTCAAAGCCACTGCCGAGTTATGCTTAGATGACCTCGTTTGCTTGGAGAGGAATGTCCGTTGCCAGTCGAGACTTGCCCATCACTTTCGATTTCAAACGATTTGGATTTGGCGATACTGAAGAATTGGAAAACAGAAATGCACATCTATTGCACTAAATTTGGCTACGGCTCATTTACTGCAAATGCGCTCGACATGTTCCGAAAGTGTAAATACTTGAATTCTCATCTCTATCGAAGGAGCATAGTCGAAAGTCGCTCCTCTCTTGTGGGAGCTTTGGAAGTCCCTATCATTTCTTATTCAAAATATTCTGAGATAAGAAAGATATCTGCCAGCCATTTTACAATCATTTAGCATATAAGAGCCTCTATATGAAAAAGAAAACTCAACAAATTTTGGAAACAAAAGCTTATTTTTGAAAATTCAATTTTTTCTCTTCTGAAAGCTGGGTTTCTAACCAAATGCAGATTTTCACCTAGTCAGGTGTTGATTAGATTAGTACAGTACATAGATTTTGTCGAGCAAAGTTTCCTTTCATTTACGAGCCAGCAGTGCATTCTCTCTCCTGAATTTATTATTGCTTTTATTATTAGCCATTCACAATAATGTGCAAGTTTGGTATGTGCTTCAGGAAATGATTCACAGAAGCTTTAAGCATCCTTCAGATCCTGAACTATGTCATTGAATATGTTCTGTTCTCTTCTATCCCATAAGCTTGCACGATCGTTGCGGCACCACAAATGACTTTGCAACAATCCCTTTCCACCTGGTCCTATCAGATGCCCTAGTTGTGCTTGCAAGGTCCATTCCTGTCTATTCTTTAACAATGCCTTCCTTTCCCTACTTTTCTGTTTATCTCTTCTTCTTTTACCTTTCACTGTGCCCTGTAGAATTGTCTTTGCTAAGCCAGAAGGCTCTGAGATGTGGCCTAGGCCACGGTCAGGAGTTCATCATATTCTCCAATGGCTTCTTGGATCTTTCAGCGAACATCCTCATTAGTTGCGTAGTCCTTATACGAGATGTTCAATAACCTTCCATATACCTCAGCCCAAATGCCTGTGTTCTTTTTTCGTCCTCTACTGTCAGGGTCACGATTAAGAGGCAAACAGAAATATGGTTATGACAAGGAAGCGCATCAGCTTTACCTTTGATCCAGAAATATGTTGTTATCTCCCCAAACTGGTTGCAGCTTTGTCTACTTCGATAGAGATGAGAATTCAAGTATTTTGATTGTTTCAGTTCCTGGTCTTTGCATACTTTTTACTTTTGTCTAAACTGTAGTGGCTTGTTAAATTCTGGAGAGAACATCTGGCTTTGAGTCATCATCTGAGACAATCTCTCCAAGGTATTGGAAGCTTGTTACAGTTCCAAATTTCTCTCAATTTACTTTGCTTTCATTCTGAATGCCATTGGCGCTGTTTGCCATCAGTTCAGTCTTCTCAGCACTTATCTCCATTTCATGCCTTGTGCAGATTTTGCCGAGACTTTCAACTAGAGCTTCTAGTTCCTGCTCTTCCTCAGCAAGAGCATCACAGAACAGATCTTAAATCTCAGAGTCCTATGTGAAAGGAACCTTCAACATCTGCAAAAGCTGCATAATGTCTTCATAGATTTGACAGAGTATGGCATGCAGCCTTATGAGCCACCCTGGGGAAGTTGAATATCAATACAAGTAAAAAGTATGCAAAGACCAGGAACTGAAACAATCCAAATCCAAATCCAGCCCTCAAACCATAGTTGGAAATAACTAAGATTACAAATAATCAAGATACAGAGAACATATGGCCAACCGAGTGAGCAGCTTGTTCCCAAAATGTGGCCACTCAGCAACCCAAACCGAACCAAAAATAATAAGAACATACATAAGGTAAAACATCACAGAAACTCTGACACCAAAAACAGGCAACAGAGAACCACAACAGAACTACCGCCTTGGAACGGTCAGTAATGAATTACTGGGGGGGGGGGGGGGGGGGGGGGGGGGGGCTTAAATCGATTTTACAGGCCCAACCTCACCCTCAGTTTCTGAAGTGGTACAAAACATTTAGTTGGTTGTTCGGTTCGCATGATAACCCTCTAACTCGTCAATGAATCATCACGGTAAACACATAAATCAAATTTCAACACCATGAAGAAGCAAAGACGAGGACTCAACAGATACAACGGGCCGTCTGACAGGTGGAGATCCCTGTCCTGCCAAACAACCCCACTGGAAATCTGAAGCAAAAGAAGGCCACCAGTTGAGCCTAGTTCACGGCATTGATCGCCTCTTAAGTGCAGTCCGGAAGAATGCAGTACATCCATCCTGTTCAACAGTTTTCTCGAAAGAATTATCCCTGATGCTCTGGAAGAATATGAACGGAAAGGCTAGCATAAGCGGCAGAACTATTTATTAACCAAACTGCGGTTTGCCGATGACTTTGAATATGTATGTATGTATATATGTATGTATGTATGTATGTATGTATTAAAGTAACATAAGATTAAACCGGTCATTTTGCATTGCATTTTTGCTCTCTCTTATAAGCCACATCATTAGTATTTCCTTTGTGTAACTATTGAAACTCTATTGACAACAGTCATAAATGACTGGGCTAAAATCTTGGATTAAGGTGGCTTGGTTGACACACTTATTCTGGATTTTGAAAAAAACATTCGGCAGTCCCCCTCACAGACTTTTGGAAACGTAAATTACATGCATATGGTATAGTGGCAAAACCTTTCCATTTCATTTCCATAGTCTGCAACGAATTGCTCTCAACAGAGCTAAGCTAAGGTTGTTGTTTTATCCGGTGTTCCGAAAGGTATTGTCATGGATCCCCTTCACATTCTCCTTGTATGCAAGAGATTAGTCAGCAACTAGCTTAGGCTACTGCGTAATCGGGTGGTCCGCAAGATACTGTCATGGGTCCCCTACTTTTTCCCCATGTATATAAATGATGTCACTTTTGGTATTAAATTAGAGATTAGGCAGTTCGCAGATGGCTGCGTTTGCTTTCGGCAAATCGGTAGCGAGAAGTATACTTCTTTCGATGTCTGTTGTGATTGTGGTTTTCCCTTGGTATCTTCATTCATACTTTTTTCTATGTATTGTCTTATAAATATATGTAATTTAATCGATATTTGGGATGTAAATTCATTGTTTCTTGTAGCTCTTGTACCTGTCGTTGAACCTGCTAGTGTTCTCTGTGAAGGTACACAGTACAGACTGGGATCACTCTCTTCGTACGATAGTAGATTATACAGATCTAAAGGTAGACATTCCCAACTGAGTATGAAGATATTGGGTCAGTTCAAACCGCTGGGCTTCATGAAGCTCATAAAAAGGTATCTTTTAAGTTCTGCCTCCCCACATTCAGATAAATCTGGCCCAGCATGTCCTTACTTGTTTGTTTCTGCATTCATTTAGCTTGGAATAGCCTGTCCTAAGTTGTAGAAGTATCGTGTATACATTTGGTATGATTGAGAAAATCATGTATCTGTTTGAGACGTATCTTGGGTCTTTCTTGATAGTATTCTCTGCCTGTAGTTACTCTGCCATATATCCAAGATACTGTCTCTTGCAGCCTTCAACTGTTCACCTGTTGGACTTCTTTTTTCCTGCGTTTCAATGATTTCCTTGCTGTCGAGTGCGTATCTTGTTTCATCTCACTGGTTAATCCTAATTTATGGGAGACGATTTTTATAAGCTAGTTAGCTTGTTATCGAATCCTCGCATATTATTCCTGTATGAATTGATTGTGCACGTTTATATGTTGAATAAAATACTGTTAAAACTATTATGTTTGCTGTTTTGATCCATGTATTGATTAAGCAGCCCTCGCATGGACCGGATAACTTGTATGAACTACGATAGAATCCATAGTATGGGGTGGTCGTGATTGGGCGATGGTGCAGTGTAACTTTCAGTGCCGTGGTGTCCTGCTTTGGATGATAGTAGGACAAGGGCCTACTGTGCTTGCAGTAAGTGTGGGTGGGAGTGGTTTGGGAATTTTTTCTCCTATTATATACATTTTCTTTTTCCCTCTCTTAGTGAGACGACTCGGTATAGACTGAAGTACTGTCTCAAACAGCCGTTAACCCCAAAACAACTAAAGTCAACCAGAATTCGGGGTGAGGGTTGTGAACACGTAAAATCGATTTAAACTCCCCTATTATACAATGCATATTACTGACGGTTCCAAAGCGGCGCTTCTGTTGTAATTTATAGCCGTTTGTGGCGTTTCTAGCACTGTGTACACCTGATTAGCTGCCTGCTTTGCTTTCTGTCTTGTTTTTTGGTTATAAAAATATACAAAAAATGTAAAAAGAGATGTTTGTATGTGTCATGTGGCGTTTTGGTTTAACTTGTTTGTTCATGATACCCTGCAGAATCTAGGGCGAGGTTTGTGATCACGTAACGTTGAGTTACTCCTCGTCCCCACCTCGATAATTAATTATAATAATCGTTCCAAGGCGGTACTTCTGTTGTGGTTTACTATTATTGCCATTGTTTGTCGGCTTTCTGTAAGTCTTTGACATTTTGTGTATATACTTGAGTAAGTTCAATGCCATCTACTGGGAAAGAGCTGATCTGATGAGCATGATGTGGTGAATAATTGTTTCGGTTCCTGATCATTGCCTTCTTATCTGCTTTTCTTTGTCTTGATTGGTGATGATACTGGCACTGCCATCAAATTATTGAACTTCTGATGCTGCTTCATTTTTGACCTTATCAGTCTTTTCAGTTCTTTGAATACCAGTCTGTCGTATTGTCCAAAACAGGGTGATCTCCCAACCATTATTTTCAACTTTCAACTAGATAAATAAGGGGTTTTAGTTTCCTTATAAAATTACCAATAATATTTTGGATGTTCAGTTAAAGGTAATAATATCAATAGCCGTCTGGCTGTCTCTGAATAGTCGCCGTACACATATTATCTGAGAATGATTGTATTGGCTGTATTATTGTGAAGATGTTCTAGAACTGCAAGTATATTCACCAGCTCAGCCAGAAGCTAGGATTGAACCATGAGCTACAACAGGTCTCTTTTTTATTTCTCCTTTCTATGGTCAAATGATATCACCCCAGCTCCACAGGGTGAGATACAGAATACATTTCTCTGAGCAATCTTGTATCAGTAAAGCTATTACTTCTTGTCCAATTTCTTGTTGAGCTGTGGTCCAGTACTTTCATGAACCAACCTGACTCAAGTCAGTGTTTTTTTTTCTTCAAACTTTGAAAAAAAAACTTCATCTCTGTACTCTGGCTCCCGCAAAATGAATTTAAGACCAGTTTTATTTATTCGTTACATTTCACTGGCTTCGCTGGTGGCCATTCCCACATGTGACATACATTTATTCATTCCACAGAAGACACTCCTGCTGTACTCATCTAATTATGCCTTTAAGTATTTGGTCGTTAAGCTGCTATTTTGGCTGCACCGTGATGACTATCCCAATATCTCAGATCCAGTATAGTGATATTCCAGTTGTGGACTCCAAAGCATCAAGAGCGGCTGTAGAAGGAGAGCTAAATGCTTTCCTATAGGCTGCTTCTTCAGTTCTGACCATGAGACAATCTGTTATACTGTAATTCATACTCTAAAATGCGTAGCGCCATTGAAACACACAGTTGCATCGAATTCCTTGTAGACATCCTAGAAGCTCTGGTAGCTAAGTGGATTAAGCGCTGGCTTGCTGATCTAATGGAACTTGGTTTGATTCCTGCTGTAGGTGGAAATCCTTTGAACGGTAAACAAGGTTCCATTGTACACAGCCTTTCATAAACACCTTCTCGTTGTGCTGATTAAATGAAATACTGTTAAAAAGAAGTCTTAATCTCAAGCCATCCACCAATCACAATCATTTTTTCGGTATTTCGTTATCTCAGTACCGTTTCGGAAAACTGTGGTACCGACAGCGGACATTTGGATGCGGATGTGTCCGGTTAGGTCCGATATTTAGCTATTTCCGGTGTAAACAACACAGACGAACCAGACGATACTGTGTCACGAAACAATATTTTTCTGGGTACGAAAGCATTCCATTTAAGTAGTGTTGGAGAACTTTGCTTAACAAGTTCCTTGCATAAGGCATTATTTGTGGGATTGTGTTAGACAAACCTCATTTCTCCATAAATCGGGCTGAAAGATGGTTCGAACCTGAACGTTTCGTACCCAAGTCTTTCGGCCATTTTTCATATTTTATTGTTAAATACGCCCGGATAGCTTGGTTGGTAGCGAGATCGGTCTCTCGAATAGTTACATACTGATGCCACACATGTTCATTTCCTGTCAGATGCATAATTGCTAAAGTATGAGTTTGGCCTTTCCATTCAGAGTTGTGGTAGATCTAGTCATACAGGGTATTTCCAGGCATCAATACAGCTGGGACAGAGGCATAGCCATATAATTTTGATTGGTGCTGCAAGATTGAGCACCTTATGTGCAATTGCCAGCTCCGAAAGGGGCAAAGCCTAGCTAGCAGGGGCTGGGGGTCTTTGGGCTTGGCAAAATTTTGAAAAAAAAAAAAGTGTACAATTTGGTGCATTATAGTGCATTTTTCTCGCCATACTTTTGTCTTCAGCAGAAACCATATTTGATTATCAGTGTATCAATACTACATCTGACCCCAAATCCTCATCTCTGTTTAAAATATTGCTGTTCCAAGACAGAATACTTAATACAAAAGCTGCAAAAGTGGGAACATTTGCTCATTGACATTGAGTGCTGCAACAGCGCAAGGTTGCTGGACTGCTATCTGGCGGTACATGGTTAATGACCTGCTGGAGACGAAAACCTTTCAACCCTTTAAAGGGGGTTCTATTGCACACAGCTTTTCATTATCACCCTCCCAGTGTCTTGATATGACTGAAATACTATATATGTTTCCGTCCCTCTCTTCTATAAAATTAACTTAACTGTGCTTTTCTCCGTCCTAAAGACGGTGCTAGAGTTGCATTAGACACTTCCTGATGGCATTTGAAAACTATAACTCCAAATGCAAAATATTAAGAAATTCTATAATTTTGACTGCCTGCAACAACTACGTTTACACAGATAAACGGCAACGGTTTGTATATTTGTGCTAAACGCTTACGAAATTTTACACATCCTTTAATGGAAGTTGAACAGGCGGCACTCCACCAACATGTTGAAATATCGGTTGTCAGTACTCTATTTCAGTGTACTTGACAGCGTCCTTGGAAACATCTAAATCTTTATATTCTCTATTCTGCATATTTTCATAAATGCAAACCAATGACATGTACATGTTTATAATATGTGAAAAAGTTACATTATAATTGGTAGCACAGATCAAAGGCAAAGTAGTCTTTGTAGACAGCATGTGCGATGTAATTGAAAAATAAGGCCTACCTGTATGATACAGAATTAGCTTACCATGAAGATGAGATAATTGCAGTGTGTAACATTGACAGTAATTATCAATTAACGGGATAGCTATTAGGGCTGGGACGAGTACCTGGGTACCAGTGTTCGGGTCTGGTATAGCATTTACTGGGGTACAAATTTACTGCCCGTTACCCGAATGCTTATTAGGCAGTTTATAGAATGTATAATTATTCTAATTCAATAGAATTTCAAGCAACTATAGAGCCACGTTTAGAAGCGTTATATAAATTCAAGCACATATTGCCAAACCATTTTTGCTTATCATAACAGGGATATTTCTACATTTTCGTTTCCTTACCATCCACACATGTGCACATGGCAAATACGTTAGATATTTTTTTTTTAAAGTAAATATTCTAACTGTGAACATGCTTCAAATGCCATGGTAACAGTTACCAGAGTACTCGTGGGTAACAGAGATTGGGGTACCCAGGTTGCAAAATCTCTACCCATCCCAGCCCTAATAGCTATTTCCGATGTTTTATAAATCTAATCCATGTAATAATCAAACACAGGGGAAAAATAATTGCCATCATTGGAAATGGTAGGTTGCAGTAAATATTTTTAAGATATGTTTTTTAATACCATCGGTTACTTTTAACTTTGAGTTGACCCCCCCCCCCCCCCCCACACACACACACACACACACACATACACACACATACACACACACACAAATGACAGCGCATGATTGGGTGACACATTGTACTGAAGTATACAGGTATGGGGGATCACAAAGATGTCTGATACCTAGAATAAATTGCAATTGTAATGGTCATTTAAATGAAATTGTTTCGTTTTCAAAATTCTAGCGCTCATGTAAACGTTTATGTATTTTGATCACGTAGAAGCCCTAGCAACAACAGGGTGTCCTTGAACAGACTTTTAAAGTGTATTTTTACTGTATTGTGAATTGCCATCATTGGAAATGGTAGGTTGCAGTAAATATTTTTAAGATATGTTTTTTAATACCATCAGTTGGTAACTTACTTTTAACTTTGAGTTGACCCCCCCCCCCCCCCCCCCCCCCACCACCACCACACACACACACACACAGATTGGATTACACATTGCAGTAACATATACAAGTATGGGGGCATCTCAGAGATGTCTGATGCTTAGAATAAATTTGCAATTGTAATGGTCGTTTAAATGAAATTGTTGTTTCGTTTTCTAAATTTTAGCGCTCATGTAAACATTTATGTATTTTGATCACGTAGAAGCCCTAGCAACAACACAGTGTCCTTGAACAAAACTGTTACAGTGTTTTTACTGTATTGTGAATGCATGTGCTCTGTAAATTAAAAAGACATATTAAGAATCATACTTTCTTAAACCTTAAAGTGCACATGATTTTCTTCAAAATAATTGGTGCAGCATGCCACACCTACTAGAATTATTGGTGTGGTGAATGCCACATCTGTGGCACCCTTGTCTACGCCCATGTGAATTATTTCTGGATTTCTTCCATCACAAAATTAAGTTAGAAAAAACTGTCCCTAAGGCTAACTCCCTTAGGCAGGAATCTGCTGTGCGTAGATTTACCAGAACAGGCCTAATATTACCTAACTGTCCAGAATGGACCTATTTTTTTCTATTTCCAGTGGCTTAAATGTTTAGATACTGTAGCAGGGGAAGAAAAATCTGTAAAAAAAAATTTGTCGAGTGCCCCGACTGAAGATAGATCTCACAGCCCCAAAATTATAGAGAAGCACACAACCGTTAGGCTAAAATGTCCGGACCAGTTAGACTGGTCAGTTATACACTCAGTATAATACATATTTACACATCACACATTGGCCATACTACCACACTCCTCCATCCTACCAAAAAGCATTTGTAGCAAATGTTTAGGAAATCAAATAATTATATCCGGGACAGGTTCTTTTTGACTACACAGCCATAGCTTTGCCCTTGGGCCCCAACAGTAATCATCCTGGCACCAGGCACCACTGTAGTAGGACTGGAAGAGAAAAATCTGTAAAGTAAATTTCATCAAGTGCCCCAACCAGGAATCAATCTCATGACCCCAAGATGATAAAGCTAGCACACATCCAATAAGTTAAAAGGTTCAGACCAGTTAGACTGGTCAGTTATACACTCTATATATCTATAATACATATTTACACATCATACAATGGCTGTACTATTACACTTTTGGTCGCGGCACCATCGTAGCTGGTGTGGTCTGTCTCAACCAAAAGACCTGTTTAAACCAGTTGCCAAGGCGGTGGCTGTAAACAGATATGTTAAAAATTTCAAAGTGTGATTGTATACCTTATTATACAGGTCAGACGGATGGACAAAATTTAAGTTCATGGAGGGAAAAATAAAAAAATAAGTGTGTTTAGGGTAACGTGTCTACAAATTTTAGGTAGGGTGTGTACACCTTATTTTATTAATTTTTTTTATTAATTTTTTTATTTTATTTTTTTTTTTACAGAAATACCTTTCAAAATGCATAAAATTACATATTTTCCAGAAAACCTGAAAAAAATTCTAGGCTTCACTAGTAAATTTAGGTAGGGTCAGGTTACCCTAAAACCAGGTATTTTATTATTTGTCATTATAATCATGACGTTTAACTATTAATAAAAATTTGTACAAATAATGAAACGAAAATATTTTTAATTAAAGATGGAAATAGGGAAAAATAGGTCAGTTAGGACATGGGAGGAACCAGCTGACTCTTGGAAGTTAGTTAGTTTACAAAATGAAGTCCCTTTAAAATATACAATTTAGCACTTTGAAAATGACATATAGGCCAATTGTGTCCCCCAAGTGTTTTGGGCTAGGCACAACACCGGATGTGTTAGTTTATGTTTTAGTTTCATACATGTACATTACTTTTTCATTTGAAGGTACAAATGCAATGAACTGATAATACAGATGAACAGCCTAACTTACATTGCTCTCAGTCTTTCACACAAAGTCCAGTATAAAAGATGTATCCATAGTCTGTGGCATCTTTGTCAACATCAGACAATATCAGACAGGTATAGGAGGAGGTTGTCTACACTGCTCCAAGAGAATAAAGCTATTCTAAAGAAATCACAGAACTCTGGTTATGGCTGGGGATACCACTGTGTACGATTCTGCTCAAACCAAACTGATGGGGAATTGACAAAGCTCCAGAAGATAGGTATTTAGCACATTCTGGTGATACAATACATGTAGTACCAGTCTTTTTCAAGAACGATGTTTATATACTCCATGCCAGTTTAAGTTCCGATTGACATAGAGCATATGAAAGATGATTCTTAAGATGGACTGGCATGATGCAGATCTTGACTGGCGTTGATCAGATGATATGAGCCGTGACACAAGAAAACCAACACCAACAAAGTGGTTGTGCGCCGAGTGCAGACTTAGATCAGTCTGGGCATCAGCCAAGTCCGATCAGAATCTTCGCTAAGCACTGAAAAGGTAGCTAAGGGTCTAAGCTACCCCCATGCGGACAGCGAAGACTCTGATCAGACTGGGCAGATGCCCAGGCTGATCTGAGTCTGCGCTGGGCACACAACCACATTGTTGGTTTTCTGGTGTCTCTGCTCAATTATATTTGAACACATAGGGCGAAATATTAGGATGAGATTGCTCATAATTCTGAGATAATTTTTGCTCTTTTTCCACAAAAAATCTTTCCCCTCTACCTTCTGTTCTCCAAGAACTGTTGTCAATGAGGAGCTACAGTGCTTCAGATAAGGAGTAACAGGGGTAATTTTCCGTATTTTTACATCAGAACATGTTGTGACTCCTCATTAGAACCATCTCACTGAGTCTGAGATGGTTCTAATGAGGGGTCACAATATTGTGATTTTGTTGAGAAATAAGAAAAATTATCTCTGAACTAATTTTTATGCTAAATAAAAACACTTTATTTGGAGCCCTTGGAGCATTATATGTTTTTACGGAGTATACTTCCGAGAACTTTCATCAACACCACTTATCAGGAGCTCTGTATATAACTTGACCTCTTTTCTTCTGAATGTATAAAAAAAGCAAAAAATTGTCAGGTCATGAAAGTGAGGAAGGAGTAACTAGACATGTATTATGCCTTTTATAGCTTCTGCCTCAGAAGAAAGGGAAGCTGTAATGTCATTTCAACTCATTGTAATCTTACCTGAAGCATTGATACATGTGCAAGGGGACGTTAATCTGGCAAGAGCAATATTACCATTGTTTAGATGCATATTCTAACTTGCAATGAGTTTCTGGTGAAATTCACATAATGCATAACTAGATCTAGATTGTTTAGTCTGCATACATATGAAATTCAAGATGGCCACCACATGCAGATATGGTAAAAAACATTCAACTGACTTCTTCTCCAGAGCATGTCAACCGATTTGCAGAAATAGTGAACTGAACTTTTCAAAGAAGAAAAAAAAATGGTCGAGATACCATAGATTGGGTGAACTATGTTGTTGGTGAGCCTCTCAAGACCCTCTCCCCATTCCCCTCCTTTAAAAAAAATAAGAAAAGATAAGTTTACTGGAGCTGTTTAAGTTTCTTTTTTCTTTCAGCTATATGTGCAGTAGCAGCAATCATTGTTTGTTCAAGGTAAGCCTAATTTACATTAATGACTGAGCATACAGTGTAGACCTGGACTCCAGGGTCTCAGAATTGTAAAATTGGGTCAGGTTGAAAATCCAAGATGGCCGCCGTTACTAAAAATAGCAAAAACAACAAAATAAAGTTCTTCTCCAGAACCACTGGGTATATTTGTCTGAATTTTGGCATGGAACATCAGTGAAACCTTGGTATTCAAAATTGTAAAAATGAAAAAAATCTGTAGCGGAGTTTTGTCACAGTGACCTACTTTCTGTTTACATGTGTAATTTTGCTCAAATGATAATGTTAAAAAATGACCTATTTAAACAACTTCAAACAACTTCTTCTCTAAAACCACTGAGCCCATGGATCTCAAATTTCACATGGAGCATGACCAGACTGCAGGGTTTCAAAATTGTAAAATTGGGTCAGGTCAAGAATCCAAGATGGCTGCCGTTACTAAAAATAGCAAAAACAACAAAATCAACTTCTTCTCCAGAACCATTTGGTATATTTGGTTGAAAGTTTGCATGGAACATAAGTGGGACCTCGGTATTAAAAATTGTAAAAATAAAAAAAATCTATAGCGGAATTAGGTCACAGTGACCTACTTAGCGTTAAAAAGGCCGATTTTGCTCAAATGTCAATATCTAAAGAAAATGCAGCCAATTCTGACCAGATTTGGTCAGAATTGGTTCTTGAATGGAATTATTTCAATTTTGTGCCAGTTGACTATCCAAGATGGCCACCATGGGGTCCGTTACTAAAAATAGCACAAACATAAAAATGACAATTACTCAAGAACCCTTGAATGGAATTGGACCAATTTTGTGTCAGAATGTTCCTTGCATGTAGCCGTTTCGATTAATTGCAATTTGGCATCCCAAGATGGCCGCCATCTGGTGTTACTAAAAATAGCACAAACATAAAAATGACAATTACTCAAGAACCCTTGAATGGAATTGGACCAATTTTGTGTCAGAATGTTCCTTGCATGTAGCCGTTTCGATAAATTGCAATTTGGCATCCCAAGATGGCCGCCATCTGGTGTTACTAAAAATAGCACAAACATAAAAATGACAATTACTCAAGAACCCTTGAATGGAATTGGACCAATTTTGTGTCAGAATGTTCCTTGCATGAAGTCGTTTTGATTAATTGCAATTTGGCATTCCAAGATGGCCGCCATCTGGCGTTACTAAAAATAGCACAAAACATGAAAATGACAATATCTCAGTAACCGCTGAATGGATTTTGACGAAATTTGTGTCAAAATGATTCTTGCATTGAGATGTTTCAAAAATATCTAACTGTAGACCATTCATATTGGCCTCTGTTACTAAAAATAGAAAAATGTGAAAATTAGAAAATCTCAATGGAGTTGGATTAATTTTGTGTCAGAATGGTCCTTTCATTAAGCTTTTTCGATTTTTTTGCATTTTGGCATTCCAAGATGGCCGCCATTTGGCGTTACTAAAAATAGCACAAAACATGAAAATGACAATATCTCAGTAACCGCTGAATGGATTTTGACAAAATTTGTGTCAAAATGATTCTTGCATTGAGATGTTTAAAAAATATCTAACTGTAAGACCAGTCATATTGGCCTCTGTTATTAAAAATAGAAAAATGTGAAAATTAGAAAATCTCAATGGAATTGGACCAAATTTGTGTCAAAATGGTCCTTGCATGAAGGCTTTTCGATTTTTTGCATTTTAGCAATCCAAGATGGCCGCCATCTGCCGTTACTAAAAATAGCACAAAACATGAAACTGGCAATATCTCAGTAACCCCTGAATGGATTTTGATGAAATTTGTGGCAAAATGATTCTTGCATTGAGATGTTTCAAAAGTAAATACCGTAATAATTGTATGTTTTGGGACGCCAAAAATTAATTACTTTTGCAGCTGTCCCAATACTTGCAAGCTGGTAAATTAATTGATTTTTTCAGTGTCCCAATTTTTACGACCATGCTCCCGCCATTTCTATAAAATCCAAGCATAAAATCTGTTCCAGTCGGCAGTGCTTCAGGCATTTTAACACGTCTCGCAATTAAAGAGGTTAGCTTGGGTACCTTAATTTGTATACAAAAGATGAAATAAAATAGATTAGAAAAACTTACAACGTGTTTGTTTGTTTTTTAACTCTCCGGTAATTATATCCTTAGATCACCAATTACTAATTGGTTTCACACTTTTCCTTATACAGTGGCCTTTCAAGGTATTTTTTTTTTTTTTTTTTTTTGTCTTTCATGTGCCTCTTTGATCGGATCGGCCGTGACGGCGGACTTGATTAGCGCATTGGGGGAAAAATCGGTACGTTTGATGTTGCATGTGCAGTCCGATTGGGTATCGTCAAAGTACAAAGTCACACATCGGCGCAGACTGATCGTTGTTCGATTCCGTCAGTTTTCATGTACGTTCAAAGACTCCGATAAGACTGCGTGGATGTGCAGGCTGATCTATGTCAGCTCTCTCTGCATATGCAATAAGTATCTTTCTTCTGACACACCTGGACAAAACTGCACGTGCCACGGATCGATCGTCAGTGTCTGGCGGTGTCTTTGAAGTTTACACTTACAATCAGTGTGTTGCGACACCGAATGTACCAACGAAGTCTCCGACAGCTTTCGCATCTGCAGAAACTGTTCAGAGTCTACGTCTTGGCCATTTGTTATTTAGAATCCATAGAATTATTGATGCGCAAAGACAAGATGATATGCAGGCTGATCCGAGTCTTGTTTGTTTTCTCCAGTAAATTTTACGCAAGCGCCGTACATAGCGCAGTCTTGTTCTGAGGCAACTGGTAGCATGCTAAAACAAAATCTGTCCATCTTCAAGTTTTACAAAAGATAACTATAGGTACCTATATAAGGACAAGACTGCGCAGGCTGGTTTTGGACATTTGCGCATCCACAATTCCAAACGCGTTGAAGCGATCTCACCATGAAATTATGCTGTAACGGCTATCTTATAAAAGCCACCTAACGGCTTGTGCATACAGAGACGACGCAGATTAGTATGCGCACTCGAAAAATCTGATGACAGTTAACTCTGTTCGGATGAACAATCTACCCCGGTATATTCATCCTCGTCAAAAACGGAGAATTCATTTCAGATTTTCACGCGACACCAATAAACTCACCGCGGACGGTCGCTGCATGGGAAGTTTAGTGAGTCGCATCACATAAAATGTATCTTATGAAGCAAGCGCAGCCTGATAAGCTTCCACGGAAGTATTCGCTTTTCATGGGAAACGTTGACACTCATACCCTCAAGATCCTGTTACCGTACAGGAAACGCCAGTCGCATTACAATATTGCGCAGGCTGATACGAGTCTTTGCTATCAACGTTTGCCTGGGTTAAGATACCTTCTCCCGCCTCTCGGTTCAGTCTGACACATTGAGCTGCACGTGTCAGACGGCGGCGTCCCTTGATCTGAAACTGAAATCAACATCTAGGATTCGACAAGGTTACCGTCTTTAACCATTGCACTACCGGTTTTACGCTTGGTAATCGCGTATGTATTGATCAGAATGAGTAACTCGCACTGGTCGCCAATTTTAGCCCGTTCATCCCTTAATTATATTAACGGTTGATACAACGTAGACTGATCAGACTGCGCAGATGCACAAGACCGTAAGATACCTGTTTCACGCGACGGCTATCAAGCGTAAAATGAGCCATACCACTATAAAAAGCCTCACAGTGTGTTATGGCAATGAAATCTCCGATCAGTCGGTTCATCCGCCTAGACTCATTCGACAATGGAAATTCTGTGCCGGTGCGCCGGCTGATTAGTCAGTTTCACTTGGGGCCACTAAATTTCGGTCAGTCAATCACAGCTGGCAGTTGGCCAACACGTGTCAGAACGTCGGTACTTTTGAACTCGGTGAAAGGCTTACCGTATAGACCTTACGTATTGGACTACCTAGGTAAGACAGTTAAAATGATCGTTAGAAATACTCGGTAACGAGGTGTTACCCAGTATATTTTACGATCAGAGCGTACCAATTTATACAGTCACAAAATTACTGAAATTAATCTGAAATCTTAAATAGTCCCAATATATATAATCATTTAATTAATTACTTTTCCCTAAAACAGCAGGTGTCCCAATACATACAGGGTCCCAAAACATAGAATTATTACGGTATATAAAGACCAGGCAAGTTGGCCTCTGTTACTAAAAGTAGCAAAATGTGAAAATGAGAAATTTTCAGTGGAATTGGACCAATTTTGTATCAGAATGGTTCCGTTGCACAATAGCCAGGTGAGCGATATCAGGCCCATTTGGGCCTCTTGTTACACTGGGTAATAAACTTCTGTGGCTTCCTGTTTACTTTTCTGGAGGACAAAACCCTCCCAAAAAGGGTCCCCTCTTAAAACAGAAAATTGCTCTCTTCTAGAAGAACAGATTCTCTTCTTTAAGATAAGGGAGGCAAATATAAAAAAGAAGAGTTTCTTCCCCTGAAAGTGTCAAAAGTATGGTACTGACACAATGCATACAACAACACTGTTTCCATCCATTCACTTCTCAAAGAGATAATAAGTACTGTGTCACAGACACAGTATTTATTCTGTCTTTAAGAAGTGAATGGATTGTGACACAGTACTTATTCTGTCTTTAAGAAGTGAATGGATAGAAAATGCATTGATGGTTTTGATTGGTTTGAAGTATTGTGAGGTAAGATTTATAAGACAAAATTATGAGGCTGATTTTACAATTTATTTAGACAGTTGTGCAGTTCACAAGAATTTCAGTGGTCATTCACAATAAAGGGTGGCATCAAAGGAGACACTCTATCATAAATCTAAGAGAATTTTTATTTTCTCAATAAAACATACATTTTAGACCAGTGCTCCAGAGAAGAGGGGGTAACAGGGATAATTTAGGGAAAATTTTCAACATTTCTGCATAAAAGCCTATATTGTGACCCCTCATTAGAACCGTTGCACTTAGGTCTTTCAGTGAGAAATAAGAAAAATTATCCCAGAGTCATCCTCAAATTGGAGTGTTAGTACAGCATGTTTTCATGAAAAAATAAGAAAATCATCAAATGATCCTTGACAATTCCAGGTAAGAAGAGGCTTTGGGAATAATTCCGAGCTGTAGTTAGTTTCTTTGATAGCATCTTTGCTAGGCGAGATCAGCATTGATCATGATGTGATATTGTCAGAGTTTACCAGAGCCCTGTTCTCGTTCACTTTAAAGCAGTTGTATGATCAAATTAATGTTTCATCTCAGATAATTCTTCACTCCGTCTTCACTCATTCTCTTCCAATTCCTCATCAGGACTGTTGTAAAATAAAAATAAAGATTGTTGAATTAGAAACTGTCTCTGGAAGACTACCATTTATTCTGAGACAATATTTATAAAACTATTGAAAAATGATATTTCATATATTGTTGTTTCACCTGCAGCTATCAGAAGCGAGGCATAGGTATGCCAGTGGTAGAAAACTTTTGTAAGTTTTTTTTATTTACCTCTGTTTTGTGACAATGCTCTGATAGACGAGACACTGCCTTCTGCAGAATATTTGGTGATGCCCTAATGTGCTTTGGGACACCTAAAACCACCAATTTTCCATTTGGGACAAATGGAAAATTAATGGTTTTAGGTGTCCCAGTACTTCAGTACTTAAGCACAATAGGGTATTTGATGGTATTTACAAAATTTGCTTTAATTTATTACTATGGGTCTGAGACAATAAATTGGACGTACATGACTTTTGGAGGGGCACGTCTTTTACGTCTCCTGACATCATCATCAACAGTATTGTCTTCATCGTCATCATTATCTTCCCTGTGCATGTAAAGAAACAAAGAATCAGAAAGGGCAACATGACAAAACCAACAAAGTTGCATTTGTGCCCAGCAAAGACTCAGATCAGCCTGGGCATCTGCCCAGACTGATCAGAGTCTTTGCTGTCCTCATGGAGCTAGCTTTGACCCTTAGCTACCCTTTAAGCACACAGCAAAGACTCAGATCAGACTGGGCAACTGCCCAGACTGATCTGAGTCTTTGCTGGGCACACATGCCACTTTGTTGGTTTTGTCATATCACGACTCGTTTGTTCCCAGTCCTCATGACACTGCTTCTGACCTCCTGACTTGTCTGGTAAAAATTCATTTGGCCTGGTAAAAATATATTTAAAATTTCCAAGTACATGTACATTTTAAAATTGTACCAGTTTCGGTCCTGTAAATTATCACAGACTAGCTGTTCTTCGTGAACTCTGCATTCCTGTAAGAGTAACCCCCATTTTGGAAGCAAAGAGAAAGTCACAATGATTGTTTTGTTTGTTAAGGTGGTGGAAAAAACATGGCAATATAGCCATTCACCTTAAAACATTATTTAGAGGTAGCTGTGAATTCCCATCTTTAGTGTTTGTCCTTAACCTTTGTCTGTCTTTAGCATAATGTTGCAGTATTTGAACTCACTAGCCTCTAAACTGACAGTGTTTATAAAAACATTGTTTGTTCCGAAAGAGTTTGATAAATTTAGAAATGAATGGGCTGTTATAAAGAGTCTTAAAGAAAGAACAAATACTGTCAAAGTGAAACTTGTTTTAAGCATGCACCTAGCTGAAAGGCTGAAACTGGTTGCAAATGTGAGAGAAACTTTCAAATTATTATGTGATATTAGCTTGTGAAGCATATTAACTTACATAGCTTTAGGACGAAAACTTCTAACCTCTCTTCTTATTCTGTTGTCATTGTCACCCTCACCATTACTTGGGCTGTAATAGCAGTGCTCCCGATAAGAAAGGGTAAAAGGGATAATTTAGGGATAATTTTCCTTATTTTCCCACAACAACATCTGTTTTGACCCCTCATTAGAATCGTCTTGCCAAGACAGTTCTAATTAGGGGTCACAATATATGTTTACGATGAGAAATAAGGAAAATTATCTTTGAATTATCCCTGTTACCCCTTCTTATCCGGAGCACTGAATAGCAAAGGAATATTTAATTGCGTTTTATAAAACAACTTTCAAATTCTCTTACAAATATAAGGAAGAGGCTGATTGGATAACATCAATTTGCTACAGTATACAGTGGAACTTCAATGGCTCGAACCCTGATGGCTCGTTAGCCCTGCCTGACTAGAACTCCTTCAGGGGTCCCTAGAGGTCAATTTATATAGAAACTAACCCTGGATGGCTAGAACTACCCTTGGCTGGAACAAATTTTAATAGTCCCAAGCCTGTTCGAGCCATTGAAGTTCTACTGTATTCTCTAATACATGTATACTGTTGGAAACCCGATGTCATCGTAAAACATCACTTGTCCTTGACCAATTCTGGTTTTAAATTCCTGAAAGTCTTGCTTTGGGTCCAAAGTAGTACACTTAGAAAAGCGAAAATATGAAAAAATGCATGAGAATCAGGATAACTGTATCTAGAATTGTCATTTGAGGAAATAAGTCATTGGTTTATGATCTCAGATTGCATTTTTACGCCAACACCGATGCATCACAGTAAAACAAAGTTTGAAACCAACCTGGGCTCGGTTGTTCAAAACTAACAGGGTCATTAGTTTCTGTTTAGTTAAAATTTCAAATGTTAATATCTCAAATATGCTAACATTTTTGTTGATATTTTCTACATGTAACATTTGCAATATTACTTTGCATTGCAAAAGCTTCTCACATATTTTCAACAAAAGATATCAGTGTATTTGGCTATAAAGTCATAAAACACCTAACAAGTTGAGCTCTTAATGAGCTCATTAGGCTAAGGGACTGACCATTTGATATTCTGGGGGGGGGGGGGGGGGGGGGGGGGGGGGGGGGGGGGGCTGGTATATTTATCAAAAAAAATCCCTGTCTTTGGATATGCAAGAAAAAAATAACCTGGCTCATAAGGGGGTTAAAAAAATAATCTGGCCTCAAAAGTAAGAGAAAAAAAATAACCTGTCTCCACCCAAAATTTCAAAAAAAAAATATAGTCTGCAGATATTCCATTCCATTGGAATTGAGTTTTTATAATGTCTCTGGCTTCTGGGGGCTGTGCCCCCAGACCCACATATTTATAGTAATACTAGAAAAGAGCCCGCGCAAGCGCGGAAATATTTCATGATGGTCAAGTTTATATAAAAAAAGCGAGTTTTAATTTTTCAATGTAAATGGCCTTAGGCCCAGGTGAAGATATGACCTTTACCATGAATACTCACTAAAGCTTCATTTACCTAATTAGTTGTCTGCATCTACAAACTTTCAGGTAGCAGACCGCATTGTTTCTAAAAAAAAAACAACTTTTTTCACTTTTTCCTATAGAAAAACCTAAGTGACTCAAAATATTCAGGCCCTCTGAAGACTAAAGGCTTATTTAGCTTCGTTGAATCATTGAAATTGATTTGTCTGCTTCGCTGGAAAAAATGCCCTTTCTTACCTGGCGCAATTGTGTGTTAACCTTAGACATTTTTAATATTTGTCTTTTCGAAAGTTCAGTTCAGTTTGAATTCTCCTAACGACGTTCCCCAAGTGGCTCAGCGGTACGTAACCATAGCCGCACACACTTGGCGCCGTGTGTCCGTCCAACTTTTCGAAAGACCATGTGCGTTGAGCTTTATTCTTCAATGGGCGAGTTCGATTGGCTACTCGTATTGACTATCGTTCTGGAAGAAAATGATTCGTTTCGAGCCAGGGCCGTCGCGACTATGACCATTTAGTTCTTCATCCGTTTAGACATATGAGCAAAAATACAAAAATAAATCGTTATTTATGGGGAATGACGTACGTTCATGGGTCGGATTTTTGCATTAGAACCTGCTAAATTTGGACTTGCTAAGCAGCGCGCCGATATAACGACGCAGAACCGAAACGACCGGATTAATTTAAAACGTGTATTCGAGTACACGATAATTTCACTCGAACGCACCCATTGTTGACAAAAAAAAATGGACCAATAGTCGAAGTTTCTAGAAAAATACTCGGGAGAATTTAAAATGAAAGACGAATTTAATTCCCAAATTCTTTAAATCTACGTGAAACTTATACACACGCTAACCGAAATTATCAATGATAGCAATATACGAAAGAACCAGTATAGAAATTACGCTTGAAAATGCCACCAATTTTGCAGTTTATGCGTTACTTCGTTTATTTAGTATTATAGATTTTAATATTATCTACAATTGGGTTACACCAGTGGGCCCGCATGTGCATACATTTACAAAAACATCTGATACAACATTCACATACATGTATTATTGATCTGCCACATTACTAAGTAAATGTTTCCACTAAAACTGAATTGCAAAAGAGTCACTAGCTTATGGGAGACAAAACCATTATGGCAAAATAAACACTCTAAAAGGCAAAAGTCCTAATATAAAAACCCTTATTTTTATCAGCATTCCTAGTTTTTCTCTATTGTTTCCAGTCTTAAAATTGTCATTGAAATAGGGAAATTGCTTTAGCTTCTGGGGGGCATTGCCCCCAGACCCCCCCTTTGTTAACTTCTTAGCACATAGCTTTCAGCCATTTTATTAATTGTCATTCATGTACATGTGTAATGTGACTCTATCATGTAAGTAATGTGACTCTATCATGTAAGTATTTATCAAATTTTCTAAAATACAAATTTGGGCATATATTGGGATAGAAAAAACCTAAATTCCTAATGTTAGCCCTAAAACTTTGCCAAAATAGCCCTAAATTTTGGCCGAAATATCCCTTATTTAAAGTCTAATTTTTTGCCAAACTCATACAGGGATGTCTGTATCTGTACCTTAGATGAAAAGAGTAACATGCTCCAGGCACTGGTTTGCAAAAGCAAGCTAAGCCATGCCCTTGGCCTGGTTAAAGACAGCACCATGTTCTTTTTGTGAGAAAAAAAGGGGTAAAAAATACTGATGTGGGTAAAATAAAAGGATATTAAGGTCAAGTAAACAAGGATCTGATAGTTCAGCTATAAAATTAAAAAAAAAATAACCTGTTTGAGTTAGTTTGTAAAAAAAATAAATTAGCTCCCACAAGGTGAAAAAAAAAGAAATTGTTTCCAGAGGCCAGTGAAATAAAATGTCGTGTCTCCATCAAGAATACCAGGCAAATGGTCGGCCCCTAACGATGCTTTGAACAACTGGGCCATGGTCTATAGCATTTGCTAGGGTCCTTCTGTATCAATATTAAGGGCATTAGTTATCATACATACTTACATCGTAATTGCCTTTGATGTTAGCTTTGACCCGGGAGCAGCAGTAACAAAACTCACTAATGCTACTACTAATAGAATGATCTGAAATATTATAAGAATTTGCAAATATTTTAAGAATTTGCATGATATTCCCCTGTTGCACAGGCACTCTTGGTCTTTAACATTCTACTGTCTGTCCTGAAGCAAATCAGAAGTCAAACATATAAATGGTATTGATTGTTTCTGATCTGGGTTCGAGGTTATAAAACTTGAGAATAATCTCCAACTCAAACTAAAGCACACTGATTGGCTGCTTTCGAGCATGTGCTCAGAAGCAGCCAGTCAGTGTGCTTTATTTTGAGTTTGAGAATGTACTCAAGTTTTATAACCTCTGGGCCTGATGTTTTGTTGAATTTGAATAAATTATGCATCAATTTACTTTTGAGATGTATGCTGCTGTTTTTACAGAAATTATGTGTGGGTCAAATAAGTAACAAGATGGTAACATGATCTGAATGGTAATGTTTTGATACACTTCTTATAAAAAAAATTTAAGAGGTTGGGCTCAGATGAAAGTTACTTCTTGCTGAGACACTTATGTCAGCTTCCATAATTAGGTTTGTCATTCAAAATGACGTACATGGATTGGGTCTTGGGACTAAATTGGTAAGGGTGACCCTTCGAAATCTGACAGGGAGAAAACTGTCATTTTTATGCCCCCCTCCCCCAACTCTACACACACACACGCCAAAGGTGCAGGGGTTTCAGTTAGTGTGGATCCTGTTGGTGTCAGTGGTTGTGTCGGCGTTGGCGTGACAGTTGTTGTACCCACGATATCAGAATAATTTCACCATACTTGCATAGGTATATCATTAGAACAAGCTTAAGATCGGATTAGATTTTGGTGACCTTGACCTCATTTTCAAGGTCACAGGAGGACTTAAATATGTGAAATAGTCACTAAAAAGGAGATACCTTGTAAGCTGTTGGCTTGATTGCCATCACACATGCACAGATATATCCCTGAGACAATCCCAAGAGTTTACTTTGTTCTTTGATGACCTTGACCCCATTATCAAGGTCTAAAGCCAACTTACAAATGTTAAATTAACCCTAAAAAGGTGATCTTTCTTGAACCGATAGATAGATGTTCATCAGACTTGCATGGATATATTTTTGTGACAGGTTTATGATATGTTTAGTATTTGGTGACCTTGACCTCACTTTCAAGGTCATAGTCTCATATAGGATACCTTTTGAACCAGTGAATGGATTTGCTCCAAATGTGTAGATATGTCATTGGGACAAACTTTAGTGTTGATTTGGTTCTGATGACCTTGACCTCATTTTCAAGGTCACAGGAGGACTTAAATATGTGCTATTTTTTCCTAAAAAATAAGATATCTCGTGAGCCAATGGCTTGATTCCTGCCAAACTTGCATAAATGTACCTTTGGGACAACTTAGTCTAGATATGATGATATTTTTTTTTGTAGTCAGATCCTATAACTACTGTACATATATAGCTTAAGGTGAATGGGTACACTTTCAGGGGAAGCTACCTGTCCATTTTCATTTTTGTCTCCCATTTTCGTCTCTTAGAGGAAAGAATTCCCTCCTCTAAGAACAAATTTTTTCTTTTAAACGTACACCTCTTCTGGAAGGGCTAAGTACTCCAGGGAAGCAAACACCAAGTCATGAAAGTTGTTCCGCTTTGTAAAAGGTGGAAAACCATGAAGGTGTACTCATACGCCTTAAATACAAAATTTTACAGGCTTGTTTGTGTTTTTGTATGAAGCATTTCAGGTCTGCATCATAAAATGGTTATGGCTTTTTAATTACTTAGCTTTAGGCACTATAGTTAGCTTAATTCAAAATGTGGAGTTTATATCGCATGTATGTGTATTAGTTCCTTCAGGATGTTTAGGCCACCTGTTAATTATTAAATGCTATCAAAATGACTCTTATCAAATTTTCAAACTACATGTATTAGCCATTATCAGCTCACAGTGTGCTTAGAAATATCATTTTTACTTTAAAAATCATGCTTAAAGAGTTGGTCCATTAAGCACAAAGCAAAGTACAAATCAAAGCTTGCATGAATCCACCTCACAATAGTCAGCATATACATGTCAAATATAAATGAAAACAAAGTTGTCTCCAAAACTTTACAAGCCAAACATAACAATTTGGTAGTACTTTCTTATCTTTTACTAATATTTTAGACTGTAATGTTTAACATTACAGTCTAAAATATAAGTAAAAGATAAGAAAGTACTACCAAGTGTTTAACATTACAGTCTAAAATATAAGTAAAAGATAAGAAAGTACTACCACGTGTTTAACATTACAGTCTAAAATATAAGTAAAAGATAAGAAAGTACTACCACGTGTTTAACATTACAGTCTAAAATATAAGTAAAAGATAAGAAAGTACTACCACGTGTTTAACATTACAGTCTAAAATATTAGTAAAAGATAAGAAAGTACTACCAAGTGTTTAACATTACAGTCTAAAATATTAGTAAAAGATAAGAAAATACTACTAAGTGAACTAAACAACAGTTAAACCCAGGATTTTGTCTTTGTTTTGGCAGCTGACTTTATGACTTTGATAATTTCCCTTGACCTATCACTGTGGGAAGCTAGGGTCTTCTTACCAAAATGGTTATACATCTATGCAAAAAAAATGTTATTTGGAGCAAATCCAAGGAATGAAATGCAATGTTTTATTTGAAAAAAAAATCAGTTGACCAAGGATTTTTAACCCCGAGGATGCCATAGGGCAAGTATGAAGATACTGTCTATAATATACAACTTGGATACTGTCACAAAAAATGTCCTTCCACTATTTCATGTTTTTGTTCAAATTCATTGGTTCTGTTACTGGATTTACTGAATTTTGCTTAATTTAATTTTTACAGTGACCGCTACCATGTATTCCACCCAGTTATTGCTGCAGCTAGAGCATCAAATCATTTCAACATATACTCAAACAAAAAAGAAACGTCCGTTTTTCATGGTCCTGTATTTTTTGACCCAGTCAAGATGTCGACACAAAAATAACACCAAAATGCTTCCCAAACGCCAGACACACGAATATTGGTAATTGCTTAATTTTATCTTCTTATCCTGAAGGATTATTGAACATTATGTGAAAAACAGCCTTTTTTAGTTTCAAAAGCAAGTCAATCGTATAAACATGACACTTGTCACGTTAAATGATAGCCATGAACGTCAAAAGACGAAAAAACAACTGATAACTTCAAAAACCACATTTTAAATGAACGAAATTGCAATCCAAAACCTTTGATTTTTGAAATTACCTCCCTTTGAATTAAACAAATAATGATTTTAGACCTTCCATATCTCCATAACCTAACATTATTTTGACACCGTTTTTGTTTCAATTTGGTGTGTTTGTGTATGACAACATGTACATGAATGAGCAGAACAAAAACTATGGCTGATCTTGGCCATTAAAGGTTCACAAAATCTGTGCTTTCATACTCCACCCCTTACTGAAATATCATCAGAAAATGTTCATTATCGATTGTTTTGATGCTGATTGATCTTAATTAATGCCAAAATGCTTATAATGACAAAAAGTGAAATTCAGATTTGTCCGATTCTGTTGATTATCAAAATTCTGCACCAACAATGAATTTTCTGGGTGACTTTACGCACGCCCGTGTTCACTGTTTTGTGACGTCACAGTACGTGACAGACTAATGCCTGTGGCCGTGAAAGCAATGTATACAGCTAGCACGCGTAACGTCTTACCAGACAGTTCGCTCAGTGATGTTTAAATGTGCTTGAATGGTTAGGGATTATGACGGACAAACAAGCAACTGATGTTGTGACTTTTGATTTTAAGGGTACTGGTGTTCGCTGCGTTGTTTGTGACACTATTGATTATTTAATGAATTTCATTTTGGTGAATAACGTTGCTAAGTGTTGAAGGTTTGTAATGATATTCGTTTGAATGGAATGCGGACATACCTGTGGACTTGACAGACATAAACGTCAACCGGACAGAACTTTATTGTTTGAGTATATATTAAAAAATTATGTGTGGCCCGCAGCCTTTAATTCCTTTAAGAGGAGACCCTCATTGAGAGCAGAGGCAAAAATATTAGTTGCAGAGTTACTGCCCCTGAATAGTAATCAATTACCTTAATACATGGCAAGGAATAACACAAAGATATTCATTTAGTATCTGAGCCGCGACGTGAGAAAACCATCAAAGTGGTTGTGCACCCAGCACAGACTTAGATCAGCCTGGGCATCTGCCCAGTCTGATCAGAGTCTTCACTGTCCGCATGGAGGTAGCTCAGTCCCTTGCTACCCTTTGAGCACTTAACGAAGAGTCTGGTGAAACTGGGTGGCTGCCCAGGCTGATCTGAGTTTTCTATGGGCACACAACCACATTGTTGGTTTGTCGTGTAGCGGCTCATCTAAATGTTGAAAAACATAAATTACTTACCAGAGCATTTGTGTTCATGATGCAAAATTATCACTCTCAAAGACACAAAAAACAAAGATATGTGGCTGTACTGTTTGGAATGAAATAAGTATTGTCATTAACAGAAGATTAGAGCTTCTTCATCAGAAACATTTTATTAAATATGAGGGACATTCAAAAGCAAATGAGTAAACATCAAAACTTTGGTGCAGGATGTGTAACTTTGATTATTGAAGAAGAAAAAAAGATACCAGTATCCCTATGAGGATTCTCCAGAAAGCAGAGGGAGTTCATCACTGTATTCACATGCAGATGCATGATTATAAGTATCTTTCATGGATGTCAGGTGGGAATTAAAAATCTATCATGAGAGGCACTGTTCAGCATCACAAAGCTTGCCCATGAAGTGTGGATAGGAAAATCTATCACAAGTGTCACTTTACAGCATCATGAGGCTTGCAGAGTGATGCCAAACAGGTACTGTGAGAAACTGATTCTTTTGCTGTCAACACCTCGTACCCATGATACATACCTTTTTTTTTTTTTGCACACTTTTTGATTTTAAAGATAGAACTTGCCAAAATGCATAACTTTAGAATTTGAGTGATTTCAGTTTAATTCATATCAATTACTGATGTTCGGTTCTTTATGATAACATCTGACATGGCCTCAGCTGACATCATTCTCCCTTTTTGCCCTCTTCTCAATGTCATCGTCCATACAGCTGATTTCACTTGACAAAAATGTGTGACTTCCTGTATAACCAATGCATTGATTTTTATCTAGCTCTGTTGCTGAATAAGGGTTAGAAGATAGATTTTCATAGCAGAAAACCATGTCTGCTAGGAAGAAAGTTGGCCACAAATGCTAAAAGCTTTATCTCATTAACTTTTTGCATAAAGGCTGAGGCTCATCCTGCCCAGCAACACTTATTCACTCTGTTGATAAATATTTTGTGTGGGCAGGGCTCAGCCTAGGGTTTTCAGAGGGAGAGAGGTTTTGCGATATTTTCTGCATTTCAGGGAGAAGTTTTATCCCAAATGTTGGATTTTCTATACGTTTTATAGATTTTGACTTCTCCCTCAGCTCAAAATAGGGAGAATTCAGTCAGCTTAGGGAGACTATTTCTCCCACTTCTCTAAGCATAACCCTGGTGAGTATATAACTGGCACTATGTACATCAGTATTAAGAACTTTAAAAATAACCCTCTAAAAATTTGTGTAGCAAATACTGCTCAGTTGTATGCAAATGAGGACGTCAGCTGGTGCTGCAATGATGCTCCAGGTACAGTACAGTGACTGCATCATTGTTTCCCCATTAAATATCAAAATTACTCTAAATATTGGGGCATTTTAAGGTGTTTTGAGGGAAATAACGCTGCCATTTTCATATTTTCCTCCCTTCTCAGGTCTACTGGAATTTGAAAAGAATTTCTTCGCATTCCTTTAAGAGTAGACTCCTCTTTGGTTTCATAGTCCAGGGAAGCAAATAGGAAGTCACATAAGTTGTTTCCCTTAGTAAAACTGATAGGAGAAAACATGAATGGAGATGGAAACATACACCTTAACAGCTTTTTTACTTACTGCTGTGTTTGAACACCTTGTTTCACTATTCGGGGAGGATTCAACATGTTCTTGGCTGAATAACAGACATTGTAGACCCTGATCATACTGCTCTTCAGGGGCAGTCTGATCTGACTCTACAATGTTTGTTTAGGTACTGCTGTTCCAGTATACAGGGTTAATATGGCAGTTATGTTAATGGTCTGCAACATAATGTTTTTGGTTGGGTACCTCACGGGATCGGTGTCAGCACTGGTGTGTGCTTAGCTTCTTGTCTGCACTCTGTCTCCTGATGGGATATATGGATTTTGACCAAACTTGCACATTGGGTGGGGGGGGGGGGGAGAGAACTGATTAGATTTTGGTGACTTTGACCCTACTTTCAAGGTCACAGGAGGTCAAAGACCATTGAAAAATGCCTTGTCTGCACTCTGTCTCCTGAATGGATGGATGGATTTTGACTAAACTTGTCTCAACACGTTTTGGCTGTCGAGTCCTCATCCTTGCTTCATCACGGTCTTTTCTTGATCTTAATTGTTGACCGTGATGACTCTCTGATGAGTTAGGGGACCTCCATACGAACCGAACTACCAACTAATTGTGTGCACCGCAGCGGAGGGTGAGGGTGAAGGTTTGGGCCCAGTAAAACCGGTTTAAACCCCCCAGTAGTTATTACTGACCGTTCCAAGGCGGTACTTTAGTTGCGGTTGCATTTGTTTTATGTTCGGTGCTGTTTAATTTATTGTGTTCTCAGTTTAATCCTTCTATCATAAAAATAGAAAATAGGTAAAAATAATTGTTAAATGTTTTTCATATAATTTGCTTAATCCGTTGTAACCCGTCTGTTGGTCTAAATTATTTAGTTCAATAAAGATAGCTGAGTTGCCATCTATTTGGGAAAGAGCTGCTGACTCGGCTTATCACTTGTAATTTATTGTTTGTTGGGATGTCTTTGTCAATCTTTTCCTTTGATGTTGGGGATAGGGTTTGGGATCTGATTCAGTCAGTTCCTGAAGTGTAGTTACTCTTTAAATTTGCACAGGTACATCATTGGGTGGGGGGAAAGAACTGATTAGAGTTTGGTGACCAGGTTAGACTCTATTTTCAAGGTCAAAGAATGTTGCGAATGGCTTGTCTGCACTCTATCTCCTGATGGAATATATGGATTTTTGACTAAACTTGCACAGATACATCATTGGGAGACGGGGGAAAAAAAACAGATTTTGGTGACCTTGGCCCTATTTTTAAGGTCACAGGAGGTCAAAAAGTGTTGAAAAATGCCTTGTCTACACTCTATCTCCTGAATGGATGGATGGATTTTGACCAAACTTGCAGATATATCAATTGGAGATGGAAAAGAACTGAATAGATTTTGGTGACCTTGACCCCATTTTCAAGGTTAAAGGAGCTCAAAGAATGTTGAAAAATGGCTTGTCTGCACCATATCTCCCGAAGGGATTGATGGGTTATGACCAAACATATAATCGGGAGGTAGAAAAGAATTGATCAAATTTTGGTGACCTTGACCCAATTTTCAATTTCAAGGTCACAGGAGGTCTTTACTTGGCAACATCTGTTTTTGTCAAAAATCATTTCTAGTGGTCTAATGGTTCTCAAATTTCACATGGAGCATGACCTGACTCCAAGGTTTCAGAATTGTAAAATTGGGTCAGGTTGAAAATCCAAGATGGCCACCGTTACTAAGAATAGCAAAAATAACAAAATCAACTTCTTCTCCAGAACCACGGGGTATGTTTGTCTGAATTTTGGCATGGAACATCACTGAAACCTTGGTATTCAAAATTATAAAAATGAAAAATATCTGTTTCGGAGTTTTGTCACAGTGACCTACTTTCTGTTTACGAGTGTAATTTTGCTCAAATGCCAATGTCAAAAAACGGCTTATTCAAACAACTTCAAATAACTTCTTTTCTAAAACCACTGAACCCATTGGTCTCAAATTTCACATGGTGTATGTCCAGACTGCAGGGTTTCAAAATTATAAAAATGGGTCAGGTCAAGACTCCAAGATGGCCGCCCTTACTAAAAATAGCAGAAACAACAAAATCAACTTCTCCAGAACTATTCGGCTTATTTGGTTGAAAGTTTGTGTGGAACATTAATGGGACCTTGGAATTAAAATTATAAAAATAAAAAAAAATCTATTGCGGAATGAGGTCACAGTGACCTACTTAGCGTTTACAAGACCAATTTTGCTCAGATGTCAGTATATCAAGAAAACGCAATCAATTTTGGTCAGATTCGGTCAGAAATGGTCCTTGAATGGAATTATTTGAATTTTGTGCCAGTTGACTACCCAAGATGGCCACCATGGGGGCCCTTACTAAAAATAGCACAAACATAAAAATGACAATAACACAAGAACCCTTGAATGGAATTGGACCAATTTTGCGTCAGAATGTTCCTTGCATGAAGCCGTTTTGATTAATTGCAATTTTGCATTCCACGATGGCCGCCATCTGCCGTTGCTTAAAATAGCACAAACATAAAAATGACAATAACTCAAGAACCCTTGAATGTAATTGGACCATTTTTGTGTCAGAATGTTCCTTGCAGGAAGAAGTTTCCATTAATTGCAATTTGACATTCCAAGATGGTCGCAATCTGCGGTTACTAAAAATAGCACAAACATAAAATTTACAATTTCTCAAGAACCCTTGAATGGAACTGGACCAATTTTGTGTCAGAATGTTCCTTGCTTGAAGCTGTTTCAGTTATTTCCAATTTGGCATTCCAAGATGGCCTCCATCTGCTGTTACTAAAAATAGCACAAAACATGAAACTGACAATATCTCAGTAACCCCTGAATGGATTTTGACGAAATTTGTGTCAAAATGATTCTTGCAATGTGATGTTTCAAAAATATCTCACTATAGACCAGTCATGTTGGCCACTGTTACTAAAAATAGAAAAATGTGAAAATTAGAAAATCTCAGTGGAATTGGACTAATTTTGTGTCAGAATGGTCCTTTCATTGAGCTTTATTGTTTGTTTTTATACGCCCGTTTGAAAAACGGGACGTATATTGTTATGGCGCTGGCGTCCGTCCGTCTGTCCGTCCGCCCGTCCGTCCGGCGTAAACTTTTCGTTTCCGGATAACTCCTTCTACAGTTTACATCCGATCGAGCTGAAACTTGGTATATAGTAAAACTATGAGGTGGACCAGCGCATATCATTTCGAGGTAACGCTCCAATGTTTTTTAGCAGAGTTACAGCCCTTTACTTAGAATTTTTTGGGTGTTCGTTTCCGGATAACTCCTCTTATAATTTTCATCCAATTAAGCTGAAACTTTGTAAACAGTAAGACTACGATGTGGAGTAGCGCATATTATATGGAAATTTTGCTCCGATGATTTTTAGCGGAGTTACAGCCCCTTGAAAAAACACGTTATGGCAGTTTGTATGGCAATCCTTTAGCATTCCATAACTTGGTTACTCTTTGGAATATCATGATGAAACTTTATAACAATGTATATGAGGTTAAGACAACGTGTCTCATACGAGAACAGTTACTCCCCTTGACATAGATTTTGAGTTACCTCCCTTTGATTATTTTGTCAGACTATATTTGTACACCTCATAACTAACTAACCCTTTGGACTATTGTGATGAAACTTGATAGTGATGTATATTAGGTTAACACAATATGTCACATATAAGAATGATTGCCTCCCCTTACTTATTTTTGGAGTAACCTCCCTTTGAATATTTTCTAAGGCTATTCTTATGCAAGCGATAAGTAGGCAACCATATGGAATATCTTGATGAAAATTTATAGCAATGTGTATTAGGTTGAGGCTGTGTGTCTTATATAAGAATAATTGCTCCCCCTTCCTTATTTATGGAGTTACATCCCTTTGATTAACTTCTACGGCTATTCTTGGGCAAGTCATTACTAGGTAACCGTATGGAATATCTTGACGAAACTTTATAGCAATGTGTATCAGGTTGAGACAGTATGTCTAATAAAAGAATAATTGCTTCCCCTTCCTTATTTTTTTTTATTTACATCCCTTTGATAATTTTTTTAAGGCTTTTCTTTTGAGAACCTTAGTGTTTGGAATGTCTTGACAAACTTGATAGCAATGTAGACAAGGATGAAACGGTGCAAAAAAACATTCAGAAAAGGGCGTATATTGCCCCGCTTGCGGAGCTCTTGTTGCATTTTGACATTCCAAAATGACCGCCATCTGCTGTTACTAAAAAAGAGCACAAAACAGGAAAATGACAATATCCCAGTAACCGCAGAATGGATTTAGATGAAATTTGTGGCAAAATGATTCTTGCTTTGAGGTGTTTCAAAAATTAACAAATACAGACCTGTCAAGTCAGCCTCTGTTACAATGGAACTGGACCAATTTTGTGTCAAAATGGTCCTTGCATGAAAGCTTTTCGTTTTTTTTGCATTTTGGCATTCCAAGATGGCAGTCATCTGCTGTTACTAAAAATAGCACAAAACAAGAAACTGACAATATCTCAGTAACCTCTGTATGGATTTTGATGAAATTTGTGGCAAAATGATTCTTGCATTGAGGTGTTTCAAAAGTAAATATATAAAGTCCAGACAAGTTGGCCTCTTTTACTAAAAGTAACAAAATGTGAAAATGAGAAAATCTCAGTGGAATTGGACCAATTTTGTATCAGAATGGTCCCCTTGCACAATAGCCAGGTGAGCGATATCAGGCCCATTTGGGCCTCATGTTTTTTTAGCCATGAGCACAAAATCTGTGCCTTCAAGAGCCTATCACACAGAGCTTCCAAGTACCTCTATAGGCTTTGTATTTATGGTCTTTAGGCAGAATGTTATTTCATTGGTCAAAGATTTCAAAGGTTTACTGTTAGCTGGCAATTTCACATCAAAAGTTCTTGCTACCTTATATCTGAGCATCTTCATGAGAAAAATCTGTCTTCAGGGTTTCTGCCCAGGTAAGACTTATACTAGCCTGCTCAGACACAGAGACTAGCCAAAGGCTTGTAATTTGAAATTAAGAAACTACAGAGATTACACTATCTATGCAGCTATAAACAAAGGCACTCCTCAGTCTGCATGGATGGGCAGCTGATCTGGGTGTTTTGTTGTTCACACATGCAAAAAGCAGGTTTTCTTAAGAGCCGAATCACTTCTGTTAGGATGCTATAAAACAGCCAGCTTATCTCATCTTCATGACTTGCCACATTCCTAAATGACCGCCCTGCTTTGATATATTAAGATAAGGTTGTAAAGGGGTCTGATAGTCTGACCAATCAGCTAACTTTTTGTCTAATGACCTGAAATTATACCTCAAAGCTCTGTGGGATGTGCTACTTGGTGCCTCGTATGTGATAACAAAGACTTTGATCAGCTTGCATATCTGCAAAGTTGAATCAGAGTTTTCCATGTTTCTGCCAGAAACCTGTATCTAGGAGGTATCTACACACAACTTTTCTGAAAATTCAAACATGATATGTCTTACTATTCATATCTAAAACTTTTCTTATAGTTTACTGTAACACTAACTGCTTGGTGACAAACAGTTGATAGCCTGATCAAACTGCCATTTCTTCTGAAGGAGTTGTCTGATCTAGGTCTGTACCACTTCTCCCGGCATGGGTATTGCAAAAATGGGGTTCAGGGTTTTAGAAAAAATACTGAAGTAAACAGGGAAAATTTGATCAGACTGAGCATATGCAGAGACTGATCTGAGACTTTGTACTTGGTGCCTTTTCCAGATAACAGCTCAAATGCTGAATATTTCCTGTGGGATCAACAATGACCAAAAAGTGTGTAAAGTCTAGAATTTGTAGAAATTTTAATTACTGAATTGACAAGTTAGAATAATTCAGAATCCAAATTTATGGAATGTTGATTATTATCTAAGATCATTTTGTTGTTTCATCTTAAAACATACGTTATGGCCTTCCTTTAAACTGCCTCACTGAGCCAGTTTAAAGGGAAGGCATGATACTGTATTTTTAGCTCACCTGAGCCGAAGGCTCAGAGGTGAGCTTATAGGATGGGAGTCGAGCCGTCGTCCGTGGGTGCGTGGGTGGGTGCGTGGGTGCGTCAACACTTTCAAACATAAATATCTCAGAGACCAGTGGGCCGATCGCAATCAAATTTTATCTGAAGCATCATTTGGGTGGGGGAAAGGCTGCATTAGGTTTTGGTGCCGATCAGCTCAGAACTCTGGTTTCCATGGCAACAGATAGCCCCCATAGGGTTATAATGGGGAAAACGGCGTCATCACGTTTTCTCGACTGTTTTTGATCAGATCCTTATCATACTTGCAGGTAATGATGACATACACAAGAGCTTGGATGAGTTCGAAATTTGGTCAGATTCGAGCACAGACTACGGAGTTAGCTGCCCTTGAGCGTTTGAAAAAAATCCCATAGGGTTATAATGGGGAAAATGGCGTCATCACCTTTTCTCAACTGTTTTTGCTTAGATCCGTATCATACTTGCAGGTAATGATGACATACATAAGAGCTTGGATGAGTTCGAAATTTGGCCGGATTCGAGCACAGACTACGGAGTTAGCTGCCCTTGAGCGTTTGAAAAAAATCCCATAGTGTTATAATGGAGAAAACAACGTCATCACATATTTTTAGAAAAACTTTGTCATCGCTTTATTGCCTACATTTCTCAACGGATTTTAAAATAACTTCACACAAATGTAGGGCGTGACAATATCTCGAGCAAGTTCGACTTTCAGGATGCTGCGCCCAAGGTCAAGGTCACTGTGGCTAATTTTAGAAAAACTTTGTCAGCGCTCTAGCACCTACATTTCTCAATGGATTTTAAAATAACTTCACACAAATGTAGGGCATGACAATATCTCGAGCAAGTTTGACTTTCAGGGTGCTGTGCCCAAGGTCAAGGTCACTTAGGCTATTTTTAGAAAATCTTTGTCATCGCTCTAGCGCCTACATTTCTCAATGGATTTTAAAATAACTTCACACAAATGTAGGGCATGACAATATCTCGAGCAAGTTCGACTTTCAGGGTGCTGCGCCCAAGGTCAAGGTCACTGTGGCTATTTTTAGAAAAACTTTGTCATCGCTCTAAGGCCTACATTTCTCAACGGATTTTGAAATAACTTCACACAAATGTAGGGCATGACAATATCTCGAGCAAGTTTGACTTTCAGGGTGCTGCGCCCAAGGTCAAGGTCACTGTGGCTATTTTTAGAAAAACTTTGTCATCGCTCTAGCGCCTACATTTCTAAACGGATTTTGAAATAACTTCACACAAATGTACGGCATGACAATATCTCAAGCAAGTTCGACTTTCAGGGTGCTGCACCCAAGGTCAAGGTCACTGTGGCTAATTTTAGAAAAACTTTGTCATGGCTCTAGCACCTACATTTCTCCATGGATTTTGAAATAGCTTCACACAAATGTAGGGCATGACAATATCTCGAGCAAGTTCGACTTTCAGGGTGCTGCGCCCAAGGTCAAGGTCACTGTGGCTTTTTTTAGAAAAACTTTGTCATCGCTCTAGCACCTACATTTCTCAACGGATTTTGAAATAACTTCACACAAATGTAGGGCATGACAATATCTTGAGCAAGTTTGACTCTCAGGGTGCTGCACCCAAGGTCAAGGTCACTGTGGCTATTTTTAGAAAAACTTTGTCATCGCCCTAGGACCTTCATTTCTCCATGGATTTTGAAATAACTTGACACAAATGTAGGGTATGACAATATCTCAAGCAAGTTTGACTTCCAGGGTGCTGCGCCCAAGGTCAAGGCCACTGTGGCTATTTTTAGAAAAACTTTGTCAGCGCTCTAGCACCTACATTTCTAAATGGATTTTAAAATAAATTTACACAAATGTAGGGCATGACAATATCTCGAGCAAGTTTGACTTTCAGGATGCTGTGCCCAAGGTCAAGGTCACTTTGGCTATTTTTAGAAAATCTTTGTCATCGCTCTAGCGCCTACATTTCTCAATGGATTTTGAAATAACTTCACACAAATGTAGGGCATGACAATATCTCGAGCAAGTTCGACTTTCAGGGTGCTGCGCCCAAGGTCAAGGTCACTGTGGCTATTTTTAGAAAAACTTTGTCATCGCTCTAAGGCCTACATTTCTCAACGGATTTTGAAATAACTTCACACAAATGTAGGGCATGACAATATCTCGAGCAAGTTTGACTTTCAGGGTGCTGCGCCCAAGGTCAAGGTCACTGTGGCTATTTTTAGAAAAACTTTGTCATCGCTCTAGCGCCTACATTTCTCAACGGATTTTGAAATAACTTCACACAAATGTACGGCATGACAATATCTCAAGCAAGTTCGACTTTCAGGGTGCTGCACCCAAGGTCAAGGTCACTGTGGCTAATTTTAGAAAAACTTTGTCATGGCTCTAGCACCTACATTTCTCCATGGATTTTGAAATAGCTTCACACAAATGTAGGGCATGACAATATCTCAAGCAAGTTCGACTTTCAGGGTGCTGCGCCCAAGGTCAAGGTCACTGTGGCTTTTTTTAGAAAAACTTTGTCATCGCTCTAGCACCTACATTTCTCAACGGATTTTGAAATAACTTCACACAAATGTAGGGCATGACAATATCTTGAGCAAGTTTGACTCTCAGGGTGCTGCACCCAAGGTCAAGGTCACTGTGGCTATTTTTAGAAAAACTTTGTCATCGCCCTAGGACCTTCATTTCTCCATGGATTTTGAAATAACTTGACACAAATGTAGGGTATGACAATATCTCAAGCAAGTTCGACTTCCAGGGTGCTGCGCCCAAGGTCAAGGTCACTGTGGCTATTTTTAGAAAAACTTTGTCAGCGCTCTAGCACCTACATTTCTAAATGGATTTTAAAATAAATTTACACAAATGTAGGGCATGACAATATCTCGAGCAAGTTTGACTTTCAGGATGCTGTGCCCAAGGTCAAGGTCACTGTGGCTATTTTTAGAAAAACTTTGTCATCACTCTAGCACCTACATTTCTCAACGGATTCTAAAATAATTTCACACAAATGTAGGGCATGACAATATCTCGAGCAAGTTTGACTTTCAGGGTGCTGCAATCAAGGTTTTTGTTTAGATCCTTATCATACTTGCAGGTAATGATGACATACATAAGAGCTTGGATGAGTTTGAAATTTGGCTGGATTCGAGCACAGACTACGGAGTTAGCTGCCCTTGAGCGTTTGAAAAAAATCCCATAGTCTTATAATGGAGAAAACAACGTCATCACATAAAATTTTCATTTTTCATCGGACCCTCTTCATACTTGCAGGTAATGAGAATATGCATAAAAGCTTGGATTAGTTAGCATTTCGGCTAGATCTCACTACTGACTATGGAGTACCTGCCCTGAGCATCCAAAAAATCAATGTTACCACTTTTTCTTGGTTTCTACTGATCCGATCCTTTTCAAACTTGCAGGTAACAGGCCTCATACTTTTCAGGCTTTTGCAGGATTTCAGGCTTTCATTTCTTGAATTTTACTGGATTTCAGGCTTTGATTTTTAAGTTTTCAGTGTTTTTTCTGCTTAAAAAGGGCTATTTTAGGCTTCGAAAGCAGGCATTTCAGGCTTGGAAAAGCTTTGTCAGTATGAGGCCTGAGGTAATGAGGAAATGCATAATATCTTAAACAAGTTCAAATTTTGGCCAGATCAGGCCAACCACTCCGAAGTTAGCTGCCCTTGACAGCTCTGTCTATTGTGCTCTTGATCGGATACTTTTTAAACTTGCGTATATTAAATGAGGGCATACATAATGTTTTGGATGAGTTTAATTTTCAGCCTGATTGGACCACTGACTGTGGAGTTAGCTGCCCTTGAGCATCTTAAATATCCCTATAGGTGTACAGTGTCTCTCAGGTGAGCAATTGTTGCCCTTTGGGCTACTTGTTTGTTTATGTTATAAAGACAAGAATTTCCCCTTTTAAAAACTACAAAAGATGTAGCTTTTTCTTATAAGTCAGATCTAGACTTTGGGATTATTTTATATGGAAAATATTCATCTTACAGCAGAATTACACAAGAAGGCTTCAGAAATTTGAGGTTGTTCTTGTGGGGGGAAAAACACTGTTTTATAGCCAAATAATTATAGTACATGATTTTATGAAGAATGAACAAAAAGTGTATTAGAATTTTGATAAAAGTCCCACTATATCTTAAGCAGGTCCTTCTGGTTTGTTCGTTAGATATACTTGAGTTCTGTATGTAGCTGGTAGTTCAATATAGTTTTATTTGTTGATCTGTATAGCATCTGCCTTTGTAATTTCCTGAAGAAAAAAATAAAAAATATCATTAGGGTATACTTACCAATTAATATGGCTGCCATATCTTTTCTTGTACCAAGTTGTATAACCTTATAAATTTACAAGACATTAGTTTGTGGAAGCCTCTACTGTTTTACATGTATTTTTCAGAAATTGAAAAGGAAAGTAAAGATAAAAAGGTAAACTTTTCTGATAGCCTAGTCGACAAAGGGCAGTTGGCTACAGGCCCGCTTAATCGAATACAGCATATGAAAGACAGAGTCCATCACTCTCCTTTCACTGCCGTAACCTTCCCTGATTCGAAAAAGGTACCCATTTACTGCTGGGTTGAGTTTTTAAGTCGCAGGCTGGCTGAACCAGAATTCTAACTGTGGCCTTTGCATTATCATTAGGCATCTGTAACCACTCAGTGATGGCATGCCCACCTGTCAATGTTGGACGAGTTGAAAGATACAAAAATTACTCATGCTCTTGCTCTTGGAATGATCCAAATTACAACTGACCAGTAATATGTTACAAAAAAAATTTGTCACTGTTTAAACTAAATTACCATAAAAAATGTGAGTATTTAGACAGACAGATCTGAGCAAACAGTGCAGACCTAAATCAGACTGGTCCTTAAGAGCAGTCTGATCAGGGTGTATACTGTTTGCTGTTCCATTTGCATTATTAAAACCAAACTGTTCCATTTCTAGGACAGTTACGGTAATTATCTTAGGCGTCCCAGTTTTTAGAACTTTTATGTGCTGAGAACTCTTGTTCCCTATACTTACTTTGGGTATAGGGGTAATCTCTTGTTCTCTTGTATTTTTAAACTCATCCAACTCTTGGTCCCTATACTTACACTGGATATAGGCATAATCTCTTGTTCTCTTGTATTTTTAAACTCATCCAACTCTTGGTCCCTATACTTACACTGGGTATAGGCATAATCTCAGCTGTGTCTCTTACGCCTTCCATCGGCTGCATCAGGAGTATCCCTGGAAACCAAATAAGAGTTTTGCAGAACCCTATCATGCATCTGCTTTGAGCAGCTGTAGGAGTGTTACAAGGCTTTGAAGCAATTTTCTTTTTGTACATACATGTAACAACACTAGCTTTTCTGAACTTTGGCACAGGCTAGCCTAGCTAGCCTGTGCAAAAGTACAGAAAAGCTAGTGTTGTCAATAGCATCGTCATCTGCATCTTTGTAGGCTCAGGCATTTTGGTGTTTTGGTTTAATGTTTTTATAAAATTGCAAGGGCAAGTCAGCAAGCTAACTTGTATGCGAACAGTTCTTGTAAGAACTTAAATAAAAGTTATGTAAATAAAGATCTAAAAGAGTTGCTTCAAGAGCAGAAAACACATTTGAAAGAAGGAATATGGGACATACTTCAAAGTTTTGGCTTCTAAGAGTCATCAGTGACAGTTGGATTGTATCAAAAATTGGTACTATATATTTGAAGTCCATCTTATCTTATGGGAAGCTGTTTTACTGTTAATTAGGGGATAACTGTATTCAAAATTGTCATTTAGGGAGGTAAATTGTCGGTTTTATGGTCGGAAATTTCGTTTTACGGCGACAAGCCAGCAGAGCCGTAAAATGGAATTTGTGACCATAAAACCAACGATTTACCTCCCCAAATGACAATTTTCAATATAGTTATCCCCATTCTAATGCACTTTTTCACCTTTCAAAGTGTACTTATTTGCACCCATTGCAAGTGCTTTCAGCAGGGTAAAACCAAACGTCAGCCAATGAGAAGCGACGTTTTATAATTACGTCAGGTTTGCTACAGTATATCGCAGAATATACTGTCGCAAATTTTTGATGTTATCCAATCAGACGTCGCATTATATTTGGAAGTGCATTAGAATTCCAAATTTATGGATCTTCCTAATTCCAGTTTTAGATATTGCTAATTAAATTTATGGATATCCAATATTCATCTTGATTTTATGATACCTTAGAATTGATTTTTAGATATCCAAAAATAGACGTATGGATATACATAAATCAAATTTTGCAAAATCGTGATGAATATTGGGTATCTATTTGATTTTTGAGTATCTATTAATCAAATTATGGATATCCAAAAATTTGTTACATATTGGGTATCCAAAAATCAATCTATAGATACCCATTACATAAATTTTGGATATCTAAAACTCAAATTAAACATCCATAAGGTGCTGGGTTATAATTGGATTTATGGATATCCAGTATTTGATTTGATTTTTGGATATCCATTATTTGATTCTTGGATACCCATAATTCAAGTTTTTTAATATCCATAAATCAGATTATGGATATCCAGAAATCTAATTATGAATATCTATGAATGGTATCATGGATGTCCAAAAATCCATTTATGGATATTCATATCTAAGTTTGGGATATCCAAAAATTGAATTATAGATGTCTAAAAATAATTTTGAATCTCCAATGTTATTTTGTAATATCAAAAAATGTAATATTGGATATCCAAAAATGAATTATGGCTATTCTATAACAGGAATTATGGATTTCTAAAAATGGAGAACTTATATTTAGGGGCACCCATGTATGCCAGGTTTGATGATTGTCAGTTTCGCTGTTTATCAGAAATAGATCTCAGGTCTACTATTGAAACCAAAAAAAAGGACAGTCATAAAACTACAAAATATAGGTCAAGGTCATAACATGGTACTGCAGCATTAAAGACCAATATTGAAATTTGGTGTTAATGACAAAGTACTCAGTGCAGTTAGGATTCATGGCCCCAGCAAATCCCCATGTTGGTAAAAAAAAAAACATGTTATAACAAAAAACATGTTTATATCCAAGTTTACATAGGAACATGCCCATTTTGAATTTCATGGAATTTCTTTGTTATATTTGAAACCCTATAATAATGAAAACAAAGGTTGAAAAGCAGCTGTTGACAGATTCAATGGTCTCTCTGTAACACTAATACTGGCTCCTATTTAGTGTGAATAAAACACTATTCACTGACAATGCTTTTGCCTGTCTAGTGTTATACATTTTTGCAAGGCAAGGATACTAAGTTCACTTTGTTCCTTACGTACCCTTGGCTGACGCCCTATTTCAATATCAGATTTCCTGCAGTGCCCTCTTTTGGCTGCAGTAAGTCATTTCCCTTGGCAGGTGTTATTTTTTCACCAATCAGAAGATCCGTTGCAAAACACTGTTACCCCACAACTTTGCATAATTGTCCAAAAACACTGATGAATTGGTTAAATAGTGACCATCTACTCTTTGTTTGGTAATTGTTCATGTTAAACACAATATTTTTTTATTGACAACTGTGCGTGTTATGTGTAAAATGTTTTGTTACAGATAATTTGATTGGATGCAATGGAGGTTGTTTGCATCTAATGAAATAGTACAGTGGGAAATTTGATTTATGAATAGGCCCTCAGCCAAGGTTATGTAAGGAACAAAGTGGACTGAGTACCCTTGGCTTGCTAAAATAAGAATTATAATGGGACTGCTCAGTGTATAAACTTACGCGTCTGGGGCTGAAAGAAATGCTCCATCATCTCTTCTTTTGCGCTCATCCTCATCATCACTGAAAATGATATACTAAAAATTGCTTATCCTAATATGCTAGAGTATTGGGACACCTAAAAATCATTGATTTTTAGCTCACCTGAGCCGAAGGCTCAGAGGTGAGCTTATAGGATGGGAGTCGAGCCGTCGTCCGTCCGTCCGTGGGTGGGTGCGTGCGTCAACACTTTCAAACATAAATATCTCAGAGACCAGTGGGCCGATCGCAATCAAATTTTATCTGAAGCATCATTTGGGTGGGGGAAAGGCTGCATTAGGTTTTGGTGCCGATCAGCTCAGAACTCTGGTTTCCATGGCAACAGATAGCCCCCATAGGGTTATAATGGGGAAAACGGCGTCATCACGTTTTCTCAACTGTTTTTGATTAGATCCTTATCATACTTGCAGGTAATGATGACATACACAAGAGCTTGGATGAGTTCGAAATTTGGTCGGATTCGAGCACAGACTACGGAGTTAGCTGCCCTTGAGCGTTTGAAAAAAATCCCATAGGGTTATAATGGGGAAAATGGCGTCATCACCTTTTCTCAACTGTTTTTGCTTAGATCCTTATCATACTTGCAGGTAATGATGACATACATAAGAGCTTGGATGAGTTCGAAATTTGGCCGGATTCGAGCACAGACTACGGAGTTAGCTGCCCTTGAGCGTTTGAAAAAAATCCCATAGTGTTATAATGGAGAAAACAACGTCATCACATATTTTTAGAAAAACTTTGTCATCGCTCTATTGCCTACATTTCTCAACGGATTTTAAAATAACTTCACACAAATGTAGGGCGTGACAATATCTCGAGCAAGTTCGACTTTCAGGATGCTGCGCCCAAGGTCAAGGTCACTGTGGCTAATTTTAGAAAAACTTTGTCAGCGCTCTAGCACCTACATTTCTCAATGGATTTTAAAATAACTTCACACAAATGTAGGGCATGACAATATCTCGAGCAAGGTAGACTTTTAGGGTGCTGTGCCCAAGGTCAAGGTCACTGTGGCTATTTTTAGAAAATCTTTGTCATTGCTCTAGCCCCTACATTTCTCAATGGATTTTGAAATAACTTCACACAAATGTAGGGCATGACAATATCTCGAGCAAGTTCGACTTTCAGGGTGCTGCGCCCAAGGTCAAGGTCACTGTGGCTATTTTTAGAAAAACTTTGTCATCGCTCTAAGGCCTACATTTCTCAACGGATTTTGAAATAACTTCACACAAATGTAGGGCATGACAATATCTCGAGCAAGTTTGACTTTCAGGGTGCTGCGCCCAAGGTCAAGGTCACTGTGGCTATTTTTAGAAAAACTTTGTCATCGCTCTAGCGCCTACATTTCTCAACGGATTTTGAAATAACTTCACACAAATGTAGGGCATGACAATATCTCAAGCAAGTTCAACTTTCAGGGTGCTGCATCCAAGGTCAAGGTCACTGTGGCTAATTTTAGAAAAACTTTGTCATGGCTCTAGCACCTACATTTCTCCATGGATTTTGAAATAACTTCACACAAATGTAGGGTATGACAATATCTCGAGCAAGTTCGACTTTCAGGATGCTGCGCCCAAGGTCAAGGTCACTGTGGCTAATTTTAGAAAAACTTTGTCAGCGCTCTAGCACCTACATTTCTCAATGGATTTTAAAATAACTTCACACAAATGTAGGGCATGACAATATCTCGAGCAAGTTTGACTTTCAGGGTGCTGCGCCCAAGGTCAAGGTCACTTTGGCTATTTTTAGAAAATCTTTGTCATCACTCTAGCGCCTACATTTCTCAATGGATTTTAAAATAACTTCACACAAATGTAGGGCGTGACAATATCTCGAGCAAGTTCGACTTTCAGGATGCTGCGCCCAAGGTCAAGGTCACTTTGGCTATTTTTAGAAAATCTTTGTCATCGCTCTAGCGCCTACATTTCTCAATGGATTTTAAAATAACTTCACACAAATGTAGGGCATGACAATATCTCGAGCAAGTTCGACTTTCAGGGTGCTGTGCCTAAGGTCAAGGTCACTTTGGCTATTGTTAGAAAAACTTTGTCATCGCTCTAGGGCCTACATTTCTCAATGGATTTTGAAATAACTTCACACAAATGTAGGGCATGACAATATCTCAAGCAAGTTCGACTTTCAGGGTGCTGCGCCCAAGATCAAGGTCACTGTGGCTATTTTTAGAAAAACTTTGTTACGCTCTAAGGCCTACATTTCTCAACGGATTTTGAAATAACTTCACACAAATGTAGGGCATGACAATATCTCGAGCAAGTTCGACTTTCAGGGTGCTGTGCCTAAGGTCAAGGTCACTTTGGCTATTGTTAGAAAAACTTTGTCATCGCTCTTGCGCCTACATTTCTCAATGGATTTTGAAATAACTTCACACAAATGTAGGGCATGACAATATCTCAAGCAAGTTCGACTTTCAGGGTGCTGCGCCATAGATCAAGGTCACTGTGGCTATTTTTAGAAAAACTTTGTTACGCTCTAAGGCCTACATTTCTCAACGGATTTTGAAATAACTTCACACAAATGTAGGGCATGACAATATCTCAAGCAAGTTTGACTTTCAGGGTGCTGTGCCCAAGGTCAAGGTCACTGTGGCTATTTTTAGAAAAACTTTGTCAGCGCTCTAGCGCCGACATTTCTCAACGGATTTTGAAATAACTTCACACAAATGTAGGGCATGACAATATCTCAAGCAAGTTCGACTTTCAGGGTGCTGCACCCAAGGTCAAGGTCACTGTGGCTAATTTTAGAAAAACTTTGTCATGGCTCTAGCACCTACATTTCTCCATGGATTTTTAAATAGCTTCACACAAATGTAGGGTATGACAATATCTTGAGCAAGTTTAACTTTCAGGGTGCTGCGCCCAAGGTCAAGGTCACTGTGGCTATTTTTAGAAAAACTTTGTCATCGCTCTAGCACCTACATTTCTCAACGGATTTTAAAATAAATTCACACAAATGTAGGGCAAGACAATATCTCGAGCAAGTTTGACTTTCAGGGTGCTGCAATCAAGGTTTTTGCTTAGATCCTTATCATACTTGCAGGTAATGATGACATACATAAGAGCTTGGATGAGTTTTAAATTTGGCCGGATTCGAGCACAGACCACGGAGTTAGCTGCTCTTGAGTGTTTGAAAAAAATCCCATAGTCTTATAATGGAGAAAACAACGTCATCACATTTTCATTTTTCATCGGATCCTCTTCATACTTGCAGGTAATGAGGATATGCATAAAAGCTTGGATTAGTTAGCGTTTCGGCTGATCCCACCACTGACTATGGAGTACCTGCCCTGAGCATCCAAAAAATCAATGTCGCCACTTTTTCTTGGTTTCTACTGATCCGATCCTTTTCAAACTTGCAGGTAATGAGGAAATGCATAATATCTTAAACAAGTTCAAATTTTGGCCAGATCAGGCCAACCACTACGAAGTTAGCTGCCCTTGACAGCTCTGTCTATTGTGCTCTTGATGTTTTGGATGAGTTTAATTTTCAGCCTGATTGGACCACTGACTGTGGAGTTAGCTGCCCTTGAGCATCTTAAATATCCCTATAGGTTTACAATGTCTCTCAGGTGAGCAATTGTTGCCCTTTGGGCTACTTGTTTTATTTGTCCCAAATGGAAAAGAAAATAGAAGATTAATGGTTTTTAGGTGTCCCAGTAGATGTCCCAGTATCATCATCACTGGAAGAAGTGTACTGTAAATTCCTTAGCCTAATGTGCTTAAGTATTGGGACACCTAAAAAATCATTAATTTTCCATTTGTCCCAAATGGAAAATTAATGGTTTTTAGGTGTCCCAATTACACCTAAAAATCATTAATTTTCCACTTGTCCAAAATGGAAAATTAATGGTTTTTATGTGTCCCAATATTTAAGCACATGTAGGGTACTTTGATAACCATCAAGGTGTATGGATACACTGCCAGGGGAGATCACTGATCTGGAAGTGTTTGTCTCCCCTCTCACATGAGGTTTCTCATAAAGAAAAGAATTTGCTCTAAGAAACAACAAATTCTTTCCTTTTAAGTGACAGTGATTTATTCTCTAACAGATCACTTATTTGTTTCACATGGAGCTAATTGCTGACGTTTTGATGTCAGAGAACATTTCCTTTATTATATTAGAAAGGAAATGCAGAGATGCTTGCTCTTGTCAACATTTTTTGCAAGACTGTGTATGCACTGGAAGAGTGGTAGGGAGAATTAAAAAAAAATGAATCTGATTTTTCATGTTTTCATATGCCAGAATTAAAATAGGTTAGCTGCAATGGTGTTTTGTCCTGTAGAATTATGTCTCTGTCTGTCAGTACAATGTATTATTAAAGTATATATATCACTCGCAGTCCAGGCTCTTGATATGATCTTTACGATTTACTTCCGAACTCAACAATCACTGTTACAGAGCTCTCATCTATTTCTTAAATAAGAAAAACTGCCATAGAGTCATCTAAAAAGAATTAAGCCTTTTTAGCTCAGTTCTTTAAGTGCTGGCCTGCTGATCTAGCAGTCCTGAGATTGATTCCCGGAAGCGGAAATCTTTTCAGTCCAATAAAGATTCCGTTGCACACAGCCTTTTATTATCACTCTTCCATCATCCTTATATGACTGAAATGCTGTTGAAAAGGACGTAAAATCACAAGTTATCCATCCATGTCATCTCAAAATTCCTCAGTTTAAGTCAGCTTAAGAATCCTAAAATATTGGGACATTTTAAACTTTTTTTTATAGAACTTGAACAAATTTTACTACCTGGTGATATTTCAAATATACATCTGCCAGAAGGATGAAGCGTTTTGATCATAAAATAGTCAGAGCCAGTATGCATAGTATGCCTCATAAATTAACTCATTCATAGATATTTAGGGTACTTACTCTGGTGGTGGGTAAGGGGGTGGATCACCCGGAACTGCATAGGCTAATGCAATAACTGATATCACCAAGAAAACAACCTGAAATACAGTAGAACCTCAATGTTATAACCACTCAATATAATGCTGTTTTGGATAGATGGCTGCAATAGAGTGAGGAGGAGGATGGGACGAGGGCGGGGGAGGAAGTTATCACAGCTACCTGTACTGGTAAAGGTGTGAAAATTATTCAACTTAAGTCGTTGATTGATTGATTGATTGATTGATTTGATGCTTAACGTCCACGGTAAACAGCTATGGTCATGTCGGGACGGTTAGTTAACCTAACCACACTATTCCTGGGCAGGCTTAGACCTCCTAAGCGGTTAACCAGTACTAAGTGTACATGCTTTCGCCAGTAACTGACAACTGCCCTTCTTGAATCAGCGGAAGGAGAAAGGAAAGTATGTGGCCAGACCGGGTTTCTAACCCAGGACTTCTGACTTATGAGTCAGGTGCCTTACCAATTGCACTATGTGGCCCAACTTAAGTCATTGGAAATAAAAACATGAAAATTTTATTGGCTGAGCGGAGGTTTTGCCACTATATGAACAAGAGACATTTCTCTTGAAAAGGCAATATCCAGGTTACAGGATTTGACTAACAACATAGTTTTTCATCACTTGAAGACATGGAGAGCACTGATGAAAGTTTGACTGATAAATGACTGATGTCTCAAATTATAATGTAAAATAAACTTACCAAAAGTTCTTTATTCATGGTGAATACTTAGTAGCACTTTGAGGAGGCAGGCCTCTGATTAGGAAGGATAGGAATAGATAGGGGATTGAACCTTTTTATAGTTTTGAATCATTATTTATGATCTTAATCCATCAAAAGTGTTTCACTGCTATCTGAGTTCATGAATAAAACATATTGCCTAAAGTGCCGAAACTCTTAAGATGTGTGGTTATACAGGCTCCATGGTTTGACATCCATTTTAGTACAAGGGAGGCAACTTTAGTAAAATACCTTTTGCTTTTCTGATAGGTAAATGTATACTTTGGGAGGTCAATCCCTTCTCTAAGTGGGGCTGCTCAGTTTCTTTTAGGAGCCCCCCTGTAGCTCAGTGGGTTAAGCGCTGGCCTACTGATCTGGCTGACCAGTTTTGAGCCCCACTTGTGGTGAGAATCTTTCCTATCATAAACGGGGCTCCATTGCACACAACCTTTCATTATCACCGCCTCATCGTCCTAATATAACAGCAATACTATTGAAAAGGACATAAAATCGAAAGTCATCCATCCATCCATCCATCAGTTCCTTATCGTCAGTTGTTTTTTGGATAATAAACAGTTATATGGATTGTCTGCCAGTATAAGAGATAGTCTAGTAGCTTCCATAAGTGGATTATCTCCCATACAGATGGACAAACCATGATTGTTTTATATCACCCACATCAGTGTTTAGACCCTGCACACTACAAAATATTTGTGCTAAAGTTTGCATTTTTGGCAAGGATGGTATAAAATATGTCTGTGGAGATCTTGATTTTGATGTACATAATTATTTCAGGCATAAAAAGTCTGCTTGATCTTCATGCTATGCAGCTTAATTGAAAATGTGTCTTGGAGCAGTTTCAAATGTTAATTAATTACCTTGTTTACAGGAAATGATTTCATAAAAATTGTCAAATACTTATAAATGAAACAACCTAAAGCCCTAGGTTTGCATGTGGCATTTTGTGTTCAGTTTGTCTGTACTTGGGTATGACATTCCTGTACTTTATCTGTATATACTGAGGTTAAGAGTTTGTCATGGGCAGAGTCAAGTTAAGCTATACTGTATATTCATATAGTCAAAGGTAGATTGTTTTTGGTTGTCCTGTTAGAAGTAAGACCATGTCTGACATATTTATACATGTATATGTATAAAGATATACAGCCATGAATTGACTTATTAGCTCACCTGAGCCGAAGGCTCAGAGGTGAGCTTATAGGATGGGAGTCGAGCCGTCGTCCGTCCGTGGGTGCGTCAACACTTTCAGACATAAATATCTCAGAGACCAGTGGGCCGATCGCAATCAAATTTTATCTGAAGCATCATTTGGGTGGGGGAAAGGCTGCATTAGGTTTTGGTGCCGATCAGTTCAGAACTCTGGTTTCCATGGCAACAGATAGCCCCCATAGGGTTATAATGGGGAAAACGGCGTCATCACGTTTTCTCGACTGTTTTTGATTAGATCCTTATCATACTTGCAGGTAATGATGACATACACAAGAGCTTGGATGAGTTCGAAATTTGGCCGGATTCGAGCACAGACTATGGAGTAAGCTGCCCTTGAGCGTTTGAAAAAAATCCCATAGGGTTATAATGGGGAAAATGGCGTCATCACGTTTTTTCAACTGTTTTTGCTTAGATCCTTATCATACTTGCAGGTAATGATGACATACATAAGAGCTTGGATGAGTTCAAAATTTGGCCGGATTCGAGCACAGACTACGGAGTTAGCTGCCCTTGAGCGTTTGAAAAAAATCCCATAGTGTTATAATGGAGAAAACAACGTCATCACATATTTTTAGAAAAACTTTGTCAGCGCTCTAGCACCTACATTTCTCAATGGATTTTTAAATAACTTCACACAAATGTAGGGCATGACAATATCTCGAGCAAGTTTGACTTTCAGGGTGCTCCGCCCAAGGTCAAGGTCACTGTAGCTATTTTTAGAAAATCTTTGTCATCACTCTAGCACCTACATTTCTCCATCGATTTTAAAATAACTTCACACAAATGAAGGGCATGACAATATTTCGAGCAAGTTTGACTTTCAGGGTGCTGCACCCAAGGTCAAGGTCACTGTGGCTATTTTTAGTTAAACTTTTTCATCACTCTAGCGCCTACATTTCTCAACCGATTTTAAATCAAATTCACAAAAATGTAGGGCATGACAATATCTCAAGCAAGTTCGACTTTCAGGGTGCTGCGCCCAAGGTCAAGGTCACTGTGGCTTTTTTTAGAAAAACGTTGTCAGCGCTCTAGCACCTACATTTCTCAATGGATTTTAAAATAACTTCAAACAAATGTAGAGCATTACAATATCTCGAGCAAGTTCGACTTTCAGGATGCTGCACCCAAGGTCAAGGTCACTGTGGCTATTTTTAGAAAAACTTTGTCAGCGCTCTAGCACCTACATTTCTCAGCAGATTTTAAAATAATTTCACAAAAATGTAGGGTATGACAATATCTTGAGCAAGTTCGACTTTCAGGATGCTGCGCCCTAGGTCAAGGTCACTGTGGTTATTTTTAGAAAAACTTTGTCAGCGCTCTAGCACCTACATTTCTCAGCAGATTTTAAAATAACTTCACACAAATGTAGGGCATGACAATATCTCGAGCAAGTTTGACTTTCAGGGTGCTGCACCCAAGGTCAAGGTCACTGTGGCTATTTTAGAAAAACTTGTTCATCGCTCTAGCGCCTACATTTCTCAATGGATTTTAAATCAACTTCATACAAGTGTAGGGCATGACAATATCTCAAATAAGTTTGACTTCTAGGGTGCTGCGCCCAAGGTCAAGGTCACTGTGGCTATTTTTAGAAAAACTTTGTCAGCGCTCTAGCACCTACATTTCTCAATGGATTTTAAAATAAATTCACACAAATGTAGGGCATGACAATATCTCGAGCAAGTTCCACTTTCAGGGTGCTGTGCCCAAGGTCAAGGTCACTGTGGCTATTTTTAGAAAAACTTTATCATCGCCCTAGCACCTACATTTCTCCATGGATTTTGAAATAACTTGACACAAATGTAGGGTATGACAATATCTCAAGCAAGTTCGACTTTCAGGATGCTGTGCCCAAGGTCAAGGTCACTGTGGCTATTTTTAGAAAAACTTTGTCATCGCTCTAGCACCTACATTTCTCAACGGATTTTAAAATAAATTCACACAAATGTAGGGCATGTCAATATCTCGAGCAAGTTTGACTTTCAGGGTGCTGCAATCAAGGTTTTTGATTAGATCCTTATCATACTTGCAGGTAATGATGACATACATAAGAGCTTGGATGAGTTCGATATTTGGCCGGATTCGAGCACAGACTACGGAGTTAGCTGCCCTTGAGCATTTGAAAAAAATCCCATAGTTTTATAATGGAGAAAACAACGTCATCACATTTTCATTTTTCATCGGATCCTCTTCATACTGCAGGTAATGAGGATATGCATAAAAGCTTGGGTTAGTTAGCATTTCGGCTAGATCCCACCACTGACTATGGTGTACCTGCCCTGAGCATCCAAAAAATCAATGTCGCCACTTTTTCTTGGTTTCTTCTGATCCGATCCTTTTCAAACTTGCAGGTAATGAGGAAATGCATAATATCTTAAACCAGTTCAAATTTTGGCCAGATCAGGCCAACCACTACGAAGTTAGCTGCCCTTGACAGCTCTGTCTATTGTGCTTTTGATCGGATACTTTTTAAACTTGCATATATTAAATGAGGGCATACATAATGTTTTGGATGAGTTTAATTTTCAGCCTGATTGGACCACTGACTGTGGAGTTAGCTGCCCTTGAGCATCTTAAATATCCCTATAGGTTTACAGTGTCTCTCAGGTGAGCAATTGTTGCCCTTTGGGCTACTTGTATTTCATGTCTGCTGACCAATGAGTAGGTTTGCAGGAAGATCCCTTAGAGATTATGATGAACTCCTGACCTTGGTCAAGAAACGGAAACTTGAGGTAGTTTGGCCACGTCTCAAGGTCTTCTGGTTTAGCAAAGACAATTCTGCAGGGCATAGTGAAAGGAAAGAGGGAGAGAGGTAGACAGAAGAAGTGGTGGGAAGACAAAGGAATGGACAAGGATGGATTTTGCTAGCTCAACTTTGGCAGCTGAAGACAGGACTAGGCAGAAAGGGATTGTTGTAGAGTCATCTGTGGTGCCCCAATGACCTCACAAGGCTATGGGCTAGACTAGACTAGACTAGACTTTAGACATTGGCCATTTTGTAAACATAAGATTTTAGATTGTAGCTGTTTCAGTAACAAAACATAACATAACATATCCTTTATTACACTCAGATCAGTCTGACATAAGAGGATATAACATATTATACATATAAAGACTATAAAGACATGTAACATGGTAGCAATACATTTTGTGTAATATTAAAAGAAGAAAAAAAGAAATAGAAAAAATGAAACATTGCAAGACTGCACTATAGTCCCAGCTGGCAAACAACGTCGGAATGACGTCACATCGCTGTCGGTGACATCAACTTTGATACCACGTCATTTCGACGCTTTAATACCATTTGATTAACCCATTAATATCTAGTGGACTCTTCTACCTCACCGTTTGGCCTGATCCATCCCTAGTATGCCATATTTATTTTGTTATAAGATGGAATTTTTTCCTTCCAGTATTACCACAAATATATAATTCAGTCTTGTGTGTAATTCAGCTATAAAATGGCATTCGTTCTCTTCAAAAACAATCCTAAAGATCTACATCCACCTTATAAGATGGATCTAGAAGTTTAAGATTGTTTTAGAAGGAAAAAACTTTTTATAACCGAAGAAAATACGGTAAGGCCTGTCGAATTAGATTTTAATTATAATTTCAGAAATTGTTATATTTAATGCAAACAGAGTAGGCGCTGATTAGGTTCCGCATCATGTCATGAAAATTCTAAATATTTTGACAGATAGGTTTAAGCAACAGTGCAGACCAGGTACCCATACCAGGCTGCTCATGATGGAGCAGTCTGATCAGGTTCTACACTGTTTGCCATTCTAGCTGCATCTTATAGACAGTCTGTTTGTTACAGGATTAAAAAATCAAACTGTTCAATATTTAGGACAGTAAAAGTAATGATTATTGGTAATTTAATTTTCAGAATTTTTATAGGGGTGTGTATATATATTTTCAGTATTTTGATTGTGTTGTACAAGGAGGCAAGGCGGCTACATGGTGTGATGAGGACCACAGACAATGTGATTGAAGCAGAGAAAGAGGCTCACTATATCTATCCAAAGAAAAAAGACACAAAAGTTCAACAGGACAAAGATGGTAATTTTATGGATAATGGAGTAAATGAGTTAAATCTGTTGAAAGAAATTTAGTTAGTCAATATCAGCTCAAGTGTAATGTAAAATAAACAAAAAAATGATAAATTGGACATTTTTATTTTTGTATCATCACAAGTTTTGCCTGAGTTACTGCCCTTTTGTAATTTCAGCAATAACTTTTGACAAAGTAATTTACTTTACCAATGGCCATATCCTGTTTCATTCATTTTCACAACAGCATAAGTATTAACCCTTAAAGCGCCAAAAATGAAAATAGTTAAATTTGCAAATAGTGTAGATCCAGATGAGGTGGCTCATAATGAGCCACCTCACCTGGATCTACACTGTTTGCCCTCTTGTCTTTGAATTCTCAATATGATATAACTTGGATGAAACAAATTTTAAATTTTTGCAGACGTAAATTTTGTGGTCTGCTTTTTGGCGCTTGAAGGGTTAACATGTATAGTGAACTTCCATGTTTTTCTGCCATATTTACAAATGGAGACAACTTTTTGACTTCATGTTGCCTCCCAGGCAGATGAAGCCCTTCCAAAAGGGAGTATACTTTTTAGCTCGCCTGTACGAAAGTACAGGGAGCTATTGAGAGTCCTAGATAAGAGGGAGTATTTGATGATAACTGAGGAATATTTTTTTTTATTTCTCATTAAAACTATATGTTGTGACCCCTCATCTGAACCATCTCGATGATAATTAAGGATAATTTTTGTTATTTCTACATAGAAACATATGTTGTGACCCCTCATCTGAACAGTCTCGAGACGGTTCAGATGAGGGTCACAACATATGGTTTTAATGAGAAATAAAAAAATTATCCCTCAGTTATCATCAAATACCCCTCTTATCTAGAGCTCTGGCTATTGTTGTCGCTCTGACGTCGGTGTGGGTGTTGGCGTGGGCGTTGGCATCACACTTTAAAGTTTTACGTCAAAGTTTTTTTATGTGATGGGCAAGGCACTGCAGGCGCACTATCCTGTACGGGGACAGGTCTTGTTAAGGAACGAATTTACTTACAGGGGAGCAAATTCTTTCCATTAAAAGCTGGCTCATTGAGAAGGCTGGCAAAAAATAAACATGGCAGAGTTTCTTCCCCTGAAAGTATACTCATTCACATAAAGAACATCACCGAGCTTTCCCAGCAGGCACATGACGTCAGAATGATGTCGTACTAACGTCGATGCGACGTCATTACATCGCATCGACGTCAGTATGACTTCATTTCGACGTCATGTGCCTGCTGGGTTTTAAATTCTCAGAATATAATTTCTGTTAAGGGCAGTGGTTAAGGGACATTTAGTTTTCTTCTCTTGATTCGCGTAGAAGTTACGTTTTTGAATTTTTTGAGGGAAGTAAATGGGGAGAATTTTTGGATAAAGCTGGGAAAACTCAAGGCATATCAAACTGAGAATTTTTCCTTTTCAGTCTTTAAAGGCTTGGAGAGAAAGCTGAATTTGAAAATCCAGAAAGCATTAAGTAAGTACTGGTAATGTAACTACTAGTACATTTGAGCTGCGACACGAGAAAACCAACAAAGTGGTTGTGCGCCCAGCGCAGACTCAGATCAGCCTGGGCATCCCCCCAGTCTTATCAGACTCTTCTCTAACCGCTTAAAATGTAGCTAAGGGTCTAAGCTACTTACATGCGGACAGCGAAGACTCTGATCAGACTGGGCGGATGCCCAGGCTGATCTGAGTCTGCGCAGGGCGCACAACCACTTTGTTGGTTTTCTCATGTCGCGGCTCATTTTATCTAGATTATCGAGAATCAGGAAGTATTTATGAAGGGGTTATATACCCAAAACTTTGATGATGCAAAATTTTGCAAAGACAGCAATCTCATGTCATATTATTTTGATTTAAGGAAAACTGTGGTGGGGGATTTCATACCTGTAGATGTTGTGAAAAGTAAAATTTTTGTAACCATTTAAAATTGCTTACTAAAATTTATACAGTAGATGGAAAACACCAAAGAAGTTTATAGTTATAAAGAATTGACATATTTATTTATGAATTATACCATATTTTCTCATGGATTTTAGTACATTTACATGTTTAAAAGATAGTTATAAATATTGACAGTCCTCCTTGGGCAATAATATAACGAGGTGTGGTAAGAAGGCTAGATGGACAATGCTAAATGCATTGAATAAAACTAAGTTCCATCTCTTAATATTAAGGTGTAGATTGTCAACTATGGCATAGAGCTAGAAAGCAACCAGACATGACTTACATACTTCAGGAGATGACTTACATACAAGTGTTACGCTTACTGTCAGATCCTGTATTGCTTCACTGTATTATTTATATGTAAATCTTTGAATAAAATATTGTTTAAACCAAGTTGCTGTTGATTTCAGTGGTGGCATTGTCATGAAAGTGACTTGAAAAGCAACCTCGAACTAAATTTCTGGCTATTCAGATATAGCTTAAACAGTTGAAAGAAAACATTTATGGTGCTTTTAATATTCATTTATTTTTCTACCAGTGCTACAATGTTCTACAGCAGTGCCAAAATATTGATCCACTGTGGTCCTTGAGAAATTAATGTGTTGGAAATTCTTTTGAATCATACACTCTGCTGGAGCTTTTGTACCATGTATTTCTTGTTTGAAAAAGAAAACATATAGTTCGAAACTCCAGTATACCAAAGGTGAAAGGTCTAAACATACAATTAACTTATTTGTGAGTTTGATTATACAGGTACACTAACCCCATGGTTACAGTCTAAGACCACAGATGACCCTTGGGTTCTTTTGCAACTGGCAGAGTCTTCCGACCCAGACATTAGGAGGATTGGGCTTAATGCCTTGGTACTGGACCATGGCTGGGAAGGTAGAACAATTACGTGATAGTTTTATGGAATTACTTGATTGTGTTCAGGTGCATGGATACACTTACAAAGGAAGCAAATCTGCCATTTTCACTTTTGCCTCTGTATTAATGGAAAGAATTTGTGAAGCAAATTCTTTTGAAGAGCAAATTCTTTTCTTTCAGCATAGGCATTGTTTGTAGAGATGGGTTTTTTGGGAAGCCAATGGAGAAAATAGTGGGAAACATGGCGGTGTATCAGCTGACCATAATGTTAAAAAATTACACAAACACTGTGTTTGTATGCATTTTTGACACAGTTTTTCCTTTTTGGTAAAGAGTAATATGACCATATCAAAATGATCAAAAAAGATAAGATGCATAATGAAGTTGTAAAAGAGTGTTGTCACAGATTCAGTAGTATTGGTGTCACAGCTTTCTGAAAGCCATTGAACTTTTCTGTAGGCAACATAGTGGTATGTGTGCCCAGCAAAGACTCAAATCAGCCTGGGTAGCCACCCAGTCTGTTAAGAGTATTCGATGTCCACTTAAAAGGTAGCTAAAGTTCTAAGCTAGCTCCATGCAGACAGTGAAAACTCTTATCAGTCTAGGCGGATTATCAGGCTGATCTGAGTTTGCTTGGTGCACATCTCACTTCATTGATTTTGTCTGTCCTGTTGTGGCTCATTTGTTGTTATTACATTTTAGTCATGTGAGAATAACTTGTCTGACCATCTGCCAGAAGGTGTATATATATACTTGAATACATTTCTGGGCCTGGTTGTTCAAAACATTGTTAGCCTAACAAAGTGAGACATGACACGACAAAACCAACAAAGTGGCATTTGCGTCCAGCCAAGACTCAAATCATCCACCTAGTCTGATCTGTCTTCACTGTCCACATGTTGCTAGTTTAGGCCTGGTGGTCAAAACATTGTTAGCCTAACAAAGTGAGACATGACACGACAAAACCAACAAAGTGGCATGTGCGTCCAGCCAAGACTCAAATCATCCACCTAGTCTGATCTGTCTTCACTGTCCACATGAAGCTAGTTTAGACCCTTAGCTACCTTTTAAGTGCACAGCAAAAAAGTCTGTCAGACTGGATGCATGCCCAGGCTTACCTGAGTCTTTGCTGGGCATGCATGCTTTTTGTCATGTCGTGGCTAACATTGTTAGTCAAGGATTTTTTTTTGTTAAGTCTTCTAGTAGACAGAAAATCAAGTGTGCTAATATTCTTTGCTGAACAAATGGCAGGGCTTTTGTGTACAATGCATTAGAAAAAATAAGTGCTTGTTATCAAAAGACTTCTTTAGTTTTGAACAACTGAGCCCTAGCTTTGATATTGATATACCAAATGCCCAATATCATCAACATAAAATAAATCATTATCAAGGTGGTAATACCAATTTCGCTACCTGTGCTGTCCACTGAGCCAGTCAATTACAATATGGGCAAAAGTGACTGTAGACAAGACAATCGGCAACAGTATCAGCTCGGTTGACAGCGATTAACAGAAGTATCATTTACCGTTACTGGTAATGCTTACAACTGAATTTTCAGTCAACAACCATTTTTAGCGTGCCTTTGCGAAGCAAAGGAGAGCTTATGGTATACCCTCGGGGTCGTAGTCCAAGTATGCGTCAGCGTTCGCATCCATGTTTGCGTCCGTGTCTGTGAGCAGTTTAACCTATGTTAACCATTTGCGTTTAGGTCTTTTTCTCACAAAGTATAAGGGCTAGAGTAATGAAACTTGGTACACACTTACATCAGCACATGATCACCTGAATGTATGCACTACAGATGACCTTGACCTACTGATCATGGTCTACTGACTTTGAAGAAAATTAAGTTAATGTATGTTAAGCATACTGTTAATGTATGTTCAGCTCAGTTTGAAAGTAGTTATAAGGGTTAGAGTCATGATTTTTGGTGATTACTTGCATCTGGACACGGGCATGTGAGTGTAACCAAACATGTAGGATAGTGACCTACATTTTTACGCTCCACTGACTTTATGATATTTCTCAGTCCCTATATGGGTTACAGTTATGATACCTTGCACACACTTACACATGGACAAGATCGTCTTTTAAGGATTTGAGGTAAATTTTATGCTTCATTGACTTTATGATGCGCTTCACTGACTTTATGATATTTCTCAGTCCCTGTATGGGTTAGGGCCATGATACTTGGCACACACCTACACATGGACAGGACCATTTTAATACCATCATCCATGTATGGATTCGACCTATGTTTTTGCTTCACTGACTGTATGATATGCTTCACTGACTTGTGGATATTTCTCAGTCCCTATATGGGTTAGAGCCATTATACTTGGCACACACTTATATATGGACATGAACATTTTAACACTGCCATCCATGTATGGATTTGACTTGTATCTTATGCTTCACTGACTCAATCATATTTCTCTGTCCGTATATGGATGGCAATCATTATACTTGACACTCATATACATTTGGACAAGAGCCTTTCAATACTACCATCGCTGTGAAGGTCAAGCACCTGTAAAGTGCTCTTTGTTGTCCTCTGACAACTCTTGTGTATAGTACGATCTCAGTCCACAGCATAGGGAGCAAAATTGGTATTACCGTTGTGATCATGTCACTATTATATTGTCTTTAGATTTTCAGTACAGAAATATAGCACAATCATCTAGTCCTCGTACAAAGATTAGTTTAGCAAGGATGGAAGATGCTGATATCAGATTTTTTAAAAGAATGCCAAGATTACCTCCCCCAAAGGTAAATTTATGTGTGAATTGTTAACATGGCTTCTACATTGTTTCTTATTGTTCTTTATAGCTGAACCTCAAAGGAAAGCCAAAGTTCATATGTTTGCAGTAAAATCTTCTTGTATATAATTCTATATACATTATACATGTTTATATAGAATTATGTATAATGTATATAGAATTATATACGAGAAGATTTTACAACAAACATATGAATATACATATACATGTTTGTTGTAAAAGTTCTGGTAGGCACAGAAACGCCTACACATTTTAACAATTTGTAAAAGGTGACAGTCACTTTCAGTTTGTAAGTGATTTGCTGGTTTTTACACTTTGAAAGAAAGTTAAGAGCTAGCTTGCTGATATATCAGCATAGGGGCCGTATTCATAAAGCCACTTAAGTCGTTGCTATGCGGTTGCTAAGGCTAGATATCTATAAAGGAGATTCCCTACAAATATGAAATTTGGTCTGGAGGAACAGTCTTTGTAAGACTGTTCCTCCAGAGCAAATTTCATAGTTGTAGAGAATCTCCTTCAAAGAAATTTAGCCCTAGCAACAGCATAGCAACCACTTAAGTCGTTTTATGAATACGGCCCCAGGGTTCAACTCTTGCTGGAGACAGAAATCTTTACAATCATAAACCAAGTTCTGTTTCACTCAGCCTTTCATTATCATCCTGCCAATCGTCTTGGTATAACTGAAATATTTGTACTGTTGAAAAGGACATAAAATGGCAAGTCATCCATCTACACATTAGTGACATTCTCATTAGATTTTTAGCCTCTTGTTTATGTATTTTTTAGAACTGTATTGAAGATGAATTCCGAATATTACTAGCTTCCCTACCCAATGACAGTCTCCAAGATTGTGTAAAACATTTCACATCAAAAGCCTTACTTGAGGGCAAAATAGAAGAAGAAAGGGTGAGTTGCAGGCTATTTTTATTCTTTTCTTCATTATGTTAAACTTCAGAAAAAAGAGTTTTATTTCAAAATTGGCAGTGCCCAAGTTACAGGGCAAAGTCAGAGATCCAGAGATATATAGATACTACAAATGATGAAGAAAAGGTTGCAGTATGGATGTGCAGAAATGAACAGGGATAAGTGTGTTTTTCTAATGAGAAGCCACCAGCTTGGAAATACTTTTGTAAATGAGCCGCGATACGACAAAATCAACAAAGTGGCATGTGCGACCAGCAAAGACTCAGATCAGCCTGGGCATCTACCCAGTCTGATCAGAGTATTTGCTGTCTGCATGGAGGTAGCTTAAACCCTCAGCTACCCTGTAAGTGCACAGCAAAGACTCTGATCAGACTGGGGGGGATGCCCAGGCTGATCTGAGTCTTCAGTGGGTGCACATGCCACTTTGTTGGTTTTGTCATGGCGCAGCTGAAATTATCCCCAGACAAGAACACAGACTTGCTCAGATTTGAAGATGGAATAGCTCATTATACCAGTTCCTAATTAAAACTTGTTTATCATAAAGATAACATAATATTGCTAGTTTGGCTCCCAGATTGTCTGCCTTATATCGCTTTTAACTTAGCTTCAGTATAATGCTGTTTCCACATAAAGCTTTACCTTTGTGAGGACTATTTACATAAATAGGATTTTTGTCATTCCTACACTTAATAGATATAATTTTGACCTTTTAACATTTTAAAGGATTGACTGTGATTCCCAGCCATTACACTGTGACTTTTCAGATTTTCACCACCTAAATTTCAGTGGGCATAACATCATTACCTGTCTAAAAGTTTATGCTAACTTTGTATGCTAAGCCCACCTTTTTAAATGCACAGTCTGGTCAGTTTGCCCACAGTTAGCTTTTTTGAAATATGCAGTATACTAATTATGTTTTTATGCCCCCAACTTTGAAAAAGTTGGTGGGGCATATTGCTTTTGGCTTGTCCGTCCGTCCATCCGTCCGTCCTTCCGTCCGTGCGTCACACTTTTTCATGCTTGCTATAACTTTGGAACCCTGCTAGCTAGGGTCTTGAAATTTCATATATGGATTCCTCATTGAAAAATAGCTGATACATATTTTTTTTCTTTTCCAAATTATGCCCCATTTTGGAGTTATGCCCCTTTTAGAAAAATGAGATGACTATCTTGTTAGCAAGATATCTCAAAAAGTGTTTGTGCTATGGCCTTGATATTTGGTACACTGACTGAGTATGAGGAGTAGATTACCTGATTAACTTTTGGGAGAAATCCGTAAAATTTTGATGGAGTTATGGCCCTTGTTTGAATTTTGCATTTTTCCAACTTCTGAACCGCTTAAGCTAGGAAGCTGATTTTTGGTATAGTAGTAGTTCTTGATGAGTTAAATACTTTAGTACAGGTTAGGTAATGCTGCATCCATCAATTATGGAGTAACTTCCCCTGATGTTCAATAGTTATGCAGCTTCTGAGTTCCAGAACCACTGGGCATAGGGTCTAAAAATTTTAGATATGGATACCTCATGGAAAAATAGCTGACACATATTTTTTTTCTTATCCGAATTATGCCCCATTATGGAGTTATGCCCCTTTTAGAAAAATGAGATGACTCTTGTTGGCAAGATATCTCAAAAAGTATTTGAGCTATAGCCTTGATATTTGGTACACTGATTGGGTATGAGGAGTAGATAACCTGATTAACTTTTGGGAGAATTTCATAAAAGTTTTGATGGAGTTATTGCCCTTGTTCAAATTTGGCATTTTTCCAAGTTCTGAACCGCTTAAGCTAGGAAGCTGATTTTTGGTATAGTAGTAGTTCTTGATGAGTTAAATACTTTAGTACAGGTTAGGTAATGCTGCATCCATCAATTATGGAGTTACTTCCCCTGATGTTCAATAGTTATGCAGCTTCTGAGTTCCAGAACCACTGGGCATAGGGTCTTAAAATTTTAGATATGGATACCTCATGGAAAAATAGCTGACACATATTTTTTTTCTTATCCGAATTATGCCCCATTTTGGAGTTATGCCCCTTTTAAAAAAATGAGATGACTCTTGTTAGCAAGATATCTCAAAAAGTATTTGAGCTATAGCCTTGATATTTGGTACACTGATTGGGTATGAGGAGTAGATAACCTGATTAACTTTTGGGAGAATTTCATAAAAGTTTTGATGGAGTTATGACCCTTGTTCAAATTTGGCATTTTTCCAACTTTTGAACCGCTTAAGCTAGGAAGCTGATTTTTGGTATAGTAGTAGTCCTTGATGAGTTTAAGACTTAAGTACAGGTTAGGTAATGCTGCATTCATCAATAATGGAGTTACTTCCCCTGATGTTCAATACTTATGCAGCTACTGTGTTCCAGAACCATTGGGCATATAGTTTAGAAATTTTATATGGATTCCTCATGGAAAAATAACTGACATTTATTGTCCTTTTTTTTCCAAGCTTTGCCTCATTTTGGAGTTATGCCGCTTCAAAAACATGAGATGGATGTCTTGTTAGCAAGATATCGCAAAAAGTGTTTCAGTTATGATCTTGATATTTCGTATATGGATCAGATATGAAGTGTACATTACCTGATTAACTTTTGGGAGAATTCTGTAAAAATTTCGATGGAGTTACAGCCCTTGTTTGAATTTGGCTTTTTTCCAACTTCTGAATTGCTTAATCTAGGAAGCTGATATTTGGTATAATAGTAGTTTTTGATGAGTTTAATAGTTTAGTAAAGATTAGGTGACTCCTTTTCAGACTTAGACATTCTAAAGTTTGACACCTATAGTGGTAAGCATATGGTTGGGGGCATAGTGTTTCACAAACACAATTTCTAGTTTTCTCAGTGCTTGCCTGGACAAGACCAGTTGTGTGCAGACTGGTCTCAGCACATGTATTCACGTATAGTCTAATATGCCTGAAAAAATAGGTTATGTCAGTTGGTTATAACAAGGTCTAGAAGGCTATTGAAAATGAATTAGCATTAGGTAGTGCCTAATAACAGATGTTCTCAGACATGCCTTGTATAATATTTTATGAGTAAAAATTCATAGAGCTGCCACTTGATCATATTTCAAGTATTTGAATGTTTTGCAGGGAGGTCTATGGTGTTTTGGTGGTACAGGGTTAGAATTTGCCAAATCTGTCAGCAAGGCCCCAGAGGCCACAGTGGAGAAATTCTGTCTCGAGGCTCTTGTCTTTCATTCCATGGTAAGGTGTGCAAGGGCAATTAGCTTCAGCATGTGACAGGTATACATGGTCTATATGTTGACACCAAAGGCTCAGACCTGCATGCACATTTGTGCAGTCTGGTCAGATTTTTTTGCCATTTGAACACACTATAAAGTATGGACCATGGAATGTGCTGTAGTTGTATTTATATTCACAGGAACAACGTTTGGAGATTTTGGACACATTAAAAATAAAAAATCAATCTTATTTCATTAATGATAATCCTTCATAAAAAATTGTTTGAAATTATTGAAGGTAAATGGATACATTTTCAGGGAAAACAACTGCAAGTTTCATTTTTGCCTTCCTTGTGATTTGAGCAGCGACATGACAAAACCAGCATAATGGCATGTGTGCCCAGCAAAGACTCAGATAAGCATGGGTATCTGCCCGGTCTGATCAGAGTCTTAGCTGTCAGTATGGACCTCTTTAAGATCCTTAGCTACCCTTTAAGCATACAGCGAAGACTTTTATCAGATTGGGTGGATACCCAGGCTGATCTGAGTCTTCCCTGGGTGCACATGCCACGTTGTAGGCTTTGTCTTGTCGCGGCTCATTTGCATTTTTGTTTAACAAGGCTTGTTGCACATATTGTTTTCCATATTTTAAAACAATTATATTTACCTCTGTTTAACTTGAGGAATAATCCAAATGATGTACTTTGTATTGAACATAAAGTTTGGTGTTTCCATCAGTATAATTACAACCATGTTTGAAAAATACTTTGTTCTTGAGCTCTGTGCAGGGCAGTTGTTCTTTGACACTATAATTCCTTTGTAAAATTGTCCCACACAATCCACTCATGGCATGGTCCATTCCTATGGACCAGACATAGCTTTATTAAGGGACTGCACTGTATTCGCTAGTATTAACCCTATTGCACTCAGAATGGCCAAAACTATGGAGTTTTGGCCGTTCTGAGTGCAATAGGGTTAAAGAAACACATGAACTTTGTTTGTAGATACCAGAACATTGTATTGAGATGGTGAATCTTGGAGCATTGACATTACTACAGAGAATCTACCTCAAACATTCACACAGTGTGGTGTTCAGAAGAAATATTGCCTGGATACTGGGAAACCTTGCCCTGAATGAAGATCTTCATAAGTACCTCATTGATGGTGGTAGGGTTTCATATTCATTAAGATGAATATACTCACTCCCAGGGAGAGGGAATTTTACCAAGAATTGAGGAACAAACTCTGGGGCCGTATTCATAAAACAACTTAAGTGGTTGCTATGCTGTTGCTAAGGCTAAATTTCTTTGAAGGAGATTCCCTACAACTATGAAATTTGCTCTGGAGGAACAGTCTTACAAAGACTGTTCCTCCAGACCAAATTTCATAGTTGTAGGGAATCTCCTTTATAGATATTTAGCCTTAGCAACCGCATAGCAACCACTTAAGTTGTTTTATGAATATGGCCCCAGAGTTTGTTCTTTAAGAGTAGCTCCTAAGTACTGCTAACAGCTGTAATGTAATTATGCCTATAAATGTGGTCAAAAACGAAGCTCTGGTATACTTCAAAATTTCCATTGAGTGTATTTAGCAAAATAAAATTCAGTAAATAACAAAAATCGCAAAATAGATCTATTTTGGACCGAAAATTTCACTTCTCTTGAGGAAGTCAGTGAGAATTTGTGTGCAAACATGATAATTTTTCAAAATCAGAATTAACCTCTTTATAAATCAAAAGCCTACCTGTTGATGCCAAAATTTCCAGTATTTACTTCCCAAAGAAGCTTCAGTAATTCGTCAAAAAATTAGCAAATTTGCATTGAAATTATCAGAGGTCCTTTGAAAGGGCTTTATCTTTCATGGAAGCAAAGAGGAAGTCACATAAGTTGTTTGCTTTTGTAACAGATATTGGTGTTTTCATTTACCTTAATGACTTTTGGGTATCTTTCGTTTCTTTACATTGAACATGAAGTTTACACCATTATTTTTGTCTTTCCTGTGACTAGTAGAAAAGAAACAGATATTACATTTCTGCCAGTGTCGGCAGTGTAAACTTTGTGTAAAGTTTTGTAGTTTAGCTCTGTTTTGTAACAGTGTGCTGTGAGGCAAAACAAAGCATTCCGTGGCTTGTTTTTAGCAGTCTTTTACAATATGCTGTCAAGAGGAAAATTACTTTTAAATGGAAAGAAACATTTCAGTTTTTCCTTGAATCAGATCTTTGCCTTTTTAATGTGAGCCGCGACGTGAGAAAACCAACAAAGTGGTCGTGCGCGCAGTGAAGACTCAGATCAACCTGGCCATCCGCCCAGTCCGGTCAGACGCTTAGCTAAGTGCTTAAAAGGTAGCTAAGGGTCTAAGCTACCTCCATGCGGACAGCGAAGACTCTGATCAGACTGGGCGGATGCTCAAGCTGATCTGAGTCTGCGCTGGGCGCACAACCACTTTGTTGGTTTCCTCGTGTTGCGGCTCATGTGTTCAAGAGAGAAAAATATTCTTTAAATGGAAAGAATGCTTTTTTTTTTTTTTTTTTAGCAAAAAGTCCCCTCATCTTCAGTGGCCATAGTAAGCATGTTTGCATGCAGTGTATATGTTCTGGGAGCTAAATTAGACATTAAAGTAGTAATTATTTGTATGCATTTGTCTGGTTGTTTCAGGGTGGTTACCAGTTCTCCACAACTGGTTAAAGTCAAAAGACATGGCCTTGTGTTTACATGCAGCCAGAGCTCTAGCTAATATGGACAGGGATGCAGTACTGTGTGGCAATGTCAATGCTTGCTATGAAGATGGCATCTATATAGCTCATCCTCTGTACCAACAAATGTATGTAAAGGTGATAGAGGTCTAGATTTGGGTGGGGTTGGATAATTTTGTGATAATTTCATATTGCTCCTTGAAAACATACACAATATATTGCGAATTGCTGAATCTGTACTCGAGGAGGGAATTTGTTCTCATAGAGCAAATTCTTCCTAGAATATTCCATATGAAAGTGCTCTCCTTCGATGGCATACACCTGAAAACCTACAAGATTGAGTCATTGCAGTGTCTATTCTAGAAACTGAAAATGAGGGGAGATTTTTCCTCCTCCTCCTAAAACGTAGGGGGGGGGGGGGGGGGGGGGATTTTCAAAAAATTGAGAGACTTTTTCCAACAGATAGAAAACTTTTCAGCGATTCCAGGGTTCGAATTTAGCACTCGCATACTCGCAAAATGCAACCAAAATTTACAGACTGCGAGTTCAAGAAACTACCACTTGATTTTCTTTGCGAGTGTAGTTGTCTTGGTGCAAAGGATCAGTCCGGAAGTGTAAAGTTTGTGTTAAAGTTTGTGCGCTAAACAAGATGCGCAGTAGCAAACTTGTCTTGATCACCCAGCCGCTTGCCTTATATTGATTCTCCAATACGGATCCCCTCGTTAAGCGTCTGTGACAACCCGCATCTGCAAGCGTCTGTTTTCAGGTTGATAAAAAAGCACATGTTGCCGTTTCATTCAAAACAGCGGTATTTTCTGTGAGGCAAGAGTAAATTCTTTGTTTTGAGCATTTTTCATTGTTTATTTTTTACGCGGGACTGTCGCCCATCGGGTCTGTATTTATGCAGGATCTGAAAAAAATTAGCGTGAATCCCGCAATCGCACATCCTAGAATAGACACTGCATGGTCTTGGCAAATTGCAGATGGCTCGTTGTTACAAAATCATTTTGCATGCCCTGAAAAGACTGCATCTCTGAGCAAACAGTACCCAGCTGTTCAAAGCTATTGACAGTGTTTGTAAAACATAATTTTAAACTTTCAACATAATAGCACATGTAATATGATGGATATGCTAAATTGTTTTGCTAAAAAAATGTGTGTCCCCCATTTTTTTTTCTGTTTTTTTTTTTTTTTAGTTAAAAAAAATCAGATTGTGTTTATATTTGCTAAAACATTTTATGAGCCTGTCTTTTAAAAAGATCATTGAGCTGACTGTGCTTTAAAATCTGTGCTCTATATGGTTGAAACTTACCTGTAGGGATGATATCTATGCTGACATTGTGTTGGTTCATGGCTTAATGGGTGGTCCATTCAAGACTTGGCGACAAGAGGACAGAAGATTGACAGAGCCAGGATTTGTTGTGGATGATGAAGTGAGGAAAACCTACACATTCTGCTGGCCAAAGGTATGTCTGCCAATTAGAATGTTTGGCATCATATCCTACAAGATTACCATACACTTCTAAATATTGGGACAGATAGGGCTGAGCAGACAGTGCAAAGTCAAATCAGGACCTACACTATTTGCCATTCTCTCTGGATCTTTTGGATGCATTACTGGATTGTGAAACCAGCTTGATCCTTAAGGACAATATACAGTAATAATTTTTGTTGTCCCCATTTTCATAATTTTACATATGACTAAGATCCCAGTTTTTACAAATGAAATGACAGAACCACTAATACAAAGCATACAGATATATGAAATAAAATTACTGAATTCAACATTACTGGATCATAAACTTATATTAAACTTTGACAAGTAAAAGGCAGAATAATTTATATATCTCGTTTACTGGCAAAAAGAGCAAACAGGCAAAAAAAAAATGTTCAAAATTTTAGAAATTAACTTTCTGTGAAACTGGAATTAAGAAAGCAATGCTAGTCTTTCATACCCTTTGTTTAAGTCTTAGGAATTCTGCACTGATGTTTTTTCTTTCCATATTTCTTCCTTTGTGGTTTCTGCCTGTGTTGATTATATAACCATTTATTTGAGACAGACATAGCTATGTGAGTTTAAGCTTTAAAAATTTGTTGTAGGACTGGTTACCTAAAGATTGTTCCAATATCAGAATTCTTAACATTGGGTATGAGTCAGAGCTGAGCCAGTGGAATTCTAAGTGTCCGTTTGAAACAGAAAAGTAAGTAACAGGTAATAACATTTAAGTTATACAATTTACATTGAGGCTTTAGGGTGATTTTATGGTCATTTTGCGAATTGCCTTATCGTGAGAAAGAGTACATATGGATATTTGCAAACAGTCAAAGCTAAGGTCAGTCTTTGGAGCTACATTATATTAATCAGAGTCTGTATATTACTCCTGTTTCAAAGATTGTTGATAAAAAAGAGACCAACAAATGCTTAGGATTATCTGTTTTCATATTCCCTTTTAAAGACCCTTTTTCTTGTGTAGCAGTTTATTTAAAGTCTATTGGTACAACACCATAAATTCCTGCCATTTTTCAAAGCAAGACAACTTTTATGACTTTCTGTTTGCTTCCCTGGATGATACAACCCTGCCAAAAAGGGATCTAGTCTTATTGGAAAGAATGTACCTCTAAAAAGGGAAATTCTTTTCTTTAAGCATTGACCCTCATTAAGAAGGGCGACAAAACAAAACTTGTAGAGTGGGTTCACCTGAAAGTGTACCTATTCACCTTAATATGTTTTATTGACATAACTGTTGAGTATCAACATTGCTCAGAATTATAAGAAATCACAGGGTTTAGTGTTATATTGAAATTTTGATGTTTAGGATTCAAAGTTTTAGAATTTTGTTTAGGTTTGCTGCAAGTAAGGGAATTTTTGAGGGTAGTTGTTCTCCAAAAGTTTTCCAAGGGGACAGTTAACAATATACTTTAAAAACAATTGTGGAGAATTTACAGAAGTGAGCTGAGAACTGTCACCAAATAATCACCTTACCTTTGTGTATACATTTCACAAGTTGAAAAGTTCTATAAATCTATTACGCACCTAGAATCTAATTGAAAACAGAGCAAGTAATGAGGTTTTAGGGCATGCTGGCTGTTAATCTGTAGTATGAGTGGCAAACTACTTTATTATATGCCATCTTATTCAAAGTAGCAGGTTTTTACTTTTTCAGGAGGTCTATATCCCAGCGAGGTGCAGCATTGATTGATAAGTTACAAAAAGCTGATGTCGGCAGTAGACCTGTAATATGGGTTGGCCATTCCATGGGTGGTAAGGCATATGAATCATAATGGAGAAATTGCATGGTTATCCTCACTATATGAGCCACGACACGAAAAAAAAACAATGTGGTTGTGCACCCAGCGCAGACTCAGATCAGCCTGGGCATCCTCCCAGTCTGATCAGAGTCTTCCCTGAGCACTTAAAAGTTAGCTTAGGGTCTAAGCTACCTTCATGCGGACAGCGAAGACTCTGATCAGACTGGGCGGAAGCCCAGGCTGATCTGAGTCTGCGCTGGGTGCACAACCACATTGTTGGTTTTCTCGTGTCGCAGCTCATATGTATCCTGTCTTCCTTCCCATAACTTTGCCAAATTGCAGAGAAACTCTTTTTACACTGTTTGTAGATTATACCTTTACATTAAAAGTTTGGAGCCTAACAGATATAAACTTAAGTTTAATGCAAAATATTCCTGTTGCTGTATATGATGAAGCTGTCTAGAATTTTCTTTTAACATTTAAAGCACCAAATTTCAAAGTAATTTAATTTGCAAACAGTGAAAATTCAGATGAAGCGGCTTATGATAAGCCACCACATGTGGATCTACACTCTTTGAATTTTTGGTATGATATAGCTTATACAAAACTTTTCTTAAAATTTAGTGGACAAAATTTATATTTTATCATCTACTATATTGGCACTTAAAGGGTTGAAAATTATTCAGTGTTTTCATTTTTAGGTCTGTTGATAAAACAAATTCTCCAGCTAGCAGACACAGACTCAAGATTTAGAGAGATGAAGAGAAACACAATCGGTGTGATATTTTATAGCACTCCTCACCACGGCAGCTCACTGGCTAAGTACAGCAACCAGGCTAAATATATGTTATACCCATCGGTTGAAGTTCAGGAATTAGATGAAGGTATGGAATTACAGAGATGGAGCTCCTGATAATTTTTATTCATTTTCAGAGAAACAACGTTTTGGTCCATCTGTGAAGCAGCTCTGTTAATGGTCCACAATGTATGTTTGATCAAACTCCTCCTACCTCCATCCCCTTCCCCTTACACACTCAATATTTAGTGTCCTTTTATATTTCAGTTTAGAACTTAGGTCATATTTTTATTCAGGTATTTCAGTAAAGTCCCAAGGTTATACTTTGTATTAAATGTATGAGAGGAAAATTATACAGGCAAAGTGAAGGCATTATAAAGTACAGTAAACAAAGACTCTTTATGGCATAAAAAATTCCACCTTTTATCTATCATTCAGTTTGGCTCATTGAAAAGTGTTTGTGATTCTGAAATGGTTTTCTTTAACACAACTTTTTAACAAGTTTGATTTTTGCCCAGAATTCATAAGTTTCAAAAATGTGTGTTTACATAAAATTACATGTAGTTTTGGACATAGATCTATTATTAATATTGTCGGTTGTCAAAGGTATCCAAGTACTTGTCAGAGATGTGACAGCTTTTAAATGAGTAGCTAATATTATTTGCTCTGGAATGACTCCAAATATGGAAGTGAGTCAGGTCTTACCAAGATTTGAATGATAGCTCTTGTGGCAGGTTCAAATTAGGTGGATGTAATTTTATTTCTTTCCCTGTCAAGTAATCATATAATCATTTTTTTTCTCTTTCTCCACTTCAATTGTAGGTAACAGGTTATTGAGACAGTTACACAAGTCTTTTCTACAGATAGTAGAGGAGAGAAATATACCATGTCTCAGCTTTGGAGAGACCCAGAAAACTCCTCTTGGAATGAAACTAAAAGTTACTATAGTCCCACCAGAATCTTCAGGTAAATATTTGGGTCTTAGTCTCATGAATATCCGATTTTACACTCTAATGAATATCCGATTTTACACTCTAAAGCGGCCATTTTACTCTGAATTTCGAAACCAGTTGAAGGTGTATGGTAATCTCAAGTTTTACAAAGGGAAGCAAGGTTTATGACTTTCTGACTCATTGCTGAATCATAAAATATAAGAATTGTATACAGAAAATTTGTACAGTTTTACCAAAGATAATAAATACTATGTAAGCAAGGAACACACCAGAGCAACCAAAATAGCAGATATTCTGTTTCAGTCTGTTCATATTGGGATCAAACATGTTTTTTCATGCATTAGCATTTACAAGGTCCCTCGGGAGATGTCGAAAACCGAGGCGTTCATTCGCGAGGTCCCTCAAGAGGACTTTGGCCTCGGTTTTCAACATCTCCCGAGGACCTTGCAAACATTAATGCATTGAAAAAAAATTGTTTGATTGCTATTATTGCTTAAATTTAACTACCTTGCTACAAAAGTAGCGAAAATGTTTGGGCACTACTTTTCGGCCTCATTGCCATTACCTTGCTGATTCCTACATGCACTATACATGTCTATAAAAATCCTCCTTTCAGGCCATGGTCAGCTACTGTGGATTTTTATCCAACCTTTAGCAGCAGTTCACAAGTCATAATCATGTTCATCAAAGTTTTCACTCGATGTTGTCTGCACTTCCATTTTCACAATATCCAAATTTGTATAACTCTTCCGTACAAGTCTTTTAGCAATAAATGCAAGTGCAATCTTTCCACTTGTTTCTGTACTGAAGGAGTATTGCCCTGCAACTTGAATACGAAAAGTCGCTAAGGTGGGCATTATAACATGTAAAAAGCTTTGTTAATACAGTAGAACTTCAGTGGCTCGAACTCTGATGGCTCGTTCACCCTGCCTGGCTAGAACTCTTTTCTTGATCCCTAGAGGTCACTTTATATGGAAACTAACCCTGGATGGCTAGAACTACCCTTGGCTGGAACTAGTTTTCATGGTCCCAGGCCTGTTCGAGCCAGTGAAGTTCTACTGTACATGGCTTTGTGTTTGTAACATATTGTTGCAACACTGCCCTTGCCCCCTAATACTGGCTACAAAGAAAATGTAATCTAAGACTCAGAATGAGCCTTATGGTCGCACAGAATCAGACAACATACTATCTGCACTGTCATGAAGTACGGGAAGAACTTCTGTTGTCACCACTTGGCACTTTGTAACACCAACGTCTGTGAAGGTTAAAAAAGCCTTTCATTACTGTCATATGTATAAATTTTTACATGCTGTACAATTTTTCAGGGCCCAGTTGTTCAAAACTATTGATGCCATTAGTTAATAAGACGTTAAAATTTCAAATGTATTGTTCACAAAAACACTGCCATTTTTAGGCAAAAAAAATGTGAGGAGCTTTTGCATTGCAAAAGCTACTCTCAGTTTTTTAGCAAAAAATATTAGTATACTATATTTAATGTGTTCTAGAAGACTTAAGAAATCCTTGACTAAAGACTTCATTATGCTAAACATGCTTTGAACTACTGGGCCCTTGTGATCATGGTAATTGGTTAAGCTATATATTGGTTAATTAAGATCATGCCAATTTAATCTGTTTCAGACCCAGGGATTGGCGAGTATCATGCTATGCCAACAAATCATATGAATGTTTGTAAACCCAAGGACCAAAACTCCGAACTTTACCTCCTCACTCAGAGATTTATCAGCAAGTGCCTTTTCCACAGACATGTCGATGATGTGCTGAGTTTTGGGGAATTTGTGATGAGAAACAATAAATGAATATTTAAATTAATCTAATATGTAGATAAAGGGAGTATTTTAAGATAATTTTGAGATAATTTTCTGTTTTCATTACTAGTGAAACATATGTTGTGACCTGTCATTAGAACTGCCTCAGTTGAGGCAGTTCTAATGAGAGTCCACAACATATGGTTGTATGAAACTTCATTGAACAGTTTTAATGAGGGCCACAACATGTTTTGGTATGAAAAAACAAATTGTCTCGCAAATATCCTTATTAAGTACACCCCATATCTAGAGTTCTGAAAAAGAGCAAAGACCAACGAAACTAGTCAGTAATGCTGCCAGTCATATATGCCTTTTTAACTGCTGGTAAACTGAACATCAAGAGTATGAACCAAGTTGCAGCCATTCTATCCTACAAAGATGTTTTGGCCTATTGTTAGCAGAAGCCACCCTGGAACATATGCAAGAAGTAAAGAGTTTTCTTCATTGTGCATTTGCAGTATGATCAGGGTCTCCTTTGTTTGAGACATGAATACCAACTTCTTAGCTCATGAGTTTGAAGAGCAAAAACTGATGAAGCTTTGAGGGTACACCAGCAAACCTGTGCTCTTATAAACCTATTAAAGGATGATTTTCATCTCTTGAATGACCCCGATTATCCTAGTAAGTTTCAAGAAATTGAGCCATGAGATGGGGTTTTCCCTTCTAAAACAATCCGCCAAAACAATCTAGATCTGTATATGAGATGAATCTAGATTTTCGGGATTGTTTTGGAAGGGAAAATCTCCATTTTATTACAAAAGAAATATGGTAGTGCTCCAGATTTCGGGGTATTTGAAGGCCTAGGAGAAACATTAGGTCTTCAGCTCTGTATGTTTCCATTTGCTGCACAATAAGCACATTGGCCAGTACACTTGTGATAATTTTTTAAGATTTAAAGTTGGATGTTTACCCTTATGAAAGAAGACACACAGATGAGGTACACCTTCAGTGTATTACAAAACTGCAAGGAAACTGGGAATCAACATAGGTACCTTCGATTGTCGGAATCCACTGCTTGGTTAAATATATCATAGAAACTGAGTATCGGACCTGAAAATATGAAAAGTGCAAATAGTCTGAGTGACTTTATAGCTCTCAACACGTGTATGCCAGCATGAGATCTATCGTAAGTCTGACTTTCATATCTAAGTCTCTGGTGTAAATACAGTCAACTCCCGATATCTCAAAGTCGAACTTTAGCCCAAACTACTGATATTTCAAAGTAAATTTTCTGGTACCAGAAAATTTACTTTGAGCTATCAGTAGTTTGAGATAACAGGAGTTGAAATGTAAATAAAAAATAGGAAATATATTCTTTGATATAAGATGATACTTTGAGATATCAGTGTTTGAGATATCGGGAATTGACTGTACAAAATTTCAGAGACTAAAGATGAGAATGATATTCTTATTTATCCTTTAATCTGAACCATTTGTTTTACTAGGACAGGGAAATTTCTGAGGGTCTTGGAGAGGTTGTGTTTGTCATTCTGCATAAGTACATACCTTGTGAGCACTCATTTAAACTGCCTTGCCAGCAGAATATGTTGTCAATCAGAAATGTTGGTGAAGATCTTATGAAGGCCTATAGTCACAACATATCATTTTGTGGATTAATACATGTATGTTAAAATATCCTAGGATTGAAATCCGAATTCTCACGCCCGCCCCTTCCCCCCTTCCCCACTTTTTTTGGTGGCTGCTAAGGTTCAAATGAAACAGAGCATGTGCTTGGTGGAGAACAGGGTGAGAGAGAGATAAAATATACCTAAAATTTGGCTCTTCTAGAGATCTGTTTTTAAGGTGTGTACCTACACCTCAATAATTTTCCAGCACTTTTATGACTTCCTAATTGCTTGTTTGAGTGAAGATATCCTTCCAAAAAGAGGTCTACTCTTAAAGGAAACAATTTGCTCCTAAGGGAGCAAATTCTTTCCTTTAATAGTATGACTCTATGACCTCCATTGAAAAGGGAGGAAAAAGTGCAGAATTGCTTCCCCTGAAAGTGTACCAGTTTACCTTAGTTTGACCATATCTACATTATCATGATTATTCTAAATGTAGGGCCTCATTAACCAGTTACTGTATTTCTTCTAGACTTTGAATAAGTTGATTTTGTTAAAAATGCTGGCAGATTCATTAACAGTGCTGACCAAGATCAGTGAGCAATCTGATTGTGGTCTGCATTGTTTGTTAGGATCTTCAGTATTAATATTTAGGTCTGATGGTAGCTTAAGCTGTGACACAACAAAACCAACAAAGTGGCATGTGCTCCCAGCAAAGACTCATATCGGCCTGGGTATCCACCTAATCTGATCAGGGTCTTTGCTCTGCACTAATGAGGTAGCTAAGGGTCTAAGCTAGCTCTATGTGGACAGCAAAAATTCTGATCAGACTGGGCAGATGCCCAGGCTTACCCGAGTCTTCCCTTGGTGCACATGCCACTTCATTGGTTTTGTCGTGTCGTGGCTCATTTGTTTTCTTAAGGCATTATTGCAGCATTGTTAAGCTTCTGTTCATAGTCAAATTGTTACTCATATGAACCACAACTGCAAAGAGGCCGGTCTTGTAATTTGTGGTCTTAACAAATTATCAAATCAGCCTACAAATCTGGGCCCAGTTGTACAAAACTAATGATGTAAACTAACAGGACGTTAAATTTTCAATGTTTTTTTATGTAAAAACACTGCCATTTTTGCTGAAAAAAATGTGAAGAGCTTTTGCCTTCAGCAAAAAATATTAGCACACTTGATTTTATGTGTACTAGAAGGCTTAACGAATCCTTGATTAATAACTTTGTTAAGCTAACAATGCTGTTTTTAATCTACGTGTATTTTGTAATTGCCAGTGTTTGCTGACCCAAGTACAATGGGACTCACTAATAGCAGACGTCAGAGACAAGGAGCTGTGCTATGCTGTAGCCTGTTTTTTTTTTGTTTTTATTTTTAATTTGCAGATAAAGTTTATCAGGTCAATGTAAGAATAAAATTTCGCAGGGGTTTCCCTGATTCAGAATTCTGTTCTATTTACTCCTAAAATCAATACAAGGGCTCCCAGAAAAAGCCTTGAGATTGTGGGACTCTTTTTGTCAGACAAACATAATTAACAGACGGTTATGATTTCTGGTGTCAGAAATGGTTGCAATTGCTTTATGTGATAGACAGATCAAATTTTTCTTTTTTATTCTAAGTAATGCATAGAATACCTATTTTCAAATATTCTATATGACCACTTTGGACAAAATTAAGGAAACATTTAAGATATGCATGAAACCATTAAAATAAAATGAGGGTCTAAAGAACGCCTCAGATTCAGAAACATAGGAAAGCAAAGATTTGTTTAAATGAGTTATATTAATGGGTCCCACTCAAGCAGTTGTTAAAGGTTTCGCTCTTTTTAGTGCAGAGCCATTTTAGATAAGATGTGTTATGTGATAATTGTTTTATTTTTAGTAAAAAATTATATAAAAATTGATAATAAAAGCATACAAACGTGAAAATAAATAAGCCATGACAGGACAAAACCAACAAAGTGGCATGTGTGTCCAGCGAAGACTCAGATCCGCCAGGGCATCTGTCCAGTCTGATGAGTTTTCACTGCATGAAGCTAGCTTACACTTAGCTACGCTTTAAGCGCAGACCGAAGACCCTGATCAGCTGGGTGAATGCCCAGCCTGATCTGAGGATTTGCTAGGCGCACATGCCATGTTGTTCGGATTGTCGTGTCATGGCTCAAATATGATTAAAAAAAAATGTGTGTGTTATTGTTATTTTTATTCCCCCACATATTGACCACCATATTTGCTCTAGATACAGGAACACCTTAACCAATTTATGAATGATTGAAATGAGTGAACTATAATGAAAATATATCAGCCAATTGCTTGCAAACCCTGATTGCTGTATGGTCTACACTATTTACTCAGGTACCTTTATGCTAATATTTAGGGTCATATCTCACCCCTTGTACAGCTAGGTGTTCTATTTTGTTTTTATGCCCCCAACGTCGAAGAAGTTGAGATATACTGCTTCTGGGTTTTCTGTCTGTCATGCATACATGTGTGTCCGTTCATCATGCTTTTTAGTGCATACCATATCTTAAGAACTGTGCATGCTATAGTTTTGAAATTTCACATACATATTCATCTTAAAAAAAAAGCTGATCTATATTTTTTATCCCCCAACCGAAAGGTTCGGGGGATATAGTGATGAGTCTGGCTTCTGTCCGTAAAAATTTTCTTGTCCGCTCTATATCTTGAATGCCCTTTGGAATATTTTCATGAAACTTCACAGTTATGTAGAACAGGTCATGACAATGTGTCTGGTACAAGAATGGTAACTCTCGCTATTTTACTTTTTGAGTTATCTCCCCTTTGGTGATTTTATGGCAGATTTGTGTCCGCTCTGTAACTTGAATACCTTTCAAAATATTTTCATGATACTTTACAGATATGTAGAATGGCAGATTTGTGTCCGCTCTGTAACTTGAATACCTTTCAAAATATTTTCATGATACTTTACAGATATGTAGAACAGGTCATGATGATGTGTCACAAACAAGAATGACAACTCTTGCTTTCTTTTTGAGTTATTTCCCCTTGATGGTTTTAGATGTGATTATGTGTCTGCTCAATGACTTGAATACTCTTTGAAATATTTTCATGATACTTCACAGATATGTAGAACATGCCATGACGATGTGTCACAAACAAGAATGACAACTCTTGGTTTCTTACTTCTTGAGTTATTCTCACTTGATGGTTTTAGGTGTGATTTCTTGTCTGCTCTATAACTGGAATACCCTTTGAAATATTTTCATGATACTTCACAGATATGTAGAACATGCCATGACGATGTGTCACAATCAAGAATGACAACTCTTGCTTTCTTACTTTTTGAGTTATATCCCCTTGATGGTTTTAGGTGTCGGCTCCATAACTTGAATATGCGTTGAAATATTTTCATGGTGCTTCACAGATATGCAGAACAGGTCATGACAGTTTTTCTCATCCATGAATGACAACTCTTGCATTCATACTGTCTCAATTATTTCCCATTGGAAGTTTTAGCTGCAGTTTGTCTCAGCTCCATATCTATATAACCCTGGCCTGGTCCACAATTTTAATTCCTGATACCTTTTAGAATATTGATGATCCTGCCATGATATCCTGTCAGTGTTCCTAACACTCTGTGACCCATACGCATCCGTGCACCTCCCCCCTCCCCTCCTCAATTTTTTTTTCTTTTTCAGATTTGGATTCTTTCTTCAAATTCATCTACTAGAGAGCTCAAAAATAGGTTTGTAGGGCTTGTACTTTAGAAGTTATTCATACATTTTGAAATGTTGAGTGTATCATATGCTATACATCTGTGTACATGTACATGGTTGCTGTAGATTTACCTCTTTCTAGCAGTCAAGCATACTGTTTTGGTCTGAGTGTTAGATGATCATATGATCATGCATCTGTTAAACAGATAATGTCAATCAGAAGCATAAAAGAATGACAATATATTACTTATATTTGTTTTGAAGTGCACCTGGTTTACCAAGGCGCATGGGGCCTTTAGTCGGGGGATTTGCCATCTCCTATGATGGCTATTTTTTTGTTTTTTTTTGTTTTTGCAGTTATGGCCCTTTGAAAATTTCAGCATTTAAAACTTACCGTAATCGACCTTATAAGCGCACATGCCCCGATAAGCACACACCATGGGAATTTCTGAGGCATATGATTATTAGAGCACATGTTTTTACTGGTTTATCCCTTTGATTGTTTGTTTACATCTGCTGTAAACACTATAAAATCTTTTAGTTATCACTTACAAAGCTTCTCCATCCTACATGACTATAAGCAGCTTTTCTCTGATGCTTTAAACATTAACTTCTATTTCTTTCTGTACATAATAATCCTTTGAAATGTGCGCTCATTAGGAAGAAAGTCTACTGCAGGTTTTTAATGCCATTTTGAAAATATGCACATGATGCGCTAAAAGGGTCGAATACGGTAAATGTCAGCAAGTATATCTTGAAAAGTATTTGAACTTAAAAGTTATAAAGATATTTATAGTACAATTAAGACTTCATTAATGGCCCTGAACAAAATAATTAACTGCCAAGTGTAGGTGTACAAGGTCTAATATATTAACCAATGCACTGGATGGATGGATAAGTCCTTTTCAACAGTATTTCAGTCATATTAGAACAATGGGGTGGGGTCGGTGGGGGGGGGGGGGGAGTGGTGGCAGGGGGGAGTTTTTATCAGGCATTTACAAAGTTTGAAGGGCCTGGGATCTGCAGACGCTTAGACACATGTGCAGCCTTGAAAATTGAACCAGTTATATATTTCAGCCGAAATACCTTGTTTCATGGCAGGTAATAGCATGGAGAGTTGAGACATGGGCTGATGAAAGTGGAAGGGCCTTGTTCCTGGGGGAGGCAGATTGCATTTGCAATCCTGGGAACTTAAACCCAGTAGTACATTTTAGGACATTTAGGTAATGGTGACCTAATTTCATGGCAAATGGCCTCAAGTTAGGGGTAGAAGATGGGAAAGAAATTCACTAAAAATGCTTGAAGGGACCTGAGCTTGCAGAGCTCAGATACACATGTCTCTGAAAACTTAACCATTGGCACAGTTTGGCTAAAGTAGGTTGCAGTGAATTTGTTGCTTCTCAGATGATGTGGAGTGGTGGAATGCATACTCCAGTGATTTTTAAAGGCTTGAGAATGATAGGCAAAGGTAAAGGTGTCCCATATGTCTGTGGCTGTCGAGGCAGTATGGGTTAGAGGGCCACTGTATCTTGAGCATAGTGTATGAAAGCTAGGCGGAGCCCATCCCTCTCCTTTTGCAGCCTTATCCTTTCCTGAATTGAAACAGGTACCCATTACTGCTGGGCTGACAGAGTTCTCCAGTCAAAGAATAGCCAAGCCCGGGTTTGAGCTCACCTTCAGGTGACCTTCTACAGCATAACCAAGACACTCGACCATGCTACCTCACAACAGAAGCTGATATAACCACAGAAGCCTAACAACTAGCCAGCAGTAGTACATTTCTGCCGGAGTAGGCTTGTGGTGATCTGGTGTTACTGTATGCATTTAATGGTGAAATTTGAATAGCCTACTCTCTTGTTGAGGCACTCCAGCAAGTGGTTTTTAGTGGAACTTTTTTCTTTAAAGATGCTTAAATATCAAAATTTTAGGTTTAACATACCCAAAACCATTTCTCGTAGCTAAATACTGACTTGCAGCATATTGCATGACCTCTTTTGTCTATTTTTATCATTTTTTATTTGGAGGTGGGTTTTCCAATAGTAAAAATATTCCTTCTGGTTTCCAGCCTTTGATGAGGTTCATTTTAATTTTAATTAAGCTGGGAACCACCCATTTGACATCACAACAGAAATGATGTCATCACTAATCACCTGATCTGTTTTGGAATATGATCATTTCAGCAAAGGGTTGCTTGCAGTGTCAGCTACATTTATGCATCTTTTTGTTTTCCAAAAAGATATTACTTATGAAAATAACTGCTATAAGATATAAGCATAAATTCTTCTGAACTGATATCATGTTAATTTTATATGAAATGGTAATTTTCAAGAATGTGTTTGAAACATGCCACCCCTACAGCAATAATGGTTATCTTGAGGCCGCCATTATGAAACTGAAAAAAAAAATACATTGCAAGAGATTACTTTCCAAGCTTGAGAGCATGCCAATGAATTTCAAAAACTTTACTGGACAAATCTGACTACGAGAAATGGTAGTAAACTGAACCATGTAAGTGGAATTAGCTGTTTCTTTATCCGTTAAGTATTAACTTCGAAAAACCACTTGCTGGAGTGCCTCAACAAGAGAGTAGTGTCTTCAGAAGCAGTGGTATGCATGTTTACCTTGCATTGGTGGAATACGTGCTCTGGGTGAAGTCTGAAAGGTCGTGGCATATATGCCAAGATGCACTGAGCTAGTTTCGGTGATTAGTGCCACTTTGTGTTTGGGCTCTGTTATACACGTTGCGGTTTGTATTAGACGATTCATGTTAAGGCCCCACTTGTTTCAGAAAAACGGTGCATGTCGCCTAAGAGTAGCCGATGTGCTTTGACCGCAACGAAAGTTGCAGTCGCGCGAGGGCATTTGCTCTGACGTGATGTTGCCGTCAAACGCACGACACAAATTACAAGCCATCTGCCTTTCCATTCAATGGGATTGCGCGCGTCATTCTCATAACTTATTTGGTCTAATTTTGTTTCATTTTTACGGCGTACGCTGCAGAAAAAACGGCGTACGCTTAAATCCAATTATCGTTCCTGTCATTAAAATTTTCGACGACGTGAATATTCTTGCTTTCATCTTGTTTTAAACCGCTTATCTGCTCATACACATCTTGTCATTTTGAGAATACATTTCTGAATATATATACATTTACTCTTTTGTGTGTTAGTTGAGAATCTGAAAGTGTTGACACCTTTGCAAGAATGCACACGTGACCTGAGTAGTGTAAATAAACAACACGTCAACATCAACAGGGACCAGACCAGTCATAAAATGGCAACAGCGAACGGGCCTCTTAAACTCGACTATGACCATTTATCCCCCTCTGGAGATAAAAATCCAGGTATGATTATATACAGCTGAAAGAATCCAGGAAATTTGGTCAGCCTAGCCACAGACACTGGGGGGTCAGTAGGTCGGTGCATTTTGTCTAAAATTGATCTCCTGCAGTTTTTTTTTCTCACTTAATATTTTTACATTTTAGTATACCAGAACAACACCTTAACAGATAAATGGTTTGGGGGTAAGACGATTGACCAAAATCACCGAAATCTACTGAAATCACCGAAATCACAGTAAAATTTGCAGAAATCACCACTGAATTCATCTGAAATAACTTTTTATTGATAATATGTATTGAATTTATTTGTAAAAAAAAGAAATAAATTATATTTTTTTTAATATAGATGTATTAATTAAGATATGATAAACGGAAATCACCAATGGGCCTGCATCGAAATACAGAAATAAATTAATAATAAAGTCTTTTTCTCACGTTTTGGGTTCGAAATCACCTTTTCGATGATTGACCGAAATCACCACAAAGAACTTGAATTACTCGGAACGCCTCCAGCTGTTGCAAAACTAATTGGGACAAAAGACGTTTTATGGCTGATTGCTTCCCAACTCTGATAATTAATTAATGATTTTGACAGCAATCACAAAGTCACGCGGACAGTCTCGGCAGGAAGCCATTTTTCGAGGACAGCAGTCTCTGCAGGAAGCAAGAGCTCGCGGACAGTCTCGGCGGAAGCCAAATATGACGAACAGTCTCTGCAGGAAGCGAAAATTGGCGGAATCGATTATACCCTGTGCCGTATCGTCCAAATACGACGCAATAAGTATTGCAAAGTGCGACAGATAGTTGGTGAACATTGCGTATCTTGCTTGATCTTTGATCGAATTTCAAACAAGCTCTACAATATCAGTCTGATCAGGTTCTATGTATTAGCGCCCAAATACATACGGCACGACAGCTCAGTATGATTATAAGTATAATTTTTTCTTGACCCTTAAAGCGCCCAAAACGAAAAATTGTTGAATTTGCAAACAATGTAGATCCAGATGAGATATAAATGAAGTTGTTCCAAGACCATTGTTGAGTAAGAATTCACTGTTTGGAGGTCAGTTGTAAAAGTAGATCATATCACTAGCGCGGAGCGAGAGTGATATATCTACTTACAACTGACAAACAGTGACTTATTACTCAACAATCCAATACTTAAGCTAAATTATTTCGATTCTAACGCTCAGAAAAGCCGGAAAAAAATAAATTTTGTTTTCAATTAAACTCTCCAAAGCTTTCTGACCGCGTGTCAATGGTAAATGTGCGTTTTATGGCGAGTGGTGAAATGTTGCCAAATACACTGTAAAAGAATTCCGTACATTTTACGGTCGAATAACTGGCAACCAGCTGCCAGTCCTTTCCCCGCCCGTTACTTTTACAGGCGACGTTAACACTTCTGAGAATCATCAAGCATAGTAGGGTAGAATAAGACAGGTATTATTTCCAAAAATGATATACAGGCAGACGCCCGTAAAAATAAAGTTGAATGAACTGGCAGCCGGGTTCCAGGAATATTATCGTATAAATCTAATTAATTGCAGAATATGTAATAAAATAATGCATAAAATGGCTAAATCTGGAGATATATAGATTCTTGATGCCAAAAGAAGTTCTTCGAGAATGGAATTGCTGAGACTTGTGTGTGTGGTAACAACGATCGCCAGAAGTTTAATCTCGCATTTACATGGCGTGACACCTAAAATATTAGCCTGACTGTCCTTAAAAATTCAACAAATGGAATGATACAAAAGTTCAAAGTCTGTGGCCTTGGCCTTAAGTCAGCAACAGCATCAGCATCAACAAATTGCAAATAAATTAAGATCAACTTACTAATATTGTGTTCATACGAAACACTATTAGAAAACAATTAACGCACATTTTTATACGAAATGAGACCTTACGGACGAGCAAACGGACACACAGGAGAACAGGAAAAAATGTAATATCTATTCTATATACTACATACAATATTAAAAATACGCCTGCAAAACATTTCCTCCTGTCGTCATGTCTGCATTATAGTTTTGGCATATTCTTTCTCTTTTCCCGTCTTTCTCTCTCTCTCTCTCTCTCTCTCTCTCTCTCTCTCTCTCTCTAATCTTTCTTTGTTGCAGTTTTATCGCATAGCGTAATATGTTTAATGTATATGCCGCCGTGATTATATAATTAAGTATATAATCTTTATTTCATCCAATAATGAAGAGTACATGTACATAACATACAACACAATTCAAAACAAACATATATACAGTCAAGAAAAAACAAAATGTTAACTCAGTATCAGTATTTACATGATCACTCTAAACGTTATAACTCAAAGTTGGCAGTGTATTTGTCAAAGTTTGCTTTTTCATACATGAACATTTTATTTAGTTCTCAAAATATGGATTCATTTTAAGTGCAATGACTCAATTATTGAAAACATCGAATTATCAAGGTGAATGGATACACCCTTTGGGGAAGATAAATGGTGGGAAAATCATGAATGCCCTCCCAGCCCACTGATGCAAACAGGAAGTCACAAAAGTCATTTCCCTTTGTAAAAATGGTACAAAATAAATAAAGGCGCACCCACTCACCTTAAAAATACTTTCAGCAGAAACCTTAATATTTGACAGGATGAGTACACTCTCCCCACGTTCTTAAATCTTGCTGAAACGAAATGCAAGAAACCCAACAGAACGAGAAGAGAGTATACCCAAACATTACCTAAGAAGCAAAAATAAACTTGTATATTTCACCACTAAATTTTCAAAAGCAAAATATATCTAATGACTATCTCCATGTACAAGCTCAGCGTTCCGTACATGGTGTAAGTACCATACCCTACAGGCACACCGCGCCGAATCAGCACTCAATCAACGCTGATTCAACGTCATGACGTCGAATCAACCTCTATCCAATGCTGGCCAAGGGCCGTGTGCCCGATGGGTAAATATCTATGGAAATGCACATTTCGTTTGTGTGTAAATCAGTGCATCCCTACCGTGGCGTCACATATAAATGGAATGGTGGAAACCCATGACACGCCACCATCAACAAACATGCACTGGTTACTAACTAAACCATAATTGCAGAATCTATATTGAATCTCTCTCTCTCTCTCTCTCTCTCTAATCTTTCTTTGTTGCAGTTTTATCGAATAGCGTAATATGTTTAATGTATATGCCGCCGTGATTATATAATTAAGTGAACTGATTGGGCATTATTAGTGAAACTAATTGTTATACAGTACTTAAAACAAACTTCAAAAAATGACGGTCAATGTATACCATCATACAAGAAAATATAGGATTGATTATAAATTGAATAGGGTACAAAGAAAATTATTTCGGAAAAATAATATTGGGCGTGCGTTATTTGTATTGAAATTATACACTTGTAATTGAATAAATGAAGAAATAAAAAAAAAACTAATGCTTCTGTTACAGGAAAGAGACATCAGATATTTTTTATTTACGTTTGTGTGTTTTATTCATTTTAGCTTATATTTCATCGGTGATTTCGGTTTATCACCAAATTGTCGAATTTATCTGAGCCAGCCAAATTTGAGAAGAAAGAGTTCAGTGGTGATTTCGGTTTATCGTCGATACATGCAAGCATAACTCTTTCGATTAATATAAAGAAAGGCTTGTTGGATACTTGCTTGAAAATTACCTACAGCTTGTAAATTTAAAATCAAGATTGCATTAAAGATGCTTTATTTTGGTTGATTTTACTGTGTATACATGTACAATAAACCACATTATACATGTCTATACCTATAGGTGATTTCGGTTATCGATTTTATGAGTGTATTGAAACATCAGCTAATGGTGATTTCGGTTTATCGTCACTATGGTGCTATTTTATGCATATTTCTTATATTATAGTGCAGATTTTTATCAGGAAAGAAAAATATGACTTATTAATAACCAGTTATACATATATAGTCATTTAATTGACACTATTATAGGTGATTTCTGTAAATTCTACGGTGATTTCAGTAGATTTCGGTGATTTCGGTCAATCGTCTCACCGATGGTTTGGTCATGTATAGAAAAAGTTTGTAATTATAGATATTTGCTCCCTTGGCTTAAAAAACACAAGATATTGAACTCTGTGTTGATAAATTTTGACCCCTCTCTTTGTTAACATTGCTGCGCCTTCCCAATTCAACACAATCATGTAAGATCTTTCCGTCCCACAGTTCGCCAGACATTGACCTGCACCGTTTCAAACTTCTCTCAAATTCTTGCAATTTCTCACCGAAAATGTAGAAAATAAGGATATAAATCTTGATCTGCAGTCCTATGGACAATTTGATCGCAGTGCGCATGACAGACTGAATTTCAAACTTAGTCTGCATTTGGTAGTTCTTGTATAGTAATTTCGAAAGAACCAGTCTACCTGTCCTGCGCAACAGCGATTCATTGTTCGTGGTATTGCAGATCTGTAATAGGCTTAAGGACTAGAATCAACACTGAAACACTGACTAACTGAATTGATGATATAGGATTGGAGGCTATCTGAGTATGTATCAGTGTTAGTGTTCTCGTCTGCATCTGATCATGTTAACTTATTTTGCCCATCTCGGTAAAGGTCTATAGGGGCCCAGACCATAAAATTCATTATTAAAATTAGGAGTACATTTAGGCATTTTCTTCGAAATTTCAGAGTCCCAGGCCAAAATTAAGGGCCATGGGAGTCTAGGCCCAGAGCCCTAGATAAGGGAGTATTTAGTGATAATTAGGGATAATTTTTGTTTATTCTGCTTAAAACATATGTTGTGACCCCCCATCTGAACCGTCTCGACAAGACGGTTCAGATGAGGGGTCACAACATATGTTTCAGCGAGAAATAAAAAAAGTTATCCCTCAATTATCATCAAATACCCCTCTTATCTAGAGCTCTGCTAGGCCTCTGTTAGTCATTCTATCTTTGCTGGAGCTCTATTTTATCTAGCACTGTGATTTTCTTCTTCAGGGATGCCATGGTTTGGTATGGACATTGGAGGGACACTGACAAAGTTGGTTTATTTTGAGCCTGACACGTCAGATGACGAAGAAGAAGAGGAGGTCGAAACTTTGACAACGATTAGAAAATACTTAACGAAAAATAAAACCTATGGAAAAACAGGGATAAGAGATGTTCATTTAGAAATGCCAAACCAGTTTATAGGTGGCAGAAGTGGGTCTTTGCATTTTATAAGATTCCCAACATCAGAAATGATGTCATTTTTAGAATTAGCAGAGTCCAAACATTTCTCTAGTCTGACTAACTTTATATGTGCAACAGGAGGTGGGGCATACAAGTTTGAAGATGATTTTAAACAGGTATGTATTCCTATGGTCAATGAAATGTCATGCTTAAACTGATTCTAGTATGCAGTTTTGTTTTAGTGCTTTCAAGTGTTACGTAAAGAATTTTTTCTGCCTCACAGTGGGTTTGATTTTGAGTTGAATCAGTTTAATTTTATATCATGCTGATTGCTTGTTAATGTGAAAAAATCATGTATAATATAATTTAAGATTTGGAGAGCAAATTCTTCCTTTTTAGAAGAGCTCACTCTTGATTGGGGCGGTTTTCACAAGGTAGCCAATACAAATAATGGCAGAAAAACATCCATTCGTGTTAAAACAGGTGTCACTTTATTTTAGGAAATATTTGCAGAAGTTTAAGTTTTTTGAAACTGACGCAAACTGTTTATGGCCTTCATTAAGCATTTGCAAAAATTGTATAGTTTATTGTTTGGCTCTGTTACTGATAGAAATTATGCTAATAGTCATATTTGAGCCTAGAGCTTCGGACATTGATGGGTTTGGAAGGTAATTTTGAAACATCTTTTTTCTTTTTTTCGTATGTAATTTAAATCTTACAGTAACATAAAATTATTTGCTAAAATATAAAATGAAATGCACTCTATATTTTTTTTTTGCAAACATGGCCATGTTTATCTGTACAATGTATCTGAAAATGTAACATCTCATTAATTACTGTAACAAGATCGTCAGTTTTGAACTACCAGGGCCCAGTTGTTCAAAGCATTGTCAGCTTAACGAGCTCGTTAAGAGGTCAACTCTTTAAGTGTTTCATGACTTTATGACCAAATACACTGATAATTTTTGTTGAAACAAAGTGAGAAGCTTTTGCAATGCAAAAGCTTCTCATAGTTTTTCAACAAAAAATATTTGCATATTATTAGAGATATTAACGTTTGAAATTTTAATGAAACGTTAACTAAGGACAATGTTAGTTTTGAACAACCGGGCCCAGATCTTTAATGCTAACTTTAAGCTTTTCGGTCCATGTCTCACATGAATTGACAAAATTTTACTATTTTCTTTTGCAGCATGTAAATTTACAACTACATAAATTTGATGAATTGGACTGTTTAATAGAAGGTGTACATTATGTAGATAGAAATAACCCGACATCAGAATGTTACTACTGGAAAGACCCTGCTGATCCAGACCAATGTGAAAAAGTTCCATTTGATTTTCGTGACCCCTACCCCTACTTAATAGTCAATATAGGATCAGGAGTCAGTATTTTGACAGTTCGAGGACCAAATGATTACAAGCGTGTTAGTGGAACAAGGTAATACCAATGTATCCAGATATTCTGATAATGAAGTCAAATTTTTAGGGAGATTTAGCTTGGGTCTCTTTATCAGAGACAAAAAGGATAACAGTTCAAATTGTATTCCCAAACTTTTGGCTTACTGTAAATCACTTACATGTTCATGAGAAGTGTGTTTACATAAATATATGAGGTCCATTTACTCGCAAAATAAAAAGTCATACAAGTACTTACTTTTAGTATAAATTGTATAGTGATGGTGGCCAAGCAGGCACACAGTGTTAAAACAATGTCATAATCAGAGTCAGTGCGACATGACATCAATATGTCTTAGTGTTGTATGCCATTATAAGCGTTATCAACATTGGTGCAAAGATTTTTTAGTGCTGTGTGCCATGGAGATACTTTGTTCAAAATTTTTGACCACAGATCCAAGAGAAGAAAGTTGCAAAATGAACATGCCAAAAAACGAAAAAAGTTTGCAGTACCAGTATGTGGAGTAGCGAAAAACAACCTTTGTGTCCCAGTGGACAAAGTTGTATTCAGTTTGACACCCATACCAAGTCTTCTTTGACCAGGAAAGTAAATTGGAATTCACAAAAGTTGTTTCCCTTTGTAAAAACAGTGGTAGAAACATGGAGATGTTTCCTTTGCACTTTAAGTTAAAAAGTCTCCATTTTGTGTTGCCCTGCTTAACAACTGACATGCTCTCCACACCATATTTCTTATATGACAGGGATTTCCTTCCAGAACAATCCCAAATATCTAGATATATCATAGAAGACAGATCTAGATTTTTGGGATTGTTACCATCTCATCAGAATTTCTAAAGACTGATTTAGATATTTGGGGGGGATCATTCTAGAGATGGAAAAACACTTTTTGATAGTTAAATAAATGCGGTACATGTGATATACTTGGAGCTTTAAAAGCAGCAATCAAAATCTCATTCTGTTTTCTAGTTTAGGTGGTGGAACATTCCTTGGTTTGTGTTGTTTATTAACTAATTGTGGAACATTTGAAGAAGCCATTAACCTGGCAGCAACTGGGGACAGTACCAAGGTGGATAAACTAGTCAAAGATATCTATGGCGGGGACTATAGCAAGTTTAAACTCAGGGGAGATATTGTAGCTAGCAGGTAGGTTATTTTCATTATAAGAATTTCTTATTGTAGTAGACACAACCCCAGATGAGGCAAGATTTTTACTGATAAGGCTTAGATAATTTTTCTTTCGTGAAAAAATAATTTTTGCCCTTTTTTAGCATCATTACTTATGTGGGACCACAGTATATTTTTATGGGTAATAGTAAACAGAAATAAGCTTCAAATCCACTAGAACTAGTGGCGACTGTATAAAGATCATAACATTTGTAGTGGTGACATAATACACTCATATATTGAATATTTATTTACTCTCTTGCTTTTACTAACTTCAGAAGAGATTTTAGATAGGGTTCTAAATGAGGAAGAAAGTCTTTAAAGACAGGTATGATAGAAATACAGTTGAAGTTAATTCTATAGACATATGATGAATAAAAGATCTGTTTTATTTTATTCTAGTTTTGGTCATATGAATCAAAAGGATAAGAGAGAAGCAGCAAGTCGAAATGACCTAGCTAGAGCCACACTTACAACAATTACCAATAACATTGGCTCTATAGCAAGGATGTGTGCTGTTACTGAGGTAAAGTTTACATATACTCGAAAAAAATATTAAAGGGTCAAACTTTTACCCCGCGATTTCTGGGACATTTCAAATAGTCGGTAAAATAAATCATTTCCACCTTACATTTCATTCATTTTACAAGTTTTGTACACATGAAAGTTGAAAATATAGCCTATATCTTGACCAAGTTCAGACTTCAATTCACACTACCCTCAAAATCAAAATTGTTTGAAGTCCATAGGAAACGAATTCACCAAAATTTTCGATTTCGCCAATTCATGAATTTTTTGAAAAATTGCTCCATATGCATCAAGTTTAATCATTTTTAAGGTCAGCAAGCTAGAAGAAGTTTAAAACTCATGGCAATTTTAGAAGTTATTCCCGACCAAAACTGACACCCTATATATTCTCTATGGGAGTTCAAACAACTTTAATTTTAGGGGTAGTTTGACTTAAAGCTTGACCTGGGTCAAAACAAAGGCTATAGGTTCAAGCTTCATGTGTATAAAACTTGTAAAATGAACAAAATGGAAGGTAGAAATAATTTATTTTACCAAATATTTGAAATGTTCCAGAAATCGCAGGGTAAAAGTTTGACCCTTTAATATTTTTTTTGAGTATATTTTAGTGGTGCAGAAGTGGTTTTATCATATGACGCCGTATCTGAAAGTGTAACAAAGCCATGCATTAAAAACAATAATCAACTAGTAATTACGTTGTAATGTTATGCTTGACGTCCATAAAAACGTCGCTTTTTCTAATGGTGCAATCCTGATGTTTAAGTGCAAAATTTGCTAATAAAATCAAATTTTAGTGTCATATGATAAATAGAATCTTGCATTCGTACTCCTGTGTTATTAAATTTATTAAACTTGTTGGGGAAAACGATCTTATCTTTTTTCCCCAACTAGTTTATTAAATTCAGTAATACATGAGCACGCATGCAAGATCCTCTATATATGGTGTATGAAGTGTTGTGAAATCAAAATCAGTGTACAATACTTGGAGTCTGATTAGGACTGGATGTAACATACTGGACCTGTGCATTTCATTTCTGTTTATACCCTGCAACATGCTTAGTACCCTGTTTATACCCTGCAACATGCTTCACGTTGGCCATTTGTGTGGCCGCTCATCTGTTGGTATAACATACATCCGTCCGCACTTAGTGTCCATTTGGAAACATGAGTGTTTTTCATGGACTTCATCTGATTGTGCAAATGCATTTGTATGTGCGATTGTAAATGGGCAAATTTCAGTATTTTTTACAGAGTTACTTGTCAATGGCCAAAAATGTTTTTGGAGTGTCAATCCTTTACTGTTTGGAGTATCTGGACGAAAATTTACAGAAAAGATTGCAGTAATAAAAGCTTCCTGTTACAAACAGAATATTGTCCCATGGACTGCTTGCCCCTATTCTGTGGCTATAAACATGATATAAAAAAAAAGAATTTAAAATCTTCCTGCCTTGATCGAAATCCTTCACCACAGGAGTTATCTACCCTGCCATGGGGTAAAAGAAGCATGGAAAAATTATATAAAATCCTGAGTTGAAAGAGAGTTCCAGAAACCCAACATCTATTGATTAAAGTGATAAAAGCTTCATGTGCAAATTTAAATTTCGCTCCATTTAATTTGTTGGCCACTGCCTTGAAGTAACCACAAGCAAATTAGGTTTGCAGCAGCAGGTGATGATGCAGTCATTTGCAATGCTTTTATATTTCACCTACTTTAGCAAGGTGAGATATAAGAGTCTGTTTTTCTATGTGAACATTTCTTCACATTTACGTCAACCCTAGCATTTAAGTTCATTTCTCTCCAACTGATGCTAACAGTATTCAAACCTGGCAAAAAGTATCACCTGAGGAGGGTCCATTTGTGAAAAAAGTGTAACTTGATGACAGATATAAATTGCAAGCCTCAGTACACCAAATGCGAAGCAACCCAAGGTGCCCTGATGCAGCCTGAGGCTCTGAATTGTTTTCACTTTTTCAAAGGGAATTCTTTAGACAGATTTTGCTTTTGAAGCAAGAATAAACAAGTTGTAGTTATTTTTCACCCATTTTGAAAAAAACAGACATAGTATGTTATGGTGCTGTCTGTCAATCAATCTATCGTTATGTAAACAATCTCGTTCACTCTGTAGCTCTTTAACCATTTAAAATATTTTAACGAAACTTAGTAGGAAATTGTATATTGTCAGGCAGTGTATGGTGAACAAGTACAGCAATTCTAGCTTACTTAGTTTCTGAATTATCTGCCCTTGCATAAATTTCCCATTCACTCAGTACCTTATAATAATTAGTAATTGTGAAAATTAATGGTTATGCATATATTGTTGAGGCTATATATCAAGAACAAGAACAGCATATTTGGCTTTTTGTTTCTGAATTATTTCCCTTGTTCATCTTTGGCATGTTTCCAGCTTCTGAACCGCTTCACCGTGCATATTGTCAGCTGAACAAGTACTTGAGAATTTTTTAATACCAGAGGTCAAGGTCATTCTTTGACCTTTGTCCAAGGTCATTCACATTTCAACAATTTCAGACAGCATACTTCAGGGAGATCCACAGTTGCGCTGATTGACAATGGATGTGCGCCGATTTTTTAATACATTTGTGAAGCGTTTTTCAGCACATCCTGAATGGAAATACAATTGGGCAGTTACATCTGTTAAAATGGTGAGGAGTGAAGGAGTACTAAGAATCAATTCTGTTTTTCATGTCTATCCATCTTACATCTATTAAGAAATCTAAGACTTCTTAAAAAATTTAAGAAACTTTAACGAATTGCTTGGACAGGTAAATGGTCAGAAGTAATTACCTTATTACCTTTACGCCTGAAGGTGTGCATTCATATTCTCTTGCAGTGAATAATATCCCTTAATAAGGGCTGGTTGGGTGGTGCAGTGGTGCTGGGTATAACTTACAGTACCTGGGCGTCCTACTGATTTGGATGATAGTAGGGCAAGGGCCTACTGTGCTTGCAGTAGGTGTGGGTGGGGGTTGTATGGACATTTGTTTCTCTAGTGTATCATTTCTCTCTTCTTTCTCCCTCTCTATGGGAGATGGCCCGATATAGACTGAAATACTGTCTCAAAGGGCTGTTAAACCCAAAACAACCAACCAACCATAATATCCCTTAAAAGCATAGCACAGTCGTATTCCTGAAATGCTGCGCAAACTAGTGATTGTAACCAAATCTGGGCAACTGTAATTCATCCATACCCCCCCACCCCCCTCTCAGCCAGTGGGTAATTGAAGCCAAAATTTACCTAGAGCTTCTGCGGGCCCAAGGAATTAACAAAAAGTGCTTGATCGGATGGTATAGTATTTTGAGAACAAGCTTTAAACCTGTGTTAGACCCCAGTCTACCTGATTAAGGTTTGAAATATGAACTCAGTTTGATAACTTTTTTGTTCTTAATGGGCCATGAGCCCCAGGCATATGACTTCTTTAATCCTTCAAGGTAAGCTGTCTCCCCTACATCAATCTCTGAATTTGGTTCAGTCTATTATTTCACACACAAAATAATCTGAAACTGACTGGACCTGTTGATAATACACAGTTCCGAGAATAGCCGCTAAGCTCCGCCTTCTTAGTTACTGTTACTACGTCTCACAAGCTTTACACAAAGATGGTGGAAATACAAATGACAAATGCAAGTTCTGCTAAATGTTGGCGATCTATAGCGAAGCATCAGCCTCCTCATGACCTACACATGGCAGCTGGCACTTCATGCATTTCCGATGCGTTCTGTTCTTGCAGAGCAGGGCAAGTTTATTAAAAGTGGTGTTAGTTTGTTTTCTTTAAACAGGTATACGTCCCTTCGTTAACTGTAAGGTAAATCACGGACTTATGTTGGATATTGGCCATGTGCGATTTGTTTGTGAGACTATGTCACGTGCTAAGTTGTCGTTGCATTGGCCAGGTATACGCTATCACGTGATTTTGAGTGACAATCTGGGTGTGGCTCGGAACTGTGTATTATTAAGACAATGGGTAATCATAAGATTTCTCCAGTCCTTAAAAGCAAATGTCCACCCAAAAATATCTGAAATTGACAATTCAAAGTTATAATTTGGACAAATCCATTACATTGAAAGGGTCTCTATCAAGCTGACATCCCCAAGGATTAGACATGGAATCTTCCAGATTTAAATATGGGCAGTTCCATTCATCAGACAAGGGGTGATAACTTCCTGATAAGCTGTCACCCCCTTAATTCAAAAGATCAGTTATTCCATTATTGCACTTGGACAGGTATATTATGTAGAAATGGGGTAATGACATGATTGTTCTAATGCTTGAATGTAAATATTCACCCTTTATATATGAAATTGGCTGTCCCATCTTTAGATTTGGACAAGCCCACTATTGAGGAAAGGGGTATGAATGACAGTAACTGTTCATTTTGTGTTGGCGTTCTCCCCTAAGTATCTAACAATACCTGTTTCATCATAGAACTGAGATCATTTCATCTAAGCAAAGAAAGCTTTACCCCCTAAATATAATATTGACTCTTCTATCCATGAACTAGGACCAGTCTATCATGAGGGTGATTAACAGAAAAAAGGAAACACAAAGGCAGACATAAACTGGTCTTTGTTTGGCTGCATAATAGCTTATTCAACAATGAATGCTGCTCATCCTGTTCAGGCTCTCACTTTTGTAGTTTAGCAACATGACATGTTCCATTTGACTCTATAAAGTATGGTCAATTACCATGCTTATTAGCTCACCAGAGCCGAAGGCTCCAGGGGAGCTTATAGGATAGGCAGTTGTCCGTCGTCGTCGTCGTATGTCGTCTGTCGTATGTCGTCGTCGTCGTCCGTCAACACTTTCAAACAACATCTCCTCTGAAGCCACTGGGCCGATTTGGCCCAAATTTCATCTGTAGCATCCTTGGGCCGGGGGATTGAAAGTTTGTGTTTTTTTATTAAAATCGGCTCTTTAGTTTGGTTGCTATGGCAACTTAGAGTTCCCATAGACTTATAATGGGGAAAATTGAAAAATGGCATTTACTGCCAAGCCATTGCAGATATTTTGACAAAACTTTTACAGAAATGTTCCTTGAGAAGTCTTCTATCAGCCATATGTTTTTTGGCCCATTGCTCTTTTTATTGGTTGCCATGGCAACCAAAATGCAAAACTTTAACGAAAAACTACTTAAAAATTATTTCCTCTGAAGGCATTGGACGGATTTGGCCCAAATTTCATCTGTAGCATCTTTGGGCTTGGAGACTGAAAATTGATGTTTTTTATGAAAATTGGCCATTTAGTTTGGTTGCTATGGCACATTAGAGTTCCCATCGACTTATAATAGGGAAAATTGAAAAATGGCATTTACTGCCAAGCCTTTGCAGATATTTTGACAAAACTTTTACAGAAATGTTCCTTGAGAAGACTTCTATCAGCTATATGTTTTTTTGGCCCATTGCTCTTTTTATTGGTTGCCATGGAAACCAAAATGAAAAAAAACCCCAGAAAAAAACAACAACAAAAAAACTTAAATCATCTCCTCGAAAACCATATGCTCTATGAGGCAGAGACTTCGTAGACATACCTATCCTATTAGCCTTTACAGATTTTATGTTCTGGATTGTCATTGTTCAAAGGACATGTTTGGTATGGCAATTTATAATGGAAAAAAAAAATTGGCTTCATTGCTAAGCCATTGCAGATAGTCTGAGCTTACATTTTCAGAAATTTTCCTTGAGTGGTTTTCTATCAGCCCTATATTTTTTCTGCCACTGCTCATTTCAATCAGTTGCCATGGCAACCAAAAGAAAAAAATAGCAAAAATCCTTTGAAAATGATCCTTTTTTGTTGTCATGGCAATCAAATGTGGAAAATAGCTATGTATGTTGTAATCAACTCAACAGACTCAGACTGAGACTTTGTAGTTGAATATTTTGTATTAGCCTGTACAATTTCAAGCCTATACAAATGTGATAGCAAATTTGAGCTAGAGAGCTGGTGAGCTTTGTGGCCCGTGGGCCTCTTGTTGTTGATATTAGGACAGTGGTGCTTGAGCCTGAGGAAATAGTGTATATCCTGATCAGACTCCTAAGGAGCAGTCTGATCAGGATCTACACTGTTTGCCATTTTACAATTTGTTATTAGACACATTGCTGCATGTACAATAAACCTATTCAAGTTGTGTGATAATTACAGCCTAAATTGACAGAAATGTTGGGCAGTGCTCCAGATAACAGAGGGTCACAGTGGTTATTTAGGGACTATTTTCCCATATTTGTCCATACCCCTCTTTAGAATTGTCTTTTTAATCCAGTTGCAGTTCAACAAGACATATTCATCTGTTTGGTAGAAGTGCATCCTTCAGTTCATCCATTCATTTGTCGGTCCATTTGTATAAAGGTGTAAAGGTATTTCTCAATTTTCGTAGATCCCAGGATGCTCTTAAAACTTCATCACAATATGTGCCACACCAGTTATGATTGGGTCTTTGAAATGCCGTCAGTGCATGCACCAAACTGCTCCAGGTCATCTCCCCATCTCCCGCAAAACTAGGTCACAGTGTTTCAAGCTCAACACAGTATCTCTGTGTCCATGGGGCTCCGGCCTTTGAAACACCATCAGTGCATGCACAAATAAATCCTACAAAAGCAGGTCAGAGTGACCACTTTTTTCATTTGTTGTTTCCAGTGCTTCTTTTTCACCTACTTTTTCGAAGCCTTGATATACCCTGATCCAAATGAAATGTCAGGGCAGAGTTATCTTTGTACCTTCCCCTAGACTTTTCTATTGTACAAAAAGGGCCACAGGACAAACATGCTGCTCACTCATCGGTAACAAAAATTATTTAGCTGTAACAAAACTTGCAAATACAATGTTAAGTTATGCATTAACTGAACAACAGTAGACGCACATGGCTAGCCATATTACCTGTCCTTGTACAAGGTCGATCAAAAAGGGACGGATTGATGACTGGCGATTTTACGTCCTTTTCAGCAGTATTTCAGTCATATCAGGACGATGGGAGGGTGATAATGAAAGGCTCTGTGCAATGGAACCCAGTTTACGATTGAGAATGCCTCCGGGAATCGAGCTCGGGACCGCTAGGTCAGCAGGCAGGCGCTTCATCCACGACTGATCAGATACGCAGGCTAGTCTTATTATTTTCTTTTCGCACATCCAATGGGGTACCTTTTCAGGCAACGCCAATCATTTACGATTTAAATTTACCAGATCAACTGGGAGGATGCACAGACTGACCTTAGTCCTGTTTGTTCACACTTTCAATAAGTTTTGCTTTTTCAGCAACCAAATAGAGAACAATTGTGTTGTGGTTTGCCATATACATAGATAGGGATTAAATGAATGCACAGGCTTATCTGAGTCTTTGCTATTTACAGATGCTATCTTAGTACATGTACAGCCCAACCCTGATCTTCTTGTATGATCATAAGGCCTGTCATCTTGGCAAGCCAAGTGTACTAAGTCCACTTCGTTCCTTGCGTAATAATAATAATAAGCAAAGTGGACTTAGCAGCCTTTGCTTGTGAAGTTTACAGCCTGTGTGACCAAATTCACTTTGTATATTCCTTATTATCCAAATATCTTCTATGTGAACGGAGACGACAGCATGTCCTCATGATCCAAATATTTTCTTTTTGAACGTACAGAATGTACAGGCTTGTGTTTTACTGCCCATTTCAAGTGATAAAAAGGGCACAACAATGTGTTATGTCTGAATCCATCAAGTACAAAATAGGAAAGAAGCTGATTATTATACAGGGTGATCTGATGCTTCGCTCTACACATTGTATAAATATCATTATTTTAGCATGTCTCAAGCATTGCAGTTGCGGCAAAACATCCAATGGGCACAAACCCTCTGAAAGAACATATTAATGTCAATGTTGACTCGATGTTGCTTTTAGATTTAGATTGTATCACCGTTGATACAACCTTTTTTAAAATTCGAAACCTTGGTAGCTCAGTGGGTTAAGTGCTTGCTTGCTGATAAACGGTCCCGAGTTCAATTCCTGCTAGAGGCAGAAAATTTTTCAACCATAAATGCGGTTCCGTTACACACAGCCTTTCATTTTCACTCTTCCTTCCTTATAGGACTGAAATACTGTTGTAAAATCACAATTTAGAAAGGAATGTAAACTCACAAGTCACCAATCTATTCACATACTTTTTCTGTGTAGTCTGCAAAGAAACAAGTTTGGTTTAGTATTTTGAATTTTATTCAAAATTTAAGTTTGACCACAATCTCAGCTGAGTATGAAAAAAGCTTTATAACCTTGGGGCCAGATGCCTTTCAGATTTCATAAATGAATGCACCAGACTCCTCTGGATATGATATTGACATTTCAAGTTTTGAAGTTGGATGAGTCCATTATTAAGGTAACAGATACTGATGACATGAGTTCTCCAGTTTTTCAGGATGAGCATTGTAATTTATCCATACATTTCCCTCGCTTTGAAATATCTTTATCATAACAGTGTCTTAGCACTGTAAAAGCTCTAAGTATATGGACAGATAGGTCTGAGCAAGCAGTGCAAACTCAGGTCAGACTGCTCCAAGCAGTTTGATGTGGGTCTACTCTCTTCGGCATTCTATATGCATCTTTTGGACGCATTACAGCCTTGTAAAACTAACAGTTCCATTTCCAGGACAACTACGGTAATGAGTTTAGGTGTCCCAATTATTCTAATTTTAACATAAGCTTGTCTGAGTAAAGGTTCACATTCTTTTTGCATGGCTTAGGCCCATATTCACAAACTAAACTCAAACTCCACCTCGACTCGAACTTACCGGATAAGTAGCTGTAATTGCCTAACGGTCCAAGATTATCTCGAGGTGAGGTCGAGTCATATTCACAGACATGAGTGTAGCTGGAGTCACCTCCAATAAGTAAGGTTTGGTCGAGGAACGGTGAAGCTCCCTCGACGGCGACTCGAGTAAAGTTTTGTTAATATTTCAGCGTTTTCATGGCTATGCTCTGACAATTTGAAGCAGCACGACTACCTAAAATGTTGTTGTAGGCCAGAGGACTTCTGTGCAATACACTATCAACACATTTTTTTCTCTCTCTCTCTCTGTTTTTTTTTTGTTGTTTGTGACAATTCATACTTATCATTAAGGGTGCTGCGTTTCACAGACAGACAGGGTTTTGGCTTATGTCATATGTAATTTGAATCTCCTGACAGCCACAATGTTAAGAAAATATTAAGTCTATATTGAGACGTCTCCATGAGAGAGAGAGAACCCCCCACCCCCTCCAACACATACACGGGGTCGGGTTAGATGACGGTGCTTGGTAACTTTCAGTGTCGGCTCATCCTACAAGTGTTAGCAAGAGCATGATTTGTCCGCCTGGTCGGAGAGATGCGAACTTTAGCGAGTGTCATATTATCCATGTACAGTCGGACACATCGCGTACTATCTCACTTATAGCACGACACCCAATGTAGGCATTGCACGTTACGGGGTATCTCATGCTAAAGATTGGGTATCTGAGGATCATACTACAGGTATAAATTTGGATAATAATAAGACATGGGACGACTGTGCTTGCAGCAGGTGTGGGATGAGTTTTTAGCTCACCTGAGCACGAAGTGCTCAAGGTGAGGTATTGTGATCGGTCTTTGTCCGTCGTCCGTCGTCCGTTGTCCGGCGTCAACTTTTGCTTTAAACGACTTCTTCTCCAAAACTGCTAGCCGGATTTCAAAATAATTTCACAGAAATGTTCCTTGGGGGATTCTCTACCAAAATTGCTCAAATGGTTCCGCTCTGCTGAATAATATGGCCGCCAGAGCTAAAAATAGAAAAACCTTTAAACGACTTCTCCTCCAAAACTGCTGGGCCGATTTTGAAATAATTTCACAGAAATGTTCCTTAGGAGACCCTCTACCAAAATTGCTCAAACAGTACCGCTCCGCTGAACAATATGGCCGCCAGAGCTAAAAATAGAAAAACCTTTAAACAACTTCTCCTCCAAAACTGCTGGGCAGATTTTGAAATAATTTCACAGAAATGTTCCTTAGGAGACCCTCTACCAAAATTGCTCAAACGGTTCCGCTCCGCTGAACAATATGGCCGCCAGAGCTAAAAATAGAAAAACCTTTAAACGACTTCTCCTCCAAAACTGCTGGGCTCCGCTGAACAATATGGCCGCCAGAGCTAAAAATAGAAAAACCTTTAAACAACTTCTCCTCCAAAACTGCTGGGCAGATTTTGAAATAATTTCACAGAAATGTTCCTTAGGAGACCCTCTACCAAAATTGCTCAAACGGTTCCGCTCCGCTGAACAATATGGCCGCCAGAGCTAAAAATAGAAAAACCTTTAAACGACTTCTCCTCCAAAACTGCTGGGCTGATTTTAAAATAATTTCACAGAAATGTTCTTTAGGAGACCCTCTACCAAAATTGCTCAAACGATTCCGCTCCGCTTAACAATATGGCCGCCAGAGCTAAAAATAGAAAAACCTTTAAACAACTTCTCCTCCAAAACTGCTGGGCCGATTTTGAAATAATTTCACAGAAATGTTCCTTAGGAGACCCTCTACCAAAATTGCTCAAACGATTCCGCTCCGCTGAACAATATGGCCGCCAGAGCTAAAAATAGAAAAAAGCTTTAAACATAATCGTTTCTAAAGCCAATGGCTCGATTTCAAAAAAATTTCACAGAAATGTTTTACTCATGGCTCTGAACAAAAATTGCTCAAACAGTTCCGCTCCGCTGAACAAAATGGCCGCCAGAGCTAAAAATAGAAATAAATCTTAGAATGACACAGAGGGCACAGTTATGATCCAGTCATCATGAAACTTTGTCAGAATGTTTATCTTAATGAAATCTAGACCATCTTTGAAACTGGGTCATGTGGGGTCAAAAACTAGGTCACTGGGTCAAATCTTAGAAAAACCTTGTGCACACTCTAGAGGGCACAGTTATGATCCAATCTTCATGAAACTTTGTCAGAATGTTTATTTATATAAAATCTAGGCCAAATTTGAATCTGAGTCTTGTGGGGTCAAAAACTAGGTCACTAGGTCAAATGTTAGAAAAACCTCATGTACACTCTAGAGGGCACAGTTATGATCCTATCTACCTGAAACATTGTCAGAATGTTTACTTTCATGAAATTTATACCAGATTTGAAACTGGGCCATGTCAGGTCAAAAACTAGGTCACTAGGTCAGTTCTTAGAAAAACAGTGTGAACGCTTTTGAGGACACAGTTTTGTTCTAATCTTCATGAGACTTTGTCAGAATGTTTGTCTCCAACGAATCTGGACCAAGGGTGCAACTTGGTCATGTTGGGTCAAAAAGTAGGTCACTAGGTTAAACCTTAGAAAAACATTGTGTACACTCTAGAAGGCACAGTTTTGATAACTTTGCCAGAATGTTCATATCCAAGAAATCTAAACCAGGTTTGGAACTGGGTCTTGTAGGGTCAAAATCTAGGTCATTAGGTTAAATCTTATAAAAACCTTAGGTACACAATAAAGGGTTCATTTTCCATTTAATCTTTGTGAAACTCTGTCAGTCATATGGATGTCTCTGAGGTTAAGTTCACAGGATACTCAGGTGAGCGATCCAGGGCCATCATGGCCCTCTTGTTTTACTTGTGTCTCTCCTATCTTCCTTTCAATCTCCCTCTCTCTGGGAGGCCGAGCTCGATATATACTGAAATACTGTCTTAAATATCTGTTAACCCCCCACCCCCAACTCCCCCCGCCCCCACTCCCCCCCCCCCCCCCCCCCCCCCCAAAAAAAAAAAAAAAAAAAAAAACCTGTCAAAATCATTGATATCCTTCAATATACTTGTTAATAGTATTTACACATATTAGGAGAAAGCTCCCATCCATCCGTCGTACACCTAATACTGGAAGAATTTCACTTATGGTTACCGAAATTCGAGCAATTAAAAGCCTTCGATGAAAATATGTTATCCGAAAGTTCCATGGACGGAACCAAAAGACGGACTGACAGACGGACAAACGAACGGATAAACAGGCTTACCTATAACTATATACCCCCATAGCATACATCATATATTGGGGGTACAATAATATAGAAACTAGGAATAATGAAAACGCCCATTACATTATTTATTGTATTATCGAAGTCTGTCCATTACAAGCAACAACATCGTCCCCTTGTCACTATATATGCCAAGTTTGGATAAAATCCGTAAAAGAAAAAAAGGCTTAAGGAACCGTACACAGCGTGTGAAAGCGAGGGGTTGTGGGGCGTGGGAATGGGGGTGGGGGAGAGGGGTTTGGCAGCCGACTCTGCGCAAAATACCTAAATAATAAACTACGGAGTACTGCCAGGAGGAAGGGTCAAAAGAAAAAATACTTGATACGAGTATAGGAATTTGATTAAAGTTTCAACAAAACACTGGAGAAGGACGGGATCGAACCTATGACTGATGTTTAATCAAACCCATGACCAATGTTTAACATGCAGGTAGCTTAATTGCTACACCACAGACGCTTCCGCAAACACAGGAACGTAAACTGGACGGACGCTCAGACGTCAATCATTGTTCCTGATGTATATTTAATTATAATTTTACAAATTATACAGTTAGTACGATCTAGTTCGACACTGTCTACTAAGTCAACCATGTCTCAAATTTGACATCATTACAGTTTATACGTTTTAGAAGGTCTGCTCTGGGTCTACGATGTATTTTACATGATTTGAGTCTAACTGGAGTGTAGCTGGAGTCCCCTCCACGAAGTCGAGGTGGAGTGGAGAACGTGAATACCAAATCTGTACTTGAACTTCACTCACTCGAGGCTTCCTCGAGCGTCACTTCAACCGACCTCATTGGAGTTCGAGTCGAGGTGAAGTTTGAGTTTAGTTTGTGAATATGGGCCTTAGGGTTTACATGTACTTCTATTGTTGCATGTGGTGAATTTTACTGTTATTAGGAAACACATGTAATTTTTTTTTCATTCACCCCTTTTCACCTGAAATAGACTATTCCATTATTGTACATGGTCAAGTCTATAATTTAGAAACAGGTTAATGACAGCATTGTTGTAATCTTATGAGGTATGCTTTCACCCCTAAATATTTGAAATAAACTCTTCCATTGTCTGAAATTGGATGAGATCATTAATACAAAAAGGGGTAAGTGAAGAAAATATTCATCCTTATATCAAAAATAGACTCCTCCATGTAGCAAGTACAATATCCACCCCTAGATATCTGAAATGGACTCTTCCATTATTTTAAATTGGATGAGTTTATTATTGACTAAAGGGGTATTGATAATGTAAGATAAGGATTCACCCCTAAATATCGGAGTAGACTCTCCCAGATTGGCAACTACATTATTGCTCCCCTTGATATCTGAAATGGACTGTTCCATCACTTGGGCAAATCCATTATTTAGAAAGACTGGGGTGTTGTTTTAATTGCTATAATGCCTCACAGCAAGCTTCACCCCTAACTATTTGAGATGGACTCTTCTGTCTTTAGATTTGGACAAGTCCATTCTTAAGAAAAGGTGTACTTAACATCATTTCTGTAATCCTTCAAGATAAAACTTCACCTCTTTATTTAAAATAGACACATCCATTTCGAATTTGGACAGGTTCATCATTTATAAAAGGGTAAACTGACAAAGGGCAATTATGTCACATACAGGTTGATCTTCATTGTTCATGCATTTCCCAATCCAGTGAGCTATGTTCAGGCTGTTACATTCAACTTTAATAGGTGTGTTGTAAGATAATCCATTGCATAGCCCATGATACCTTAAAAATTATATGAGCCGCAACACGACAAAACCAAAAAAGTGCATGCGCCCATTGAAGACTCAGACCAGCCTGCGCTTGCCCAGTCTAATCAAAGTCTTAACTGTCTGCATGACGGTAACTTAGACCCTTAGCTACCTTTTAAGTGCACTGCCAAGACTCTGATCAGACTGGGCAGATGCCCAGGCTGATCTGAGTCTTTGCTGGGTGCACAATCACATTGTTGATTTACTCATGTCGCGGCTCATATGCATTGGTATGGTTAGCTCTGAGCAAACAGTGCAAACCCAGATCAGACTTGCTGCTTAGGAGCAGTCTGTTCAGGGGTCTAAACTATTTGTCTTTCCATCTGCATCTTTTGGACACACAAATGCATGTTCCATATTTATGACAATTGGGTTAAATATTTTAGGTTTTGCAGTAGTCACTCATTGTAATGAGCAAACAGTATAGACTTGTGGACTTTGCAGATGGTGTTCAAAATAAAATGAGCCGCGACACGACAAAACCAACAAAGTGGCATTTGCGCCCAGGGATCCTCAGAGTAGCCTGGGCAGCAGCCCTTTCTGATTAGAGTCTTCACTGTGTGCTTTAAGATTTGAAGAGTCTTTGCTAGCTCTATGCAGGCAGGGAAGACTCTGATCAGACTGGATGGATGCCCAGGCTGATCTGATTCTGCACTGGGCACACAACCACTTTTTATACCCCGCCACACGTTAGTGGCGGGTATTATGTTTTCACGTTGGCCGTCCGTGTGTCTGTCTGTCCGTCCGTCCGTAGTACGTACGTCCGTCTGTCCATCCGCACTTCGTTTCCGTTCGATAACTTAAGTATTTGTTAATGGATTTCCTTCAAATTTTGCATTTGCATTTGTACCGAGAATGTCTCGCTTGGGATCGTTAATGGGCAAATTTCGTTAATTTCTGACAGAGTTATGGCACTTGTCAATGTACAAAAAATGGTTTCTGGCCTCTAGTTCCTTTACTACTTTGAGTATCATGATGAAACTTCACAAACATGATCGAAGTAACAAAAGCTTTTTTATGAGCACCAAAATTTTATCATCGGAGGTTATCTGCCTCTGCCCTGGGACTATATACATATATAAAATCATGAAAAATTCCATATAAAATCAGAGTTTGAAGCAATTTTTCTGAAACTTTCAGCAAATGATCAGAGTGATGAAAGCCTCCACTGATGCTCAAATTTTCCCCATGGGAGTTATCTCCCCTTGCCCCCGGCTATATACATGCATAAATCTGGAAAAATCGGTGTGTGAAAAAGGTTTGCAGTGGCGGGGTATCACGCAGTCGTTTGCGATGCTTTTATTTGGATTTCTCGTGCCCCGGCTCAAATAAATTTGGTGAAATGTCTGCCCCTCTCCAAAAGCCACTGTCTCAGCTAAATGAAGCCAAATTTCATTTGGAGCCTCCATGGATTTGAAGTGGAGGAAATTATGATGGAATAATTGTGGTCACATGACCAGAATGCCATCGTGCCCATATATGGTTAAAAGTTCCTAAAATCTGTGGTTCAGAACCAAATAGTTTGTGACATTGAAACTTGGCATGCAGCCTCTAGGACTTGTGTTTGTGCTATCAGTTGTTTCGAAATGAAGAACCTACGGTTGACCTTCGACTTTTTTTGTCTCCCCACCATGTGGGGGGGGGGGGACATATTGTTTTTGGTGTGGATCCTGTGGGTGTCTGCTTCGGCGTCAGCGTAGTTTCTTGTCTGCACTCTATCTCCTGAAGGAATGCATGGATTTTGACCAAACTGGCACAGATACATTACTGGGAGGGGGGTGGGGGAACTGATATAGCAAGAACAAGAATGGCAAATTTGACTTATTTGTTTTCTGAATTATTTCCCTCGTTCAGCTTTAGCATTTTTCCAGCTTCTGAACTGCTTCACCGTGTACATTGTCAACTGAATAGATACCTGAGAATTTTTTACCAACAGAGGTCAAGGTCATTCTCTGACATTTGTCCAGGATCATTTGCATTTCATCAGTTTCAAACAGCATACTTCCGGGAGATCCACAACTGCACTGATTGACAATGCATATGTGCGGATTTTTTCATATGTTTGCGCAAAGGTTTTCAGCGGATCCTGCATATGATTGTGCAACTGTCATGACAATAGGATTGCGTAGTTACATATGTAAAAATGGTGACTTACCTATCTAAAGGAGTGAAGGAGTACTAAGAATCACTTCTGTTTGTTCATGTCTGTCCACTTAATAATAAATCTAAAACTTCTTAAAAAATCTAAGAAGCTTTTAAAAACTGTTTGGACAGGTAAATACTCAGAAGTAATTACCTTTACCCATGAAGGTTTGCACCTTATAAGAGTAGAGCAGTCTTATTCCCGAAGTGCTGTGCAAACTGGTGAGCAAAACTAAATCTCTGGAAGGGTAATTCACCCATGCTTCCAAAGCCAGTGGGGGATTGAAGCCAAAATTCAGTTAGAGCCTCTGTGAGCCCAAGGAATAAAAAAAAATGTGGGATGGGATGGTATTTTGAGAACAGCCTTTAAAACTTGTGTCTAACCCAGTCTTCCTGATTAAGGTTTGAAATGAGAACTCAGTTTGGTAACTTATTATCTTCATAATGGGCCATGAGCCTCAGGCATATCATGACTCTCTAATCAGTCTTTGAGTTTGGTTCAGTATATTATTTCACACATAAATAATCTGAAATCGAGTTTTCTGTGCTTAAATTGGACCTGTTGATAATTATTAAGAAAATAGGTAACTATGATTCTCTAGTCCTTACAAGCAAGCTTTCACCCAAAATATCTGAAATTTACAACTGTAAGTTTTAATTTGGGCAAATCCATTACATTTAAAAGGGTCTCTTATTATCAAGCTGACATCTCTAAGGATTAGAAATGGAATCTTCCAGATTTTAATTTGGGCAATTCCTTTTATCAGAAAAGGGGTGATAACTTCCAGATAAGCTGTCATCCCCTTAATTTCAAAAATCAGTTATTCCATTATTGCACTTGGACAAGTCCATTATTTTGAAACGGGGTAATAACATGATTGTTCTAATCCTTGAGTGTAAATATTCACCCTTTATATATGAAATTGACTGTCCCATCTTTAGATTTGGACAAGCCCATTATTGAGAAAAAGGGTATGGATGACAATTATCTGTTTGTTCAGTGTTGGCTTTCTCCCCTTAGTATCTAACAATGACTGTTTCATCATTTCATCTTAAAAATAGGATTATGGTATTCCTCTAATCTTCAAAGAAAGCTTTACCCCCTAAATATAACATTGACTGTTCTATCCATGATACTAGGACCAGTCTATAATGAGGGTGATTAACAGAAAAAAGAAACACAATGACAGACATAAACTGGTCTTTGTTTGGCTGCATAATACCTAATCCAACAATGAACACTGTTCATCCTGTTCAGGGTCTCACTTTTGTAGGTCAGCAACATGGCATGTTCCCTTTGACTCATTAAATTATGATCAGTTACTGTACTTACTGTAGATAATAGGACAGTGGTGCCCGAGCTCGAGCAAACAGTATAGATCCTAATCAGACTGCTCCTGAGGAGCAGTCTGATCAGGATCTACACTGTTTGCCATTTGACAATCAGTTAAAAGACACATTGCTGCATAGTTCAATACACCTATTCAAGATGTAAATGATTGCAGCCTAAATTGACAGAGATGTTAAGCAGTGCTCTAGATAACAGTGGTTATTCAGAGACTATTTTCTCATATTTGTCCATAAAAAACATAAGATGTGACCCCTCTTTAGACTTTTCTTCTAATCCAGTTGCAATTCAACAAGACATATTTATCTGTTTGGTAGAAGTGCATTCTTCTGTTCATCCATTCATTTGTCAGTCCATTTGTATAAAGGTGTAAAGGTATTTCTCAATTTTCGTAGATCCCAGGACCCTAAAACTTCATCACAATATGTGCCACACCAGTTATGATTGGGTCTTTGAAACTCCATCAGTGCATGCACCAAACTGCTCCAAGTCATCTCCCACAAAACTAGGTCACAGTGAACTGCTTTTGCAAATAATACTGTTTGGTTTTCAAGCTCAACACAGTATCTCTGTGTCCATGGGGCTCAGGCCTTTGAAACACCATCAGTGCATGCACAAATAAATCCTACAAAAGCAGGTCACAGTGACCACTTTTTTTCGGTTGTTGTTTCCAATGCTTCTTTTTCACCTACTTTTTCGAAACCTTGGTAGCTCAGTGGGTTAAGTGCTTGCTTGCTGATAAACGGTCCCGAGTTCAATTCCTTCCTGCTAGAGGCAGCAAATTTTTCAACCATAAATGCGGTTCCCTTACACACAGCCTTTCATTTTCACTCTTCCTTCCTTATAGGACTGAAATACTGTTGTAAAATCACAATATAGAAAGGAACGTAAACTCACAAGTCACCAATCCATTCACACACTTTTTCTGTGTAGTCTGCAAAGAAACAAGTTTGGTTTAGTATTTTGAATTTTATTCAAAATTTAAATTTGACCACAATTTCAGCTGAGTATAAAAAAAGCTTTATAACCTTGGGGCCAGATGCCTTTCAGATTTTATAAATGAATGCAACAGATTGCTCTGGATATGATATTGACATTTCAAGTTTTGAAGTTGGATGAGTCCATTATTAAGAAAACAGATACTGATGACATGAGTTCTCCAGTTTTTCACGATGAGCATTGTAATTTATCCATACATTTCCCTCGCTTTGAAATAGTGTCTTAGCACTGTAAAAGCTCTAAGTATGTGGACTGATAGGTCTGAGCAAGCAGTGCAAACTCAGGTCAGACTGCTACAAGCAGTTTGATGTGGGTCTACTCTCTTCGCCATTCTATATGCATCTTTTGGACGCATTACAGCCTTGTCAAACTAACAGTTCCACTGTGTCCCAATTATTCTAATTTTAACATAAGCTTGTCTGAGTATTGTTCACAAGAAAAAGGTTCACATTCTTTTTGCATGGCTTAGGGTTTACATGTACTTCTATTGTTGCATGTGGTGAATTTTACTGTTATAAGAAAACACATGTTGATTTTTTTTTATTCACCCCTTTTCACCTGAAATAGACTATTCCATTATTGTACATGGTCAAGTCTATAATTTAGAAACAGGTTAATGACAGCATTGTTATAATCTTATGAGGTATGCTTTCAACCCTAAATATTTGAAATAAACTCTTCCATTGTCTGAAATTGGATGAGATCATTAATACAAAAAGGGGTAAGTGAAGAAAATATTCATCCTTATATCAAAAATAGACTCTTCCATGTAGCAAGTACAATATTTCACCCCTAGATATCTGAAATGGACTCTTCCATTATTTTAAATTGGACGAGTTCATTAATGACTAAAGGGGTATTGATAATGTAAGATAAGGATTCACCCCTAAATATCGGAGTAGACTCTCCCAGATTGGCAACTACATTATTGCTCCCCTTGATATCTGAAATGGACTGTTCCATCACTTGGGCAAATCCATTTTTTAGAAAGACTGGGGTGTTGTTTTAATTGCTATAATCCCTGACAGTAAGCTTCACCCCTAACTATTTGAGATGGACTCTTCTGTCTTTAGATTTGGACAAGTCCATTCTTAAGAAAAGGTGTACTTTACATCATTTCTGTAATCCTTCAAGATAAAACTTCACCTCTTTATTTAAAATAGACATATCCATTTCGAATTTGGACAGGTTCATCATTTATAAAAGGGTAAATTGACAAAGGGCAATTATGTCACATACAGGTTGATTCTTCATTGTTCATGCATTTCCCAATCCTTGAGAAAAAAATTAGTGAGCTATGTTCAGGCTGTTACATTCAACTTTAATAGGTGTGTTGTAAGATAATCCATTGCATAGCCCATGATACCTTAAAAATTATATGAGCTGCAACACGACAAAACCAAAAAAGTGCATGCGCCCATTGAAGACTCAGACCAGCCTGCACTTGCCCAGTCTAATCAAAGTCTTCACTGTCTGCATGACGGTAACTTAGACCCTTAGCTACCTTTTAAGTGCACTGCCAAGACTCTGTTCAGACTGGGCGGATGCCCAGGCTGATCTGAGTCTTTGCTAGGTGCACAACCACATTGTTGGTTTTCTCGTGTCGCGGCTCATATGCATCGGTATGGTTAGGCCTGAGCAAACAGTGCAAACCCAGATCAGACTTGCTGCTTAGGAGCAGTCTGTTCAGGGGTCTAAACTATTTGTCTTTCCATCTGCATCTTTTGGACACACAACTGCATGTTCCATTTTTATGACAATTGCGGTAAATATTTTAGGTGTTTCACTTTTAGAATTTTTATGGTAGTCACTCATTGTAATGAGCAAGCATGGTAGACTTGTAAACTCTACAGATGGGGTTCATATTAAAATGAGCCACGACATGACAAAACCAACAAAGTGGCATTTGCGCACAGCGACCCTCAGAGTTCTCTCTTTTCAGACACTGGCATTCTTACAAATTCTGTCACGAATCTATTTGGAAAATTGAATTTAAGTATGACAATATTATTTAGAATGTAAAATGTTTCGGTAAGGAAGAGGTGAGTCTGCACTGTTTACATTGACCTACCGTATTCAACCTAATTAGCATACATGCTCCTATAAGCGCACATCATGGTAATTATTGAGGCAAATGACTAAAAGCACACATATAGTTACTGGACTATCTCTTTCTTTGGTAGTTTACAAGAGGCTTCATTTTTATGCCCCCAACTTCGGAGAAGTTGAGGGGGCATATTGGTTTGGGCCTGTCTGTCCGTCCGTCTGTCTGTCCGTCTGTCTGTCCGTCCGTCTGTCCGTAACACTTTTTGGCAGCTAGGAAACTCAGGAACGGCTTATGCTAGGATCTTGAAATTTTATATGTTGCATGTGCATGAAAAATAAGTGGACCCGTATTTTTTCTTTTTCCCGTCAGGTATTTCCAGAGTTATGCCCCTTTTTGGACTTAGTCTATGGAACCTTGTGAACAAAATATCTCAAGAACCCCTTAAGCTAGGATCATGATTTTTTGCAAGATAATATTGCCCAATGTGTAGATGACCTGATTAACTTTTGAAGAAAATTTGTGAATTTTTTACTGAGTTATGCCCCTTTTTCGACTTTGTGCATTGTAAGCCTATGGAACCTTGTGAACAAAATATCTCAAGAACCCCTGACGCTAGGATCATGATTTCTTGCAGGGTAATATTGCCCAAGGTGTAGATGACTTGATTAACTTTTGAAGAAAATTCATGAATTTTTGACCGAGTTATGCCCCTTTTTCGACTTAGTGCATTGTAAGCCTATGGAACCTTGTGAACAAAATATCTCAAGAACCCCTGATGCTAGGATCATGTTTTTTTGCAGGAAAACACTGCTTAAGGTGTAGATGACCTGATTAACTTTTGAAAAACATTGGTAAATTTTTGACCGAGTTATGCCCCTTTTTCGACTTAGTGCATTGTAAGCCTATGGAACCTTGTGAACAAAATATCTCAAGAACCCCTGATGCTAGGGTCATGTTGTTTAGCAGGAAGACATTGCCTAAGGTGTTGATGACCTGATTAACTTTTGAAAAACATTGGTGAATTTTTTTTACTGAGTTATTCCCCTTTTTTGACTTGGTGCATTTTAAGTCTATGGTACAAAGGTACCGTTACAGTCAAGAACCATAAGATATAGGAACATACAGTTACAGGCTAAGATGTAGATGAATGGATTAAAACCCCTTTCTGACCAAAACATTATGGGATGAACCTTCCTTAGAGGCAAGGATACAGTTGGGGGCATAGTGTTTCATAAACACATTTTCTAGTTAGTTTGTAAAACTTCTCTATCCTTCTATGACCATTTGTTTCCTTCAATAGATAATAAATCGTTGACATTTTCCCAAAGAAGAAAGAAAATTTACTACAAGTATTTGTCGCCATTTTGAAAATTTAAAGTTAAGCGTTCAGGGTGCTAAAAGGGTTGATTACAGTATCTGTCCAAATATATAGAATTTTTTAAGGTATTTGCTGTCTATGAATCAGCAGGACTTGTTAACAGCAGGTATAATTTTCATTTCAGAAAATAGAGAGAGTGGTATTTGTTGGCAATTTTCTTCGAGTGAACACAATATCCATGAAATTGTTAGCTTATGCCATGGAGTACTGGTCAAATGGTGCTATGAAGGCTCTTTTCTTAGAACATGAGGTATACCTTATTTATTCAGTCACAAGATTGTTTCCCTTCCAAAACAGTCTTGAAAATCTAGATCTGTCTTGCAGGACAGATCTAGACTTCTGGCCCCGAGGTTATAAAACTTTTTTTGTGCTCAACTCAGCTGAGCATGAAATTTTCTCTGCTGATAAATATGAAAATGCCAACTTAGCAAGAAAAAAACTGTGCTTATCAAATACTTGTTATTATTAGCAGGTAAAATTTCATGCTCAGCTGAGTTGAGCATGAAAAAAGTTTTATAACCTCTGGGCCCAGTACTGTTTTAGAAGAGAAAATCCCATCTTATAGCTGAATTAGACTACTGCCTTACACATTTTGGATAAATTTGGAAGGGAAACTCTTTATTATATTTTACAGCTGAATAAATACAGTGGTCCTATCATAATGTAAGGGCTCCTGTTTGAAATGGAATTTAGAGAAAGACATGGGACAATCTTTTCTCAATTCTTCATAAAATATACAAATTCAGTTTAGGCTATCATTAGAGTTCCTCTTACATTGGGGCTTTGTTATGTCCCCGCACCAAAGGTGAGGGGGGACATATTGTTTTCAGTGCGGTTCCCGGGTGTCGGCTTCAGCGTCGACGTCAGCGTGACAGTTTCTTGCATGCGCGATATCTCTTGAACCCATAGTTGGAATTTCACCAAACTTGCATGGATACATCATTGGGACAAGTTTAAGAGCTGATTGGATTTTGGTGACCTTGACCTCATTTTCAAGGTCATTGGAGGACTTAGATGACAATTTCATGTACCCACTTTGTGTGTGTGATATCTCTTGAACAAATGGATGAAATTTCACCAAACTTTCATGGATACATCATAGGGACAAGTTTAAGAGCTGATTAGATTTTGGTGACCTTGACCTCATTTTCAAGGTCACTGGAGGAGTTAGATGACAATTTCATGTACCTATGTTTTCTCCTAAACCAATGGATGGAATTTCACCAAACTTGCATGGATACATTATTGGGACAAGTTCAAAAGCTCATTAGATTTTAGTGACCTTGACCTAATTTTCAAGGTCACTGGAGGACTTAGGTGAGAATTTCTTGTACCCACTATATCTCCTGAACCAATGAATAGAATTTCATCGAACTTGCATGGATGCATCATTGGGGCAAGTTTAAGAGCTAATAAGATTTTGATGACCTTGACCTCATTTTCAAGGTCACTGAAGGACTTAGATGACCATTTCTTGTACCCACTATATTTCCTGAACCAATGGATGGAATTTCACCAAACTTGCATGGATACATCATTGTAACATGTTTATAAGCTGATTAGATTTTGATGACCTTGACCTCATTTTTAAGGTCACTGGAGGACTGAAATGACAATTTCCTATAACCACAATATCTCATGAGCCAATGGTTGGAATTTCACCAAACTTGCTTGGATACATCACTGGGCTGGGACTAGCTTAAGAGCTAATTTAGATTTTGGCAACCTTGACCTCATTTTCAAGGTCATTGGAGGACTAAGATGGCAATTTCTTGTACCAATAATATCTCATGAACCAATTGATGGATTTCACCAAACTTGCATGAATACATCATTGGGGCAAGTTTAAGAGCGTATAAGATTTTTATGACCTTGACCTCATTTTCAAGGTCATTGAAGGACTTAGATGAGAATTTCTTGTACCCACTATATCTCCTGAACCAATGGATGGAATTTCACCAAACTTGCATGGATACATCATTGTGACATGTTTAAAAGCTGCTTAGATTTTGATGACCTTGACCTCATTTTCAAGGTCACTGGAGGACTGAGATGACAATTTCCTATTACCACAATATCTCATGAGCCAATGGATGGAATTTCACCAAACTTGCTTGGATACATCACTGGGACTAGCTTAAGAGCTGATTTAGATTTTGGCAACCTGGACCTCATTTTCAAGGTCATTGGAGGACTTAGATGGCAATTTCTTGTACCCATAATATCTCATGAACCAATAGATGGAATTTCACCAAACTTGCATGAATACATCACTGGGACTAGCACAAGAGCTGATCAGATTCTGGTGACCTTGACCTCATTTTCAAGGTCACTGGAGGACTTCATTATAGGGGATGGAAAATGGGCTGGTGGGGGGACATCAGTTTTTCTCTGAAAAACATTTCTAGTTCTTATTGGTAGCCAAAATACAGTAGAACTTCACTGGCTCGAACAGACTTGGGACCATGAAAATTAGTTCCAGCCAAGGGTAGTTCTAGCCATCCAGGGTTAGTTTCTTTATAAAGTAGCCTTTAGGGACTGAGGAAAGAGTTCTAGTCATGCAGGGTTAACGAGCCATCAGGGTTCGAGCCATTGAAGTTCTATTGTAACAAACAAAAATTATCTCAGGACCGTTTTCAGAATTGTCATCTTCAGCTCTGTTTATGTTGGAGAAAAATTGACCTTATGCGAATGAACCTTTTGTCCGAATATATTTTATATTTTGACTGCCAGGCTGTGGCTGGTCAACCTGGTAATTTGCATTCTCAGAAAACTGTGAGCCAGGGTCTTAAGAGAAACAGATTAATAACCCAGTACTGAAATAGTTTAAAAAATATCACTTCTGAAAAGATAGGAGCCATATAATAGTAGATGACACTTATCAGTGCTTATGAGTAATATAAAATCACACACACAAAACAATGTACTTTACTTCTTGTGTGTTACTGCTTTTCCATTCCACAATTAATTGTTATTTTCAGGGTTATTTTGGTGCTATGGGATGTCTAATGGAGTATATGAGAATAGGACAGTGTTTATCTACTATGCAACAGAGGTAGCGGTGTACTATAACAGCGATATAGACAATCTGTTCAGAGGGCTTCCTTTTATTCCTTGGTTATATTATACAGCAGAAGATGCTTTACCATTACAACAGCTAAGACTTGTATTCAAAGGTCGACACTGAAAAGCTTTAATGATAAAAAAGTCGATGAACACATATGTTATTAGGCTTTCATAGAATTGTCTTTTCTGTATATTTCTGTTGAGACACACAGAATTTTTCTAATGAAATTCTGTTCTTTCTGGAGGTGTATTTGACAAATAAGATACAGAGTGGACTTGGATATCCATGCATATACTTCACTCTGCCATCCCTGATAGGATGGTTCTGTGTAATATTTCGGTGGACTTCACATCTTTATTTTCATCTGTTTGACTCTATTTTGGTTTCTGTAAAGATTAGTGGCTATGCTTTCAGGGGAAGCAGCTCTGCCATTTTCAGGCCAACTCTCTGCTCTTTTAAAAGGGAAGAATTTGCTCCCCTAGAAACAACTTTCTGGTAAGAGAGGAACCCACTTTGGAAGGGCTTTGTTGTCCTGAGAAGCAAACGTTGTGAGCTCACCTGAGCCGAAGGCTCAGAGGTTCAGAGGCTCAGAGGTGAGCTTATAGGATGGGAGTCGAGCCGTCGTCCGTCCGTGGGTGCGTGGGTGCGTCAACAATTTCAAACATAAATATCTCAGAGACCAGTGGGCGGATTGCAATCAAATTTTATCTGAAGCATCATTTGGGTGGGGGAAAGGCTGCATTAGGTTTTGGTGCCGATCAGCTCAGAACTCTGGTTTCCATGGCAACAGATAGCCCCCATAGGGTTATAATGGGGAAAATGGCGTCATCACGTTTTCTCAACTGTTTTTGCTTAGATCCTTATCATACTTGCAGGTAATGATGACATACACAAGAGCTTGGATGAGTTTGAAATTTGGCCGGATTCGAGCACAGACTGCGGAGTTAGCTGCCCTTGAGCATTTGAAAAAAATCCCATAGTGTTATAATGGAGAAAACAACATCATCACATATTTTTAGAAAAACTTTGTCATCGCTCTATTGCCTACATTTCTCAACGGATTTTAAAATAACTTCACACAAATGTAGGGCATGACAATATTTCGAGCAAGTTCGACTTTCAGGATGCTGCGCCCAAGGTCAAGGTCACTGTGGCTATTTTTAGAAAAACTTTGTCAGCGCTCTAGCACCTACATTTCTCAGCAAATTTTAAAATAACTTAACACAAATGTAGGGCATGACAATATCTCGAGCAAGTTCGACTTTCAGGATGCTGCGCCCAAGGTCAAGGTCACTGTGGCTATTTTTAGAAAAACTTTGTCAGCGCTCTAGCACCTACATTTCTCAGCAGATTTTAAAATAACTTCACACAAATGTAGGGCATGACAATATCTCGAGCAAGTTTGACTTTCAGGGTGCTGCACCCAAGGTCAAGGTCACTGTGGCTTTTTTAGAAAAACTTGGTCACCATTCTAGCGCCTACATTTCTCAACGGATTTTAAAATAACTTCACACAAATGTAGGGCATGACAATATCTCGAGCAACTTTGACTTTCAGGGTGCTGTGCCCAAGGTCAAGGTCACTGTGGCTATTTTTAGAAAAACTTTGTCATCGCCCTAGCACCTTCATTTCTCCATGGATTTTGAAATAACTTTACACAAATGTAGGGTATGACAATATCTCAAGCAAGTTCGACTTTCAGGATGCTGTGCCCAAGGTCAAGGTCACTGTGGCTATTTTTAGAAAAACTTTGTCAGCGCTCTAGCACCTACATTTCTCAGCGGATTCTAAAATAAATTCACACAAATGTAGGGCATGACAATATCTCGAGCAAGTTTGACTTTCAGGGTGCTGCAATCAAGTTTTTTGATTAGATCCTTATCATACTTGCAGGTAATAATGACATACATAAGAGCTTGGATGAGTTCAAAATTTGGCCGGATTCGAGCACAGACTACAGAGTTAGCTGCCCTTGAGCGTTTAAAAAAAATCCCATAGTCTTATAATGGAGAAAACAACGTCATCACATTTTCATTTTTCATCGGATCCTCTTCATACTTGCAGGTAATGAGGAAATGCATAAAAGCTTGGATTAGTTAGCATTTCGGCTAGATCCCACCACTGACTATGGAGTACCTGCCCTGAGCATCCAAAAAATCAATGTCGCCACTTTTTCTTGGTTTCTACTGATCTGATCCTTTTCAAACTTGCAGGTAATGAGGAAATGCATAATATCTTAAACAAGTTCAAATTTTGGCCAAATGAGGCCAACCACTACGAAGTTAGCTGCCCTTGACAGCTCTGTCTATTGTGCTCTTGATCGGATACTTTTTAAACTTGCATATATTAAATGAGGGCATACATAATGTTTTGGATGAGTTTAATTTTCAGCTTGATTGGACCACTGACTGTGGAGTTAGCTGCCCTTGAGCATCTTAAATATCCCTATAGGTTTACAATGTCTCTCAGGTGAGCAATTGTTGCTCTTTGGGCTACATGTTTCTTTTTATAAAAGAGCGAGAAAACTTAAAGATGAAACTACATCTACATACAATCTTTCAAATTGCTGTTTGAAAATTCTCCATTCCAAATAGCCAGTCACTTTGTCTCCTTTTCTTTCTCAATGCTGACCAGTCCTCAGGTCACTATAAATGAGGCTTCAATAGCAGGAACTAGCTACAGCATAAATAGAAATACCTGGTTTCATGTACAAACATGTCCATTGCTCTTCATGGCCAGTCTTCTTATTCACAGTGTATAATTTATATTACAGTAGAACTTCATTGGCTGGAACAGGCTTGGGACCATGAAAATTAGTTCCAACCAAAGGGCAGTTCTAGCCATCAAGGGTTGGTTTCTATATAAAGTGACCTCTAGGGACCAAGGAAAGAGTTCTAGTCAGGCAGGGTTAATGAGCCATCAGGGTTTGAACCATTGAAGTTCGACTGTATATAGGTCACACTGACCTACTTTTCATGGTACAGTGACTTTACCTTGTATCTCCAGAACAATTTGCTTGGTCTGAATATAAATAATGGTCAGTAAGTCCTTGTGACCAGAGTAGTTGTACATAGTACGCGACTCTGACCTAATTTTCATGGTCCAGTGATTGGGGGTCAAACATACAGTTTTATGGAATAAACTGAGCTCTGTTCTAAGTCTGTCACTGCCAGTCTGTAGTGGAGGAAAGGTAACTTAGATTTTATGAGGGTAAATTTTAAGATGATCATAAGAAAGCATTTTTATATGGGCATCATCATTTATCTATTTATCACCTATTCAGTGAATATAATCATACATATTCCATTGGTTCATCATCAAAATTGATAATACATGTAGTGTAAAAGAAAAACTGGGCCCAGTTGTTTGAGCCACGGTTAGCTTTATGAAGTTATTAGTCAAAGATTTGTTAAATCTTCTAGTTTACATAAAACCAAGTGTGCTAATATTGTTTTGCTGAAAAAACGAAAGAAGCTTTTGCCAAAAGCTCCTCACATTTTTTCACCAAAAATTGTGGTGTTTTTGATCAAAATATGGTCAAAAATTTAATGTCGTGTTAACTCATCATCATTACATCATTAGTTCGGAACAATGGGACTGTCTTTAATAGTGGAAAATAGTTGTACTAACTGAGAGACTAAAAAAACAGAAGTCATTGGTATGAGTGGGGTAAATTTATGGGTCTTCTGATGTCAGTGGAGTGCACAGCTGACAATGCTAGCCTCATTTGATGGCCTTAACCTACATGTCCTATTGTTTTGACACTATGTCGATGCAGCAAACACTGATTAAATTACTAAATACACAGTCCCAACTCTTTGCACATAAGATGCAGTATTTTGTTATAACACCAGGTCCCAAAACTAATGGTGTCATAAGTAAACAAGATATTATATTTTCAAACATATTGTAGCAAAAAACACTGCCAGATTTTGCTGAAAACATGAGAGAAGCTTTTGCAGTGCTAATTCCTCCTCACATTTTGTCAGCAAAAATTTTAGCATGTATGATTTTTGTGTATTCCAGATGACTTAAGGAATCCTTGGCTAACAACTTTGTTAAGGAATTCTAGGGTAACAACTTCATTTATAGCAAAAGATGCTTTGAACAAGAACAACTTGGCCTAGTTTTGCAAGCTGCCAGGAGCAAAGTATAATTAAAGGATAAATTTCCGTGTTTGTCACTACATCATTTAATTTGAATACATGTAATTAAAACATCCTCTCACTTTAGCAATTCAAACAAGTAGTATTCGTAGGTTTACATTGATAATTGGAGTAAATTATCCCAAAACTGGGACCCTCTGTTCTGTTCTGCTGTAACACATTGCTGGTATCTAATACTGGCTAAATGGAGGGCATTTAATTTTTGCTGCTATATGTTGTTTTTATTTTTTGGCAATGGGTTTAATGGCCCTTTCAAGAATACTTCAGTTGTATGTAGCCAAAAGTTCATTAAATGTTGGCAAACAACTGCAGTGCCTAGGAAGAAAACACTAGACCTGTCATGGGCAGAACTTGGTTGTCTCACATGTGACTGACCAAGGCTGGAACTACAGCGGTGAGTGACTTACAAAGAGTTGCACTCGGAACCGCTAGGCCAGAGGGGCTCATTGAGTACATTTGTAAATCATTGTTTTTAGCTCTCAACAAGATGCACTTTTGATGACAGTTCTTTGATAAATGTTTCTTATTTCTCCATAAAACATGTTATGTTCTCAGGTGAATTAGTTCTCATGGTGGGCTGCAACATGCTTTTATGGAGACTATATAGAAATGACGGGCACTGCTTGAAAAAGGACGTTGCATCATGTGTATACTGTAAACACGATAATTTGTCTGCCAGTCAGCTCAGACTGATACCTAAAGTGCTTTAGTATTGGGGCACCTAAAACCATTAATTTTCCATTTGTACCAAATTGAAAATTAATGGTTGTAAGTGTCCTAATAATTATGCATATTAAGGTTAATCTTCACTTTCCACTTTTTAGAGTCCTCAGCATTCACAAATTGTACATGCAAAAAGGAAAGACTCTCATTAGACTGCACTAATGTGCAGGCTGATCTGAGTCTTCCCTGGTCACAGATGATGTTATGTCCCTTTTCTGACTGTGTCAATCAAATTTCTTAGAATTGTCATCAAGATTCCATCTTATATGGATCTCTTGTGGACTTACATTTTATTGTTTATGTTTTTATGTTGAACACACTCTGACAGTATTTATGTGATACATTAAACCTAAAGACTGTTTGTTGTGAAACATGTCATTAGTCAGAGCTCCAGACGAGCATATTTATATGAGCCGCGACACGAGAAAACCAACAATGTGGTTGTGCGCCCGGCGCAGTCTCAGATCAGCCTGTGTATATGACCAGTTTGATCAGACTCTTGGTTAAGTACTTAAAGGGTAGCTAAGGGTCTAAGCTACCTCCATGCGGACAGTGTAGACTCTGATCAGACTGGGCGGATGCCCAGGCTGATCTGAGTCTGCACTGGGCGCACAACCACATCGTTGGTTTTGTCGTGTCGCGCCTCATATGTCCTAAAATTGAGGGGCTCCAGTACCAAATTTAGGGGCCATGGATGAAGTTTAGTCTTTTCCCTGCCAGGATAGGAGAGTGTTAGATATGATAGTTCTAAGATAAGTTCTGTTAAATTCTCCATAAAAATGTATTGTGTGGCTCTTTGAGGCAGCCTTACTAAGGAGGTCCTAGTAAATGAAAGGCTTATGTAGAAGTAAGAAAAGTTCTTACACAATAGTCACAGTTGGAGCTCTGACATATTAATCTATGCATTCCATGGCATTATTTTAAATGATGTATCAGTTTTTGTTTGTAAATGTTTCATCAGCCAAAGTACTTAAGGTGACTGGGTACATTTTCAGGGGAAGCAACTCTTACCATTTTCATTTTTGCCTCGCTACTCAATATGGGTCAACTCTTAAAGAAAAAAAATTGCTCCTATAGGAGCAAATTTTTCCCTTAAGAGTTGACCCCATTTTGGAAGGTTTTTTTTATCCAGGGGAGCTAACAGGAAGTCACAAAAGTTGTTTCCCTTTATAAATATAGTGGTAAAACATGCATATATTCACAGTCACCTGAAATATTCATCAAGTATGCCATAGGAGCAGGGCTCGGGAAAACCGGATTTTTTCGGTCCCAGGCCGAAATTCAGAAATTCGGACCGATTGGAAACAGCCCAAAGCCCCAAAAAATCGGTCCCATATTGGCCCAATACTTAGGATATTTTCTTTGATTCTGTCAGATATTTCTTTGTCGCGGGTGTTTCGGCTATTTTCGTCGATGTTTACGGCACTGCATTAAATGTTAATTGGGTTGTTTACTATCAATTTAATCAACAACGTGTCAAAAGTTATCACAGATAATCACAGCTCCGATTGTCTTGCCAAGGTGTGAACATGTTTTTAGAAGACTTCGATAATTAGCGCATGTCACGTGTCACCAATCTCAGGTTACCTCATATACACAATACACAGGCCGACGCTCGGGGAAAAAAGGCTGTGTAAAGTAGTCAGTGATTACTTCCAAAGAAAGCATTATAAAAGACTTTTACATGCGAAAAAAACAACAACAACAAAGCTTCAACCTGATTTGATTATCTGTAGGCTTGTTATTGTTTTTAGGCGACGTCAGTACTCGCGCAAATAAGTATTTTTTTATTCGTCCGAAGGTACCTTTTTAAAAGAAAAAACATATTTCACGGGCAAGGGAATTAACTCGAATGAAAACTCGAATAAAAATATTGGTTACCAGCTCAATAATTTTTGACCCATACGAACCGGCGGCAAGACGAATCATATGGTTCCGGGATGGCTACTTTCGCTTTCTTTTTCTGTATTTTAAAGCACATGTTTCACAATAAGTTAGCTTGTTACTTCAGCGCTGATTTTCTTTGTGTCAGGTAAGCAGCAGACATGTCTATCTAGGGCTAAACAAGCGCTACGAGCATGTATACATGGGGTTTTTCATTAGTGGGTGGGGGTATTCAGCGAAGATCGTTGCACCCGCATAGTGAAGTTAGGTGATGACGTCATCGGCCGGACCGATTCAATTTTCAATATTTCCCGAGCCCTGCATAGGAGGGTTGTGTTTGACGGTAATTTTTGGATAATTTTAATTTCTCTGCAAAACATGTTGGATCCCTTTATAATCACTCATTGTGATAAGTGGTAATTTTTGGATAATTTTAATTTCTCTGCAAAACATGTTGGATCCCTTTATAATTGCTCATTGTGATAAGGGCCGCAACATGACAAAACCATCAAAGTGGTTGTGCGCCCAGCGCAGACTCAGATCAGCCTGGGCATCCGCCCAGTCTGATCAGACTCTTCGCTATCCGCATGGCTGTAGCTTATACCCTTAGCTACCCTTTAAGGACCTAGCGAAGAGTCTGATCAGACTGGGCAGATGCCCAGGCTGATCTGAGTCTGCGCTGGGCGCACAACCACTTTGTTGGTTTTCTCGTGTCACAGCTCATATGTTTTGTTGGAGAATTAATGTAAATGGGTGCACTTTTATGGAAGCAATGCTGCCGTTTTCATGTTTACTTCCCTTGTCAGGAGGGTCAACTCCTAACCAAAATAATTTTCTGCTCCAGGAGCAGATTCTTTCCTGTAAGAGTAGACCCCAATTTAGAAGGTTTAAACATCCAGGAATGCAAGTCGGAGGTCACGAAAGTTGTTCACCTTTGTTAACCCGTTCCATTCGGGATATCCCTTTAGGGGTATCTGGGCAAACAGTTTGGATCCAGATCAGGCCCCACAAACGTGGGGTCTGATCTGAGATCCAAACTGTTTGCTGCCTAGACATCATTACTACAAGAGATAGTTAGACCCACATTGTCAAAATATTCTTGATTTTTGATGCAGATGACAATTTCAGCAGAGGACAAAAAAAACCTATATTGCAATGGGTTAAAATAGTGTATATCAGAAATTAATTCAGAATTATCATCAGGTATGCCCATATATGAATCTGTGTTCCAGTTTGTTCTTACTTTTTATGCAGATAAGTTTGTTGTTATTACATTTTGATACAGGTTAGATTTGTTTTTATTTGATTGTCATATCTTATATGATGAAAGTAACATTACTGCCAGATAAGTAACATTGTATATTGGTAATCATGGCAAGATTTACAGACGTAAAAGGCATTAATTTTGTGCTGTTTCATACTTGTAAATTATGTCTATCAAATTATGCTGGAATCAGCTTGAAAACTCTTGAAAAAAGGGGCTTATCATTTTCCAGAGCTTTATTTTGTATGGAAGAGTCATCATTTTGTACATGTGAATTCTTTTTAGTTTATTTTATTTATATTTTTTTCATGAGGGGAATTCACATCAATTATAGTTTTGAATGGAGAATTTGTTCTTGCTACTGTAATTACCAAAAATTTTGGAATATGAGCCGCGACACGACAAAACCATCAATGTGGTTGTGGGCCCAGTGTAGACTCAGATCAGCCTGGGCATCCGCCCAGTCTGATCAGAGTCTTCGCTGTCCGCATGGAGGTAGCTTAGAACCTTAGCTACCCTTTGAGCACTTATCAAAGAGTCTGGTCAAACTGGGCGGATGCCCAGGCTGATCTGACTCTGCACTGTGCGCACAACCACATTGTTAGTTTCCTCGTGTGGCGGCTCATATATTATAACTTAGATAATACAATTGTTCTAAAATGTGAACACGTCTGGTGATGTGTCCAAATATGGCTGGCAGAGTGGGAAAATATGCCCAGTCTGATAAGGTTTGTTGATGCATGTATGTTCCAGTATTTAAGGTGAATGGGTACACCTTCAGGGGAAGCAACTCTACCATTTTCATTTTTGCCTCCCATCCCAGTGAATGACTTCACGACTGATTTAAGTATCGTTAATTCACTTTTCTTGTTAGCTCTGTTTCTGTGACAGGGCCTGAACAGGCAAACACAAAATTTCATGCAAAATCTGGCTGCACGTTGCTGCTCAGGGCCAAGTTGTTCAAAACTAACATCGTTGTTAGTTGATGAGACATTAATTTCAAACATAGTATGCATGTATGTTCCAGTATTTAAGGTGAAAGGTTACACTTTCAGGGGAAGAAACTCTACCATTTTCAATTTTGCCTCTGTTCCCAATGGAATGACTTCATGACTGATTTAAGTAGTGCAGTGCAAAAGCTTCTCACATTTTTTCAGCAAAAAATATTAGCACACCTGTTTTTATGTGTACTAGAAGGCATTACAAAATCTTGACTAATGATTTTGTTGAGCTAATGATACTTCAAACAACTAGGCCCAGATAATACATTTGAGCCGCATCACGAGAAAACCAACAATGTGGTTGTGCACCCAGTGCAGACTCATATCAGCCTGGGCATCCTTCCAGTATGACTAGACTCTTTGATAAGTGCTCAAAGGGTAGCTAAGGGTCTAAGCTACCTCCATGCGGACAGCAAAGACTCTGATCAGACTGGGCGGATGCCCAGGCTGATCTGAGTCTGCGCTAGGCGCACAACCACATTGTTGGTTTTGTCGTGTCACGGCTCAATTTATCTCAGAACAGCCATAATCATTTACTACTCTTACCTTGAGTTGGGTGGTCACGGCAGTATGAAAGAGCAAGGAAAGATTATGAGCTTTGGCTTCAAATTATCCTAACAATTTTAAGGTAATTTTCTATTTAAATCTAAGGTTTCTGCAGTAACAGATGGCAAAGCTTAAATTGTAGTACAAACTTAGGTAAAAAAATGTCAGTGAAATTTGAGCTTGTTCTCATGCCTGTCCGAAGTTACCCAACTCTCCTCTACCAGTACACCTTATTTTTTTTTTATCTAACGCAGGTAACATTTAGTCAAGACAAAAAAATAGCTGAGACAAGTCTTTGTATCATTTGTTTGTATTTTCATATTGCGAAAGTGTGTTATTTATTTAATTTATTTTGTGCAATATACATTGCAGATTTTTACATGCGTATTCAGAATTTTGCTTATAATTTCTTGGGTACTTGTTTATTGAATTGATTAAATTTTGTAATAAAATGATACTTGTACACTTAGTATTTGGTCATCTGTTTTGAAGCCATATTGTTGTGACCAAACTGCTCATCAAATTCTGCACTGTTTGCCATCAGTTTATTGTCTTGCTTCTGCAAAGCAGAAGCAAGATATATAGAGGATCTTACATGAGTGCTCATGTATTAGTGAATTTATTAAATGAGTTGAGCATCTTATCGGTTTTCCCCAACAAGTTTAATAAATTCAATAATACAGGAGCATGATTGCAAGATTCTATTTATGCACTGAAATGTCACAATTTCGCCATTAGAAAACGAGACATTTTTATGGACGGCAACGTATAACTTTACGATGTAATTTTCATATTTAATCCCCTAGTCGATTATTGTTATACCCCCGGCATACGAAGTATGTCGAGGGGTATATAGTTTTCGCTTTCCGTCCGTTCGTCTGTTCGTCCGTCTTTCCGTACGTTATTTAACATTTGCGTTAAAGTTTTGCGTTAAGTTTTTAGCTCACCAGAGCCGAAGGCTCCGGGGGAGCTTATAGGATAGGCAGTGGTCCGTCGTCGTCGTCGTATGTCGTCGCCGTCTGTCGTCGTCGTCCGTCAAGACTTTTAAACAACATCTCCTCTGAAGCTGCTAGGCCAATTGGACCCAAATTTCATCTGTGGGATCCTTGGGTAGGGGGATTGAAAGTTTGTGTTTTTTATGAAAATTGGCCATTTAGTTTGGTTGCTATGGCAACTTAGAGTTCCCATTGACTTATAATGGGGAAAATTGAAAAATGGCATTTTCTGCAAAGCCATTGCAGATATGTTGATAAAACTTTTATAGAAATGTTTCTTGAGATGTCTTCTATCAGCTATATGTTTTTTGCCCCACTGCTCCTATTATGGGTTGCCATGGAAACCAAAATGCAAAAAAAAAATGAAAAAAATATTTAAAAAATTATCTCCTCCGAAGCCACTTGGCCAATAAGGCCCAGATTTCATCTGTGGCATCTTTGGGCTGGGGGATTGAAAGTATGTGTTTTTTATGATCATCGGTCCTTTAGTTTGGTTGCTATGGCAACTTAGAGTCCCCATTGACTTATAATGGGGAAAATTGAAAAATGGCATTTCCTGCCAAGCCATTGCAGATATGTTGATAAAACTTTTATAGAAATGTTCCTTGAGATGTCTTCTATCAGCTATATGTTTTTTTGGCCCACTGCTCCTTTTATTGGTTGTCATGGAAACCGAAATGTAAAAGAAATGGAAAAAAATACTTAAAAAATTATCTCCTCTGAAGCCACTTGGCCGATAAGGCCCAGATTTCATCTGTGGCATTCTTGGGCTGGGGAATTTGTGTTTTTTTTATGAAAATCAGCCCTTTAGTTTGGTTGCTATGGCAACTTAGATTTGCATTGACTTATAATGGGGAAAATTGAAAAATGGCATTTACTGCCAAGCCATTGCAGATATGTTGACAAAACTTTTATAGATTGTTCCTTGAGAAGTCTCTTATTAGCTATGTTTTTTTTTGCCCACTGCTCTTTTTATTGGTTGCCATGGAAACCAAAATGCAAAAATATGGATAAAAAGAGATACTTAAAAAAAATTATCTTCTCAGATGCCATTGGGCCGATAAGACCCAGATTTCATCTGTAGTATCCTTAGGCTGGGGGATTGAAAATTTGTTTGTTTTTTTATAATGGCAACTTAGAGTTGCATTGACTTGTAATGGGGAAAATTAAAAAATGGCATTTACTGCAATCAATATATGGAAAATAGTTAAATATTTTGTTATCAAATCAACAGACTGTCAGACTGAGACTTTGTAGTTGTATATTTTGTATTAGCTTGTACAAATGTGACAGCAATTTTGAGCCTATACAAATTTGATAGCAATTTTGAGCTAGAGATCTGGTGAGCTTTGTGGCCCGTGGGCCTCTTGTTTATTTTGCTTCTGTTAACTGGAACTTGTTCATAGATGCTTATTATTTTAGTAGAGGATGGAAACTGATGAATTTACATCATCTAGATGCTGCTGCTGGCCTAAGGTCAAGGTCACAGACTTTGAAATTTGTACAATAGCTGCGTTAAAGTTTTACGTTAAGTTTCTGCTTTTGCTCTGTTTTTTTGAAGGAATTAATTGTAACTTATTCATGTGTGCTTAGTGTTAGTACAGGATAGATACATATTAGTTTGCTTCATCTGGATGCTGCTGCTGGCATAAGGTCAAGGTCACATACTTAGAAATTTGTATACCATTTGTGTTAAAGTTTTGCGTTAAGTTGTATTTTATGCTTATATTTCGAACATACTTGAATAGGACCTTTTGCAATGCTACTAGGTTTACTTCTAGGTTGAAACAGATTAATTGACATCATCTGGATGCTGCTGCTGACCTAATGTCAAGGTCACGTACTGTGAAATTTGTATACTCTTTGCATTTAAGTCTTATGTTAATTCATATTTTTATCATTCTTTTGCTTAGAGTTTGAATATACTTCAAGGAAACCATATGCTTCTAGGTTTACTTCTAGGTTGAAACTCATTCATTGACATCATCTGGATGCTGCTGCTGATTTAAGATCAAGGCCACAGAGAAATGTTTGGTAAATTTGTGTTGAAACTTTGTGTTAATTTTGTATGTTTTTTTGCTTATGCAAATTTTAAATGGAACCTTCAGGTCTAAGACTCTTTCACTGGGTTTGTTATAGATTGTCTACCTCGTTGTTTGTTAACATTTGCTTTAATCCTTTGTATTAAAGGTGTTATTAGGGGGTGGCGCTGGCCGGGGGTATACGTGAGCCCCTGCTCACTTGCTCTAGTTTTTAATGCATGACTTTATTACACTCTCAGATGCGACGTCATATGATATATGTATTTATTTTCTGGTGGCAGTGGCAGCGTTGCAGCAAAAACTTTTGTTGAGTTTTAGCATCGAGCTCATTTTTGTCGCACCTGCTTTAGCAAGGTGCGATATAGGAGTTCACTTTTCCGTCCGTCAGTCATTCCGTCCGTCCGTCCGTCCGTCAACAATTACGTCGACCCTAGTGTTAAGTCCATTTCTCGCAAACTATGATACCTACAATCATCAAACCTGGCATAAAGCTTCTTCTAAGAATGTTCTCGAGGGTCTTTAGCAAGGTGCGATTAAGGAGTTCACTTTTCCGTCCGTCCGTTAGTCATTCCGTCTGTCCGTCCGTACGTCCGTCCGTCAACAATTACGTCGAGCCTAGTGTTAAGTCCATTTCTCGCAAACTATGATACCTACAATTATCAAACCTGGCATAAAGCTGCTTCTAAGAATGTTCTCGAGGGCTGTTGCTCTTATTTTTACTCTTGACCTATATTTTATGATCTGCTGACTTCGGAAAACTCCATCAACAATTACGTTGACCCTAGCGTCGACCCTAGCATTTAAGTCCAATTTCTCGCAAACTATGATACCTACAATCATCAAACCTGGCATAAAGCTTCTTCTAAGAATGTTCTCAAGGGCTGTTGCTCTTATTCTTACCCTTGACCTATATTTCATGCTCTGCTGACTTCGTAAAACTGTCCACCAACAATTACGTCGACCCTGGCGTTTAAGTCCATTTTTCGCAAACTATGATACCTACAATCATCAAACCTGGCATAAAGCTACTTCTGTGAATGTTCTCAAGGGCTGTTGCTCTTATGTCTACCTTGACCTGTTTTCATGCTCTGCTGACTTGGTAATTTTTTTTATTAGAAATTATGTTGATGCTAGTGTTTAAGTCCATTTCTCACAAACTATGATACCTAGAATCATCAAACCTGGCATCAAGTTTTTTCTTAGAATGTTCTTGATTGCTGTTGCAATTAATTTACTTTTGACATATTTTCAATGCTTTGTTGCCTTTGCAAAATTTTACACCCATAATTGTGTCGGTCCTAGCGTTTTAGTCCTTTCGTCTCGAAGTTTGATACCTACAGTCATCACACCTGGCGTAAAGTTTCTCTTTGGAGTGTTCATGAGGGATATTGCAGTTATCCCTACCCTTAATTGACTTATATTTTATGCTCTTCTGACTTAGTGAAATTTTACATACAAAATTGTGTTGACCCTAGCATTTTTGTCCATTTTTCATACACATTCTTTTTAATTATAGTCTTTACTACTGTGGAAGCCCAATGCAGGTGCGACATAGCATTCCGCGGAATTCTTGTTATGCCCCCAACTCCAAAGGAGATGAGGGGGCATATTGCTTTTGGCTTGTCTGTCCATCTGTTGGTCCGTTCTTCTGTCCATTACATTTGTCCGTAACACTTTAAGTATGCTCTGTAACTCTGTAAATGCTGGGGTCTTGATATTTTATAGGTGGATAGATTATAAAAAATTAGTGGACCCATATTTTTAGCTCACCTGAGCCGAAGGCTCACAGGTGAGCTTATAGTGTAGGCAGGCATCGGTCGTCCGTCTGTCCATCAATATTTTCAAACGACATCTCCTCTAAAACCTACAAGGCCCATTGTTACCAAATTTCATATGTAGCATGTAAAGGCAGGGGGAACCAATAGTACTGTTTTTTATCCAAATTGCATTAGAACTTTGGTTGCTTTGGCAACTTAAAGTTGCCATTGACTTGTATGGGAAATATTGAAAATTTGCATTTATTGTTATGTCACTGCAGATATTTTGACAAAACTTTTACAGAAATGTTCCTTGAGTAGTCCTTTAACAACACATGAAATTTATGTAAATTGCACAATTTGGCTGGTTGCCATGGCAACCGAATGGTTAAGAATAGAAAAAAATATTCAAAAATCATCTTCTCAGAAACTATGCTACCAATAAAGCTCCAACTTCACAGAAAGGATCTTAGTACTAGCCTCTATAAAAGTACTGTTTTTCTTGGCAATTGCTTTAGCAGTTTGGTTGTTATGGCAACTTAAAGTTGCCATTGATTTATTGCTATGTCACTGTAAATATTTTGACAAAACTTTCATAGAAATGTTCCTTGAATAGTCCTCAACCAGCCTTATTAAATTTAGGCAAATAGCACGGTTTGGATGGTTGCCATTGCAACCAAAGAGTTAAAAATAGAAAAATATTAAAAAATCATCTTCGCAGAAACTGTGTGGCCAATAGCGCTCAAACTTTACAGAAAGGATCTTAGTACTAACCTCTATAGAATTACTGTTTTTCTCCAGTAGTTTGGTTGCTATGGCAGCTTATAATTTCCATTGACTTATAATGAAAAAAATGGAAATTGGCAATTGAAATTTGACCAAATCGCTGAATTTGATTGGTTGCCATGGCAAAATATAGGGTAAATTTTAAAAGAAAATATTCAAAAATCTTCTCCTCAGAAGGCATACTGGTTATGAAGCTGATACTTTGCATACATATTAATGATTTTAGCCTCTACATAAATTGTGTTTCTTCTTCCCATCCCATAAGACCTCTGGTTGCTATGGCAACTTATAGTTCCATTGACTTATAATGGGGAAAGTGAAAATCGGCAATTTTTGCTGTCTCACTCCAGTTATTATACCCCCGACATACGAAGTATGTCGAGGGGTATATAGTTTTCGTCTTTCCGTCCGTTCGTCTGTTCGTCCGTCTGTGTGTCCGTCCGTTCGTCCGTGTGTCCGTGCGTCCGTCCGTTAACATTTGCGTTAAAGTTTTGCGTTAAGTTTTTATTCTTTGCTTATATTTATGTCCCCCCACCAAAGGTGAGGGGGGACATATTGGTTTCAGTGCGGATCCCGTCGGCGTCGGCGTCGGCGTGACAGATTTCTTGTATGCGCGATATCTCTTGAACCAATTGATGGAATTTCACCAAACTTTCATGGATATATTATTTGGACAAGTTTAAGAGCTGATTAGATTTTGGTGACCTTGACCTCATTTTCAAGGTCACTGGAGGACTTAGATGACAATTTCTTGTATGCGCAATATCTCTTGAACCACTCGATGGAATTTCACCAAACTTGCATGGATATATCATCTGGACAAGTTTAAGAGCTGATTAGATTTTGGCGACCTTGACCTCATTTTCAAGGTCACTGGGTGTCGGTGTGACAGATTCTTGTGTGCGCAATATCTCTTGAACGAATCAATGGAATTTCACCAAACTTGCATAGATATATCGTTGGGACACGTTTAAGACCTGATTAGATTTTGGTGACCTTGACCTTCTTTTCAAGGTCACTGGAGGACTGAGATGACAATTTCTTGTATACGCAATATCTCTTGAACCAACTGATGGAATTTCACCAAACTTGCATGGATATATCATCTGGACAAGTTTAAGAGCTGATTTGATTTTGGCGACCTTGACCTCATTTTCAAGGTCACTGGGTGTCGGTGTGACAGATTCTTGTATGCGCAATATCTGTTGAACGAATCAATGGAATTTCACCAAACTTGCATGGATATATCGTTGGGACACGTTTAAGAGCTGATTAGATTTTGGTGACCTTGACCTTCTTTTCAAGGTCACTGGAGGACTGAGATGACAATTTCTTGTATACGCAATATCTCTTGAACCAACTGATGGAATTTCACCAAACTTGCATGAATATATCATTGGGACAAGTTTAAGAGCTGATTAGATTTTGGTGACCTTGACCTCATTTTCAAGGTCACTGGGGGACTTGGATGACAATTTCTGGTATGCACTATTTCTCCCGAACCAATTGATGGAATGTCATCAAACTTGCATAGATACATCATTGGGACAATTCTAAGAGCTGATTAGATTTTGTTGACCTTAACCTCATTTTCAAGGTCACTGGAGGACTTAGATGAAAATTTCTTGTATGCACCATATCTCCTTAACCCGTGGATGGAATTTTACCAAACTTGCATGGATACATCATTGGGGCAAGCTTAAGAGCTGATCAAAAGTTTGGTGACCTTGACCTCATTTTCAGGGTCACTGGAGGACTTAGGTTACAATTTCTTGTACCTACCATATCTCATGAACCAGTTGATGGAATTTTACCAAACTTGCATGGATACATCACATGGACTAGCGTAAGAGCTGATCAGAGTTTGATGACCTTGACCTCCTTTTCAAGGCCACAAGAGGACTTAGATAAGTGCAAATTTCACTAAAATTGATAATATCTCACTAGCCTTTGGCTTGATTTCCACTTTACTTTCATAGATATACCTTTGGGACAATCTCAATAGATTACTTTGACCCTATTTTCACAGTCAAAAGCTAACTTACAAATCCCTTTTTTTTTCTCTCTTAAAAATGAGTTTTATCTTGAACCAGTTGATGGATATTCATCAGATTTGCATGAATATATTGTTGTGAAAGGTTTAAAACATGTTTAGTACATGTAGTTGGTGACCTTCACCCATTTGTCAAGGACATGGTTTTCCATGTAGGATACCTTTAGGATGTCAGGATGGATTTTCTGTAAACTTGCATAGATCTTTTATTTGTACAGGCTTTTTATTCATTAGAGAGGATGTGAAATGGGCTGGTGGGGGGACATCAGTTTTTCTCTGAAAAACATTTCTAGTTCCAATATCCTTTGATGAAACCTTTTGGTATGTGACTAGGTGTACTTCTAGGTTCATGCAGAATAGTTGACATTATCTGGATGCTGCTGCTGACCTAAGGTCAAGGTCACAGACTTAAACATTTGCGTTAAAGTTTTGTGTTAAGTTTATATTCTTCTTTTATATTTCCAATATCCTTTGATGGAACCTTTTGCTATTTGACTAGGGTTACTTTAAGGTTCATACAGAGTAGTTGACAGCATCTGGATGCTGCTGCTTGCCAAAGGTCAAGGTCACAGATTTGTATATATGTGTTAAATTTGCGTTAAAGTTTTGTGTTAAGTTTATATTCTTTGCTTATATTTCCAACATCCTTTGGTGAAACCTTTTGATATATGACTAGGTTTACTTCTATGTTCGTTCACAATGATTGACATCATTTTGATGCTGCTGCTGACCTAAGGTCAAGGTCACAGACTTTAACATTTGCGTTAAAGTTTTGCGTTAAGTTTACATTCTTTGTATATATTTCAAACATTCTTTGATGAAACCTTCTGATTTATGACTAGGTTTACTTCTATGTGTTCATGCAGATTAGTTGACATCATCTGGATGCTGCTGCTATCCAAGGAAACAGACTTATAGGTTTACATTAAAATTTTGTGCTTAGTTGGTTTTCTTTACTGATATTTGTAATATACTTTGATGGAAGCATTTGATAGGTGATAAAGTTTACTTCTAGGTTTATACCATGTATAAGATTGGTTTCATTAGGGTGGGGTTTCATTAGGCGGTGGCGCTGGTCGGGGGTATACGTGAGCCCCTGCTCACTTGCTCTAGTTTCGATTTTTTTTCTATAAAAATGTTCCTTGAGTAGTCCTCTATGATTCATATGACTTTTGTTCAAATTGCTGAATTTGATAGGTTGCCATGGCAAAATAAAGGGTCAATTTTTGAAAGAAATATTACAAAATCTTTTGGCAATTGAATTTTGACCAAATCGCTGAATTTGATTGGTTGCCATGGCAAAATGTAGGGTAAATTTTAAAAGAAAATATTCAAAAATCTTCTCCTCAGAAGGCATACGGGCTATGAAGCTGATACTTTGCATACATATTAATGATTTTAGCCTCTACATAAATTGTGTTTCTTCTTCCCATCCCATAAGAACTCTGGTTGCTATGGCAGTTTATAGTTTCCATTGACTTATAATGGGGAAAGTGAAAATTGGCAATTTTTGCTGTCTCACTCCAGTTATTTGGATTTTTTTCTATAAAAATGTTCCTTGAGTAGTCCTCTATGATTCATATGAATTTTGTTTAAATCGCTGAATTTGATTGGTTGCCATGGCAAAATAAAGGGTCAATTTTTGAAAGAAAGATTACAAAATCTTCTCTTCAGAAGCCATAAGAGGGTTGAACCTGATACTTTGCATACATGTTAATGACATTAGCCTCTACCTAAATTATGTTTTATTTTACCATTGCTCATGTGAATTTGTTGCTATGGCAACTTAGAGTTTCCATAGACTTACGATGGGGAAAGTGGAAATTTTGCATTTAATTCTGTGTTACTGCAGATATTTTGACAAAAGCTTTACAGAAATGTTCCTGGAGAAGTCCTCTACCAGCCATATGAATTTTGCCTAAATCCCTGATTTTGATTAGTTGCCATTGCAACCGAAAGGCCAGATTATAAAAAAAAAATATTTTGCCAAAAATCTTCTCAGAAGCCATAAAGGGGGATAAAGCTGAATCGTTTTTGGCATAAATGTTCCAGATCTTATCGTCGACATAAATGGTGTGTTTTATTGCTGTTGTGCATGTGGTTTTGTTGCTGTGACAACTTAAAGTTTTTGCAACACAACCTCAGTACACAGGTGAGCGATATAGGACCATGGGTCCTCTGGTTTTCTTTTCCGTCAGCCATGTACTTTCAGAGTAACGCCCCTTTATCAAAAAATTACATGTAAGTTTGTTAGCAAAATTTTGGAAAAAGTGCTTGATATAGGTTGTTCATATTTGGCATACTGGTAGGGCCTAAGGAGTAGATCACCTGATTAACTTTTGAGCCAATTTCATAAACAATTGACTGAATAAAAGGTCCCTTTGTTAACTTTGGCACTTTTAGCTCACCTGAGCACGAAGTGCTGAACAAAATGGCCACCAGAGCTAAAAATAGAAAAACCTTTAAATGACATCTCCTCTGAAGCCAATGGCTTGATTACAAAATAATTTCACAGAAATCTTTGACTCGTAGCCCTGAACCAAAGTTGCTAAAATGGTTCCACTCCGGGAACAAAATGGCCACCAAAGCTAAAAATAGAAATCTAAAAATAGAAAAACCTTTAAATGACATCTCCTCTGAAGCCAATGGCTCAATTTCAAAATAATTTCACAGAAATGTTTGACTCATGGCCCTGAATCAAAATTGCTAAAACGGTTCCGATCCGCTGAACAAAATGGCCACCAGAGCTAAAAATAGAAATAAATCTTAGAATGACACAGAGGGCACAGTTTTGATCCAATTATCATGAAACTTTGTCAGAATGTTTATCTTAATGAAATCTGGATTAAGGTTGAAACTGGGTCGTGTGGTCAAAAACTAGGTCACAGGGTCAAATCTTAGAAAAACCTTTCTGTAACATGTCATCTGTCTGGCTATCAATTTCCTTTTGCATATGGTAAGGAACTCTTCTTAACCGCTGCTTTATGGGCTGTGCATCAGCAGCTGGTATTCTGTGTCTTAGAACCCCAGTTCTTCCTATGTCATCATCACTTTCGGAAAATACAGCAGAATACTTGTTCAGCAGATGAGCCACTTGTTTCTGTTGGTCACTGTCCATGCCCTGTACGGTTCTCTGATACAAATCGATTAAGTGAGCTGGGACAATATTATTACTTGGACAAGCTGTGGATTTCAGCTTCTGTACCTCAGCAACAGAACATGCCTTTGCCACATTTGTCCCAGGATAAATGTTGCAAATTTCATCTGATACGTTCATTAAACGTACTGGCACCTTTGTCTGACTATATGTTAAGCTTTTTGCAACCAAGGCATTACCCTTTTTGAGAAAGTTTTCTGAGGGCTCAGTTATGCACAGTCTACCGTTCTCGAGGGATGACTCGAGCATTGTTCCACAGATAATTTTCTCAGATTTAGGTGGTATCTGAATCATTTCGCTCGCTACTATCCTACTACAACCTTCATATCCCAAGCAATTTAACTTTATGTTTTGCCCTTGCATATTAAGGTTGCCATGAGACACATCAATTTTACAATCCATAATTTTCATGAAGTCTAACCCTAATATTACATCATTATCTGTGTCAGCTACAATAACGTCAATGTAACCTGACAAGTCTCCTATCTTTATCTCAACTCTTGTTCTACCCTTAACTTCTAACGGACTTCCTGAGGCTGTCAAGATCATCTGATTGTATTTTGTTAAATCTGATGAACTCAGATTAAATGTTTCCCATATCCTCGTACAGATCACCGTTAATGTTGCTCCCGTATCAAGAAGACAACTCACATGTTGATTATTTATTTCAGCTGTCACAAATAATCCGGTGCTTTGCATCGCCGAGACCCTGACACTCTTTTCTTTATCTTTGGGTGCATTTTCTTCAGTTGTAGCTTGCGTCTGTTTGCAGTCTTTCTTCAGGTGCGACTCTGAGCCACACTGAAAACATCTTTTATTTGATTGACGACCAAAAAAGTTTTGCACTCTGTAAAATGGCCGCCTTTGCTCCAGTTGTCTGTATTTTCCATACTGCTGTTTCTGCGTTTTAAGGGACTGGAGCTCTTTCTGTATGCCTTCAAGTACACTAGTCAGCTTATCCATACTGTTTTCATTGTGGTTACTCGACTTGGTCTCCATCTGGTTTGTTGTGCAGAGATACCCTTCGCCCTCAGTCTTCTTCCTCTCAGCTCTGTTATAAGCCTCCAGCTCAACTGCATGTCGAACTGCATCATTCAGGCTACTTGGTCTAGCCTGTTTCACACTCAACTGCATATCTGAGCTATGTAATGCATCAATAAATTGTTCCTTAGCCAAAGTCTCTCTTACATCACATGGAGCAGTCGGATATGCCAAATTCGCTATCTTCGAACATCTTGTCCCAAAGCAGATAAAGTCTCTGTTGCAGTTTGTCTCCTCTCTCATAACTGCACTCTGTATAACTCAGTTTGGTTAGGTGGTGCAAACCGATCTTCTAATGCAGCAACTAGCTTATCATAGCCTTTTGAATCTGTTGATAGATTTCAAAAAACACCCTGGGCTTGACCTCTCAGAGATACAGCTAAGTATAAGCCCTTTTCTCTTTTATCCCAGCCATTGATTTTAGCACATGCATCAAAATGAGCTTGGTCGTCCAACAAGGACTCTGTCCCATCAAACGTTGCTGGCTTTACTCTCACACCAATATTTCTCTGTGTGTTTGCTGCATTCTGTTTGGGGTTGAACCTAAAGGCTCAGCCTTCAACCATATTCCGCTATCACCTGATGTTTCCGACCTTACTTCACTCTGTCCCTGTAGTTTCGCTACATCTAGCTTTCGTGTTGAGGTCAACGGTCCAGCCTTTTCATCTCTATTGCTAAGTTGCTTTCGCTCCACTGTGGCTGACACACCTTCTCCTATACTACTTTCATCATATAGATGTAACTACTTTCATCATATAGATGTCACTCAGAGTAATCCCGTCTACCCTTGGGAATATTAAGCTGCCGTCTCCCATCTCCTTGGTCACCGCTGTTGTCATTTAGAAAGCTATTATGTTGCATTTCCAGCTCACGAAGCTGGCGCTCAAGCATGGTTATTTCTCTTTGAAGCTTACTCAACTCATTTTGTTTCTCTATAGCTTCTAGTCTCTTACCGAGCTGCGTCATCGAGCGTCAAACCCTGCAGGATTGTCCATTCTCTACAGAATATGTGTGTGTTGATTCGTGATAAAAGTGGTTTATCAATTATCCCACCGCTGCCACCACTGTGACGTTTTTCCGAGCGGTAATGATACAAACGATAGATTATTTACAAGCTTACAAAAATAGATATAGATTTTCCGCAGGACTACTTGTCTATTGATTTAAGTTAACAGATGTATGATTTGATGTAATTGTTTGGAATGCCTTGTCCTAAGATTAAAAGTTTGAACTAGAAATTCATTGGACAATTGAAAAGAATACCTCAATAATCAGCACAAGCAGTCATATATGGCTTCAACCTATACTTTGTGGCTCAACTAGGAATCCCACAAAGACCTGTGTCTTCAGCTCTCTTGCTTATGCCACTGGACGCATATAGGGTCTAACTCTATATTCTTCAAGCTAACACTATAGCTTGCTCAGCTTAGCTTCCCAAGAACACTTCCTGAGACACTGGTTCAGCTATCGCAATGATTTTTGAAACCAATGAAGCCTCAGATATGAGTTCAGCACTGCAATGAACCGTTGGGCACTGTATTGGTGTATGGCTATCGCAATGATCTCCAAATACCTTAACAATGCCTTAAGCTCGTGCCACGAAGCTATCTTTGCTCTGCTAGTCTTCTAAGTCTTCTTCGATCTGCTTCCGACGATGTCCAACAATTAACTAACTCCCACGGCTTGCGTCGCTGATTGTATAGCCGTGGAATACCTCACTTTTGAGCCTGTCGGGGGTGGCAGGTTGAAGCCATATATTTAACTATTGTTACATGTGCGTGTTTTACGCTGTAAATCATTCATAAAGAAAACTATTCCTAAACTGCTCTTTCCAACCTTGAACCTTGCGCTTTATATACAAAACTTTTGATATTGAGTTTCCATAGAGAGATACCTGTCCCAAAGCAAAAGTGTATTCGTCCATTAAGACAACTGATCGATATCAAGCATCGGCAAGCGTTTAGATTGATCAGAAGAAAGTAAGATGGCGGCGCTCTGTGATTTTGATTTATCAAACTTAAAAGACAGTATAAATTGATCACAAGTTTAGCTTTTGAAAAAGCTTGAGAGGTTATCCCTTAGCAAATGAATCTATAGGATGCAAGTGGTAAAGCAAAAAAAATGGCAGCAATACAAGTTAATTTTATTGTATTCTTGGATTTGTTGAAGCTGTAGGTAAGTGGCGAGTTTGACAGTTTTTTGCTTTTTGTCTAGTGATTGCTTATAACAGGCGAGCTTCAGTGCTATTAACTTTTGTTAGATGACCTGTACTGTTAAGTAATGGCTCTTCGTAAGTGGACTGTACTCTCTGGTAAGTGCTTGTATTAGGTATTAGGTGAGATTCTTTTATTAGGCGAGATGAAGTCTTCAGGATAAGTTTTACAGCTCATGTCTTAGGAATGCTGGAAGGCAGGGAGCAAGTACCGGTAAATAGTGGTACCTGCATTTAGCGTTAATGAAGTAAAACTTGTTGTTGATCTGCACTGTAAAGTGCTAACTGAACTTTCAGGTAACTGTTTGTATAAGGTGACATAAAGGGTTTTAAGATATAAGCTATAAAGATCATGCATGAGCGATGCTGGCGAGAACCCTGTAGCTGGGTGTGCCAAATGTAGAAGTACCGGGAGATAGTGGGACCTGTAGGAAACGGCGAAAGTAAAGCAAAATGAAACGGCGTACAATCGAGTACGAAATTCTATCTTAATATGGGGATAACCAACAAATGATCTTACAAAACTACTCTTCGGGAATTGCATTAACTTTAAACTTAAACAATTTGCCTGACACCGGACTGGGGGTATAATCAGTCTCTGACGGTAAAATATGTTGTTTCTATCTATTTTGTTTAGTTTATCTATAAATTCGTCACAATATGATGCAGTTTGGTACAGTTAAAGCAGTTTATTAAAATGCCTCTAAAGACATTTTTTCTCCTATTTAAGAGTGGTGGCACAAAATGATTGCCTTCAATGAACAATAGTTAGGGCCACAGCTCACACCAAAGGCTTATCTTATCTAGGTGATTATGAGGGGATTAAGCCAGCGATAAAACCATATGATGGGGGAGGGTTGAGGGTGGGGGCCAAATATGGGAAAATGGCTATTATCCTGTTTATTCATCTACTTTGCAAAAAAAAAAAAAAAAAAAAAAAAGAGTAAAATAATAAACGAAACCTGTATTTTAAATTTCAGTTATTTTATTCTGATCTGATAATAAACCAGTGATATGAGTCTTTAACACAGTACCATGTGGGTCTTCAACCAACACAGTCTGATCCAAATATAACATATTTTCTCTTTTTCTTTGACAGCGATAGCTGATTCCCCTTTATCTGGCCCCATATCTGTATTTTAGTCACAAGTTTGTCTGACGGTCTTATCTCTTAGCAGCATATTTCAATCACTGGCGCTTGAAGTTCTATGCTAAAAAAACCCAACAGCTCAAAACCCTTTAAACTTGATGCAGTCTATAGGCCATTTCTTCAACATGACTCATAGTCTGTATGTTTAGCGGCATCATTGGAATATAGTATAAAACTTCAAGCGCCTGTGATTTCCATGTATACACAGTCGTTAGGATATTATGGAATAGAAAATGTGTATTTAAAGGTAGGTTCCTGTACTAGCGATAACAATTATGTCCACAAAATAAGTTCGTCTTTTTCTGAGCAGTATTGAATTATCTTATTTTTCTGAATTTGTTGCTACCGAGAAACTCGTCAGATGTTGAAGAAAATAGTCGTTTTCCCTTTTGGTTTATTTTCTTTCGTTGGAATTCCAGTTCTAAAAATAACTATGTTTATTATGTCTATAAGTGCGCGATTTCTGATGCCATTCTCCAAAGGTCAATTTTCCCTTGTCGTGAGCTCTCCTAGTGGTCCTGGCATGGTGGATGGGTTAAAACTATCCCAAAATGCAATGCAGCATGACCTCAGCTGCGTTATCTAATTTTGGCGCGAACTAAAAATAGCGCTAACTGGTGTGCGAAGCAGAGTTAGGAAATCCCTTGCAAAACAACTTTTCTAATATTTTTTTGATTTACACTTTTTAGTGAAACGTATTCATGCCCTTTTATAAGTGCGTTCCAACAACTTGGATGAAAGATCACCAAAATTGTGATGCATTCCGAAGTACAGGAACCTACCTTTAAGGTCTTTGTCAGTGATCACTAAATAAAAACTGTTTTTGCAAATAAACTGCAATTTAACTCTTTCTAAAAGAATGTGTCTAAGCAGTTACGACAAAACTGGATAAAACTGCATATCGCTGTCCAGTCTGAGGGCAGTTTAGAGAAAACTTCTTTTTAGCTGTATCTTAAAAAGTGCTTTTGGTCCAGTTAGAAAATGAAAACAGTTTTTGCTGCTATAAACTGCATTTTTTACAATAAAGTGCCAAGTTACAATCAGTACGGTGCTTTCCAAGGTACATCATGAAGCCAACCATCTGCCTATAGGGACCCCGCTTATACCCCTGGAACTGTCAGCAATGCCCCTTCAGTGGCGACCTGCAAATTGTGAACACTTACCTTTAGTCCCATTCACTGTTATATCGTGAACGTCATGTTCGCTTATATACTCAGCGTCAATGAAAACGCACCAGTTATGACATATGGCACATTATGTCCGTTTAATATTTGGTTTATGTACGTAACAGACAATTAGATAAATATTTAATTTCTGGTCTTGGGATAGATGTTTACAAATTAAATTCGTTAACCAGTCGGTGTTATCGAGTGTGACGTCTAAAGTGACGTGTCTGAACACTGTGGATATCAAATGACACATTGAAAGCGTAATAAATCCATATTTCGCGCTCTGTATTGCTCTTGATTGCAAATTAATCGCTCTTTGGAAGGTATCCTGATATAAAACCACTTTTCCTCCATGGAACTATGACGCGTTTTGGCATATCAGGGTTACGTAATACATGTAACGTCATGCTCGGGCTGGATAATGGTTGAAGTCTGCCCCACAAAACTTCTGAATTTCAGTTTCTACCACTGATGTCAGCATTTTGGGTTGTAAAAGGTAACACATTTACCATAAGTTATGTTTGTCTGTCCGATTTTTCATAAACATGACAATATATTGATGTTCGACTCCATGTTACTTTGTTGCCTTCGACAGCCTGGATTTCTTTTCTATGGCGATTTGATAAACTATTCTCTAGCAAAATCCATCATTTGGGATTTTCTGCCAAGTGAAATTATGCTAGAATTTCGTTTTTCTTGATTTCAGAGCTTACGTTACGTCACACACTCACAGCGTTTGTTTAGGCAAAGCAACATAATAGGCGTAATGAAACGGTTCGAAATGATAACTATATCAGGTTGATATAGTATGATCATTGAATTTAAGGAACTATATGACATTATAAGACTGGTGCGTTTTCATTGAAGCTGAGTATATAAATTAGTGGAAAATGAATATAACGCACATTTTCCACTTGCTTCGATGACTGAGCCTTTATAGTTCTACTGCTCCAAGATATTCTTATCCATTATGCCCCCGTGACGATAGTCAGGGGGCATTAAGATTTGCCCCTGTCTGTCCGTCCGTCCGTCTGTCTGTTCGTCACGCTTTATCGTATAGAGTTTGTGTAATCATCTCCTCCCACAGTTTTCAATGGATCTTTTTCAAACTTTGCATACATGTTGTGGACATATTGAAGATGTGCATGTGGATGTTTGATGGAGCTAGAATTAATTTTGACAAAATTACGGCCTTTTGAACTTAATCATTTGAGGCAAATTTTTGCATTGTAGGGTATAGAGTTTGTGTAATCAACTTCTCCCACAGTTTTTAGTGGATCTTTTTTAAACTTTGAATAAATGTTGTGGACATTTTGAAGATGTGCGTGTGCATTTTTGATGGAGCTAGAATTAATTTTGACAGAATTACGGCTTTTTGAACTTAGTCATTTTAGGCAAATTTTTGCATTGTAGGGTATGGTGTTTGTGTTATCAACTTGTCCTTCAGTTTTCAATGGATCTTTTTCAAACCTTGTCTGCGTATTGTGGACATATTGAAGACGTGCATGTGGATGTTTGATGGAGCTAGAATTGATTTTGACAGAATTATGGCCTTTTGAGCTTAGTTATTTTAGGCAAATTTGTGCATTGTAGTGTATAGAGTTTGTGTAATCAACTCCTCCCACAGTTTTCAATGGATCTTTTTCAAACCTTGTGTACATGTTGTGGATATACTGAAGATGTGCATGGGGGTTTGGTTGAACCTAGAAATAATTTTGACAGAATTACGGCCTTTTGAACTTAGTCATTTTAGGCAAATTTTTGCATTGTAGGGTATGGTGTTTGTGTTATCAACTTGTCCTTCAGTTTTCAATGGATCTTTTTCAGACCTTGTGGACATATTGACGTATTGTGGACATATTAAAAGATGTGCATGAGGCATTTTGATAGATCTCAAATTAATTTTGACAGAATAACGGCCTTTTTAACTTAATCATTTTGGGCAATTTTGACATGGTAGGGTACGGAGTTCGTGTAAAGTTTACAATGGATTCTCTGTAGGTGTCATGTGACAGGCACTGCACGGGGCATCATAAGTGTCTTACAGACACAATTTTCTAGTTTTTATTCTATTTCGAATAGATCTACATAAAAGCAAAATGTGAACACCCTGATCGGATGCTGCGCTTTAATTTTGGCTGGACCGTCCGAAACAAAATAAGTTCAGTTACTCAACACAAGATTATGCAAGTTCATGAAGATTACATTCTTGCAACAGCTCTACAATGATGCTTTTTGACCCTCAAAACAATACCCGGAGTATAACTTCTTGGGTCTGTATCTGGAAGTTGTCCATCGGATGCTGGTAGAATATCAAACGACTGGAGAACCGTAACCAGATACAAGAACTCTCCTGACTTGCCCAAATTTTCACCTGGACACTCCCTGTGACCAGTAGAAAATGCCACATACTGCCACATACTGCCGCCAAGTTTCGTCTTCAAGTGGGAGAAGCTTTCCATGTTCATTTAAAAATCTTTCCGGTTTAAAAACCCAAGGTTCCACCCAAAACATGGGATCATGATGGATGAACCAGTGATTCGCCTGTACAATAGTATGCTTAGCAATAAAGAATCCCTCGAAGTTTTGGTCTTTCGTTGCTCTGTGTGGAATCGGTAACGGAGCAGCTGACGACGTGAATCGCAGTACCTCATATACCATCGCCATGGTGTAGGGCATATTCTCCTTGTCAGAAAACCTGGGTTTGCGCTCGGAACCAACCACATCTTCAATCTCGTTTTGAATTTTCCTTGCAACGCTACTGTGCGTCAGGAGTAACGCAAAAGCATTGATTATGACAGCGGATACCCCATCAATGGCCGCTGCAAACACATCAAGAATTATTCCCTTAACGTCATTGTCAGTTATTATTTCTGTTCCATCATGTTGATTTATTTCATCCTGCTGTTTTATTAGACTTTTAATAAGTCCACAGTCTTCGCCATTTAGTTTGTCGGCACAGTTTTTTGTTGCATAATAAAATCGATCCAGAATGTAGTCTCTCGACTAGCTATTGCTTCTCGATATGTATTTCCTGGTGGCCCAGGTAGAAATCTTATTAGTGGTATGAAGTCATACACGAAAAACATTCCAGACAAGAAATGGTTGCTTGAGTCAACCCACTGCCAGACAATTTCACTATCATCTTCCTCGGAAGATCTCCCAGTCATAAGCGTAACCAAAGTGTTTGCATATGATTTCTTTAATATATCATTCATATCGAAATCACTTTGCTCAGTTCTTTTAAGTTCCTCCAAGTAGCGTTGCATTTCATCTTCGGCAGTTTCCTCAAAGTGTTTAATTCCATCACCATAAAATCTCAGTGCTCTATGTAACATTTGGCGCTTGGCCATTGTCTTTTTATTTGCTTTTGAAAATGCAATATCACTGCAGTCAAAGCATACATATTTCCCCCAAAATGCATCCGGGCGATCGTTGAAGATGTCTCCGTATATAATGCTTCCAAATGCTTTCCTTTCTAGCTCAGCATCATTAATATAAACAATATTTTGTCCAAGCAGTTTGATTTGAAAGATAGGTCCGTATGTTTCCGCCATTTCAGACACACTGAGGTAAAGGCGCCGAAAATCAACATCCAACGCGTTTCCAATAAGCGGAAGCGAATTTGGTCCAGGTAATGCTTTTCCGTCGACACTGACATTTTTAGACCGAAATAGTTTTGCAATGAAAAGACAAATAACCACTGTAACCAACAGAATCAAGGCACTAGACACTTCCATGTCTTCAGCTTTAATATTTTGCTTGTAAGGTCATAAATATATGCCAATATGTATGTTTTGTACAAAGAAGTTTAAATGAAATATAATACTTCCGTAGGTACAAAAGGTTTCCCTAATACGCGATAGCTCACCTGACCTATGCGGTTCAACGTAGCGCTTATACGTTTATTTAACAGTATCAAAAACTTATGATGAAAATCAGGATCTGTAAAACTATATGTGGGTTTTACTTTTGACCGTTCGAAGGCGGCGTTTCTTGCATTATTGGTTTTTGTAGTGTTTCTACAAACAAGGCTTTTCACCGTATATCCCGTACCTCATTATCATGCTCGTTCGAGCTTATGATCATCTAGCCGGGGAAAGACTAACCTGGCCAACTTAGAGTTCGTTCAACTGGTTTAAACATTATTTTATTCAAGAATTTTCAAAATAACACATATAAACATACAGCAAATAGATCAGGTTCTGATAGTAAGCTTTTGGCTTATATATATCTTCTCCTGGAACATATTTTACAACATATAACAGATGGATTAAACATACAAAAATATGTTACATGGAAGTAACCTATAGTCAGTTACAAAATCAGATATTTTAATATGTCAGAATATGTAGAAATAGATAACTAAATCATATTTAATTGAATGTGTACAGAAAAACAAGCTATAGGTATGTAAAAAGAAACTTATGATATAAAGTTGGAAAAAGTAAGAGTACAATAAGTAATAATAGTATAATGATAATAGTAAAGAGATAAAAGATAATATAACGATTGTAATAAAAATAGTCAACGTCATCGAGAAGAATATATAGACACAAATTTATAAAATCTAAACGGCAAATTTACAACGTCTAAATGGAGACCATACAAGGTAAATATTCATCATCATAAATGAGCCAGCGATCGTCAAAACACTTTCTAAAAGTTAGACAATAGAATCGTTACAACTTATAACATTGACCTTAATATTCATAAGAGTGTCTCGATGAACGTTTATTAGTAACACAAACTGTAATAGTATACTGAAACCATGCAAAGTTTGGCCGCCTGTCCTTCCCCTACATCTCAGACTATAGGTAAAGAAAAAGCAGAGATTGATCTTATAAACATTATGAAAAGGGTTTTGATTTTATTATAAGTCTTGCACTTTTGCAAGTAAAAGTTCGTTTTCTTCAATAGTTGCATTTGCCATCCCAGATAGAAGCTGATTTGTATTTAGTGTCTGGAGTTCATAAGTAAAATCAATTGTTTCTAAGTTCAGTATATTTAGGGCAAGTATAAAAGAAATGATATGCACTTTCAAAACCGCCACAAGAACAAGAAGGACTATCAACAATATTTTCTATAGAGATCAGAATTTAATGAGCTACAACCCAAACGCAGTCTTATATGCAATATTTGGCCCTTGCGGCAGCCACAACAGTAAAATTTTGGCGGCTGTATTATATTTCTGTTTAGACGATGTTTAAACGGGGAAACAGAGGTAGCTTCTTTAATATCAATAGGCAGAGTATTCCAAGCTCTAATTGTAGATGGTAAGAAGGAATTATAATAAAGATTTGTTCTGCAACGCAGTGTACATATATCATTTGAGATCCTTAGATTATAACGATTTGCGTTTTGCACTACTGGGGGTATCAGGTCATTAAGATACGTCGGTGTTTCATTATGTATAATTTTATAAAAAATAATCCGCTTCTGTTTATATCTTCTTTCCTGCAAAGTCTCCCACCCTAATTCGGAATAAAGTTTTTCTACATTACACAATTTGTTGCCCCCGTTATAATTTTTGCCGCCTCAGTGTGAATAGATTCCAACAGCTTTTTGTTTTCAGTGGAACAGTTGTCGCAAACAGAACAGCTGTAATCAAGAAGGGGTCGGATGAATGCATAATAGAACTTTTGTAAAGATCGTCTTTTAATTTTAAATTTAAGTACTTTCTATAAATTTAATTTAGACCATGCTTTATCTGTGATATATTTGATATGTTCTGACCATGTGCATGCATTTGAAAAAATTAGTCCAAGATGTTTGTGAGATGAGCTTTCTGTAATGACAGTGTTGTTCATTAAAAGGGGTGATGGTTTATTTGAGCCAGCTTTCTGGATACAACCATTGATGCAGTTTTCGAGGGATTGAAATCTTCTAGCCAATCATTTGCCTAACGCGTAATAATTCCGAGATCTAAATTCAAAATAGTCGCTGTTGTATGCGGATTATCAACAATTATATAAAGGCTCATATCATCAGCGAACAGTCTTACCTGATGTCTGCAGCTAATGTGTCCCGCGGAATGCGACAGTAAGTGTGGCTCGGAGAGGGATGTTCGTTGCCTGCCGAGACCCGCCATCATATTTTTTCTATCAAACTTTTGGGGATTAGCGACACTGAAGAAGTTAAATACAGAAACGCGCGTCTGTCGCACTAAATTAGGTATGAATACGTTTATATTGGAGTTGATTTCGTTAACTATGTCGTTAATATATATGAGAAACAGTAGCGGGCCCATGATGGATCCCTGAGGGACACCTGCCTTAACGTATGTCCATTCGGAGCAGGTTCCATTTAGAACAACTCGCTGTCTTCTATTTGACAAGTAACTCGAGAACCATTTGAGCAGGTTACCCGAGATTCCTATGCACGAAAGTTTATGCAACAATCTCCTGTGCCAAACTCTGTCAAAGGCCTTGCTGATATCACAGAAAACTACACGCACTTCTTTCCCGCTGTCAACATCTTCACAAAAACAATGATATGTATGTAATAACTGATATGTTGTAGAGTCGCCTGGAATGAAACCTGATTGTAATGGAGTGATTAGATGATTTATATTGATGTAGTTATAGACCTGTTTATGCACACACCTTTCCATCACTTTACTTATTTGGTTAAATAGTGAGATTGGATGGTAATTTGATGGCAAGGACGTATCATCTTTTTTCTTATCTACTGGTGTTACATTAGCGTCTTTCCAGGGTGTTGGAAAATAACCACTATTTATAAGAAAATTAAAAAGTAAGGATAATGGTTCAGACAACACATCAGCGCCTTCTTTTAACAATCGAGGACTAATTAGGTCAGGCCCACACGCCTTGGAGACCTTGAGGTGTAGTAAAACATCTTTAACATCTTGCCTTGTAAAACTTACTGTTTGCAACTTAGTATGTGTAACAGGGCGAACAGGGGGTACTTCTTTATTGTTATCGTTTAAATTATTTAAAATATTCGTCTTATCTTCGTCTGTCTCGGCATACCGACCTTCGAAAAACAAGGGCGGAATAGTATGTAATTTTTTGTTATTGCCGAGAAGACATTTTGAAGCTTTCCAAAACGTTTTGGGATCAATAGCATCAGAATTTATCAGTTTCTCTAGTTTTTCAAAGTATTCAGATTTACTTTTTCTGATTTCTTTAACTACTCTATTTCTCAGTTTTTTTATATTTCTCCTATAAAGCTACATACATTAAGATGGGTCAATCCCCCCCCCCCCCCGCCATTTCAGAAGATAAAGGCGCAGAAAATGACACTCCCGTGACAAAGGGTCATGAAAACATTATGACGATATGATGAAATTTCACGGAATAGTGAAAATGCCGTGAAAAAAAAAACGCGTAAAATTTGTTTAAGTTACAATTTTGATAGACCGTGAAAATTTCATGACGTGGAAAAAGAACGTGAAATTCACAACACCGTGAAAAACGAATATGCAATTATGAATTTCGTGAAACTCAAACCGTGAAATCAATAAACCTCAATTCAATGCCGTGAAAACTTAAACAACCCGTGAAACCAAAAATTGGTCTTGTGACCAAGATGGCTGCCTCGCCTATAAATAGCTTCAGCAAGTATGCTCAGAGCAAATCCGTTACCCGACTCGACCCTCATCAAAACATAGATTCTGTTCAAGACATGCAGTAGAAGAATATGTTAAAAGGATGGCCCAAAATGTAACAAGAAAACCTCTGTATCTCGTCCAGGGGAGCTGAAACGGAGTCTTATGTCGTTCCTTTTTGTTCACAACAACTGATTTATAAATAGGCCAGCACGTAGACATGCAAAATTTTAGGTGGGTTAGCACTTAACACTCAATACAATGAGTGCAAACGTTCCAACTTATGATGTAAAGCCTATATATCTCTATATCCGGTTACATTGAGCAGTAGATTAAAAAAAAAAAAAAAATGTTAGGTCCTACTGACACTTTGAACAGTAGTCCTATTGTCCTGGGGGTGGTTGGGTGGTGTAAAGGTGCTGCGCGTTACTTCCAGTGCCGGGGCGTCCTACTTATTTGAATAGTAGTGGGGCAAGGGCTTTCTGTGCTTGCAGTAGGTGCGGGTGGGGGTTGTTTGGACATTTTTCTCTCGTCTATCATTTCTCTCTTCTTTCTCGCTCTCTTTGGGGGACGGCCCGATATAGACTGAAATGTTGTCTCAAAGGACCGTTAAACCCAAAACAACTAACCAACCAACCTTCTGTCCTAATTTTAATACCCTATGCTCAACGAAGCCTGTCAAGTAAGATATATTTAGTCTAGTTATAGCGCAATCTTGCAAAGTCACAGTTAACCTTCTCATTTGAATTTTGCAAATTACCATAGATTTTATATATAAACAAGAAAAAATCTTTTAAAAAAGATAATCGGCGCAGATTAAATGGAGGTGTGTTTTGGCCCACGGGATTCAACTGGTGGTCTTCTTTTGCTTCAGTGTTCCAGCGGTGTTGCTGACGCCCCAGGGATCTCCAGGTGTCTCAACACGTTTTGGCTGTCGAGTCCTCATCCTTGCTTCATCACAGTCTTTTCTTGATTATAATTGTTGGCCGTGATGACTCTCTGATGAGTTAGGGGACCTCCATACGAACCGAACTACCAACTAATTCTGTACACCGCGGCGGAGGGTGAGGGTGAAGGTTTGGGCCCAGTAAAACCGGTTTAAACCCCCCAGTCATTATTACTGACCGTCCCAAGGCGGTACTTTCTTTGCGGTAGCATTTGTTTATGTTCGGTGCTGTTTAATTTATTGTGTTCTCATTTTAACCCTTCTATAATAAAAATAGAAAATAGGTGAAAATAGTTGCTAAATGTTTTTCGTATAATTTGCTTAGTCTGTTGTAACCCTTCTGTTGGTCTAAATTATTTAGTTCAGTAAAGATAGCTGAGTTGCCACCTATTTGGGAAAGATCTGCTGGCTCGGCTTATCACTTGTAATTTATTGTTTGTTGGGATGTCTTTGTCAATCTTTTTCTTTGATATTGGGGATAGGGTTTGGGATCTGATTCAGTCAGTTCCTTAAGTGTAATTACTCTTTGAATTTGCTATATGTCTCTAGTTGAAGATTTGACAATAACTTCCATGAATAAGTAAGCTATGTTGGTAGGCACTCACAACCGTAATTTTGACACTTGGTAGCGACCTCAAAAATGAGCTGTCGCATTTGAAATTCCAAAATGGACCGCGGTCAATCTTGAAATTGACCTGATTTCAAAATAGTTATCAAAATGTTGCACTGTTTGTTTGTTTGTGTGTAGTGCCAAACATAGAATGCACTATGAGAAAACATTTATATTCCATCCAGCCACTAGCTTTTTGAAGTCAAATTGAAAACAGGGTCTGAATTTGTGTTGAGGTCCAAGGTTGCTGAGATATACATGTAGCATATATGCTACATTGGGCATTAATTTTTAAAAAGTAGTTTTTTTCAGGGTGAATAACTCAAGTGTTAACAATAATTACGGGGCACCTTTTTGGATGAAAAAAGGGTGTATGAAAAGAATCTATTGGCATATATGTATCAGGGATATCTGAAAAAGTAAAGTCAATATCACAATTTTTGTTTTTACTGCCCGATGTATCATATATGATACATTTTGTGTTTTTAAACTTTGGCAACTTCTAGTGGCTGATATAAGCACTTTAGACATATCATTACAACTGGAATGGTTTAATCTTATTTCCTGATATCTTAACTGATTTTCTAGCATTATAACATAGCATACAACTCAATATCCTGGTCACGGCACCAAAACAGAGTCATGTATTTTCCGATGCACCGCTAATTCATGATGTTTGCATAAAAATCGTGTTTTGCGTGTTTTGGTTTGAGAACAAATCAGCACCTCAGAAAATATCATTGTCAACGTCATACGAAAGAAGTAGGAGGATTCGAAGGTGGGTTTAAAACATTTTGACATATCTATTAGTCCTTTCCGAGTAAGTATTTATCAAAATGTCAGTGAAAATTTAAGTTTTGTGGAATATTATAAAATAAGAATTATTAATAGCGGAGCCAACAGGCGTAAGTAAATTTTATGGGAGAAAAACACAGTCACTGTGGAGATTTCAGAAGTTGAAATAAAATCGCAAGAATTTAATTTTATTCATATTTCTTTACCAGCATATTAAAATCAAATCCTATTTTGTTTTAAGCCTTTCATATGTATCTGCGAACACCGACGTCTCAAACCAGTCTGTGAATCCATGCATGCAGCTAGAGGCTTAATTTCATGTCGATAGATTCATCTTGGTTTATGCACGGTGAGTGCAAAAAGTAAAGAAGCTGGCCAGACTGTGCGGAAACGTTGACTGATCTGAGCCTTTACTAATCACATATACGTGAAGCCCCCTGCGTGTGTATCGAAACTCGGAAAATAATGAACATTTGCACGTATTTCTACTTCATATGCGTAAAAGCAGGGGGGGGGGGAGGGGGGCAGTGAGGGGGTAGCATGCCTGTATACTTGCAAATTTGTATTTCACACTTCATAATTCATGCCTTCCAGTTCGTAGTTCATGGTTCATGCTTTACAGTTTTAGTTTATAAATTACAAACTGTAGGCCTTACTTGATAGTTCATACTTCGCGCTGGACATTTCAAACATTCCAGTTAACATTTATTATTCATACTTCAGACTTCATACTTCACTTATCGTATCTCACAGTTCAAATGTTACAGTTTATACTTCTACACTGCAAACACAACATGCTTCACACTTCATAGTTCATTCTTCTCTCTTCATAGTTCATACTTCAAAGTACTCGACACTGTATAGCGCACGGAAAAGCAAATAGGTAAATGTTACCAATATCGCAAACTGTCGACTGAGAATTACGGCTTTCGACCGACCAATCTAGTGCGGCTGTCAATTGATGCGTCCGTAGACATTCCAGAGACAAATACAAATACAGTTACCTCTCCTCCATATTTCAAAGTCGGAGTTCGTCTTAAACTACTGGTATCTCAAGTTTAATTTTCTGCTTCCAGAAAATTTTACTTTGAGATAATGGTGGTTTCAGATAATCGGAGTTGAAAAGTAAAGAAAAATAGGAAATGTGTTCTTTAATATGGGAGAGTTTGAGATGTCAGTGTTTGAGATAACGAGGGTACGTCAAAATGGCAACTGACCTTTCCTAGAGGTCATTTTCTCTTTTCATGCCCCTGTGACGATAGTCTGGGGGGGGGGCATCATGTTTGACTCTTGTCCGTCTGTCCGTCCGTCCGTCATATTTACATGTACTACAAAATTATATCAAAGTAAGCTAACAGTCCTAGAGACATTAAAGACAGGATTTCTATGACGGGATGGGGTGGGGGCGGGGAAGGGGGGGGGGGGGGGGGCGGGGCGGGGTAATTTTCCCAGCAATAGCATATCTTACCTGTAAAGGTATGGTATGAAAATTTATTCGACCAATCAGTGGACATGAATTACCAGATATAATAATTTCATCGGCTGACTGGAGGTGTTGACACTATGTGATCAAGAGACAGAATGACACTTAGGAAGTTTTTTTCCTTATATAGTCCACTCCTGTCTTTAAAGGCCAGCCATGACTATAAAATGCAGATTAGGCTCATTTCACCTCAGTATTGGATGGACACTCGGCGCCAAGTGCGTGCAACTATGGTTACGTACTGCCGAGCCACTTGGGGAACATCGTTAGGAGAATTGAACTGAACTGAACTGAACTTTCACCTCAGTATGATTTTAGAGTCCAAAGGGTCAAGAGCTCAGCCATGTATTTTGTATGGCTACTGGTTATTGGTAAATGCTACCTGTAAAATGATTGACAGGTCTTATCAGCTGAGTGAGAAAAGTGTTTTTACAACTAAGTCTGTATGACACCAATGAAATTTAATCTGTTTACGAAGGTAATCCAATAAAGAGTGGGACTTTATTTATAATTTGTGACCCTATACGTTTTTCATCTCGAAAATATGACCACTGCGCGACAAATCTTATTGCGCATACAACAAAGGATCCAAACTTATGATCTGTCCCTCAATTTCTTTTTGCCTAGCAACGACAGAAGACAAGGGAAATGCTCCTGCCCAGGTTTGTTAAAGTGGTTCCCATGGTTACTGGAACCATCCTATCAAGTCCAAAAATATTTTGTTTCATACCATACTATGTTTGGATCATACTTCGTGAAAATCACTCATTTCGGACTGAAATTGTCGAAAAAGCTAGGAATTTTACTCTAAAAATTGAAAAAAATATGCAAAACTTGAGCATTGTAATTGGGGGTGGACATGAGACAGATGCCATAAATTAAAAGTAAATTTATATAATGGCAAGCACTTAATTCTAAAAGGTGAGGTATACCATATTACACCATTGATGTGCTTTGTGTTGCTTAGCAACAGAATATCGACTGGTTGCTAGACAACCATCTGCCAATGGGCTATTCTATAGACCAAATGGTATAAACAAAATTCAAACGTATTGCTACCAAATAAAGAAAATGTCAAATTATGTTCGGATACCACCATTTGAATAAATGCCGGACCTTAATTCCCGTCTGTGTGGCTGAATTATGAAGGAAATCCCGGCCAATGACTTATCTGGTGCCTTACATTTCGAACCAAAGCCGAATAAGCTGTTGGCAAAATTTGATGTGACATATACTACAGGGAGATGAGATATTGGTCTTGCAAATAAAGGTAAAATTTTAAGTAGCGGGGTAGTTTTCGTGAAATATCAAACAAGTCCCACTCTTTATTGGATGACCCTCGTATTCTGAGGTAACTGCATTATAGAAACATGCAACAACACGTTATTATTTTATTATCTTTGCTTTCATTACTTTTATTGTAATTGTTTTTATTATGCATGACAGATTCTTTCAATTTTCATTATAAATCGTGTTATGATTTCAATAATAATCAACTTTGAATTCAGAAGTGATAACAATAACTGTAATTTTAATCATAACGACTAAATAATGATAACGATAATACTGATACTAATGAAATAAAAAGATAAACAATAATATATGTCTATTTTTTCTTTTATTTCAATTATTATTTTCATGATAACTATCATAATTTTGCCATTATTTTCATTACCTTTGCTTTCATTACTATTATTATTATTATAATTTTTTATTTATTATCAGTAATTTTATAATTGAATATATAATAAAATTCATGATCAAATATTATAAAAGTGCATATTTCCGATTTGACTGAAATAAATATAATGATCTATGAAATAATGGATAGATTTTTGTTCAGACCTGAAACCTGAATAATTTATTTGAAGCAACAGTAAATCTACATCTATGTTATCAGTACATGTATTTTAACTTTCCTTTTCATCATAGGAATTAAATGAAAATAAAACTTCAAGATCTCTGATTATTTTTTTATCACAGCCCAAGATATATTTTATTACTGCTCATTCCAAAATTGTAAATGTATGACCTCTTATCAGCAGTGTGACTTAAGCTCCGCCCACTTATATTGCCAACTTACATTACTTATAAAGGTAAAATCTGCTGGACGGGTGGAGGACAATCCTGGCCTTTAAGCATTACTTTCCATACTGAATAATATTATCAAACCATTGTAATATAATTAATGTACTTTATTATCACAAACATACATTGTGTCTCTCCTCTGACCTCAAGTTTGAAACAAAATGAGAAATGATGACATTGATGATAATAATGATAATATGATGCAGTTTTGTACAGTCAGAAGCAATTTATAAAAATGCCTTTAAAGACAGACCTTCTCTGCAGGTGGGTGGGGGTCTGGTTCCCAGCACATAGCAATTTTACCTGTACAGGTAAAGGTGTGAAAATATTGTCAACCAATCAAGGGCCAGAATTAACAGCAATGATGACTTTATTGGCTGACTGGAGGTGTTGGCACTGTGACCAAGAGGCAGAATGACACTGTGGGTTTTTTTCAGTTCAGTTAAGTTCAGTTCTCCTCACGACGTTCCCCAAGTGGCTCAGTAGTAGGTAACCATAGTTGCAAGTCCTTGGCGCTGAGTGTCCGTCCAATGAGAATTACACTGTGGAAATTAATTATCCTTATATTGTACCTTCCCTGTCTTTAAGGGCTTTGTCAGTGATCACGAAATAAAAACTGCTTTTGCAAATAAACTGCAATTTAACTCTTTCTACAAAGGATGTGTCTAAGCAGTTACAACAAAAGTGGATAAAACTGCATATCTATGTCCAGTCTGAGAGCAGTTTAAAGAATACTACTTTTTAGCTGCATGTTAAAAGGTGCTTTTGGTCCAGTTAGAAAATAAAAACTGTTTTTAACTGCTATAAACTGCATCTTTAACAATAAACTGCCAAGTTAAAATCAGTCCTGTCCCAGCAGGGACATGACGTTGAAATGACGTCGTACTGACGTCAGTGCGACGTCATGGCGGCGCATAAACGTTAGTACGACGTCATTTTGATGTCATGTTCCCGCTAGGGGTGCTTTCCAAGGTACATCACAAAGCCAGCCATCTGCCCACATCGACCCCACTTATCCCCCTGGAACTGTCAAGAGTGCCTGTTCAGTGGCGACCTGCAAATTATGAACATTTACGTTTAGTCCCGTTGTCTTATCGTGAACGTCATGTTCACTTAGATAAATTAGTGATAGATATACATGTAACGCACATTTTCCACTTGCTTCGATGACTGAGCCTTTATAGTTATGCTACTCCAAGAAATGTGAGATACATATTAATTTTTATTCTGTTTCGAATAGATATTCACAACAGCAAAGAGTGAAGACCCTAAACAGATGCTGCGTTTTAATGTTGCCTGAACCGTCCGGTCTGGAGACGACAGTCATACTAAAAGCGAAAAGATAAGTTAGTGAATTAGGTTAATTTCATTTTTGTCTCCATATATGAAACAAAATACCTTTAGTTACTCAACACTAGATTATGAATGTTCATGAAGATTACATTCTTGCAACAGCTCTACAATGATGCTTTTTGACCCTCAAATCAATACCCGGAGTATAGCTCCTGGGATCAGTATCTGGAAGTTGTCCGTCGGATGCTGGTAGAAGATCAAACGACTGGAGAACCGTAACCAGATACAAAAACACTCTTGACTTGCCGAAATTTTCACCTGGACACTCCCTGTGACCAGTAGAAAATGCCACGTGGTGGCGCCAAGTTTCGTCTTCCAGCGGGAGAAGTTTTCCATGTTCATCTAAAAATCTTTCCGGTTTGAAAACCCAAGGTTCCTCCCAAAACATGGGATCATGATGGATGAACCAGTGATTCGCCTGTACAATAGTATGCTTAGCGATAAAGAATCCCTCGAAGTTTTGGTCTTTCATTGCTCTGTGTGGAATCGGTAACGGAGCAGCTGACGACGTGTATCGCAGTACCTCATATACCATCGCCATGGTGTAGGGCATATTTTCCTTGTCAGAAAACCTGGGTTTGCGCTCTGAACCAACCACATCTTCAATCTCGTTTTGAATTTTTCTTGCAACGCTACTGTGTGTAAGGAGTAACGCAAAAGCATTGATTATGACGGCGGATGTCGTATCAATGGCCGCTGCAAATACATCAAGAATTATTCCCTTAACGTCATTGTCAGTTATTATTTCTGTTCCATCATGTTGATTTATTTCATCCTGCAGTTTTATTAGACTTTTTATAAGTCCACACTCTTCGCCATTAGGTTTGTCGGCACAGTTTTTTGTTGCGTAATAAAATCGATCCAGAATGTAGTCTCTCGAAACTATTGCTTCTCTATATGTATTTCCTGGTGGCCCAGGTAGAAATCTTATCAGTGGTATGAAGTCATAAACGAAAAACATTCCAGACAAGAAATGGTTGCTTGAGTCAACCCACTGCCAGACAATTTCACTATCATCTTCCTCGGAAGACCTCCCAGTCATAAGCGTAACCAAAGTGTTTGCATATGATTTCTTTAATATATCATTCATATCGAAATCTCTTTGTGCAGTTCTTTTAAGTTCCTCCAAGTAGCGTTGCATTTCATCTTCGGCAGTTTCCTCAAAGTGTTTAATTCCATCACCATAAAATCTCAGTGCTCTGTGTAACATTTTGCGCTTGGCCATTGTCTTTTTATTTGCTTTTGAAAATGCAATATCACTGCAATCAAAGCATACATATTTCCCCCAAAATGCATCCGGTCGATCGTTGAAGATGTCTCCATATTTATTGCTTCCAAATGCTTTCCTTTCTAGCTCAGCATCATTAATATAAACAATATTTTGTCCAAGCAGCTTGATTTGAAAGATAGGTCCGTATGTTTCCGCCATTTTAGACACACTGAGGTAAAGGCGCCGAAAATCAACATCCAACGCGTTTCCAATAAGCGGAAGAGATTTTGGTCCAGGTAATGCTTTTCCGTCGACACTGACATTTTTAGACCGAAATAGTTTTGCAATGAAAAGACAAATAACCACTGTAACCAACAGAATCAAGGCACTAGACACTTCCATGTCTTCCGCTTTAATGTTTCGCTTGTAAGGTCATAAATGCATGCCAATATGTATGTTTTGTACAAAGAATTTAAATGAATATAATGCTTCCGTAGGTACAAAAGGTTTCCCGAATACGCGATAGCTCACCTGACCTGTTCAGCGTAGCGCTTATACGTTTATTTTACAGCATCGAAAACTTATGATGAAAATCAGGATTTGTAAAACTATTTGTGGGCTTTACTTTTGACCGTTCGAAGGCTTCGTTTCTTGCATTGTTAGTTCTTGTAGTGTTTCTACAAACAAGGCTTTTCACCGTATATCCCATGCCTCATTATCATGCTCGTTCGAGCTTATGGTCATCTAGCCTGGGAAAGACTGACCTGGCCAATTTAGAGTTCGTTCAGTTGTGTGTTCATACACTGTGTTTTCATGCGTGCCTTTTCTTCCGTTTCGTGCATTTCGGAATTACGAGGCTTCCATGATCCATACATCATCGGCCGATCATATAAGATATCTCCTAATCAAGATCATTAATGAACCCACCATTTTGTCCAAGTTTAGTTTGAAAGATGGGTCATTTTTCCCCCGCCATTTCAGAAGATAAAGGCGCAGAAAATGACACTTCCGTGACAAAGGGTCATGGAAACATATTGACGATATGAAGAAATTTCACGGAATAGTGAAAATGCCGTGAAAAAAAGCGCGTAAAATTTGTTGATAGACCGTGAAAAAATTATGACGTTGAAAAGGAACGTGAAATTCACAACACCGTGAAAAACGAACATGCAGTTATGAATTTTGTGAAACACAAACCATGAAATCAATAAACCACAGTTGAATGCCGTGAACACTTAAACAACCCGTGAAACAAAAAATTGGTCACATGACCAAGATGGCTGCCTCGCTATAAATAGCTTCCATAAGGTTGCTCAGAGCAAAATGGACGGACGCTCGGCGCCCTGTTACTGCGGCTATGGATTCGTTCCGCTGAGGTGCAGGGGCAACGTCGATATGAGAATTAAAATACTACTGCTCAGGGCAAATTCGTTACCCGACTCGACCCTTGTCAAAACATAGATTCTGTTCAAGTGAATCAGGCAAAAACATGCAGTAGAAGAATATGTTAAAAGGATGGCCCAGAAATGTAACAAGAAAAACTCTGTATCTCGTCCAGGTGAGCTGAAACGGAGTCTTATGTCATTCTTTTTTGTGCAAAACAACTGATTAATAAATAGGCCAGCACGTAGACATGCAGAATTTTAGGTGGGTTAGCACTTAACACTCCATACAATGGGTGCAAACGTTCCACCTTAAGATGTAACGCCTATATATCTCTATATCCGGTTACATTGAGCTGTAGATTTAAAAAAAAAATGTTAGGTCCTACCTGACACTTTGAACAGTAGTCCTATTGTCCTGGGGGTGGTTGGGTGGTGTAAAGGTGCTGCGTGTTACTTCCAGTGCCGGGGCGTCCTACTCATTTGAATAGTAGTGGGGCAACGGCTTACTGAGCAGTAGGTGCGGGTGGGGGTTGTTTAGACATTTTTCTCTCGTCTATCATTTCTCTCTTCTCCCTCTCTTTGGGAGACGGCCCGATACAGACTGAAATACTGTCTCAAAGGACCGTTAAACCCAAAACAACCAACCAACCAACCAACCTTCTGTCCTAATTCTAATATCCTATGCTCAACGAAGCCTGTCAAGTAAGATATATTTAGTCTAGTTATAGCGCAATCTTGCAAAGTCACAGTTAACCTTCTCATTTACCTTAGCAAAGTTAATCTCTAAAACCATAAATTTTATTAAAAAAAAAAACCGAATTTTTCAATCGTCTTTTCAAAGACGTCGCTTCCTCTCCAGGTAGTAGTGGTGTGTACCGTAAAGAAGATGCCATATTATCAGAGAGGGGTGTTTGTAAGTCCAATTTTATCACCTGTATAGCAATTCGGACCGAATTGCATTTCGATGCAGCTGATCTCGGCGCCGACTTTGCCTGATTTTGGATTTACGTTTAAGAGCTATGAGAAGGTATCGTAAGCTTTACTATTAGTAAGTATTGTATGTTTTTACTATGGGTAGGTATTGTATTCTACGAGTGGGTATTGTGTTCTACCATGGATAGGTAGTGCATATTACACTATGAGTAGGTATTGTCTGTTTTACAATGAGAAGGTTTTGTATGTTTCACTATGAGTAGGTATTGTATGTTCTAGTATGAGAAGTATTGTATGTTTTAACATGGGTATGTATTGTATGTTTTACCATGAATGAGTATTGTAAGTTTTATTATGAATATGTATTGAATGTTTTTATTACTGAGTAAGTATTGCATCCTCTAATATGGGTCAGTATTATATGTTCTACTACGAGTATGTATTGTATGTTCTTCTATGAGAAGGTATTGTATCTTTTACTATGGGTAGGTATTGTATTCTACGAGTGGGTATTGTGCTCTACCATGGATAGTTAGTGCATATTACACTGTGAGTAGGTATTGTCTGTTTTCCAATGAGAAGGTTTTGTATGTTTCACTATGAGCAGGTATTGTATGTTCTAGTATGAGAAGTATTGTATGTTTTAACATGGGTATGTATTGTATGTTTTACCATGAATGAGTATTGTAAGTTTTATTATGAATATGTATTGAATGTTTTTTATTACTGAGTAAGTATTGCATCCTCTAATATGGGTCAGTATTGTATGTTCTACTACGAGTATGTATTGTATGTTCTTCTATGAGAAGGTATTGTATCTTTTATTATGGGTAGGTTGTTGGTTGGTTGGTTGATTTGATGCTTAACGTCCACGGTAAACAACTAAGGTCATGTCGGGACGGTCAGTTAACCTAACCACACTATTCCTGGGCAGGCTTACACCTCCTAAGCGGTTAACCAGTACTAAGTGCACATACTTTCGCCAGTAACTGACAACTACCCTTCTTGAGTCAGCGGAAGGAGAAACGAAAGTATGTGGCCAGACCGGGATTCGAACCCAGGACCTCTGACTTACGAGTCAGGTGCCCTACCGATTGCGCTACCCGGCCCGGCTTATGGGTAGGTATTGTATGTTCTTGTATGAGTAGTATTGATTGTTTTACTATGAGTAGGTATCATGTGTTATAGTACGTGTATGAGTAGCATTGTATGTTTAACTATGAGTAGGAATTGTATGTTTTTTCTATGAATAGGTATTGTATGTTTTACTATAAGTATGTATATATGTTTTACTATAAAGAAGTAGTGTATGTTCTACTACGAAGTAAAAATATAGGCAGTGGTCAGGAATTAAGACAATGAAATCTCACACCCCGCTTTCAAAACCAAAAAGGAAAGAAGCACACACAAAGAAAGACTGACAAAAGTTCACGAAAGACAACACGGTAGACCGTATGAGCAGCTCCTTCTCAAACAGGCAGCCTTTCAGCTACCCTAATTAAAAGCAGCAGCAACATCTATTTTACCTATCCTCCACCAGATTACACAACAAACCTAAACAGAAGGCATCTAAGTGGCAGCCCTTCAGGTCGCCGGAGACCATAGACAAGCGGACATAACACCATGCTACACTGAGGAACCACAACAGAAGTACCGCCTTGGAACCGTCAACAAAAGATTAATGGGGTGGGTAGGGGTGGGTGGGTGGCAGAGGGAGCTTTAACTAGTTCTTCTGGATCCAAACCTCGCCCTCTGCTTCAGCTATGCGGGTGGCCACTTAGCTAGCAGACCACAAACAAATAGACCCAAGGATAACAGTTCTGCTTCTGCTGTCATTCAAAACATTAAGTCAGCTCAAATAAACAAATCACGGATAAGACCTTTGATGAATCATAGATGAGGACTCGACAGAAACAACGTATGCGACACCAGGAGACCCATGGAATGTCAAATAACACCACTGAATGACCGGAGCAAAAGAAAAGCATCAGTTGAACTCCAAATAACCAAGCAGTAGACAAGGTTAACTCCGGTCCCAAGCAACTAAACTAAATAGCTTTATGTCGGGCCCATCATTGAGCCTGATGACCAACAAACCGTCGTGCAATTAAAGAGGGAAGCAAAGTTATGAGCGAAGATTGGGTGAACCACTAAACATGCAACATTGCATTTATAAATGCTCTATCCATGACGTTTGTAACGTATGATAATTTTTCTGGATTTATCAGAAAAAATCAGACCTACCTACATTTTTAGCAATTATAGACAAAGTCACCATAAAATAAATTTTGATAGGCCTTGTCGCAAAAGACTTTTTAATCTGACCTTAAATTTAGAAACCAGTTTATAGTGTCGGCGATAGAATTTTTGAAAAAGCTTTAAGAAGTTTATGATACCGATAGCCCTGTTGGAGAACCTTAGCAGTTAATATTTTATTACGGGCATTGAAGTCAGTCACATGACTAGACTCTCTAGCAAACCGAATAAATTGAGAAATGTAAATTCCGTAAGAGGTAGAACGGGGTATATCAACATCCAAATATTGAAAATTTACTATGTCAAAATCAAAGTCATCAAGTTTATCATAAATTTTGAATGAAACAAATCCGTCTGTAATAGATAAATGTAAATCCAAAAATGGGGCTTCAGTATCTGCTGCATTAGTTTTGTTTACCTGCAGCTCAGGTGGAAAAATTCGATTCACTGTGCCTTCAAAGTAAGGACTGTCAATATTTGAAAGATCTTCTAGATATAGATGTAGAGTTCAATGCTTCAATAATCTCAGCGTGTTTATCATTGGAAAGAGAAGTTATGAAATCTCTTCCATAGCAAAATAAAAACAAATCCGCTACAAGAGGAGCACAATAAGTACCCATCGGAATACCAACAATTCTTCATAACTTAGTACCAAATCTAATGTAGTGCCAGATCAGTCTCAGAGTCTAACTGACCCGGCACTATGTTTTTAGATACTTTGTAAATCCATAGTGATGGAGATGTAAGGCGAAATTCCCGAACTATATATGATGAATCATATAGACAAATAAAGTGCATGAGAAAATTTACAGTCTCATACTGACCCACTATGCCAAATGTGATGCAAAGTCATCAAATAGTGTTCAAGATACAAGGCAAAGTCACTGAACTATGAACTGTAGGTCAAAGCGACTAATAATTAATATGAAGACATTCACCATGTCAGACTAGTCCATTATCCCAAGTATGAAGCAAATCCATTGAACAAGTCTTGGAGATATGTAGCAAAATTCAGTGGACCAGACAATATAGGTCGCAGATATTATGTTGTCACTGCCATATCAGACCCATTATTGCGCAAGGACGAAGCAAATTCATTGAACCCTTTTAAGACTGGAAACACGTTTTGGGGATATATGCAAACTCTGCAGACTCAGTTCAGATGCCGTAGAACATGACGTCTAAACTGTCTTCTTTCAGAAATTTCTATGCAAAGTGCAATAAAAATGAAGACTAGAAACCCCTAAAACTAGAAATGAACTCATCCAAATGATAAAGTGGGGCAGTTCCGCTAGTCAAAATGGGTTCTACAATCTTGGAGAAATACGGCAAAATCACTGGACCATGAATACAGGACAAAAGCACAAAATGCTGCTTTACTTACAGTAATATTAAAGCTATCTAACCGAGTATCAACTTTTTACATCAAGGTTTCAAAAAAAAAAAAAAAAAAAAACGTGTATACAAAATTCGAAACCTTATAAATTTCAGTTGAACAAGTTTCGATTTTGACGTTTGGTTCCAATCCTCAAGTTTAACATGGCTGTGGACTTTGACCTCTAGCTCCACCTCAGGGCATGGCCCTGGGGCTAAGATAGCATACAGATAAATGTTCTGGTCCAGGTTAGTCCAAACCTGTCAACTTTTTTAAAATCTCAAGTGGGAGAAAGCGTGAAAATGGCCATTTCAACACACTTTTCAATCAAAGCTGCGCATGCTACGAACAAAAAAGGGAGGTGTCCTTAAAATATGGAGATTTGGACACTTTTGGACGAATAGGGAGGGAGAGTGGGAGTGCCTTTAAAAATAGGGAGACTCACTATTATGAGGAGAGTTGGCAGGTATGGGTTAGTATCATCTTATACCAACTTTGAATCGGGACTTTCAGTTAGAAAGGCAAGATATATAGAGGATCTTACATGAGTGCTCATGTATTATTGAATTTATTAAACGAGTTTTCGGAAGGGCTTTTGTCACCCAGAGAAGCAAAATGGAAATACTAGAAGTTGTCTCCCTTTGAAAATAATGGTATTATAACTTACAGGTGTATCCATACACCTTAAGTCTTATGCTTCTTCCTATTGTGATTATTTCCTTGAGTGGTTTGGCCTTTTTAGGGGCAAGCATATTTTTGTGCAATATCCCCGCATATATTAACAAGAAATATCTTTAAAAAAGATAATCGGCTAACTTACGGATTAAGGTGGTGATTTATGGTAAATGTAAAAATCTGCATAAAACCATAAAAAAGTAACGTATCTCCCTGAAATTAGCAGACTTCTTATTTTTGTTGTTCTTTACAGTTTAGAATACAAAATAGACGTACATGCAGCTTAAAAAAGTGTTTTATAAGGAAAGATCAAAGGGTAATTTTCTGCGAATAAATAAAAAAAAAGAATATCGTTACGGAAAATTTACATAGTGCTAAAGGTGCATTATTGCATAATGAAGAGCGTCCTAGAAATTATTTATTCCAACTCTTTCTCAAATTGTAATGTAGACCAGATGAAAACGGTAGCTTTTTCTCAAATGTTCAACCATGTACAAAGTAAATGTACACTGGTCGCATTTATTAAATATAGGGTAGGCAAGCATACCTATGTTAACACCTACAATATAAATAATACATTACTGACATGATCAGTGGTGTGTAGATAAAATTGTTCAACCTTAAGCTTGTTAAAATAGTCTCATCTGTCTCACCTGTGTGTTTTGACAAAACAATTTGGACACAGACTGCATCTTTTTTCATCTGCTCAGCCTGATAATGTGTGAAAGAGTTTATAAAAATAATTGCTAGGACGCTCTCCATTATGCAACAAGGTACTCTAAGCACTAAGTATATTTTCAATAATGATATTATTTTTTCAGATTTATTCGCAGAAAATTACCCTTTGATCTTCTCTTATAAAAACACTTTTTAACATTAACAAATGTTGCATTTTGGGATTCTAAATTATGAGAAACAACATTAAGAAGGCATATGCTAAGTTTTGGAAAGAACTTAGCAGATGCCTTCTTTATTTTGTTTCAACACGGGAAAAACATGAGTCTACCAAATTAGCCTGCGCATACGCGCAGTTTGATGACGATCTTCGTTGTCTGCTTACACAGTCATTGTGCCAGAAAACAGCAAAAGTTGTGATCAGGCTGCGTAGGTGCGCCGGCTGGTTAGAACTTTTGCTGACCGCACATGCTCCAAAAGACCAATTTTTATACGCCGCCACACGTTAGTGGCGGGGTATTATGTTTTCCCGCTGGCTGTCCATGTGTGCGTCCGTCGTCCGTCCGTCCGTCCGTCCATGAGCACTTCGTTTCCGTTCGATAACTTGAGTATCTATCTACGGATTTTCTTCAAACTTGGCATAGGCATTGGTCTTGGGAAGATCTCAGTTGGAATTGTTAATGGGCAAATTTTGATGTCTTCTCATGGAGTTATTGCCCTTTTGCATGGTCTTAAAATAGTTTTTGGTCTGTAGTTCCTTTACACTTTGAAATATCTTGATGAAATTTCACAGAAATGATTGAAGTAACATAAGCCTTCTGTTGCAGGCAGAATTTTGTCTGCCTGTGCTATCTGCCCCTGCCCTGGGGCTATATACATGCATGAAATAATAAAAAAAATGTATAAAATTAGAGTTGAAAGGGATTTTTCTGAAACTTGTAAAATCTTTTCTCTCCGTTCATGTAGAAAAGACACAGTAAAGCAAACACCTCTCAGCGAAGATTCAGCGCTACGATTAAACATGCGTGCAAAAGCAGAAAATATCAATACATACCAAACGCATGATAATTTTCATGTCCGTAAGGCATTTATTATAGGGTAAAACTGAAGCATTTCATTACAATGAGTAAACAAATATACTTACTGATTCGCCCCCTAACGATAGTCGCCATTTTCGTCGTTGGCTAGACGTAGGAATTACGAAACCTGGACGTTGCACATACAAACTTCCTTGGGTAATTTAGATCCGCCATTTTGTTGCGCAATCAGCTCGTGTTGCCTCCCTTGACATTTTGCGGGTAGTGTATGCGCATTGCACCCTAAAAATCTTAGACATTATCTACATGTGCGCATTAGCTAAATACCTTTCGCGTACATAATATATTACATTTAAAACAAAGAAAAGATACATTTTCGGCAAACGTTTACCTTAAAATGCAACTTTATATCTGTCTGCTTCGTTATCCACAAAACAACATCTAATTGGTTTAATGAAAAAATAAGACTTTTCCGAATTTTCCCTGGTTCACAAATATTTTTCCCTATTTCTCCGATGAATATACAACATAAAAATATATTTTTGCTATGGTAAACATACTAGTTTTAAAGGTAAACACTAGCTCTGAAGTCACAGCAGGGGCTAAACTGCCACGCGCTTCCACTGTGATGTTTAAATTTCAACCTGTCAGCTTTGTGATAAAAGATATTTAAATTGTCTTATTTATTCTGACGTGAGAAAAGCATGCCATAAATAAATGGTGTTTAGCTGCTTTATCTGTCCTAGTTTTGATATTCATGAATCTATATAAAAGGACAAATGCACAAATGCCCGCAGGGCACTAGTTATCGATATGACGAATTAAACTTTCTGGATGTCAAATCCAATCATGGATTTACCATCTCAATGTTTGTTGATCATGCTGATAACATTTAAGTTAACGGCGGCAGGTTTTGTCATTTAAATCGCTGTATCCTTTGGTTTACAGAAAACTAATAACAAAGCGGAGTAATAAAGATCTGACAGTAAGGATGACGCTTATCTATGTCATTTCGCTGTACTTTTTCGTTGTTCATACCCCATTAAACTATGGTAACAAAGGGGAAACTGGATTAATGTCATATCTGACTAGGAAATGGGTTTGGTTATCCTAGGCCAATTAACAAACACTCAAATTCCACAGAGATTGACATTAAAGTCAATACTCTCGGCCGAAATCGTTTTGAGCGAATGTAGCCTATATACGCTTCCTTAGCAACTCACGTGGCGAGATCGCTTACTGCGCATAATCGGCAACTGGTTACCGTCCTAGTTTGGTTGGTTTCTGACATATTGACTATTTACCAAGGGTAATAGGGAAAGTTTGTATGTGCGTTGTCTTCGTTGCCTGTGTTGAATGCCAGACCAGTGTGTATATTTTGACCTGTCATCTTTATGTTACCTCACCGTCATGCTTTTAATTAACCCTTTTTCACAACATGACGCGCAGACCCTGCCAAGAATGCTCGCGAGGGCGTAGGCAGTATAGATAGATAGATAGATAGATAAAACACAAATCTACCCGATCCTATTGTTGTTTTCCATAGGAGGTTTTTTCGTGACGCACTTCCGGTTCTATAAATAGACTCGGGATAGCCCTGGCCGTCAACCTGGCCGAGAGTTACTATTGAAAACCAATGCTTCTATGCCAATTTAATGTGGTGAAGTGATGTTTTTTTATAATGAATGGTAAAAATTATTAGTTTATATATTAAAATTATGCATGATAAACTACTTTATTATGATTTTGATATATATTAGCATTTTTAAAATTTATTTATTTGATTCTATTTAGGATCTAGATATTAGCATTTTTGAAATTTATTTATTTCCTCTTTTTCGATAAAGGTATTCGTTAACTGCTAGAGAGCGTTTCTCCTCTTTTTTTAAAGTGTTATATGATAAATAATAATAATGATAATGATAATAATGATGAGAATAATAATAATAATCCAGTGGCAAACGAGAAATATCGTCAATGTCAGTCTTTAAACAATGAAGGCGACGAGCTGCCCGAAAATTTCTAGGGCGTGCGCAGGAAAATTCCTTCCAAAAATATTTTTAACTCAGCTCGTAATTAATATATATATATATATATAGTCTTTTAAAAGTTATGTATTGTCATTTGTGCTTCTTACATGTCTATTTGTAAAAGCTGATCGCCGGGAAAAATAATGTGAAAAAGTTGGGTGTCATCGGATTTGGCCGCTCGGCGCTGATATCCTCCACAATCCGGAAAAAAAACGTGATCACGTTTATAAAATAGAAGTTGTTCACTGGATTTAAATTATATCAATTAAAATGTAACAGATGTCTTTTTAAACATTCAGTTGTGACTGATTGAAAAGGCGGGTTAAAGTGTCTAATTCGATAATCCTTAATTGTTAACTTAACTGACATAATCGTATAAGGTTTTAATATACGAGTAAGTAAAATTTTAAGTATTTCACACTTCGTATGTATGTATGTGTTCTGTCGGTGCTTTGATGTACATGTATGACACGGGAAAATCCGTCTCAGAATGTGGTCTTACTGAACTTAGATTGGAATAGATTAACTCGGTAATGAATTGCCGATGCGACTAACGATGTGCTCTACTGTTCTCAAAGTAATTTATTATTCTTCTAATTTTAAAACAGTATGTTCATAGTGGACAACATTTAATGTAAGTTAATTTTGTTCTGTTATCGCGTTTTCATTTTCGCAACTTATGCAGCGACAAATCCTGTGATTTTTTCCTATCGGCAGTGCCGTGCCCATTTTACTTTCCTCTCTAAACGTGATTGAATCTTTTCTATAAAGTTTCAGATTTATTTAACACTTTTGTTTCAAACTTATTAATAACTTATGAAATATATAAACTATACAAAACAGCATGTTCATCTCTCTAATTTAGAAAAATTCCGGCGTTTAACGAAAGAATTTCTACCTTGGATTATCATGCGCTGTGTTAGAATCCCGTATTAAATAAGATCAAATTCTGTGATTTACTGTCGTAATATTATGAAAATGAGCGAAAACCTTTTAAAAGATAAACGTCTGAATATTCTTTTAAAAAATACGGTTTACTACCACAGATAAACTGATTTTTGCATGATGAAAATCTGCATTTTGCACTGTGAAACATAGTACTGGTCGATGAATTGACGGCCAGCTCTGTGCGCATGCGCCAGGTTTACGTCATAATGGGAATCCCTAAAACCTCCTATACTTTTATCATCATAATCACATTTAAAAAAAAAAAAAAAGGAAAAAAAATGTCATTAATTCTGTTATTTCACTCATTTGGCACCACGGGCATACCGTACACTGCACTAAAACTTATGGCGCATAGTACTCTCCATAGATTTACGGTCCACATCGTGACCTATCAGCCGTGACCTAAATTTAAAAAAGTGGAAATCACCGTCCGCATGCATGTTGTCTATTTTAAGAACATCAATACACATTCAGCGTAGTCTGGTTCTCGGTTTTCTCAATTACCAGCAGGCATTGTGAATGAAAAACCGAACACCATTATACTTTGCGCAAATTGTCAACACAGGTCAATTAGCGTTAATAAAATTGGTTAGAACAGAAGGAATAAAGGTAAAACTTTTGTTGTTTATCTTTTTGCTGTATATTAACTAGTTGCTTCAGTCATTATTTAACAAATATCAGATGCAGGTTCAGTATTTTTATTGAAAACAGCGTTTTAAAACCGGGCTGTGAACAGCTGATCAAAATGACCATGCACAGATGCATGGTGGTCAAAACTGACTCTGAGGGTGTGGTATGGCACAAACTTTGCAAAGACTTATGAATGTCTTCTACCTTAGATTGAAATTTCCATATTAAATTACCCGGTGGCACAAAATAAATTGGTTTTGTGTGAAAAGGAACTGTAACTGTGAGCAATAGTTACATTTCAAAGCTCCAGGTGAGAATAGGGGGATAATTCAGAGCAAATTTTTCTTATTTCTGAATGGAAAGACATGTTGTTACCCTTAGCGAGAACCTTCTCGGTAAGACAGTTCTAGTGAGGAGCACAACATAACATATGCTTTAATGGCAAAAAAGAAAATATCTCAATTAAGCCTTTTACACCCTCTGATCTGGAGCTAATCCGAGACTTCTCTGATGCTAAAAGCCTTTTTTAGTTTCTGATTTAGCGGCTTTAAGCACAACAAGCTTTATTCCTACCTCAAAAGATCAGAAGAGTCAGCAGGATGTCCCATTGCCAAAATTGTCATCATATCCCCCCCCCCCCCCAACAGCCACACACACACACACACAACAGTGACACACTCGCACCTTTATTAGAAAATGCTTGGTTTTAGTTTTCAGCTAAAATTTATAAGAAAGGAATCATGCTTCTGTAAATCAATCTTTTTTTCAGGCTTTGTTGTAACGAAGGAGTCACGATGGTTAAAGATATCTGTAACTGCAAAGATGGGCATAAAGAAAGGTGAGACTTTCTATGACTCTTCAAACACCTGCACCAACATTTTGTTGTAATGTTTTGAATATAACTCAGAGCTCTAGATAAGAGGGAGTATTTGATGATAATTAAGGATAATTTTTGTTAGTTCTGCATAAAAACATATGTTGTGATCCCTCATCTGAACCGTCTTGACAACATATGGTTTCAATGAGAAATAAGAAAAATTATCCTTTATTATCATCAAATACTCCCTCTTATCTAGAGTTCTGTAACTTGGAATTACCATGAATTGTCTGAACACAATGCTGTATTGTCTGAACACAATGCTGTATTGTTTACATATAAGATCAACATTTATAAGGATGTGATAGCGAGCTTTCGGCTTTATCTACTTTTATCAGTACTGAGTATTATTTGCTGTTTGAAAAAATATTTAACCTCCAACTTTATGTCCAGATACTCTGTTTCACATGTGTGTGTTTCAAGTGTCCACAATACATCCTTGATCTATGATAAAACAAATATCTTAGACTGACTATATTTCCTGTGTTTCATTTTATTACATTTTTCTGCCAGTTCGAAAAGGACTAGGTAATAATAAAGTGTCAGAAATCTTGTTTTGGTGTTATAGACAGCGGTTATACCTTCACTTTTTGCATCCCAGATAAGGATATCCATGTTTTTTGCTGGGGATAGAAATTCTTATTTTACCCTGGTTATCTGAACAGTAAGTAGGATAAAAAAGAGAGTTCTGCGTGACTTAAGTTTGCATTGGTTGTATTGGACGTCATGTAACTTCATCGCTAGCTGACGTCATAACAACGTCAGAATGACAACAGTTGTCAAAATGGCAGACGTCACAATGCAGTGTCTAGAGGAATCTTTGATGTAATTAAAGCTTCAGCACTAAAGGGTGTGCAAGAAGTCATATTTTTAGATCTATACAAATCCCTAGTTAGACCTCATCTAGAGTACTGTACGCCAGTTTGGTCACCCTACTATAAAAAGGATAGAATTATCTTTGGAAAACGTGCAGAGAAGAGCTACAAAGCTGGTCAGTTCCTGTAAAAATTTGTCCTATTCAGAGCGTTTAAGAAAATTAGGATTACCAACACTAGAGTACAGAAGAGAAAGAGCTGACTTAATACAAGTATTCAAAATTTTAAATGGTATTGACTGTATTGATAGGGAAAAGTTTTTTAAAACAGCGCAGTACACAGCAACCAGAGGCCATTCATCTAAGTTATACAAAGAAAGATCAAGACTCAATGTTCGTGCAAATAGTTTCTCCAACAGAGTAATAAATTCCTGGAATAGTTTGTCACAAACTGTAGTAGAAGCACCCTCCCTTAACGCGTTTAAAAGTCGCTTGAACAAACATTGGAGAAATCACCCAGAGAAGTTTGAAGCTGCGTGTTATAAAGCAGGTCCTTCTAATGGACAGTACTATCGAAAAGCGTCTCAAGAAGTCAGAGAGACTGATCTTGGTGTCGACGACTGGTAAAAGACTGGTAAAAGAAGAAAAAGAATCTACTATGAGTGTGAGGTACGGATAGACAAATCTGTCCCTCCGGTCACTGTTTGGCATCACTTGGCAAGCCTTGTGATGCTAAACAGTGACCCTAGGGACAAATTTGTCTATCCATACCTCACGCTTATGATAGATTTTTAGCTCGCCTGAGCACGAAGTGCTCAGGGTGAGCTTTTAGGATACCGTAATGTCCGTCGTACGTCCGTCCGGACATCCGTCCGTCCGGACGTCCGTCAACTTTTGCTTGTGTACACTCTAGAGGGCACAGTTTCGATCCAATCTTCATGAAACTTGGTCAGAATGTTAGTCTTTATAAAATCTAGGCCAAGTTCGAAACTGGGTCATGTCGGGTCAAAAACTAGGTCACTAGGTCAAATCTTAGAAAAACCTTGTGTACGCTCTAGAGGGCACAGTTTTGATCCAAAGTTCATGAAACTTTGTCAGAATGTTTATCCTAATAATATCTAGGACAAGTTTGAAACTGGGTCACGTCGGGTCTAAAACTAGGTCACTAGGTCAAATCAAAGAAAAACCTTGTGTACGCTCTAGAGGACACAGTTTTGATCCAATCTTTATGAAACATTGTCAGAATGTTTATCTCCATAAACTCTAGGCCAAGTTCGAAACTGGGTCATGTCGGGTCAAAAACTAGGTCACTAGGTCAAATCTTAGAAAAACCTTGTGTACGCTCTAGAAGGCAGTTTTGATCCAAAGTTCATGAAACTTAATCAGAAAGTTTAGCCTTAAAATATCTAGGACAAGTTTGAAACTGGGTCACGTCGGGTCAAAAACTAGGTCACTAGGTCAAATCTTAGAAAAAACCTTGTGTATGCTCTAGAGGACACAGTTTTGATCCAATCTTTATGAAATATTGTCAGAATGTTTATCTCTATAAAGTCTAGGCCGAGTTCGAAACTGGGTGTTGTTGGGTCAAAAACTAGGTCACTAGGTCAAATCTTAGAAAAACCTTGTGTACGCTCTAGAAGGCACAGTTTTGATTCAAAGTTCATGAAACTTTGTCAGAATGTTTATCCTTACAATATGTAGGACAAGTTTGTAACTGGGTCATGTCGGGTCGAAAACTAGGTCACTAGGTCAAATCATAGAAAAACCTTGTGTACACTCTAGAGGACACAGTTTTGATCTAATCTTTATGAAACATTGTCAGAATGTTTACTTCCATAAACTTTCAGCCAAGTTTGAAAGTAGGTCCTGTCGGGTCAAAAACTAGGTCAGTAGGTCAAATCTTAGAAAAACCTTGTGTAAGCTCTAGAAGGCACAGTTGTGATCCAAAGTTCATGAAACTTTGTCAGAATGTTTATCCTCATAATATGTAGGATAAGATTGAAACTGGGTCATGTCGGGTCAAAAACTTGGTCACTAGGTCAAATCTTAGACAAACCTTGTGTACGCTCTAGTTGGTTGGTTGGTTGATTTGATGCTTAACGTCCGCGGTAAACAACTAAGGTCATGTCGGGACGGTCAGTTAACCTAACCACACTTTTCCTGGGCAGGCTTAGACCTCCTAAGCGGTTAACCAGTACTAAGTGCACATACTTTCGCCAGTAACTGACAACTGCCCTGTACGCTCTAGAAGGCACAGTTTTCATCCAAAGTTCATGAAACTTTGTCAGAATGTTTATCCTCATAATATCTAGGGCAAGTTCGAAACTGGGTCACATCGGGTCTAAAACTAGGTCACAAGGTCAAATCATAGAAAAACCTTGTGTACGCTCTAGAGGACACAGTTTTGATCCAATCTTTATGAAACATTGTCAGAATGTTTATTTCCATAAACTCTAGGCCAAGTTCGAAACTGGGTCATGTCGAGTCAAAAACTAGGTCACTAGGTCAAATCTTAGAAAAACCTTGTGTACGCTCTAGAAGGCAGTTTTGATCCAAAGTTCATGAAACTTAATCAGAAAGTTTAGCCTTAAAATATCTAGGACAAGTTTGAAACTGGGTCACGTCGGGTCAAAAACTAGGTCACTAGGTCAAATCTTAGAAAAAACCTTGTGTATGCTCTAGAGGACACAGTTTTGATCCAATCTTTATGAAATATTGTCAGAATGTTTATCTCTATAAAGTCTAGGCCGAGTTCGAAACTGGGTGTTGTTGGGTCAAAAACTAGGTCACTAGGTCAAATCTTAGAAAAACCTTGTGTACGCTCTAGAAGGCACAGTTTTGATTCAAAGTTCATGAAACTTTGTCAGAATGTTTATCCTTACAATATGTAGGACAAGTTTGTAACTGGGTCATGTCGGGTCGAAAACTAGGTCACTAGGTCAAATCATAGAAAAACCTTGTGTACACTCTAGAGGACACAGTTTTGATCTAATCTTTATGAAACATTGTCAGAATGTTTACTTCCATAAACTTTCAGCCAAGTTTGAAAGTAGGTCCTGTCGGGTCAAAAACTAGGTCAGTAGGTCAAATCTTAGAAAAACCTTGTGTAAGCTCTAGAAGGCACAGTTGTGATCCAAAGTTCATGAAACTTTGTCAGAATGTTTATCCTCATAATATGTAGGATAAGATTGAAACTGGGTCATGTCGGGTCAAAAACTTGGTCACTAGGTCAAATCTTAGACAAACCTTGTGTACGCTCTAGTTGGTTGGTTGGTTGATTTGATGCTTAACGTCCGCGGTAAACAACTAAGGTCATGTCGGGACGGTCAGTTAACCTAACCACACTTTTCCTGGGCAGGCTTAGACCTCCTAAGCGGTTAACCAGTACTAAGTGCACATACTTTCGCCAGTAACTGACAACTGCCCTGTACGCTCTAGAAGGCACAGTTTTCATCCAAAGTTCATGAAACTTTGTCAGAATGTTTATCCTCATAATATCTAGGGCAAGTTCGAAACTGGGTCACATCGGGTCTAAAACTAGGTCACAAGGTCAAATCATAGAAAAACCTTGTGTACGCTCTAGAGGACACAGTTTTGATCCAATCTTTATGAAACATTGTCAGAATGTTTATTTCCATAAACTCTAGGCCAAGTTCGAAACTGGGTCATGTCGAGTCAAAAACTAGGTCACTAGGTCAAATCTTAGAAAAACCTTGTGTGTGCTCTAGAAGGCACAGTTTTGATTCAAAGTTCATGAAACTTTGTCAGAATGTTTATCCTCATAATATGTAGCACAAGTTTGAAACTGGGTCATGTCGGGTAGAAAACTAGGTCACTAGGTCAAATCATAGAAAAACCTTGTGTATGCTATAGAGGACACAGTTTTGATCTAATCTTTATGAAACTTTGTCAGAATGTTTATCTTCATAAACTCTCGGCCAAGTTTGAAAGTAGGTCATGTCGGGAAAAAAAAACTAGGTCACTAGGTTAAATCTTAAAAAAACGTTGTGTAAGCACTAGAAGGCATAGTTTTGATCCAATCTTCATGAAACTATGTCAAAATGTTTATTGTCCATATATCTAAGACCCCTATGAAACTGGGTCACGTCGGCTCAAGGTCAAATCTTAGAAAAACTTTGTGTACACCCTAGAGGGCACAGTTTTGATTCAATCTTCATGAAACTCTGTCAGAATGTTTATCTTAATGAAATCTAGGTAAAGTTTGAAACTGGGTCATGTCGGGTCAAAAACTTGGTCACTAGGTCAAATATAAGAACGACCTTGTATACGCTCCAGAGGGCACAGTTTTGATCCAATCTCAATGAAACTGTGTCAGAATGTTTATTCTTACAATATCCAGGCCAAGTTTGAAACTGGGTCATGTCGGGTCAAAAACTAGGTCAAATGTTAGTATGGTAAAAACTCTTATAAATCTTCACCAGAGCCAGTGAACTGATTAATGCTCAGGTGAGCGATTCAGGGCCACCTTGTGTACGCTCTAGAGGACACAGTTTTGATCCAATCTTTATGAAACATTGTCAGAATGTTTATTTCCATAAACTCTAGGCCAAGTTCGAAACTGGGTCATGTCGAGTCAAAACTAGGTCACTAGGTCAAATCTTAGAAAAACCTTGTGTGTGCTCTAGAAGGCACAGTTTTGATTCAAAGTTCATGAAACTTTGTCAGAATGTTTATCCTCATAATATGTAGCACAAGTTTGAAACTGGGTCATGTCGGGTAGAAAACTAGGTCACTAGGTCAAATCATAGAAAAACCTTGTGTATGCTCTAGAGGACACAGTTTTGATCTAATCTTTATGAAACTTTGTCAGAATGTTTATCTTCATAAACTCTCGGCCAAGTTTGAAAGTAGGTCATGTCGGGAAAAAAAACTAGGTCACTAGGTTAAATCTTAAAAAAACGTTGTGTAAGCACTAGAAGGCATAGTTTTGATCCAATCTTCATGAAACTATGTCAAAATGTTTATTGTCCATATATCTAAGACCCCTATGAAACTGGGTCACGTCGGCTCAAGGTCAAATCTTAGAAAAACTTTGTGTACACCCTAGAGGGCACAGTTTTGATCCAATCTTCATGAAACTCTGTCAGAATGTTTATCTAAATGAAATCTAGGTAAAGTTTGAAACTGGGTCGTGTCGGGTCAAAAACTTGGTCACTAGGTCAAATATAAGAACGACCTTGTATACGCTCCAGAGGGCACAGTTTTGATCCAATCTCAATGAAACTGTGTCAGAATGTTTATTTTTACAATATCCAGGCCAAGTTTGAAACTGGGTCATGTCGGGTCAAAAACTAGGTCAAATGTTAGTATGGTAAAAACTCTTATAAATCTTCACCAGAGCCAGTGAACTGATTAATGCTCAGGTGAGCGATTCAGGGCCACCATGGCCCTCTTGTTATAGTATTACATGTACATGAGTATACTTTGCTGGCAGAGCAACAGCGCCTTTAAGTTTAATCTGTGAAAAATAAACGTGCACAGCTTTTATACTTTGAAATTTTTGGTGTTGTTACTTATCATTTTTATTTTCGGACTAATTTTTGTGCTTTATTTTAACTACAGACAGACAGAAAGAAGATACAATTTCCAACAGGCTATGTCTCAGAATCAAGGGGAAATGGCACAGAACCAATCTACACAATCAAGAAGCCAGTCCCATCAGAGTAGCCATTCGAGTAACCAGTCAAATCCATCTTGGGGTGCTATGTTTAGAGACAGGAGCACATTTGTAGAGATGCATTTAGTGTGATTAACATTGCTTTACAACTGTGTAGTAGCACTCGCAATGTTATAAGTAATGAAGCCCGGTTATATTCACTTTACTCACTCTCTGGTGTGAGTTTTTACATTGTCATTTACAGCGTACTGTAAAAAATATAAAAATTGGGACACCCAAACTATTTTACTGTAACTGTCCTAAAAACTTAAAAATTTAGTTTGTCAGTGCATCAAGTGTGTCTGAAATGCAAATGGAATGGCAAACAGTGTAGACCCTGATCAGGAGCAGTCTGATCTGGGTCTGCACTGTTTGCTCAGCTTGGTCTGTCTCAATACTTAGAATTTTTACAGTTCACTGGTGTTTTGTTGGTATCCAACTAAAATCATACCCTAGCCAGAGGTTAGAGGATTTTTAGGCCAGTACATAGTTTCAACTGTTTCTATTAAGTGCAGATTTGTTTGTAGAAACTACATGTAGTTAGAAGGAGTGCACTGGTACAGAATAAAAGGGGCAGGGTCTCACTGTTATCCTAATTCTGCATTCTATGACAAGACCATAAATGCCTGTTCTGATAAGTTTGGTTGTTTGCTAGCTGTATGTTGGGGCACAAAGTAAGGAGTTGTCTTTATTAGGGAAAATGTGGTATGTGTTCTAATTAAAGCAATTTAAGCATTTTTTATTCCATTTGGGACCGTAAACCTTGTATTCCATTGGATTTTGCTTTTATCACCTTGAGCCTATCTAAGATTGTTTTAATTCAAATCTTTGGTTTATTTTACCATCAATAAAAACATTTTAACTGTATATTTGTGAAACTGTTAGGGAACTGCAAGTTATTTTATTCATACACTGTTGGTCAGTTCTCAAAATAAGGAGGGGTAACAGGGACAATTTAGAGATAATTGTCTTTTACTTATCCATAAGAACATATTATGTTGTCACCCCCTCATCAGAACCATCTTTCCAAGTTGGTTTTCATGAGGGACCCAACAGAATATGTTTTCAGAAAGAAATAAGTTGAATTATCGCTGAATTATCCTTAAAATGCCATATGATCTGGGCCTCTGTATTGGTAATGCAAAGTCTTTTATTCATACTAAAGAAAATCTGTTACCTTTAGTATATGTACCTTGATGAAATGTTTTCAGTTTTCAAAGTTCACATATAGCAACTGACTCACTCTGAAAAAATGTAAACTCAAAGCTGATATTGTCTGACTATGTATTCATAAATCACTGTTCATACATGTTGAAATAAGCTTTTTCATATAATGTGACTAATCTGGACTCTGTGATCTCAACACTTTTAGCCTGACAAGACCAAACAAGCTTCAAATTAGAAACTGTTCCATGATAATTCATGTTATAGTATGTTTACACTTGTTTGCCCATCTATTTGTGGTCATTTTTTTGTGTAAACTGTATGAATGTGAAGCTGGTTGAATTCATTTCAAGTAGTATTTACTAGGGGTAAAAGGGTTAAAACTGTTTAATTGTATTATGCATTTTACAGAGCTTTTGATAAGCTGCAGGGGTGGGGCAATACAAATCTTATATCTACAAGACAACTTGAAATTAGTATATTTTTCATTTCTACCTTAATGCGCTTAAATATTTGGACATCTGAAACCCATTAATTTTCCATTTGGGACAAACGGAAAATTAATGGTTTTAAGTGTCCCAATGCTTACGTACTTTGGGGTACCATGTGGGACTTAACCAGAAATTTTTTGGCAGGGCTGTTCTTTTTGACAAAGGAGAGGCTGTAGTGTAGTGGATAACACTCCAAGCTACCAATCCAGGAATCGCAAGATCGATTCCCCGCTTCTCCAGTCTTTCGGAGGAGACTTTAAACCGAGGTCCCTTCTCTAATGACCTTGTTGTTGGTGGGGTGTTAAACCCGAGTTCACTCACTCACTCACTCTTTTTGACAAAATCTGACAGTTTCAGTATTGTGAAAACAAGAACATTTAAGGTGAATGGGTACACTTTCAGGGGAAACAACTCTGCTATTTTCACTTTTGCCTCCCTTCACAATGGAGATCAACTCTTAAAGGAAAGAATTTGCTCCTGCAGAAGCAAATTCTTTCCTTTAAGAGTTGATTACTCTTTGGAAGGGTTTCATTGCTCAGGGAAGCAAATAGGAAGTCACAAAAGTAGTCTGCCTATGAAAAATTGGTGGAAAATATTGAAGTTACCCAGTCACCTTAATATTCAAAATTTGGATTTATCTAGGGCTCTATTTATCTTCATAGTAGTTTAGATATAAAGGAAGGGTTTCTTAGGATCATTCTTAGATCTCTCTGCTCTGAGCCATTTCCATATAAATATACACATATATATGACCCTTACCTAGAACTACCTTGATGAGGGGGCTCTATTAATGGGTCACAACATATGTTTTGGGTGAAAAATAAAACTGTGGCTCTGCTTCATACCATTTTTGTTCTTTTTTTTTCTTCATATGTGCTGGCTGTATCAGATTTCCTACTTGAAGATTTTATCATCTACCTCAGATAATGTGCTGTGCAGATATATCTTCTTGTCAACATATGATTTGTAGTCTTGTAGCTGTGCCTGTGTATTGATATGTCTGTAAACATTTTGACTGTTACAGTTAAATCATTTTTATGCATACATTTAAGCAGGTATATAAATGTGTAGAACGTTGATGTAATGCATGTATGACACGGATGATGGCTTTATCTAGAAAGTTGAATACCTACATTTAAGGAAAGTGCATACATATGAGCCACAACATGACAAAACCAACAAAGTGGTTGTGTGCCCAGCGTAGACTCAGATCAGCCTGGGCATCCATCCAGTCTGATCAGAGTCTTCGCTGTCTGCATGGAGGTAGCCTAGACTCACAGCTACCCTTTAAGTGCAAAGTGAAGACTTTGATCAGATTGGGCGGATGCCCAGGCTGATCTGAGTCTGCGCTGGGCGCACAACCACTTTGTTGGTTTTCACGTGTCGCGGCTCAATTATTTTTTTTAAAATGACAGTAATGTAATATACATGTATATCAATTAGGATTATTTGCAATAACTTCTGACTGTAAAACTTGTGTTCTGCTCTCCTGACATAACTGTTCATTGTTACAAACACACTGCTTTTTTGTTATAAGTGTTTTAAGTGTTCATTTAAAACTCAGGTAAACTTTTAGATTTTTTTCCCATTCATTTATGTGTGCTGGTAAACTTTTTGTAGATTTTTTTCCCATTCATTTTTGTGTGCTGATGTTAAAACTGATATTTGACCCGTTTTTTTCATACACACGAAAGCTGGTTCATGAAACTTATGTCTTATCAAATGTATGGTGGTTTAAGATTGTCATGACATAAGCAGTCATGTTTTTTATGATAATTTAGCTAGTCCAGAGGTGAAGACCTTTTACCATTTTTCAAGCAGTAAGATTCAGATAAGACTCCCATAAGTAAAAGATCTGAATCTTCACTGTTTTATAGTAAGGCACTATTTCTTATTTTCATATGGCAAGACCCATAGTTCCTTTAGAATAGTAGTCTTGTTCAGAGCTTCCGAGAATAGTATCTGAGTAGAATTCTGGGATGATTTTTATCAGTTCTCGTTAATTCTCCCATGAAAATATAATTATGTTGTGACCCTCATGAGAACTGCCTCAGGGAGGCAGTTCTAATATAAGGGGTCACAACATATGTTTCTGTGGGGAAATAAGAAAAAATATCCCAGAAATATTGTCAAATACTGGTCTATCTGGAGTGCTGTAGTCTTTTTATAAGCTCATGTAAGATACAATATATTAGATGGAAATAAAAAATAATTATTTTACCAGTTTTTATTATACGCCCGTCGAGGACGGGTCGTATTATGTCGTGGCCTCTGTCCGTCCGTCCGTCCGTCCGTAAACTTTTCATGTCCGCTCCATATCTCCTCAACCCCTTAAAGGATTTTTTTGAAACTTGGGTCAAATGTTTGCCTTAACGAGACGATGTGCAGAACACATATTTCAACGATGTTCGACAAAGGTCAAGGTCACACTTAGAAGTCAAAGGTCAAAAGGTAACATTTCGTGTCCACTCCATATCTAGAAAACCATATAAGATTTCATCATGAAAGTTTGTACAAATATAAAGCACCATCAGACGATGTGCAGAGAAAAAGAACCATTACCCTGCTTTCAGTTTTGAAGGAATTATTTCCCTTTGTATTTTTCGAAGGTAATTTCATATCATCCTTATGTCCGCTCCATATCTCGAAAACCATTTAAGATTTATTCATGAAAGTTTGTACAAATATAAAGCACCATCAGACAATGTGCAGAGAAAAAGAACCATTACCCTACTTTTATTTTTTACGGAATTATTTCCCTTTGTATTTTTCAAAGGTAATTTCATAATAAGCTTCGTGTCCGCTCCATATCTTGAAAACCGTTTAAGATTTCTTCATGAAAATTTGTACAAATATAAAGCACCATCGAACGATGTGCAGAGAAAAAGAACCATTACCCTACTTTCAGTTTTGACGGAATTATTTCCCTTTGTATTTTTCGAAGGTAATTTCATATAATCTTCGTGTCCGCTCCATATCTCGAAAACCGTTTTAGATTTCTTCATGAAAGTTTGTACAAATATAAAGCACCATCAGACAATGTGCAGAGAAAAAGAACCATTACCCTACTTTCAGTTTTGACGGAATTATTTCCCTTTGTATTTTTCTTATAGTAATTTCATATAAGCTTCATGTCTGCTCCATATCTCGAAAACTGTTTAAGATTTCTTCATGAAAGTTTGTATACATATAAAGCACCATCGAACGATGTGCGGAGAAAAAGAAACATAACCTTACTTTCATTTTTAATAAAATTAAGCCCCTTTGTGTTTCTAGTATTGTAATTTTGTATTAAATTTGTATCCACTCCATATCTCATTAACCCTTTGAAAGATATTTTTGAAACTTGAGTCAAATGTTCACCTTCTAGAGGCATCGTGCAGAACTTGTATTCCAACAATGTTCGACAAAGGTCAAGGTCACACTTAGATGTCAAAGTTCAAAAGGTAACATTATTTTTCCGCTCCATATCTCGAAAACCGCATAAGATTTCTTCATAAAAGTTTATACAAATATGAAGCATTATCAGACAACGTGCAGAGAAAAAGGACCACAACCCAGTTTTGATGGAATTATATGCCTTTGTATTTTTCATGTAGTAATTTCATATTAGCTTTGTGTCTGCTCCATATCTTGAAAACTGTTTAAGATTTTTTCACGAAAGTTTGTACAAATATCAGACAATATGAAAAGAAAAAGAACCATAACCGAACTTCCATTTATGATGGAATTATGCCCCTTTCTAATTTTTGTCTAGGAATTTCATATTAGCTTTGTTTGTTTTGTAGTTTTATATCTGCCTTATTATTGAAGATTTAAGCTACTGACAAAGTTCTGTCATCTCTTGTTTTCTTTCCAACTGTAAGCCCCAACGGGCGTATATTGCCCCGCTCAGCGGAGCTCTTGTTGTATTTACTGAAAGCACCTGGGCTGTCTTTTATTTCATGATTTGGGATATTAGGATTATTGAAAAGGACAATCTTTCAGAAAATGTATATGGAATTCCCTCTCAAGTTAATCAGGTCTTCTTTGACACATGTTGACAAAATGTTTCATAATAAAACAGTGCGAGCTTGAAAAGGAGCATAACTTGGCTAAATATTTACATGATATGCTCAAAACATAATCAGGTCATCTGCACCTGGAATCCATACTGTACACCAAATATGATCATAGCTCCAGCCATTTTCCGGATATTCTATGTTCACAATATTTGTTTCCATATATGATAAAGGGGCATAACTCTGCAAAGCCATATCCAATGGTGAAGAAAAAAATAAGAGGTCATTTATTTATGTATGTTCCATGTATAAAAAGGTCAAGTTTCGCAACTGCCTAAATGCTACTAAAAGAGAGGCAGGTTGACAGACCCAAACAAGTGTGTATTCCCAACTTCCTTCAAGTTAAGGACATAAAAACAAACGGCAGTTGGAAATGGTCTGCCGAAAGTTGGTGTTAGTGTATCAATGGGTGGATGACATGCATTTTACATCTTTTTCAACAGTATTTCAGTCACATCAGGACGATAACAGGGTAATAATAATAAAAAAAAAGCTGTACAATAGAACCCCATTTATGTTTGAAAAGATCCACACCTCAAGGGGGATCCAACTCGGGACCCCTAGATCAGCAGGCTAGTGCTTAATCTACTGAACTACCGGGGCTCCTGGTGTAAGTGTATAAAACAGCTTAAGGTGAATGGATACACTTGCAGGGGAAACAACTCCATTTTTATACGCCCGTTTTGAAAAAACGGACGTATTATGGCATGGCGCTGTCCGTCCGTCCGTCTGTCCGTCCGTCCGTCTGTCCGTCCGTCAACATTCTTGTGCGCACCATATCTCAGAAACGGTTTGAGATAGCTTCATGAAATTTTGTAGGCATATATATTAGGATGGGGCAAATTGTTGCGTATAGTAATGGTTGCTCCCCCTTTCTTAATTTCAAAGTTATGCCCCTTTGATTATTTTTTACCCTACTAGTCTTGTGCGCGCCATAACTAGATAACCGTTTAGGATATCTTAATGAAACTTCATAGCAATGTGTATGAGGGTGTGATGATGTGTCGCGTATAACAATGGTTGCTCTCCCCTTCTTTGTTTTGGAGTTGCATCCCTTTGATTAGATTTTTAGGGTATTTTTGTGTATACTAATCTTGTGCATTCTATAACTAAGTACCTATTTGGTATATCTTGATGAAACTTTATAGCAATGTGCATGATCACAAGATGGTGTGTCACATATAAGAATGGTTGTTCCCTCTTACTTAATTTTGGAGTAACCTCCCTTTGATTAGTTTTTAGCTCACCTGAGCCGAAGGCTCACAGGTGAGCTTATAGTATAGGCAGGCATCCGCCGTCCGTCGTCCGTCGTCCGTCGTCCGTCTGTCAATGTTTTCAAACGACATCTCCTCTGAAACTACAAGGCCCATTGTTACCAAATTTCATATACAGCATCTATAGGCAGGGGGAACCAATAATACTGTTTTTTATCCAAATCCCTTTGGAACTTTGGTTGCTATGGCAACGTAAAGTTTCCATTGACTTGTATGGGAAAAATTGAAAATTTGCATTTATTGCTATGTCACTGTAGATATTTTGACAAATCTTTTACAGAAATGTTCCTTGAGTAGTCCTCTATCAACCACATGAAATTTCTATAAATTACACTATTTGGCTGGTTGCCATGGCAACCAAATGGTTAAACAATTAAAAAATCTTCTCCTCAGAAACTGTGCATCCAATAAAGCTTAGGCTTCACAGAAAGAATCTTAGTACTAGCCTCTATAAAAATACTGTTTTTCTTGGCAGTTGCTCTAGCAGTTTGGTTGCTATGGCAACTTACAGTTGCCATTGACTTATAATGGCAAAATAGAATACTTGCATTTATTGCTATGTCATTGAAGATATTTTGACAAAACTTTTATAGAAATGTTCCTTGAGTAGTCCTCAACCAGTCTTATTAGATTTATGCAAATTTCACAATTTGGCTGGTTGCCATTGCAACCGAATGGTTAAAAATAGAAAAATATTAAAAAATCATCTCCGCAGAAACTGTGTGGCCAATAAAGCTCAAACTTTACAGAAAGAACCTTAGTACTAGCCTCTATAGAATTACTGTTTTTCATGGCAACTGCTCCAGCAGTTTGGTTGCTATGGCAACTAAGAGTTTCCATTAACTTATAATGGGGAAAATGGAAATTGGCAATTTTTGCTGTCTAACTGCAGTTATTTAGATTTTTTTTCTACAGAAATGTTTCTTGAGTAGTCCTCTACGATTTATATGAATTTTCTCCAAATCGCTGAATTTGATTGGTTGCCATGGCAAAATATAGGGTAAATTTTCGAAGAAAAAAAATAAAATCTTCTGCTCAGAAGCCATATGGGGGATGAAGCTGATATTGTGCAGATGTGTTGATGACAGTAGCCTCTACATAAATTTTATTCTTTTTCTTCCAATCTCATAAGAACTTTGGTTGCTATGGCATCTTATAGTTTCCATTGACTTATTATGGGAAAAATGAAGCCATGAGGGGGATGAAGCTGATACTTAGCATACATATTGATAACATTAGCCTCTACCTAAAGTATGTTTTATATTATCATTGCCCGTGTGAATTCGTTGCTATGGCAAATTAAAGTTTCCATAGACTTATAATGGGGAAAGTGGACATTTGCTATTTATGTCTGTGTTACTGCAGATATTTTGACAAAAGCTTTACAGAAATGTTCCTGGAGTAGTCCTCTACCAGCCATATGAATATTTCCCAAATACCTGATTTTGATTGGTTTCCATTGCAGCCAAAGATCTTCTTCTGAGAAGCCATTACGGGGGGATAAAGCTTTTTTTCATAAATATTTGTGATATTATCCTCCACATAAATGGTGCTTTTTATTGCTGTTGTACATGGTGTTTTGTTGCTGTAACCTCAGTGCTCAGGTGAGCGATATAGGGCCATTGGCCCTCTGGTTTAGGCTAACCCATTCCCCCATAACTCCTTAACCCTTTGAAATATTTCAATGAAACTTTGTAGGAATGTGTATAATAATTGGGTAATGTATCATGCGCATGAACCATAACACTTGCTTACCTCCTGAATTATTTGCCCTTGCATCAATTTCCATTTTACTCTGTATCTCCTTAACCGTTGGAAATATTTTAACGAAACTTGTTGGTGATGTGTATATTGTCAAGGGAAAGTATTCCGACTAAGAGTTTATGAATTATCTCCCTTGTTTGACTTTGGGGTTTCACAACATCTGATGAGCTGCTTCACCCTGGATCCTGATTTTTGGTGTACTAATAGTATTTGATGTGTTGTTTTAATAACATTGCAGTCATTAATTACAGAGTTGTTTCCCCTGTTTTGTCTGCCTGTCCATCCTTCTATAAACAATCTTGTTCATTCTGTAACTCCTTCATGACACTGAAACAGGCGTATTATGCGCCGCTTGCGAAGCCCTTGTTATTTTTGCCTTCCTTCTCAATATGGGTTAACTGGAAGAAGATATTGTTCCTCCAGAAGCAAATTCTTTAAGTGTACACCTCTTTTAGGAAGGGCTGTGTAGTCCAGATGATAAGCAAACGGGAAGTCACAAAAGTTGTTTCCCTTCATAAATATGGCAGAAAAAAACTAGAAAATTGTGTCTGTAAGACACTACTGATGCTCACGTGCTGCGCTTGTCATAGCCCTGAACACCTTTCAACTTTCAAGCACAAATACTATTCACGAACAATCCACTGAAAACATTACACAAACTTCGTACCTTTTAGTGCAAAATTGCAGCCCAGAAAGACTAAGTTTAAAAGACCATAATTCCTTCAAATTATTTTTTTATTCTTTTCTTTTCCATCAAAACCTGCATGCACATCTTTATCTTTATTATGTCCACAACAAGTCTACAATGTCTGTAAAACAGCCACTGAAAATTGTGGGAGGAGTTGATTATTACACAAAGTACTTATGCTACAATGCAAACATATACCTAAAATGACTAGGTTGAAAAGGTGGTAATTCTGTCAAAATTGATTTCAGCTCTATCAAAAATCCACATGCACATCTTCAATATGTCCACAACATGTATGCTAAGTTTGAAAAAGGTCCATTGAAAACTGTGGGAGGAGTTGATTACACAAACTCCATACCCTACAGTGCAAAAATTTGTCTAAAATGACTAAGTTGAAAAGGCCGTAATTCTGTCAAAATTAATTTCAGCTCTATCAAAAATCCACATGCACATCTTCAATATGTCCACAACATGTATGCAAAGTTTGAAAAAGGTCCATTGAAAACTGTGGGAGGAGTTGATTACACAAACTCCATACCCTACAGTGCAAAAATTTGCCTAAAATGTCTAAGTTGAAAAGGCCGTAATTCTGTCAAAATTAATTTTAGCTCCACCAAAAACCCACATGCACATCTTCAATATGTCCACAATAAGTATGCAAAGTTTGAAAAAGGTCCATTGACAACTGTGGGAGGAGTTGATTACACAAACTCTATACCCTAAAGTGTGATGAACAGACAGACGGACAGACAGTGGCAAATCTTAATGCCCCCTGACTATCGTCACAGGGGCATAAACAGTGGAGAATCTGTACACCTTAATTCAGTGCCCTTCTCTCAACTAGACCCCACTCCCTCTGGAGCTCTGAGTACACCTTAGTTATTGAGTTGTACCATTGGATCATCTCTGAAGGGGTGAATGAAAAGACAAGAGACAGTGTATATATTACTGTTTATAGACATTTTTCTTTGTCTTCTTACATTCAAGATATCAACATCAAGTTTACAAAACAATAATTATTATTTGATATGTGCAAGGGAAATAACTAGTACCATCAGCCAAGGTTGATGCTGCAACCATAGATTGTAAAGACAAGATACATACTGTAATGTGTCAGGGTTAGCGCTTGGATATTTTTTTCTTTCGCCACCACTTTCGCCAAATTGATATTGTTTGTGCCAGATTCTTTAAACTTAAGCCAAATTTCGCAATATTAAGAATTCTTTGAAAATATCTCCCCCACCCCCACCACACTCTCATTTCTTAACTTGCTGTTTACTGTGGTTGCTTAGACTGGTTTCAGTCTATTACATGACATAATCATTTTACTCTGACAACTGAAAGAGATAAACACTGCTAAAAAAGCTTTAAATCTTGTAATTAAATCTTTTAACTGCCCTCTGTTTTTCATGAGTTGTAGTCTCTTTTCCCTTTGTAGGAACTTTTCTCATTATAAATAGCCTAAGACATTTTAAATATCCTTATGATTATATATTTCTAATTGTTTATTATTACTGTTCCTTTTTCAGTATTATAAATAAGTAGTAAGTAAGTAAGTTATTATTTATTTAACTAGTTATTATTTTTGCAAGATAATCTGGCCAAGAAACTAGCTTTGCAAAAGCTAGTACTTGAGAAGCTTTGCAAAAGTTAGTAGATGAGAGTTATGCTTTATTGCCTCCCCTTACAACCCCCTTACTATCGGTATCAGTTTTTGCTATGTCCTCTTCATGCAAACGAGTTTAGTTTCAGTCAACTGAGAGTTGTTGTAGACTTAGTATATATAACAATGTCCGAATTCTGTTTCGACATAAAAAGATAGGCATGTGTAAGACGGCAGAATCAAAACTTACATCTTCAATATGAGTATGTTTTACACCATAAGCTATTACAGTTCGGATAAATGGCCCCAAAAAACTACTTCACGGAGTTTGCGTCAAGTGAAGACATTGATCAGCCTGCGCATTCATGCAGTCTAATAAGACTTTCGCATAATACAGAGTTTGCGTCAAGTGAAGACATTGATCAGCCTGCGCATTCACGCAGTCCTATAAGACTTTCGCATATACAGTCTATGAACTCTATGATCTGAAAAGTGAAAACGAAAGTCTCTTAAACGTATTGCACATGTTGATTTGTATAATTGTGAAAAGGGGCTTAACACATGGTCAACCTTCCGTCGGTATCTCCTTTGATCTTTTACACAAGTACCGTTATCTAATCAACAATCGGCAGGAATAAAAACCCTGTATTTTCACAGATCAGTGAGTTTATTAGCTTGGAAGGTGTCAGTGTTGTGTTTACCTGAGCAATCAAAAATAATGAGATGCATAGACATGGGGTGTGTTCAAGTTTACATAACATGATTACCCATTGACCCTTGAGGCATGGCGCGTCTGCTTGGTGTCCTGTCACTGTGGACTACTTGAGGAGCAGATTAACGGTAATGGAAGGTGTTGATTAATGATTGTGGAGATCGTCTCTGATACCGTAAAACTTTGCCATACGTTCTTTTATTTTTAGATGTTTTGTTTCCGCCACTTGTTTTCGCCAAATCAATATTTTTGGAGCCAAAAATATTATTTTATCGCATTTGGCGACTTTGGCGAGCGGTAGCGCGAACCCTGAATGTGTGTATATATTGGAACACCTAAAAATAATGAATTTTCCATTTGGCACAAATGGAAAATTCATTATTTTAGGTGTCCCAATACTTAAACACATGTATGCGACAAGTCAAATGGGACTGGACTATTCCATAAATCCACATACATGTGTTTCCTGCTGTAAGTAAGTTCTATGAAAAGAGAGATAATTACATTACCTCTCTGAAATTTGCAGTAAGTGGGCAATAGTATTCATCTGTTTTCATCTTAATTAAATTTGAAACTAAAACACTGGAAAAAAGATGTACCAAAAACAGTTTTTATGTGACTTAGATACATGTATATTATGACTGATCCCTCTTAAACTTTGTTCAAGAGCATGATTGTCAACTAACACAGCTATTGACTAGTAAATTGATGTAATTGCAGTCTGTGCAAACATCTTTGACTACAGCCTTCAAAATCTGACAGGTTCTGGTAGAGGTTTCAGCATGAAATTGTTTATTTTTCTATAGATGGCTGATATGTGGCTGTAACTTATTTAAGTAGCATCTTGGTGTGATAGTGGTCAAGCTGTTTAAAGCTGAAGATGTTGCAAGCAGTGTAACAGCTTATGCTATTAGAATTCCAATTGCAAAATTATCTCATCCTTCAGCTGAGGGTTTTTGATGAGGTTGTAGCAATAGTACAAAAGGCATGTTCCATTTTCCTCTGAAATTTACATGGAATGTAAACATAATGGATAATCTTATTACTGGTGTTATAAGTGTATATATTGGAAGAGAAAATCAGGGTCTGCACACTTTGTTGGAAGAGAAAATCAGGATCTGCACACTTTGCCACTCTCCCAGCGGTGTTTTGATTGATTGATTTGTTGCTTTACGTCCACGGTAAACATCTATAGTCATGTCGGGCTGGTCAGTTAACTTAACAACACTATTCCTGGGCAGGCTAAGACCTCCTAAGCGGTTAACCAGTACTAAGTGCACATACTTTCGCCAGTAACTGACAACTGCCCTTCTTGAATCAGGTTAAGGAGAAAGGAAAGTATGTGGCCAGACCGGGCATCTAACACAGGACCTTTGACTTACGAGTCAGGTGCCCTACTGATTGCGCTTTGCAGCCCGGCTATGCGATGTTTTGACATATTGTTGGACAATAGAAATTATTGTGTTCCAGTTTTACACTAATTCTGGATTTAGTAACTGTTAAGGTGTACCAATATTTAGGTTAATTACAGTAAATTTCTAGGATTACAGTTAAAGTTCTAAAGATTGGAACACCTAAAACATATACTGCAACTGTCCCAAATCCTTCAGAAGCAGTCTGATCTGGGTCTGCACTGTTTGCTCAGACCTATCTGTCGCAATGTTTTGAATATTTACAATAACTAGGATTTGTCAGTACCAAACTGATTATAATACTGCGCCATTATATGCCATTAAACTGACAAATAAAATCTGTGCTAAGGTTACACCACATGCAATACAGTCCGCAAAATGTAAAAGTACTATTGCAATGACAAATCAAACATTTTCCAACCTCATACATGCTCTAAGATTACATCTACATCACATGCGAGATTGTTCACAATATTAAAAGTACTATCATCAGGACAAGTCAAACATGTTCCAATATTAAGTCTACAGCCTTGGCTAGATTATCTACAAAGCCGTCAGCTTTAACAGTAGGGTGGCTCTCATCTGATGGCCTGAAATACATAGAAAATCTTATACGAATGGTCGTTTCATAAGTTCAGTAAGGTTACTTCTGCATGCATTAATAGGCAAATGAATGAAATTATTGAAAGAGTTCAATAAATGTCACAGAGCTCTAGATAAGAGGGAGTATTTGGTGATAATTAGGGATAATTTTTGTTAATTCTGCATAAAAACATACGTTGTGACCACTCATCTGAACCGTCTCGATGAGACGGTTCAGATGAGGGGTCACAACATATGATTTTGATGAGAAATAAGAAAAATTTTCCTTAATTATCATCAAATACTCCCTCTTATCTAGAGCTTTGTGTCATATGAAAGATGATGCAAAAAGCATGATTTGACCTATCATATGACCCATGAATTGCATTTTATATGTGGTATCTGCTCAAAATGCTTTCTCTGTCTTTCAGCAAACAGGGAGTTGTCAAGAACATTATTCCAAGACTTAACACATATTTGTAATGTCATTTTTTTTCAACAGGCTTTTGACAATATCAGGTACAATGTTCTAAGATAGATAAAAACAGTACTTTAAGGATATAAGCTTTAAAGATAATCGTTCATATTCCATCAAACAAATGTTGTGACCCCTCATTAAATCTGCCTCAATGAGGCAATTCTAGAGAGAGAGAGGTCACAACATATGTTTTGGGTGATAAATAAAAAAATCATCATAGGATTATCATCAAAACTTAAGCCTTATCTGGACCTCTGACAGTTTATGTAAATAACATTTTTTTTTCAAGCTATAAACTTTTCCATCCTTTATCACTTCTTTTGGAATACTCTTTTCCTTACAACAATAAATGGAGAGATGAAAATGAAACTTTAAGGCTTACACAGCAAGGAGACTTCTTAACCTACCTGTATTTGCCAGTCCTGACTTGTACTCCCATCATGCCTACTCCTTGTGCCCCACCTATATCACTGACAATATCATCCCCCACCATGACACACTGGTCAGCTGGCACTCCTATATCCTTCAGTACTGTATTGTAAAATGTGGCAGAAGGCTTCCCTACTATCTCTCCTTTACAATCACAGGCATACTGAAAACACCAAACATTAGTTATTGAAACAGAATTAGTTGTAGATACAAGAATTCCACAGAATGCTATGGCACATTTAACATGCTTGGGTCGATGTTAATTGTGGAAGAAGGATGAAATAATGGTTGGACAGAACACTGAATTCCCATAATGCACCTAGCTACAACAGATGCAACAAAAATGAGGATCCAGAACATTTATGGTGAATGGGTACACTTTCAGAGAAAGCAACTCTGTCTTTTATTTTTGTTTCTCTTCCCAAAGGGGGTAAAGTCTTAAAGGAAAGAATTAATTGAAGACCGATTTGCACAGAAAAGCAGATTGATTTGTGTCTTCATTTTCCCACATGCTGTAAAAATACCTCTTCTCCAGAATAGATGTGTTATACAGGCACGGTTATCAAGCATCTTTAAATGGACCATGTCAGGAGAAAATCTGTGCAAGTGTTATGACCTACCAAAACATGTATGATAGTATTTTCAGAAAGGGCACCTTACGGCAGATGTGTGATCAGAATGCTTATCAGTGCATTATAATGTAGGTATCTCAGGATTCATGCATGCTTATGACACAGGAAAGATTCTGATTGAACTGTATAGCTCAGCATGTTGATCTAAGTTTGCTGTTAACATCCACTACTCAAAATATTCAAAGGAGCAGTTGATATCTTTCCCATAGACATTAGTACAACATATACCCAGTTCAACAGCCCATAAATTTGAACACAACAGGATAAGAATATCCCATTCTCTGGTAGCATTTTGAAAAAGGAAGAAAGTTTAAGACAACAAGAATTTCATTACAACTGATGCCTTTGGCATTTCTTTGGAACAAATTGTGTGATTTTCGAATTTCTGAAATTGAGGCATCTTTTCTGTAAATCTATAAAATCCCATAAACTTGAGATCAAAGTGATCCTTTCAAACGGGTCAACTTGTAAGACATTCGGCTTCATAACCAAAAAATTCATTTTGATTTTGGTTGAAATTTTTATGCTTTTCACCTGTTCTGAAAAATTGCATGATTTTACCAAAAATTATATTTTTACAAAAATCAGTCCATGGTAATTAGCAGGATTAATATTGGATCAAAGCTTATGGAGTCAGTAACCCTGACCCTCTTTAAAGATTTTGCATAATAACTGGTAATTTTATGTTTTTGTTGATCAAAAGTGAATGCCCTGTGACCTAAGAGGGGTAGCATTGCACTGTCGTCTATGGATAATCTATCACCGGCTCCTTTAAATATTTTGAGTAGTGTATCATAAGACAGTTGAAACAGATACCTCCAATGCCTTCATGTAAGGTGCAACATCTAACACTAGTTCATTGTTTTCTTTGTAGTATCTCCTACAATAGAAATATATAAATGAGAACAATTATTTGTAAAAGCATGTTATCATCTTTTATAATACTGCATTAGACTAAAGGTTACCTCTTTTAGCAAGCCAATCACAGAATGCCTCATTCCTCCATAACATATATAGGCTCCTCAGGTGAGGCAGTACTATAATTAAGGTCAGGGGCCACAGCTTATGTTTAGACTAATAGAAATTATATCAGACTAACTTCAAAAACCCCACCTTATCTGAAGTGCTGTATTGTCAATGATGTCTGACTCTGAGTTAAAAAGCAAAAAAATATTGACACACTAAAAACATTAATGCAAGATGAAATTTTATTTCACATGAAGGACATTTCCAAAATGTTTTGAGAAGACTGACAAGTATGACGTTTAAAGCACAAAAAGCTGGAAGTCTCACTTAAAATTTCTAAAACTGTCACAGACTCTTACAAATCTCCAACGTTCCCAGCCCGGATTGCATGCATGGTGAACACTCTACCACGTCGCAATAACAGCTGGCTTGTATTGCAAGGTAATACAAGTGTATCTTATATCTAACCTTTACCCTGTGATATATATCTGCTGGTTTACCTAGTCATCATTCTAATGTGAGAGGCAAATGATAGTTCATTTTGACCTCTAAGATATATTGCCTATCAACTTTTCAGATATGCATGGCAAACAAAGAAATTAAGGTTAGCTGCAGATTAATCAGAATGGAAATTTTTCAGCTCTCCCATGAAAATAATTGTTACAGATGGGTGCAGAATATAATCCACTCATCTTTCTTTGTCTACACCCATGGGCATAGACTATCTAGTAATTGCTTTTGACATGGAAGTACAGCCATTTGTTACCCACAATGCAGCTTGACCTTTATGCTACTGTTCGTCTATATGGCGTAAGCACTGTTCACATAGATGTCGTGAGCGGTTATAAGCTGTTCACCAATATGCTGTGAGCGCTATTCCCATAGATATCATGAGTGGTCTTAAGCTATTTGCATACATGTCTCAAGCGCAATTTGCATATATACTGGGTATGGTCATATGAAATACTGCCATTCCATGTGGTATCACAAAGTAGCGGAATGCACTGCAAGGTACAAATGAATGACTGACCTCTGATTTATGGCCTTTTAACTGTATTTCAACCATGAAATGGTATGAAACCCACCACTTGCACTCATGGATGAAATCCACTTATGGAGATTTTAGTGTTGGCTTTTGAGATATGCAATGGTTTATTTGATAAGCATCAACTATAAACGGTTGCAAAGCGTAGACCAAGCTTTTTGTGAAAGCTCTACTAGTAATATATTACCCTCCTCCAAGGGCAAACAAGATAGGTGTCTCCAGACCCATCAGCACTCGGAATGCCTTGTTTAGGTTGTCATATGTAAATTCTTGTTGGGAGTCTCCAAGTATGACACAGTTAGGATTAGACACATCTACACCATCAAAGTCAGGCAGGGCAGCTAAAAACACAAATAAAATTATTAAGCCATTGCATTCTGGGTATTTTTGTCATCTGCTGAAATTGTCGTCTGCATCAAAAATCAAGAATATTTTGACAATATTGGTCTAACCAACTCTTGTAGAAATGATGTCTAGGCACCAAACAGTTTGCATCTCAGATCAGGCCCCACGTTTGTGGGGCCTGATCTGGATCCAAATTGTTTGCCCATAAACCCCTAAAGGGGTATCCCGAATGGAATGGGTTAACTAAGTTGTGTCTCTTAAGGTGTATGGATACACCTTGAAAGAAAATCACTCTGACATGGAAATAATAACCTCCATCTCTGTTTGATTAGAGTTTGGCAGTTTGCATCAACAAGCTAGGGATCCTGAGGATTCAAAATGGTGATTAGCATGTGCATATCACCTGTCTGATTCTCTGCAGTTTCCACACGCCATAAAGCACCTATTTCATTTTGATTCTTTTCATTTACACATTTGATTCTAAATACCATAATTACTTTACACAAAAAGTTTAGACACCTTCACCCATGATCATAAATTAGTTACCCTAACTGAACAAGTTCAATTTTACTATCAAGTGATGTGATGGAACTACATGGCTGAGTGGTTCACACTCCGAACGTTGGATCTTGGCCCCGAGGTTATAAAACTTGAGGACATTCTCAAACTCAAAATAAAGCACACTGATTGGCTGCTTCCGAGCACATGCTCGGGAGCAGCCAATCAGTGTGCTTTATTTTGAATTTGAGATTATTCTCAAGTTTTATAACCTCGAACCCTGGTGTTTGGGGTTGAGTCCCACTGGAGGAAAGATTCTGTCTGAACCTACTTGGCATTTCATCGCACAGGTTCCTTTCATAATCACCCTCCCATTATTCTGATATGACTGAAATACTGGGAAAGAATTTTAATCTACCAAGTCATCTCCAAATCAAGTGATGTGTAAAACCATACTGAAGGAATGTGTAGACTATGAACAGACTCTTCTTAAGGAGCATTCTGACCATGGTCTTTTCTGTTTCGTCATGTTTATTTGTTCTAATATTTGGATAATTCGGTACCAGACCTGCCACCTCCATTAAGCAAACCATATCTTAAAAGGCCAAAATCTCATATCTCAAAGAAGTTTTTTTTTCAGTATACACTGACTTGTATTAGACAAGCACCCTTTTTTAAGCAAGCTATTTTTGCCCTTCCCTTGAGTGCTCCCTTAGGTTTGATTGAGATGTTACATGCAAACAGTACCTGGTGCCACAAGGAGATGTGGTCGTAATTTTCTCTCCTTCAATATCTTACAGATGGCTGGTATTGGAGGAAATACTTCCTGTTCCTTTATGTCAAACCCCAGCTTGGTCAGCTTGTCAAGTAAACCCCTCCTTGTAATGGTTGTCTCATTGGTGCAGAATCGCAATGGAATCCCTGATTCCTTTAGTCTGTTTGGAAAAAAAAGAAAAGAAAAACAATGAAAGACATACACCATATTCAGCTCAGTGTTCTCCCCAGAAATTTCAGAAGGCATGTCGCTTTTAGCACAAATATCAGATTTTGACTTGTTGATCAATTTTTAAAATCCTTAATATAGCAATATTTTGTCAAAATTAGCCTAAATTTACATAACAAATAATTTATTGATGACCCTTAATGCATTTAAAACAATTTTACTGGCTAAGAAATGAAAATAATAGCACTTTAATGAATTTTCATTGGAAATTAAGGCATGTTGCAAAGGTAATTTGAAGAGGAAGGCATGTTGCAAGCGACATGCCTTAATGGTCTGGGGAGATCCCTGCAGCTATAAAATGGTGTTTGTTTCCATCTCCAGAAAGACACCAAAATCAGTCTTATGAAATTCTCTTATGATATTGGGTTTTTCCTTCCAAAACAATCCCAAAAATCTAGATCTGTCTTAGAAGACAGATCTAGATTTTTGGGGTTGTTTTAGATCTAGATTTGTTAAATAAGACAATCTAGATTTTTGGAGTTGTTGTGTAAGGGTAAAACCTAGCCATATTATAACCATAGAAATACAGTAAAACCACTCAATATACTTCATATTTTGGGGGTATAATAAGCTTCATTCTATATATAATGTTAATTCTGAATGCCTGTTTGAGCTTTAACTCTGTGAAAAAATGCCTAACAATAAAACTCAGCATTGTTTGTTCTCATAAATATTTCAAATTGATCACATCTGATCATTAGCAATAAGGACTGTTCTGTGGTGAAGTAAAGCCAGAAGCAGGTCTCAGCTGTATAGGAACCAGAAAATACCCTGTGAAACTACTACCCACCCATTCATATATGCCTCCAGGGGAGGGGGGGAGATTCCTATAGTTCTTATGGTACACATGTACCACTGAAATAGTCCTCATTTTTCAGGCTGGCTTTTCATCTATAGATTATCAAATGGCTTCCAATTCCACACTTCCAAAAATTTATAGTTTTATACTGCCAATTAAGCTATTATGGTATATAAAATTAGCTCCCCCCACCTCCACCCTCCCCTGCTCCTGTATGTTTTCATTATACATTATATGTCTGCTTCTCTTGTGCATTTGGTTGTATGAAGATCTTTATTACCATTCACACCATTTAATAAACAGTACATCTACCCATGACACAAGAAGGCTTATCAGTTGAAGCATACTTTCATTCATCGGTTGCGAAATTAATTCATACATGAATAGGTAGTCCCCATCTGCCCCCCACCACATCCCTACTCCTTTCCCTCGCCATCCCCAATATGCCTGTACAAATATACTCAAATACGTCTATAGCTGGACTCGTACTGGTGCTAGTTATGATACAAACCTTACCACTGGCCGAGTCATCCATCCCACAAACTTTCAGTGGATGTCTGCAGTTGCAGGTATACTTCAGCATATTGTAATATGACAGCAGACACTTACCTGATTCTTGCTAGTGTATCACTGTATTTTCTTACTTAGCGAAAATGCACAAAAATACATATCATATTCGTCTGAATGACAAGTAAAGACGATATTCGTGACCTTGATCTGACCCAGCCTCTAATTGGGACACAGTTTAGCATGGTCCATTACTACATGACAATGAACTGGTGAATCAACAACCTTTTGACTGCTTCAGCTGAGCCAGGAATCGCTATACCTCCACCAGCAGCGCTTTCAAATAAAACCCCTGTGATGTCAAGCAAAACGCCTCCAATGGGTTTCTTATACCACTGAGCCATTTCGTTGGCGAAATAATAAGTTAAGTAACTCTCACAATGTCTGACGCTCGAAGCATAATTGCAACTGCAGTCGTGCCAGCATTAGACTTTGTCTGACGACGTTTCTTCCTGTTTCAAATGTGTGTACTCTTTAAAATTGTACGTTACCTGCAAACCACTCCATGTTCATAATCTAAATACTCTTGATTGTTTATCTCCAGGTCAGTTTCAAACTACAGTTTTCGAAATGCGCGTGATGGACTTCCAGGCACAATACAGTGTTTTAACAGACTGTTGCATTCCCTCCATCTGACCATTAATACGGTTTTGTCTAACATAAAAAAAATATGCAAATTCGCAATGAATTAAAATTTTGTCAGTTTGACAAAATTCAAAACGCATCTGCGTATCTGCATACAGGTATCTGTTTAAAATGTGCATCTACGGGAACTATAGGCTACAAAAATTGTGACACCACTGAAAATAATATTCGAACAGTCATTGATTGAAGGGAAGGTGCCAGAAGACTGGAAAAAGGCTAATGTAACTGCTATCTTTAAACAAGGAGAAAAATTAAGGCCGGAAAATTATAGACCCATCAGCCTAACGTCTGTTCCATGTAAGTTGATGGAGAGGATATTGCGAGATAGTATTGTTGAACATATGACTTGCAACAATTTATTTCATCCGGCACAGCATGGCTTTATTGCTGGAAGATCGTGTGTCACACAACTACTGGAAGTAATGGAGGATATTACACAAGCCATTGATATTGGAACTTGATGATGTCGACATAACTTATTTGGATTTTATGAAAGCCTTTGATAAGGTTCCTCATCAGCGATTAACTGCAAAAATGAATGGATATGGCATTCAGGGGTGTTTTTAAACTGGGTGCAAGATTTTTTAAGAGATAGACAACAAAAAGTAGTAATAAATGGTTTAGAATCAGATTGGGAAAATGTTACAAGTGACATTCCACAAGGAAGTGTTCTAGGACCTATCATTTTCCTTATTTTTAATAATGACTTACCAGAATCTATTGAAGGAATAGTTAAGCTGTTTGCAGATGATGCCAAAATTTATTATGTCACCAGAAACAGAGAAGATAATGAAAACCCGCAGGAGGATATCTATAGAGCAGTGAAATGGGCAGACGCTTGGCAAATGTTTTTTTTTAATGTGAGAAAATGTCATCATCTTCACATAGGTAATCAAGCTGTAGTCTCGTACAAAATGGATCAAAACTTAGACGAACAGATTGAAAATGTACAGAATGAGAAAGACCTGGGAGTGATCATGGATTCAAAAATGTCCTTCCGTGAGCACATATCAACAAAAGTGAATGTGGCAAATAGGAACTTAGGAATAATATTCAGAACCTTCTCATACTTAGACAAGACTATGTTCCTTCAGCTATATAAATCTATAGTACGGCCGCATTTGGAATATGCGTCTACAATATGGACCCCATTCTTTAAAAAAGATCAAACTGCAATTGAAGATGTGCAGAGGAGGGCAACAAAACTTGTTCGTTCGATCTCAAACCTGTCTTACTGTACCCAGAACGTTTAAAATCTCTAGGCTTGCCAACATTGGAATACAGGCGAGTTCGAGCTGATCTTATTCAAGTAAATAAAATCATAAATGACATAGACAAAGTGGCAAAAAGCAAACTAATTCAGTTGAATATAGGAATCCAGACAAGAGGTCATACTTTCAAACTATTTAAGCCAAGAAACAGAACCAATATCAGAACAAACAGCTTCAGTAACAGAATAGTTGATATATGGAATGCATTTCCAAATTCAGTGGTAACGGCCCCTCCATAAACTCATTCAAAAGCCGATTGATCAAACATTGGGCCAATCATCCAAATAAATTCGATGCTGCATGCTATGAAACCGGATTACATTTAAGACAGGGAAAACAATTTTCAAAAGCATCTGAAGAGGCAGAACTGCCTAGATGATGTCGACACAGTGAGTTCACAGTGAGTACATATCAACCGGGCCACCCGTGCCTGATCAAATGAACATTTCTGAAACAGTTTGAAAGACTTATCAGTAAGCGCACTTGCGGACTAGGGTATTGGGTGCTCGTGCGTGAGCGGTATATGCATGCGCAGAAACAATGTGAAAAAAGTCTATTAGGTATATTTTTGGAATTACTGAAAAGCCATGATTGTGTTGAAAATAATTGATTGCTGAGTCACGCAATTCATTGAAAGGCTTGGAAGGGTCCTCTTTTTCTTTTATCATTATTCTTCTTCTTTTTGTTCATATTTTTTCCCTGTTCATTTCGAAAACCTAATTTAATTTCAAACAGCCTGTGTATTATTTTAAAAGATCAAACGGCGAGAAATACACATGTACCGCGGTAATTTTTTTCTTCTTCTTCTTGGTTTTAAGTTGACTACCATCAAAATGTATAGAATTTATAGTAGGGCGTAAATCACGACTTTCGGACTACGCTAATCAATTTTCTGTCTTTTTATCTTCTTCATAAAATGACATTTTTGCCGAGTCCATTCTGCAAAATACAATAATGCAGAATTTCGACTACATAATTTTCATTGAAATAGGGACAAATTGCAGCCAGTTTTACCGTCATTTTCAATTAGCACCCTTATTTTTTATGCTGGCCGCATTTAGGTATATGGGTATCCAGGCTGGTTGATTCCTTCCCTCTAATAACCCGGTGGAAAGAAATCGTTCTCATGCCAGTCACTTTTGTTCTTTGCAATTTACGAGCGCTTATGCAGCAAGTTCAAACTGAATGATTAAAATTGGGTGCTTAAACTAACTAAAATCATGATGGGTCAATATCAGATAAAATCAGCGGCCTAGTCAGAGTTTGTGCTGTTTGTCATTCATTCAGTCAGGATCTGCGCTATTTGTCATTCCACCAGCATTTGCGAATCATTCCAGAATGTTCCAGGTTTAAATGTCCAAATACTTAAAGTACAGTAGGGATTAATTGCTATTAGCTCAGCACTTATGTTTGTCAGTGTACCTACCTGGTGGTAAGGCAAGTAGATATGTACACGCAGGCTGGTACTGGTCTACTTTGCTAATGCATATTAATCAGACAATGAATATATGAAACTTTACTAACATCTGACACATTTCTGCATATTACACACAATGAACTATTGCCACTTCTTCTTTCTTCTTTTGTTCGTATTTCCCTCCTGTATAAGGAGCACCTGCGTTCACACTACGCAGTAAAGTGTTGTATAAAAGTTGATGCTAAAACTGTCAAACACACTAAAAAGTAACTCAAACTGTCAAACACACTATTAAAGTTATAAAACACTATCTATATAAAGTTATAAGGCACTGACTATATACAAATGTTACTTCCTCCTATCTCGTTGGGCAACGACTGAACAAGCAAAACGGTGGAACCCAGAGTCTTTTGCCTGACACCTCTCGCTACAATACACTGTGAATTCACAATGAGCACAGCGAAACAGTTTAGTACCCAATGGAAGCCTCTGTTTACAGTTGGCACAAATGTCACACTTCTCTGGAGGGACGTCGTCGTCACTGTCCAATACTTCTATCGACTCCACAAGAACTGACCGTTCAGTTGCTACACCAACTTCAGGGGTATGGGATGTCACTAACTGTGACACTGAATCCAGTTCATTAGGTACACTTTGACTGTGAACAACCAGTTCAATATGACCCTTCTGACTGGGTCCCAAATCACTCAAGCTATGATTAGGAACTTTACAAGCAACAGAAGAATAGTCCTGATCTGTAGGAATGGCAAAATCCTCTTCCTGACTGGTATCCTTCTTTGCTTGAGGCTGCTGGGCGGTCAGTTGACAAGTCTTGGCAGATTCCTTCTGTTTCCAAAACTTCAGTCTTCTGGCGTGATCCCTTGCAACGGCTGATGGGGATTTCTTTTTCCGCTTTGGCTTTATTTTAGTGGCATCGGTAGCATCCTGATGACTCACTCCAAAGGTAGAATGACCGTCCTTCAAAGGCGTGACATTTTTTGATTTTTTGGCGGTAAAAGCCCTAACCACAAGTGAGAAGCCCTTAGAATTCCTGGATAATTTCCATGAAAACTTGGATTCCTCTTTCTCTATAAGGTTGATGCATTCCAGAAGAGATTGGGGAATAGCAATAGATGGCGGTTTATCCAAGCTGTCCATTGTTTTCTTTCCAAATCTTTTCGGTGATCAAAAACATGTCCTCCATTTTAGACGGGTTCCCTGCCACTACCGGGTAAAATCTCGCATAATCTGCAGTTGCAGATTGATGGGTTCGTCATGATTGCAGTTGTAGCTATACTACGTTACAGAGTCGCCCCTTACTTATTTAACCGTCCCAATAACTATTTTTGCTGACAAATATAAAATGTCAGGACCGCTTATTCTCATCCTAGATGCTAAGATTCAGAAACAAAGATTGCGTGATATGAAAAATGCAGCACAGAAGAGAAAAATCAACATCACAGAGGGATTCAGGTTGTTTAAATTTCGTATATATATTGAAACTGTTTTCTGTTATTGTTCACAATCAGGTCCGGAACAAGCTTGAATTGATCTCCACTTTAGACCAATTGATCTACCAAAATGCACTGAAATATGTGCTTTAAGCTCTTTGCATGCTCATCACTGAAAATTGCAAAATTATTTGATGGCTGAGTTTTTACATTAGTTCATAGGATTTTATAATTGTAATCAGATAAAAAATTTGTCGTGGAATTTTTAGCAAAAAAGCATTTTTCGATTAATTTACCTGCTAATTTTAGAAATTACTTGTTTTTCTGCTAAATTGTTTGACATGTTAGATTTTTTTAATAGATTTATTGAATTGAACATTAAAGCTGTCATACTGGTTCCAAAAAGAAAAGGAGCGGCTGTAGCGTAGTGGATAACACTCCAGACTACCAATCCAGGGGTCGCAAGTTCGATCCCCCGCTTCTCCGGTCTTTCGGATGAGACTTTAAACCGAGGTCCCGTCTCCATATGACCTCGTTGTTGGTGGGACGTTAAACCCGAGTTCACTCACTCACTCACTCCAAAAAGAAATGATTTTAGCCATTTATTTTCCTAAAAACTCAGTTTTTAGCATTTAGCATCTGAAAATATAGTGCACATTCTGACTTGACATTGCATTTAACATCTAGCCTGTTTTATTACAAAATGATTTCTCAGTTATAAAATTGTGGGTTCATACATTATCTACCCAGGCTTGGGCCAAACTATCTAAGTTTGAGTCTGAAAAAGTATGGACAGGAACATGCACAATTTGGATTTATTTTTGTCAGAAGTGGGTTAAATTTTTGCCTCTTGTTCTCTATACATATTGCTGATCAATGCATAATACCAATTTTTCCAAATTTCTTCGGATTTTCATGATAAAATGCGATAATAGAACATGGTGATACAAATTCACTATTCGTTGATAGAATCAGAAATGCCATTTTTAACCCATTTCAATTATTGCTTTTTAGTACCAAAATGACAGCTTGCTTGTTGACTTCAACAAATCAATTGAAGAACCTAGCATAAAAAAAAAAAAAAAAAAAAAAAAATCAGAAAAAATCAATAAATTTCTAAAATTAGCTGGTAAATTAATAGAAAAATGCTTTTTTGCTAAAAATTCCATGACAAAATTTTTATCTGATTACAATTATAAAATCCTATGAACTAAAGTAAAAACTCAGCCATTATAATTTTTTGCAATTTTCAGTGATGGGCATGCAAAGAGCTTAAAGCACATATTTCAGTGCATTTTGGTAGATCAATTGGTCTAAAGTGGACCAGTTGATCTACTGTAGATCAATTCAAGCTTGTCCCCGACCTGACAATTGGTTCTATCTAACTGTCTTTACTTGACGACTCGGTCATGTTTGATCATTATGTCTTTGTATGGGATCCTGCTAGCTTTAGAATTTAAGATGTGAAAAAAAATTCCAGTGTTGGCCACCGCAACTCATCAAGCATTTCCCTGACATGACTAACATGTTCCTTCAGTGCATGCAAGTCCAGCTGCAGTCCTCTGCACCTTCTTTTTGCATATCCAGCATGATTGTTCTGATTTACAAATGCTGAATTTTCTGACCCTGGGGCAAGACAAGTACTTGTATGAGTTTACTGAAGTTCATGAGAAGGGAAACATTTCAAATGACACTGCTTCCTATGCATTCAGTGGGGAAAACGTTAATGAATGTTAGAATTATGCATTTTTAGGTAATATTTAAATCTAACTTACTTTTACCCTAAATCTTGCAAACTTTTATGTTTAAGCCTTTTACATGTTTGCCATTATGAAGCCTGATTTTTGCACTATGATCTTTTGTCCTACAGTTCAGAGGTTACCCATATAGTGACAGAATTTGACAGTACTGAAGCAGTGTTAAGAAAGCTAGATATTGCCAGTGAAGAAGATCTGTGTGGTGCCCAGGTGGTGAAAGTAAAGTGGTTCACAGACTGTATGAAGGCAGGCCATGTTGTTGATGTGACAGATGATCACAGAATTGTGTCCTTGGAGAAGAGCAAAGTAATATGAGCCATGACACGACAAATCCACCAAAGTGGCATGTGTGCCATGCAAAGACTCAGATCAGCCTGGGCATCCACCCAGTCTGATCAGAGTCTTTTCTATGCACTAAAAGCTGCCTGAGTAGCTAAGAGTCTAAGCTAGATCCATGCCGACAATGAAGACTCTGATCAGGCTTGGCGGATGCCCAAGCTGATCTGAGTCTTCACTGGATATGCAACTTTGTTAGTTTTGTTATGTCCCGGCTCATTCATAGATCTATGTCAGGGCCCAGTAGTTCAAAGCATCACTAGATTTTAGCTGAACAAAGTCATTGGTCAAGGATTTGTTAAGCCTTACAGTACACATAAAATCATGTTCTAATATTTTTTTTGCTAAAAGCGCCTCACAGTTTTTCATTGAAAAAAAATGGCAGTGTTTTTGTATACCGTGGATTTGAAAATGTAATGTCTCATTAACTAACAATGTTGTTAGTTTTAAACAACTTCCGATTGGACCAGAATATTTTTTTTGCATTTTGTGTTACCATGGTGATCTTCTATACTGGACTCTTCCAGAGCTCCAGTATTCAGTGCTCTAGCTAGCTCTGTAAAGAGGGACAGGCTGCAACAATGTATTCTGGTCTGAGCCTCTGTTACATGTATTTGCATGATCCTCTTTAGACACAGGAATTTACAAGTACAAACTAATGCTTTAGCTTAACTGAATGGATGCTGACTGATTTAAGCCTTTTCAGACCGGAAACCCATTTTGAGGTCATGTCCAAACAGTGCAGACGTAGTTGATGCCGCAGAATGTGGCATCTGATCAAGGTCTGCTGTGTTTGTTTACAGGAATACCATGAAATTCCATGAAGGGGGAAAACCAGAAACCCTCAGAGCTCCTCATATTTTTTCGGCGTGCAATACCTATGAAATTATCTCATTAATTAATGACATAGTTAGTTTTCAACAAGTTGACCCTGATGGACAATAACTTTGCGTTTATTTTCCAGCAGGACAGTGATAAGGCAGCACTGAGACATGAACAGTCTCAGCCATGGATGACAGATTATGCCTGCCAGAGAGCAACACCACTGAACCACCTTAATGGAAAGTTTACAGTATGTGTAGATCCCAAGATAAGTGGGGTGGGAGGAGAGGGAGAAGGTTGTTGGTGAGGGTGTTTGATGATACAGTAGAACTTCAATGGCTCGAACCCGGATGGCTCGTTTACCCTGCCTGGCTAGAACCCATTCTTGGGTCCCTATAGGTCAATTTATATAGAAACTAGCCCTGGATGGCTAGAACTACCCTTGGCTGGAACTAATTTTTATGGTCCCAAGCCTGTTTGAGCCATTGAAGTTGAACTGTATTTCTAAGATGATTTTTATCGTAGAAATAAAAACATGTGTAATGACTTTTCAAACTGCCTGAGCAGAGGTGGTTGTAATAAGAGGCCAGATTGTATTTTATTTTGGAGAACAGAATTTATTCTAGAATCACCCCACCCTCTCCTCCTAAGTCCTTATTAGCTCACCTGAGCCGAAGGCTCACAGGTGAGCTTATAGTATAGGCAGGCATCCGTCGTCCGTCCGTCGTCCGTCCGTCAATATTTTCAAACAACATCTCCTCTGAAACTACAAGGCCCACTGTTACCAAATTTCATATATAGCATCTATAGGCAGGGGGAACCAATAATACTGTTTTTTATTCAAATCGCTTCATAACTTTGGTTGCTATGGCAACTTAAAGTTTCCATTGACTTGTATGGGAAAAATTGAAAATTTGCATTTATTGCTATGTCACTGCAGATATTTTGACAAAACTTTTGCAGAAATGTTCCTTGAGTAGTTCTCTATCAACCACATGCAATTCATGTAAATTACACAATTTGGCTGGTTGCCATGGCAACCGAATGGTTAAAAATAGAAAAAAATATTCAAAAATCATCTCCTCAGAAACTATACAAGCAATAAAGCTCAAACTTCACAGGAAGGATCTTAGTACTAGCCTCTATAGAAGTACTGTTTTTCTTGGCAATTGCTCCAGCAGTTTGGTTGCTATTGGAACTGAAAGTTGCCATTGATTTATAGTGGCAAAATGGAAAATTTGCATTTACTGCTATGCCACTGCAGATATTTTGACAAAACTTTCATAGAAATGTACCTTGAGTAGTCTTTAACCAGCCATGTTAAATTTATGCAAATTGCCCAATTTGGCTGGTTGCCATTGCAACCGAATAGATAAAAATAGAAAAATATTAAAAAATCATCTCCGCAGAAACTGTGTGGCCAATAAAGCTCAAACTTTACAGAAAGAACCTTTAGTACTAGCCTCTATAGAATTACTGTTTTTCATGGCAATTGCTCCAGCAGTTTGGTTGCTATGGCAACTAAGAGTTTCCATTGACTTATAATGGGGAAAATGGAAATTGGCTATTTTTGCTGTCTAACTGCAGTTATTTAGATTTTTTTTCTACAGAAATGTTTCTTGAGTAGTCCTCTACGATTCATATGAATTTTCTCCAAATCGCTGAATTTGATTGGTTGCCATGGCAAAATATAGGGTAAATTTTCGGAAAAAAAAAATCTTCTGCTCAGAAGCCACATTGGGGATGAAGCTGATATTGTGCAAATGTGTTGATGACGGTAGCCTCTACATAAATTTTATTCTTTTTCTTCCAATCCCATCAGAACTTTGATTGCTATGGCAACTTATAGTTTCCATTGACTTACTATGGGAAAAATGAAGCCATGAGGGGGATGAAGCTGATACTTCGCATACATATGAATAACATTAGCCTCTACCTAAAGTATGTTTTATATTATCATTGCCCGTGTGAATTCATTGCTATGGCAACTTAAAGTTTCCATAGACTTATAATGGGGAAAGTGGACATTTGCTATTTATTTCTGTGTTACTGCAGATATTTTGACAAAAGCTTTACAGAAATGTTCCTGGAGTAGTCCTCTACCAGCCATATGAATATTTCCCAAATACCTGATTTTGATTGGTTGCCATTGCAGCCAAAGATCTTCTTTTGAGAAGCCATTAAGGGGGGATAAAGCTTTTTTTTCATAAATGTTTGTGATATTATCCTCTACATAAATGGTGCTTTTTATTGCTGTTGTGCATGGTGTTTTGTTGCTGTAACCTCAGTGCTCAGGTGAGCGATATAGGGCCATTGGCCCTCTGGTTTTTAACCCTAACAATAGTCTAATTTCTCATGGTATTATGGTCTAATACATGCATGTATAAACCTGAAACTTATCAGATGCATATACAAGCTACATTTGGCTAGATTCATATACTGTATGGCAGCTATCTGTGGAATGCAAAGGTACAAGTACAAATTGATCTTGTTTTACCTAAAAGTACCAGACAAGCAGGCGACAAAATTTACATCTGCAAAATTTCAAATGTTTCACCCAAGCTATGCCATATTCAGAATTCAAAGACTAGAGGGCAAACAGTGTAGATCCAGTTGAGATGGCCTCACCTGGATCTACACTGTTTACGAATTCAGCTATTTTCATTTTTGACACTTTTAAAAGTATTTTCTATTGATTAAGGGTGCTAACAGAGCAAAACTGCTCAGAATATATGGAGGCACCAGCTGATCTAAGTCTTTAATGTTCACACATGCTGTAAAGAACATTTTCCTGTAACATATTAACATATTTCATACAGGGTAAGGTAAATGGGTATACTTTCAGGAGAAGCAACTTTGCCATTTTCATTTTTGCCTTCTTTCTCAATGGGGGTCAATCCATAAAGAAAAGACCCCATTTCGGAAGGGCTTTGTTGTCCAGGGAAGCAAACAGGCCCCAATGTTATCAAACTTTTTTCATGCTCAACTCAGCTGAGCATGAAATTTTCTCTGCTGATAAATATGAAAATGCCAACTAATGTTGGCATTTTCATATTCATAAGCAGAGAAAATTTCAAGCTCAGCTAAACTGAACATGAAAACAACTGTACTTATGTGTAATTTATTATTTATTAGCAGGTAAAATTTCATGCTCAGCTGAGTTGAGCATGAAAAAAGTTTTATAACCTCGGGGCCAGGATGTCAAAAGTTATTTCCGTTAGTAAAAATTGGCAGAAAAACGTGGAAATGTACCCATACACCTTAATGGTCCATTTCTTTCTTCTTCCCTAGAAAGCTTTGGAGATCCTGCAAGAGCATGCTGAACTTAGGGATGGGGATCATGACTATTCCCGAGCCCTGGCCTTCAGGCGAGCCTCATGTGTTCTCAAGAGTATGACATGTGAACTGACCAACATGTATCAGCTGAGAAAAGTGTTGAATATTGGGGACCACAGTCGAAGAATAATACAGGTATAAAATCAATTAACTTTTTCCAAGACTGTTAAATGTTTTGACATTTTTAGCTCACCTGAGCCAGAGGCTCCGGGGGAGCTTATAGGATGGTAAGGCTCCGTCGTCCGTCGTCCGTCCGTCGTCCGTCGTCCGTCCGTCCGTCCACAATTTCAAACAACTTCTCCTCTGAAACCGCTGGGCCGATTGTAACCAAATTTCATATAGAGCCTCCTGGGACCTTAGGAACGAAAAGTTGTTCAAACGGTCCTGGTCACATGACCAACATGGCCGCCACGCCCATATATGGTAAAAACCTGAAAAAATCTTCTTCTCCAGAACCAATAGGTCGATGGTCTTGAAACTTGGTATGTAGCATTGGGTACACGAGTACTACCAAGATTGTTCAAATTATGACCTTGGGTTGACCTTGACCTTTTTTACGGTAAGGTCAAATTTGCTTACTCATGCTTTTATATGGCAAAATGCTGCAACATAAGATATCTTGGAAACTGTTGAAGATTTTGGCCTAAAAATTGGTATATACAGTTGTCTTAATGAGTTCATGAAGAATTATGAGTACAAGAGGTCAAGGTCATTCTTTGACCTTTGACCCAGAACTCTCATATTTTGACAATATCAAACAATCTCCTCAAAAACCACCAGGCCAATTGTAACCAAATTTCATATAGATCCTCCAGGGGTTGAGGGAATGAAAATTTGTGCATACGGTCCAGGTCACATGACCAACATGGCCACCACGCCCATATATGGTAAAAACCTTTAAAAATCTTCTTCTCCAGAACCAGTAGACCGATGGCCTTGAAACTCGGTATGTAGCATTGGGTACTCAAGTACTATCAAGATGTTCAAATTATGACCCTGGGTTGACCTTGACCTTTTTTACGGCAAGGTCAAATATGGGAAAATGCTAAAACATGAGATTTCATGGTAAGTTTTGAAGATTTTGGCCTAAAAATTGGTACATAGAATCATCTTAATGAGTACATGAAGATTTTTGAGTACAAAAGGTCAAGGTCATTCTTTGACCTTTGACCCAGAAATCTCAAATTTTGACAATTTCAAACAATCTGCTCTAAAACCACTGGGCCAATTGAAACCAAATTTCATATAGAGCCTCAAGGGGTTGATGGAATGAAAATGTTTTCTAACGGTCCTGGACACATGACCAACATGGCCGCCACGCCCATATATGGTAAATACCTTTAAAAATCTTCTTCTCCAGAACCAATTGACCGATGGCCTTGAGACTTTGTAAGTAGCATTGGGTACTTGAGTACTATCAAGATTGTTCAAATTATAACCTTGTGTTGACCTTGACCTTTTGCAGCAAGGTCAAATATGGGAAAATGGTAGAACATAAGATTTCATGGAAAGTTTTGAAGATTTTGACCTAAAAAATTGGTATATACAGTTGTCTTAATGAGTTCATGAAGAATTATGAGTACAAGAGGTCAAGGTCATTTTTTTACCTTTGATCCAGATTGCTCATATTTTGACATTTTCAACCATTTCCTCAAAAGCCAAAGGGCCAATTGTGAACACATTTCATATAGAGCCTCCAGGGGTTGATTGAATGAAAATTTGTTCAAACGGTCCAGGTCACATGACCAGCTTGGCCGCCATTACCACTTATGGGATAAATCTTTAATATTTTTCTTCCCCAGAACCAATACACCTATGGCCCTGAAACTTGGCAAATAGTATGGAGTACTAGAGTACCACCGAGACTGTTCAAATGGTGACCTTGGGTTTACCTTGACCTTTTTTGCGGCATGGTCAAATATGGGAAAATGCTAGAACATAAGATTTCATGGAAAGTTTTGGAGATTTTGGCCTAAAAATGGTATATTTGGTTGTCTAATGAGTACATGAAGATTTATGAGTACAAGTGGTCATGGTCATTCTTTGACTTTTGACCCAAAACTCATATTTTGACAATTTCAGACATGATAAGTATAAGCAGTGATTTTTTTCTCAATAAAAGTGGTGCCCATAAAAGGCACCGATCCCAATTCAAAATGGTATCTTTTTTTCCCAACTGCAAGTTGAAAAATTCCCAATTGCAGGAAGAATTTTTCTAGGGAGCAATCTTCAAGCATAAATTTACTTGCTTGCTTAGAGAACTGGCAGATATATAGCTATAATTGAATTTAAATATTATATATTCAGTCTCATGTCCACTATCCCACCACCTGAGCCAATAAAGGTGTTTCTGAAATTCCAAATTAAGAGAGCATGAGATGCGATTTTTCCCAATTCTGTTGGCACCGGCACCATTCCCAAAATAGTGAAAAAAATCACTGATAAGCCACCTTGCCAATTGTTCAGGTGAGCGATTCAGGGCCTCATGGCCCTCTTGTTATGCATTGCCAGCTTATAATAGAAAATGTCAAAAAATGCTTTTAATGTTTTGTTTTTTTTATTGCTGTTCAAAATGAAATATGCTCCAATATAAAACTAAGCCAATATACTTAAAGTTTTAGAAATTCATATAGCGAGATATATATAATAAATTTTAAAATAAGCAAAATGATATGATTTGAAATTTTTATGCACTTACAAATATAGTGCAATCTGATTGGATAATGTAAAAAATTTGCGACAGTATATTCTGTGACATACTGTTGCAAACCCAACGTCATTAAGTAATGTTGCTTCTCATTGGCTGAAGTTTTCTTTTACGTTAATGACAGCGCTTGAAATGGGTGCAAACTAGTACATTATGAAAGGTGAAAATGTGGAAAAGGGCATTAGATATGCATTATGACTCTGCTGGTGTGTCACCGTAAAATGAAATTTCCGACCATGAAACCAAATTTACCTCCCCAACTGACATTTTAAAGACAGTTATCCCCTAAATGTCATTCTTGTGGAACCACAAAACTTCATTTATTGCAAAACACTGGCTCCAAGAGAATTCCAACCACTCTCCCCCATCCTGCACCCTAAACCACCACTACCATTACCACAGTTCTCAGAACTTAATTTAAACTGTCATACTTCAGGAGATACTTGAAGAAGGAGAGAGTCCAGAGGTTGAAGATATTAGGACCAGTGCTTGGTTTCAGAAAATGAGGGTAGGTGCAGTATAGTTTGTACAGCAGGGAGGTAAATATGCATTTCTGAGGCGTATGACTATAAGCATACATATTTTTACTGCTTTATCCCTTTGTTTGCTTTTTTACAAAGGCTGAAAATGCTATAAAATCTGCCAGTTTTCACTTGCAAAGGTCTATCCTTGTATGACTTTGAGCTGTTTTTCGCTCATGCATAATCATAAATTTGTTTCCTTAAATATACATGTATAATAATTCGTTGAAATGTGTGCTGAAGAAAGAAAGTTTAGTACAAGTATTAATTTTGCTGCCCCTTTGACAAGGTTTAGTGCACAAGGTGCTCATAAGTTGTATTGCCAGATATATGAGCCGTGACACACCAAAACCAACAAAGTGGCATTTGCACCCTGCATCTGCCCTGTCTGATCAGAGTCTTTGCTGTTGGCATGGAGGCACCTTACCCTTAGCTACCCTTTAAGTGCAAAGAAAAAAAAAAGACTGATCAGCCTGGGTGGGTGCTGAGGCTGATAAGAGTCTTAGCTGGGCACACATGCTGGGTTTGTCATCTCACAGCTCATATGTAACTGTTATACAAACGAAATGTTTGAAATGCCTGAAATGCTGTTAAGATGGTTGCAGCTTTGGTTCATATTAATTTAGATGATGCAAACCCTTGAATAATTAGAGTGAATGGGTACACTTGCAAGGGAAGCAACTCTTCAGGATTCAGTTTTGCCTCCATTTTCAATATGGTCAGCGCTAAAAGAATGGGGCATCTGATCAGGATCTGCAGTAGTTGCACAGCAAATTTTAAGAATGCTAAATAAATAAACCAAACAAGATACATGAAATCATCCATTTTGTAAGGACAGTCCAGTTTGTACAGGCAGAAAAGTTCAATTGTAGGCATAAATAAGTTATAGAGGATTGAGGTGTCCAAGTGTGTAAAGTTTTGCTGTATTTTTGAGCTGACAAAGTCTAAAGAACAACATTATCATGAGAACTTTATATTATATATTCTCTTACCAGCTGTTTTCTGGTGTATTTGGCATTGGACCTTCTACATCCAAGAAATGGATAGAAATGGGTTGGAGTACAATCAAAGAGGCTCAACAGGGACACACATCAGGAGACTGGAGGGTCAACTGGGGTAGGAGAATTTGTCATACATGTAATTATGTGCATGTACTTTTAAATGTATCATTATTTACACCTCTATATTTATTTTCCATTTTTAGCTCGCCTGAACGAAAGTTCAGGAAGAGCTATTGTTGTCACCACAGCGTCGGCGTCCATGTCTGCGTTTGGATTGGATGTTTTGGTTAAAGTGGATGGGCAAGGCACTGCAGGCGAGCTATCCTGTACATGGACAGGTCTTGTTACAAATGGCAACAACTTTTGTGCTTTAGTGCACTATGTAGCCCTGAAAGTGTATCCATTTACCTTAAATTTAATTTATACAGACATATAAGTTATCATATATAACAACTGAGACAGCTATGAACAACGGTGTTGACCCAGATTAGACAGTTCCTTATAAGCGGTCTGATGAGTATCTACTTTGACAAATATTTAGGATTCATGCCTTAGCATGACAGAAGCTGATCCTTGAGTAGCCGGAATTTAATGGCAATAAGATTTTACTTGTGCATTGCGAGACAAAGTCACGGAATGTTGGCAATTTGTTGTGGACCACGGCCCAGTTGTTCAAACTAACAACATTGTTGGTTAAAGAGATGTCACATTTTTTAAATGTACTGTATGCAAAAACATGGTCATTTTTTGCCTAAAATGTGATTTAAAAAAAAAAAAAAAAAAAAAATGTTAGCGCACTTGATTTTGTGGGTACTTGACAAATCCTTGACAAACAACTTCAATAACTCAACAATGCTTTTTTTTAACTGTCCCCAAGGTCTAGGTTTCCATGAAGATCTCACTACACCAGTAACACAAGCAGAAGCGGTGTATATCAAGAACGTAGTCCAGACCAGTCTCAAGTCACTGTTGCCTGGGGCTATCGTGGAAGTAACAGGAGGATTTAGAAGGTACTTATTTATTAGCAAATAAGACATGTTTCTTCTTCTTTACAACAAGCCCTAAAATCTAGATCTGTCTTAAAAGACAGATCTAGATTTAAGGGTCGTTTTGGAAGAGAAAACCAATCTAATAGCTGAAGTATACAAGACTGATTTAGATACATGTATATAGGATCATTCTGCAGGGCGGAAAACCCTATCTTATTGCCAGTTAAGACAGTCAGTAACCATTAGGAAGCCTTGTTAGGCAGTTTAGGAACTTCTCAACAGGAGGATTTAGAATGTAGGTAGACTTGATGAAGGAATGTCAGAAAGCATGGCAGTTTATAAGGAAGTAAGCTACAGATCATCCGGTTAAGTATTTCTATGTAAGGTGGTTAACAGTTAAATGCCAAAAATGAATAAATGTTGAAATTGCAAATAGCAGATACAGATGACGTACCTAATTATGAGCCGTCTAATCTGAATCTATGCTCTTTAACACTTAAGTGACAGAAATGATAATAGTTGCATTTGCAAGCAGCATAGATCTAGAAGAGGTGACTCATAATGAGAAACATTTTGAAATTTTGCTGACGTAAATTTTGTAGTCTGCTTTTTTTGGTGCTTCAAGGTTAACAACACATCATTCCATATAATTATGAATATGATCCCTTCCTTGACAAAAGGGGTCATACAATTTGAATGGAGAAGACTCAAATCAAGCCTGCACATTATAGTATGATCGGGCTTGCCTGATATGTTAGCTATAGATATGCCATCTAATCTCAATGCATTCCTGTTGTTAAAAGAAACAAAGCATTCAACTATGACTTTGAATATAGACACTTATGGTACATCTTTTTAATGTACACTGATGTATAGAAAACAGAAATCACTTGTTCATGACTGAAAGATCCCTAAAAATTTAACATGTTTGATCTGTGTAACTTCTGTTATTACCCTAAAGCTGGAACACTCGGATCAGTTACTGTAACTGTCTCAACATAGAGTTCGATAGTATTGTTCGACAGGGGGTTAAAAAGTTGATGGTCAGATGGCAAACAGTGCAGATGCTGATCAGACTGCTGATCTGGGTTTACACTGTTTGCTAAGGAACTTCTGTTCCAACGTTAGGAGGAGCCCCGGTAGCTCAGTTGGTTAAGCGCTGACCTGCTAAACTAGTGGTCTGGGTTTGAACCGTGCTCAGGCTGAATTCTTTCCAACAGTTAACAGGATTTCATTGCATACATTTCATTATCACTCATCTTTCTACTTGAGATGATTGATATGTCAGAGATTCTGTTAAAAGGTACATAAAATTATGTCATCCATTCACACATCCCAGTGTTTAGGGTAATTACTCAGGCTTCGAGGTTATAAAACTTGAGTATGATCTCAACCTCAAAATAAAGCACACTGATTGGCTGCGGTTATAAAACTTGAGTATGATCTCAACCTCAAAATAAAGCACACTGATTGGCTGCTTCCGAGCATGTGCTCGGAAGCAGCCAATCAGTGTGCTTTATTTTGAGGTTGAGATCATACTCAAGTTTTATAACCTCGACCCTGATATACTTTCTTGCAGGGGAAAGAAGACAGGTCATGATGTTGACATTCTGATCACCCACCCAGAGGAGGACAGAGAGGTTGGAGTTCTGCCACGGTTGCTAAGGCAATTCGAATCACGTGATGTCATACTCTGTGGTAAAATGGAAAAGAGTACCTTTAGTGAGGAAGTACTCAGGAAAGATTTTAAAATTTCTATGAGAGGACAGCTTGACCACTTTGAAAAATGGATAGGAATTTTCAAAGTCCCTAAATCTATTTCAGCCAACCAGACCTCAGATACAAATGTTGACATTTTGTACCACAGAAGCTCAGGTCTTGAAGATGTCTGTGGAACCAATGTTAAACAGTCAGATGTAAACACTAGGGATAAAAAAGAGACAAAACATGTTAGTAAAGATACAGAGGCAAAATTATTGACTGATGAAAAAGGTGAAGTAACAAAAAATACACATTCAGATAAGAAAAAAAGTCCTGACTCTGACAAGAATATAAATCTAAATGAAAGTGTTGATGATTATGAACCAGTTGCTAAGAGACAAAGAGCAGGTGCAGATTTGGATGTTTCTCCTTTGGAACTGAGTGCACAGCCCCGAGACTGGTTAGCAAGACGTGTAGACCTGATCGTCTCCCCATACATTCAGTACTACTATGCCCTGGTGGGCTGGACAGGAAACAAACAGTTTAACAGGGATTTGAGATTATATGCAACAAGAGAACTTGGCATGCATCTTACCAGCCATGGATTGTATGATTTGAAAAAGGTACATAAAGGCCCCATTGCTCTATCAGCATTAAAGGCTGAAGCACTTTTTATAATGATTTGTGTTTAGTCGTTTTTACCACTGATACGACAGAGGAGACTTTAAACCAGAGTCCCTGATATTATGGTGGTGGTGGTTTTCAGTGTGGAGTGGGAGGGGGGTGGGGGGGATTGTGGGATGATAATTTGGAGATTTTTACTATCTCCATAAAAACAAATGCTATGGTCCTAATTAGAACTGCTTCAGTGAGGCAGCTCTAATCAGGGATCACAGTATATGTTTTAATTGAGAATAACTAAAACAAATGATCTTTCAGTTATTATCAAAATCCATCCTTATTGGGACCTATTCTAAGACTACTCACAGGGGTTTAAATCATGTTATTTTGAGTATAGCAAACAAAGATTGTAATACATATGGTCAAGGGGAGAAAATCCGGTTTAAAATTGTTAGGGTACCGCTTTATGTCGGGACTGCTTTAGCAAGCGGGAGGGACATAGGGTCACTTTCCGGCAGCATCAGTGTTATCATCGTCAGTGTTTACCCACTGCATTTAGCTCCATTTCTCAGAGCCTACCGGTAAACATGTCTTGATTGATCACACCTCAAAAAAATTGTCTAATACACTAGTCAGAGGAGATTTTTCATACTTTAGGGTCTTCCTACCGTTCACCATGAAGTCTTTGCGAAGCTTGAGTCGTATGGCAGACTTGGGGCAAATATGTCACTTGTCAGTGATTGGCTGAACATAGCTAATAGTTATAATCATGTAAAGCATTAAATTAGCTCCATAACACAAATCAGGGGAAGTTACCCTGCCATTTTCTTTTTTGTCTCCATTTGCAATGAAGGTTAACTATTCAAAGAAAGAATTTGCTTCATAGGAGCAAATTTCTACTTTTAAGAGTACTGAGTAAATGCCATTTTGGAAGGGCAGTGTCATTCAGGGCAGCAAACAGGATGTAAAAAAATACCTTCTTTGACAGCACAACCATTCAGTGACTCGCCTAAATTCTCTGTATTCAATATTTTTCTTGTTATACAATAAACTATGCCTTACATTTTGCTGTTTATTACAGAATGTGAGTATACCAGCAGACTGTGAAGAGAAAGTGTTTGAAAACCTCAACATTCCCTATAGAAAACCCTCAGATAGGAACTGCTGAGATCTCCAGAAAATATTCAGTTTCAAGAGTGTTAAAGATTGCAGAAATCATGACACCTGTGATGAAATTAGTTTCAAACGCATGTTTTGTTTTATGTTTTGTACCATGTCTTGTTTATTTATATATTTATACATTTACTATGAACTAGTTTTCTTTCATAGAAAGAAAATTTTGACTTTAGTTGTACTCAGGGTGTTTTTAGCATGGAAGTCTTGTAAATCTGGAATGACATTAAAATACTGTATTTGACATATATTAGCGCACATGCCCCAGTATGCACGCATCATGGTAAGTTCTGAGGTACATGTATACTACTTTAAGCACACCTATTTTTACTGGTTAATCCCTTTGCTTTTTTACAAGAGCTGAAAATGGTACAGATTCTTTCAGTTTTCACTTGCAAAGCTTCTCTATCCTTCTGTGACTATAAGCAGCTTTTCTCCACTGTTTAACCATTTGTTTTGTGTCCTTTAATACATAATAATTTTTTTAAATGTGCGCTTATAAGAAAGAAAGTTTACTGCAAGTATTTGCCTTCACTTTGAAAAAGTTAAGCTAACAGGGCGCTAATAAGCTTGATTATGGTAACTTTGAAAGTATTTTACTTAGTTTCAGCGAGAAAGTTCTGTTATGGCCTTGAACCATTGCCAATCTTTCCTGAATGTGAAAGAAAATTAACAGCTTTCCTTTGACAAAATCTTTAGGGTTTAAATGAAGTGGATATGACTTTGATGAATGTTCCTGCTGCATGACATAGATGAGATTATTTCCCTGCCATAAAATCATGATAATTTCAACTCAACTTCTTAATACTAATTTAGCACAATTTGATTGGTCAAGAGCGAACATGAACCGGCGTTTATACTTCGATAAATTCCCTGAGCCAGAAATCTGGAACTACTTGCAACTATTTTCTTGGCGGCGATTTCTAAGATATTCACTATAGCTGACAATTTCGAGAAAAAGATGGCCGACATGGAAATATAAGAAATGAATTTTATTTTTGTGGATTTTATGGATGTGTAACCGCTGGCGAATCACTCACAAACTTAACATAAAGCCCTTTATTCAGTTTGTGAGTGATTCGCCAGCATTTACACATCTATAAAATCCACAGCCCTTCGGGCTTTATTCAGTTTGTGAGTGATTCGCCAGCGTTTACACATCTATAAAATCCACAAAAATAAAATTCATTCCTATAGTAAATTTTTAAAAATAATTTTTATGTAAATCATTTGTTGGAATAGACAGAATTATTCTACATGTAAAATATGATCTGTTATATGATTTAAGTGAGATGTCTTTCCAAATGTAAAAATATGACAGGTCTTTACAAATATCTATGTTTACATTATACATTTTAACAGAATGAATGAATTTGCTACTGTTAAATTTTATCCTGTTTTTGCATAATAATGTGCCATGTAATATAGAAAGGTTTTTGTTCTCATTTTCATAATAAAATGTTCATTAAATTATCAGAATTATTCTATTGGAGTCATCAAATTTCAAGGTTTAAAAAAATGATGGAGATGGAGCAAAGAAATGGAGATCCAGAATTGAATATTTTGTCAGATACTTTTGGTGTAGGAACAGTTTCATGTTTTTTCCTGCCATTGTAACAAAGGGATACAACTTTTGTGACTTCCTGTTTGTTTCCCTGGCTGATGAAACCCAGAAAGTAGGGATATACTCTGGAAGAAAATTTGCTCTTAGGGAAGCAAATTCTTTCCTTAAGAGTTGACTCCCATTGTGAATGGAGGTAAAACTGAAAGTGGTATAGTTGCTCCCTGAAAGTGAAATAGTTCACCTTAACTTACAGTTCCAATCATAATTTACACTGGATAACTTCCAACAATTTTCTAAATGATTAATACCAAACAAACAGTGACAGCTATCAGCAGCTGGAATGGCAGTGATTGTCCAGTTGGCTAGAATCTTGACATGACCTTGCACTGTGTCAGTGACTGTAATTACGTATTTCCCCATGTGTGTATAACTGTAGTCAAGGGAAAATCCACAAGTGTCCATTTTTTTTCCGTTTTGTTCAATACTGATTACCATATTTTATCTAAATACCATGACAGAAAGACTGAGCAAAACTGTAACTGTAGGTTTACTGGGACAAAAGATTGCAATTTTGCAATTATAGACACATTCATAGGTATTTGAGTTCCCAAATTTGTCATGCTTTCCTATTGTTCTTTTGTAAAATCATCAAGTATGTGGACATTAAAGTTTGCGCATTTATGTTGACATAAAAAATCGCGAACATTAGTACACTGTGTACAATTACAGTAGTGGAGATCCAGTCTGATCAAAGTCTGTTTGCCAGCAGTTTTCTTAACTAATCCCAAGTATTGGTAAATGGAAATTACAATTTAATGAAAGAATTCATAACAGAAAGGAAGGAGGTGTCTATTTATGGTAAACGTTGTTAAGTAGGTTATTTAATGAAGGAGAAAACTGTTATTAACTTTTATTCTCTTCAACATCACTATAACTTCAGCTGAAAATGCCGAAGCGATGCTTCCACCATATGCATACAACAAAGGCTCACACCAGCCTGCACTATCATGCAGTCTGATGATAGCCCTTCCTGTTTGCACAGATCATGTAAAGGGCCTGAGGAATCTAATAATATAAATGAGAATATTACAGATTCAGTCCAGCTTTGCTGGTTTTATTTTCTCTTAAAAATCATAAGTATAAGTTTCATTAAAAGATGCATGTAAAACTGTATCTTGTAAACATAAAAATCATAGAAATCAAAATAACTGAAACAACTTTAACAAGATGCTTTTTTTCATAAGCAATAATCAGCTGTTCAGATCTAGATGACATGAAGTGTGGATGATAATTCCTCGACAGTTTCTCTTCAATCTTCCTAACCTATGTTGTAGTATTTCTTTGGTTTGCCTCACTGAGGCAGTTCAAATGAGGTGCTACATCATATGAGCCACAACACGACAACCAATAAAGTGGCATATGCACCCAGCAAAGTTTCAGATCAGCCTGGGTATCGACCCAGTCTGCTAAGAGTCTTTGTTGTGCGCGTAAAGAGTAGCTAAGGGTCTAGGCTACCTCCATGCCAACACCGAAGGCTCTGATCAAGCTTGGCAGGTACCTAGGCTGATGGCAGATACCCAGGCTGATCTGTCTTCACTGGGGGCACATGCCACTTTGTTGATTTTGTCATGTTGCGGCTCAATTTTATGTTTTTATGGAATAATTAAAAAACTTTTCTATAATTATTAAGTCTTCCTTGCATATTGAGCTCTTCAGTCACCCATGTAATACAAAACCCCAATTTCATATTAAATTGAGCCGTGACATGAGAAAACCAACAAAGTGGATGTGCGCCCAGCGCAGACCCAGATCAGCCTGGGCATCCGCCCAGTCTGATCTGAGTCTTCGCTGTCTGCATGAAGGTAGCTTAGACCCTTAGCTATCCTTTAAGTGCTTAGCAAAGACTGATCAGACTGAGCGAATGACTAGGCTGATCTGAGTCTGCACTGGGTGCTCAACCACTTTGTTGGTTTTCTCGTGTCGCGGCTCATTTGTCTTGTTGTATGTTGATATCAGCTGGTATCTTGAGTGGTCAGGTAAATTTCTAACATCTCTAGGCCTTCCCCACACACTGCCATGAAAATCTTGTCACTGAAAAAAGTAAGATAATTTCAAATTTTATCACAACCTTGCTGTTTTTCAATGGCTAACATGTCGTAATAAAAATCATAGAAGCACACACTTCTTAATACTTGGTTACTGGCATGTAACATCATAATGCCATCAGTGACAACTTCTGTTGTTTACATTTAAGGCTTTGTAATCACATTTAAAACAGTCATACCATTAACAGAATGTTACACTCGTGGTCATTTCAAATGAGTGAGTGAACTCGGGTTTAACGTCCCACCAACAACGAGGTCATATGGAGACGGGACCTCTGTTAAAAGTCTCATCCGAAAGACCGGATAAGCAGGGGATGGAACTTGCCACCCCTGGACTGGTAGTCCGCAGTGTTATCCACTACACTACAGCCGCTCCTCATTTCAAATGAAATTTATGAAACTTGCCAAATGTTTGTTCCATACATTTCATTTGAATGGTCAACCAGTGAACAAACAGGGAGTCAAAGAGGCTGTTCTGTTTTGTAAAACCGGTGGAAAAGGAAGAAGGTATACCCACATCTTAAATAATGAGCCAGTTCATATTATGCTATGGGCAACTTAAAGAGTCTGCAATGAGATTTCCCATTAAATATTCAGGATATTGTCTTTAGAAACCTGTCCTCTGCTGATGTTATGGCAAATCAGTTATAACAGCCAGCTATCCAGATGCAATAGCATATAAAAGTAAATACATAAGATCACTCACTCATTTCTCCAAACATCAATATTAGCAATATCTGGCACATCCACAAACTTGCATCCCAACAGTTTCAACTGAAAAAAAAAATATATATATCAGCAATGAATCCTACACTTTTATTATCTCTTCCATCATAGTTAATTTTAGTTGTTGTGAAGTTGTCCTAAAATACGTTTTAAAAAGACTGAGCTGAAAAAGTTTGAAGAATTGCAAGAAATGAAAAATGTTACCTGTGTATAAAGTCATAGCAGCTGGCAGATCTTTCTGATCTTTTCAGCTGCGCTCATGCCTTAAAAGATAGCTAAGGTTTGCTGTGGGCTTTAAGTGCAGCTAAGGTCTTAGATACCCGTGCTTAAAGGGCGGCTAAGGTTTGCTATACCCTTAATGGGTAGCTTAGGTCTTAGCTACCCTTTAAGTGCATAGCAAAGACTCTGATCAATCAGACTGGGTGGGTGCCCAGGCTGATCTGAGCTTCACTGGCTACACATGCCATGTCGGTTATCTCGTGTTGCAGCTCATATATGAAAGTTACATAAAAACTGAAAACTGCTCCAACTTTTCATCTGCCAGACCTACAAACTACCTTATAACTCATATGACCTATCAATTCTCCTTCTCTACAAGCATTCTTATAATTTTAAATGCTTAGGTACTAAGCTTCACAACTTTTCATTTTTATCGTTTAAACTTTAACATACATGTAGTCCTGCACCTGACACACAGCATATAGTTCTGCACGTGATACACAACAATTTCATCAAAGTTTACCTTGACATTTGACTCCTGAGTTGTGAAAGACCAAACGCATATCCTCTGATCAATGGAAGCCGTTACTAACATGTTTTTACCTAAATACGAGGCACCTGCAAATATGCATAGTAATTATTGAAATTACACTTCATATTGAGACATCTTATTCAATTGATATAATTATCCAGAGAAAGCTTACCAATAAAGTGGGGTGTCTGGTTGGATAACATAAAAAATCTGTGACAGTTAACGTAAAACAATTTGTGACATAATAGCCTATGCTGTCAGAAACCCAATGTCATTATAAAATGTCAATTCTAATGCACTTACGAATGTAATGCGACGTCTGATTGGATAACATCCAAAATTTGCGACAGTATATCCTGCGATATACTGTCGCAAATCCGACGTCATTATAAAACGTTGCTTCTGATTAGCTGACATCTGGTTTTACATTCCTTAAAGCACTTGCGATGTGTGCAAAGTAGTATACTTTGAAAGGTGAAAATAAGAAAAAGCGCATTAGAATGGGGATAATTGTACTGAAAATTGCCATATGGGGAGGTAAATCGACGGTTTTATGGTCCAAATTGCGTTTTATGGCTCCGCTGATGCGTCGCCGTAAAACGGAATTTCTGACCATAAAACCGAGGATTTACCTCCCCAAATGACAATTTTGAATACAGTTAACCCCTAATTCTTATTGGCTGACAGGTGGTTTTACATTACTATAAGTGCTTGCTATGAGTGCAAAATAGTACGTTTTGAAGGGTCAAAATGTGAGAAAGTGCATCAGAATGGGGATAACTGTATAGAACAATATCATTCAAGGAGAAAATAGTCACTTTCACGGTCAGAAATTGCATTTTCCAGCACCATTGCATCATCATAATGAAATTTGTGACCATAAAAAACGATGATTTACGTCCTCAGATGACCATATCGTGCATATGTTATCTACTTATTTTACTATGCTGAACAGTTTAAAAAAAATCCTGACACAATGGTTAAAAGGAGTACTCTAATGTAGGCTGTTTTAGGCACTTTTGTCTGATTATTTATGGATATCAATATGGTAAAATTATAGCAAAGCTGTCTAATATAAAACTAATATCTATGCTAAGCTGACTTAAACCCATGCTCATCATTTATGCTGCATGACTAAATGGAATTCCCACTGGAATGACCTCAAGTATGAGTATATAAACCAGTTGTGTCTGATTCTGCTTTAAGATCTTTTTTCTCCTTCCAAAAACAATCCCAAAAATCTAGATATGTGTTGTAAGATGGATCAGATTTTTGTGACTGATTCTGACTTGGGGAAACAATCTGCCTGCCTCTCTGATCTTATAAATGGATAACTATTGTACCAGCTTGACTCATTATGTCTTCACCTGTTATTTGTGCAGCATGAGCACTCAGTTCACTTCCTGAGGATATGACCTTAACCTGTGTTTGACAGTCTGTGTCCTTGACAACCAAGCTCTTTATTGAAACCATGGAAACATGAACAGCATTGTCATCACCACCAGTCAGTAGAACATATGTATCTGGAGCTGAAAATCAGAACAGAAACATCTACAACCTTTTCCAGTGAAATTGTAGACTGTGAGGACACTGATCAGAGTGCTCTCACAGAAGCAATTTGATTTGGGTCAACACTGGTTGCAAAGACATTTTTGTCACAAATACCTCCTATAATTTTTTTTTATTTAATACACATGTACTGTTACTTAGATCCTGGAATTTATGTATTTTTAACATATTATACTGATTTACAGTTTTTCTGGAGTTTCTAGTGTTTCTGGAAAAGATATCTGAAAGAAAAATATAAACCAGAGGACCATTGGTCCTGTAGCTCACCTGAGTCCATTCATCCTCAGCACTCAGGGTAAGTAACTCTAAGGCAAATTGTACAATATGACAGAATTTTGAAGTCTGCTTCTTGAGAAGATTTCTGTAAAACTTTTGTCAAAATATCTACTGTAACACAGAAATAAATGCTAATTTACATTTTTCCCATTATAAGTCTATGGAAACTAAGTTGCCATCACAACAAACCACATGGGCAACAATGATAAAAAATAGTAATTCAATAGAGGCTATTACTAAGATCCTTTCAGTAAAGTTTCAGGTTTATCGTCCAATTAGTTTCTGAGTAGATGATTTTTGAGTATGTTTTCTGTTTTTAACCATTTGGTTACCATGGCAACCAGCCAAATTGTGCCATTTGCATAAATTTCATGCGGTTGCTAAAGGACAACTCCAGGAACAATTCTGTAAAAGTTTTGTCCAAATATCTGCAGCGATATAGCTATGAATGAAAATTTTCAACTTTCCTATTATAAATTATTGGCAACTTAAAGTTCCAACAGAAACAAAACTACTGGAGCAACTGCCATGAGAAACAGTATTCATATAGAAGCTAGTATTAAGATCCCTTCTGTAAAGTTTGAGCTGTATCGGTCGCATAGTTTTTGAGATGATTTTTTAACAGTTTTTCATTTTTTCCGTTGCCATGGCAACCAGCCAAACTCTGCAATTTGCATAAATTTAATAAGGCTGCTTGAGGACTACTCAAGGAACATTTCTATGAAAGTTTTGACAAAATATCTGCACCGACATAGCAATAAATGCAAATTTTCTATTTTGCCATTATAAGTCAATGGCAACTTTAAGTTCCCATAGCAACCAAACTGCTAGAGCAATTTCCAAGAAAAACAGTACTTTTATAGAAGCCAGTACTAAGGTCCTTTCTGTGAAGTTTGGGCTTTATTGGTTGCATAGTTTCTGAGGAGATGATTTTTGAATATTTTTTTCTATTTTTAATCATTCGGTTGCCATGGCAACCAGCCAAATTGTGCAATTGACACAAATTTCATGAGCTTGATAGAGGACTACTCAAGGAACATTTCTGTAAAAGTTTTGTCAAAATATCTGCACCGACATAGCAATAAATGCAAATTTTCTATTTTGCCATTATAAGTCAATGGCAACTTTAAGTTCCCATAGCAACCAAACTGCTAGAGCAATTGCCAAGAAAAACAGTACTTTAATAGAAGCCAGTACTAAGATCCTTTCTGTGAAGTTTGGGCTTTATTGGCTATATAGTTTCTGAGGAGATGATTTTTGAATATTTTTCTATTTTTAATCATTCGGTTGCCATGGCAACCAGCCAAATTGTGCAATTGACATAAATTTCATGTGGTTGATAGAGAACTACTCAAGAAACATTTCTGTAAAAGTTTTGTTAAAATATCTGCACCGACATAGCAATAAATGCAAATTTTCAATTTTTCCCATATAAGTCAATGGAAACTTTAAGTTGCCATAACAAAGTGAAGCGATTTGGATAAAAAACAGTATTATTGGTTCCCCCTGCCTATAGATGCTATATTATATATGAAATTTGGTTACAATGGGCCTTGTAGTTTCAGAGGAGATGTCATTTGAAAATGTTGATGGACGGACGGACGGCGGATGCCTGCCTATCCTATAAGCTCACCTGTGAGCCTTCGGCTCAGGTGAGCTAATAAAAAACAACAACTACAACAACAAAATGAAACAAACATGATTTTTCTGTGGGATAAGGCGAACAAAATTTTAGACCAGTTACTGTAATCAAATCTACAGAAGTTACCTATTTATTCGAATATAGTTCAACCAATTTTTCTTACCTTCAAATAGATCAAAGTAAAGGCTGTTTATTCCTGACTGATGACAGGAAAAGCTACACATTGGAACTAATTCTGGTCTCTTTATCCTTTCTTCATTTCTTAAACCACTTGACTTAGTTTCTGCTTCGTCTTCTAAAGTCATAGAGCCTGGGTCTAGTTGAGAAACCATCCTATCTGGATTTGCAGTATGCTGAGACTGAACTCTCTTTTCAATAAACACATTTGTGCCTGTGGAGTTCCTTACGTCCTCCTTTTCTTTGGCAGTTAAATCATCAACAACAGATTTACACATATGTGATATATCCCAGAATGCAACTCTGCGGTCAGTCGCAGCAGATACAATTAATGCTAGACTAAAGTGTTCTGATTTGTGTATCACATGCTTTATCTTTAACACACAGTGGTCATGAAAGTTGGAGGAAGCAATGAGAGTGACTTCCCTTGAATCTTCTTCAAACAGGAAAAGCCTGGAGAAAAAAAAAGAAGAAAATCTGTGACTTTCAGAGGACTTTGACAATGAGCAAAAAAATGACAAGAATTCTGCAAAAACTATGTCTCTTCTGCCTGCCCATTGTCACAGAATCACAGCTTATTGTGTATAGGTACACCTCCATTTCTTCCAACATTTTTTACAAAAAGGAACAACTTTAGTGACTTCCTGTTGGCTTTCCTGGAGAACAGTCTACTCAACTCTTAGAGCAAAGTCTTTCTTTGAAGAGTTGACCCCTATTGAGATGGAAGGCAAAAATGAAAATACTAGTTGCTTCCCCTACTTACCTAAAAAATTAACTAAAAGCATTGACCCCAATTGATAAGTAAGGCATACAAAGAAGAGTTGTTTCCCCTGAAAGTGCACCCATCTACCTTAAATTTCATAACAGCATAAGGTGTTACCAGCTTTACCTGATCAATCCATCTGAACATGCTGCTGTTAGGAAGAACAAATACCCAGGGTAGTTTGGTGATACTTCATGAGCACTAAATACAGTGACATCAAGGATGCGAGTCTCTGGGTCAGAGTTATCTTCCTTTATTCTCCAGGGTTTTCCTTTTCTTCTTTTCTGACACCCCAGTTGTACTCCTGCTAGACTTTCGTACTGGCAAGAAGTTGTTTCTAAACCCTTCTGTTTTGTATGGGACTCATTGTAAGTTGTAGATTGATTATTGCTACTTTCACCAGATCTTATAGAACATGATGGCTTCAGCATATTTTCCGAAGACTTGATTTCATTCAATCTAGCACAGAGTTCCTTTTCCATGTCTGAACTGTCTACCAAACCACTTTCTAAATTTTCCTTTGTGGTATGTGACAAAGTAGTCTGTAAACATGATTCTCGGACATTATGATCAGTTGAAAGTTTACTGTTACTATTACCAGTTTCACATTTGGTACTTTCTACTTCACTAATTATATCACAGCTAATTTCAGATATCACAGATGAATTAGTATTGCTACTATCAGTATCTTTTAAACTGTTACCCTGTCTTATATTCTGACATTTGTTAGCTGTCCTGTCATTTGCTTCAGTTATCAAAGTACCGGAAACACAAGAAACAGGATTAGAACCAGATGGACGGTTTAAGTTTTTAAACTGTTCTGCAGTTCCTAAGTTCACATCTAGCCGCCATATTTTGATCTGGGCTCTACCACCTGCAGAGAAGAGTAATTTCCGGCTTTGTTTTGGGTTATGGGAGGATGGCACACTTGATTCACATACTGCTAGACATCTAACACTGGATATATGACCAGACAGTGAGTGCAGTACATGTAGGTCTTGTTGACTATGGTCATTGTCTACAGATGTTAAGGAGGAAAAATTTGTATCAGAATCTGCTCCAACTAAATTGTTCTTACAGATATTTAGAAGTTCCCTGACGGGTTATAAGTAAACAAGTAGCCCAAAGGGCAACAATTGCTCACCTGAGAGACATTGTAAACCTATAGGGATATTTAAGATGCTCAAGGGCAGCTAACTCCACAGTCAGTGGTCCAATCAGGCTGGAAATTAAACTCATCCAAAACATTATGTATGCCCTCATTTAATATATGCAAGTTTAAAAAGTATCCGATCAAGAGCACAATAGACAGAGCTGTCAAGGGCAGCTAACTTCATAGTGGTTGGCCTGATCTGGCCAAAATTTGAACTTGTTTAAGATGTTATGCATTTCCTCATTACCTGCAAGTTTGAAAAGGATCGGATCAGGAGAAACCAAGAAAAAGTGGCGACATTGATTTTTTGGATGCTCAGGGCAGGTACTCCATAGTCAGTGGTGGGATCTAGCCAAAATGCTAACTAATCCAAGTTTTTATGCATATCCTCATGACCTGCAAGTATGAAGAGGATCCGATGAAAAATGAAAATGTGATGACGTTGTTTTCTCCATTATAAGACTATGGGATTTTTTTCAAACGCTCAAGGGCAGCTAACTCTGTAGTCTGTGCTCGAATCCGGCCAAATTTCAAACTCATCCGAGCTCTTATGTATGTCATCATTACCTGCAAGTATGATAAGGATCTAATCAAAATACTTGATTGCAGCACCCTAAAAGTCAAACTTGCTCAAGATATTGTCATCCCCTACATTTGTGTGAATTTATTTTAAAATCCGTTGAGAAATGTAGGTGCTAGAGCCATGACAAAGTTTTTCTAAAAATAGCCACAGTGACCTTGACCTTGGGCACAGCACCCTGAAAGTCGAACTTGCTCGAGATATTGTCATGCCCTACATTTGTGTGAATTTATTTTAAAATCCATTGAGAAATGTAGGTGCTAGAGTGCTGACAAAGTTTTTCTAAAAATAGCCACAGTGACCTTGACCTTGGGCGCAGCACCCTGGAAGTCAAACTTGTTTGAGATATTGTCATGCCCTACATTTGTGTGAAGTTGATTTAAAATCCGTTGAGAAATGTAGGCGCTAGGGCGATGACAAAGTTTTTACTAAAAATAGCAACAGTGACCTTGACCTTGGGTGCAGCACCCTGAAAGTTGAACTTGCTCGATATATTGTCATGCCCTACATTTGTGTGCATTTATTTTAAAATCTGCTGAGAAATGTAGGTGCTACAGCGCTGACAAAGTTTTTCTAAAAATAGCCACAGTGACCTTGACCTTGGGCGCAGCATCCTGAAAGTCGAACTTGCTCAAGATATTGTCATGCCCTACATTTGTGTGAAGTTATTTTAAAATCTGCTCATAAATGTAGGTGCTAGAGCGCTAACAAAGTTTTTCTAAAAATAGCCACAGTGACCTTGACCTTGGGCGCAGCATCCTGAAAGTCGAACTTGCTCGAGATATTGTCATGCCCTACATTTGTGTGAAGTTATTTTAAAATCCGTTGAGAAATGTAGGCAATAGAGCGATGACAAAGTTTTTCTAAAAATATGTGATGACAATGTTTTCTCCATTATAACACTATGGGATTTTTTTCAAACGCTCAAGGGCAGCTTACTCTGTAGTCTGCGCTCGAATCCGGCCAAATTTCAAACTCATCCAAGCTCTTATGTATGTCATCATTACCTGAAAGTATGATAAGGATCTAAGAAAAAACAGTTGAGAAAACGTGATGACGCCATTTTCCCCATTATAACCCTATGGGATTTTTTCAAACGCTCAAGGGCAGCTTACTCCGTAGTCTGTGCTCGAATCCGGCCAAATTTCGAACTCATCCAAGCTCTTGTGTATGTCATCATTAAGCCTCCGTCCCACAGAGCTTGCGACTGCGATGCGACCGCTTTGCGACTGATTTTGTCTGCGACTGACCTGCGACCATTGCAACTTCTTTTCCTCTTCAAATGTGGTCGCAGATCAGTCGCCGATCAGTTGGCGACAGCTTTCGTGTGTAGTCGGCGATCGATCGGCGACCTCACTGCAACTGGTCGCCGTAGGATCGGCGACAGGATTGCAACTAGTTCAGAACGATCGGCGACCAGTCGGCGACCAATCGGCGACTCTTCGGCGACTGGTTTCAAATGAACGGCGACTGGTCGGAGACTGACTGGCGACCATTCTGCGATAAAAAAAAATCAATGGAAATGTGGTGACAAGAATGAAATCATTTCAGTGAAAATTGTCAAAATAACACAGCTACAGATTCAGTTCATTGCTTGCAACGAAACAACCGGCATGCACCTCTATTGTCTATGATGGTGTACAGGCGATTAAGACAGAGAGGAGAACACAGTACTGGATAAGATCTTGGTTTAAAAGAAAGGCCGCAGTTTATTGAGATTCCTCCTTTGACTGTTGAGATTCCTCATCTGAAGCAGGCACCCGAACGTCGGGAGATTTTTCTGCCGTCTGTTTTGGCGACGATGTTTCTTTTCTTTTTTTTTTTTTGGTGGGGGGGGGGGGGTCCTCTATGTACCATGATGCGAACACTTTGAGCCCTGGTAATAAAATAATGCACTGCAAACCTTGATCTATAGGGCGCACGCTGCAACCTGTTGGCGACCAGTCGTCGATCGGTCGCCGATCAGTCGCCGTCTCACCAGTGGTCAGTCGCCGATAAGTCGCTGAACAGTCGCCGACAGATCGCCAATAGGTCGCAACAAGGTTGCAACATTTTAGAACCAAAGTGTTGATGAAACTGATCGGCGACCGATCGGCGACTGGTCGGCGACTGTTCGGCGACTGATCGGCGACTTCCAGAAAACCATTGCAACCAGTCGGCGATCAAAATCAGTCGCGGCTAGTCTTTTGTGCATGTTCAAAAGACTGGCTGCGACTAATTTTGATCGGCGACTGCTCGGCAACCTAGTTGCGACCTTGTTGCGACCATTATAAAACCTCTCCGCGACTTCTGCAACCTCTCTGCGACTGTCAGTTTTTTTAGTCGCGGATAGGTCGCGGCGCGGTCGCAAGCTCTGTGGGACCGGGGCTTTACCTGCAAGTATGATAAGGATCTAATCAAAAACAGTCGAGAAAACGTGATGACGCCATTTTCCCCATTATAACCCTATGGGGGCTATCTGTTGCCATGGAAACCAGAGTTCTGAGCTGATCAGCACCAAAACCTAATGCAGCCTTTCCCCCACCCAAATGATGCTTCAAATAAAATATGATTGCGATCGGCCCACTGGTCTCTGAGATATTTATGTTTGAAAGTGTTGACGCACCCACCCACCCACCCACCCACGCACGCACGGACGGACGACGGCTCGACTCCCATCCTATAAGCTCACCTCTGAGCCTTCGGCTCAGGTGAGCTAAAAAAAACCACAGCGACCTTGACCTTGGCGCAGCACCCTGAAAGTCGAACTTGCTCGAGATATTGTCATACCCTACATTTGTGTGAAGTTATTTTAAATTCCATGGAGAAATGTAGGTGCTAGAGCCATGACAAAGTTTTTCTAAAATAAGCCACAGTGACCTTGACCTTGGGTGCAGCACCCTGAAAGTCGAACTTGCTCGAGATATTGTCATGCCCTACATTTGTGTGAAGTTATTTTAAAATCCATTGAGAAATGTAGGTGCTAGTGCGATGACAAAGATTTTCTAGAAATAGCCACAGTGACCTTGACCTTGGGCGCAGCACCCTGAAAGTCAATTTTGTTCCAGATATTGTCATGCCCTACATTTGTGTGAATTTGATTTAAAATCGGTTGAGAAATGTAGGCGCTGGAGTGATGACAAAGTTTTTCTAAAAATAGCCACAGTGACCTTGACCTTGGGTGCAGCACCCTGAAAGTCGAACTTGCTCGAGATATTGTCATGCCCTACATTTGTGTGATGTTATTTTAAAATCCATGGAGAAATGTAGGTGCTAGTGCGATGACAAAGATTTTCTAGAAATAGCCACAGTGACCTTGACCTTGGGCGCAACACCCTGAAAGTCAAACTTGCTCGAGATATTATCATGCCCTACATTTGTGTGAAGTCATTTCAAAATCCATGGAGAAATGTAGGTGCTAGAGCCATGACAAAGTTTTTTCTAAAATTAGCCACAGTGACCTTGACCTTGGGTGCAGCACCCTGAAAGTCGAACTTGTTCGAGATATTGTCATGCCCTACATTTGTGTGAAGTTATTTTAAAATCCATTGAGAAATGTAGGTGCTACAGTGCTGACAAAGTTTTTCTAAAAATAGCCACAGTGACCTTGACCTTGGGCGCAGCACCCTGAAAGTCAATTTTGTTGGAGATATTGTCATGCCCTACATTTGTGTGAATTTGATTTAAAATCGGTTGAGAAATGTAGGCACTAGAGTGATGACAAAGTTTTTCTAAAAATAGCCACAGTGACCTTGACCTTGGCGCAGCACCCTGAAAGTCGAACTTGCTCGAGATATTGTCATGCCCTACATTTGTGTGAAGTTATTTTAAAATCCATGGAGAAATGTAGGTGCTAGAGCGATGACAAAGATTTTCTAAAAATAGCCACAGTGACCTTGACCTTGGGCGCAACACCCTGAAAGTCGAACTTGCTCGAGATATTGCCATGTCCTACATTTGTGTGAAGTTATTTTAAAATCCATTGAGAAATGTAGGTGCTACAGCGCTGACAAAGTTTTTCTAAAAATAGCCACAGTGACCTTGACCTTGGGCGCAGCATCCTGAAAGTCGAACTTGCTCGAGATATTGTCATGCCCTACATTTGTGTGAAGTTATTTTAAAATCCGTTGAGAAATGTAGGCAATAGAGCGATGACAAAGTTTTTCTAAAAATATGTGATGACAATGTTTTCTCCATTATAACACTATGGGATTTTTTTCAAACGCTCAAGGGCAGCTTACTCCGTAGTCTGTGCTCAAATCCGGCCAAAATTAGAACTCATCCAAGCTTTTATGTATGTCATCATTACCTGCAAGTATGATAAGGATCTAAGCAAAAACAGTTGAGAAAATGTGATGACGCCATTTTCCCCATTATAACCCTATGGGATTTTTTTCAAACGCTCAAGGGCAGCTAACTCCGTAGTCTGTGCTCGAATACGACCAAATTTCGAACTCATCCAAGCTCTTGTGTATGTCATCATTACCTGCAAGTATGATAAGGATCTAATCAAAAACAGTCGAGAAAACGTGATGACGCCGTTTTCCCCATTATAACCCTATGGGGGCTATCTGTTGCCATGGAAACCAGAGTTCTGAGCTGATTGGCACCAAAACCTAATGCAGCCTTTCCCCCACCCAAATGATGCTTCAGATAAAATTTGATTGCGATCGGCCCACTGGTCTCTGAGATATTTATGTTTGAAAGTGTTGACGCACGCACGCACCCACACACCCACGCACGCACGGACGGACGGACGACGGCTCGACTCCCATCCTATAAGCTCACCTCTGAGCCTTCGGCTCAGGTGAGCTAAAAGTGTATGTAATGATGCTGCTATTATTAAGTTGTCTTAAACAAACCACACTCAACTCTCTTACACTTTTTTAAAGCTTCATAATGATGAAAGTATGAGGCCCATGCACTTCTTCATCCTTTTATACTAAAGCTAAATAAAGTTCTAGGCTTTATCAGAAGGTCATACGGCAAATTTTGAACCCAGAACTTGATCTGATCTAACAATCAGAATATTGTCTTTCTGTCTTGCTGTACAAGGAAATCAACTTATTTTATTTTTTTTAAAGTTTTCTATTTTAAGGGGAATGGGTACAATTTCAGAGGAAGTAAATCTGCCAGTTTAATATTCTTGCCTCCTTATTTGATAATGGGCAGCCCTTAAAGGAGAAAAAAGTTCCTTTTGGGGCAAATTCTTTCTTTCAAGAGCAGACCTCTTTTGGAAGGGTTTTGTCAACCACGGAAGCAAACAGGAATTTACAAAAGGTGTTTCCCCAAGTAAAGATGGCAGACAAAGATGGAGGTGTACCCACACACCTATATGGGTCTCAGGGGGGTGTTTTGCAATTACCATATTACTCCTAATTAATGCCCCCGCTCTAATAAATGCCCCCTGCATCTTTTTCGAAAATAATATTACACTAACTTGCATAAATTAAAACTAAAAAAAAAAAAAAACTTCATAAATTTCTGCTTCTTCTCAGGATAAGGTAGCTCTTTGACATGGTGTCTACTCTAAAAAAAGAAAGAATTTGCTCCTAGAGGAGCAAATTCTTTCCTTTAAGAGTCAACTCTTCTGAGAAGGGAGGAAAAATAGTAGAGTTGCTTCCTCTGAAAGTATACCCAGTCACCTTAATACTGTTTGTTAGAGGTATTTTGGCAATGACTGATTTACTACATTTTATGTTTTAAGCAACGTCCTCCTACATCCTTTAATGTAAATGTAATGCCCCACGGGCGTTTAATAGGATTAATATGATATCTTTCAGGTTTTTAAATGTTATAAGCTCTTGAACATTTTGCTTGTTTCTGATAAAATCAAGTAATTGTTTAAGGATACATTTAACAGCTGTCAAAGAGACCATAGTATCTTCACTACATGTGGCTAGTACATGAACTGGCTTCCCTGAAAAGATGAAACAAGATTTATAGGAACAAGATGAAAGCTGACACCAATAGAATGTTTGTAGTCACAAACATACACTGCAAACATTTCAGGAGAAGAGTTCTATAAGCTATCAGCTTTCGCTCTGATCTTTTTTCATTGTTTAGATGTGTATGAATGTTGTTTATATGTTGTAGTGTACATTATTGAAAATAAAATATGTTTAAACCAAACATACACTGCAAGGAGCTGCACCATATGTCAAGATGAGTAAGTCCATAACTATTACCATAAACATGTAATATACGTGGCATCAGAATTTTTGTTAGACAGAAATCTGAATTCTTCATCAATTTTAGTTACAGTTATAAGTTTAAACAATATTTACTCAATATACATACAGATATGAGAGAGGCGCCATGATCAAGTGATTACAGTGACTCTGTTATGGTGCAAAAAGTCGCAGAAAGGTTGTGAGATTGCACTCGGGTTTCACCATCCAATCACTGGAAAACTCTCTCTGTCAACCCAACAGTAAATGTGTACCTTTTTCAAATCAGGAAAGGACAAGGAAGCAAAAGGAGAGGGACTGGCTGTGCCTTTCATCAGCTGTGCTCAAGATACAGTGGGTCTCTAACCCCCACTGCCCCTATGGCTATGAGGCTATGGGAAACCTTTACCTTTTTACATACAGAATAATGTAATTTGGTACCATACAAGTTCGAAAAATTGGGACACTTAAAACAATTCCTGTAATTATCTTAAAACTGGAATACATGAAGTTTCTTTTTACAATGCACTAATGCATCCAAATGATGCAGCTGGAATGGCAAACAGTGTAGACCCTGATCAGACTGCTCCTTAGGAGCAGTCTGATCTGGGTCTGCACTGTTTGCTCAGACCTTTCTGTCCCAATACTTTCAATTTTCATGGTATACAAAAGTCATCTGTTTAGTCATTACCCAACATTTAAGATAGTTACAGTAATACCTGATTCATCAAAGCCTGAAGAAATATGTCTGACATCACATAGTTCTCGACCATGAAGACAGCCCTGTAAAATGATATCACTTTATGACAAGAGAATTTATTGTACATTTATTTTAATAGTCAGTTTTATCAAGATCATTAAGATAACAGCATATCTTGCTTTGCCCTTTAAGAAGAATATTTCTATTGATATTCTAGCTTGGTAAAATTTCTGGAACTTAAATCATACTATACAAAAGCTTCAAACCAACAAGCAAAATATATGAGCTGCAACATGACAAAACCAACAAAGTAGAATGTGCACCCAGCGAAGACTCAGATCAGCCTAGGCATCCAAACAATTTGATTAGAGTCTTCGCTGTGCGCTTAAAAGATAGCCAATGGTCTAAGCTACCTCCATGCAGACAGCAAAGACTCTGATCAGACTGGGCGGAATGCCCAGACTGACTTGATTCTTCACTGAGCACACATGCCACTTTGTTGGTTTTGTCGTGTCGCGGCTAAAATAGGAACACTAAGTTTCATTATGTATACAATTCTTCACACGCACGCATGCACAGACACACACACACACACACACACACACACACACACACACACACACACACACACACACACACACACACACACACACACACACACGTCTACTTTAGCACACATGCTTTAAGGAAAAATTAAGCAAACTTAATTTGAATTTCTTATAAAATTACATAGTTCTTATCAACATACCTTGACAATAAGCTGATTTGTCTTCAACTGAATGTCTTTGAGTATGACTTCTCTGGTTTTGATGTATAGTAACTTAACCTTGTTACTTTGGCAACCATTTAGCTGAAAGTCCCAGGATCTGTGACCTCCACCACTCTCCACTTCTATCAGTTTCTGATTCTGTTCCACACTCCATACAATAAACTTGTTCTACAATATAGCAGATTGTTTTAACTCATTTTAATCTGTTATCGAGGATGCTACTTTTGAACAGATTAAAGGTTGTGAGAAATGACAAAAATGGACTTTAATTCTAGGCTTTTTGCAACTGTGGAGAGACAGACAAACAGAAAGATGGATGGATAGAAAACTGGACAACTATATATCACAAAAAAGAATGACATCATGAAAGCAATATAAGCAGCAGGGCCCAGTTGTTCAAAGCATCGTTAGCCTATTAAGCTATTCGAGCTAATTAAAAGGTCAACTTGTTAAGTTTAAGACCTAATGATTAAATAAACTGATATTTTTTATGAGAAGGTTTTGCACTGCAAAAGCTTTTAACATTTATTCAACAAAAATATTGGCATATTTGAGATTTTAACGTTTGAAATTTTAATGAAATCTTCACTAATGATGTCGTCATTTTGAACAACTGGCCCCAGAAGATAAATGCACTACTAATGGAACAGATACAAATTCAGTGGAGATGGATCAAAATCTACTTACAGCGTTAAAGCCTTGAATCAATAAATCACCATCTTCAGTAAAAGTCAGTCGTTCAATCCAAGTGAATCCCTTGAATACCTGTGAAACAAAGAATAGTACTAAGAGGTAAAGGTTTCCCATAGACTTGTGGCTATTGGGGCAGTGGTTGTTAAAGGCCACTGTATCCTGGGCACAGCATAGGTAAGATGGAACCCATCTCTCTCTATCTGCTATAACCTTCTTTGATTTGAAACAAGTGACCATTTTACTACTGGGCTGATACAGATTTTCAATTGTAGGTCCTTTTGAAATCCAAATTTGCTACCTTCTGAAGCATAGCCAAGCACTCTAACCACTCAACCACAGTGCCTCTCTTGTATCAAAATATCACAGAAACAAAGAATACATACTGACATTTTGTTATCTCCAGAGACAAAAAATAATTTGCCATATTCCACCCACGTCTCTAATACAAAATAAGGTGTATAGTTTGAACTTATGTCCTTATTAAAACTAAAAGAAACATGATTACGAGGTGAATAACCTGCTATGTTGCACAATTATGTCAGCAACTTACAGTGCTGTCAAACTTAGGATGATTGTGTGACAATATTACGGCCCAGTTGTTAAAAACTAATGTCAGATGTCGTTTGTTACCAAAACACTATAATTTCAAACCTATTGTACTAAAACACTGTCATTTCTGCAAAAAATTGTGGGGAGCTTTTGCACTGCAACAGGCCCTCACTCTTTTTTTCAGAAAAAAATTAATACACTTGATTTTATGGATATTAGAAAGCTTATCAAATACCTGACTTGCAACCTCATTAAGCTAACAACAATGCTGCCCAGAGTACCTGACCTGGTGGATTAAGTGTTCAACTTTCATCTTATATAATCCCTATGTCAGAAAAAAATGATGGAATTTTGATACAGCTGCATCAGAGTTTTGTAATATTGCCAACATACACTTGTACACATATCCATGTTTAATTTTTCAAAAACATCCATTACTATATACCTTACTACTATTAAGCAGCACCAGTTGTTCCTCTCCCCACTCATATAGCCTGTATATACCATCTCTTCCTGTAGTATACACCTGGTCACCATGGAGACAGACCTGGGTGACATCTGCTTTATGAATTCTTGGGAACACCTGTAGAAGCTGGCCATCCTGTCACCACAAGAGAGATAAGACATTATTTGAGCCGTGTCATGATAAAACCAACAAAGTTATTGTACGCCCAGCGCAGACTCAGATCAGCCTGCGCATCCGCCCAGTCTGATCAGGGTCTTTGCTGTCTGCATGGAGGTAGTTTAAACCCTTAGCTACCCTTAAAGCGCTTAGCAAAGAGTCTGATTGGACTGAGCAGATGCAAAGGCTGATCTGAGTCTGCGGTGGGTGCACAACCACTTTGTTGGTTTTCGCGAGCTGTGGCTCATTTGATCTATTACTGTCAAAATGTAAGTTGTCAGCAGCTGATCAGACATGCTGACAACATACATGTTTGTACAAAACAAAATGAACTTACAAAATAAGACCTGAATATCCTGTCTGACAGAAGAAAAATAAGATATCATGATTTGTCATTTTCAACATGATGTTGTGTGCTCTCAGAAGTTGTTATATTGACATGCCTAATCATCTACAGAAGTGAGTACAGTATTAAAAGATTATAAGGACAAAAAAAATGTGTCCAAATTATCTGCCTCAGTGTGCCCCTGGTTGCCAAGCAACCCAAAGCACATCTTTGGCATTCTGATGCTTTGAAATGAATAGAACCCTTACCATATTATACAGCATAACACTTCCAGCTCTGTCCCCACATATAACATATGTCATATCTTGACTGAAAGCTACAGCAGACGCCCACCTGTGTTTACTGACGGGAAGCTCAAGTCTGGATAACTGATGAAGGGACCTCTTATCATTACACTCGAAGATTGTCCATACATTCTGAAAATTTACATACGAGGGTCGTCCAAAAAGTTCTGTCACTGGACTCATAACTTTGCCCACAGACGTGATAGCTTACCATGGTTTCCAAGAATCAAAAGAACAATCTTTTATCTTCATACTGATATCAGGTAAAATGGTGAAAACATGCCATCTGGTTTAGTTATAAGTTCAGATACAGACCTTATATTTGACACTGGCCTATTTTCACGATTTTTGTTTTTCTGCTGGCTTGCTTCATGCTGCATATCTCGTCAATTACATATCGCAGGATTCTGAAATTTTCAGGGTTGCTGTCTATTGCAGTTTGTGGGACACTACATAAAAATCAGCGACTTCTGTCAGTTATATGCGATGCAAAATATTGATTTATGAAATATGGTGAAATTCACAGTCACGTGATTTTCAAGGACCCGCTGTGCCTTCATTTTAGGGATCTTTTCTGAAATTTTGATTGAGAACACATTGTCATGATCTACAGCTGTAAAGATATGCTTCAGAATTTGAAATATTATACGTTTATGAAGCTTTTGAGCTTATAACATGACCTAGTCGATTTTCCTACGGCGTTGTTTGCATAAAGTTTAGGTTACGAAATGCTGTAAACTCTTTAAAATGGACAGAAGCACTTGGAGATTTTTACGTTGTGTTTATTAGCACCTGAGATATCTTAGGCACCGGTCAGCGATAATAGACACCCCTTCATTGATTATTGCCGGAGTTGCATCTACAAATTTGCCAGTAGGGTGAGGGTACCCTTCTTTTGATGCAGATTGATACAAGAATCAGTATTTTACAGCTATGTGATAAAAAACAGGGTTTCTAAATGGTTTTTATCTTAGGTGAATAGCACTTTTTCGTTTTCGAGATATGAGCCAGTGACAGAACTTTTTGGATGACCCTCGTAGTTTATTAGTTTCTATTGAGCTCAAAAGTTTATCATGCATCTGCTGCAAAGCCCCGCCTGATAACGCAGGTATGATAACAGACTCTGATATTGAGACATTTTAGAACTGCCTTTTGAACAAATGATATAAGCCAGTGCCTTCAGAAGCAACCTCTAATGACGACTGGTTACCTAATGACAGTAATTTTTGGTAAAGGAATCCCTTAGGGTTTAAGTGTATTAACGTTTTTGTGAAGGTGAATCAGACATCCAAATTTCATTCAAGTTTTCCACCATTTTACATAGTGAAACATTGTTGTAATTTCCTCTTTGCTTCCCTTGATGACAAAGTCCTTCTAAAGGGGATCTACTTTAAATGAGCCACGACACGAGAAAACCAATAAAGTGGTTGTGCGCCCAGCACAGACTCAGATCAGCCTGAGCAGCCTCCCAGTCAGATCAGACCCTCGCTAAGCACTTAAAGGGTAGCTAAGGGTCTAAGCTACCTCCATGCAGACAGTGAAGACTCTGATCAGACTGGGTGGAAGCCCAGGCTGATCTGAGTCTGTGCTGGGCGCACAACCACTTTGTTGGTTTTCTCGTATTGTGGCTCAAATAAAAGAATTTCCTTCTTGAGAAGCGAATTATTTCCTTTTAGATTTGGTCCCTGTTGAGAAAAGAGGCAAAAATGGAAATGGCAGTCACTTCCCCTGAAAGTATATCCATTCCTCTTAACAAAACCTACCATTTCCCCATCAGGCCCTGAAGTAAGAACATGACCACAGTCAAGCCAGATAATACTGCACACTCTACCCTCATATATCACAATGTCAACTACCGCTGGACTGTGTTCAGCTCCATCTAAAATAAATGTAAAATGCTGTAGAAGATTAACAAACTTCTCTTAAAGCTATGTCATGTGATGCCTCAGCTAACTGTCAAGAGCTGACATATGTGAGGCTGTTGATGAACAGAAGAACATACAAGCTCAAAATCATACCACTTTGGCAATCCTGCTCAATAAAGCAGGTGCAACAAAATATTGTATACATTCCATTTGCCATGTAATGTTTTTTATTTATGTGGCCAGCTTCTTTCTTCATTCTTTTCCTGTTTGCCATACAATGTATTACATTTATGTGGTCAGCTTCTGTCTTCTTTTCCTGTTTGTCATACAATGTAATACATTTATGTGACCAGCTTCTTTCTTCATTCTTTTCCTGTTTGCCATACAATGTATAACATTTATGTGGTCAGCTTCTGTCTTCTTTTCCTGTTTGTCATACAATGTAATATATTTATGTGACCAGCTTCTTTCTTCATTCTTTTCCTGTTTGCCATACAATGTATTATATGTATGTGGTCAGCTGCTGTCTTCTTTTCCTGTTTGTCATTCAATGTATTATATTTATGTGACCAGCTTCTTTCTTCATTCTTTTCCTGTTTGCCATACAATGTATTACATTTATGTGGTCAGCTTCTGTCTTCTTTTCCTGTTTGTCATACAATGTAATATATTTATGTGACCAGCTTCTTTCTTCATTCCTTTCCTGTTTGCCATACAATGTATTATATTTATGAGGTCAGCTTCTGTCTTCTTTTCCTGTTTGTCATTCAATGTATTATATTTATGTGACCAGCTTCTTACTTCATTCTTTTCCTGTTTGCCATACAATGTATTATATTTATGTGGGCAGCTGCAGTCTTCTTTTCCTGTTTGTCATTCAATGTATTATATTTATGTGGCCAGCTTTTTTCTTCTTTCTTTTCCTGTTTGCCATACAATGTATAACATTTATGTGGTCAGCTTCTGTCTTCTTTTCCTGTTGTCATACAATGTAATTTATTTATGTGGCGAGCTTTTCTATTTTCCTGTTTGCAATATAAAGTAGAACCATACCACTTTGCCAATCCTGCTCAATAAAGCAACAAAAAACTTGTATACATGTACATTCCATTTGCCATACAATGTATTGCATTTACGAGGCCAGCTTCTCTCTTTCTCTGTTTGCCATACATGTATTACATTTATGTGGCCAGCATCTTTCTTTTTCTGGCGGACATATTTTCATAAAATCTAGACACTGACTACATGAGAGCTGAAACTACTCACTTTCTGGCAAAGAGATTTGAGCCGCGACACGACAAAAGCAACAATATGGTTGTGCGCCCAGTGCAGGGGCAGATCAGTCTGGGCATCTGCCCAGTTTGATCAGACTCTTCATTAAGTGCTCAAAGGGTAGCTAAGGGTCTAGACTACCTCCATGCGGACAGCAAAGACTCTGATCAGACTGGGCAGATGCCCAGGTTGATCTGAGTCTGCACTGGGCGCACAACCACATTGTTGGTTTTGTCATGTCACGGTTCATTGGATTTTAATTTCTGCAATACTACAATCAACAGTTGTAAATTAAATTAACTATATCTCTATATAGTTATAATCTCCTTCCATACATGTAGTTTGTTCTGTCCATGAGGAAAGAGGCATAAGGAAAATAGTAGAGCTGCTTTCCCTGAAAGTGTACCCATTCACCTTGAAAATTAACTTGTGGGGTTTCTGTCTTTTTCCTTTTCAGACAAGAATGGAAACTGTACTTACTGTCCCAGCATAGCAGTCTCAGTGTTCCCTGTATGTTTCCAATAGCAACCATAGGAACATATGGCGAGACTGCCAGTATAGAGTATGAGGCAAAGTTTTCATCCTTCATTATAACTCTGCTGCTGTTGTTGATAGTATCAAACTGCAGCAATATCCTTTAACAAAAAAAATACAAACACTTGACCACAGTGTTTCTCTGTTCTTTGAATGAAGTTGCCAAAATTCCTCAAGTATTGATTCTTAACTGCAAAATGCCATTCATTGCAAAACTTTGTTTTCAAAAAGACATTTACAGGGCATTTATTAGAGGAAATATGGTACCTTAGCATGGAATTGGATGAGGATGCAAAACCTGAATACATGTAGTTTATTGCCTTACCAATGTGTCATATACTAGGGTAGAGTCGGGTAAAGTCGGACAGCGGGTAAATTTGGACAGTGACATTGTTTCCTTCATATGGCAGTTGTTTGAAATTAAAACAAAATAAACTGGGCAAACAGTAAAAATCCTGTTGCGACGGCTCATTATGAGCCGTCTCATCTGGATTTTCACTGTTTGCAATGGTATGTCAGAATTTACCCACTGTCAGAAGTTATCCAACTCTACCCTATACCAAAGCATCACAAGCTCAGCTGCAATTTACATCTCCAAACATCTCCAAAAATTGCAATTTTCAAAATACCATGTTTGCCATTTTTGTTAATACAGTCGAACCTGTGAACAAAGGCCAGCCATGGGAAAAAACAAAATCGGCCGTTGTTTACAGGTGGCCATTGTTCAAAGATTCAATAATTTCACGATTTTGATCGACTGATCATGACTGATAAATGTAAACTTCGTCGGAGAATTTTTTCGCGCGCTTTTGTTTGCAGGCAAGCATTAATATTTTCCCGGTTTTTTTGCAAGTGTGCGAAATCAATATTCATAGTGCATACATACCATTAAAATACTCCAGAAAATAAATTTCCGAAATATTATTGTTGCCATAGGTTTAAATTCTGTAATAATTTGTTTTCAAAATACACACAGGTATCAGTAAGAAGATTTTTGCTTTCCTGTTGACGCACACGACCATTCGGTGATATGTTCGATTGACTGATTAAATCAGTTACAGATGATTAATTATCGGTTGACTGAGTATACTGTATAAGACATGATTAGCCGAATAAAACTGACCTTAATTACCTTTCAGAAATTAACACGCATTGAACCAAACGCATTATGCGCTATTAAATTGGATAGAATACACTTTGTAACATAAATTATACTGCACCCCAAAATCAATAGCCTATTCTATTCTATTCTATCCCATAACCTTACTAGGTCGATGGGGCACCACAGATGACTTCAAAACAATCCCTTTCCACCTTGTCCTGTCTTCAGCTGCCCTAGTTAATAGATTAGGCAATACACAAACACGAGTGTCTGAAAGTGAAACTGTGTTTTGACACAAGGACTGACCGTTATTCGGAGAAATTAGCGCGTCTCGGGATGGATTCTGATGACTGTTGACTGTAGTTCGCAGTGGACCGCTATTCCCAGGTAATTTAACCAAGAAATTCGACGGGAGGAATCCGAACCGATCGTTGTGTACAGGAGACCGTTATTCGGAGGTGACCGTAAGCAAAGGTTCGACTGTATAAACAATAATCATTCAGCCAATCTGTTATGTTTACTTGGACCTTCTTAGCTGAAGTTTTTGATTATGAGAAACTTTTAAGGTGTGTGGATACCAGGGTTGGGACAAGTACCCAGGTACCCGTGTTCGAGTTGGGTAGAGCAATTACCAGAGTACATATTTACTACCCATCACCTGAATGCTTACATGTATTAGGCCTATTAATTATAGATTGTATAATAATGCTAATTCAACAAAATTCCAAGCAACTAGTGCAATGTTTAGAATGACTGCATATCTTGTATAAATTCGATCATATATTGCCATACCATTTTTGTATATAATGACAGGGAGGTTTCTTCAGTTTCGTATTCTTCCCATGCACATGACAAATACCCTAGTTATTATTTGATCTAAAAGTAAATTTTCTAACTGTGAACATGCTCAAAATACTATGGTAACGAATACCCGAGTATCCGTGGGTAATAGGGATTTGGGTACCCGGGTACAAAATCTCTACCTGTCCCAGCCCTAGTGGATACACCCTATGCTATAGAAATAGTTGCCTAAATTTTACTTTCATCCAATTTCTCTTTAAGGTGTATGGCTGCACCTTTATGTTTTCTGCTGTTTTTGCAAAAGGAAGCAACTTTTGTGTCTTCCTGTTTGCTTCCCCTGATGACAAAGCCCTTCCAAACTTCCAAAATGGTGTCTACTCTAGCACGGACGTTGTCAAAGACATTACATGTATGCGCCAAAGTGTTATTACATGTGTGGTCACACAATTTTTATCACACGATGTTATCCACTGAATAAGAGCGACATCCTATGATAAACTGATTTACAGAACACCCAGGGGACTAAAATACAACCAAAATTTTCTGTTTTAAAGAGTAACCCACATGGTATACAAATGCTGGTGGTGGTAACCCCTTTTAAAGTTTATTTGCACCAAAATTTGAATAAATGGACCCCAAAAATGTGACTGCTACACACAGGTAATCCTTTATCAGAGGTGACCACATCAGCTGGTTCTACCATACTTACCCTTCATGAGTTATCACCAGTACTTGGTCATCAGTTAGAAACTGTACACTTCTTGGAAAGTCTTTTGGGTTTATCTGTTAAGAAGAAATGGCCATACAGTTACACTTTAACTAATTAACTTGTGAAGCACCACAATCAGATATGGGTGCAACAGATATGCATCATGTGTAAAAACAAATTGAGCATTATATAAATTTGCATCAATAAATGTATGAAAGCAGACTGCTCCAGATGAGGTCTATTTATTTCTATCCTCAAGTGATGCAAACAGCTGAGCCTTGTATGACTTCACTGATGCTCAGAATACTATAGCAGTACAAAGACCAGCCTGATGCTATTTCGGGTAAATGTTGTCATTTAGCGGATAAGTGCTCTCAGAATTGTCATTTGGGTAGATAAATTGTTGGTTTTATTGTCGGAAATTTCATTTTACAAGGACAAATCAGTGAAGCTGTAAAATGAAATTTGTGACCATAAAATCGACAATTTACTTCCCTAAATTACAATTTGCAATATAGTTATCCCCATTCTAGTGCACTTTTTTTCATGTTTTCACCGTTTAAAACATACTACTCTGTACCCAAAGCAGGCACTTTTAGCAACGTAATTCTTAGCGTCAGCCAATGAAGAGCAACATTTCTTAATGACTTCTGGTTTGGGACAGTATATCGCAGAATATACTGTTGAAAATTTTTGACGTTATCTTATCTGATGTTGTGTTACATTTGTAAGGGCATTAGAATTGTCATTCCTAGATTAATATTTTCATCCTATGATATACATATTATGATAATAAAGTTTAGCTTCCAAGATCAAATGGTTGGCTAACAGGGTTTTTGCAATGCAGATGCAAAACTGGTAGCCCCCAAAACATCTGTTTTATGATAGGAAATTGTGCTTACATTGCTTTAACACTTTAAGCTCCAGAGACAAAAAAAAACTGAATTTGCAAACAGCGTAGATCCTAATAAGGCGGCTCATAATGAGCTGCTTCATCTAGATCTATACTGTTTGCCCTTAAGTCTTTGCATTCTCAACATGATAAAGTTTGGACAAAACATTTTTTTTTTTAAATTTTGCAGATGTAGATTTTGTGGTCAGCTTTTTGGCACTTAAATGCTTAATACTAATTCTTCTTCTTACCTGAAGTTCTAATGTCTGTGTGCCGACATGTACGTCTGTTTCATCTGTATGCAGGTTCCACAATCTGATACTACTATCTCCACCACCAGTCACCTGATCAAAATATACACCATCTTAAGGTGAATATGTACACTTTCAAGGGAAGCAACTCTGCCATTTTCATTTTGCCTCCCCTTCTCAGGTCAAGTCTTATAAAAAAGAATTTTCTCTTTTAGAAGCAAATTCTTTTCTATAAAAGTAGACCTCTATGGAAGGAATCCTTTTTCAAACAGGGCGTATAACTAGGGAATACTCTTATAAGAAAGAGTCTGCTCTAAAGGTAGATGAAACTTTTTTCTTTAACAGTTGACCCCTACTGAGAAGACGGGCAAAAAAAAGCAGAGTTGATTTTTGTCTGAAAGTATACTCATTCATTTGAATGCATCCAACATGAAGGATAATTACCATACATAGAGCTCTAGATAAGAGGGAGTATTTGATGATAATCAAGGATAATTTTTCTTATTTCTCATTCAAACCATATGTTGTGACCCCTCATCTGAACCGTCTCGTCGAGACGGTTCAGATGAGGCCATCATGAGGGGTCACAACATATGTTTTTATGCAGAATTAACAAAAATATCCCTTATTATCATCAAATACTCCCTCTTATCTAGAGCTCTGCATACATGTATTTCAGCTGTGACAACATTCATTCAGGCAACAGGAACTTACATCTATTTGTGCACAGCTATGTTCACAATGCAAACAAGTAGCCCAAAGGGCAACAATTGCTCACCTGAGAGACATTGTAAACCTATAGGGATATTTAAGATGCTCAAGGGCAGCTAACTCCACAGTCAGTGGTCCAATCAGGCTGAAAATTAAACTCATCCAAAACATTATGTATGCCCTCATTTAATATATGCAAGTTTAAAAAGTATCCGATCAAGAGCACAATAGACAGAGCTGTCAAGGGCAGCTAACTTCATAGTGGTTGGCCTGATCTGGCCTAAATTTTAACTTGTTTAAGATATTATGCATTTCCTCATTACCTGCAAGTTTGAAAAGGATTGGATCAGTAGAAACCAAGAAAAAGTGGCGACATTGATTTTTTTGATGCTCAGGGCAGGTACTCCATAGTCAGTGGTGGGATCTAGCCGAAATGCTAACTAATCCAATCTTTTATGCATATCCTCATTACCTGCAAGTATGAAGAGGATCCGATGAAAAATGAAAATGTGATGACGTTGTTTTCTCCATTATAAGACTATGGGATTTTTTTCAAACGCTCAAGGGCAGCTAACTCCGTAGTCTGTGCTCGAATTTGGCCAAATTTCGAACTCATCCAAGCTCTTATGTATGTCATCATTACCTGCAAGTATGATAAGGATCTAATCAAAAACCTTGACTGCAGCACCCTGAAAGTCAAACTTGCTCGAGATATTGTCATGTCCTACATTTGTGTGAATTTATTTTAAAATCCGTCGAGAAATGTAGGTGCTAGAGTGATAACAAAGTTTTTCTAAAAATAGCCACAGTGACCTTGACCTTGGGCACAGCATCCTGAAAGTCGAACTTGCTTGAGATATTGTCATACCCTACATTTGTGTGAAGTTATTTCAAAATCCATGGAGAAATGAAGGTGCTAGGGCGATGACAAAGTTTTTATAAAAAATAGCCACAGTGACCTTGACCTTGGGCACAGCACCCTGAAAGTCGAACTTGCTCGAGATATTGTCATGCCCTACATTTGCGTTAATTTATTTTAAAATCCATTGAGAAATGTAGGTGCTAGAGCGATGACAAAGTTTTTCTAAAAATAGCCACAGTGACCTTGACCTTGGGCACAGCACTCTGGAAGTCAAACTTGTTTGAGATATTGTCATGCCCGACATTTGTGTGAAGTTGATTTAAAATCCGTTGAGAAATGTAGGCGCTAGAGCGATGACAAAGTGTTTCTAAAAATAGCCACAGTGACCTTGACCTTGGGTGCAGCACCCTGAAAGTCAAACTTGTTCGAGATATTATCATGCCCTACATTTGTGTGAAGTTATTTTAAAATAGGTGCTAGAGCGCTGACAAAGTTTTTCTAAAAATACCCAGTGACCTTGACCTTGGGCGCAGCATCCTGAAAGCCGAACTTGTTCGAGATATTGTCATGCCCTACATTTGTGTGAAGTTATTTTAAAATCTGCTGAGAAATGTAGGTGCTAGAGCGCTGACAAAGTTTTTCTAAAAATAGCCACAGTGACCTTGACCTTGGGTGCAGCACCCTGAAAGTCAAACTAGCTCGAGATATTGTCATGCCCTACATTTGTGTGAAGTTATTTTAAAATCTGCTAGGAAATGTAGGTGCTAGAGCGCTGACAAAGTTTTTCTAAAAATAGCAACAGTGACCTTGACCTTGGGCGCAGCATCCTGAAAGTTGAACTTGTTCGAGCTATTGTCATGCCCTACATTTGTGTGAAGTTATTTTAAAATCTGCTGAGAAATGTAGGTGCTAGAGCGATGACAAAGTTTTTCTAAAAAATAGCCACAGTGACCTTGACCTTGGGCGCAGCATCCTGAAAGTCGAACTTGCTCGATATATTGTCATGCCCTACATTTGTGTGAAGTTATTTTAAAATTCGTTGAGAAATGTAGGCAATAGAGCAATGACAAAGTTTTTCTAAAAATATGTGATGATGTTGTTTTCTCCATTATAACACTATGGGATTTTTTTCAAACGCTCAAGGGCAGCTAACTCCATAGTCTGTGCTCGAATCCGGCCAAATTTCGAACTCATCCAAGCTCTTATGCATGTCATCATTACCTGCAAGTATGATAAGGATCTAAGCAAAAACAGTTGAGAAAACGTGATGACGCCATTTTCGCCATTATAGCCCTATGGGATTTTTTTCAAACGCTCAAGGGCAGCTAACTCCGTAGTCTGTGCTCGAATCCGGCCAAATTTCGAACTCATCCAAGCTCTTGTGTATGTCATCATTACCTGCAAGTATGATAAGGATCTAATCAAAAACAGTTGAGAAAACGTGATGACGCCATTTTCCCCATTATAACCCTATGGGGGCTATCTGTTGCCATGGAAACCAGAGTTCTGAGCTGATCGGCACCAAAACCTAATGCAGCCTTTCCCCCACCCAAATGATGCTTCAGATAAAATTTGATTGCAATCGGCCCACTGGTCTCTGAGATATTTATGTTTGAAAGTGTTGACGGACGGACCCACGCACCCACGGACCCACGCACGGACGACGGCTCGACTCCCATCCTATAAGCTCACCTCTGAGCCTTCGGCTCAGGTGAGCTAAAAATGCAAATACACATGACTACAAGACACCAGGTGACCATATGTATTTTCATTTGTTCTAGTTAATTATTGTTAATTTTGAATTCATGACTAATTGACATTCCCAATAGAATATACCTGTACAAAGTATTTATAAAAGTCCCAGTTAAATAGTATGACAGTTATATAGGGTATCAAATATATGTATCTTGCTACAATTGTTGTACATAGAGAAGACACTACTTACAACAAATTCTTCGTTCTGGTCTACAGCAATGCTCCAAATACTTTTACCCTAAAAAATAAGTGTTGACAACAATATTAGTTCTGATAAGAAGGGGTAGCAGGAATAATTCAGCGATAATTTTGCTTTTCGGCGAGAAAGTTCTAATGACGGGTCACAACTTATACCTGTTACCTTTTCTGATCAGGAGCAGTGAAAGATCAGCCACAATATCAACGTAAGGAAGTGACACCTAAGTTGCTCCTGTTTACTACCCTAATGGGCTTAAGTATTGGGACACCTCAAACCATTAACTTCCCATTTGTCCCAAATAGAAAGTTAATGGCTTTAGGGTGTCCCAATATTTAATGGGCTTAAGTATTGGGACACCTAAAACCATTAACTTCCCATTTGTCCCAAATGGAAAGTTAATGGTTTTAGGGTGTCCCAATATTTAAGCACATTAGGGTAATACTTAATGCACCAGAAATGAAAGTAATAAACTTGAAACTTGTAGACAGAGTAGATCCAGATGAGATGTCTCATAATGAGCCCCCTCATCTGGATCTGCACTGCTTGTCTTCTATTCTTTGAATTCTCAATATGCTAGAGTTTGGATGAAACATTTTCTGAAAATTTTGTGGTCTGCTTTTTTGCACTTCAGGAGCTAAACAATCTAGATGCACATCATTACACAGTACTGAGAAAAGTCCTTTGATACCACTTATTGTTTCTTCAATTAGTCATCACGGATGGTCCACCAGGGCTAACAGCCACGAGAGCATCATATCCACCCTGGGGTTGATACCACTTCAACAACAAGAAATATAAAACATACCTTGTGACCTTTGAACTTTTGAATAACCTTGCCATCATAATTCCACACACAACAAGTTGCATCCTGCAAGATGAAACAGTAAGTCATAAATATAGGGGCCTTAACAGCTTTAGATACAATTTTATTTTATTTTCATTCTTATGGCAAAGTTCTTCACTGCTTTTATGCCACCTAAGTGGGCAAAGATTCTTAGATGAGAAAATATATCCATATCAACCTATGTGTTGTGAACTGGGAAATCCTACCCTCGGGGAAAAGATATGTGCAAAGTACTTAGCAGACCTTGTTCTTTGCACATATCTTGTCCCAAAAATGGGAAGGCCATATTTTTTGCATAAATCTTGTCCCTTGGTTGGAATTTCCTTATCCACAACACCTAGTCAATATGACTTCACTTTGTCAACAGCTGTATAAAACATGTTATCATACAACGTCATTGTTATTTAATGGATAACGTCGTGTCATAAAAATTGTATGCCTACACATGTAATTTTGGTGCGTACATGTAACTTCATTGACAACGATCTTGTCAACAATGTTTTCTTATTACAGTACACGCAACATGAAGACTTGATCTGACACACTCTCGCGAGAAATTTTAATCTTTTCCATGAAAGTTTAGTGGGGTTTTTGCGTGTGAAATGCGCGGGAGATGCGAGACACTCACGAGATGCGTGACGTTAAACTCGCGAGAAAACAATTTCTTTTCACGCGAGACACGCAACTTTCGAGAGCGGCAAAAATTACGATCGGCAATTTCCGCCATTCCAGAAATAACCGAAAATGCCGAACAAATAGACGGCATAAACCGCTCACGCTATGATGCGTAAAGCATACCAGTTTGTCGCATAGTATACAATACTGCGCAGGCTGATCCTAATATTTACTATCAGCGTATGGAATAAGATTCCTTTCACCATTTTGTGCTCTGAGCGGCGTCCTTTGATGTCAAGGCACGAGACTGACCTATAAACATGCTGTGTTTACGTATTTCAACAAATGCTACCGTCTTCACATTTTATTACGGCGAAGGCCCTGAATGCGTTCAGTCACCTCTAAATATGAATATAGATATTATGTTTATTAGTCCGAATACTTTGAGAATTTTTCCGCGCAGCAGAATCAGTTTCTTTTTCCATATAGATTATGTGATTTTGCAACGCGGAGATCGGAATAAAAAACAAACTTCTCACCTCTTATTTTTCATTCATTTTGATGCATTTTTAAAATCCAAACACTTTGACTATTGATCCACGACGCAAAATCATATTTTCTATATTTCTTGAATGAACTGATTTAATAAGAGGATGCAGCTGTGACGTATTTTTAGCTGTCAAACCAACAGGTTTACAAATTTGCATATTTCAGAGAGTGGTTAAGTGGACGTCAATCACCTCTGAGACAACCCATTTGCTAATCAAGCCATTGTTGTCGCGTGCGCTTTTAATGGAAACTTGACAGCTCTTACATCAGAAAGTTTATATTGGTTAATAAGTAAACATTTCGGCACGTGCCTCTAGCGATATATCTTTGAGTTCAAAAGCTGATCGAAATGCTTTGATCTTTGTGACTGTTTTGACATGGATTGGGCTATCATCGGTGGTGACTGAGCGAAAATTTTTGTCTGTACGTGTCATCATTCTAGAATTTTGCTACTAACTCACCTATTAACAGTATTCTTTCAAACATAAGCCTCTCTAATTAACTCGCTGCGTAACTGCAACAAAATTACGCTGATCATGATTGTTTATCAACACATCCTTAATTCGTAACGGTCAAACAATACTTGCGTTGAGGATGCGATCAATTAGGTTATTCACGCACGCTTACAATGTATTAATTGAACCGTTATCAGCGTCGAAAAAAAAATGCATTGCGAATCGTAAAGGTATATGTATAGAAACTTGCATTTACTGTACATGTACATTGTACCTACCTGGACAAAATTCCACGCGTGATGCGAGAAAGTTCCTCGCATACATCACTCTATGAATTTCACGCGAGATGCGAGGAATTTTCTTGCGTGGAACGTGGCGATTTTCAAACACGCGAGGAAGTTTAGTGTGAAATGCGTGAGAGTTGCGAGAGAATCTCGTGGATTTTAATCCCTTCCTCGCGATTTTAAGTGTCACGCGAGAGCGTGTCAGATCAAGTCTTCACGTTGCGTGTACTGTAAAATAATTTTCATTTTGAAGGCAATAAAATCCCATTTTAAAGGTTATATGATAAATAGAATCTTACACTCATGGTCATAACATATGAAATTTATGAAACTCACCAAAGGCTTATTTCACAAATGACCACTCATGTAAGATCCTCTATTTCTGACAGGCCAACTAGGCTTGGCCCAAAACAGAAGATGGAAGAGTGTATTATTGAAATGGCTCAGGTGCTCCCATTGTGACAGTTTTAATGCTCTGTTTTCTATCAAAAATACATGTAAGACAAATAGAATCTATCATTGCTCTCCAATGAGGACAAGGAAATCCCACCCCGAGGGCACACAGGGAGTGTCGGACACGAGGCTTGCCGAGTTTCCGACACACCCCTGTACCCGAGAGTTGTGATTTCCCTGTCTGCATCAGAATCATGATTGATTATTTTTCTTACCTACAAAAATAGTTATTTCAAACTGAACGGGGAGCTATTAGGCCTATTTCATGTGAACGTGTACAAGTGTAAGTAGTACAACCGTGTCAGCCTCGTGGCTTCTTTAGTGAACAAACAAGTAACAAGAGCTGTCGCCTGACAGCATAGCTCGCCTGAATTGGTTCTTGCCCATCACACAGCCGCTATGGTGGTGAGGCCTGCTATGTATAAAACTTCAGGCAAGCATGTCCATAATGAAAACATTTATCTCAGAAATAAGTCTTAAAATAAAATTAAAATAAAACAAATGAAATGAAATTTCAAAGTCCATGAGGGGATGGGGGGGGGGGGGGTCTAGGATGTATCAAAACCCTGAACCATTATCTAACATCAGTCCAAGTATTAGTGTCAACTGAGTCCATCATCGTGGCACTGTGAAATTACGTCTTCATAAATATGAAACTTTAACCAAAATCTTTTAGACAAAACTCTAAGTTGATGACCTTGACTTCAAGGTCATCCAGCGGGGTAAGTATAAGGTGTTTAGTGAAAACTCATTAAAGTGCCTAACATCAGTTCAAGTATAAACTAAATCTCTGCAAAGCATTATGAATCAGTATGCAATTACAAAAGTTTAATAAAGACCAAAGTTTCCTAAGTCCATGACCTTGACATCAAGGTCACTGAGCGGGGTTGGGATAGTACTCTGTAGATCTAACTACAGTGCAAATATAAAAAGAATTCATCAATGGGTTCAGGAGATATGTGTCTTTAAAAAACTTTACCCAAAACATCCAATTAATAAAAAGACAATTTTTTAAGTCCATGACCTTGACATCAAGGTCACTGAGGGGGATGGGGGTAGTACCTTCAAAAACTTTAGACCAATATCTAACTACAGTGCAAGTATCAAAGGAATCCATCGATGGGTTAAGGAGATATTGGGCTTTATAAAACTCTAACCAAAACATCCAGTCCAAAAAAAACTAAACTCCCAATTTTCTATGTCCATGACCTTGACATCAAGGTCACTGAGTGGGGTGGGGGTGGTACCCTGTTAAACTTTAGACCAATATCTAACTACAGTGCAAGTATCAAAAGAATCCATCCATGGGCTAGGGAGATATAGGTCTTTAGAAAACTTTAACCAAAACACCCAATCTGTATGCCGACGCGGACGCGGACGCCCAGGTGACAACAATAGCTCTTTCTGAACTTTCGTTCAGGCAAGCTTAAAAGTAAGAAAGCAAGAGTTGTCATTCTTGTTCGCGACACATTGTCATGACCTGCTCTACATATCTGTGAAGTATCATGAAAATATTCCAAAGGGTATTCAAGTTACAGAGCGGACACGAATCTGCCAAAAATTCACCAAAGGGGAGATAACTCAAAATTACAAAAGCAAGAGTTACCATTTTTGCACGTGACACATGGCCATGACCTGTTCTACATAACTGTGAAGTATCATGAAAATATTCCAAAGGGTATTCAAGACATGGAGCGGACAAGAAAATGATTACAGACGGACAGACGGATGGACGGACGCCAGGCTCATCGCTATATCCCCCGAATCTTTCAGCCAGGAGATAAAAAGAATTCATCTATGGGTTCAGGAGATATGTGTCTTTAAAAAACTTTACCCAAAACATCCAATCAATAAAAAGACAATTTTCTAAGTCCATGACCTTGACATCAAGGTCACTGAGGGGGGTGGGGGTAGTACCATTGAAAACTTTAGACCAATATCTAACTTCAGTGCAAGTATCAAAGGAATCCATCCATGCGTTAAGGAGATATTGGGCTTTATAAAACTTTAACCAAAACATCCACTCCAAAAAAACTCCCAATTTTCTAAGTCCATGACCTTGACATCAAGGTCACTGAGTAGGGTGGGGGTGGTACCCTGTTAACCTTTAGACCAATATCTAACTACAGTGCAAGTATCAAAAGAATCCATCCATGGGTTAAGGAGATATAGGTCTTTAAAAAACTTTAACCAAAACATCCAATTCGAAGGCGGACACGGACGCGGACGCTGATGCTGACGCTGTGGTGACAACAATAGCTCTTCCTGAACTTTCGTTCAGGCGAGCTAAATCCTTGACAAATCTGCATGTTTGGATTTTCTAACTGAAATTCATATTAAAGAATAAAATTTGGATTGAGATGACCACATCAAGCATGTGTATGACCTTAACTGTGACGTAACGTCAAAGTCATTTCAAACATCAGGTGGTAAGGTCTTAAAAATGGCAGCATCCTCGACAGTGTTTGTCACGGTGAAACATTGACTATTTCGGATCTTTTTCCAACTTTAAGACATACAAACAGATTATAATGGAATCATAAGGAATTAATAAACTTTCTTGGGATTTTATTGATGTGGAAATTCACTCCTATGAAAAATGCATAAAGTATAGAATCGCCAAGCCTGGTGCACCGAATTTCAATGAGGGCATAAAGATACACAGATTTCAAGCTCGTGTGAGCTGTCCCAGCCCATGGGCAAGACAAAATTTTCCAGCACTGCTAAAAATAGAACAATCCCTGTCTTGTAGGTAAGAAATTGAATATTCACACTAATCCGAAGAGTTTTTTTTTTCAATCTCTTATAGGCACATTTTTCAGCTTACAAACAGTTATAAGGAATTAAGTCACCCACCTCTCCTACACTGACAAATACTTTAGACAACAATTTGACATCCCAAACTCTCGCTGAATGACCATACAGTACATGAATCAGGGAGGACTCCATATTCTTCCAGTCTGTTAGGGAGCAGTCATTATCTGTGTGAGGAAAGGTCACCTGGTACAATCTGATACTTCTATCATCTGATACAGAACAAATTCTCTGTGATACAGGATCATAATCAACAGAGAATATAACTCCCTGAAACAAGCAAATGCACTATTATTATAACGTGCATTGACATACCACACCATTACAGAACTCTTTATACGTTTTAGCTGCTTGTTGGGAAAGATGTGCAACTCTAACAAAAAATATTTGTTTTTCGTTTTTTTCCCCCGTCTCATAAGAATCACAATTTAAGGAAAGAATCAGCTCTCTGAAATTTTGCTTTCCAGGGAAAGGTGCTCTAAATTCCTGTGTCAGAATCTCTTCTCACATGCAGCTAAGGTAAAAAAAGAAGCATTTCCCCATTGTAGGAACCATTTTTCTTGTTTAAGGTGAATGCTCTTCTGTCATTTTTAAGGAAGGGAAACAACTTTCATGACTTCCTGTTTCCTTTCTGGGTGGACAAACCCCTGGCAAATTGGAGTTTACTCTTAAAAAAGGCATTTGCTGTTCTAAGAGCAAATTCCTTCCTTTCAGAGTTGACCACTATTGGGGAGGCAAAAAGAAAATGGCAGAGTTGTTTCTCCTGAAAGTGTACCCATTCACTTTAAGAGTAGCTCTGCAATGAGAAGGGAAACAAATACTTCCCTGTCAAAGTGATCTCTCTTGGATAGGTAACCATTCACCTTATAAGTGTACAACAATAATAACATTACAGGTTAGTCTCTAGTTTCAATAGTTCTCATTTTCTCAAAAGGTATTTTTATCTCTACAAGCTTACCTGATGTCCTGTAAGTCTGTGAAAAGGTTCTACCAAACCCTGCTGATCAGGATCACTACCAGGGCTCCACAGTACGACCTGATTAAACACTGTACCTGCTGCCAGAATAAGACTCTCCTCCTGATTAGTAAGAAATCTAGCAGAGTATCTAAATGTGAGTTAAGAATTTAATTTAGCGATGTTATTCTTTCAACATCATTATACAATGTCCCTTTATCACAATGTTTAGGATCCACTGAAAGACATAGCATTATAAGTAAATATGCTGTAGTTATAGCTGAGACTATACTACAAAGGGATATTAGTCTCAAAATAATGCCACTAAAAAACGATGCATTTCTATGGACCCGAACATAGTGTAATAGAGGGACTGCACAATAACAAACAGTCAAAACTCTGATCAGTTTGCACTATTCTATGGGCTGATCTGAGTTTTGGCTGGTTGCACATGCCCTGACACACAGATTATCCTGGCACAACTCAAATGTGAGCTGTGACACAACAAAACCAACAAAAGTGGCATGTTTGACCAGAAGACACATAGGCAGCAGCCCAATCTGATCAGAGTCTTTGCTGTGCACTTCTAGGCTAGTTAAGGGTATAAGCTAGCTCCATGCCGACAGCAAAGCCTTTGATCAGACTAAGGCTTTGCTGGGTGCACATGCCACTTTGTTGGTTTTATTGTGTTGTGGTTCATGTGTTCACTGCACCTGACCCCAAATACCTAAATCAGTCTTGTGTAGTTCTGCTATTAAATGGATTTTTCTCCTCTTAAACAGTCCCAAAAATCTACATCAGCCTTGTAAGAGGGATCCAGGAAAGGGAAAAACTGTCTTAAAAATGAATACAGTATTGCCAAGCTCTGTAAGTTATGAAATATGCTTGGTAAAGGGACCCTGCACAACTTAAAACTGTAACGGTAACTTTATTTTCTGGATGAGCAAAACTTTAATTTGTCTTGACACTGGATATGACATCTGATATGATACAAAACTCATCTCAGAAATTTATCAACCTCTATCAAGGTAATTGGGTGATAAATCTCTTTAAATTATTTCACAACTGCATGCATCATATTGGATCAATTCTCGAAATTTCATGATGAAAGCCAGAGTCTCTTATTTTGCACTGCTATTCAAAACTGATCTTTAGAGATATAAAGGATACAGAATACATTTCTCAGTACAATATGTTGTCTTGACAACTCTTCTGCTGTTCATATCCCAGATCACTATGACATTGTGGCCCAGAGCAAGACTCAGTTTTTCTTCACCCTGTAAAAAACAAAAGCATACAGTAATACCTATCTTCCAGATAGGACCTAAAATAAACAAAATGTGTGATTTCAGTTTCCCGACCCATCCCTATTCAAAAGTTTTTGTTAAAATTTGAAAATGGAATTTAACAATCCATATTTTGGTGAAAAGTTTATCAGACCAAAACTGGGAAGGTCATTCATAACTGACATTAATTTACAGCTAGCTTTTACTGACGTAAAATACTTTTAATTTTGCTGATAGAAACTACATGTACCAACATTTCTTCAAACACTGACAGTAATCCCTTTAAAGATTTTAAGAATCAATAACACAAAAAATAAATCCCTCTCTACCGACCTTTCTTTCTTTTTCCATGAAATCAGAATCACACAATTATTTTTCTAGGCCTAGGAGTGACTTTTGAAGATAAGTTTCTAAATATAATGCATGTTCAGTGAGGCAGTCCTAATGAGAATTGGAATACGTGTATTCTGATTCTCATTAGAACTGCCTCACTGAACACGCATTTTATGGAGAAAGAATAGAATGTATAACAGAATTATCCTCAAACCCCACTATTCTCAGGAGCTCTGGATAATAACAGAAAACCTTCTCTATTCATAAAAGAATTTCAAATTATTAAAAGTCACAGATTTCAAGACCTTGGTAAGTGTGTAGATTATTTCCAGGCACGTGTCATGAAGATTTTATTTGTCTGTGAAGTAACAGATGGACAAGAATACCTCGTAACCATAGCTACTATGAGAGTCCAAAAATAGCACTCACATCTGTTAAATGTAATAATCTTTATGATAAAGCTACAACAATCACTGATTTCTTTTAATCAATGGTACCTGCAACCAAGCAACATCCCAAATCCAGTCATTGAACTGCACCAAGTCTGTGATAACCTTGAGCTCATTTGACCCTGGATCAAACTGAACCACTGTCAAACTCTTCTGACCAAACACACACAGCTTTTTAACTTCACCACCAGCATGTGCTTCTGTAAAATAAAAGTTAGAAGCTGTTATAAAAATGAAGCTATAAGTTGAAATAATGCCAATATAAAAGGATGATATTTACCAAGATTAACCAAGGCGCAGTTGGCATATTAGGGTGCCATTTTGCCTTGTGTTATCCCTTTTTGGAAACATTATGCACTGGGATTGGAAATGATATGCATGTTTACTTATTACAACTGGACACTGATATCTCCTTTAAATCAAGTGATGTTATTTTACTACAGCATCATACCACTCTGTCACACAAGAAACTAACACTTATCAAAAAGGCCAGAGATCCTGACCAGAATTTTTAGCTCACCTGAGCCAGCGGCTCCGGGGGAGCTTATAGGATGGTAAGGCTCCGGCGTCCGTCGTCCGTCGTCCGTCCGTCGTCCGTCCGCCCACAATTTCAAACGACTTCTCCTCTGAAACCGCTGGGCCAATTGTAACCAAATTTCATATAGAGCCTCCTGGGACCTTAGGAACGAAAAGTTGTTCAAACGGTCTTGGTCACATGACCAACATGGCCGCCACGCCCATATATGGTAAAAACCTTTAAAAATCTTCTTCTCCAGAACCAATAGGCCGATGGCCTTGAAACTTGGTATGTAGCATCGGGTACGCGAGTACTACCAAGATTGTTCAAATTATGACCTTGGGTTGACCTTGACCTTTTTTACGGCAAGGTCAAATTTGCTTCCTTGTGCTTTTATATGGCAAAATGCTAGAACATAAGATATCTTGGAAACTGTTGCAGATTTTGGGCTAAAAACTAGTATCTACAGTCATCTTAATGAGTACGTGAAGATTTATGACTTTAAGAGGTCAAGGTCATTCTTTGACCTTTGACCCAGAACTCTCATATTTTGACAATTTCGAACAATCTCCTCAACAGCCACTGAGCCAATTGAAACCAAATTTCACATAGAGTCTCCAGGGGTTGAGGGAACAAAAATTTATTCATACTGTCCAGGTCACATGACCAACATGGTGGCCACGCCCATATATGGTAAAAACCTTTAAAAATCTTCTTCTCCAGAACCAATTGAACCATGGCCTTGAAACTTGATATATAGCATTGGGTACTCGAGTACTACCAAGATTGTTCAAATTATGACCTTGGGTTGACCTTGACCATTTTACTGCAAGGTCAAATATGGGAAAATGCTAGAACATGAGATTTCATGGAAAGTTTTGAAGATTTTGGCCTAAAAATTGGTACATAGAATCATCTTAATGAGTACATGAAGATTTTTGAGTACAAGAGGTCAAGATCATTCTTTGACCTTTGACCCAGAAATCTCAAATTTTGACAATTTCAAACAATCTGCTCTAAAACCACTGTGCCAATTGAAACCAAATTTCATATAGAGCCTCGAGGGGTTGATGGAATGAAAATATTTTCTAATGGTCCTGGACACATGACCAACATGGCCGCCATGCCCATATATGGTAAAAACCTTTAAAAATCTTCTTCTCCAGAACCAATTGACCGATGGCCTTGAGACTTTGTAAGTAGCATTGGGTACTTGAGTACTATCAAGATTGTTCAAATTATGACCTTGTGTTGACCTTGACCTTTTGCAGCAAGGTCAAATATGGGAAAATGGTAGAACATAAGATTTCATGGAAAGTTTTAAAGATTTTGACCTAAAAAATTGGTATATACAGTTGTCTTAATGAGTTCATGAAGAATTATGAGTACAAGACTTGGAGGTCAAGGTCATTTTTTACCTTTGATCCAGATTGCTCATATTTTGACATTTTCAACCATTTCCTCAAAAGCCAAAGGGCCAGTTGTGAACACATTTCATATAGAGCCTCTAGGGGTTGATTGAATGAAAATTTGTTCAAACGGTCCAGGTCACATGACCAACTTGGCCACCATTACCGCTTACGGGATAAATCTTTAATATTTTTCTTCCCCAGAACCAATACACCTATGGCCCTGAAACTTGGTAAATAGCATGGAGTACTAGAGTACCACCAAGACTGTTCAAATGGTGACCTTGGGTTTACCTTGACCTTTTTTGCGGCATGGTCAAATATGGGAAAATGCTAGAACATAAGATTTCATGGAAAGTTTTGGAGATTTTGGCCTAAAAATGGTATATATGGTTGTCTAATGAGTACATGAAGATTTATGAGTATCAGTGGTCATGGTCATTCTTTGACTTTTGACCCAAAACTCATATTTTGACAATTTCAGACATGATAAGTATAAGCCACCTTGCCAATTGTTCAGGTGAGCGATTCAGGGCCTCATGGCCCTCTTGTTTATTATATGTGAACATAATTTATCTGAATATATGTTGTGAGCTCTTAAGAGATACTGCTGGCATGTGCTTCTGATGACAGGCCATAACATGGTTTTATCAACTATAAACAGATACTGGCTAAGGATTATCATACAATTCACTCTTATCTAGAGCTCTGATACATGCAGTCTCACAAATACAAATGAGCCGTGACATGATAAAAACCAACAAAGTAGTTGTGCACCCAATCAGTTTGGGCGTCCTCCCAGTCCAATCAGACTCTTTGCTAAGCCCTTAAAGGATAGCTAAGGGTCTAAGCTACCTCCATGCAGACAGTGAAGATTCTGATCAGACTGGGCTGGATGCACAACCACACTGTTGGTTTTGTTGTGTCATGGCTCAAATAAGTCAAGACAGCCTCACCTTGTCTAATACCATGTACAACACTGCCCGGTAGGACACTGTAGGTCCCAGTATGTTGTACTTTTGGGTGGTGTCTGTACACATGCAGTCTTGAACCAACACCTGAAATAATGTTATCATAATAAGCTCATTTCTTACAAAATATATGTTGTGGTATCACATTAAGAATTGGCCCAAGCAATCAATCAGAGCTCCAGATAAGAGGGGGTAATGATGATAATTCAAATAAAAAAAATTCTTATTTCTCAATGAAAACATATGTTGTGACCCCTCATTAGAACCATCTCAGCAAGACGATTCTAATGAGGGATCACAAAATATGTTTTTATGGAAAAATACGTAAAATTATCCCTTAAGTATTGGCAATATCCCTGTTACCCCTACTTATCTGGAGCACTGATCAATGTTGTGGCACCTCATGAAAATAGACTCAATGAGCCATAATGCAGTACTCAAGAGTGGACCCTATTTTGGAAGGGCGTCATCTTCCACAGAAGCAAACAGGAAGTTCCCTATGTTACAATGGCGAAAAACATGGTTGCTTACCCATTTTACCAACGCCGATATCTGGGGTAGTACAATAGCTCTTTCTGAACTTTGTTCAGGCAAGCTAAAAACAAAATATATAAATAAACAAGAGGGCCATGAGGCCCTGAATCGCTCACCTGAACAATTGGCAAGGTGGCTTTTACTTATCATGTCTGAAATTGTCAAAAGTCAAAGAATGACCATGACCACTTGTACTCATAAATCTTCATGTACTCATTAAGACAACCATTATATACCATTTTTAGGCCAAAATCTTCAAAACTTTCCATGAAATCTTATGTTCTAGCATTTTCCCATATTTGACCATGCCGCAAAAAAGGTCAAGGTAAACCCAAGGTCACCATTTGAACAGTCTTGGTGGTACTCTAGTACTCCATGCTATTTACCAAGTTTCAAGGCCATAGGTGTATTGGTTCTAGAGAAGAAAAATATTATAGATTTATACCATAAGTGGAAATGGGGGGCAAGTTGGTCATGTGACCTGGACCGTTTGAACAAATTTTCATTCAATCAACCCCTGGAGGCTCTATATGAAATGTGTTCACAATTGGCCCTTTGGCTTTTCAGGAAATGGTTGAAAATGTCAAAATATGAGCGATCTGGATAAAAGGTAAAAAAATGACCTTGACCTCTTGTACTCATAATTCTTCATGAACTCATTAAGACAACTGTAAATACCAATTTTTTAGGCCAAAATCTTCAAAACTTTCCATGAAATCTTATGTTCTACCATTTTCCCATATTTGACCTTGCTGTAAAAGGTCAAAGTCAACACAAGGTCATAATTTGAACAATCTTGATAGTACTCAAGTACCTAATGCTACATACAAAGTCTCAAGGCTATCGGTCAATTGGTTCTGGAGAAGAAGATTTTTGAAGGTATTTACCATATATGGGTGTGGGGGCCATGTTGGTCATGTGTCCAGGACCGTTAGAAAATTTTTTCATTCCCTCAACCCCTCAAGGCTCTATATGAAATTTGGTTTCAATTGGCCCAGTGGTTTTAGAGCAGATTGTTTGAAATTGTCAAAATTGGAGATTTCTGGGTCAAAGGTCAAAGAATGACCTTGACCTCTTGTACTCAAAAATCTTCAAGTACTCATTAAGATGATTGTATATACCAATTTTTAGGCCAAAATCTTCAAAACTTACCATGAAATCTCATGTTCTAGCATTTTCCAATATTTGACCTTGCAGTAAAAAAAGGTCAAGGTCAACCAAGGGTCATAATTTGAACAATCTTGATAGTACTTGAGTACCCAATGCTACATACCGAGTTTCAAGGCCATCGGTCTACTGGTTCTGGAGTAGAAGATTTTTAAAGGTTTTTACCATATATGGGCATGGTGGCCATGTTGGTCATGTGACCTGGACTGTATGAACAAATTTTCATTCCCTTAACCCCTGGAGGATCTTTATGAAATTTGGTTACAATTGGCCTAGTTGTTTTTGAGGAGATTGTTTGATATTGTCAAAACATGAGAGTTCTGGGTCAAAGAATGACCTTGACCTCTTGTACTCATAAATCTTCATGTAGTCATTAAGATGACCGTATGTACCAATTTTTAGGCCAAAATCGTCAACAGTTTCCAAGATATCTTATGTTGCAGCATTTTGCCATATAAAGCATAAGGAAGCAAATTTGACCCTACCGTAAAAAAGGTCAAGGTCAACCCAAGGTCATAATTTGAACAATCTTGGTAGTACTCGTGTACCTGATGCTACAAACCAAGTTTCAAGGCCATCGACCTATTGGTTCTGGAGAAGAAGATTTTTTCAGGTTTTTACCATATATGGGCATGGCGGCCATGTTGGTCATGTGACCAAGACCGTTTGAACAACTTTTCGTTCCTAAGGTCCCAGGAGGCTCCATATGAAATTTGGTTACAATCGGCCCAGCGGTTTCAGAGGAGAAGTCGTTTGAAAGTGTGGACGGACGACGGACGGACGGACGACGGACGGATGGACGACGGAGCCTTACCATCCTATAAGCTCCCCCGGAGCCGCTGGCTCAGGTGAGCTAAAAAAAACTACCTATATACCCACTGAAAAGTCGAAGCAGAAGCACAGCAATCACCAAATTTATTAAGTAGGCCTAAACTTACCAGCTAGAACAGAACCATCAACACAAGCCACTGCTGTCACTGGTCCACAGTGATATACTGATGATAACATTGTTATGGGTTGCTATCTGGAAAGTATAAAGCATAGTCATCATTGTAAATCATAAGAAAGGCAACACTCCAGGTATGGTGAGGCTTGGATGGTAACTCTGGGATAAATTTTCTTACTTCTCCGTTAAATTGCAAGTTGTGGCCCCTCATTAGAACAGTCTCTGTGATGTATATCAGATTCTATAAATGAGAGACTACGATATATGCAAAACAGGCCTGCGGAAATAGATAAATCTCTCACTTGTCCAAGGAAAAAGTCAAAACTCTACTTGTCCGGCAAAAAATTACTTGTCTAAAACCGAAAATATGATGTTTGAATTATTTTAAGGATAAGTCATTCATAAACATTTATCTCACTATTATTTTGACAGATTACATCCCTCATCTTAAATAGTTGTAAAGCCTTAAAATTGAATAAAGGCATCAAGGCATCTATGTTAAATGTCTGAAAAAGAAAAAAAAATGAACAACTTGGTCATTACTCTACACATGTAAAACTTTTTCCAGGTAACTATATGTTGGAATGGCAAACAGTGTAGACCCTGATCAGACTGCTCCTGTTGGTCATTACTCTACACATGTAAAACTTTTTCCAGGTAACTATATGTTGGAATGGCAAACAGTGTAGACCCTGATCGGAGCAGTCTGATCTGGGTCCGCACTGTTTGTATAAGTACGTGTATTTTTCTAAAACAAAAATCTAGTTGTTGTATCTGAAAAGGAAACCATGTCCTAGGGCAAGTACATTAAAATTTTTCACTTATCCTGATTGAAATGGGACAAGTAGGACAAGTCAAGCATGATTTTTCCACAGCCCTGTGCAAAATATACAACAAGAATTCCACAAACTGCAGTGTCTTGCCTGCCTGTGCATTTCCACAAAACAGCTAAGCCAGGAAACTTGACGAAGATTTATGTCTCTGACACTGGAAAAATACAATCTTCATCTCGTATTCTCCTAGTTGCAGGTGAGACAACTAGACAACTTGACTCTAATTTGTCAAGTCAGTGGAGTGTAAAATATAGGTCACAATCTAGTAGTGATGGTTGGTCTGAGTTTCATGACTCTATACAGCTCTTATAGAAGAAGAAAAAATAGAGCTCAATCAGAAAATCAAATGCAAATTTGTAAAGTCAGTGAAGCTTATAACACAGGTCTGACCTAACAATTACAGTTGTGATAAGCTTCCCTCTTCCAGATGTACATAAACCAAATTTCATGACTCTATCCCAAAGCTTACAGTTCCTGAGTAACAAAGCTAAACCAGAAAATCCGCAGCAACTTTGTGAAGTCAGTGAAGCTTAATATACAGGTTATAACCTTAACAGTGATGGTTTCACACAATATTTTCTGGCCCTGATATTGCTCAGAATTATTCTAGCTGGCTTTCTTCCACCACAGAACAGCTTCCTGCTGTATGATCGGTAGTGGTTGAATCAGAGTAGCAAAGAGGGGGGGGGGGGGGGGGGGGGGGGGGGGGTTTAGAGGAGGGAGTTGTCATGACTGATATGTGATGACATTCTGTATCTTATCACAGAAATGGATGCCATGCAACTTTCCAAAAGATATAGCCCAGAAACAAGTAACTTTTCAAAAACTAACAAACGGAAACCATTATTGTATGAAATGAAGCCGAAAAAGGGCCATAACTCCCACAATAATTGACAGATTTTGCCCAACATCGAACTTGACCTGTATTTTATGATTATATAGCTGTGTATAAAATATGAATTCAATACATCAATGCTTTCAAAAGATATCGAGCGGAAACCATTTCTTCATACAAAATGAAGTCGAAAAAGGGCCATAACTCCCAAATAATCGACGTATTTTGCCCAACATCAAACTTGACCTGTATTTTATGATTTTATAGCTGTGTATAAAATATGAATTCAATACACCAATGCTTTCAAAAGATATCAAATGGAAACCAGTTTTTCATACAAAATGATGTCGAAAAAGGGCCATAACTCCCACAAAAATCAACAGATTTTGCCCAACATCGAACTTGACCTGTATTTTATGATTATATAGCTGTGTATACAATATAAATTCAATACACCAATACTTTCAAAAGATATCGAACGGAAACCAGTTTTTCATACAAAATGAAGTCGAAAAAGGGCTATAACTCCCACAATAATCAACGGATTTTGCTCAACATCAAACTTGACCTGTATTTTATGATTATATAGCTGTGTATAAAATATGAATTCAATACACCAATGCTTTCAAAAGATATCGAGCGGAAACCATTTCTTCATACAAAATGAAGTCGAAAGGGCCATAACTCCCACAATAATCGACGGATTTTACCCAACATCGAACTTGACCTGTATTTTATGATTATATAGCTGTGTATGAAAAATGAATTCAATAGACAAATGCTTTCAAAAGATATTAAACGGAAACCATTTTGTATGCTACATACGTACGTATGGACAGCGGTGATATTATATGCCCCCCCCCTCCCATTTTTAATGGCGGGGGCATAAAAATAAGCCTTGAGTCATGAGTGCATTTAATTGGTCTACTTATACCATTTTGGATACCATTTTGGACTCAGAGAATTCTGAGCTCCATAGCTCTTCATCTCTCTCTATAATCTGTCTTCTTATTTGCTTGCAACATCTCCGGTAGATTATATATCAGTTTTATCACAAATCAAATTATTTCATATATTAAGGCTGCATATTCACTAGTTATTGTAGGTATATTTCAGACTGTTAGATGGATAATTACTGTATCAATAACTTTCACTAGTGTCAAATCTTCTATTCCTCCAGTAAATGTCAAGTCCAGTTTTAAATTGAGTTCAGAATCAGAATTGTTTACTGGTGATACATCCAAGGACAATCATTCACCAGGACCTGTGAATCAGGGAAACTAGTCCATAGCCCTTATAAGAGAAGTAAACTTAGTAACAATCCTCTGCACACTCAGCAGCAGAAATAAGTGAATCTTTCAGGGAATTCCAATCTCTAATAGTCTGGGGGAAGAAACTGGACTTCTAAATGTCAGTCCCAGCCAATGGGGTTTGAATTGCCAGGGAATGATGATTCCTGGTACGCCTACTTGGGGGAACAAGGTCATTTATGGGTATACTGGCTGTACCCCTCAGACCTTTGTAAAGCATTATGAGTCTAAGGCAGCGAAAGGAGAGGGATGGGCTCCGCCTTTCATCAGCTGTGCCCAAGATACAGTGGGTCTCTAACCCCCACTGCCCCTACGGCTATTAGGCTATGGGAAACCTTTACCTTTACCTTTTATGAGTCTACTATCTTTCCTTCTCTTTTTCAGGGATTCCCACTTAAGTTTCTCAAGAATGCCAGTCATACTCCCAGTTTCATATGCGTAATTTCCCGTTACAAATCTAGCTGCCCTTTTCTGCATCTCCTCAAGTTTATCTCGAAGAAGTATACTTTGAGGGTCCCAAACTGGAGCTATGTTTTTATACCACATATGGCTGCTCCGAGCATGCGTTAACTGCCCAATTATGATCAATCCGAGCATGCTCGCTTTTTACGAAAATTGCATTTTAGAGCAAGAGTTCCTGTATATAGTCAACACCTGTATAGTCTAGCAGTATATAATCTGTGACCCTAACTTTAAGTATACTTATATTGCATTTGGGGAAGCCAAACACACATGCACAATCCTAGTTCTATAGACTTTGAACAGTGGTTGCTCTACGCACCGCTTTGTTGTTTTTGTTGTTGTTGTTTTGCCAGCACGCGCGTACTTTATCTATCTACTTTCCAATTTATGTGGTTGTCCAGCTTAATTTAGAAAAAACGCTCGGAGCACCCTTGAGCATGCTCTGGGTGACCAAACTGGAAGGTTAACGCATGCTCGGAGCAGACAAATGTGGTACAAAAACATACCTGCAAACTGAACTGCCATACTCCAGGACTGGATGCACCAGTCCCTTGTATGCTGACTCTTTAACGTCTTGTGGACATGCTGCCAAGTTACGTCTGAGGAAGCCAAGGGTCCTATTAGCCTTTGTGCAAATATTGCTGACATGTGTGTTCCATTTCAAATCATTGGTAATGGTTATGCCGAGATACTTGATAGTTTCTACATTATTGACAACTGTTTCCTCTAAGGTATAGGAAGCATTGATCTTCTTGATCCATTTCCTTGTAATTTGCATTATATTGCATTTGAGGGGTTGAAATCTCATGCCCCAACTCCTTGCCCAACAACCTAAATGATCAGTTAAATACAGTTTAAGGTATTAGAGCTGTCCGAATACTAGTTACAACAACAATTAAACTATTACGAGTAGTTCAGGCCAGATATATGGCATTCCTGATTTTTAAAACTCGATATCATACCTTTATCAATATTCGCCTCAATCCCCAAACCATTCGTGCCGTTTATCATGGGGGAAAATGGCAGTTTTCACTGTTGCAAAAGACTTGCAATTAACTGCATTGTTTAAGGTAGACAACTCTGATCAGAATACAGAAATGTATAACTGCACCTTCAGTCGTCTGCATTACACAGCAAAATCAGGAATGCAGACCTACCATTTAGGAACTCTATAGATAATGAAATGAAAAACTTAAGTCAGGATGATAATATTTAAAAGGAAAGTTTCGTGAAAAAAGAAAAAGAAAAAAAACAACGACCAAACGAAGACAGAGTTACACACCTTTGAAAATTGAGAAGGCAAGTGCCACTTGAAGTGGGGTTATCACTTATGTATATTATAGGTATATTGCAGTTGTTTATCATGACCAAAGTAAGGCAGCTTGTTCAAAGACTAATTCTCCTTGTTAAGCTATTTCATTTTGCTAATTTCTGCTTTTGTAAAGTTCTGTGTTATTGTTATATCAAGCATTTAGCACACAGTGATTTAGCATAACAGAAGATATCTGTAACTGCACATAATGATGAGTATTTAATCTTGTAAGTGAAATTTGTTTGAAAGACTGTTGATAATACACTATCAGAGATGAACATGTTTGTTAGCTTACCCACACTATACTGCTAAATACTATTGATTATTTATGCTGTGATATTTCAAAACTGATTTTGTGATATATGTTATTTATGGATCCATGACAAACCACGTACTTCATCGAAGGAACACTTTGGTCAATGGCCATTGCATGGAAAAAATTTTTTTTGTCCAAAACCAGTTCCCGGAAAGAACACTTCCGTCGAATGACCATTTTGTCAAACTTTGTCGAAAGATGTCTAAAATTCGACGAAATATTTATGAGTTAAAGACTCTTGTTTACACGTAGTATTGATCAATAGAAGAATTGATATTAATTTAAAAGTAAATTTTGACATGGTGTCGCACCTGAAGCATTTTTCTAGCATTTTAGACAAGCTGACACATTGACGAAATGGTTATTTGACCAAATTTTCTTTTAGACCAAATGGTCATTCAAACAAATTGTTATTCGACGAAATGGTTTTGGAGGAACTGTCATCAGCCCCTATTTATATATACCCCACTACATAATAGTGGTGGATTATAATGTTATACCCTTTGTCCTCTGTCAATCCATCCTTCTGTCTGTCTACTCTCTATGGACTCTTGGTTTCTTATCGATAACTTGAGTAATTATTGACTGATTTTCTTCAAATTTGTCTGCACAGTGGTCTTGAATTTACCTCATTCTACAAGGAATTAAATGACTTGACGAAAATTATTTGCTTGAAAAAAATCTGAAGTTTTTTGTTGAAAGAATTTCAGTTTATAATGTACATGTGATTGAAAAATTGGCAGAGCATGGCATACACTGTCTGCCATGCTGTGATACCAGTGATGTCACAGATCTGTTATCATAGCAACTAAGAGTTCACATTGATGTCAGAGTGACATCATTCTGCAAAGGTACGAAACACAACAGTTGGTAATTCTTAATTGCTATGGTAACAGATCTATGACATCATTGGTATCAAAGCCATTTAGTTCTGTGTTAATTATTGTTGATTATCAATGAGCAAGCTTCGATACTTTCTGATGGAGTTATGGCACTTTGCAGACCTGATCAAAATGTCAGAGGTAAGCCGTCTGTTACAACCAGAATTTTGTCTAATGTGGTTGTCCCCTATGCTTTGTGTTTATATAATATTCAAAATGTATTGTTAGGCTGTCAGAACTTTGCATGCACATCATAAGTTACTGATCACCTGGACCATGCAAAAAACTTAGGGCAGGAGCACTCTAAAAAATTTCACTTGTCAGTTCTTCATAGCTAAAGATACTGTGATTTGAGGTAGAAAATCAAGCAGTCAAAGATTCCACTTGTCCTCTAAAAAGAGCCACATAGGAAGTGGATGAGTGGAATTTGCCAGCACTATACCCAACTTCTTAATGCACGTTAACCTTCAAAAGCAAGTTATGAACTGAAGGTTCTGACAAAGTCAGTCATTTGATGGGGTAAAATAATTAAGTTCTTCATGTATCAAGTAATGATTCGGATACAGCAAAATGTTTTGCATTTTGCCGTCAAAATTGGTAAGAAATGTCCATTAGAAAGAGTATCGAGATTAACGTAAATGTTAGGACAGCTTTTAAAACTACTGGTAAAATTATCCTTAAATTTGAACAAGCAGCCTGACCTATTGATAATATACATCAAGTATTGGCAGGGTAATGATGCACCTCTGGGGTCTGGATAATAGGCAAACAGAGTTCCAGTGCAGTGCAAATTAAAAGAGTAAGATTATTTACTTAAAACAGGAAAGAGTGAAATAAAAGACAAAAGAGGGTTAAAATGTTAGAAGTCTGATGTAGATAAAGTGATGGAACAAAATAGCAAAACCATTGCTTTTTATGAAAGACATTGTATGTTGTCCATTGTTTACTCTGCAGCTTGAATCTGTTAAACCGTTAAAGCACTAAAAAAAGCAGTCAACAAAATTTATGTCCACAACATTTCAAAACTTTTTCATCCAAGCTATATTATATAGAGAATTCAAAGACTTGAGATCAGTGTAGATCCTGATGAGGTGGCTCGGCTCATTATGAGCCGCCTCATCCAGATCTACGCTGTTTGCAAATTCAACTATTTTCATATTGGGCACTTTTAGTGTTAGTTTTATCTCCAGTCTGATTAACATAAAATATTTCTGATGGACTAGCTGGCTGGTACTTCCTGTAGCAGTGGTCTGCTCAGGCTCCGCACTCTTTACCTAAATACTTACTGTAATAGTTCATTTATAAGATGGTTTTTCCCCTCTAGAATGATTCCAGATATCTAAATCAGTATTTTGTAATTCTGCTTTTAGAGGGGGTTTTCCCTTCCACATATGAACTGGGAGTATGACTGGCATTCTGGAAAACTTAAGTGGGAATCTCTGAAAAAGAGAAGGAGTGATAGTAGACTCATAATGCTTTACAAAGGTCTGAACTCTGAAGGGTGCAGCCAGTGTACCCATGAATGACCTTATTCCCCCAAGCAGGCGTACCAGGGATCATAATTCCCTGGCAATTCAAACCCATTTGCCTAGGACTGATATATACAAGTCCAATTTCTTCCCTCAGACTATTAGAGATTGGAATTCCCAGGAAGATTCCCTTATATCTGCTGCTGAGTGTGCAGAGGACTCAGTTACTAATTTTATTTCTGTTGTAAGGGCTAGGGACCAGCTTCCCTGATCACAGGTCCTGGGGAATGATAGTCCTTGGACGTATCACCAGTGAACAATTCTGATTCAAAAAATATATATCTGTCTTACTCATAAGGCAGATCTAGATTTTTTGGGGTGGTTTTGGATTCAAGGGAAAAGAGTCTGTCTTAAATCAAATAAATATAGTATGTCTAGGTAGATTGGATCAGTATGGTACAGGAACCTAAGAGAATACACAGCAGGCACATGACGTTGAAATAATGTCAGGTGGACGTCCATTTGACGTCATCATGTCGCATGACCGTCAGTACTCATCATTTTGATGCCATGTGCCTACTGGGTAGGAAGTCTTGGTTACAATGAAAGATTAAATCATTGGCACAAAGAGAAAGCTAGATTGCAAATTAATGACTTGTAAATTATGCTTCTCCATGTAAATACATAATAATTCAGATTTATCACTAATTCTAATCTTAAAGAGATCTTATCTTCTAACAAGAGTCACACATTGATTTATGTCACGAAGCCATTTCAAGAATTAATGAGCTATTATGTGACCTGTATATATTGTATTACCCTAAATGTTTGGGCACATCCATTTTATGTGGGCATTTTTAGCCTCAGATTTGCAGAAATTCATTTAATGGATAGATTAGTTGAAGTTTTATGGTCATTTCAGCAGTGTTTAAGTCATATCGAGCTGATGTAAGGATAATAATGAAAGGCTGTGTGCCATGGAATAATTATGGTTGAAAAGAAAGCTTTTTTCCAGTAGGATTCGAACTTGCACCACTAGCATAGCGGGCCACCTCCAAACCTACTGAGCTAGCAGGGCTCCTTTGTGAATTAGAGAGTGCTAACATAGTGTTGGCAAACAGCGCAGGCCCTTATCTGGATCTACACTTACTGCTTTGAGAGATAGTGCGAATATTTAGAATGAATTTTATATCTGATAAGCTAAAATCAGTGTTTACAAGAGACTTTCACCTTAAATAATTACATGTATATTATTTATCACAATCAATTAATTACTGGAACTACTGTTACTTTTACTGTAAGGCCAGAAGCATTCTCATGGCCTAGTGGTTAGCCTTCTGACTTCGGATCACGGGTTGTGGGTTCCACACTTGGAGATAGGCTAGATTCTGTCAGAACCTAGATGACACTTCACTGTGCAAAGCCTTTCATAATCACCCTTTCTTCATCCTTATATGACTGAAATACTGTTGAAAAGAATGTAGAACTGCCCAAAAATGCAAGGCCATGTGTCAAAAAAAAAAAATGAAATAAAATAAAAAAAGAAAATATAAATGAACAGAAATAAGGCAGCTGGTGGAATGGCAAACAGGGATGACCCTGATCAGACTGCTTCTTTTGGAGCAGTCTGATCTTGGCATGCACCATTTGCTGAAGTGCTCTAGCACAATATTTAGGCTCATTATGGTACTTTTTAGTAATTACACAGTAAGTTTTGCTGGGAGGTCTGTATGGCAAGTTTATGACATAAAAGTAATGATCTATTTTGACCGAAAACTTTAATGATGGTTTTACTGTAAATTGGGTCATTACATTTGGTCTTTAGATTGCTTAGGTAATATTAAAAGTGACATAAGACTCCAAAGTTTAAACACCTTTTAGTAGGGGTGAACACTGCTAACCTTTATTAATCACCATTAATTTTGGTAAAATGACCTACAAATACTCTGAAAATTGGAACTTTGGAAATAAATCCAGAAAATTGATAATGAAATGTCCCTAATATTGAGCAGTGACAGTTAACAGAAAGTGAACTTGTAAAATTTCAAGCTCTGCCCCTAGTAAAAACCAGTTTGGTGTCCTGGGCCCAGTTGCTGACACTAACACATTAGATTACAAGACGTTTCATTTTAAAACGTAAGCAAAAGTGAGCACTAGTACAATGGTTTGCCAAAAAGTTGCAACTGTGCAAATGCTCCTCCTCATTTTTTTTTTTGCAAAACATTAGCATCCTTGATGTTATGTGTGCTAGAAAATTTATGAGTTCTTTACTGATGACTTTGTTCATCTGATGAATCTTTGAACATTAATGTCTCTGACTAGACTGCATAGGATGGACTAGCAAGTATTATATGAGCCGCGACACGACAAAACCAACAATGTGGTTGTTCGCCCAGCGCAGACTCAGTTCAGCCTGGGCATCCGCTCAGTTTGACCAGGCTCTTCGTTAAGTACTCAAAGGGTAGCTAAGGGTCTAAGCTACCTCCGTGCGGACAGCGAAGACTCTGATCAGACTGGGCGGATGCCCAGGCTGATCTGAGTCTGCGCTGGGCGCACAACCACATTGTTGGTTTTGTCGTGTCGCGGCTCAATTATGTATGAAACAAATGTTTTAAGCTGCTGTACTGTGGCCTTTCATCAATGATGTGTCCGTTACAGTAAAGAAGAAAACCCAAAGAACACCATAGTTTGTAGTTATTAAAATATTGTTTTACATCCCCAGGTAGGCAGAAACTTAAGTAAATTTCACTTTTGCACTTGAGTGAGCTTAGAAAACTGCAGTTTCACCCTTCATTGTACACTGTTCAACTTCTCTGACTCGATCACCACAGGGGACATTCTAAATAACAAGGGGATCAGTTGTACCTTTTGTGGTATGGTTGATCTTCTAAAATTTTGAACACCAGTGTTTTGTACAAAAATGCCCTGGCAAACAATGTAGTCCCAGATCAGACTGCTCCTGAAGGAACAGTCTGATCAAGGTCTACACTGTTTGTTATTCTACTGAATGCTCATATGAAATAATAATTACAGTAATGATAATAATAATAATCAAAAAATAAAATGAAAAAAATAAAAATAATTTTTCATGCTTTTTCTGAGGGATGATTTAATAATGAAATGTGCAAAATTTTGGAAAATTTACCGCAGTTATTGAATGTGATTATTCAAAGACCTGAAACATTTTTTTTATGAAACTTATATATACCTTTTGCTTTCTTATTTTCTAGAAAAGATGGTGTGCAGTTGTGTAGACTCATCAGAACTTCATTCATGCACCAGTCTGGAGAAATATGGTAAAGAGGAAATAGAGCCATGTTTTAATTGTAAGTTTGGGATGTTTTCTGTTCAAACATCATGAAAAACATGTTTCAGTCTACCTCAGCTCTTCATAAAATGCATACCCTAATGTGCTTAAATATTGGGACACCTAAAAACCATTGATTTTCCATTTGGTACAAATGGAAAATCAATGGTTTTTAGGTGTCCCAATACTTAAGCACAATAGGGTAAGTTGTGACTGCTTATTAAGACCACCTCAATGAAATGGCTTTTATGATAGGACACACCATATGTTTTATTTAGAACTGAGGGGAATGGACGCACTTTCAGGGGAAGCAGCTCTGCCATTGCCATTTTTGCCCCCATGTTCAGTAGGGTCAGTGGCTACAGGAAAGACTTTGCTCCCATTGTGGAAGAATTTCGTAACCAGGGATACAAACAAAGTCATAAAAGTTGTCTCCCCTGGAAAATATAGCAGAAAAACATAGAGGTCTAGCCATACACCTTAAGTAATATTAAGGAGAATGGGAGGCATGACATAGATAGTTTCCCCATTAACAACAATGTGAGAGAGTCTACACTGTTTGCCCTCTAGTCTTTGAATTCTCAGTATGAAATGTCTTGGACAAGGCATTTTTTGAATTTTTGCAGACGTAAATTTTGTCATCTGCTTTTTGGTGCTTTTTGGTGCTTAAAGAGTTGACAACAAAGCAAAGGGAAGTAAATGTTTTACATTTCGAAAAGTGGGAAAAGTTTGGGCTATGTAAGATTCTTTCCATTTGGAAACTATTTATTTCCTTTGAGGTGGATGGCCATTTTCAGGGGAAACAAGCCTTCCATTTTTATTTTACCTCCCTTTTCTGTTGGTCCACCTCTTAAAGGTAAGAATTTTCTCCCTTCTCTTTCAGCGTAGATCACTTCATAACCATTAATTAAGGCAGCAAACAGGAAGCCATAAAAGTTTATTCTCATTACAAAAAGGCTGTAAGAACGTGGGGTTGTTCCCATTCTTCTTTAGCTATATTGGCAAAGGTAGGTAACCCAGCAAGGCCAAAACTAAGTAAAAGATAAAATAATACCAGAATTATTATGAAAACTGTTAATATGGAGCTTTGAAAAATACTAATATTTCACCCAAAATCTTTTGAATCTGACATATTATTTGCACCTATTATGCACCCCTTTATTCAGTGTTCCGCATCTCGGTAATTTAAAAATGTCTCAGAACTTGAATAATTTTAAAATGAAATATTTCTCAGTTGTCGTAAATTAAACCAGGTATGGTGTTTATCACTTATGCCATAATTTACCTAAATATTGTGACAGCTTAGAAAATTATTATTATTATCATAAAATTGTATGATTAATTTTCTACTTTCTATGTCAGAAACTGGTTGGGAGAATGCAAACTGTGCAGACCCTGATCAGACTGCTCATTTTAGGGTCTGTACTGTTTGCTCAATCAGTTTTGTCCTAATCATTATGATCATAATGGAATAATCTAATCTACCTTTAATTTTACCTGCGAAACTGTAAAATTATTAAGTTTACATGCAGTAACTTGTTTAGCTTAATTGCCCGTTCCTGCTATTGCATTTATTGGTTTTATTAAAGGCCTTTGTTTAAACATAACGGCTCATCCGAGTGTATGAACTCTGGTTTCTTTTGATACCCTTTGCCGACACGGTGTATGGTTTAAGTACAAGACTCGCGTAGCATGAGTATATGATAGGCTAACCTTTTGTATGTATATTTGAACCTATATACACCATATATGATCGGCAAATTGTGAGAAGATACCTTACGTTATATGCAAATGGAAATGACTCAGATCAGACTGTGCATCCGCACAGTCTGATCAAGGTCTTTCCATCTGCATTATCAACTTTGAATCATGGAAAATCTAAAAAGTTAAAAGTGAAGACCCTGGTCAGTTTGCACAGCTGTGCAGGCTTATTTGAACATTGACAGTGCACACCCCGCTTAAGGTCGGTTTTCAAAAGATGCCACTTATATATAATACTACCTGCCAGAATGGTATTGTAATACTTTGAATATTTGCCAAACTTGGATTATGCTAAAATCGATCAACATTTATCTCCCGAACAGGATATACATTGTATATCACAAATAGATGTTTTATACACAAGTGATTATCTACAGATTTCAGGAATAATACAAATTTGCTACTGTTTTAAACAGAAAAAAATATCGTTTCAGATAAAATTCCCAACAGTTTTTGAGAGAAAAATCAGGAACGATGGATATAGTTTGAGTTTCGAAGGTTTATAGTCAAGTTTAGAGGAGAAGTGTTATAACCCTCTTTAGCAGGTAAATGCATTGGTTTTGTTTATTATTTTACTTAATAATTAATCTGCTGAATTTCATTTGAGGAATATTCTATTTTTGAATTCAGTCCATCATCATTTTCAGGTGTAATTATAAGGGGAAAATAGGTAAAACGTGTAGATTCGGATCAGTCTGATCTGGGTTCCCACTAGTTGCAGAAAAACTTTAGCAGGTTAAAATATGCACATACCATCATAATGTAGAATTACACTAATGGTATTGTCAAAACATTTTTCTTAAAAAAATGTGTTATTGCTTGCAAAAATCATTAAATAACTGAAGTACAATGTTATTGAAATTGCGCAAATTAGTATAAATGTAAAAAACTTCGTTTCATCTGAGGTGAATGTCAAATTGATTACACCTGGATATTTTTTATGATCTATAGGTAATTTAGCGAGAAAATTTTATTTGTGTAATTTTCCCTAAAGGTGATTAGGTACACTTTTAGGGGAAGCAACTCTGCTATTTTCAGTTTTGTCTTCCTTCCAAATGGGAGTCAACTCTTAAAGGTGGGAATTTGCTCCCCAAGGAGCAAATTTTTTCCAATAAGAGTAGACCCAATTTTTTTGAGGCCTTTGTCCTCTAGAGGAGCAATAGGAAGTCACAAAAGTTGTACCCCTTTAAAAATGGCAGAAATATATGAAGGTGTATCCATACACCTTTTCAGGCATGCCCATATATTTTAAAATAGAAGACTTTTTTTATTAGAAATGGCTGAAATACTTGACTTTTCATGGTAACAGAAAGGGGTGATTGATCAGATCTAGCTTAAACTTAAATCCACAGTTTGCCATACATTCTATATAGACTAAACTCAAGGTCTGAGCAATGTTTACCCAAAGATTTGTTTTTGTGCGCAGTGCATTATGTATCTGAAGGCAATCTCTTGACTAATTTGTTAATATGTGTCAGAAAGAATTTATGCTTAATAAATGATTTATTAAATGCTTTCTTTCAATGAAACAGAAAGCCACAGAAAATGTTGAATTGTGTACAAGAAGAGCTTGTTGGACATCATACAGAGATGTGGATCTCTGTTTGAATTGAAGTCTCATTCAAGAGACTGTTGGAGTGGGGGCTCAAACCTGTGATCCCAGGAACAAGTTATGGAGACAAGAATCAAAATGATTTAATTTGAAAAGCAAAGGATAATTATTTACACATATATGCTTAAAAATGTCGTGAGCAATATAGAGCTTAAGACAAAATGAATGGACAGTTTGGAAATATACTCAGAGGCAATAATAAGTAAACAGTTTTTGAGTTTGAATACTGGGCTTCGTGTAAATAGCTGCGTAGACATATTAATAATGCCATTTTGGCAAACGTCTAGCTCTGCAAAACACAAACACAAATTGTTTTGCAGTCATTAATAATTGAGTTATGTCCCTTAATTCAAAATCAGTACTCCCAATCAAAACTCGCTTTGAACATGGCAGATGGCATTTTGCACTTCATGAACATCTAGCACTAATGTCTGTGAGAATAACCATATCTTCATTTAATCTGAAACTCCCACCAAACGTCTTCAACCATAGAAAGAAATGTTACATGTATCAAATTATCTCCCTTTGAATTAAAACTATAGAGAATCAAATGTTTCTCTATTTTACCTGGATATAGAAGTTTCCACTGGAAATTTTCGGAAAATTATCGTTTGGCTTCTTGCCTTTGTACACACTTGAAAAGAATGTTATAGACTTGTTTATTTGAAAGAAAATTGCAAATAAACTTCCAATAGGAACTCAATGCTTATTCAATACTTGTTACCAGATGACGCCAAAAACATTATTTCTTGGTACAAAATTTTGATACTTTACCCCGATTTTTTATTTGAGTGTGCGACATGTCCTTACACACCTTTCATCCCTTTTTTAATGCAATGCATACAAATGCATAAAATCAATCTCCATTGTCCAAACTGAATGTTTAAAGGGGAGCTACTCCAGCCACAATGTTGATTCAGACCCATAGCTTGTTTAAAACCATGTCATTTCCTTATCCTTTGACCGATTGTACTGAAAATTGTCGCAAATTGTGCTAAAATGGTTGTTTTTATCTACAGTGCCAAGGTATTATGCAGATATGCAGACATCTGTAGAAACGTCGAGACTGTGTTACCTGTATACTTTCTTTTGCCTCTGAGTATATAATGCAAACACATGTACATACAAAGATTATATTACACCTAAGCCTATTTATACACTGTAGCTTGACCCTCTTATGATCAAGAAAATATGATGAGCCATCTTATTTTGATCTACTCTGCTTGCCACTTTGTTCATGAATTTTGTTACAGAAAAAAGTTACAAATTTAGTCTGTCTCAGCTGTTTGTACCAGCCTCTCTCATGAGATCAGACAAAATTTGAAATTAAGGGATATTTGTCAAAAAGTTTCTCCAAATATGCCAAACTCATGGTGATTCTGTTCTTTGTGAGCATGTTATAGCCTATAAATAAATTTCTATGAAGTACACTTTTATTAGCATGAAAATTCATAAACTAAAAATTTCACTCATAACTTGTTTAAAGCCTCATTAGCTTTAAATAAAGTTGTTAGAGATTTTAATCTTATCAAGCATACCAGAAAAAAATGAGATTTTGCATTTTTTTAGTTTAAACATATTTTATTGCTCAAATAGTAGCACTGCAAACAAAAGCTCTTGATCTATTTTTATGCAAAAGATCAGTGTTTTTGCCTACAATACATGTGAAACATAAATGTTAGTTTTGAACAACTGGGCCCAGGTGTCATGAGATTTTTTAGTCTCAGTGCAAGCTGTTTTAGTTTTGCAATATAAGCTTAACACTTGGTGCAGAGTCTCTGCCAGTGACTTAGACCAAGCCCCGAGGTTATAAAACTTTTTTCGTGCTCAACTCAGCTGAGCATGAAATTTTCTCTGCTGATAAATACGAAAATTCAACTAATGTTGGCATTTTCATATTCATAAGCAGAGAAAATTTCATACTCAGCTAAATTGAGCATGAAAACAACTGTACTTATCAGTAATTTGCTATTTATTAGCAGGTAAAATTTCATGCTCAGCTGAGTTGAGCATGAAAAAAGTTTTATAACCTCGGGGCCAGGTGCTGGAGAAACTGCATTTAAAATCTTTGTCAGATTTGGTCATCAAACAAAATGGCTCTATGTCATTCCAGTATAAGATCAAATATTTACGACAGGTTTTAAAATCTGAAGTATTTTGAAGATTGCTGATATTGATTTCAAACTTAGTGTGAACTATATTGATCTCTCTCAATATTTAAATCATGTCGTGAAAAAATTGCCTTGTACCAAATGAGAAGCGACACAACAAAACCAACAATGTGGTTGTGAGCCCTGCACAGACTCAGATAAGCCTGGGCATCTCACAGCCCAGTCTGATCAGTCTTCGCTGTCCGCATGGAGGTAGCTTAGATCCTTAGCTACGCTTTGAGCACTTAACAAAGAGCCTGATCAAACTGGGCGGATGTCCAGGCTGATCTGAGTCTGCGCTGAGCGAACAACCACACTGTTGGATTTGTGGCGTAGCGGCTCAAATGCATATTCAAATGCAGTCAGTGAAGACTTGGGATCAACTTGCAAAACTGTGTGGTGTGATTGTAGCCTAATCTGATCACTTAAATAGTTTATGAATCTTAAGGAATCTATTCTACTGCAAATAGCAATAAATATTTCAGGCCAAGTGCTGTCTTCACTGCATGGTACCTTTTCACATGTGCTGATTTGTTTACAGTGATAATTGATTTCATTCAACTGATTCACTTAGGACATTGCTGGGAACTGAGGATAAGGGTATACCATTGATATTTTATTCTTTTTATACACCTTTTGCTCATATTCCATAAAAAATACATGTTCCTAGCTTGTCTTGAATTGCTTTGTGTGCGATCTTTATTCCTTTCCTTTCCCATTAGGTGCTTGGGGCAGGATGTGGAATACAATTGTGTCGGCTCCAAATCACTTTCATCTTCTGTGTCCATTGTTAGAATCACCTGGTTAAGGTAAATGGGTACAGGTTATGGTGGATGGGTACACTTTCAGGGGAAACAACTCTGCCATGATTTGCCTCCCTTGTCAGTTGGGTCAACTCTTAAAGGAAAGAGTAGACTCTACTTTGGAAGAGCTATGCCTTCCAGGGAAGCAAATGGAAAGTCACAAAATTTGTCCCCCTTTGCAGGGTAAAAGACTAACAGCGCCCCAGTCGCCCATGGCATCTAAATTCTTGGCTGGGCCTTTGAATTTTTAGGCCCATTACCCCTTATGTTAAATATTGAATTATGGGACCCTGTCAAGCTGTTAGTCTCTATCCCTGCTTTGTAAAAATGGCAGAAAAAACGGGGATATAACCAATCACCTTAAGGCGGTTCCAGTGTTGCTCCACAATGTATTTGTTTTTGAAGAGATGTTAGAAATATATCTCAGGAATTGTTTTATTCAATCTTGTTTGTTCAGTGAGGCTTCAGTCCCTCAATACGAAACCATAACAGACACATTAAAGCCAGTGTATTGTAAGTTTAGCCAATTTGATAGGGTGTATGGTGACACTGCAGTCACTGGCCACCACCTTGATGCCACTTTTCCCACTCAGGGCATACTGGATGGGGATTTGCTGGTCTGTTGAAATGAAGAAATTGATTGGACTTGTGCTACCCAGTGGGAGTCCAGCCCACAATCCCCTGCGTGAAAAGCTTGCATTCGGCCCACTAGGCCAGGCTTTCCCCAGCTTTGCTACTGATATTTTTCAGATAACTTCTGTTTATTTTTCCTTTAAAGTACAGGTTGTGGCCCATGTGGTTAAGGCCCTTCCGATATTGGTCCTCAATGTATGTTTTTATAGAGATGTGAGAAAATGTTCTAAATTATGATCAAAACTTCTTCTGAAATCGCTTAATTAGATTTTTCTGCACTCTATAGTTTGCTGTTCTCATTTGATCGCATTGTAATGTTTGTATTTGAAAGCCCAAGGGCTTTACTGTCAATTTGTTTAACCACTAGATTTCACAAGTTTATCACAAATGGCTGTCTTACAGAAAAGATAACTAATTAGTTAACATCATGGACAGTTTACTGTATTTATTCAGCTATAAGGTGGGATGTCCTATTACAAAATTACATAAAACGTATAAAGATATAAAGATGTCTTGTGTAAATCAGCTATAAGATGGGGTTTTCTCTTTCAACCCCCCCCCCCCCTCCCCCCCACAAAATCTAGATTCATCTTTCAAGATGGATCTAGATCTGTGGGATTATTTAGGAACGTATAAAACCCCCATATTATAGGTGAGTAAATATGCAAATGGGTGCCCTTGTATTTTTCTCCAGTTTGTGCTATCCACAAAATAGTCTGCAAAATAGAATTACAGTTATCTACAACTGGAATATGGATATCCATAAATGTAATTATGGATATCAATTTTCTTAGTGATGCATATTCGAAACTTGGCATACCTATATTGGACACTATTTTATGAAATTATGAATAGGTTAGAGGCTGTGAAGAGAAATCTTCACAATTAAGAACCTGAAGCAAGCGTAGCGAGTGGAGGGTTCTTAATTGCGAAGATTTCTCTTCTTAGCCTCTAACCGGTTTTAATGTTTGCCCCTTAAATTATGAATAGGTTAGAGGCTGTGAAGAGAAATCTTTGCAATTAAGAACCTGAAGCGAGCATAGCGAGTGGAGGGTTCTTAATTGCGAAGATTTCTCTTTTTAGCCTCTTTAGACTGGTTTTAATGTTTGCCCCTTATATTTTGATTTCAGGTCTTCAGTAGATTTAGTGGTGAAGAAAGTGACCAGTCTACACCAATAAATCTATTGAAAAGTTGAAATTTCCAGTGATCAGATTGGATTATTGTCTGGCGCAAACATAGAAAGGATGTCATTACGTCATAATGTGAAATTGGCCCCCAATTAAAATTGCCCATAGTAGGGAGGCTAAGGTAGTGATCTTCAATTCTAGGGCAAAATCTAAATAAGGATTCCCAACTTTTGCAGTAATGGAAGAACACTCAGACCTTGTTTAAATTTCACAACTTTTTTTTACACTGCCATTAAAGTTCAATTTGTTCATAAATAGTCACATGTAGAGTATTAAGTGCTTAGTAGCAATAAATAACTTTAAGCAGTGTTGAAATGGCAAATTCATATGGAGCAATAATAAAAGATCTTTGTGGCATTATGCTTAATATTTGGATTAGGGGTATTAGTATTCAGTATCTAGTACACAATAAAAGCTCTATTAAGAGAAAACTTGCCTTGAAGGAAGCGCAAACTGAACATACTCTGACCAGACTGCACAAATGTGCAGTCTGGTTAGAGCATGTACAGTTTCACAAAATATTGAATCTGCCCGTAAGACTTTATAGATGCATTGCACAGCCTATCTGAGTATGGCAGGCATGCATGTGTACCCGCATGAGTATTCAGACTAGTTACACTGAATGTGGCTCATATGGTTTTTGGAATGTTAACCCATGAATGGCTCAAATTGAAATGCAAATCTGCTGGAACTATGAAATACAATGTAACACAATGCACAATTTTTCAGCATTGTAGTTTGGTATCATTTTGTCATGTTACAGATAGAACTTTAGATCAAGATTGTAATGATTATAATAATAATGATAATAATAAAAATTGAAATGATGATGATAATACATATTGATACATGTTAGGTCTCGCTATTTAAATGAAAATTAGTATCACTAATGTTTGGCTCAGTATGTCTGAGAAGGTGAATTTGAAAGTTTACAGCAGATACTTAAATGTGAATGTCATTTGGCAATAGGAAAAATAAAAAAGAATACTTGAGACAACACTAACATGATGGCATATCAAGTCCCCCTAAGCGACATAAAATCTGACATAATAGATTTGTCTCTCTGGAACAAGGATTCCCTTAAGATTGTAAAATCCCGCAAATTTTTCCTTAACCCTTTCAAAACTGGAAACCCATTTTGGAGACATATGCAAACAGTGCAGACCCAGTTCAGATTCTGCAGAATACGGCTTCTAATTAGGGTCTTCTCTGTTTGCTTACAGGAATTTCAATGTAAAATACAAACCAGAAACACCAACATTAAAAATAGAGTCAGCCAAATGATTAGAATGGACAAGTCCACACATCAAAAAGGGTTAAGGCCCCATTTGTTACATTATGTTTCATATCTCTTCATACCCCATAGATTGCAGTCCAGAATTTATGCTATATGCATAATTTATTTGGTTTTAAGATGGGGAGTTTTTCTCTTCCTAAACAACCCCCAAAATCTAGAAAAATCCAAATTCATCTTACAAGATGGATCTAGATATTTTGGATTGTTTTCAAAGAGGAAAAAAAAACTCTTAAAGCTGAATAAAGACTAATTTACATGTTTCGAGGAACTTCGAAGGGGAAATCCCCATCTTATAACCAGATAAATATTGTTTGTGATCTGTTTCAGGCAGTGGTATAACAGTCCAAGATGGAGGTGTCATCCGAGGGCCAGGCAGATGAGACTATCAGTCTGTCAGATGTCCTAGTCACCAGAGATTCTTGTCTGCCAGAGGATGAGTTATGGGCCCTGTGTCGAGAGTGCTGTCTTGTTCTAGAAGTTGTGAATAACTCTCCAGATATGTTCCAAACTTTATGTGTAACGCCAGATACTGTGGCATTTGATCAAGTTGGAAATGTCTGCTTTCTGGACCTGGATGTTGGTAAGTCTGGACTTCGGGAAAACATTGTACAGCAGATGCTCTTTATAATGCTACTCATTATAATGCTAGTTTGAATATAATACTATTATAGGGACTATAAAACTGAAAAGGAATATAAGGCATATAAGCATTTAATGATAGTTTTCCTTATTAGCTCACCTGAACAAATGTTCAGTAAGAGCTAATCTATCAGGCTGGTGTCACTGTCTGTATCGGCATCCAGATTGGATGTTTTGGTATAAGATTTTTGAAGACCTGTATGTAATTAAACCATGGATGGATTCTTTTGATACTTGCACTGTAGGTAGATATTGGTCCAAAGTTTTATAGAGTGCCACTCTCATCCGGGATGAGACCCTGACCTTAAGGTCACTAAGTGGGATGAGTCATCCCACTTAGTGACCTTAAGGTCAGGGACTAAGTGGGATGAGTCATCTCACTTAGTGACCTTAAGGTCAGGGTCATGGATTTAGAAATTTGGGTTTTGTTTGCATTTGATGTTTTGTTTTAAGTCTTTTGAGACCTATATCTCCATAACCTATGGAGGAATTCTTTTGCTACATGCACTGCAGTTAGATAATCGTCCAAACTTTTACAGAGTTCCTCCTACCCTGCCCAGTGACCTTGAGATCAAAGTCATGGACTTAGAAATTTGGTGTTATGCTAAAGTTTTCTACTGGCATACTGTTTTGTAAGGCTTGGGATGGATTTAGTTTATACTTGAACTGATGTTACACACTCTTGTGAGTTTTACAAAAATACTACCCACAACCCACTGGGTGAACTTGAAGTCAAGGTCATTGATTTAGAATTTTATCTTTTGGCGAAAGATTCCTAAAGGCATAATTTTACAATGCCAAGATGTATTCAGATGAACTCAGACTCAGCTGCTCAAGTTTTATTAGTTATCTATACTTTTAGATTAAAAAGTGGTTACCCTCAATTATTGTGAGTTTCTGAAGCATACATACACAGATATATATGAGTGCAATCTGTGATCACAATTATGATTTGAAATGAGTATAACTTAGTTATAATGTCAAATCTGTACTTCTCAAATAGATTTTTCACTCGGTTGAGTAACTACTGTGAAATTAGATTAAATGGCATGAAATTTACAAAATCAGAACTTTGGGTTGATATATATTTGAAACTTAAAAGGCACTTAAAACTCTGAATATATTTTTATGAACAAAAGTTTTTTTGTTTGTTTGCCTTTTGCCAAAAGATTTTTTAATTTACAGAAGTATGTACAAAAATACATTCATGTACTCAATCATTATTTATTTGGCACACGTTTATGGCACAATTCATGTTTCCTAGGGCTTGTCAAATAAGCATTCTGTTTAGACCTTTGGAATTCTGGAAACTGTTTGCCATAAAAATTCTAATAATTGGGATGCCTAAAAATACCATTGTTGTCCCTAAAAATGGAACAGTTTGTTTTACAATGCAGTATTGCTTCCAAAAGATGCATATGGAATGGAAAACAATATAGGCCCTGATCAGACTGCTCCTAAAGGAGCAGTCTGAACTGGGTCTTTATTGTTTACATAGGCCTATCTGTGTCAATACTTAGAATTTTTACTGTATAGAAATTGTATTACATTCTTATTTGAATCTTGCTTATTTCAGCATGTTCAAAAAGCATTCATAAAAGGCCAATATAGTACTGTGAACAGTTTTCAAATCATCTTGATTTCTATCAAAAACATGTTTCAAATTTCGTGCAGTATACTTAATTACCTGCGATATAAGAATGTGAGACCTAGTAAACGAGTGTGATAGGATTAAATATTATTTGTCAAAATGATGTTTAAGAAGATTAGGTGGCACCTATCCAGGGTTGGGGTTTTGTCCTTCCATTGTTCCGAATACAAACAGGATTAGTCGTGTGATTAGGTATTATTATGCTACATAGTCATACAGTACCTACAAAACTAACAAAACATTTGTCAACAGTAGGTGTAGCATATGTAGATAAGTAGCCAAATCAGCGGTAAAGAATTGACATAATAGGATATGATAGTATGATGCTTTTTTATCTTTCACTGATATACAGATATTTTTGCAGTGAATAAATACATGTACATATACTAAATGTAGATAATGGGCAATGCCATGCTTTTACTCCAAGTGTCTTTTTAGCCCTGAAATAGTCAAAATAAACCCTCAAAAAACAGAAGACAAAATTTATCCCTACAAAATTAAAAGAAAATTCTTCATCCAAGCCATATCCTATTGAGAATTCAAAGACTAGGGAGCAAACAGTGAAGATCCAGATGAGGTGGCTCATTAGGAGGTCACTATGACCTATTGATTTTGATGCATATTTTCAACACTATTTCATAGATATGCATCATACATTGGCCTATATTGTTCATAGTAAATGGGCTCAGAGCTTAAATAAGGTGCACTCAGTTTTCTGCTGACAATTCTTGTCAGGTTCTGGTAATACTGTATAACAAATTTCACAATAACAACTGACAACTAGATCAAATTAGCCATAGCATAGGCTGAGATGACAACATTTTTTTTTTTTCAAAATGTTATATTATGTCAGATGTTTCTTTTGCTCAGAGCAATTTGTTTCTGTCCTGATACATTTGTTGATATTAATTTCTGTACCTGACATGCTCTTATAATGGCAAATGATTTGTGTTTTCTTGCAAAATATTATTGTTGATATGTGATCTGCTCTGTTTGAATAATCAGTTGTTATGTAGTGTTTGGTAATGTAATAATTTGCAGTGCTGGGTTTGGCCAGCACCCTGTGTTACAGCCTGTTTGCTTTTATGCCCATCTAAAATTCCTGAGTGCCCATTAGTGTAGCCTTACTCTCTGCTTGCCAATAGGAGAATGAGTAAGGCCGCAACAACAGCAGTAAAGATCTGGGCATAGTTATTTAAAACAAACAGCCATAATAACAAAATGTTACGTTTTCAAACGTATTGTACGCCAAAAAAAAAAGACTGCCATTTTTTGCCAAAAGAAAAAATAATAGCATACTTGATTCAGAGCTCTAGATAAGACGGCGTATTTGATGACAATTAAGGATAATTTTTCTTATTTCTCATCGAAACCATATGTTGTGACCCCTCATCTGAACCGTCTCGTCAAGACTTCAGATGAGGGGTCACAACATATGTTTTTATGCAGAATTAACAAAAATAAATTATCCCTAATTATCACCAAATACGCCCTCTTATCTAGAGCTCTGTCGATTTTATATGTACTAAAAGACTTTATTAATCCTTCAGCATTGACTGTGCTAGCTAGCGATTCTTCGAACAACTGAGGCCAGTTATATACTTTGTGTCATTATTTTATGGTTTGAAATTGGTTGTGGACATTAAATATGTAGAAAGCCCATTTCAGTAAACCTTGTAGTGCCAGATCTGAGTCTGAAAGGGGCTTGCACTGTTTATCAACAGTCTAACACTGAAAGTGCCAGAAACAAAACTACAGTCGACTCTCAATATCTGGAAGTCAAATTTCAGCCCAAACTACTGATATCTCAAAGTAAATTTTCTGGTACCAGAAAATTTACTTTGAGATATCAGTAGTTTGAGATAACAGGAGTTCAAATGTAAATAAAAATAGAAAATATATTCTTTGGTACAAGAAGATATTTTCAGATGTCACTGTTCAAGATATCGGGAGTTGACTGTAGTTGAATTTGCAAACCGGGTAGATCCAGAAAAGGTTGCTCATGTACACTGTTTGCCCTTTAGTCTTTGAGTTCTCAATATGATACAGCTTCAATGAAAAGTTTTTTTAAAACTGTCAGATGTAAATTTTGTTGTCTGCTTTTTTTGCACTCCAAAATGAATGAAACATGTCTTGAGGACAAATAAACTTGTGGAATGACCTTTTATACAGATTCTTGAGGTTTTTAAATATTGAGGGTAGATATGATGTGTGTATTTTCGAGCGGAGGTTAGATCACAGAATGTTATGTAGAAGAAAAAACACTTCTTGTTTATCTGTCACATGATCCCAGTATCTTAATAGAAAAAGTGAGTTTGATGAAGGTCATAGTAACAGCTCCGAGGCCTACTATACCTTGTACCAAAATATTATGTTTCTTTAGATTTGACAACTTGACATCATAAGATAAATTACTCAGCCTAACACAGAAAATATATGGGTGTAAAGTTTCACTGAAGTAATGTAGCTTAAATTTTACCATGAGGGGATATGAATGTTTAATATTGTGCGAAATTGAAATATAGATGAAGATACAAAAATAATAAATCAAGCTCGCACTCTTGTTAAAATCAGCGTAAAATGACCTTGCATCTTTTTGAACTAATATACTAAGTTTTGAAAATGTTACGGTAGATAAACATTAAAGGAAAGATGAGGTTACAGCATAAAAAAGATATTAAATTGGGTAGCTTTAATCTACATATTGTAGTACACTGTTCATTGAAAACTGATAAATCTTAAATTTGATATGGGTTAGCCGCAGGCCAGACTCAGACTCCAGGATGAAATACTTTTTCTTTTGTGTTTTGTTTTGCTTTGCATGGATAGATGCAGGATGAAAACAATCTAACACACCAAAGAGTTTGCATTTACCTTTGATTTCTAATAAGTTTCAAATTGACAAAGTCACTGATGAATGATTAAATATACCTGAACAGAGAAAATTGGAATAAAAATTAGAAAGATAAAAGTTGAATGATGCTTTCAGTTGCTCATGGGTTCTGCTCAAATGAACATGTTTAAAATGGGAAATATATAAACAGATGTAAATAAAATTAAACTTTTGGCTTGTCTCATCTCCATATAAGCATGCCTGATGATTTAGGAGTAAAACAGTCAAACATTTGCATCAATCATCATCAGCAGTCACTGCTGGCTACTGCTTACTGCAAAATTTATAGTCACTGTTTACCGTTGCAAACCTCAGTCCTACCAGTCACTGTAAGGCACTGCTAATAGAAGTAGGTTGTTTACAGACACCAAAAGCAAGAACAGTCACTGCCAGTTGTGTATATCGTATAATCACCATAGGAGTCACCTGCCACATTTGAAGTGTCAAATCTCAGTCCTGCCAGTCGCTGTTGGCACTGTTAGTGGAAGCAAGTTGTTTATAATCATCAACAGCAGTCACTGCCAGTTACTGCTCACTGCCAAAGCAGTCACTGGTCACAATTAGCAGTCCTTTGTGACCGTCTGTAGTGACAGGTCTCAGTCATACCAGTTACTGGTAGACATTGATAACAGTAGTCACTGCCAGTTGTGTATATTGTATAATCATCATCTGCAGTCATGCCAATTATTACACACTGCAGGCTGTCACTAGTCCCTGTTAGGAGTCACTTGTCACTGTTTGCTGTGACAAATGTCACTGTTTGCAGTGACAAATCTCAGTTATAACAGTTACTGCTAGACACCAATTTCAGGAGTAGTAACTGCCATTTGTGTACATTATAGAAGCATCATCAGCTGTCACTGCCAGCTACTGCTTACTGCAGGCAGTTACTGGTCACTGTCATTGTTTGCAGTGACAAATCTCAGTCCTACTAGTCACTGCTAATCACTGCTTACAGAAGTCACGGCTAGTTTTTGAGTGAATATCATCAGCAGAGTCTGCAAGTTATTGCTCATTGCAAGCAGTCTCTGGGCACTATTAGCAATCATTTGTCACTATTTGCAGTGAAAAATTTCAGTCCTGCCAGTTACTGCTAGACACTGCTAGCAGAAGTGGTCACTGCCAGTTGTGTTTAATCACATTCAGCTGTCACTGCAAGTTACTGCTGACTGCAAGCATTCACTGGTCTCTTTGGCAGTCACTTATTACTGTTTGCATAGACAAATCTCAGTATTGTCACCACTAACAGGAGCAGTCACTGCTAATTGTGTATAATCACCTTCAACAGTCACTGCCAATAAATTATGACTGCTCACTGCAGGCAGTCACTGGCCACTGTTAGCAGTAAATAGTCCCTGTTTGCAGTAACAACTCTGAGTACTACCAGTTACTGGTAGTCACAGTTAACAGGAGCAATCACCACTAGTTGTAATTAATAACCAGCAGCAGTCACTGGCAGTGAAGGCAGATGGTGATGATTCACAATTGGCAGAAATCACAGGGTATAATCGATTCCGCTAATTTTTGCTTCCTGCAGAGACTGTACATCATATTTGGCTTCCGCCAAGACTGTCCACGGATTCTTGCTTCCTGCCTAGACTTCCGTATATGATAAATGGCTTCCTGCAGAGACTGTCCGCATGATTCTGCTTCCTGCCGAGGCTCTCGGCAGGAAGCAGAGTCACGCGGACAGTCTCGGCAGGAGGCCATTTTTCAAGGCGGTCTCCCTGCAGGAAGCAAGAGTTCGCGGACAGTCTCGGCGGAGGCCAAATATGACGGACAGTCTCTGCAGGAAGCGAAAATTGGCGGACTGGTTTATACCCTGTGGAGACTGGCAGTGACTATTAGCATTGATATTTGTCATTGCTAATTATGCTGTATGTACAATGACTACTTCTTGTTAACTTGATGTTCATGACATGATGTATATGTATGCAATTGCCCTGCTTCATATTTACAGTTGGTGAGTGGGTAACAACAATGAGCCGCGACACTGCAAAACCAACAATGTAGTTGTGTGCCCAGCGCAGACTCAGATCAGCCTGGGCATCCTCCAAGTCTGATCAGAGCCTTTGCTAAGCGCTTAAAGGGTAGCTAAAGGTCTAAGCTACCTCCATGCGGACAGCGAAGACTCTGATCAGACTGGGCGGATGCCCAGACTGATCTGAGTCTGCACTGGGCGCACAACCACATTGTTGGTTTTCACGTGTTGCCTCTCATTTGTCACTGCTAATTATGCTGTATGTACAGTGACTACTTCTTGTTAACTTGATGTTCATGACATGATGTATATATATATATATGCAATTGCCCTGCTTCATATCTACAGTTGGTGAGCGGGCAACAACAATAAATGCTTTATTTGGATCTGATTTTGCAGATTTTTCTATGTATTAATGTCATTGAAATTTATTGTTTTATTTGTAACTTTATAAAGATTAAGGTATGACATGTGTGGCATGTATGTCTGTAGAATTCAAGCACCAGGATAATTTACAAGTTTATCTTATCAATGCTGATCCATACATGCCATTGATCAATAAAATCAATCAGTATAAATCAATATTTGAGCAAGATTATTGGCTATAGATACATTGAATGTCCACTTCAGTTTAATATTGTCACTATCATTTAATTTTTTTAATCAGTCAGCAGTTTTGAAATTCATGAAATTTAGAAATATTTTGCTGTTCTATAGTTGCTTGAAGAAAGTAAAAACATATTTTTTTATACATTCTCACAAAAATACATGTCATATAAGCTCTAGATAAGTTTTTAATGGAGATATGATGAAATTAAGTAAGATTCTTCAAGTCAGCTTATATTGTCTTTGAGAAAAAAAAGCTAAGGTTGACTGGGATACAGGAGTTTACAGCCACTTTGAAGCACTAGGTAGACTAGCAAAATGTAACATGCCTTTTACATATACATGTTTACCTATATTGGACTTAGATAAAGGTCCTATGGGTAACCCTTACAGCACCAAAAAGCAGACAAAATTTACATTTGCTGAATTTCAAACCATTAATGTTATCATGTTGAGAATTCAAAGACTGGATGGCAAACAGTGTAGATCCAGATGAGGCAGCTCCTTATGAGCTGCCTCATCTGGATCTACACTGTTTGCAAATTCAGTACTTTTTGTGTTTGGCCCTTTGAGTGATAGAATAGTTAGAAGTGTCAGAATATTTTTGTAATTATGGTAATACATATAAGCAAAGTGAAGAGTTTAGCAAACAGAAGATAAATGTTTTAGCAAATATTTGCATGCTGAATAAGAGAGCTGAATTGATTGAGATACTTGTGTTTCAACACTCTGATTGATTTTATATTGACCAGACTTTCAAACATGATAGTTTTGTTTGCCAAGCAAAAGTACAATATTGTCCGGCATTAAATTCATGAGTTGTAGTTTGTAGAATTTTGAAGCAACCAATACAAAATTTAGAATTTTTACATTTTGGGTGTAATACTACAATATTATATACCATATTAATGCATAGGGGTCTAGTTTAAGACCCTTCTATTCATACAAAGCTTGCCAAACCCCTTAATGATTTGCTCTAAACTGCATTTTTACTCACCTGTACTAAAGTACAGAGGAAATGTTGTTGTCACCCTGGCATTGGTGTCCACTCAGAATTCGCTTCCACGTCCGTATCTGCATAAATGGGTACTTTGGTTTAAGTTTTTATGTGACTGGCAAATTAAGGCCCTGTAAGGCAAGCTATAGTGTACAAGGACAGATATTGTTTGATGATGTCCAAGCCTGATTAGAGGCATAATACCTTTGCTGATTTTAGTACCATACCTGCTTTGGACCAAAAAAAACATCACATGGGGTGTGATTTTTCCATTTATTCCCTTTTTAGGGATATCCATTATTCAGTGTTTAGATAGCCATTATTCCATCTATGGACAACCAATATTCATCTTGATTTTAGTAATGGAAGGGTCATATACATAAGATACGGTCACAGATTTGGTTGATTTAGATTTTAATAATTAATTATTCTTATTCATTGGACTTGGGCATTTTACTGGCAGCCTGACAGGCTGATATTTGTCTTCAGATTAAAAATTGAACTTCAAAACTTTTTAATAACTTTGTAGTGCTATTTAATTTGTCCTTGTGCCATTTTTAATAGTGGCCAAATTATATGGTTAATTTGAAACGGAAAATTAATATAGAACATTAAGGTGACTGGGTACACTTTCAGGGGAAGCCAGGGGAAGCAACTTTGTCCTTTTCATTTTTGTATGGGGTGGGGTCAACATTTAAAGGTAAGAATTTGCTCCAATAGGAGGGGATGGACTCATGAAAAAATTCGCTCCAATAGAAGGGGGTCAACTCTTATAGGAAAGAATTTGCTCCAGTAGGAGCAAATTCTTTCCTGTAAGAGTAGATTCTATTTGCGAGGGGCTATGTTGTCCAGGGAAGTAGAGAGGATGTCACAGAAGTTGTTTCCCTTTGTCAGAATGGTGAAAAAACGTGGTGTTTCCATTCACCTTAAGATATACAGTAATGATAGTTGAAAAAATGCCTTAGCAGATTATGTAGACTCAGATTAGACTGCATTTCCTCTGTTATATTTTAAGACATCACCAAACTTGTTTAAGTATGACATGCTATAACCCATTGTTTTCTGGGTACTTTAGTCGTCTGCTGAATTTGTCGTCTGCATCAAAAATCAAGAATTTGTAGAAATGATGTCTAGACAGTAAACAGTTTGGATCTCAGATCAGGCCACACGTTTGTGTGGCCTGATCTGGATCCAAACTGTTTGCCCATATACCCTTAAAGGGGTATCCCGAATGGAATGGGATAACCTTTTACTAGCAATAGCAATAAGGGATTGGCTTTCCTGATGCTCACCTTCATTTAGGGGACCCTGCTAATATACTCCTTTATCCATGAATGCTACCAGCTGCAGAGCCTTGGAGAGCAGGACAGACATACAATGCGAAAAACCAAATAGGTGATTTACAGTGGACGGACTTTGGACCCCGGGGTTGGGGAAGTGGGGGCGGGGAGTTGTGCGGCCATGGGTAGGTTCCACTGTATGTTTATCGAGCCTCACTGAATGCTCTGCTGTGACTAATTGAAATAGCAACAACAGCTTTTGCTTGTTTGCTTGCATTTACAAAGAAAGTTCAGTGACAGACTTGTATATGTTAAGCCTTTCAATTGAGTTTTTTTTTCTTTTTTTCTTAATTTGAAACCTTTCACATGCAACAGACAAATGTTTTGATTGTTATCAGGAAATCTGTTACAGTCTAAAACTTTAAGTTTCCATTTCAGCAGGTTTGAATAGACATTTTTTGGTAATAATTTGTACATACGCATAAGGTGACTAGACTAAACACGTAAAAAGACATTTATCAGCAGAGTGCTTTATTTTTGAAAGGCATGAAAAGAGATTAGGAGGTGGGATTTTATGACAATTCGTAGGTTTTAATGGTTTAGAACTATAACAAAGCTGCTAAAAATATATAGTTTAGAGATATGGTGCATAATATTTTTGTTGTTGTAGTTTTCATCAAGTTCACAAATTCTGTTGCAACATATAAATGTTTACAATTTCTAACTCACCACTCATATCTACAACAAGAATTAATGCTTAAAGTGGAGTTTTACCTTCCAGCTCATTGTCACAAAACAGAGCTATTCCAGAAAACTTGATATAGAGGATCTTACACGAGTGGTCATTTCATATGAAATTTATGAAATGAGCCTTTGGTAAGTTTCATAAATTTCATATGAAATGACCACAGCGTAAGATTCTGTTTATCATATGATCGACCCTTTAAAATGTGATTTTAACGCCTCCAAACTGAACATTATTTCAATAAGAAAATGCATTGTTGACATTGACATTGGCAATGACGTTACTTGTATGCGCCAAAGTGTTATTACACGTGTGGTCATACGATTTTTATGACACGACGTTATCCACTGAAAAACAGCGACGTCATATGATAAAAAAAGTTTATGCAGCCAACAGTGCTGCCAGAAAAGTAATATCTTTTGCTTGTAACAGGCAAGACAAAAGCAATCAAAGGTGACAAAATAATGACAGTTTCAGACAGTACTGTAAATGAGCCTAAAATATGGGACACCTAAAAATAGTTAATTTTCCATTTGGGGACAAATGGAAAATTAACTATTTTTAATTTTCCATTTGGGGACAAATGGAAAATTAACTATTTTTAGGTGTCCCAAAACTTAAGCACATTATGGTAGTTGATGCATGATGAAAAATTTTGGGAGACCTAAAAAATGTTAAACTTTCCGTTTTGGACAAATGGAAAATTAATTATTTCTGGTGTACCAAAACTTAAGTACATTAGGGTAGTTGACACATGATTATAAGACATTTTTCTAAACCTCTCAGGATGAAGTTTCACAAATATTCTTGTTATGACAGTTTTTGTCATTCTCTTTTGCAAATATGTCTACTGTAAGTCTAACACTTTATGTAATTTGATGGCACCTCCAACTGCTTATGGGATGTTGGTTCAATGAGCTCAGTTTCAAAGTGGCTGTACCATGACTGACCGACCATTCTTCCTAAGAGCTTTTGTTCTATTACCTGTGAGAAGCATACCGTAGGTGTTCATTTTGTAATGTTGGTTTTGTTGATGTTGTTGAGTTGTGGTTTGATGTCCCAGTAAACAATACATTGTATTTCAGTCATGTCAAGACCTTGCCTCCAGATTTCTAGGACTTTTACCTGACCTAAAATAACAGTCAGGGGCCGTATTCATAAAACAACTTAAGTGGTTGCTATGCTGTTGCTAAGGCTAAATTTCTTTGAAGGAGATTCCCTACAACTATGAAATTTGCTCTGGAGGAACAGTCTTACAAAGACTGTTCCTCCAGACCAAATTTCATAGTTGTAGGGAATCTCTTTTATAGATATTTAGCCTTAGCAACCGCATAGCAACGACTTAAGTGGCTTTATGAATACGGCCCTAGGTCCTGCTATAGCTACTAGCAGGTCTGCTGCAAAGGCACCAAGCAGCCCATTTGAGCCGCGACGCGAGAAAACCAACAAAGTGGTTGTGCGCCCAGCGCAGACTCGGATCAACCTGGGCATCCGCCTAGTTCGCTCAGATTCTTCGCTCTAGGCCAAAAGGGTAGCTAAGGGTCTAAGCTACCGCCATGCGGACAGCGAAGACTCTGATCAGTCTGGGCGGATGCCCAGGCTGATCTGAGTCTGCACTGGGCGCACAACCACTTTGTTGGTTTTCTCGTGTCGCGGCTCATTTATATTTAGCAGGCCCTGATGAACAGGGGCTTTGTTGTGTCGGCAGCTTTTGTGGGAATATCCTGAACTAGAAATTTATAAAATTTACATACATCTTCAACTTTCCAAGATCATCTAATTATTGGTTAAGACTGCTCATGAAAATGTTACATCTTGTATAAACTCTGCCGCATGCCCGTAAAAATGATGTTAGTTTTGAACAACCCGGCCTGGGGCAATTAAGCCCACCCAGGCCGACCTTGATAAGTTTTAGTAGGCTCATATTTTTCAGCTTTGTTCTAAAGGTCATGAATATTAATAATGTATTCAATTTACATACTGAGCATTTCAATAGGAATCAAATTTGCAGGCTTTTTGTACACATACATTTGTACATTGTTGGTCAAACATAATAGGACAAAAAATCTGCTGCTCATTGAACAAAGTCTTATTGTGCCAGTCTTTTCTTTATATCCTCAGTTTTCAAGTACTTTGTCTATCTCTTCAATGAATTTTGTGTATGGCCTCTATAATCTTATTTCAGAATTTAACCTTAATTAGCTTTGTCCTGTATGCAAAGTTTTCTATGTTCCCGTGCATGGAATTACAATTTGCTTTATTGGAAATTCAGGTTAATGATAATTTATCATTCATATCATGTGAGAAAATTGATTAAAACTATTATAGCCTAGCATCCCGTAAAAATGATCTTTGTAGACAGTGTAGCCCTGATTAGAATTTGCAGAATCAGCATTACCACCATTGGACACAAAACATTGACACGCCCAGGTATCAGCATCAATGCAGTTATGCTTGGCGTTGCATCAATGTTGTTTCAACAATGTTTGCCTGCTGAGAACATTCTTAGGAGTTTTAAAATAATTACAAGTTTCTTGACTAGTACCGGTGGTGTTGGTTCCGAGCATCTGCAGTCTGCAGTACGTGATGGTACTAGAATTCAAATTGCAAACTGAACTTATATTAACCAGACTGTGCATATATGCATGCTGCTCAGGTTAACTGCTTATGTCTTAAAACTTAAAGCACCAAAAATGAGCATATTGAATTTGTGGCAATATACACTTATTTGACCCGCCTATATAGATTTTTACTTACAGAATAAAGCAAATTTGCATATTTTAGACCTAATTTGCATATTTAATTACCTCCCTTTACATGCGGCTTATTCCGTCGGATCAAATAAGTGTATATTGCCGAATTTGCAACCAGCAGAGATCCTGATGAGGCAACTAAAGCAGCCTCATCTCTCGACTTTGAATTCTTAATATGATCTGCTGAAAAGCTGTCTAGGTGGCAGCAAGAATTTCTTTTGGTGGCTGATGTGTAGACTTTTTTCCTCTGATTTTTTTTCAGTAAACTTCTGTTTCCCAATCACTTTGTGATATGCCACAATGATAAAGTCACTTAATGAATACACATTTTATGTTTTTCATGTCATGAAGAGTTGCTTGTCATCTTGTGATAAAATCTTATGCTTTGATGAAAAAGGCTCAAAGTTGCTGTCTTGATGAAATGATTTCTTTAATATTTGGTGAAGGTAAATTGAAAGCGCCAGAAGTATTACATTTTACCATATTTTCAATCACTGTTAACCCTTTAAGCTTCAAAAAAGAAAAGTAATTGAATTTACAAACAGTGTAGGTCCAGATGAGGTGACTCATTCTGAGCCACCTCATCTGAACCTACACTTTTCTCCTTTTGGTCTTTGAATTTCCAATATGAAGTTTTTTTTTAAAATTTCGCAGATGGAAATTTTGTCTACATTTTTTATGCTATAAGGGTTAAACTTCTCAGCTGCTATTGTATAACCAGCAGATATTGTTGAGCAGACTGTCCTGTCTCTGTTGATAAAGACTTAACAGATCTTGATCAGAAAAGTTCTTTGGACCCAAAACACAACATAATTGAGGGACCATATGGTAGCTTACTAGTTTGGCCATATCTCAAGGTTTGCTGGCATAGCAAAGATGATTCTACAGGGCACAGTGAAAGGGTAGACAGAAAAAGAGGTGGGAAGACAAAATTAAAAAGTGGACAGGGATGGACTTGGGCAGCCAAACATGGGGCTATGTGGAAACTTAGGGATTGTTGTAAAGTCATCTTTGGTGCCCGGGAATATGAATAACTTTGCAAAGCTATGAGATAGACTATTGTAGTTTTTGGATTGAGCATGAAATTGTCATAACAATATCCTAATGAAATATTTAGTACCAATACCAATTCTTAAACACACAAAGTACAGAATTTCATTTGAAAGATAATTGTAATATTTGAAAGGCACCATTGTTTAACGGCAAAACATCTGTAGATGACAAAGTTATTATAACAATACCTACAAGGCAGTAAATTTTGATAATAGGACACAATTGGGTATTGATCGTCAAATATTGGTCAGTTTTTGTTCTCTATTATAAATTTTTCAGTTTTTCTTGATCTTGAGCCATAGAAAATAAATGAAAGCAACAGAGCTGAGGTGTGAAAATGAGAAATTCTGTCATGAAGCCATTTGGTATTGGTTTTATTGACATTTTAATATTTGGATATTGTGCAGATAATTAATTTTTTGTTTTACATTCTTGTAAGTATTTATTACTCAGCTTCTTATAATTTGAGCAATCATATTTTTAAAGTTGGTTGATTTATTTAGTTTTACTCACTGGTCAGTGGCTTGCTGGTTTTTCATGAAATTTCCATTTTTTACTCAGTCACCAGTGTGAATATACTTAGAGAAATTCTATTGCTGCTTGGATTATTTTATCACAAAGTTGTTGTTTAAATCTCGGCTGGTACGAAAAGTACAAAAATGAAATTACTTTAAACCTAAAACTGGACTGAAAACATTAAGAATGACTGGTTCAGTGTTTTAGAAATTCAGTTGGCACATGGAAAAAGAAGACATTTTTATGTTACTGTCAGCTTCGTTAGTAATGGAGGAGTGACATGCTGTTGCATCTATAGTTCCTATCTCGGCGGCGTCATGTGGGAGGGTAGTGGTTGCCTGTCCGAGGTCGGTGTTTTTCTGCGGGTACTCTGGTTTCCTCCACCAGTATAGGACCACAAACACGCCAACATCCGTGCCATCGAGAGTATTTAAATAAGTTCGCGTGAGCTTTCAATGCAGTCGATTTAGATTAATAAAGTTTACATTTACATATAGTTCCTTCAAGCACCTTGCTTATTGTGTTGAGATATCCACAGGATTTTGACATAGGGCCTAGAAATGCCCTGAAGTACATTAAATCATGGCCTTCACTGCTGCATACAGGGTGATTTCAAGACGCATTTCTGCGCTGAACTCAGTAATTGAATCATGAACCATGAAAGATTATTATATTACTCTTATCTCTCCCCCACTCTGGGTATAATTATCAGCAGCTGCATATAATTAGTGAGGACACCTGAAAGATCCTCTTATAAGTACTGCACTGCCCATGCATTAGAAAAATATTTCACTCTGCATATATTTGAATTGCAAGGAAGAACAAAAATGATAAAAGCAATAGTTAATAAAATTTGATTTCTTTGACACAAACAGCGGAAATTATAAAACGCATGGCTTGACCTTTGAGCTAGCAATATGTTTCTTGCACCATGACATATCATCTTGTCATGATCATTATTCAATATATGCCAGATAATTCTGAAATCCCACCTTGCAGGTCAAACTTATAGGCTGGACACTAAATGTTTTCATACACAAAGTTTATGTGCTCAGTGTGTCCTTGACCTTTAAGCTAGCTGTTTTTCACGAAGATCATTTATGCCATAGTGTTTCCCCTATAGAGGTTTAGAAGGGTGCTGCACCCTTCTGCCTTTTGGCTTTACCCTTCTGCCTTTTGACCTTACCCTTCTGCCTCAAATTTTAGAAGGTAATTTCACTCATATTAATGTCATTTGGTTGGATTTTTCAGCTTTCTGTGTGTAAAAGAGGCCTTTTATAATGCACATATTTATATCTCAATGTTAAAATAAGGAGTTCATCCTGTTAGAAAGTGTTAATACCCTTAATAATATTGTCTCTGAAAATAATAGTGTAAGAAAAGTGCCCTTCAGGGCATTTGTCGCACGCTAAAAGTGCCCTTTTTCTGGCCTGCACCCTGCCCTTTTTCCAGGCTAGGGGAAACACTATGCCATATAATTTTAATACCACCATGAAGGATATAGTTATGGGCAGGGGCACAAGCATGTTTCACTGAAACCCTATATGCCCAAAGTTTAAGTGTGGATTGTGACCTTGACCTTTGAGCTAGCGACATGGTTCTTGCACATCGACTTGTCTTGATAATTGTTTATGGCAAATGATTTTGAAAGCTCATAATGCAGTACATACGCTCGTAGTAATGGACTGGTGACAACCACACTTAAGCCTATGCACAGAGTTTACATGTCCAGTGTGACCTTGATCTTCAAGCAAGCAACATGGTTCTTGCGCGCGTCTTGTCATGATGATCATTTATGCCAAGTAATTTTGGGATGCAGGACATAGTTATGGACCGGACACAAACATGTTACATCATGTCTATGCACAAAGTTTAAGTGCAGACTGTGACCTTGACCTCTGAGCTAGCGACATGGCTCTTACACGCGACACAAGTCGTGTTATGGTGATCATTTGTGCCAAATACATGTACGTTTAAGATCCCACTTACTATGCAGGTCAAAGTTACGGATTGGACACGATTCTGGTAACACAAACACACAGACACAAGCACGCACGCACACATACAGGGTAACTCTACATGCCCTTCCGCCATTTCATGGCGGGGGCATAAAAACAATGTGATATAAATTGTAGAAACTGACATGATTATTGGACCAGTCCAACAGTTCAGAGCACACACACTCACAAAATGTTCCGTCTACCTGTAAAGTCTAAGTTTTCTTTCAAATTGAAATATAAAAGTGTTATAATGCCTCCTTTCGAGGGTCTGAAAGTGGAAGAGTTTGGATTTCTTTTCAGCATTTATGTAAACCTGTGAAAACATACACATGTGGGTTATTCTTAAGAATAAATGCCTAGGGATGCTTAGTCTGAAAACAAATTATTATGAAAAGTCATTTAAGTTTAACTGTCACATTTTGTGGCAAATTGTAGGTCGATTTGCATTATGTATTTCATAAAGAGGTAACATATTTTTAAAAAAAAAAGACAAGTCGCTCCATCAAATTCAATTTCTTTTATGAAACCCGACGAGCAGTGTATGATAAACAAAGGTGTAGGAATAGAAGGGATCCAGTACCTGTACATTGTATTTTTACCATATATTCAAATTTCTGATATCAATAGTGTCCCTTTTGGTTACCAACTAAAATGACCAAAATCGTTTTTCAAAAGTTTTTATATGTAGCTCAAACATTTATTTGCAACAGTACCTCGCGATAGAATAAATAATTTATACCAATGAAAGAACAATGTCGCCTTTCAATCTAATAAATATCTGAAAGATTATTATGAAAGATAAATGTTGCTTATTTTCTACTGATCATGTTCATGAACAAGTAGGAAACAGGACAACATACATGTATTTATTTATAGTCATTTTGTATTTTGAAATCTTTGTTGACGCTAATATCACATTTATCTAGCCATAGTTTCCTGCAGTTCTCCAGCAAAGACTCAGATCAGCTCCAGATTTCACACAGTTTCTCAACATTGTAAGGATAGCATTACTCAGTGCCTTCCCACATGTGTAGCGCAGACTGATACGGCTGTGCAGATTAAAATTCCCTGATTAAACTGTATGCACATTGATATTATCTTACCCTGGCTTTACATGTGTTGCATAATTTTTGTTTCAAATCAATCAAATTTCATAAACCATTACCTTTATCATTTTAGCTAGCCTGTACGAATGTACAGGAAGATCTATTGCATTATCCGCGGCGTCAGCGTTGGCAACGGCGTCGGCATCGGCGTTAGTAAAATGTTAAAGTTTTACGTTAAAGCTTTTAGGTGATGGGCAAGACGCTGTCAGGCGAGCTATCCTGTCCCGTCTTGTTGTTCTTCCTTGCAATTAATATATGCAGAGTGAAATATTTTTCTAATTCATGGGCAGTGCATTACATATAAGAGGATCTTTCAGGTATCCTCACTAATTATATGCAGCTGCTGATAATTATACCCAGAGAGGGAGAGAGATAAGAGTAATATAATAATCTTTCATGGTTCATAATTCAATTACTGAGTCCAGCGCAGAAATGCGTCTTGAAATCACCCTGTATGCAGCAGTGGCCTTAGTAATGGCTAGTCACATGGCTGTTTCAGAAGATTTATAGGCCTTAACTATACTCCTTTGGGGACAGCAAAAACTTGGACTACAATGCTTGAATATGCAGGCTAATCTGAATCTGTGCATCCTTTTTGCTGCATCCTGGCTCTATTTTTATTTCATATACTTAAGGCGATTGATGCAGTCTCAGAGGAAGCAAATTTGCCTTTTTCATTCTTTCCTCCATTCTCAAAGTGGATAAACTCTTAAAGGAAAAAAAAAAATGCTTCCTTAGAAGCAAATCCTTTCCCTTAAGAGAAGACCCCATTTTGGAAAAGCTTTGTCATCAGGAAAGCAAACAGGAAGTCACAAAAGTTATTTTCCTTTGTAAAAATAGAGGAAAACATGACAGTGTATCCATGCACCTTAAAGAACCTGGGCCCAGTTGTTCAAAGCTTTGTTAGCCTAACAAGCTCATTAAGAAGTCAACTGGTTAAGTGTTTTGCCACTTTTTAACCAAATACACTGATATTTTTGTTGAAAAAATGTGAGAAGCTTTTGCAGTGCAAAAGCTTCTCACATTTTTTCAGCAAAAAAATATTGGCATATTTGAGATACTAATGTTTGAAATTTTAACGAAACGTTGACTAATGATGACGTTAGTTTAAATTTGAACAGTCCCGCCCTGATGTTTATTGTTTACCTCTGTGTTTTCTTTATTTTCAGACCCTGAGCCTATTTATATTCCACCAGAATACAGCAATGCCGGCAACAACTATAAGGTGAGACCATGATGACATATAATATTGCACATATGCACGGTGGGGAATCACATGAAATTTGATCATTTCTTCAATACTCAATAGATTTTTGGTGATGTAAAAATGCAGATACCTTGTTTTTGCAGCAAGCCAATAACTTTAAGAGCACTGTATTTTTTCACACAACCTGAAGCAAAGGCAGTCTTAAATTGCTCAAAGCAGTGTTGAAAACTACAGTACGTAGCATAAAACACTTGATAGTTATTTTCTGCGAAAGAAGTCAAGGTATCTGCACTTTACCACATGAAAATTCATAGAGCATTAAGGAAGCAATGAACAATTTTCTTTTTTATTCTGTCCAAATACAGGTACAAAATAACCAAGGTAAGTCGTGATTCCCGGCCTTGATATGTGCGAAGCCTCGCTGAGATACAATCTGACTCAGTTTTGCTCTTCTGGAAGCCAGTTCCCATAAAACTTTTCAAAGTGTGGCCCGTGTTCCTTTCTTTTGAATGTGTTTTCCACTCTTTAAGGAACTCTTTAAGAATTTTATTTATTTTTGAAATGAAAAATTGGATGGAGCACTCCAATTTTACCCTAAGGAAAGCAAAAAACAGTTACTGCTTTCAGTCAAACCATCAGATGATGTTGAACCTACCAAATTCCTTAAAGACTTGACTCTCAGGTTTAATTAGAACCCACTCTGCTTCCTCTGCAGGTATAGAGACCCCCCTCCCCGGCTTAACAAAAAAGTCAAGTGACCCTGAGCTTGATGTTATATATGGACATTCATCTCGTGGTGTAGTACCAGATTTCTGCAAGACTTGGTTCTAGAGTCTGATTTGTTGAAGCTCAAAAGGCTTACCAGAAAAATACAACAGAATTATGAAAATATATGCTTTCCAAAAAATAATAGGATCTGTAAGATGGAGAATCCTCTCATGGTCTTCCTTCATGACTTGGTCCTGAGGTCTGAATGGGCATATCAGCAAAACATTAGCAGAATGTCCTCAAAAGGTACAATGATGAAGCTTTGATATTTTGCATGCAGTATCTTCTATAGTACCTAGTTCCTTCAGACTAGATCTTGGTGTCAGATTTGGCCAGGCCCAGATGGCTTAGCAGCAAAACAAGACCCTAAAGTTCTTAAGTATTGGGACATCTAAAACCATTAATTTTCCATTTGTCCCAAATGGAAAATTAATGGTTTTAGGTGTCCCAGTATTTAAGCTCATTAGAGGTATTGTATGAGCTTAGGATTGTAAATTTTGCATCATTTCAATTAACCATAAGATGTCAACTTATGAGAAGTTTGAAAATGCTACCTTAACTCATGTCGCAGTTCTGATCTGCTCTGACTATCACATAGACCTTTGCATATTTTGGTGAACTTTTGGGGGAGACCTACAGGAGCAAGTTCTTGCCTTTAAAGATTGATTCTCATAGAGAAGGAACGCACTAACGAAAAAGAGTGGGTCCCCTGAAAGTGTACTAATTCACGTTGATTTTCTTTCACAAACTTTTGCCATATTTTCTGCCTTGCGCTGTTGTATCCAAATGCTTTGGCATTTGCTCCAGTGAAATTCTACCCTGCCAGAAATTCATGCCAGAAATTTAGGCTGATATTTTAATTAGTATGGTGATAAAAATTTATCAGCACTAGAATCCTGGAGGTGTTGTATAACTTGTTAACAAGATTAATAAATTAGGGGCAATAAAACAGCCTTAAATTCTGATTTTATCAAGAATTATAGCACATAAACATTGAAATTATATGAATAGCTGCCAGTTCACATAAAGAAATTGTTTGATGATATATATCATGCCTTTAGAAGTGGATGTGCCAATTTTAATAGGTGCTTAATAGAATTGTGATAAATTGGTCCTTGAACTGGATTCAAGGGTGAGTTCACTGTTCGCTTGTACTTTTCAAGGCATAATTTAAAGAGTTTTTCCCCTTTATATTTATAAAATGGTATTTTGGCTATTGGTGCATTATTATTCTCTTCAGCATCATGGGATGACTTGTGACGAGACAAAATTAAGACTGTGCTAACAATACCAGCAACAATTCCTGTTTGTCAGAACTAACAAGGTCACATAAGATATGCCCTGCTGCACTGGTCTTTCTACTAGCCTTGCCTGTAAATATTGCTAGTCATAGAGAAGATGTTAGAGTGAATTCTATGGCTTTTCATGTTTCCCAAATTTAAGCAAGTTTATGACTTATTGTTAAAGAATATAAAGAAAAGGAAGTGAGCTGACATGCTAAAAAGATGCTAAGTGGGTACTTGAATGATAAAACCCAGCCCATCTTGCCTGTCTGTTAATATCTGCAGCTCAGAGCTAGCCCAGCAGGCACCCAATGTTGAATCAACATTGATTCAACATCATTATGTTGAATCAAGCTAGATTTAAGAAATAATTTTTCCTTACTTGTGAAAGAATTATCGCTGATTAACACATGTTGTTGGAGGGCAGATCACGAAATATTAATTCACGACAGCAGAGCCGAAGTGAATTAATATTGACATCTGCCCAACAACAAGGGTTCATCAGCAATAATTCACGGGTAAGGAAACATTATTTCGATTCTAACTTTAAACAAAATGAAAATGCAAGTAAATTACAACATTTTCTAAAGGACTGGTTTTGAGGGGTGTCAACAGAAGCAAATGTTTACTTTTGACGCCATCAAGGTGCGAAATTGGCATGTCTTGATGTTAGCAACGTGAATTATCACAAATTTTCATATGACACCAATTCCTATGTGTTCAGTGGGGGAAAGCTAGGTTAACATCATGTTAGAATCAGTGTTGATTCAGTGTTGTGTACTCACTAGGAGCACTAGCCTTTGTTGTTTGCATGTACATGTACCAGTGTAGCTGTGGAGAAAATGAAGGCATACCCTAATGTGCTTAAATATTGGGACACCTAGGAACCATTAATTTTCCATTTGATACACCAAGAAACCATTAATTTTCCATTTGTCCCAAATGGGGAATTCATGGGGGCTCATAGAAACCATTAATTTTCCATTTGATACACCAAGAAACCATTAATTTTCCATTTGTCCCAAATGGGGAATTCATGGGGGCTCATAGAAACCATTAATTTTCCATTTGGACACCAAAAAATGTTAAGTTTCCATTTGGGACAAATGGAAAATTAATGATTATAGGTGTCCCAATAATCAAGCACATTAGGGTTAGGGAAATTGGATGGAATGATGCTAGTCTGCTTTCTTTGCAGGTGCATTGAGCCACTGATTGCCAAACTTCTGACAGTGCAAAACAAATGCTTAACAACATTAATGAGAGTGTTGTTAATGTCTGATATTTAGTGACTGTTCAGAAGATTTCAATCTTTATGCTGCCCAATTTTAACCAGATTGGGTCTAAATATGTATCAGAAGAACAGGCCACATGCAAACCTAACTTTGATAGTGTCAGTTGACTGAATTAAAACAAAACTTGACCTCTTCAAGTACATATCATATTTGCCTTTCTTCTTAAATTAACATCAGAGCTCTAGATAAGAGGGAGTATTTGGTGATAATTAGGGATAATTTTTGTGAATTCTGCATAAAAAAATATATGTTGTGACCCCTCATCTGAACCGTCTCGACGAGACGGTTCAGATGAGGGGTCACAACATATGGTTTCGATGAGAAATGAAAAAAATTATCCTTATTTATCATCAAATAGTCCCTCTTATCTAGAGCTCTGAACATGTAAAACAACATAATCTACCCATTAATCAGTCATAAGAGCTGGTACAAATGCACATTAGCAGAAAGTGTTGACTAGAAATAGCTTTAAAGTGTTTAATATACAAATCATTAAATTATAAATCATTTTGAAATGGAGATATTACAAACTAGCTGTGCAGGTATGCTACATTTTCATACCCAGCTCTTTCATTAAAACCCATTGATGACAAATGGCTTCTCCTGCCTGGCTAAATCAATTATTTGAGGTTTTCCTTCAGTTGAAAATTGTTTTTTTTTCAGGTCTTGGATAAATTTTAGACAGAATAAGAAAAAATAAATAAAAAGGAAATATAGAATTTTTAAAAGATTTTGTTGAAACTTTTCATAAATTGTTTTACAGTTTGACTTTATGTTTTATATGAAAACAACTCAAGCATCCAAATTTCTCAAGTATTTAATGTAAAATGTCAAGTTTGCAAAATTATGTTTGACCTGATTAAGTGATCAGTTACGTTTGACCTCAGTCAATTAGTCTAGCTGATCTGGGTCAGTATGAACTGTCAAAAATGGTGATGCATGTTTTCCATCTGTTTCATATGACATAAATGTATTATATGTCAGTGATATGTCATAATGTTTTAATAATCATCTTTTTGCAATTACCCTAAACTTAATCCGAGCCTTCTCTGACTGAAAAAGCCTTTTTATAATTTTGATTGGCGGCTTATTTGGCTTTGTGACTTAGCTGTTTTAACTCTTTAAGCCCCAGTGACGGTATTAGCAAAATTTGCAAACAGCGTAGATCCCGATGCGGCGGCTCATCTAGATCTACACTGTTTGCCCTCTAGTCTTTGAATTCTCAATATGAAATGTCTTGGGCAAGGCATTTTTTTAATTTTTGCAGACGTAAATTTTGTCGTCTGCTTTTTGGTAGTTAAAGAGTTAAAGAAAAAGTCCTTTTCATCATGAAAGTGGCACATTTGCTTTTCCTAAAAGTGTACCCAGTCATCTTGAACTTTTATCATGTAATGTGCTTAGAATCTATTTGCTGCAGAATGTAAGCTAATCACATACCATATTAATCCTAATAAACACCCCTGCTCTAATTAACGCCCCCTGCTTCTTTTCCAAAAATGATGTCATTTTAACTTGTATGAATTGCTATTCGCTTCTTTGAATGAGGTAGCTCTTTTGAAGAGGGTCTACTCTTAAAGAGTTGATCTCCATCTCTGTTGAGAAGGGAGACAAAAAAAAAAATAGAGTTACTTCCTTTGAAAGTATACCCATTCACCTTATTGCTCTTTATTAGAGGTATACTTTGGCAGTGGCACAGTTATTACAATTTAAGCTCTAAATAACGCCCCCTTTTGTAAAATGCAGTGCCTCCGGCATGTTTAATATGATTAATACAGTATTTTCAGCAACAAAGTCTATGTATTTCACTTCAGAGCTAAACTATATTTAACATGGCCATTTCTTAACTATTTTATTTATCCTTTTAGCGAACAAAGTTTTCACAACTGTGAGGGACCCAGATGGTGAGGTGGGCTATGATGTCCTACAACATTTCTTATTATATTTCAGTCTCATCTGTTCTCCCTTGGAATGACCCTACTGTACGCTGCAGAATACAATGTAGACCACACAACAGAGACAATATCTTCAGAGTTAAGAGACTTGCTGGGACGTATGACTGCAGACAACTCTAAATCTCGGCCAGACTTGGAATATGTAATTACGCTATGCGAAGAACAACTTTGCGGACAGTCGTCACAGGAAGTGTGTTGTGGGATAGCTGCTATAGCAGGATTTGGTCTTCCGCCAGAAGGTAAGTGTTTGTTAAGTGTGAGCATATATTGGCAGTTCAGCTGTATCCTGTAAACAGAGAAATGTCTGTGACTATTTATTTTTTTGGTGAATTGATTGTTTTCTCAGTTGAATAGAACTATTAGCAAGGACATAAATTTGTGAGGCATGGAAGTAAATTTTTGAGGTCTTCACTTTGCTTTACCCTAAATCATTTTACTCAACATCCAGGCATCTTGGAGGCATTTACAAACAAAAACTCTACTACCCATTGTATGGTACCAGTTTTACCAAAACATTAGTGTAGTTTGGGAAATGGAATGTTGTGAAAATTTATAATATACAAAGGTTGATACAGAACTAATGTCACTGCAGCTATAAAATCAAGTAGAATGAAAAGAATGCAACGAAATTTCATATCCAAGTACCTTAATTTATTTGCATTACAATGTATATTCCGAAAGTATCATAAAAGCAAGGGCATAGCTACCTTAGTCTTAGAATACGGCAAATACGCAGGTGAGTATTGAAATTTTGTCAAAATTGACAAAATTTCAAAAAGCACCTGCATATTTGTATGCTGAAAATTTATAAATTCGACAAGATTCCAGTACCAATTACCAAAGTGGCTGAAACACTAGCTTTCCCTTCAAGAAGTAGAGAATAAAACATGGTTGTGCGTATTATGAAATTGCCCCTAGTTACACCCCTGATAAAAGTATAGTGCTCAGTTACCAAGATATCAAAATAGAAGGAATGCATGGTAACAGAAGTGCTGCATGCCAAGTTTGTTATTGACTTTCCAGATGATGTTTCAATATTGTGTCGTTGCTTTCCAAAGTTCCATTTTTGCTGCTGTAGCATAGCATTAATGTCTGTTCACCCATGTTTATCTCATCTTTCAGTATTAGTTTATTTGATTGTGAAACTGTTTGTGCAAGATACAGCTTTGGTCTTAATCAGGGCTGCAGATGAGAGTTGGTCTTGAGGATTTTCTTTGTTTCCTTTCAGCTCAGTATTTGGAGTCAGAAGCTACATATATAGAAGGGGTATCCCCCGAGGATTTCTCCCATGCCGACACATACATTCACTCTGACCAGGGGGACACAACTTGTTGTGATGATATTCCAGATTTAACTGAGGACATTTCTCAGGTGGAGTCACTTCCTTTATCAGAGCAGGAGGACCTTTTATCAGAACAGTGTAATGACCTTGACCCCAGTGGGAATACTGATATGGAAGGGCTTCGCAAACGAAAAATCTCACCACAGTCGGGAAAAAGCTCATGGGGCTTCAGTGATTCAAAGGACTCAGTAGAAAATAAACCTAAACCAAAGGCTGAGAAACCAGCTCTTCCTGAGAAACCAAAGTTAGTGAATAGTCAAGAGGATATAGCTATAACAGAGCTTCCCAGTGAAAGTGATTCGGAAGGATTAAGTGTGAAACAGAATATAGTTCCTAAACTGAGTGAGTTAGTGACAGTTACTGAAATGGATTATTCTGAAGTAACAGATATTAATCAAAATTTGACAGCCAGGAGTGTTGATTCAGAAAAAGCTGTGAGTAACAGTTCAGTTGTAAATGGTGATGTGACTAGTAAACCAGAAAGAAAATCAAAAGAAAGGACAAATGGTAACAGGGATTCTAAGAAATCTAGTTTTTCTGAAAAATCCAAAAACAAGGATAAAGTTTCGGATGTTATTTCTGATAATTCTAGCATGACAACTCCTTCAAAAACAAAGAGAAGTAGAAGAAAACAGGTATGGTATTTACAAATGTTGAATGTGACATTGGATATTTTTTATTTTCACTTTTAAATTGAATGGATACACCTTAAGGGAGATCATTCATGTACTGTATTAATCCTATTAAATGTCCTGGGGGTGTTGCATTTTATAAAAGGGGGGGGGGGGGGGGGGGGGGGGGGCGTTATTTAGAGCCTAAAGTGTAGTAAACAGCTACTGCCTAAATACTTCTTTTAAGCAGTATTTAGGTGAATTGATATATTTTCAGAGGAAGCAACTCTACTATTTTTGCCCCCTTCTGAGGAGGGGTCAACTCATAAAGGAAAGAATTTGCTCCTCTAGGAGCAAGTTCTTTTCTTAAAGAGTAGACCCATTTCAAAGAGTTACCTCATCCAGAGAAGCAAACAGGAATTAATGCAAGTTAAATTAGTTAATATAACATTATTTTCGGAAAAGAGGCGGGTGCGGGGGGGGGGGGGGGGGGGGGGGGGGGTATTTTAGTAGGGGTGTTTATCAGGCTTAATGTGGTATTTTGAATGCAAAAAGATGAAAAAGAAACATCCGCAAACTAAGGGGGAGGGGAGATGGCACAGATGAGGTTGAGACTTGGAAATGGGGTTGTTGGGGAGGCATGGGAGTTGCTGTGGATAGTAATTGTAGCTTTCTCTTTGAAATATACCATATTTGACCAAATATACCATATTTGACCGTTTAGTACACTATGCACTTAAGTTTTTAAATGGCAGCAAATCATTAGAGAACAGTTTCTTCAGTGTATGTACACATTTCAAAGAAAGATTATATGTGGTAAGAAAAAGAAGTTCATGATTACAGAATCATCATAAAAAGTTTGGAGTCACAAAGAGCTTAGAATCAGAAGGATGGAGATTTTTTGGGTCTTTGTATACCTAGGGGAGAGTCAGGTAACTTCGGACAGGCGGGTAAATTCGGACATACCATTGCAAACAGTGAAAATCCAGATGAGACAGCTCATAATGAGCCGTCTCATCAGGATTTTCACTGTTTGGCCTGTTAATTTTTGTTTTAGTTCCAAACAACTGACATATAAAGGAAACAATGTCAGTGTCCGAATTTACCCGCTGTCCAAAGTTACCCGACTCTCCCCTAATGTTCTCTGATAAATGTCATACATAAAACTTCAAAACTGTTGGTATGGATATGCATTTCGGGAAATAACTCTGATTTGGGCAAATTTTTCTCCCTTCTAAAAGGGGAGTACTCCTTCCTGAAGGGAAAAATTGCTCTGTCTAAAATTTACGTTTAGAGAGAGCAAATTCTTTCCTTTAAGGGTAGTCCCACACGGAATTAGGATTCACATATGGGGGAAGCAGATGCTATTTTCTATCATCACCTCCCTTTTAGAACGGCTGCCAAACCATGGAGATGGGTACACCTCAAAGTTTTTTCTACCATTTTACAAAGGAAAACAACTTTTGCTACAAACCAGGGTCTCCTCTAGGCAAATTCTTTCCTATAGGAGTTGACCCCTAATGGGAAAGGAGGTAAAAACAAAAAAAGAATAGTTGCTTTCCTTGAAATTATACCCATCAAAGATCCTTTCAAGCATGTCAAGGCTATAAAAATAATAAAGGTCTGATTACATTGTTTGCTTGTTCCAGGGTTTTACCATTGCTGAGCTGTTAGGGGCATTAGATAGACATTTAAATGAGCAGGAGTTGTGGGCCTTGTGTAAAGAGGGAATAGCTGCTCTGCAGAGAAAGAAGAAACATTTACGTAAGTTTGGTCCTTTACTGAGGTAGCTGTTTCAAATCTATTGATCTATGTGACTTTGATGATAATTCAGAGATATATTTTCATTTAATTGTTATTGCCTCTGTGATGGGGCCACAACATATATTTTTAAGAAAAATAAGAAGAAAAACAGCAACAGCAACCACAACAACAACAGAATTTAAGTCAGAACTAATGCTGATGTGGAGTTCTGTGTACATGTATATGCCAGTATATGCTGGTATGGGAAAACTGAAATGAGCACATATAGACCAACATGTAACTACACAATCTTGCCATTACCATAATGTCATCTAGATTTTCCCATGTGAAGGATTCTAGCAGATCAGAAGGTCTACTGGTAAATGCTCTTAGATAATCTAAAGGCCAAAATAGTTTGCTAGAGGCATTATTTTGGGTATTTAGTCTATTTTAGACCACATAGGTATCTAACTTTCAGTCTGCAGATTCTACAGATTCTACTTTATTGTGCATTTATAAAGTGACTGTATCTCTACAGAAGCAATATTTATGGTTTTGTTATAGAATCTAGTATTATTTCATGGAAATTTTACATAGCACAAACCTTTTGTTTTCAGCTGCTTACCTGTCGCCTGATACCCTGCTGATTAGGGAGTCTGGCTCTGTGTCATTTAAAGCTATTCCTGAGGAGAAACCTCTGGAGGTGATATTTATGGCTCCTGAGCTACAGTCTAAAGGGGAGCTGTCAGAGAAGGTGAGTTCTTGTTTTAGAATAACCAAATGCATTAATTTAAAAGCAATACTGAAGATGGGCTCAGATGGGATAATGAAGATCCCAGAGATAAGGTTCAGTCAGTCTCCGTAAAAAGATATATTGTGGCTTCTCATTAGAACCATCTCTTACTGTTCTATATTTTTCCAAAAATAAAACCAATATTTTTTATTTGAAAAATAAAAAAAAACGAAATATAAAATAAAAATATATAAGTAAATAAAATAAAATAGAAAAAAAAAAAAAAAAAAGAAAGGAAAAATTTGTATTTAAGAAAAGAAAATTTATTATTTCATTCTCATATATTTCTAATTAAAAGGAGGAAATTGAGAACTCGTTCTTATATTTCATTAGTGCATAAAATAAAGTTATCTGTTTATGTGAAGAATTGCATGTTTTGCATATTGCAGACTTGTCTGTATGGACTGAGTGTAACATTACGCTGTGCTGCTGGAAAGAAGTATGCCCAAGTGTCCACGATGAAAGTCAGTACAGAAATGAAGGATTTGTTACGCAGTTTACAGGATACTGATCCACCTAACAGACCAGAGCTGGCTGAGGTTGCTAAGGTAATAACAGGAAGGGCTGATGTTTCTTAATTTTGGACTTGGGCCAATACCCTTGAAACTGGTGCTTTGAAAATAGGCTTACTCATAAAATTGGGAACATTTTGACACATGCTTTTCTGACATTTATTTTTCAAAGGAATGCACAAAATTTAAGCTGTCTTCCTTTGAAAAGGAAGACAGCTTAAATCTGTGACTTCCAGTTTGTTCATACAAAAGGGATCTACCCTTGCTCCTAGAGGAGAAATTCCTTAAGAGTTGACCCCATTGAGAATGGGGACAAATTATGACAATGGCAGAGTTGCTTTCCTTGAAAGTGTATCTCCATTTACGTTAAGATGAATTAGTATACCTCTATGTTTTTTGCCATATTTACAAAGGAGAACAACTTTTGTGACTCTCTGTTTGCTTCTGGGGACAACAAAACTCTTTCAAAAAGGAGTCTAGTCTGAAAGGAAAGAATTTGATTGTGGAGGTGCAAATTCTTTACTTTAAGAGTTGACCTTTATTAGATAGGGAGGTAAAAATGATAGAGTTGCTTACCTGGAAAATGTACACATTCATTGTCATCTTGCTGCTTTGCAAGAAATAAATGAATAGACCTTTCGAGCCACATCCTGAATGTCATTCAAAAGTCACTTGATATTGTATTACTGACCAATGCAACAACAGCCTAGCATGTGACATAGTCCCACACTCTGGGAATGGTTCTGGTTAACCATTGTGAGTGATTTATCAGAGTTTGAGTCACTAAGTTCCATTGTATGTAAAATATGGTAAAGCATGAGAAGGGGTTTCCACTTCCAAAATTACCATAAATATATAAATTAGTATAGTGTGATTCACCTTTTCCTGTTCCAAAACAGTCCCAAACATCAGATTCTGTATCCATGTTACAAGACATATGTTTTGGAACTTAATGATTTAAAAATTAAATTTCTGTCATATTTTATATTTGATTATTTCAGATTTGTATTGAACACAGTAATGGCACAGGGTCAGAGGCAATTTGTGCCAAACTCTTCCAAGAAGCACTTGATGCTGTGGTAAGTTACTCTGAATAGTTTTTGAAATAAAATAGTTTGGATTTACCGAAATTTTGCTGATATGTCTGAGATATGTTTTCTAATTTTGATGACATTTGTGGTATTCCTCTATTAGCATTGCTTGTAAGACAGTTCTAATGAGGGGTAACGTCAGACATTAAGTATGGAGATTGAACATTCTGATGCACTTATGTTTATAACCTGACATCTGATTGGATAATGTCAAAATTTTTTAATAGTATATATCCTGTGATATACTGTCGGAAATCTTATGTCATTACGTAATGTCGCGTCTTATTTGCTGAAGTCTAGTTTTATGTCGCTGAAAGCTCTTCTCTGGGTGAAAAAGTAGTTCACTTTGAAAGGGGAAAACATTAAAAGTACATTAGAATGGGATACTATATTAAAAACTGTCATTTGTGGGGGGTAAATAGTCAGTTTTATGGTCACAAATTACGTTTTACGGCTCTGCTGCTGCATCCATACATGAAATTTGGGACCATAAAAACTGACGATTTACCTTCCCAAATGACAATTTTGAGAACAGTTATCCCCTTCTGTTATCAGATTATCATCCAAATCCTAATATCATCAGGAGCCTCGGTAGCTCAGTGGGTTAAGCGCTGGCCTACTGATCTAGCGGACCGGGTTCGAATCCCGCGTGAGGCGAGAATCTTTCCGTCCGTAAATGGGGTTCCATTGCACACAGCCTTTCATCATCATCATCCCATTGTCCTGATATAACTGAAATACTGTTGAAAAGGACGTAAAATCGCAAGTCATCCATCCATCTAATCTCATCAGCTTTGTCTAAATTACACTCATTTATGTATATATAAGGCTTAGCATATTAAGTTTAATTTGATATAGATACAAAAAAAAAATCTTATCTTACACTGTCAAAAAATATAGATGTTTATAATATGAGTTTAGTAAGTTCAGAATGTTTGGAATCTGATTTTTAAGTACTATTAGCATTACTCTCTTTGGACCATAAGAACTCCACATACACTAAAAAATTGGAACAAATCACCTGGGTAAGGCAATTCTAAGGAGGTACCATAACATATCTATAAGAATAAGCAGCTTAGTAAGTTTATTTTAAACTTCTTGGCCTGATGCTCTGACATTGTCTAAGATAACCACAAGTTTAGTCTGCATAAGGTGTTAGTATAACCTGCAAGTTAACAACCTGCATAGATCCAGATGATGCAGCTCATTATGAGTCACTGCATCTGGATCTACACTGTTTGTCCTCTACTCTAGCTTAGTCAAAACATTTTTTTAAATTTTGCAAATGTAAATTTTGTCATCTGCTTTTCTGGCTTTTTAAGGGTTAACTTTAAATCTGAACCCTTTGTTTTATCAGGTAGAGAAAGAAAGTTCAAGTCAGCCAAAGCCAGCTCAGAAAAGTGCAACAGATAACAGCTTGCCAAAACCATCAGCCTTCAAACCAATTCCTGGTTCTTCATTTCAACCAATCAAACCTACAGCTATCGGCTCAGACAGTGGGGCATTTGCCCCTGTGCCTAAGAAACTTTCAGACAAAGAAAACGCTATACCTGAGCCAAGAATTCCAAGTGCTTTCTCATCAATGGCAACACATTTTAAACCAATCGTATTGCAACAGACATCTGGATCAACCAATGAGAAGCCAGCTACTGTGAAGGAGGAGCCAAATATTGACAAAGATGAAGTTAAAACATCAACTCCACAAAAAAGGTCAAGTCCTGATAATTCTGGTGATAAAGACAAAGAAGTTGTGAAAAAATTGAAAGAATTGAAAAAGAATTTAATGAAACATAGACAGCCAACATTAGCCAAAGATCTTGAAAATGAGGATAAGCCTGATTCTAAGGGTAGTCAAAGTGCTAGTTCAACTTTGAACAAAAAGTCATCATCCGGACAGAAGAAATCGGGATCATCCAGAAGCACTGACAGGTCTCGGAGAAGTAGTAAAGTATCTGGTGAAGCTCTGGATTCTTTACTGAAAGAAATTCAGAAGCAGGGTCAGGTACCAGACACTAATTCCTTGGCCTCTGCTATTGCTCAGTATTTGCAGGGACATTTGGGGCAGAATAAAAAAGTAGAGACAAAACAAGCCCCCGCCCAACAGGAGTTGGATATGACTGTGACAAGTGGACCAAATCCACAAAGTCCTGCTCAGTCCTTGCCAAATTTGAATATTCCTGCCCAGTATCATTCCCAGTTAGTGGGCCAGACTATGACGTTGCCTATGCATTATGGTGGTAATATTGTTGCAGGTTTTCCACAGGTTCAATTGCAACAAGACCCTGTTACTGGGTATATCCAGTTAGTCCCAGTCAATGTGGTGCCCATGAGACCACCAAGTTGTCATAGCAATGCTGGGAGTATACATAGTAACACCCAGCATGAGGTCTTGGCGTCTCCTGGGCTGGGGTCAGGGTCAGGCAAGAGTCCCCACCCCTCCCCTAAATTTCAAAATAAACTAAATCAAAATGACTCTTTCACAAGTGCAATATCTAACAAATCTGATCCAAGCTCAAACAAAGGCAAAATACCTCCTCATGGTAGGACTGCTAGAGACTTAGTTAATAAAACAGCAAATCTTCGTGCAAAGAATCTGGGACGTAATTCCGCTAGGAGTTTATTAAATGTGCCCGATGAAAGTAGTGCAAATGGATTACACAAATGGAAGTCTGATCAAGCCTTAGATTATGCTGGACCAGGTGAATTTTATTCAGATGGAGAAACAATTAAGAGGAATTCCGTGGCTCATGTTCAGATGGGTAAAAATGCTAGTTCGTTATATGATGATATGCTAATACATCATAGGTCACTTGCACAGTATGGTATTCCTAATTATAGATCACCGGAAATTCATCGTCATAGGACACATTCAAATTCTTCTTCTCCATCTCCGTCTAAGGACAGTGGTGTAAGTGGTATGAATATTGGTGGCTTCAGAGGTTATCCAGCTGAGGCCAGTTTAATGGATAGGTTGCTTAGCAACGTAAATGTGAAACAGCAACGTAGTCTAGGACGTATTGTACATCTTCTAAGAGAGGAATTTGCATTTGATGGTTACATGGAAAATGGAGTGGAAGATTTAGCTATGGGTAAGTGCTATATTTACCATAAATACTGTAAATGGGTATACCACCATATTTTCTGTCAGCTTTTCAAAGAAAGACAGCTTCTGTGACTTCTTGTTTTCTATGCTAAACAAAGAAACCCTTCTAAAATTCAGTCTACTTTTAAAGGAAAGAATATGCTTCTTGGGAGCAAATTATTTCATTTAAAAAGGGAGGCAGTTATGAAAATGTCAGAGTTGCTTCCCCTGAAAGAGTACCTATTCACCTTAATATTTGTATGAGTTTTATTTTTAGTAACATTTGTGAGTCTGTTGTCTGCAAGATAAAATGAATATTTGATCTTAGTATAAACTGCATTGTGGCAACAACCAAGTAGCATTGGTTGATGCAGCCTGACAGTTCAAACGACAATTCTTCAACTTTGATGCTGTGCAATATGACATTGCATTGACCTTTAAGTTTGTGGTTTGTAGTGTTTGCATTTATGTACTGTAATAACTATTGAGATTCAATTGCAATGTTTTTTGAGAGAGACACAGTTAAAAAATAAATGGAAAACCTATCTAACATTCTTTGTTTTCCAGCGGAGTATATATCATCACTGGGAGATTTGAAATGGGAAACATTTACGAGTGCCATAAGTGAGAAATACAGTGACCTGTACTGGGGAACAGAATTACTTGCCAATCTATATAATGCTGTCAATGGTGCAAGGCCTTTATCAGGCTCTAGGTAAGCTTTGCAAGTTCTGGCAGAACAAATTGACTAATCGCTGTTAATCATGGAAGCCTTTATATTAAAGCTGTAGGTATGCATTACAAAATTTGACAACCTTTATAATTCGGTATGTGAGACAGGAACTTATGATGAAGTTAAATAGTACAAATTCTGGCAGAGCTACTGATGTTGTTAATAGCAGAAGGCCTTTATCATGTTCTATGTAAGCATTACAGATTCTGTCAGAATTATTCACTAGTCTGTATACAAGTAATGCTGTTAATTGTGTAAGGCATTAATAATGCTATAAGTATTATAAAGCACTTTTGATTTAGGTATATAATGCAGACAGAATTACTTGGCAGTCATTATACTGCAGTTAAAAGAGTAAGGCCTTTATCATATTTATCATAATTGAGGTAACCATTACTAATTCTGACAGAATTACTTGTCAGTCTGTGTAATACTATGAGTTTGGTGGGGGTGGGGTGATCAGGTACAGATTCCAACTGCTTGCCAGTCTGTATAATGCTATAAATGATGTTCGGCCTTTATAAGGCTGCAATAAGCATTATCATCACTTAAGAAGAAGAACTAAATAAGCTAATGCTTTTGGTCTGATCCTATGGTATTTATAATATGACATTGCTGTAACCATCAATATGTGTGTTTTTGAAATAAAATATGTTTAAACCAATAAGCATTACATAGTAACATTTACCATAATTACCCTAGACAGACATCATATCAAGGCACAGTCCTTAATATTGATTTGTTGAATTTGTAGCGGACTTTTGCAGGCAGCTGATAAATTTTGGCAATATAATGAACAAATATTTTAAGGTATAAAAAAGCTCTGATGAATTCTGTTGAGACAAGTATGAAAATTAAAAGATATTATGGTTTGTACGGATTTTATACTTATCTTGTATGAGTTTTGAAACTGATATATTTTCTGATTGACAGGAGCCATATAGGACCAAAGATACCTCTAGAAAGTCAGCCTACTCACCGAGTCCGCCAAGAGGAGGATTCTTCTTCTAGTCATTCTGACCAAAATGATCATAGCAGGTCAGCTCAAGACAGGTTACGGCCAGGCCTGTTACCTGCATCTGCAAAATCAGGCAGGCCTCACTCTGCACAGGTTGGAAATAACAGCAATCAGATTGATACATCTGATTCTACAGATACTGAAAACTATGGAAAGAGGAGAAAGTTTAAAACCAAACACCAGTTAGATAAAACCAAAAGTTCTTCTGACAATCAGCTGGTTGACAGTAGTGCAGACATGAACAAGGAATCTAAGGATACGTCTGACAATAGAGTTATAAATGTTTTACCAAATGATATTAGTGATGGAACCACTCAGAGAACTTCTAGTGATCAGTCTAAGCAATATTCTGATTCATTGACACCTAGAGATAAACCTCACCATGTGTCTGTTGACAAGTTGGCGGCTCTGTCACCCTCGGCAACTACAGAAAATAGTTTACATTCACAGTCATCAAAAAGTGCCTTTAATTTAAATTCATCTTATGACTCATCTGTAGCTAATTCTCATCTTAGGGTGCCTACAAACACTCAAAATGGCCAAGTAAACTCTCTCAGTCCAAATCCTGCTGGCAGGCTATCGAGGGAGGTTAGCGTATCATCTCATAGCAGTAGCCAATCGGATATTGCTAGGGAGGGTGATGGAACAGCCATAGAGAAGAAGGGTCATGTGGTATACCACTGGGCAATGATTCAGCTCAGTATGACTCCTGAAGTGGAAAGATTTATGCAAGACATTGTAAGTACTAGAAACTGGGAAACTTTGTGAAAGCTTATTTTCACAAAAAAAATAGAAGAATGGGTACACTTTGAGGGGGAGCAACTTTGTCATTTTTGTTTGCCTCCCTTCTTGATTGGGTTGTGGGGTGGGGGTGGGGGGAGGGGTTGGGGAGGGGGGGGTCAACTCTAAATGGAAATAATTCTCGTTTTAGGGGCAAACTCTTCTCTTTAAGATCAGACCTATTCCTGGAAGGTTTCAGTCATCCATGGAAGCAAACTGGAAGTCTGAGTTGTAGCCCTTTGAAAAAATGGTGGGAAAAAAATACATGGAAGGGTGTACCCATTCACCTTCATTGACTTAGTCATGAAGTTTTTGATGTGCAGTTCTGCCAACAGTTATTTGACCTGTCATGAGATAGGAAAATAGTTTACTGTATTCAATTTTTATGATAATTACATATATTGGTTAAAGGATTTGGAAATAATATTCAAGCAAACATTTGATATCAGTTAAAAATTTTGAAATCAATAGGTCTTGAATAGTGCTAATGTACTAGAAGATCAAACATAATTTCTTTTAAACGCTTTATCTAAAACCCTCTTGACACTTCTGCAAATTCCAAATGATCCAGAGTTCAATGATAAAGTTAATGTCACCTAAAATTTTCATACAGATGGTCTCTGAACACTTCAAAAATCCTTTTATTGCAGTGCAAGATACATGTATGTTTAAAACCTGTTTTGACTTTGACCTATTTATTGTATAGGATGAACAGAACCAGAAAATGGTGGTGACCAAACTGACGGATATTGAACAACAAATCAAACTAGAGAGACGTACAAGAAGAAAGACACAAAGATTCTACAAGAGTATGAGAGAAACAAACAAAGGCAATGAGAAAACTGCAAAAGGTACATGTACTTACATATTATAATCTGTCTTGGCCCAGGTGTTGATTGTCACCTTATCAAAGTCAACAGTCAAGGACAGGATTCTCAATATGATTTTAAACATTGGAGTCACAGGGACATCTTCGGGAAAAAGTAGGGAGTCCCATAATTATATTATTTTGAAGATACTACCAAGCAGTAGTTCCCAGACTTATATATGTAGTAGCAGTAAAGGACATCAGATATGAAGTTAATATTAACCCTTAAAGTGCCAAAAATTAAAATTGTTGAATTGGCAAACAGTGTAGATCCAGATGAGGTGGCTCATTATGAGCCACCTCATCTGAATCTACACTGTTTGCCCTCTACTGTTTGAATTCTCAATATGATATCGCTTGGACGAGATATTTTTTGAAATTCTGCAGTGGTAAATTTTGTGGTCTGTTTTTTGGTGCATTAAGGGTTAAGAGGCCCGAAAGAGTCATTAATTCTGCTAGTACATACAAATAATGTGTGCAAGTATTGTTGCTGAAAAGAATGACACTGTCTTTGCATACATTGTGTTGGAAAATGGTTGGAATATCATGTTAATTAACAATATTGTTGGTTTTGACTAATTGCATGGTCCCTGGGCTTATAATAGTGAGTTACAATTCCATTACAACCTCATAACACTGGCTAGGATTCTGGTTAGGTTAACCCATGGAGGCAATAAAATGTTTTTGATTAAACAAATAATATCAATCTTTCACAGAGCAGGAATAATATGACAGTGTAGACAGATGTAATGGCGTATATATAGTCGATCAGAGACTACACTGCTTGCATTGAATACTGGAATTTCTTTAAAAAAATATAAATTAGACAACCTTTATATTGGAAATGGACTTGTCCGACCTGTCTGCAGTCAGAAGAGTCCTTAAGGTTAAGGCATTTATAGTTCAATATATGCATTATGACCGTTACACGAGAAAACCCACAAACTTTTGGGTAAACTGATTGAGCATTCTAACCCCGAATTTCCTCATCTTAATGACTTTTTATTACAGGAGAGCGTAACACAATAGACCAGGTTGCTAAGGACATCACAGAAATGACTCACAAGATTGGATTTTTAGACCTTTGTAGAACCCACTTACAGGTATGGAACTTGTGTAGTTAATATATCAAAACTGTTTGTTTAAAATGTTATGATATTTTTCATTTTCTTAAGTGAAGAGTTTGGATTGGAACTTTCTAGCCAGCTACAACTTTCCTTAATGCCATGAATTTGAGATAAAGTCAGACATGAAGAAGCATGAAAAAAATCTCTCTTCATGTGTATGCAACTTGCACTTTACTAGACAAGCCTCGCTCAAATCCCACTTGGACAGCCAGCAGGCACACAACATCAATATTATATCATATCAACTTGGTCACAACATTTTAAGCATTGAACTTAGTTTTCAAGTTATTACAGTTTCAATATCCATGAGATTGTAGCTAAAGGAGTTCGAAAAAAATTTTCTAGTTAACAATGGCAACAAAAAAGTGAAATGTGTAAAACGTTGACAAAATAAGTGTTATATATTTTGTTCAGGGCTTGTGACATACTCATGCTACAGAATTCAATCTTAGTGTTAAGCTAAGTCTTTTATGTTTGGGCATAATTATGCTTTTTGATGCTAGTCTAGAAAATAATAACCTTTTTGTTACTTTTTGCCTTGGCAGATGCTGCTTGCAGAACTTCAAGGTATTGATGTGAGCTACCTTTATGCTATAGCAGTGTGTGCCCCTGGTGAGCCCCTTCAGCTGAGACCTCGCCCTGACAATCCTCTCCTGCAGTTCCAGACCCTCAGGGAGCCCCATACTGGCTGTGAGATCCAGGCACTTCATGCGGGGTCACCTGAAGGACTCATGGCCTACTTGTTTGCATCGTGAGTACTTTGTGTATATAGAGGATCTTACACGAGTGGTCATCTGATATGAAATTCATGAAACGAGCCTTCAGCGAGTTTCATAAATTCCATATGAAATGACCACGAGTGTAAGCTTCTGTTTATCATATGAATCTTTAAATTGGGATTTTATCGCCAAAATGAACATGATTTCAATAAGAAAATGCATAGTTGACACGGACGTTGTCAGTGACATTACATGTATGAGCCAAAATATTATTACATGTGTGGTCATACAATTTTTATGACATGACGTTATCCACTGAATGACAGAAACATCATATGATAAATTCAGTTCTCATCTTTAGGTGTTGAAAGCACCCTGAGGTCAGTCCTGTACCATGAAATCTCTTTGAACATCTATGTGATGAGCACTTCAAAGGCTACCCAAATGATGGAAAGATATCAGGTCCCAGTTGTTCAAAACTAACAATGTTGTTAGTTAACAAAATAATAAATTTCAAACATTAATATCTGAAATATGCCAATAAACTTTGCTTTGAACAACTGGGTCCAGCTCTCAACAAGGATCTACATGTATTTGGACAATCTTTGGTTCCTTTGTATACAGTTATCCTTGTATGATAGCTCCTTAATTAATACATTGCTCTTTTATAAACAAAGACACATGTTGATACATTGCTTCTTTTAGCATTTTTTTTCTCACAAGTTTGTACTTGCTTTAAGCCATATGTGTTTTTCATGTAATCATTAAGAAATTCAGCACTATAAAGAGCTCAAGACATCAAGTTTTTTGGTGATAATGCAGAGATAATTTCCATGAATTTCCCCCCAAAAGCATTGTTATTACTACTTCATTCTGTTATGGCTGCCCTGATGATGTGCCGCCACAGCCTACCTTTTCATTGAGCAATGAGAAATGTCGTTCCCCAATTATCAACAAAATGCCATTTTATGTTGAACACCATGTCTTTGGTGTACGAAAATGACCTAAAGCACCATACAGGTACACCTGTATGGTGCTTTTGGTCATTTTCATACACCATCCTGTATGGTTATTTTGGTCATTTTCATACACCATCCTGTATGGTGCTTTTGGTCATTTTTGTACACCTTCCTGAATGGTGCTTTTGGTCATTTTTTGTACACCATCCTGTATGGTGCTTTTGGTCACTTTCATACACCATCCTGTATGGTTATTTTGGTCATTTTCATACACCATCCTGTATGGTGCTTTTGGTCATTTTTGTACACCTTCCTGAATGGTGCTTTTGGTCATTTTTGTACACCATCCTGTATGGTGCTTTTGGTCATTTTCATACACCATCCTGTATGGTTATTTTGGTCATTTTCATACACCATCCTGTATGGTGCTTTTGGTCATTTTTGTACACCTTCCTGAATGGTGCTTTTGGTCATTTTTGTACACCATCCTGTATGGTGTTTTTGTTCATTTTCGTACACCATCCTGTATGGTGCTTTTGGTCATTTTCGTACACTATCCTGTATGGTGCTTTTGGTCATTTTTGTACACCTTCCTGAATGGTGCTTTTGGTCATTTTTGTACACCATCCTGTATGGTGTTTTTGTTCATTTTCGTACACCATCCTGTATGGTGCTTTTGGTCATTTTCGTACACTATCCTGTATGGTGCTTTTGGTCATTTTTGTACACCATATAATTATGTCTTGCTTTATTGTGTGAACAAAACTTAGTTAAGAGTGACAGTGTTGTGAAAAAAGCCTGTAAAAGCTATGTTAATTTCTTCTCTTCTTGTTTCTGCAGAACTGCACTGAGTGATGGCTATATCCACCAGTTTCTGTTTTGCTACCGATACTTCACAGTTCCTGCCGATGTGCTCAATTTCCTCATGAATCGTTATGTCTCCGCTGCCAGGTAAATATTTGTTGAGAATTTTTAGTAGAATTACTGTAAATGTACTCATGTTCATGGAAATGACAGGTTGCTATTTAGTGAACTTGGATCAGCTCACGGATATAAATACTCACATTTTTGAAGAGTTGTCATTATTTCCCTGCAAAAGTATATTTGTTACAAACACTTTTGTCCCCTTACTATATGTACAAGCTGGCTTTTGTAGAGTTGTAATGGAGTGCTAGTATAGTGTGCATGAAGATCGTGCTTAATTCTTGGCTTAGTAGTTGAGATATGCCTGTTTCTTGTGAGTTTGTATTTCAATTTCAGCATGTACAAAAATGTAAATGATTGGTAGATTCTATGAGGCGATGAGAATATGTGCAACAGTAAATTGGATCCAAGTCATAGTTCATTTATTGGTTCAGTAATTTATATTTCTGTATATTTAATGAAAATGATTTAGTTTTAAACATCTCTGTGTGGCTCTTTATTAAACAGAGTTTTAACATTGAAACATGCAAGAAGGTAAGATGAAGTTAGCTGAACTTAATTCTGGTGTGTAATGTGGACTTTTCAGGCTTTAGCTACTTTTACTTTCATTTTCATTACTGTCATGTCACAGCTCCTTATATGCCAGACATTTTAGGATGAAATTTTAGAGATTTTAAATTTCTACAAAAATATTGAAGAATCTCTGACAGTAAAAATTGCCCCATTTAGGTTGTTTAATAAGATCCTGGAAATTATTTTTGGTGGAAAAAAAAATGGAGAAAATACCAAATTTAGCGTTCGACAGTGTGGCATATCATGAGCACAATACATTCTAATGGGCTAAGGTTATCAGATATTGAGATAAGAGGTATTTTATCATAATTTCACAATAATTCCCTCTATTTTTCCATGGAAACATAATTCTGGCCCCTTTGATATTAAAACCTTCATAGTCAGGTGGTTCTATGAGGAGCCACATAATTATAATGGGAGAAATTTATCAAACTATTATCATGAAATAGTTCCTTTATTTAGAGCTCTGTATTTCTGTATTAGAGCTATGACACAACAGAACCAACAAAGTGGCATGTGCACACAGCGCAGACTCAGATCAGCCTAGGCATCCGCCCAGTCTGATCAGAGTTTTGACTGTGCACTTTAAAGGTAGCTAAGGGTCTAAGCTAGCTCCATGCAGGTTCAGCAAAGACTCTGATCAGACTGGTCTTATGCCCAGGCTGATCTGAGTCTTCATTGGGTGCACATACCACTTAGCTGGATTTGTTGTGTCTTGGCTCATTTGATTTATCAAATAAGCATTAGGTCTTAGATATACAAGCAGTAAGAGCACTATTAGATCATTGGTGATTTAAATATTCTAGAATATAGAACTCCAGATAAGAGTGGGTTGGATGACAATTAAGGAAGTCCTTCATATAAACATACATGTCCATTGTTCGTTTTATGTTGTATTGAATTTTCAAAACATGCCCTCATCTGGAGCTTGGAGAGTCTGTCATCTTTTTATTCTCTTTTTTATTTGTTTTGATCTGATTTTATTTCCTGTTTATTACAGTTTAACAAAACTTTGGCATTTTGTAAACATTGCTTTTTTCAGAAGAAATTTTATTTCAATCTGAATTTTCATTATTAATAGATTTTTCAAAACTTTCATTGTATTGTGTCTGAAATTTCATTTTCATCTGTTTGCATCCAGTAAAAATCAAATACAAGATACAAGATACAAGAAGTTTATTACGAATTTTCGGCCCACATAGGAGCACCTACAAAGGGTAATAGATAATGGAGTAACTAAATATAATCAAGGCAAGAAATCCAAATGACAGATCATATCAGGAACAAAAAGACTGATATGCACGCTTAGGTACTTACAACTACAATTTGAGGTGAAAGGGTGCACCCCTTAGGGGAACAAACTTTGTCATTTAGGCAGCTGCTTCCCCTCCCAAAGCCAATCCTCACATATGGGAAGAATTTGTTCCCCTAGGAACAAACTCCTCCACCGAGAGCAGAGCCCCCTGAAAAGGGCTGCGATAGTTACGGAAACTGACAGGAAGTCACAATAAGACGCCCTCTGTAAAAATGGCAGAAAAAAGAGATATTGAAGCGCACCCTTCCATCTTACATGCCATGAGCAACGACAGACATTCCATATTCGAGAGTTCATTGGACACCGTATACTTTATGATAAAACATGAAATAATATGCAAATACATGTACATCCAATTTGGCTTCCCATATCTCTTATGAAGAAGTATAGAAATTATATTTTATCGACTGAATGACTCCTTTGGTGGACCCCACAGAGATCACGTGACATTACCAGCATCCAAATCAGTGCGAGACGGATCAGCATCCAGGATAGTTTATGTTAACAAAAGAGCAAAATAATTTTAAAATTTTAAGCGTTGAAATAGGAGATAGAGTAATACTTACGAGGTTTGGTAAGACCTAATGTTATATTTTCCTTTTCAGCTAATTAAACATGTTTTTCAAGCACCAGATTATGAGGTATTTGCAAATATTTATGAGTCGCAGAATTTTGGTAATGCCACGAAGATGGCAGCCATGTTGAAACGCTATATTTTGGCACCGGAAGAAAATCCGGGAAATTTGTTTTTGGCTGCACAAAATAGAATACATTCAGCCGAAATGGCTGTGTAATACGTCGAACTGACATGGGTGCGCATCGCACCGTACAAGTGAAGTCAGCCAGTTGGAATGCCATTATCGGCAACAAGTGCGCATCGCACTTTCCACAATTTCCAACCACGTTTTTTCTATAATCCTCTGGCGAAATGCCCATTATTATAAAAGAGAGATTCCAACATAAACACAAATTAGTCAGCGGCTAGAATTCGTCCTACACCATAACACGGTGACAGTTTATGCAAAAAATCCAGTGTTGATTGTTGTACACTGCCCCAATACACACTGTGTTTACACATTATCGATCGCCGATACGGGTTTTGCTATATGCGTATTGTATTTTTTGGCGAAATAAAACATTGTTTAACGAAATAAATATTCAATAAAATACGTTTTAAAGATTTTAAAACGTTCGTTTATTATAAAATGGAAATAAAAAAATTTCACATAAGCTGACCGGGTGTTTGTCTGCTCTGATTTCAGAATTAAGATGGCGGATTTGGAAGCAGGCCAGGGCGATTCCGGCGATCAAAAAGAGGCTGCGGTTTCTATGCAGCAGGGGGCCCAAAAAGGGAATCAACTGGAGAACTTCGTTAACAATGGAGAAACGATGCTTTTGAACCTGGCAAAAACCGTGAAACACTTGGTCAAGCCCGAAGAAACGCTGAAAACTTTGATAAGTTCAATTAAAACATTGGAGAAAGAAGTAAAAGACTTGAAAAGGAGGCCCAGTTCCGATGACTCGGTGGTTGCTAAGAAAAAGCCAAGAACGGAGGACACAACAACTACTTCCGGTCCAGATACTGACCCCGAGACGTCAGATGAACAGGCTGGCCCCTCGTCAATGAATGACTTCGATGAATTTTTGGAAGACAGAGATGAAGAGGAAGACACGGAAGAGCAAGAAGATAGTCTGCTGGACGATTTGGACCAGTATTTTGTCCCAAAGTCAGAGACAGGGGACAAAATATCAGACAAACTGGCCACGGTGGTCAACAGGATCCTTCGCGAAGAGCCCAATGAGGAAAAGTTTAAAGAGTTGAAAGAGAAATACAAGAGACCAGCAAATGTGGACAATATGCAAGTCCCCACCATTGATAATACACTTTGGAGGGTACTGGATCGCCAGACGAGAGCTGTGGACCTGCAATTGCAGCGTGACATGGGGAGTTTGGCAACATGTATGGTCCCCGTCCTACAAATACTTGATTCTCTACAGAATCCTACTGGTAATCCAAAGGATGATATAAAGAAGATTAAAGGCCTTGCTGGAGACACATTCAAACTTATGTCCCACTTCATTGCAGCTAACATCCAACAAAGGAAAGAAAAAATTAAGAAAGAGAAGCATCTCAAGCCCCGGGTGAAGTCAATACTGAAGGAGACAAAGTCGTCTTCCACTCAACTGTTTGGCGACAAGCTAAAAGAGGAAATGAAAGTCCTAAGTGAAAAGGCAATCACCTTGACGACAGATGGCGGAACAGATAAAACGGGTTACAGATCTGCACAGCAGTCTTTTTTATCCAAGAGGGGAGGCCGACATCAGACTTATCACAGACGGAACCAAGCCTCCCCTTACAGCCAGAGCTTCAGATACCAAGGGAAGTCACAGGGCAAAGGGAACCACAATCATCAGCATTCCTACAAGAAGGGACCGGATGCAAAAAGCGGTCAAAAGAGAAGTTAAGTGTGAGTAAAGGCCTGCTTACATTATCAAACACTAAGGACAATTTCATAGCAGGGAAAACTGCCTTGAATTTTAACGAGTGGGTAAAAATTACGAATGACAAATGGGTACTCCACACGGTCTGTGGGTATTCAGTTGAACTTTGCGACTCACCAAGACAAAAACATGTCCCTTCACAGCTAAAATTCAGTGATGTTGAAATGACACAAATTGAAGAAGAATTAGGCAGATTTTTAGAGTGTAACATTATAGAAAAAGTCAATCAAACAGACAAAGATGAATTTATATCAAATATCTTCACTCGCCCAAAGAAAGAAGGGAAAATCTGTGTCATTCTGAATCTAAAACGATTTAATGAGGAATTCATGGAGCACATTCATTTTAAAATGGAAACCCTGAAAGCAGCTGTTGATGCAATGAGACCAGGTTGTTTTTTCGGCTCAGTTGACCTTTCCGAGGCGTTCTATTCTATACCCATCAGGGAAGCTGACAGGAAATATTTTCGGTTTATATTCAAGGGCCAAAAATACCAGTTTACGGCGCTTGTGATGGGCCTAGCAACGTCTCTGAGGGTCTTCACAAAGATCCTAAAACCAGTTTTTGCTTCGCTTAGGGCCAGGGGCTTTATTAGCACGGCTTACATTGATGACAACTGCTTGCAGGGTTCCACTTTTGAGGAATGTCAACGCAATGTTTTGTCAACAGTCAAATTAATGGACTCGTTAGGCTTTACAGTACATATTGAGAAATCAGTCCTGGTTCCAACTAAGCAGATTGTTTTTCTAGGGTTTCTCCTCTGTTCGGAGACTATGACGGTCAAGCTCACAACTGACAGAGCTAATGAGCTTCTTTATTGTTGCTCCAATATAATAAGAAAATCTAAATGTTCTATTAGGCATTTTGCAAAAATGATTGGCAAGATGGTTGCGGCAGAGCCAGGGGTCGAATATGCTCCCTTATTCTATAAACCACTAGAAAAAATAAAAGACATTAACCTTCGGAAAAGTAAAGGCAATTTTGACAATCTAATGCGAGTCTCCGGGGATTCCAAATGCATTATTCAGTGGTGGTTAACAAATCTCAAACAGTCGTATAAGTCAGTTATGCGTAAACCACCAAATATCCTGTTGTATTCAGATGCCTCCCTAAAGGGCTGGGGCGCTTTCAACAAAACTTCAGGTATTAAGACTGGAGGGCAGTGGTCTGTTGAGGAACAAAGTGCACACATAAACATTTTGGAACTAAAAGCATGTCAGTTAGCACTTTTAACATTCTGCAAAGATTTGTCTAATGTACACGTCCGTATATATATGGATAACACCACAAGCTGTGCATACATCAACAAGTTTGGGGGCAAAACACATGAGCTTAATGAGCTTGCACGTGAGATCTGGCTGTGGTGCATAGATAAAGATATCCATCTGAGCGCTGCACATCTCCCTGGGAAAATGAACCTGGAGGCAGACGAACTATCCAGGACCTTTAACGATGATCTTGAATGGGCTATGGATAGCAAAATTTTTGAAAAAATTCTGTCGTTGTATCCTGAACTTTCAGTTGACTTATTCGCTTCACGACTGAATCATAAATTAGATATCTATGTATCACTCAGGCCAGATCCTCATGCTTTTGCTGTTGATGCCTTTTCTTTATTGTGGACTGAGAAGCTGTACTATGTATTTGCACCTTTCAGTCTGATGGCCAGGGTCCTCCAAAAGATGGAGCAAGATGCAACAGAGGCAGTGGTTATAGCCCCACTCTGGCCAACACAGGCGTGGTGGCCATCACTACTCCACATGATAAGCGGACCATGCTTCCTTCTGCCAAAGCCACAAGACATTTTGATGCTGCACCACAAGCCGGAACGTCGACATCCTTTGACAAAAATGCGCTTAGGAGTTTTTCACTTATCAGGGAAGCCCTTGAACGCCAGGATGTACCGCGAACAGCTCAGGACATCATTATCAAATCCTGGCGGGATTCCACGAAACGGCAGTACAACTGCTACATTCAACAGTGGCTTCTATTTTGTGGACGAAGTAGAAATCCCTTTAAACCCTCTGTGAATAGTGTTTTGGCATTCTTTGTATCACTCCATAATAAGGGACTGAAGTACAGTGCTTTCCAAACAGCAAGGTCTGCTGTAAATAATTTTATTCAGATCTGTGGAAATACTGACTTCAGTTCTCATTACCTAATTAAAAAATTCATGCAGGGTGTTTACAATCTAAAACCAAGTTTGCCAAAATATGATTCCATTTGGGACGTTCAGGTGGTGTTGACACATATTGAAAAAATGACAGATTTGACTTTGCTTGAATTATCAGCAAAGTTAAGTATGTTGTTTTTGCTTGTTACAGCACAGCGTTGTCAAACATTACACCTTATTGAAATAGGGGATATTGAATTGCAAGAAGAAACATGTATAATAAGAACCAACCATGTACTCAAACAAACCAGACCAGGATATCACTTACAAGATATGACATTACTTTCGTATCAGAATAAAAAACTGTGTGTGGTTGAAACCTTAAAAGAGTATCTTAAGCGTACAGAAGGTTTGAGACTAACTGGGAACAAGTTACTAATAAGTACACAAAAACCACATCAAGGGGTTACACAAGCAACAGTGTCTAGGTGGGTGAAATCATTAATGCTTAAAGCGGGAATCAAGAAACAATTTGGGGTGCACAGTACAAGGGCAGCTGCTACATCAGCAGCTAAACTGAAAGGGGTACCAATCACTTCCATCATCAAAACAGCCGGGTGGTCAAATGCAAGAACATTTGAAAGATTTTATCATAAAGACTTATCGGCTACTCAAGAAGGACCTTCTTTCCAATCAGCAATTCTAACATGAGAACAGTATTTTGTGAGATATTGTCTGTTAGGCTTACTTTGCTCAGTATATTTGTACCTGTACTTACATCTGATGTTTAAATATACAGTTTTGCCCACTATTTTGTATTTTCTGATATTTTCTATTACTAAGGCAGTGAAAAATCAAACTCTGAAATCTCTGTGGGGTCCACCAAAGGAGTCATTCAGTCGATAAAATGGGAAGATTAAACGAGACTTACCTTCGTAGAGGGGAAGTTGAAGTTTGATCTAGATTTTATCGACTGTAGACTCCTTTGGGGATCACACACCCACCCTTCCCTTCCCGTTGTTCATGAGTATGTTTTGATTTTTCACTGGATCAGCAGATCATGATTGATGTTTTGGCAACAATCACGATCTGCTAGTGCTCTAAAGACTGATTTGGATGCTGGTAATGTCACGTGATCTCTGTGTGATCCCCAAAGGAGTCTACAGTCGATAAAATCTAGATCAAACTTCAACTTCCCCTGTACGAAGGTAAGTCTCGTTTAATCTTCCCATTATACAGCATGAACATTTAGGGGATAACTACTCAAAATTGTCATTTGAGGAGGTAAATTGTCGGTTTTATGGTCGGAAATTTCCTTTTACAGTGATGCGCCAGCAGAGCCGTAAAATGCAATTTGCAACCATAAAACCAACAATTTACCTCCACAAATGACAATTTCACTACAGTTATCCCCATTCTAATGCATTTTTCACATTTTCAACTTTCAAAGTGTACTTCTGTGCACCCACTGCAAGCGCTTTCAACAGCGTAAAAGGAAACTTCAGCCAATGAGAAGCGACTTTTTATAATGATGTTCTGTTTTCGACAGTATATCGCAGAATATACTGTCACAAATTTTTGACGTTATCCAGTCAGACATCGCGTTACATTCATTAGTGCATTAGAAGTCTTAATAAGTGTGTTTAAGCTGCAAATTAGAATCTAGAGGTCTGTCAGCTGGTTGGTTTATTGTTAAATTAATATTTTATCATTGTTTAAATCTGTTTCTGTTGTATTATAGAGATATTGGTTATTGATGAGTGTATCCTTATTTCTATCATTCATTGGCTGTGGTACTTAATTGTCATTCTAACAAGCATGCTCTTATTTGGGGTTTTCACAAGATTTACTTTTCATTTGGATGGTTCCATTCATACTCATAGAGAGGTCATTCTCATCAGGCTGTTCAAAGCATGTTTTCTTGTGACAACTTATGTTGTGTTAATTTATTTGTACTAAATATACATATGCAGTTTATGTTGTTATGTATTTTATTAAATACTTTTATGTGGTTTTGTGTGAACAGCAAGTTTGGGGCTGTTAAAAGAAAAGAAAAAAAGTAAAGCTGCCATTTTTGAAAACCAGAAACAATTTAGCACTACTCAAGCATTATTATTCTAACAGAAATACGTGAGCATGATCATATCTGACAGCGTTGTTTTTGCAAAGACTAAAACCCAGTTTACACTTGTGATCAAGGTCTACACTGGTTGCTAACAGTTTGTGAAACATCACGTGATAGAACAAAATGGACTTCTCAGGATTGAAGCTGGTAGAGCTCATGAAAGAAATATTTGATGTTTTGAAAATTGAAGGATTATTAGGGTATTACATTTAAAATCATTTAGAATATTCATACCAGATCTGACCAGGGTCTAAGCAGAAAACTCTAAAATGATTCAGGATTGTGCTCAGTGACTAAAATTTAAATTAGCTCAAGTTTTTTTTTTTTTTCTTACTTTATCAAAAAAAAAAAAAAAAAAGGCGTTGTGACCCCCATTGTATTTGCCTTGTTAATGATGGCTATTTTAAGATGAATAGGTACACCTCTATATACTTCCATCATTTTTTCTCATTTTTTACGAAGGGAGACAACTTTGTGACCTTCTGTTTGTTTCCTGGGCAACATAGCCCTTCCAAAATGGGGTCTACTCTTAAAGAAAAGAAGTTGCTCCTCTTGGAGCAACTTCTTTTCTTTTAGAATTTACCCCAGTTGAGTAGGGAGCCAAAAGTGAAAAATGACAGAATCACTCCCCTGAAAGTAAACCCAGTCATCTGAATGGCAAGCATAAATGGCATCAAAATAAAAGTCCGCTTATTCTAAGTTTATGATACATTATTTGAAAAGAGCCAAAATTTAATTGTGGTACTACGACAGCCTCGTAAAGACACCTCAACATACATCAGGCAATTCTAATGAAAACCCCACAATTTATTTTTCAGAGCTGGCTCTACAGATGTTAATATTGGGAGATTACAGCAGCGAGTAGTCGACATGTTACACTTCTGGCTAGAGGGCTACTATAGTATAGACTTTCAACATAATCCAGAACTACTACAGACTCTTAGGACTTTTATCAAGGACCAAGTAACTACTGTTATAAATCCAAATATTGCACACAGTCAAAGGATTATTGTACACAAAATTGTCATTTGGAGAGGAAGATTGGTTTAAACAGTATTTTATTTAATTCATACAAAATGGTATAATATACAGTATGGTACAGGATCTGACAGTAAGCAAAATGCTTATATGAAAGTCAGTTCAGAAAGGCTTATCATTTCCAGATTTACTGAGAGAAAGGCTGTGGGCTTAGTGGTCACAGATTTTGTTTTAATGGGACACATCACAGAATTTACAACCACAAATGCATTTATAAGGATAAAGGTTGTACAGTAGCTTTTCAAAGAGTTCTTAAGATGAATCAATGTAATAAGGTATTTTTGTTAGCTCACATTGTTAAACGATAGTACTCGGGTGGTGATACAGGACCAGCTGCCCTTAGGTTTAAGTTTGCTTAAAGCTGGAATACAGTCAACTCTTCATATCTCAAAGGCAAAGTTCAACCCAAAATACTGATATCTCTAAGTAAATTTTCTGGCACCAGCCACTGATATCTCAAAGTAAATTTTCTGGTACCAGAAAATTTACTTTGAGATATCAGTAGTTTGAGATAACAGAAGTTGAAGCTTTAAGAAAAATAAGGAATGTGTCAAAACTGTACTTTGTGATATGAGAGTAAATTGAGATATTAGTTTTTGAGCTAACGAGAGTTGACTGTAGTTTGTTGCAAGTTATTTAAACTAGCTGGATAACAGCTTTATTGAAATTTTGAGGGTGCAACTTCACGAAAAGTATGTTGGGTCTTGATGCTAGTATATTTCATCTTATTTCATGTTTATATTTATGTCTTTGACCTAATCTTTTGTAGATAAAAGAGGAGTCTGAAGGTGGACAGAGTTTGTTGATGTTGCTAGGCAGCTGTAGTCATGGGAACAACCTTGAACTCTCATCTGCTGACCCTGATGAGTCAGAAATGCACTTCTGGCAAAGGGAGGAACCAAAACAGAGAGTAAGTGCATGTTTTATTTAATTGTGGGAAATACACTCTGCTCAGGACAGTTCAAAAGTCTTTCACAATGATGAGAGAGAAAAAAAAGATGACAGTAATTGAAAATTAAAAGACAAAAATAGTTAAAGTTTTCACTCGAAAAATGATCTTTTAATGATGCATGTAATTAGATGTGGCTTGCAATATATGCAGCCTGGGTGCACTGCTCCAAAATGATATACAGTATTAAACCACCCAGAGGCCTAGATTGGATGAGTATTTGAAGATAATTCTGAGATATTTTCCATTAATTCATGGAGAAATAAGAAAAATTGTCTTGGAATTATCATTAGATACACATCTTATCTGGGTTTCACCCCACCCTTATCTGGATCTCAAAGCTTTTGCATGCAGATGAAACTCTGATAGTTCTTCCTGTCTTTGACTATAGTCATTTCTTGAATGTACAAATATTTAGTTTGTAAAAAGAAAATATTTCACTCACTTTAAAAAGCGAAAAGAGACATGGCTTTGAATCAAAACTTTCTCCTAGAGTTGAATTATTAAGTAAGGTCTTTATTGATGGGTATATAGAGAATACCATGTTATTTTCTTTTGATATCAAGTTTATCAGGCGAGACCAGAAACAGCGTAGGAATGGCGAGGCTTACCAAGCCAGTCCAACGTGTTCTGGTCGAGCCTGATAAAATTGTTATCAAGAGACACTTACGTGGTTTTCTATTTATCATGCATCATGAGAAGATTTTACGGCGTAAAGAGTGGCAAACAAGTGATAAACAAACGCAGTTCTGTTCGAACTTGCTGACGTCGCGAATGCGTTATGACGTAAGTCGGTGACATCAGTTGACTAATCGAACATTAATATCACGGCCAACATCAGTGTGTAGCCAATTGTCTTCAGAGATCACTTCTTAAGGCATGACCTGATAACATTAGCGCAAGTGCATTCTACAGTGACATGATATCACATCATGTTATCATACCCCTGTTATCAGGTGAATTTTGCAGCAGATGCATGATAAAAAGTATTACATAAATTGATTGTTTGTGATAGTAAGAAGATGCTTTCCGTCAATTACTGCTTATTGATTATAAGTATGTAATATATGTGTACATATATAAGGAAGTAAGCAGAAGCCAGCCTGAAAGATATATGTTGGTACTTATCTTTTTTTAGCAATCTCAGACTGAGAAACGTCTCGAGGTAATTACATGTTGTAAAAACTTAGAGAAAAATTCTAAACGGTCAATGAATTAACCAGCATGCCTTTCTCCAGTAGCTTATGGTGGTGTTCTTATAGTATTCCAGATCTTACATATTCTCCCTACCTCTCAGAGCTCTAGATAAGAGGGAATTTTGATGATAACTGAGCTACGACACGACAAAACAAACAAAGTGGATGTGTGCACACAAAGACTCATGAAATTTGTATTCTTATTTTTCGTTTAAAACATATGATGTTATTCCTCATCTGTACTGCCTTGTAAGGCAGTTTTTATGCAGATTTTACGGAAATTGTCCATAATTTTTGTCAAATACTCCTTATATAGAGCCCTGAGTCCTCTGATAAAATTCTTGTTCTGTAGCAGAAAGGGACATATCTAAAACCATAAATGAAAAATATATAGCATTTTGCAGGCCTTTTAGAATAGAATTGCTCTTATCAATAGTTTTAGAAAAGGGCAAAGCACCAAATAAGGGGTTAAGGGGTTGAGGGTAGGGGAGGTGCTAGATGATTATTTCCAGTGCAAATGTAGGATTGGTGTTTGATATATATATATATATATGTAGCTTTTGCAAATGTCAGTGAACAGTAAACATTTAATATGGTTAACATGAAATATTACAAGAGCAACTGAAAAGAAATTTCTGCTACAGGACAAACAACCCTTTACATGCATGTATTTATGTGTTTACTGTAGTGATATTATAGTGATTGTTATAGTAAATGGTGCATGACTTATGAGCGTATAATTCTTTATAACATGCATGCAGAGCATTACTTTCATTAAAATGCTTGTACACTGGGATGTGTGTGTGTGTGCATGTGCAAATAGGTATATATGTGTGATGCCAAATTCAACAATTTTTCAGTCATCTCAGAATAGCATGTCAGGATGTAACATTTTGCTCCCTCCTCTTTTTACCCTTAAAGCACCAAAAAAAGTAGATGACAAACTTAACATCTGCAAAATTGAAAATGTATTCAAATCTATTTTGGGTTTTGAAGGTGTGAATGGTACATGGTTTATTGTATATTTGCTGTCAAACTTGTGCGAAGCACACTTGAAGAAAAAGCTAAAAGATCTGAAATAGTTCACCTTATGTCGTCCATATTTGTTTACATTTATCCTTCCTGTTAGTTATATTTATAATAATTTCCTTCATTTACTCAGCATCTTCTCATAGTGGTATACCAACTATCCTAGATTCTGGGATACCCTAACCAATAACTGTAACTGCTGTTAAAACTGGCCCCGAGGTTATAAAGCTTTTTTTCATGCTCAACTCAGCTGAGCATGAAATTTTCTCTGCTGATAAACATTGAAATATTTATAAGCAGAGATAATTTCATAGCTAAACTGAGCAGGAAAACAACTGTACTTATCAGTAATTTGCTATTTATTAGCGGGTAAAATTTCATGCTCAGCTGAGTTGATCATTTTTGTATATCTTAACCCATTAACACTTTAAGCGCCAAAGACAAAAATAGCTGAATTTGCAAACATGGTAGATCATGATGAGGCGGTTTATAATGAGCCGCCTCATCTAGATCTACACTTTTTGCTCCAGTTTTTGAATTCTCGGTATGATATGGCTTGGAAGAAACAGTTTCTTGAAATTTTGCAGACGTAAATTTTGTTGTTTGCTTTTTGGCGCTCAAAGGGTAAGTGCCTATGGATAGGCAATTTTAAATATAAGGGGTGCTAAGTTCAGTACAAGTGTATGTTTTCTTGCTTGCGACTTGTAGAATGAGAGACATAAGTATTACTTTTCTTCAGCCATCAGCAGTGGCAGTGGTGTAAATTTACATCAAGTTTTCTGATTTATTTCTGTTTTGTGACAATGCTCAGACAAGTGAGACACCACATTCCACAGAATTCTTGTTATATTGGAATTTCCAGCTTCGTGAACTGTGTGCAAGCCCATGTCTGTCTGAATAATTACGACTTTTACGGTACATCATTCTGTCTAGTGCTGTAGTTTGGCTTTTAGAATGTTTAATTTGGTCACAAGTAACCATTATTTGCAAGCATAATGACTGTATAATTGTATCATGGTGAATAACCTGAAATTTGGGATAGCACTAAATATTTTCTTTTCAGTTTGAAATTTTAGCCATTATGATTATTCCAGTATTGAAACAAAAATGAAATTATTACTGCCAGCATAAGAAAATTACTCATTGTACTGCAAAAAGCTACTTGGATGATAAAATATTAGAGGCAGTGATTGGTTTAAATTCAGTTCAGCCAGTTTTATTACTGGTTATTACAACTTCCAAGAAAGCATGTAAAGTTCACCATGTAGAACTTTCGTGCCCAGTTTTTCAAAGCAAACAATGTTGTTAGTTTAAAAGATATGAGCCGCGACACGACAAAACCAACAATGTGGTTGTGCTCCCAGCGCAGACGCAGATCAGCCTGGGCATCCGCCCAGTCTGATCAGAGTCTTTGCTGTCCGCATGAAGGTAGCTTTGTCTCTTAGCTACCTTTTAAGCGCAAAACGAGAATTCTGATCTGACTGGGCGGACACCCAGGCTGATCTGAGTCTGCGCTGGGCGCACAACCACATTGTTGGTTTTCTCGTGTCGGGGCTCATATTATATTTTCCAACATATTTTAAGCCAAAACACAGCCATTTTTTTCTGCAAAAAATCTTAGCATGCTTGGTGTTATGTGTACTGGAAAACTAAATTAATTCTTGACTAATGACTTTGTTAAGCTTACAATGCTTTGAACAACTAGGCCATGATAATTAAATAGTATTTTCTTGCAATAGTTACAAACATTTTCTGCTGTTTCAGTGGGACTCATTCAAATCTCTAGTCAAAGGTAAACCAGCCTCCAAAAAGAAAGGTAAAGTGAAGATATCAGCTGTTGTTGTGGAGAGACGTCGCCGTAGTGACACACAGGATAGCATCGAGATACCTCAGCCACTGAGTAGGAGGACAGACTCTTTCACACTCAGTGATTTTACATCTCAGACTTTGGCGGAACAGCTGTGTCTTATTGAACAAGTAAGAACAAATCAGACTGCAGTATCTGTATATATGACTGTTACTGTAGTAATCAAAAATAAATTTACATGTTTGGTTAAAAGAAAAAAGGATAATGAATAAAGCCATGTAGAGTATTTCAAGGGAGAGTTTGTAATCTATAGCTACAAATATTTGCATTAGGCAAGAGAATTCATCAATTTACCTTTAGTGTTAGCCTGTCTTCTGGTATTTGTAGACAGGTGATCTAGAAAGTGAATTTTATTGAAAAAAAAAAATCATTTGTCTTTGTAATGTCTTTGACTTTACCACGATTCCAGACTTTAATGGCATTGTCTTTTTATCTGAGTACATGTATTTGGGTTTAGAACTGTTTTAGAACATGAACATATTTCTTTTTTGAAGGTGAATGTTTTTTTCCTGCCACTTTTACAAAGGGAAACAACATTCATATGTTCCTGTCCTTCCAAAATGGGATCTGCTCTAGAAGGAAAAAATCCTCCTGGGGGAGCAAAATATTTACTTTAACAGAGTTGCTTCCCCTGAAAGTGTATCTGTTCACCTTAAGTTTTAATATATTTTGTCCCTCTTTTTCTATCATCCCCTGTCCCCTCTTGCCCCTGTCCCCACAGAAAGTGATAATTTGTAGGTAGTACTTCAGTATTCTTTTTCTTAATATCATGCAAAATTATTTGATAAAAAATGCAGTTTTAATATTTGAAATCTGTTTCAGGGCATCTTCCAGCTAACCCACCCAGTGCACTATCTTGACTCTAAGTTCAGAGGAGTTGGTGTTGCCATGACAATGAAGGGTCTGAGAACACCTTCAGTAGCCAGAAGGTATGGTATATGTGCTTAGCGTTTTAGTTAAAATAAGCTTATCATATAGAATATTTTAGCTTTATGAAACATCTGACAGAACAAAACCAACAAAGTGGCATGTGCGCCCAGCAAAAACACAGAACAGTCTGGGCCTCTGCCCAGTCTGATCAGAGTCTTCCCTGTTCACAAGGAGCTAGCTTAGACCCTTAGCTACCCTTTAAGTGTAAAGAAAAGATTCTGATCAGACTGGGCAGATGCCCAGGCTGATATGAGTCTTTGCTTTGCACACATGCCATTTTGTTGGCTTTGCTGTAATGGACTTATGGAAGACATCATCACAGATACAGTATGGAGAGGGTTGTAACCCTGTATGCTGTTGGTCATGACCAGTTCACTCACATTGGTTGAACAAGCTCATTATTTCACAAAATATTTAATCTTACCTCTGTCTATCAGTAGATGATACTGGTGAAAGCATTAATTTAAAAGGCTAGCTATAACCAAGAAAAAAAAATGAACGCTGCAGTTTTATTCTTAATTGTATCATGATCTTGAAAAGACAGAAATCCTTCCAAAAGTACTTGGGTTAACTGTGGCAAAGGAGGAAATGTATGAAGTGTTAAGTGCTCTGTAATATTGAATGGATAAAAGAAGTGACTCTGTGCTGGGAAGTAAACAATGCACTTACTGTTTGGTTCTTCAGAAGTGGAGTAGATGAGTTTACTGGTTTATTTGTGGAACCACTACCCAATGACACAGCTATACAGAGAATGATTGATCATGCTGGAGAGGTTGCCCACTGGGTTGCGGGGGAGATAGTTGCTTGTAGCAACCCCAAGGTAGGTTGAGTGATTGTTTCCTGTGGAAAACATAAGGCACATGCAATACTTATTGACTGTAGCAGTTCAGAGGTTATTAATTATTCCTTCAACAATTATTTCCTGTATTATCCTTAGTACGAGTTATGTGATCAGTTCCTGTAGCAACCCAAAGTAGGGTTATGCGGTTGACTCAAGTTGGCTTTGTGAGTGTTGAGCAACCAAAAGCATGTACCATATTTCTTATAAAGATTCATTATTAATTTTTAGGATGTTTTGCAGAGAAAAAATAAAGGGTTATAGATTTTGGGGATTGTTTTGGAAGGGGGGAAAACCCTCCTACTGCCAAAAAAGTATGGTATTGTAGTTATTGCCTGTAGCAGCCTGCAGCAATCCTAAGCCATGTTTGGTTGGTTAGGATAACTGGCAACCATATGGCATGTTCATTGGCAACCCTAATGCATATTCAATGATTATTTTCAGTTTATAGCACCCCTCTGTCATTTTCAGGGCGTATACTCAGTGGCAGTCATAATGTATGTTTAAAGGTCATTTTCCCACTTTCTGTTCCGCTGATTCAAGAAGGGCAGATGTCAGTTACTGGCGAAAGTATGTGCACTTAGTACTGGTTAACCGCTTAGGAGGTCTAAGCCTGCCCAGGAATAGTGTGGTTAGGTTAACTGACCGTCCCGACATGACCTTAGTTGTTTACCGTGGACGTTAAGCATCAAATCAACCAACCAACCCACTTTCTGTTAAATGTTTTCGAACAATCTTAATTGTAGTGATTACAGTAAAAGTACAGGTGTTAAATGCAATTGAAATTAATCAAATTGAACACTATAACTGATTTTATTATCTTTCAACTACAATAACCTCTTATCCGATAAAACTTGGAAAAATAAAGCTGGGTGTACCGACGTGTAAATAGTCTCTTTGTTTCTTTTGTTTACAGACCCAGATTGCTGTTCTAAGCAAGTTCCTGTTTACAGCTCACTCCTGCATGGAGCTACGCAACTTTGCTACATGCATGGCGATCCTTGATGGACTAGAAAACCTGATAATTAAACAGCTGCCAGCCTGGAAACACCTGCCAACTAAGTGCATCAATATCATGGAGGGGCTTGAAGCTTCTAGGGTAAGTCTCAAAAGCTACTTTGACCATGAATCATTGGCAATATTTCTTATATCACCATAAAAATATTTGATGTCTAATTGAAATACCTAGGTGAGATGATTATACTGAACTGCCACATGCCTCTTTATTGCATCTCATAAGAATCATGATGCCAAGCAATATCTATAGAGAGTTTACAAGTATGTTTCGTGGAAATGTAAGAAAAAATCGCCTCAGAATTATTATAAAATATTTGCATTTAGCTTGAGCTCTAAAGAACTTTAATTAATACAGTAATGACCCTAAAATTTCAGACACCCGAAAGTCGGACAATTATTGTTCGAAAATTCGAAGAAAGTGGATTATACACCCGTTAATGCATCCAAATGATGCTTAGTGAATGGCAAACATTGTAGACCCTGATCAGACTGCTCCTTTAGGAGCAGTTTGATCTGGTTCTACAATGTTTGCTCAGACCTATCTGTCCGAATATTTAGGGTCATTATGGTAGATTGGCAACAATGAAGACTCAGACCAGCCTCTGTCTTATAGCAGAGTAAATACGGTACTCTGTTTGCTGTTGACTTTTGTCACAATATTTAGGACCATTACTGTAGTTTTTTTTTCTTTCTTTTTTTTTTTTTGTCTTTCCAGATGTTTTTGAAGAATGACCCGATGTCACTGATGCAACAAGGGAAAGACTGCCATTTGTATCCCACAATTCCTTCTGTTATCTATTTCCTGTTGCATATACAACAGTTAGAAATTGGTGGATTCAAGTTGGCCAATCAGATGTATAAATGGGGCAAAATGAGGTATTTTCTTTTACTTAATTAAGGCGTACAGCTTTATGTTTTTCTGCCATTTTGCAAAGTAAAGCAATTTTAAAGACTTCCTGTTTCCTTCCTGGGGTAACGAAATCCTTCCAAAAGGGGAAAGAATTTGCTCATAGAGCAGCAAACTCTTGCATTCAATAATTGACGTCCATTTGGAATGGAAGCAAAAATGAAAATGGCAGAGTTGCAAGCCCTGAAAGTGTAGCCATTCACCTTTACAACAGCATTACACCCCACAGTCTCCTCTGCCACATATGTCATGTTAGTTGTCACACATGCAGCATTAGTAGATTCACACAGGCTAGTCAGATATACAAATGTGTCCATATAGGGTCAAGTCAGATAACTTCTGACTGTGTGAAATTCGGACACTGACATTTTTTACTTTATATGTCAGTTGTTTGGAATTAAAACAATATTAACTGGGCAACAGGGAAAATCCTGATAAGAAGGCTCATTATGAAGTGGTGAACTGCCACTTTATTTATTAAACATATGAATTAAAACACTGTTACACTGTAAAATTTTCAATGGAAGACCACTCAAAATTGAAAACATGACAGCTTATCAATCTGGTTTCACCTATTGTTGAAAAACATGGTCAGGCTCTGCCAACTTTAAAACTATAGCACTCTAAAGGAATATAGTTCACTGATACCATTTTATCATTTTATGCTTATAATTTTTACAGGTCAATAGCCCAGGTGATAGACCAAGTCAGAATCTTCCGAGAACATATGTATGGGTTTGAGGCTGATCATGGTGTCCAAGACTCTATACGACATAGAATACGAGAAATGAATGCCCAGGATATACATTTGCTGGCATCGCAACATGAAATAAACTACCAGAAAATGTCTGGATCTGGAATTACAGGAGCCTTTAGAAAAATGAAAGGAAAATTGCAGGCTAAATGAATCTTTTTCTGCAATGGGTGTACTGACAAAGAGCATACCAGAAGAACATGAGGATAAAGTAATACCACCTTTTAAGGTGTATGGATATACCTCCATGTTTGTCTGCCATTTTAACAAAGAGCGACAACTTTTATGACTTCCTGTTTTCTTCTGTGGACAAAGGAAATCCTTCCAAAATGAGTTCTACTCTTAAAGGGAAGAAATTGCTCCGAGGGAGCAATTTCTTCCCTTTTAGAGTTGACTCAATTGAGAAAAGAAGCAAAAGTATAAATAACAGAGTTGCTGCCCTTGAAAGAGTCTATTGAACTTTGATGGTAGTGATGTACTAGAAGTATTAAAACATTTAAACAAGAGGGCCATGAGGCCCTGAATCGCTCACCTGAACAATTGGCAAGGTGGCTTATACTTATCATGTCCGAAATTGTCAAAATATGAGTTTTGGGTCAAAAGTCAAAGAATGACCATGACGACTTGTACCCATAAATCTTCATGTACTCATTAGACAACCATATATACCATTTTTAGGCCAAAATCTCCAAAACTTTCCATAATTTCTTATGTTCTAGCATTTTCCCATATTTGAACATGCCGCAAAAAAAAGGTCAAGGTAAACCCAAGGTCACCATTTGAACAGTCTTGGTGGTACTCTAGTACTCCATGCTATTTACCAAGTTTCAGGACCATAGGTGTATTGGTTCTGGGGAAGAAAAATATTAAAGATTTATCCCGTAAGTGGTAATGGCGGCCAAGTTGGTCATGTGACCAGGACCGTTTGAACAAATTTTCATTCAATCAACCCCTGGAGGCTCTACATGAAATGTGTTCACAATTGGCCCTTTGGCTTTTGAGGAAACGGTTGAAAATGTCAAAATATGAGCAATCTGGATCAAAGGTAAAAAAATGACCTTGACCTCTTGTACTCATAATTCTTCATGAACTCATTAAGACAACTGTATATACCAATTTTTTAGGTCAAAATCTTCATAACTTTCCATGAAATCTTATGTTCTACCATTTTCCCATATTTAACCTTGCTGCAAAAGGTCAAGGTCAACACAAGGTCATAATTTGAACAATCTTGATAGTACTCAAGTACCCAATGCTACTTACAAAGTCTCAAGGCCATCGGTCAATTGGTTCTGGAGAAGATTTTTAAAGGTTTTTACCATATATGGACGTGGCGGCCATGTTGGTCATGTGTCCAGGACCGTTAGATAATATTTTCATTCCATCAACCCCTCGAGGCTCTATATTAAATTTGGTTTCAATTGGCCCAGTGGTTTTAGAGCAGATTGTTTGAAATTGTCAAAATTTGAGATTTCTGGGTCAAAGGTCAAAGAATGACCTTGACCTCTTGTACTCAAAAGCCTTCATGTACTCATTAAGATGATTCTATGTACCAATTTTTAGGCCAAAATCTTCAAAACTTACCATGAAATCTCATGTTCTAGCATTTTCCCATATTTGACCTTGCCGTAAAAAAGGTCAAGGTCAACCCAGGGTCATAATTTGAACAATCTTGATAGTACTTGAGTACCCAATGCTACATACCGAGTTTCAAGGCCATCGGTCTACTGGTTCTGGAGAAGAAGATTTTTAAAGGTTTTTACCATATATGGGCGTGGTGGCCATGTTGGTCATGTGACCTCAACCGTATGCACAAATTTTCATTCCCTCAACCCCTGGAGGATCTATATGAAATTTGGTTACAATTGGCCTAGTGGTTTTTGAGGAGATTGTTTGATATTGTCAAGATATGAGAGTTCTGGGTCAAAGGTCAAAGAATGACCTTGACCTCTTGTACTCATAAATCTTCATGTAGTCATTAAAATGACTGTATGTACCAATTTTCAGACCAAAATCTTCAACAGTTTCCAAGATATCTTATGTTGCAGCATTTTGCCATATAAAAGCATGAGTAAGCAAATTTGACCTTACCGTAAAAAAGGTCAAGGTCAACCCAAGGTCATAATTTGAACAATCTTGGTAGTACTCGTGTACCCGATGCTACATACCAAGTTTCAAGACCATCGACCTATTGGTTCTGGAGAAGAAGATTTTTTCAGGTTTTTACCATATATGGGCATGGCGGCCATGTTGGTCATGTGACCAGGACCGTTTGAACAACTTTTCGTTCCTAAGGTCCCAGGAGGCTCTATATGAAATTTGGTTACAATCGGCCCAGCGGTTTCAGAGGAGAAGTCGTTTGAAATTGTGGACGGACGGACGGACGCCAGACGCCGGAGCCTTACCATCCTATAAGCTCCCCCGGAGCCTCTGGCTCAGGTGAGCTAAAAATCTAAAATATCACTGAACATTGTATCAAAGAACAAGTATGCACTTTCATGTTTGTTGAAAATATAGGAGTTGTATACAATTTCCATGTCTACTTTGCCTTGCTGAGGAATGTCATAAAAGCTGGCAAACAGGGTTAGGGAAAAACAGGGAAAGGTCAGGGCAAAATCAGGGAATTTGTGATTGGTAAAGAAAATTGGAAAGGAATGAAAAAGTAGGGAAGTGTTCAGTCAGTTTGAAAATTAATGACTACAGCAGTCTTAGGAAAATATACTTAGTCTGCTCAAGGGGATATGATATAGTCAAACCTGACTTAAAGGCCACCTGTATTAAGCAACCACTTGTCTTAAAAATACAAAGTTTAATCCCAAAGTAGTATTTTCAGTGTAAATTGACCTGTATGAAGAAAGTTCCTTTAAGCAGCCTGACAATAGCAGCCAGACCCAACTGACCAAACTACACATAAAATTCTAAGGTATTTACCATCTTACATATTTATTTAAGACCCAGTTGTTCAAAACTGTGTCAATAATTAATATTAAAGTTTTATTTACACTGCACTGCGTACAATAGCATTACCAGTTCTGACTGCAAACGTGTAAGCTTTTCCACTGCAACAGCTATTCACATTCTTTCAGCAAAATAATAGCCCCCCTATTTGAAGACTTAACAAATTATTGACTTGCCACTTTCTTGAACTAAGGCTGCTTTGAACAACTGGACACTGGAAACAAAGAAGAAGAAAAACTGATACGATTTTGTCTGCTGTGATAAGCATATGACACTTAACAGAGGCATTATTTTAAGAATATTTTGTTCAAATTTTGTTCAATTCAAATTTTGTTCTATTTTGTTCAAATCACATTTTGTGAAATCATAGAGGTATAGTAGTATGCTAGCAGCTACTGTAAGTATGCTTCTAGCCTCATGTATCATATTATGCGGGGAAAGTTGCATGATACCCTAAGGTGTATGGGTACACCTGTATCTTTTTCACAAAGGGGAACAACTATTGCAACTTCCCGATTGCTTGACAAAGAAGCCCTTTCTAAAGTGGCCTGGTCTGAAAGGAAAGAATTTGCTCCTGTAAAAGTGGTCTGGTCTGAAAGGAAAGAATTTGCTCCTACAGGAGCAAATTCTTTTCTTTAAGACCAGACCACCACCGGGAAGGGAGCCAAACATAAATATGGTAGTTGTTTCCCCTGAAAGTGTACCCAATCACATTAACAGCATATATTTGTGTGTACAGACCAAAAGAGATTAGAGATTATTAGTAGCAATCCGTTTATTCATATTCCATAATAACTTCATAGGTACATAATACAGTGTAGTCCGTCCTAAATTATTTCAAGCATTTAATGAAATTGTACTAGTCTGTGATAATGATGCAAGTTTTTGTACAGAAGGTATTTTTGTAAAATGTGCATATATTTTGTTATTATTATATTTTCTATAGAATTGTATATTTAGTTATACATGTACTTACTGTATAGTTATACTGCACTTCAGATTGTGAACATGTACCCTAATGTGCTTAAATATTGGGAAAGCTATAATCATTAATTTTCCATTTGGGACAAATGGATAATTAATGATTTTAGGTGTCCAAATACTTAAGCACATTAGTGCATGTAAATTTTAATTTGGCATTGCGCTCCAGAGATCCAGAGGAGCCAAAATTTGGCATAAGAAGGGAATTGTTTTTTGTTCTTTTTTTCTAAGAGCTCTAATTAATGGGTATATTTGATGACAAATCTTTTTGTCTGTTAATTCTTCTGAAACAGAGCTGTAGATTAGACAGAGTATTTGGTGATAATTAGAGATATTTGTTAACTCTGCATAAAAACATATATGGTGACCCATCATCTAAACCGTCTTGACAAGACGAGGGGTCACAACATATGGTTTCAATGAGAAATAAGGAAAATAATACCTTAATTATCATCAAATACTCCCACTTATCTAGAGCTCTGCTGTGTACAAACATGGTTGAGCCCACCATACAATTCCTAGGTTCAAGGTCTTCTCTGATAGGGCATGAGGTCAGAGCATCAGTTTTCATCAAGTTTGAGAATATTTTCCAATACAGTCAACGCTTGATATCTCAAACACTGATATCTCAAAGTATCGTCTTATATCAAAGAATACATTGTTGACTAATATCCTGTTTTTATTTACATTTCAACTCATGCTATCTAAAACTACTGATATCTCCAAGTAAATTTTCTGGAGCCAGAAAATTTATTTTGAGATATCAGTAGTTTGGGATGAAATTTGACTTTGCGATATCAAGATTTGACTGTATTAAGTTTACAGTTATCGTAAATATCATTTTAGAGTGATAATATCAAAGTGCAGGATAACAACTTTTGTGAAACAAACTTTCTTAACACCTGTTAGTTAAATTGGGGAACATGAAATTCCTCATGCAAGTTGAAATGCACTTGTGACTGAACTTAAAAATTATCACTTAAGATTTATGATTTTATATCTGTTCTTAATTCAAAAATAATATATAAAGGAAAAGTTTACATATCAGTATATTCTACCTTTATCTTGTTTCAAACATATTGCATTGCGTGTAGCCAGTATAAGACATAATCCGATACATAATACCAGTGTATCAAGAGCAAGCTTGTTTTCATCTACCGCTCAACCTTTTTATTTTACTTAAGGTAAATGGGTAAATATTCAATTACACAGCCATGTTTTTCTGCCATTTTTACAAAGAGGAAAAACTTTTGTGACTTCCTCTTAGCTGCCTTGGAGGCCAAAAAGCTTATCCACAAGGGGATCTACTCCTAAAGGAAAGAAAGCTAATTCTTTTTTCTTCAAAAGTTGACTCCCATTGAGAAGGGATGGAAGAAAGAAAATGGTAGCGTTGCTTACCCTGAATATGCACCCCTTACACCTTAAATTTTGGTATTAACAAGCCTGAGCATACTGCAGAAACAGATCAAACTTCCCTATAAGCGTACTCTGGGGTTCCGCACTGAGCATGCTCAAACTCAGATTTTCCTCTTGGAGTTCAAAGGTCACTGATGCCAAAAGCTGTATACGCAAAGTGTAACACACCCACATATCGCCTAATATTTCAATTTTAAAACATTTCCTGATACATTTGTATCTTGCTGAAATAATGTGACTATCCATTTTCTCTGAACTGAAAACAAATTTCACTCATCTTAAACCATGAAAAAAGTGTTTTACATTGACTGACCGGGTAAGCGTAATGATGACCTATCGGATTTTTTCACACTTGATGTCTGACCTTTCTGCTCCAGTCCAGCTGGAAACTCGGAACTCAGAACTTGCTTATTGGAGCAGTTCGATCCCACTCTGACCAGGGTCTACACTGTTTGCTTGTACACAAGTCCAAATATTAGAGTAAAAAAGTGTGCTTTAGCTAATGGTGTTATAAAGAGGCCTATATACCATTACATATCTGTGATATATATTTTAGTGTGATATATGGTAAAGGGAGATTTATGATATTATTTTTGTATGAGATATATTTCTTGTTTACATATTTTTTTTTTGAGAATTCCTTTTCAAGTGCCTATTTTGTACAAATTTGTCAAATATATTTCAGCCGCGACACGAAAAAAACAACAAAGTGGCATGTGTGCCCAGCAAGATTCAGTTCAGCTTAGGCATCCACCCAGTATGATCAGAGTCTTTGCTTTTCACTTTAAGTGTAGTTAAGGGTCTTAACAACCTGCATGCCTACAGCAAAGTCTCTGCTCAGACTGAGCAGCTGCCCAGGCTGAGCTGAGTCTTTGCTGGGTGGCATATGCCACTTTGTTGATTTTATCATGTTGTGGCTCATTTTTTGTTTATTTCAATGAGTTTTGAAGAGCAGCATGTAATCCTCCACGAAGGTTGTTGCACTATCTTAAGAAGACTGATCTTGTGTTAGAAGCTTAAAATTCTGTTTTTCTTGGAGGTTAAACACTTCAGCCTTGCACTGTCAGATATAAAAGGAGAAATCAAAAAGATTTCAGTTGGCGCCACCCGATATGGATTCCTTCCCTAAAGCCTGGTTGTTCTGTTATGAACTACATAGACTAAAGAAGAATGCAGTGCCAAAATTTAACACTGAAAGAGCCAAAAAAGAAAATATCGGAATTAGAAAACAGGGTAAATCAAGTTGAGGCAGTTCATGATGAGCCGATTCATCTCCCAGATCTACACTGTTACCTTCTATTCTTTGAATTATTCTCTGTATGATAAAGCTTGGACGAAACATTTTTTTTTAATTTTGCAAAAGTAATTTTTGTCCTCTGCTTTTTTGGTACCTTAAAGGTTAATTAAACATAACCATTAACATTAAAAAAAACAATGTAGTTCCAAACCAATCAGTCTGATCAGAGTGAACACTATATTTGCAGTCCTTTTGAATTTGGACTGGTTTGGGAGTTATTTTACAATAACTTTTGAATTGGGACTGGTTCAGGATTAATCTTACGTATTATTTTACAATAACTTTTGAATTCAGACTGGTTCGGGAGTTAATAACTCGCGAACAGTCCAAATTCAAAAGCACATTTGTTTAGGGAAATCAGGATGGTAAAGATTAAGCACTAGCTTCAATTCTCTTGGCAATAATTTTGATTCATATGGTACTCTGCTTCACACAGCCAAACTGTTTCTTTACTAACAACATTTTCCAGTCTGTAGGGTATTTTGATTTTGATCATGTGTCGGCAGTCTGTTTTAGGCCTACTTAAATCATTTTTTTTTTCACACACCAAAATGTAGAATATCTGCTTTCAGCTAATATTTACTTAAATACCAGAAAATTGGAATCAGAAACAGATGGTAGTACATGTATTGTTTGATTTGTGTGCATGTGTTAGTGAATTTTCAATAATTAATCCACATTCTTCTTTAATGTATACTAACAGAGGGAAAAAAATATAGTTTTGATTTGTTCGTTTTCATTGCCTCAGTAATATGTAACATATTTTTGTATTAACAACATGTTGTTTTAAAATATCATTGTCAGAATATAACTGTGTCTGCATACTACAAAATATGCATTAAAAATTAATTTTCAGACAGTGTCTTCTCTTTATAAAAACATACCAGTATATACTGAAACTGCTTCAATTGCCTCTAGCACTTAAAATGCCAAAAATTTGCAAACAGCATAGATCCAGATAAGTGGCAAATAATGGGCTAACCACAAGCCTGCTGGAGGTGAACAGACAGGTATTTGCAAACAGTGAAGGTCTGATCAGAGTCTACAGTGTTTGCCATTTGTATTTATTACTCCTTCAAATGAAGAATGAGTCTGAAAAAAATCAGTGGCAGAATTCAGTGAGAACTAGAAAATTGTGTCTGTAAGACACTACTGATGCCCCTGTGCAGTGCCTATCACATGGCATGTGTATATCCATACAGCACCTTTTAAGCACAAACACTATCTACAAAGAATCCACTGAAAACTTTACACAACTCAATACCTTACCATGTAAAAATTGCCTAAAATGACTAAGTTAAAAGGCTGTAATTCTGTCAAAATTAATTCTAGCTCCATCAAAAAATCTACATGCCCATCTTCAATATGCCCACAAATGTATGCAAAGTTTGAAAAAGATCCATTGAAAACTGGGGGAGGAGTTGATTACACAAACTCTATACCCTACAATGCAAAAATTTGTCTAAATAAGTTCAAAAGGCCGTAATTCTGTCAAAATTAATTCTAGCTCCATCAAAAATCCACATGCAAATCTTCAATGTCCACAACATGTATGCAAAGTTTGAAAAAGATCCATTGCAAACCGTGGGAGGAGTTAATTACACCCACTCTATACCATAAGTGTGACGAACAGACCGACAGACAGACGGGCAAATCTTAATGCCCCCTGACTATTGTCACGGGGGCATAAAAATCTGGTTACCGACTTAAGAGGCCTCTATGATGATAAAACGCACCGCGACACAACAAAACCGACAAACTTGGCATGTACACAAAGCAAAGACTCAGATCAGCCTGGGCATATGCCCAGTCTGATCAGAGTCTTTGCTGTCCAAATGGAGCTAGCTTAGACCCTAAGCTACCCTTCAAGTGCACAGCAATGAGTCTAATCAGACTGGGCAGATGTCCTGGCTGATTTGAAGTTGCTGGGCACACTTTTCACATTGTTAGTTTTGCCGTGTCGTGGCTCAAATTGGCTTACTCTCTCATTCCTTGAAGGTCTGTGGTGATACATCAGTTTGACAGCCCTTCCAAAATATTTAGTGCCACAAAAGTTTGTGTGGAAGTGTTGGTTGTATCACAGCAAGGTCATTGTGACATACTTTTCAATTATATCCAGACGTGGGCCTGAGTTCCCACTTTGAATATGTTGTCAGAAGATAATTTCTGAGCATGATGGCTGGTCAGAGTGACCTATTTCTTCATAAACTTCCAAGATGAACGGGGATATACAATTATACATATATAATCTTCAAACAAAACCATCATCATGTAAAATACAGTATTAATCCTATTAAACACCTGGGGCATTGCATTTTGCAAAATGGGGCGGGGGTGTAATTTAGAGCCTAAATGTAGTAAATCAACCACTGCCAAATAAATCAACCACTGCCAAATAAATCGACCACTGCCAAATACCTCTTATAAAAAGTAAAGGTGAATTGGCATACTTGCAGGGGGAGCAATTTTATACTTTTTGCCTCCCTCTTCAGCAGGGGTCAACTCTGAAAAGAAAAAATTTGCTCCTCTAGGAGCAAATTCTTTCCTTTAAGAGTAGACCCCACGAGAGCTATCAGCTCATCTGGAGAAGCAAACAAGAATTCATGCAATCTAAAAGTATTTTCGGAAAAGAGGCAGTGTGTGTTTATTAGAGCAGAGGCATTTATTAGGATTCATACTGTATGAGTAAAATGTTTTGGACCAGACAAAATTAAAAGAATTCTGATTTATTTCTTTTTTTTGTAAAATATATCTACAAAATAATACTTACACCAGTAAAAGACATGAAATAAATAATATACGATAAAAATGCCAATTATTGGGGCACAAATGCTTCAGCAAACACAGCAGACACAGCACTGGTCACCATTATCTGACAATTTCATATACACTATACTCTCGATATCTCAAATTCGAAGTTCCTCCCAAACTACTGATATCTAAAAGTAAATTTTCTGGTTCCAGAAAATTTACTGTGAGGTATCAGTAGTTTGAGATAACAAGTTGAAGTGTAAACAAAAATAGGAAATGCGTCCAAACTATATTCTTTGATAAATGAGGGTACTTTGAGATATCAATGTTCAAGATACCAAGAGTTGACTGTATCACATAACAAGATAAGTGGACTTTCTAACTTCACCCAGAGGTCCTATACGGAAAGTCCTCTGCAGAAATGATTATGTGTCCCAATACACAGAGGAACTAACACAAGTGGTCATTTCATATGAAATCTATGAAACAAGCCTTCGGTGAGTTTCATAAATATCATATGAAATGACATGAGTGTAAGATTCTGTTTATCATATGACCTTTTAAAATAGTATTTTATCCCCTTCAAAATGAACATTATTTCAATAAGAAAACGCAATGCTGACAGGGTTGTTGTTAATGACGTTACATGTACCCGCCAAAGCATTATTAAACATGTGGTCATACGATTTTTACAAGATGTTACCCATTGAATAACAGTGACGTCATATAATAAATAGAGTTACTGTAAACAAACATTTAATTCAGGAGTATGGGTACACATCCATCTTTTTCTGCCATTTTCACGAACGGAAATTACTTTTTGTGACTTTCTGTTTGCTTTCCTTGGTGATAGAAACTTTCCAATAGGTATCTCCTTTAAAGGAAAATAAATTGCTCCCAAGGGAGCAAATTCTTTCCTTTAAGAGATGACCACCAATGAAATGGGAGACAAATTCTTCATGGTGTATCCATTTACACCCCTGCTCTAATAAATGCCCCCGGCCTCTTTTCCGAAAATAAATTACCATACAAATTCCTGTTTGCTTCTCTGAGTGAGATATCTCTTTGACATGGGGTCTACTTTTAAAGGAAAGAATTCGCTCCTAGAAATTCTTTCTTTTAAGAGTTGACCCCTACTGAAATGGGAGGTAAAAATAGTAGAGTTGCTTCCTCTGCAAGTATACCCATTCACCTGAATACTGTTAATTAGACATATTTGGCTGTGGCTGATGTGCAACACATTTAGGCTCAAAATAACACCCCCTTTGGTCAAATGCAACCCCCCCCCCCACCCCCCAGTGCATTTAATAGGATTAATACAGTATATTTCATCATAATAATGAATGACCAGGAGCGTATTGAGCATGACTCACGAGACAAAGCCAAAGATGTGGGAATGACATTTTTCTTTCCATTTCTCTTTAAGATATTAAGATATGTAATCTAGAACTGATAGCATGAAATTTCAGAGCTTGAGTATGTATAAATAATATTTAAATACACCAAGAAATTTGGAAGCTCTGTCACTGTACACATCAAAAACCAGAGTTCTAGATACATGTAAGATAATGATTGTGTAATAACTTTATTCTCCTTGGAAACGTATGTTGTGACCCCATATATGAATGGCCTGGTCAAGGCAGTTCGGATGAGGGGTAGTAATTTGACCGAAATTACCATTACTTATCATCACCAATCTAGACCCGGATTAAAATCGGGAATCTTTTCTATCCTAAACTGGGCTCCACTGCACACCGTCTTTCATTATCACCCACCCATCGTCCTGATATGACTGAAATACTGTTAAAAAGGACATAAAATTGCAAGCCATCCATCCATCCATCCATACCAATCTAGACCTCTCTGACAGAAAGATCTCCATGGCCTAATGAATAAGATTGCTGACTTGTTCAAGCCTTTGCCATGCACATGTGAAAAACCTGAGTTTTCCTTACAGTAGGTCAGTTTTTTTTCACCTGAGAGCTTCGGTTTTTGCCCACCTCTGCTTAACAATTGGCATGACATATTAAGTGAAACATTCTTGAAAGGGCCATAAAACCCATTATAAAATCTGAAAGATTCCATGTATTTACATATAATAATGAGGTAAATTATGAAAAAATATCTGTCACAAGCAAACACTGATGAAGACTGATATGTCTGCACAGTATGCAGTGCAATCAGTCTGCACTTTTTAGGAACAGAATCTATGGATTTTGAAGGTTCCAGACACCTTACAGTATTGCATCTGACTGACTGCATGTTCACTGTATACCAAAACAGCTATATCGCTAACATGTTGCTCCATGACATGACAGACTTGTTCAGCTGAATATTTGCCCAGAATGAATACTATGACAACTGACTTTATAACAGCACCTGTCTGACTGATTGCCCAGAATTCAGTATCAGTGTACAGTCAACATCATTAGACCTAAAGAGCACATCATCAGCTAGGCGTACAGTCCACATCCCCATCTCTACTTGCTTTCATTTTCTTGAATTCTTCTTGAAGAGTTTTCTCCATGTCAACAATCACAGATGGCTTTTTATACTGAAAGAAAATTAAAGGTCATTTTTCTACATGCATGGAAACTTTCCTTACAGTTAAGGTGAACAGATACATGTCCAAGGGAAGCAATTCAGCTGCTTTCATTTCTACCTCTTTCTCAATTAAACTCATAAAGGAAATAATCTGCCCCAGCCCCACTCCCTTGGAGCAAATAAGGCATACTGCCATGTTTTCCTACTTGTTTTTAAAGACTTCATTTTTGCTTCCTTGGGCTACAGAAAGCCTTCTAAAAGGGATGTACTCTTAAAGGAAAGAATTTGCTCCTAAAGGAGCTAATTTCCTTTTGAAGTTGACCCCTACTGAAAAGGGAGGCGAAAATGAAAATGCCAGAGCTGCTTGCCCTGAAAGTGTACCCATCCAACAAAAGGCATTTATGTCTCACACATGCTTAGACTACTGGTAGTATACAAGCAGTTCAGGAACAGTTCAGCCATACAATAAGACTGACCATGTGTATCTTAAAATGTGAACTGTGTATGCCTCAACCATACTGCACATGTGCTGAAAATGGGAGTCCAAATTGTACATGCATTACTCAACAGGGCCTAGGCTCCATCTTACAGAATATGCCTTTTGGATGGCTTGGTTTATTTTTAGATTGAACAATTTTATTACCTAATGCTCAGTTTAAAGGCCTACAATCACTGACAAATCAGTGTCAAAATAATATGAGCTATATCATGTGATTTTCAACAATGTGGCATTAGTGACAAGCAAAGGCTCTGATCATACTGCACTTCTGTGCAGACAAATCAGAGCCTTTGCTTGTCATATCAGCCAAAGCCATAGAGCCAACAGTGAGGTCTCTGATTACCCTGTATGAATGAGACGAATGATCTGAATATCATGACAAAATTGCCACACTCATGACTGTTGGAAGTCACATGACGTGGCTCATATGATTCAGCAGCAACAGAACATATGACAAATATTTTTTTGAATGTATATTCACTACTTACTGAGACTATCAATGTATTATTTGCATGTGCTGTAGTGATATTGCTCTGTTCTAATGGTAAATTACATCTTTCCATGTCAGGTATCCTGAACTTTTTATAATACCTGAAAAGAAAAGACATTATGAGACATGTTGTGATAAAACATTTCTTGAGGCATATACTGTAATAATACAGCCAGTGCTTCAGCAGATAAGAAGGGGTAACAGAGATAATTTAGGGATAATTATCCATATTTCTCCATAGAAACATATTTTGTGACCTATCATTAGAACCGTCTCGTCAAGACGGTTCTAATGAGGGGTCACAACATATGTTTTTATTGAGAAATAAGAAAAATTATCTTCGAATTATCCTCAATATCCCCTCTTATCTGCAGTGTTGACAACAATAAAACGGGGCTTTCCCACTCTAGATTGACTCCAAATATCTAAATGTCTAATTCTACTATAAGAGGGGGTTTTCCCTTCCAATACAATCTAAAATATCTAGATCCCTCTTGTAAGATGAATCACTTTTTTTTTCATTGGGAAGTGTGGGCGAGCTTTTGATTGGGTGGATGGGGGCTTGTCTTTTTGTCTCATTACTAAATAAATATGGTACAGTATGCAAAACCTCATTATAACCATTCTCATTATAATACTACTTTGAATATAGTGTGATCATGTCACGGCTCCCACTGAGAACTACAAACAATTATAGGCAAATGAGCAGTTGATGCTCGTATGCCAGGGCCCAGTTGTTCAAAACTAACATTTTAAGTTAACGTTTCATTAAAATTTCAAACATTAATATCTCAAATACACCAACATTTTTGTTGAAAAAATGTGAGAAGCTTTTCTTTGCATTTCAAAAGCTTCTCACATTTTTTTCAACAAACAATATCAGCATATTTGGTTATAGAGTCATAAAAAACTTAACGAGTCAATCTCTTAGCGAGCTTGTTAGGCTAACAATGCTTTGAACAGCTGAGCCCAGATATTCTTTTGTTTTTTGCTGGGCCGGGTAGCGCAATCGGTAGGGCACCTGACTCGTAAGTCAGAGGTCCTGGGTTCAAATCCCAGTCTGGCCACATACTTTCGTTTCTCCTTCCGCTGATTCAAGAAGGGCAGTTGTCAGTTACTGGCAAAAGTATGTGCACTTAGTACTGGTTAACCGCTTAGGAGGTCTAAGCCAGCCCAGGAATAGTGTGGTTAGGTTAACTGACTGTCCCGACATGACCTTAGTTGTTTACCGTGGATGTTAAGCATCAAATCAACCAACCAAATCTTTTGTTTTTTAATCTCAATATAAAGTTATTCATTTATAACACTATGGCATTCTCTGAACCCTAAATCCAGTGTAACACGCTATAAAAGAATATTTCATATGCATAAAGTCAGAAATGAATGCAAATGCAGGAGTTAAATAAACTTCTTACTTTTTATTTGTTGTTCTGATGATGATGTTCTGTTCCGGATCACATGTTACATTGTATGTCTCCAGAGGGTATGGAAGGTTTCTCACTCGCCACTGGAAAGCTGTCTTTGTATCTTTACGAACAAATATAGGCTGAAATAATGTGCAGTCATAAGTTAATTCTTGCACCCATGGATAGTTAAAACTAAGTCTTCTAACTTCGAACAGGGACAGAAGAGGAGGTACAGATAAGGCTGCATTTTTAGGTTAACTAGGGACAAGTAAAAAGTCCAACGCTACTTGTCTGGCCAAAAATTACTTGTCCACACCTGCAAATATGATGACTGCATTATTTTCAGGATTATTCAGTCATAGACATTTATCTCATTATTTTGAAAAACCCATCTCTCATTTTAAATAGTTTCAAAGCTTAATTTTAATATAGGCATCTTTTCTGTCTTATTTCTTACTCTACACATATAAAAATATTTCCAGGTAACTGGACAAATTGGAATGGCAAACAGTGTGGACCCTGATCAGACTGCTCCTACAGGATATTATATTAATTATAATAATATTTCTAAAGCAAAAATCTAGTTGTTGTAATTGAAAAGGAAACAATACTACTTTTTTCATAGTTGTCCCTGGGCAAGAACATTATAATTTTCACTTGTCCTGAGTGAAATGGGACAAGTAGGACATGTCGGGCATGGTTTTTCCATAGGCCTGGTTCAACCATGTTACATCAACTCATGGAGTGGCACTGTAAGTACTCACATTGCTAGTACTTTCCATGAGACCCTCAGAATCTAGGTTTCTAGGCATCAGCTGTTCACCCACTTCGAACTCCCATTTTCCACTACCACCTAGTGTTCCTTTTTTTCTCCATTTCCGTACTACAAATAAAAAGATAAATAAATCTAAGTGATACTCTACATTTTTTCATCATCTCAAAAGTAAATACACTGGTCCAGTGCTTGTAATATTAGACAATCAACAGAAAATCTTAGCAACATTATTCATAAAAGTGAGGAGAAACTTACTAACTATATTGCTTGTATCATTGTGGGTGTTTTTGTTCATGTTCTTTTTAATGGCAATCTGTTTTCTACTTGTCTGTTAAATTTCAAGTCAGTCGGTTGCGAAATAAGGAAGTTACATTTCAGCCCACTGCATTATCAGTAACAAGAAGAAGGTGCGACAGTATGCCATTTTGGTTTTGTGTTTGCAATTTGGAGTCGCATGTTCTCACTCATAAAAAGTATTTCAAGCAAGAAACTTCCTTACATACGAAAAAATGATATATATCTGCACTTACCTGCAATCGAATCATTTCATGACAGAGAAAGATAATGCGAAATTTACAACAAAATTCTGAATCGGGATGAAAAATAGAGCAAATTGAGGGAAGTGGTCATATGCGCATGACGGTCAATCGGGAAATCTGAGTATTGTGAGCGTTGATTGGTCATCGACAGTGCAAGTTCAAAATCCACGTGATATGAAAACTTTGATATCAACTGAATGGTTGCCATTATGGCGGGAGAGCTACGTCATCAAAGCACCCGACTGGAATTTCTGTGGAAAATACCAGGAACCAGTTGCTTAACGCGAGCGCTACGTAGCGCTTTGATACAGCAATTGGCTATGCAACGGTATGTTACAAAAAAGCGCTTAATACTATAGCATCCCCGGAGCTGCCTCACAAACGCTTGTAACATACTGTTGCATAGGTAAAGTGCTCTGTAGGGCTTTCTGTTTACATGTGTTTATGCACCAGTCATTTGCAACTACGGCCCCCATGGGGCCGGGGATAGCGGGGGCATAGCGGGGCTTAAGTACAGTGTTTTTACCTACGAGGTGTCCCCGCAGTGCCGTGGATACGCCAGGCTTTCGATTCCCGCCAAAACAGCGGGAAAAATAGTGGAGAATTTTTAATTAAATTAACTGCGATACACTGTCAGAATATTGATTTTTATACTTATATGATCCCCTAGGGGGCGGAGACCTTTACCAGGGATATGACATAAAAAATGTCCCCACAGTGCAGGGCATATACCAGGGCTTTGCAGAGTGAAAAGTCAATATCCCCGCTATTCCCCGGCCCCAGGGGGGCCGTGGTTGCAAATGACTAGTGCATTAAAACGAGGCAAATTTCACTGTGCAACGCACTGTTTCAAAATAGCACAATCGTTGCATAGCCTTGGCAAAGTGCTACAGAACGCTATTTTATAGTGCTTTCATTAAGCAACTCTCGCCAGATTTCATCACTTCCGTCAAGCTAGAACAAAATCAAAACGGCGTTATGTCGCACCTTCTTGTTTCTGATAATGCAGTCGGCTGAATGGTAACATTCTTATTTCGCAACCGATTGACTTAAAATTTCACAGACAGGTAGAAAACAGATTGATTTTTGATAGTATTTAGAAATTTTACAAATTTTTCGTCGAGTGCCTGTGTTTTTGCTGTTCTCATTTTGCAGGAAAAATCAATTGTCAAAACAACTTTTACACTTACCCACAAGTTCATTCGTTTTTACATCATATTCTTCAGCCAACTCGTTTTCATTAGCGAAAGTGTAATGTATTTTACGTCTACCGTCTTGAATAATACACGTTTTCTGTGAATTTTTCAGGAGTTCAACCCATGTGGACGCCATATTGTTTATAGATACCGGGAAAGAGTGCCCAAGGGACGCAATTAGATAAAACCCCACACCCTACCAAGTCGCACAATGACTGTCAACATAATTGTCGTGTCGTCTTCTTTGTGGACAGACACTTGACGAAAATTTCTGGATGCCTACTCTACGATTTATATGAGCATAAAACTGGTGTCTTTTACATCTATGTTGGGAGCTGTACAGAAGATTAAAGTCAAAACTGATGTATCTACATACTCTATCATCTTTATTCACCTTACTTTTAAACTTTTTTATTCTGCACTATCTCACTTTTTACTCCTCTTACTTAGGCCTAAATACCGTGCGTGGTCTCAAAAATCCAAATAATACTTGTGAGAGGGTGTATGGATAATGGAAAGATAGACACCCTACCCCTAACCTTACCCTTACTTACCCCTACCCCTACCCTTACCCCTACCCCTACCCCTACCCCTACCCCTACCCCTACCCTACCCTACCCTACCCTACCCTACCCTGAGGTGCGGAGGGTGGGCCGGGGGAAGGGGAACATCGTTACGAAAATGGAAACACACACACACACACACACACACACACACTGAGATTGGAATTCCTTGGAAGATTCCATTATTCTGCTGCTAAGTGTGCAGAGGATTCAGTTACTAAGTTTACTTCTCTTGTAAGGGCTAGGGACTAGCTTCCCTGATTCACAGGTCCTGGTGAATGATTGTCCTTGGACGTATCACCAGTAAACAATTCTGCTTCTGATTCTGACACACACACACACACACACACACACAATATATACTAGAACCAACTTCTAACCGACCACTTATTTATAGCATGTTTTCCTCTAAATAAAAAGGCCAACCGAACATATGTTTCCATCTTTAATTAACCTGTGGTATTGGTAAAGTAAATCAGGTAACTCTGAAATAAAAATCTTATCCGTATACCATTGAATAAATGAAAGATAATGGTACCCCTGTTTCCGAAAATCGCAACATTTCAGCAGATTTTCACGATTCGGACAGAACCACATTTCGGAATCTTGTCAGCATATGCTTATGAATTGTGCGAATATTTAGAAAGTGTTTAAATGAACTTGAGAATTCATAATCAGGCATTATTTTAATACAGAATTCAAAATTTTAGTCACAATTAAAAAACCTTCTCAACCACAGTCATAATCCTTGCGAAGTTCGAAACTGGGAGTACATGTGCATCCTCTGCTGCCAGGAAAACGATTCTAAAGGTATTGAGCTCAAACATTTTACAACGTTTACATGATTGACACATTGGGAGCACTGAATATAAGAAAATTATGTCCGGATACCATCATCAAACGACATTGTTCAAGACAAAGCAAGTGGTAGGTTAGAAGTTGTGCTTAGTATATATATACTTAGTGTAAGTTGATAATGAATGAAACGGTATACTATATACATGTTTACAGATTGTCATTCTATCAGTCTTGTTTGTCTGTTAGCATGTGCTCTAAACTCTGGGTTAAGTTTGTTTTCATTTTCCGTTGGCACACGCCTCAGAAAATGAATGAATACACAAAAAGTGGCATGCATTGCACAGGCAGGCAAAGGTATGAATAAACAGAACCTTGAGATTTCTCACGATGTCTCTCAATTTATAATTGCTTCTCATGAATGTCAAGCGCCCTATAAATTTGGTCTTATATTTCGATATGTAATAAAGGTTATGCTGGCTTGTTGTACTCGCACGACGAACTGCACACATAGTAGTTAACCCAGTCATGGCTGACAGCTTTGTTTCCCTTTACAGTTGCACAACGCAATCGGAACACCGCTCGGCTAATTCCGTGAAGCACGGAATTGGCCGAGCGGTGTTCCGATTGTTGCACAACCTTGAGTCGGAATACGGCACCCTCCGATAACTACTACAGAATGATCTTTTTACGACGGGTTGGCGTCTATCACAAATTTTTTACGTCTATCTCATCGTGATACAATAAGTGGGTTCCTTTTGCTCTAGGTTCAGATTGCACTGATTCCTCATCTTTGATTCATCATAGTTTCTGATGATTTTATGTGTTTACTATGATGTTTGACTTATGAGCTAGGAAGCCTCTTCGCAGATCAAACATCTCCAGTCAATTCTCGATATCTCAAAGTCGAAATTCATCCCAAACTACTGATATCCCAAAGTAAATTTTCTGGTCCCAGAAAATTTACTCTTTAGATATCAGTAGTTTGAGATAACAGGAATCGAAATGTAAATAAAAAAGGAGTTTATGCCCAAACTATATTTTTTCATATAAAAGTTACTTTGAAATATCAGTGTTCGAGATATCGAGAGTGGACTGTACTTGTTTTTGGAGCTGTATTAGGAGGAAGAGCGCATAAAACAAGTTTAGCCCCAGTAGCATAAGCCACAGTCCATTCCAAAGCGGAAACTTTGGATGTGGGTCCTGTTTGTTGTATTTCTGATATTGTGTTCTCTTGTATAGCTGTAAGTTAACTCTCGATACCTCGATTACCGATATCTCATTTTCTTATTTTAAATATGAAAGTCCCCTAAATATGAGCAGTTCGGACAAATTTCTTATTTTTCATATTTCAACTCCTTTTATCTCAGACTACTGATATTTCAACGTAAATTTTCTGGGACCAGAAAATTTATTTGAGATATCAGTAGTTTGGGATGAACTGCGAATTAGAGATATCGCGAGTTGACTGTAGTTGCTTCCTGTTTTGTGTTGTGGTTTAAAATAGAAAATAGATAAATGGATGCAATCAATGAAGTATTTTTTAATTTTGGGTTTTGATTTTTGTTTTATTGGTATACAGTTCTTCGATGTTATGTAGACGATGTGGCAATGTTTCCATGTGAATTAACGTGGTATTAAAGTAGAGGCAGATGGCTTATATATCAGGAGATGGCTTATTGAAAGCATTTTGCTTACTGTCAGATCCTGTGCCATTGTATATGGTATTTATATATATATATATTTGTATCTTCTTGCGAATAAAATATTGTTTAAACCAAACTAGAGGCAATGTGTTGCGTCTACATAGATATTAAGAAATATACCAGCTCTAGCAGTGAACTGTTAATAAGCAATAATTCATGGTTTGGAGTTCAGTTAAAAAGTAGACCATATCAAGAGCGAGGAGTGCAAATGATATGTCTACTTAAAAAAGACAAGTGAATTTTTACTCAACAATTCACTGCTAGAGTTGAACTATTTCGACTCTAACGCTCAAAACTACTGAAAAATCATTCGTTCCAATTCTCTCCACCTTTTCGTCTGCACGTGCATTATCCTACCAATATTCACCACTGTAGCACTGATAAGTATATATGTTTTTGATGATTTTATAGTGAACAAGAGACTTTACACAGCATAACATCAGGAAAAGTCATCAAAACGTCACAAAATTATTATCAGTACAAGTAATTGCAAATGGCGTAAGCAATTAGAATCACGCGCTCTGTACAGTGAAACATGCTATGCGAACATTTTTCCATTGCTTCTCTAAGCACACTGTATTAGAATATGAAACAACGAGATATCAACATAGATACAACAATAGGTTGCATCTACAGTAATACAACGCTGTGTTTGATATTTCATCAAAGAAGATATGATGTTTTGAGCCAGCTGGGTGGCGACAGATGAACAATATACCTGTCGTTGTTTAGAGGACTAAATCAAATAAAAAGGAGATTTTTCACATATTTTATTGAAAAAATAATCAACAAATTTATTGAACAAATATGTACATAATAGTCATGATAGTTGTAATATGTACAAGTATTAACAAATAAATAAATACACAGGCAAAGCTCCAGATAATTTCGTTGGGGTGGTGGTAATGATCATTTTGGAACACAATGCACACAACGTTGAAACAATGTTTAAACAATGCTGATTCAACGTCATGACGTTATACTGACATAATGTTGTTTCAGTGGCACGTGCCTGCTTCATTCTCCGTCAAGGCAGTCCTGGCGAGATCCACAGTGCTTATTTTGATTGGAAAATGAAAAATACAGTTCCAAAATTATCATCAAAACACCCTCTTTTTCTGGAACTCTGTTGAGAACAGAAAACAGTGTTATTAAACAGATTATCTCAGTAAAGTTAATGGTAACAACTGGAATCACTGGCTTAAAGTCCCCTCAATAAAAAGCTGTAACAGGGGTAATTCAGAGATATATTTTTTTCTTTTTTCTCAATTAAAATACTTTGTGACCCCTCATTAGAACCGTCTTGACGAGACGGTTCTAATGACGGTCACAAGGTATGTTTTTTTTATGTAGGCCTAACTAATAAGGAAATATACTCCATAATTATCCCTGTTACCCCTTCTTATCTGGAACACAGGTCAGGTCTTTTAGTATGACTATGTTTTTAGTTATGGTGGTGATAACGATGATAATGATGGAAACAATGATGATAATGACGATTATTTTCATGAATTTTTATGACACTATGGTCTCAACAACGACAACTGGTCAGATAACAATGTTGGCATTTTAATAATAAAAAGCACCAAGAGGACGAGGTCAAAGAAAATCATTGGTCTTAAATAGATGCCTGTAAACTATTAGTTCTGAAGTTCATTAATACACATGAGTAACTAATCACTACAATTAGTCCAGTTCTAACCCATATGAAGCCTGATAGTAATAAAAAGGCCATGACATTGACCCAGGTTGACCTAGGTTTGTACACTAATGTTGTCCTATCTCCTTAAAACAACATGCATTTCAAACGTGAACGTTTCTGAAAACTAGTACAAAGAACATGCATGGCATTTCGTAATTTGTAAAAATTACATAACTAATGATTTAAACATATGTTTTCCCATCTTCTCTGCACACGGTTCAACTATTTCGAACGTTTTTTGCACATTCGATACCAGATATCACTCAGCCTACCTATCATTTACACAATAGGTTTTGTAATGTGATGGATGTGTCTCAACTGGTATCCTTATTAATATTTCGAAGTTGCTGACATTATCTCCGCCTGCCAATGATTCTGGCAGACTCGCGGAAAATCTTGCAACTTTTTGTTTTGCTGTCTCCGCCAATATTCTGTATTCTCTTTAGCCATTTCTCTTTAAAAACTGGAATGAGTTCCACTGGCATGTCTTCATGGTTCCACATGTTTTATCCTCTCTCAAAACGGGACAGTACTGCCCACGACCTGAGGCTCTCTGGATGATTGTCCGATGACGTTCTTGGCGCCCAAACCCACATGTTTTAGAACACTCACTCCAAGGTCCCCATTCAGATACCAAACAGTCGGTGTGGTCAGCTAGATATAATAAGACACAGAACCTAGTATACGCATGAATGTGAAAGGATTGATAAAGCTATTTTTAAAGTGAATGGGTACACTTATAGGGGAAGCAACTCCGACAGCTTCATTTTTGCCTATATTTTAAATGGTTGTCAACTCAAAAAGGAATGAATTTGCTTACATGGAGCAAATTCTTTCCTTCAAGAGTAGACCCAATTTTGAAAGGGCTTCGTCGCCAAGGAAAGCAAACAGAAGGTCACAGCAGTTGTTTCCCTTTTTCAAAAAAGGCGGAAAAATATGAAGGTGCGCCCATTAACCTTAAGAACAAACATCGGGCGTGCTATTATAATTTATTATGTATACAATAAAGAAATATGAATATTTTTTTGCAGTGTAAGATCGAATTTTACTTCACCAAATGAGCACGAAAAGCAGCACTTTCATAAGTGCACATCTTATGTTTAAAGCGTTTCATCTGAAAGAAAGTGAGACTCGTCACTAAAAGGGTAAACATTGGGCTCTCTGGCATGTTGCTTAATCGTTTGTACTCCCATTTAATCATTTTTAACATTTTTTTTCTTTTTAACCATACCTTACAGATTTAACCTTTCAGAGTTTCCAATCAACATTCATTTAAGCCCTTAAAACACCAACAGCAGCAATAATAATACATGCAGTACAAACCTTTTGGAATATTAACTTCTCCATCAGGAATCTCATTCAGTCGGGATTTAGCTTGTCTCGCCAGAACTTTCTTTACAGATCTTATAATCTCTGACACTTCACCAGTATTGTCGTCGTTCTCATCAAGAATCACAAGGTTGTTCTCCTTATCTGCTGGAGGTAGTATCTTCCCCTTGATTCTATACTCTAAAATAGTTAAATAATCATTCAAATCTATTAGTAAAATATTTGAATTTACTTAAGCGGATTATGTAGATCTATATAGATACAGAAGGAAGATATCGCAATTAATGTTGCATCCAGTAAACACACGATGTGAAAAAGCGTCGTATCAACGTCTGTGCAACACGATGGCACATTATTGACTTTCACGACTTTTTAGCGTTATGAACTTATTGGGTAGCAACTTACAGCTCCTTTTTATGAACGCAGGTACGGTTCTGCCATCCATCGCGTTTTGCAAAACATTTATCAAGTGGTAACAAAGCAATACAATTTCGTATTAATGTTCGGTTAATAAGTGAGATGTTAGCTGCGAAGTAGAAGTTCGGGTTACCGTAGCACCGTTGGGGTGTATTTTAAAGGTGCAAGGTTTTACCCATATGATTGACTATTCGTATAACCACTGTCCATGCATACAGAACAGAACAGAATAGAATTATTCACTGGTCCACCTTTCGACATCATTGTGTGTCAGCATGCACAGTTAAAAATTTCTGTCAACTCCCGATATCTCGAACACTGATATCTCAAAGTATCTTCTTATATCAAAGAATATATTTCCTTTTTTATTTACACTCCTGTTATCTCAAACTACTGATATCTCAAAGTAAATTTTCTGGTACCAGAAAATTTACTTTAAGATAGCAGTTGTTTGAGCTGAAGTTCGACTTCGAGAGTTGACTGTATGATAATAATAATGATAATAAACCTACCTGAAATCTTCCTTAGTTTAACTCTGGCGATAGGTGGAAGTGACTGTATGTCTGGGTAATGAAAAGAACTGGCAGCATGATTTGGCCTCGATGGTGAGAGCTGATATATCTCTTCTGCTGGGTTCGAAGGCCAGTTAGGCGAGGAGAAAGCAAGCCCGTTATCTGTCCCAGCATCCAGTGGATATAGGTCAATCTCAACATATTTCTTCCAGCGTTTACGTTGACAGAGATCAAAGGAAGAAATTCCTACAAACCAGTCAGGACTTGGAATAATTTTCACCATAAAAGATACCTGGAAATAGTTAAAACTGGTGTTTATTTCACAATCAAGCATTTCAATTCGGGTATTGCATAATGAACGAACGAACATACTTTATTACGCTCAAGTCTGTACAGACATATGAGGTTATGACAAACATATGTACAATATGAACATGGTAGTTATGAATACAATAACACATATACAATTGCTGACAAGAAAGTATACAGAGGGAAGTTTTGGTTTTATGGTATTACATATTTGTTGAGCAAGTCACGGTCGAGAGTGCGTGGGGGTGAGGTAATGGACACAAAATTAGTACATGTCGTGTAAGAAGGATGACGAGATGATAATGATTTTAGGTGAAACATCCTTTTTATTTGCATTAACATGCTTTAAAGGAATAAGATTTTATTATTTGTAAGCTTGTCTACCGCTGAAGAAAGCTGATTCAACCTAATTTGTGCACGTTATGGGCATTTCTGAGACATGATAACGCATATAATTTACTGGTTCATCCCCCTACTTGCTGAAATGCAAAAAAATCTGTCAAGTTTAACTTGCAAAGCTTCTCCATCCTTTCTTAGACAATAATTAGCTTTTCTCTGATGGATTAACAATTAAATTCTGTTTGATTTCAGTCATAATGATTCATTAATGTGCGCTTATTAGGAAAAGGGTTTAGTACATGTATTTGATGCCACTTGAAAAAGTTATGTGCACTAAAGAGGTCGAATACGGCAGTTACCTTTGTATGTCTGCCATCTGTAATGAAGTGTGTTCCAGACTTGCCGAGTCCGCCCCGTATCGGCGCGGCTGTGAAAGAATCTCGTATTCCTCCGTAAGACTGGGCTTCTTTATCAAAACCTGTCATATCCCCATCTTCAGCGAACTGACGGACAGACGGGCTGGAATAGGAACCAAGGGACCACATGCTGTAAGAATCGGAATGTGTTCTGCCTGAAACAAAAGAACACAATATGTTGCAACATTTTTAAAATTGGGATAATTGTCTAAAACTGGATCATTTTATTTTACATAGAGGATCTTACATGAGTGCTCATGTATTATTGAATTTATTAAACGAGTTGGGGAAAAAGATAAGATGCGAGGCTTTGCCGAGCATCTTATCAGTTTTCCCCAACAAGTTTAATAAATTCAATAAAACAGGAGAACGAATGCAAGATTCTATTTATCATATGACACTAAAATCGCATTTTATTAGCAGAATTTACACTAAAACGTGACGATTTTGCCATTCGAAAACGCGACGTTTTTATGGACGTCAACGTTTAACGTTACGACGTAATTTGCATAATTAATCCACTTAGGGGATTACTGTACTCAAAATTGTCATTTGGGGACGTAAATCGTCGGTTTTATGGTCGGAAATTTCGTTTTACGGCGACGCGCCAGCGGAGCCGTAAAACGCAATTTGCGACCATAAAACAATTTTCAGTATAGTTATTCCCATTCTAATGCACTTTTCACATTTTCACCTTTTAAAGTATGCTAGGTTGCATCCATGGCAAACACTTTCAGCGACGTAAAACCAGACGTTAGCCAATGAGAAGCGACGTTCATAGTGACGTCGGGTTTGCGACAGTATATTGCAGAATATACTGTCGCAAATTTCTGACGTTATCCAATCAGACGTCGCGTTACATACGAAACTGCATTAGAATAGTGGATTATCGTTTTTTATGCATGGCTTGATTACACTCTCGGATGCGACGTCATATGATAAAATGCAGTAATGTGTCGAACAGATTCAGATGCAATGGTAACAAGTTTAGATCCTGATCAGCCTGCTTCTTTCAGAGCGGTCCGATTTGGGTCTGCTGTCTGTCTCAATACTTAGAATTTTTCATGAATGTTTTAAGAGTTGACATACTATGGTGCTGATAATGCCTTGATAATAATAACAACAATAGCTTAGTTGGTACAATGTTTTTAGAAACTCATATGGGCCATGTACACCAGATAAGTGAACTATACCAACAGTTCGGGATTTCTAATGCATTACTAGATCATCAGATGTGCCTTTTGAACTAGTCAATTTTTCACCTCTTGTTTTATACTTTGGCCATGGGAAGACATTGAAATGCCAGAAATTAAAATAACGGATTATTAAGTCCCAATGGTAATGACAAACAACTTATAGCAAATTCTTTATAACACGTTTCCGTTTTCACTTTTATTAGTCTTTTTATTTCCACAGCATTTTAATTCGTAATTGTTTCATAAAACGACCAGTGCTCTAGAAGCCCAAAGGAAATAAAGTCTTACCGATAAGTTTTGACCACTGCGCTGGTGGACGATATCTTGGATACATTTTAGGATATAATGACGCCGACCAGCCTCCAATAAATGTTAGCTCGTATTCCGCCAAAACTTGAGGTTTGCATTTTCCACTTAACCGTACTCTCCTGGAATTTCTGTCTCTCTTTTTGCAACTGACAAAAGTTAACAAAACAAATAGAACAACAAACAAATGAACAACGTTTCGTAGGATCTGCATAATTAATGTCTCGTGGCTTTACGAGTGTTACAATAAATGCCAGGTGAGTAGAAGCAGACGGATTTTATACTCTGGCGGGAAACAAAGTTGAAGAAGTTCAAGAAATATTGGGAAACGAATTTTCTGAATCCACAGGATAGACACCTGTTTAACGCAGTCCATATCTTATAATCTTATTACATACAATAAAATATAGTTCATATTTCGTATGAGGTATATACTACATATCTAACTTAATGTATACGACATACATCTTTTCCAGACCATTGTGTTATCTGTTCTACGAAATCAGATATCTTCTATGTTTAGACGCTTTCACTAACTGAAAAAAAATGCAATGGGGCAATCGCAGAATGAAATATTTCTTTTTATTTTGTTATGTTTGATTGACATAGAAGAGATTCATATTAGCATTTTAATGAAAAAAAAATGCCAGTCCTCAGTAAAATAACTTACATCAAATATTAGATATCACAATCTATAAAATATATTTCAGCGATATCCAACATTAAAATATTCCATGAATTTACACCACTGGGAGAAGAATGGGTCCTTTAAGATATCTCATAGGGCACATGCTTATATCACATATTATTTATTATAAATCTAATATCTTATTTTCTGACCTATATACGAATCTTCAATACTATAGTAGATACTTGTTTTACAGAAGAGAGATCTGATGTAATATATAAGATCATCAGTCAGCTATATTAGATACCCTTTTAACGCATCTTATTTTCCCTGATTTTAATCACACTGGTAAAAAAACGACAAGGTCTAAAATGTTTGCAATGAAGTTTTGTTAGATAATTATTAGCGACAGCTTCATTTCTTGCAATTACATCCTCCAACTAAATTTATCTTACACGTTCAAAATGATCATAGTTTGATATAGGGCTCTCAAGTGTCTATGATGTCAAAGTGGGAGTTAATGCAGCAAAAGACAGTTTAAGCTCGTCTGAAAATATGTTGCTCTACGAATACGCGTTTTCGAGATCAGTCTTCATGGTAGAGTGTTTGAATGTCATCATAGCCCAGCAGGCATACAACGTTGAATCAACATTGAAACAACGTTGATTGAACGTCATGAAGTTGAATCAACGCTGAATCAATGTTGAGTCAACGTTATGTGCCCAGTTGAAGCTAATCATAAGACGACTGTACATACGGCTAGTGCAGCTCATGCCTGCTTCACATTTGCCCCGGGTGCCGAGGGATAAATGGGTCTACTATTTTTCGTACAATTTATGGGGCATCGCAAGTGGCTACGGCGTATGTGAACGCGTATGTGTTCACATTGTGTACGAGCAACGTGTGATTTTTTTCTACGGGAACTCGGGAGCAGGCCGGGACAAAGCCGTACGGAGGCTGCGCGGAGATTGTACGGAAATCGTACCCGAGTGACCGTACAAGACTTTGCACGATACGATGCTCGTACATAATGTGGAGACATGCGCCGTAGCCCGTACCTACTTACGATGCCTCAGAAAACGTACGGAAAATCGTCGACTCATTTATCGCACGGCGACCAGCGCAAACGTGGACCAGGCATTACGATTAAAGCTTGCATTGCACTGACTGTCAGGCTGCTCGAAAAATGCTAGTAGGCAAACGATAAGCAAATCACAGAATGTCACTGAGTGTATAAATGAGCCGCGACACGAGAAAACCAACAAAGTGGTTGTGCGCCTAGCGCAGACTCAGATCAGCCTGGGCATCCGCCCAGTCTGATCAGAGTCTTCGCTGTCCGCATGAAGGTAGCCTAGACCCTTAGCTACCCTATAAGCGCTTAGCGAAGAGTCTGATTGGATTGGGCGGATGCCCAGGCTGATCTGAGTCTACGTTGGGGGCTCAACCACTTTGTTGGTTTTGTCGTGTCGCGGCTCATTAATGATTGCTCTAAAACAGACAGGCATGGACCATTGTATATGGCTGGTGCTGCCGGTGTTGTTAGGATTTGTTTTACATTTGAAACTATACGGTGATATTTAGTGCATGTAATACATAAGTTTTCTTCGACAGCAGCAATTAAAAATTGCATGAATCATCACTGCAATTTCTTAAAAAATGTTTGTAATTAACCCTAGTTGTGAAAACAGTCATATGTTGAAAGTTTTTACATATTTCTATAGCATCCTGTTTGAGTATATTGTGCCAAGAATCCTGCAACGGCGGACAGGCAGAGCTTAAATGACGTAGATGTGCGTAAGATCTTGGCTTGACACCAGCTCTGTGCCTGCTGAGAAATAATGTCACGTGTCTTGGTAGTAAATTAGAGGTAGATCAACATCATTAATCCACACTGTTCTAGTTTAATCTACGAGAAATAATTGTTGTAGATAAAACGGTAGCGGGTTATTAGCAATTACACTGCATGCTTTGATGAACGCACAATTATGCTTAGAAGTCAAAACTGTTATCAATTTCCGGGTTGATGTCAGTACATTGTAACTGATGGTATTACCATTGCCTTACAATGTTCCAAATCAGTAGGACGCCCCAGCACTTGAAGTTACACACAGCACCATCGCACCACCGGACCACTCCCACGAGAGAGAGAGAGAGAGGTGATTAATGTATACACCGTGCACGATATTTGAAGACTTGCAATGGATGGATGGCGCGACTTTACGTCCTTTTCAACAGTATGTCGGTCATATCGGACGATCGGAGCGTGGAGAGTGATAATGAATGACTTGTGCAACGAAACCTCGTTTACGTTTGAAAAGACTTCCGCCTCAGGCGGGAATTGACCCTTGGACTGCTGTATCAGCAGGACAGCACTTAACCCGCTAAGCTACCGGGGCTCCTAACATTTAAAGGCACACATATATATTGCGAACAGACAACATGTTAAAGAGTGAATGAAATCATGCGGTCTAAAGAGTTACTAGTCTTTGCGTTTCCTCGAACTATTGCCCACGCAATTATAGTGTCCTTGAGTTTGACGTCCAGAGAAGAATTAATAAAACTCGGCTGTAGCAAGTATTCCTAAGTATATTTATGAAAGGTTACGTGTATAGAACAACATTTTAATATTCACATACTTTTAATCAGCATTTATCCGCCAAACTTAAATTTCAAATATGTATAAACAGTTGGTAAGAATAGCATTTATTATGTGGGTGGAGGTTGATCAAATCCATGTTTATCATTCGTGATCGAATTGTTTAGCTTAAAACTTATTCTGAGATTTTCCAAAACTGTCGGTGCGATGATGATTTATTCCATCTTGATCATTTCCAAGGAGCTATACAAGTCGCGCCCTAAGCTACCGCCAGCTCTAAAAGCCATGCAAAATCAGTGATTTTTCATCTAATATGCATAACTCGCTAGTTTGGCAATCGGTGCATTTTGTTTCACCACCAAGCAGCACCCCAGGGGCGGCTAGGGCAGACTAAGAGCCTGAACCAGCTATTGCAGCTATGCTCGTTCCGCGCAGTCAGCCCTAGATGCAAAGGCAAAGTAATATTTTAAGTGCGTTTCGTTAAATTCAGGTTTGGTCCGGTGCGTTTCGGTTATTCTATGGGCCGCATTTTGGGAGTGTGGTGCATAGTGACCAATGAAAAACAGTGATTTTTCCGGTAAATTTACTACCTTGGTGTGTATCTTGGTTCCCGACGTTTATCGAGGTTTCCGTTATAGAACAACGGTAGTATTCTGGACAGGGTACCAGACTTGGGAGTGTGGTGCATTATGACCAATGGAAAACAATGAAAAACAGAGATTTAGGAACTGACAAATAACTAGATGTCTCCTCAATACCGATACAAACTTGGCTTAAATATAGAGCACTACATCAAATTGGTCTATCGAACAATATTGACGGGCAATTCTGATGGGGATACATACCACTAATAGTGTTTGAAATATGTCACTTCTCGTTGTTCTTCAGGATTTGTTGCAGAATCAATGTCGCAAGCAGATCAAAATTGAGCTGATATTGTTGAAGATTCTTTTTATTTCTGTTTTGATATAATACATTTATCATTATCAACAGTAGTTCAGTGCCCGGTGTTCTTCACATGATCCAGATATTAAATGAATCATATAATCATATATTTTACAACCAGCTGCTGTGGCTTCATAACAGACACGGAAGGTAGTAAAACTTGAACACATGCTACCTTTGCGGTATAGGGTTTTAATATTTTAATAAAGTGTATTAATTTTACTACAAATTTTCAAATAAATTCATTTTCTTAACATATGTTAAGAAAATGATTTTCTTAACATATGTTAAGAAAATGAATTGATTTGAAAACCTGTTGTAAAATTAATACATCCTTCTGATGGAACAATCAAACAGAAAAAATATAATTGAAGGTAACCAGGAAAGCCACAATCACAAAACACACATTAAAATCTTAAAGAGTTTCTTCAAGAGCAGAGAACACATTCGAAAGAAGGTACATGGGATATACTTCGACGTTTTGTCTATTCAAGCCTCATCAATACCCTGACAATATCTGGTGACAAAGATTAGAAAAAAACATACTGTAATTTCTTAATTTATATAACCACCAGAATAATACAATACCAAACTACAAACACATGCGGTCCAACGTAGAGAAATTGTATATCAAAACAACAAACATCGACAGCTATATACAAAATACATAAAACATATAACATTACAATGCAAGAAATACAACTAACAGGATCCGCATCAGAAGTTTCCGCATTAAAATGGACTATAGATAACCCTAGTCCAGTAGTTTCTTCTAGTAATACGATTATTTTGATGATGCCTTTGTATAAATACTGAACGCTTATTATTTATTTTGAGCTGTATCACAACGTCGTTGAGGATGCACATATAAAATTAGTTTAACCCACCCGTCCCTACACCCCCGTCCCGACCCCAATTATCTTCATACTCTATATTGATCATTCAAGTGTAGTTGCGTTTCCACCTTTAAACGTCCTATTGGGTATTGTCGGTGGGAGTACACTTCTATCAAAACTTTAACATTGATGACTTTTATTCAGGGAGTTAGTGTCGTTCTTGAATTGGTGGCATCAACAACTGGAAAAGATGATACACACATACATGTAATATCAGTCTCATTTCTGACCAAACTGATGTTACTTATACAACAAAATGGTGATGCTTTAAAACAACTTGAATTGTTTATATCAGCTCTTGAAACATAGAGGTGGCGTCACTGAATCACTTTTGAAAAGGAAGGTAAGTGATTTTAAACGGAAATGTCGCATACTTGGATATACATATGAGACTTTCTTCTCAAAGTGAAAAATGCTGTCACCCATTAGAATACGCCTCGGCCCGAGGTCATAATTCTAACAGGTTACAACAACGACGGTGATATCATGAAACAGGATTTTCAGTCAGTATCGGAGTTTCGTGGCATCATCTAACACAATTTTGAATACATATATTTACCTTTTTATCCCCCGACCGAAAGGTTCGGGGGATATAGCGATGATCCTGGCGTCCGTCCGTCCGTCCGTCCGTAAACATTTTCTTGTCTGCTCTATATCTTGAATACCATTTGGAATATTTTCATGATACTTTACAGTTATATAGAACAGGTCATGACGATGTGTCGCGTACAAGAATGGTAACTCTTGCTGTTGTACTTTTTGAATTATCTCCCCTTTGGGATTTTTTGGCAGATTCGTGACCGCTCTGTAACTTTAACACCCTTAGAAATATTTTCATTATACTTTACAGATATGTAGAACAGGTCATGATGATGTGTCGCGAACTAGAATGACAACTCTGGCTTCTTACTATTTGAGTTATTTTCCCTTTATGGTATGAGCTGTGATTTTTGTGTTGATTTCGTGTCCGCTCCATAACTTAAATACCCTTTAGACTATTTTCATGATACTTTACAAATATGTAAAATAGGTCGTGGCAATGTGTTGCGAACAAGAATGACAACTCTTGCTTTCTTAGTTTTTGAGTTATTTTCCCTTGATGGTTGTAGGTGTGATTTCGTTTCCGCTCTATAACTTTAATACCCTTTGAAATAGTTTCATAATACTTTACAGGTATGTAGAACAGGTCATGACAACGTGTCATGATTAAGAATAACAACTCTTGCTTTCTTACTTTTTGAGTTATTTCCCCTTGATGGTTTTGGGTGTGATTTCATGTCTGCTCTATAACTTGAATATCCTTTGAAATATTTTCATGATACCTTACAGATATATAGAACAGGTCATGACGATGTGTCGCGTACAAGAATGAGAACTGTTGCTTTCTTACTTTTTGAGTTATTTTCCCTTGATGGTTTTAGCTGTGATTTTGTGTTGATTTTGTGTCCGCTCTATAACTTGAATACCTTCGGAAATATTTTCATGATACTTCACAGGTATGTAGAACGGGTCATGATGATGTGTCGTGAACAAGAATGGCAACTCTGGCTTACTTACTTTTTGAGTTATTTTCCCTTTATGGTTTGAGGTGTGATTTTGTGGCCGCTCTATAAATTCAATACCATTTGATATATTTTCATGATACTTCACAGATATGTAGACCAGGTCATGACGATGTGTCGCGAACAAGAATGACAACTCTTGCTTTCTTACTTTTTCAGTTATTTCCCCTTGATGCTTTAGGTGTGATTCCCTGTCATTTCCATGACTTGAATACCCTTTGAAATATTTTCATGATACTTTACAGATATGCAGAACAGGTCATGACAATTTCTCTCATACATGAATGACAACTATCTCATTCATACTCCCCCCCCCCCCCCCCCCCCCCCCCCCCCCCCCCCCCCCCCCCCCACACACACACACACAAAAATCAGATTTGGATTCTTTGTCAAAATTCACTCACTAGAGAGCTCAAAATTAGATTTGTAGGGCTTGTACTTCAGAAGTTATTTACACATTTTGAAATGTTGAGTGTATCATATGCTATACATTGTGTACATGGTGACTGTTTGAGATTTTACCTCTTTTTAGCAGTCTGGCATACTGTTTTGGTCTGACTGTTAGATAATCATGCATCTGTTGAACAGATAATGTCAATCAGAAGAATGACACTATATTACTTATATGTGTTTTGAAGTGCATCCTGTTTACCAAGGCACAAGGGGCCTTTGGTCGGGGGATTTGCCATCTCCTCTGATGGCAATTTTTTACTTGTGTCATCATTCTAAACCGTATATAAGCCCTGGGGCTTTATATCTGTATAAAATGATAATAAAAATCTATATAAAATAACAGTTGAAAGAAATTTATCTGAAACTTTCAAAAAATTATGAAGGTAAAATGAACTTCCTATCTGGATCAAAATGTTGTCATCAGGGGTTATCTGCTCATGCCGCAGGGATATACACATGTATAGATTTAAGAAAATGTATATAAAATCAGGGTTGAACGTTTTTTTCTCCTGAAATTTACAGCAAATGATCAAAGCAATAAAAACTCTCAACAGTGCTAGTCCGAATTTTTTCCAAGGAGGTTATCTGCCCCAATGAAAATGTATAAAATCATGAAAAAATGTATATAAGGTAAAGGAGGGGTATTGGTTTGCAGTGGTGGAGTATTACGCAGTCGTTTACGGTGCTTTTATCTGATGTTTATGGAAGTGTAAACTACATTGGGTCACTAGCAAAGTTTGCATGAAGCCCTTCGGGGTTCATTCATTTTGCACGCAACCCAATGTAGTTTGTAACTTCGATAAACATCAGATAAAAGAAATTCATTCCTTAAATCTCCACTGCCCTACGGCCACAAGGCTAGAGAAAATCATTATTCTTTTTTAATTATAATTATTAAAAATATTAATTTATTTATTTATTTATTTTTTTTGTAAAGCTTTACCCGTTCTGAATCCTTATTCATATACTATCTATCTTTTTTTTCAGACAGTGTGAGGGGGTGAGGATAGGAGAGTATAAATGGCCAGCCACGTGCATTTTTATTAAAAAAATCTTCTCGATAACGACATTGTTTCAAAGGATTATCTTTTTCAAGGCCAACTGCTTATCTTAAACAATACCTTGGAATCAAAGCGAAACACAATGCTTTTGGACTCTGCCAATTCTAAGCGCAGTAAGACTATATAACACGTTGATGATTCATCTTTCCCGCAGCAATTAGCACTTATTAGATGCATTTTGAACTGATGATTGTTTTCACTGCACTGTGTTCTACCAGCTCCAGGAGCGATCTGTCCTTATGCACGGAAGTTTTTGACCTACTGAATTGTACAGCCATCTGCCAAAACAACGCCCTGGCATATTTACAAATAATTACAAGGAAATATCTAGGCTGCTGCCTTGGAAATTGTCCAATTTTAAAAGAAAAGATCAATCATCTAACAAATTAGGTTTATTGGTGGCGGGTGTTTTTTACCAACAGACACAAGAAGAATTTACAACAGATTGTAAGGGGGTTAAGTTCATACGATGTACTTTTTACTATAAGGAACTGAAACAACATTTGAACTTTTAACTTCAATTAACTGAGAAAGTGGTATGAACACTTTGTATTTAGCGCGTGCGTTGCTTGATCGTTCCTCATTAATTCAAAACGGACCTAAAAATCAGAACGTGGCGCCTGATCAGCGGCTACACGGTTTAAATTAAATATAATACTTCCTGAAAACAGTTACAGTATACTTCTTATGTAGGCAATGGTAGGTTACAGTAAGTGGATTAACCCGTTAATAAGCGCTAAAAAAGCAGACGACCAATTTACGTCTGCAGAATCTTAAAAATGCTTCGTCCAACGCTTATCATATCGAAAATTCAAAGACTACAGGGCAAACAGTGTAGATGTAGATGAGGCGGCTCATCAGGATCTACGCTGTTTGCAAGTTCAGCTATTGTCGTCTCTGGCGCTTAAAGTGTTAACCTAAGACTCGAAATTTGCAAACCTCGTAAAATATAGGCATATCTATTAGACTGCGACCCCTTTCTACATGTGACGGCTAACGTTTGTGTGGAATATGTTCAGTTGCATGCGTATTTGTACGACTCATACTAAATTAGCGTCCATTGACTTAATTTGGCTAACAACACATTCATCCTGCCCGAACAGAGGAAACGTGGCTGTTAGATGTTTGATGTCACCATCAAGTTAAGCATCTTGACTGTGGGCAATAACTTCTTTATTGTATACATCGCATTTATTGTATTGCTTGGTATAATGAAAAGTCAGTTAATTTCCTGTTTTCTTGACCGAAACTTAAGTGCAAGCTTCAGCTTCAACGTTTTTTTCATAGCAGTCTTATGAGAAGACGCCGCAAATGGTAATTCGAATGTTTGCAGAAAATGAGTTTGGAATCATTGCTGAAAGGTGCCAGCGCTTTCTAGAATATGACGTCAATCTCAGTACATCCAAGAACATTTTAATATTTCTGGTATTTCTAAAATGCAAAAAATGCACATATATTTAAAGGTAAGAAACAGAGAGCTTATTGCTAAGGTGGTCAAAATGGGCGATGACCAGGAACAGATGTAAAATAAACTGCGACCCGACAAAACCAACAAAGTGGCATAAGAGCCCAGCGAAGACAGATCAGCCTGGACATCCGCTCAGTCTGATCATCGTCTTCGCTGCGTGCTTAGAAGGAAGCTAAGGCCCTAGGCTACCTCCATGCCAACAGAAAAGTCTCTTATCGGACTGGGCGGATGCCCAGGCCGATCTGTCTTCGTTTGCCGCACATGCCACTTTGTTTGTTTTGTGATGTCGCAGCTCAAATCAAGTTTCACATTCCACCCGCGACATGATTTAACCCATTCTATTCGGGATACCCTTTAGGGGTATCTGGGCAAACAGTTTGGATCTAGATCAGGCCCCACAAACGTGGGATCTGATCTGAGATCCAAACTGTTTGCTGCCTAGACATCATTTCTACAAGAAATGGTTAGACAAATATTGTCAAAATAGTCTTGATTTTTGATGCAGACGACAATTTCAGCAGACGACAAAAATACCCAGAATGCAATGGGTTAACAGCACAAGCAGAAAGGCAATACGAAAGGAAGTAGGTGATAATTAAACTACCCTAAAACTACCCTTAGGCACACAAAAATCAAAGCCTGCAGTCTGTTGAAAAACATTCACCGATTGTATCCAGTTCCATATTAATAGAAAAGGACCCGCGCAAAGTGCAAACTTTTTAGGGATGTGTTACACTGCAAAATTATTCTAAACGTTTGAACTCACCTATTTCGGGGTCCAACTTGGGAATGTCTGATGCACTATCTATGATGCACGGGTTTTGCCTTTTTAAAGTTATTTTTTCATGTTAGTACTAATACAAAATTAGCAAAATGATTTGTTGAATTATATAAGTAGTAATTACCTCCCTTGATTCCTTTTTTACCTGAAATTTGGGAAAATTGAAAGAAGGACACGTCTGTTTCACAGAAAAAAATCAGAAAAAAAAAAACGGAATAAGAAAAAATCGATTTCATGAAATTCATAAATGGTGACACTACTCTGACAAAGTGTGAAAGATCCTCTTAAATTCTTTGCCGATTTCTCGACAAGGCGTCGTATGTATTCTTTTAGTAATACATTGTACAGACTGACTATCCTTCTAAACTGATGGGAAAAGTAATTTTTACCAACAATCGTCTTGAATTAAATACCAAGTCACATTAAAATAGCGAAAGAGCTTGTAGCAGAAGTGTTCTCAATCCGACATCAAATCTAGTGCCGTCGAGAAAAGGACCTCTGACAGTTGTAATGTAATTAAAATCTAAAAAAAGTTCCTTCAAGAGCAGAGAATACATACAGAAGTAAGAACATGGGCCAGACTAAATTTGCCTATAAAAGTGGTCAAAATGAACTTTTGATATACTTCGAAATTTCCACTGAAATGTTTTCCTCGGAACTCCCTATAATCGGTACAAAAACAATTTTTCGGTCATTAAACACACAGACTGCGATTTTTTTGGTGTAAAAAGCAAGGTTTTATAATTAAATGTATGGAAAATAGGAAAAGTTTTATAAAGATGCTCCCCCCCGTGCCTCAGCTAGCCACTTTGCATGTATGTGTGTACTGTCAATATACACATTATATGTGAGTGGCAAGCTGAGGCACGGGGGGGGGGGGAATGATAGTCTACAGCTGAAAAACTGAAAAGTGGGTGGGGTAACTAGACCCATTGCATCTTAAAATCAGGATAGCATACTTTTTATTGACATATTATTGCATGCTGTATGCAGTTTTAGTATATACTTTATTTTAAGCATGTTTAACAAAATAAAATTCAGTAAATAAGAAAAATCGAAAATTTGGTGTATTTTGGATGACCGAAAATTCCATTTACCCCCCTTGAGAAAGTCAGTGAGAGTTAGTCTGCAGACGTGATATTTTTTCAAAGCCAATATGAAAACTTCTTTACAATGCATAAGTCTACATGTTAATGCTAAAATCATCAACATTGGCTTCTTATGGAAGCTGCAGTAATTTGTCAAAAAATAGGCAAATTTGCATTGAAACTGTCAGAGGTCCTTTGGAAAAGCCTTTCGAAGTTTATGATACTGATAGGCGTTTTTAGCCGTCAAATTTTATTACAAGCGTTAAAGTCAATACTTCATCTTGATTCCCTGGCGACACGAATGAGTTGCGAAATACAAGCACCTTAAGATGTAGAATGGAGAATGTCATTGTCTAAACTAGCAAATTAGCAATATCAAAGTCATTGCGCTTGTTACGAATTTGCGAAGAAACATAATCATTTGGCGTAGTTAAATGTAAATCGAAAACATGGGTTTTTTTTTATATAAATAAACTTGCCTTATTTAGCTAAAGTGCATTAGGATATATTTAACACTATGCTCAAAATAATTATTGTCAATATTCAAGAGGTTATCCTGGTACCTTAAAAGGAATTAAATGCTTATGTTTTTTAGTTTGTTTATAATAAAAACAAAATGGCTCCTTGAACTCTCTCTCGCAGCAAATCAAACAAAAACAATACAACACAATTTGTGCCCACTGGAATACCCCACAATTTGTTTGTACAACTAAGTGCCGAATCGTATGTCTCACTTTGACTGCATCCACTAAATGTACCACTGGTATCGTGCAAAACATAGTCAGTGCATAAAAGATAAAGCTGCATTTTAATGTTAAACAGCCGTGCAGCTGAACAATCGACATGAAACAGAATGCATCGATTGCCAGACTAACTTTATTATTGCGATGTGTTTCGCATATTAGATGAAAAATCAGCTTATTTTGCATGGCATGCAGACAGCATGGAAACTGTAATTAGTAATTTAGTAGATGCAATATAACACTTCTGTGGACATATCGGCATATCATATGGATCACTTTTTAGTCTGAGACAGTATAATACAGTCTGACATCCGATTAATTATAAGCCGCGACACGACAAAACCAACATAGTAGCATGTTCGCCCGGCGAAGACTCAGATCAGCATGGGCATCTGCCCGGTTTGATGAAAGTCTTTGCCGTCGGCATGGAGGTAGTGTAGGCCCTTAGCTACCCTGAAAGCGCACAGCGAAGACTCTGATCAGACTGGGCGGATGCCCAGGCTGATCTGAGTCTTCGTTGGGCGCACATGCCACTTTGTTGGTTTTGTCGTGTTGCGACATCAACAAAATGGTCTAATTCGGTTCATACAGAAATGCTTTATCCTGATTTGGTACGGCTGTTACATGGCCTCAGCTGTCTGTACTCTTTACAAATTTTCATGTCCTTTCAGTCTTATCATGCATCACACACATAAAGTGTTCCATTCCTTTTCTTAATTAGGTCTTATATGAGAACTAGGGCCGTATTTATACAACGACTTAAGTGATGCTATGCTGATGCTAAGGCTAAATTTCTTTAAGGAGATAACCTACAACTATGAAATTTGCTTTAGAGGAACAGTCTGAAAAAGACTGTTTCTCTAGAGCAAATTTCATAGTTGCAGGGAATCTCGTTCATAGAAATTTAGCCTTAGCAACAGCATAGTAACGACTAAAGTCGTTTTATAAATACGGCCCCAGTTCTCATTTTGTTTAAGAAATAGATCAGCTCTAGCAGTGAATTGTTGAGTAATAATTCACTGTTTGGAGGTCAGTTGTAAAGTAGATCATATCACGAGCGCGGAGCGCGAGTGATATATCTACGTACAACTGACCGACAAACAGTGAATTATTACTCAACAATTCAATGCTAGAGCTGAACTATTTCGATTCTAACACTCAAAAACGCTGAAAATTTATTCTTTTCATTCAAACTCTCCCAACCCTCATGCCAGCGCGTTCATGCTCTCGCCAATATTCTTAACTGTATCTAACGTAAATGTACGTTATTGTGGCGATTTTAAAAAGAAAAAGAGACGTTACACCGTCCAACGTCTCGAAACGTTACAAAATTACGTCAGGAATGCAAGTGACGTCAGCAATTAGATTCACGCGCCTCCAGACAGTGAATTGTTGCAGAATAAAACACGGAAACTTTCCATTGCTTCTATAGGCGCACCGTGTTAGAATTTTCTACAAAGAATGCATGTTTGCAGAGTATCAGGTTTGCCTAACCTTCCTGTAAGGTATGTTTTGTAGCAAAGCCACACAGAATGTCAAATCGCTTCAATCTTTATGCCACTGTGTTCCTTGTGATCTAATTAAAAAGCAAAAAAAAAAAAAAAAAAAAAAAAAACAACGAAAAAAAAAAACAACACAAAACAACAACAAAAAACAAACAAAATAAACAAACAAAAAAACGAATGGTCACGTGCACTTTGATGGATGATATGTGAATGACTTGAAATTTTGCATTTGAGTCAACCAAAAAATTAAAGACTCTTAAATGAATAAAGGCAAATAATTGATAAAAATGTCATGAACAAAGTAATTTCGGTAAGTATTTTGTCTATTGTATTGGCCCTTGTCCTGTCGACCTCGAGCCGATACAGCAGCCCTCGGCCTTCAGAACTGGATCAGTATGAAAACACTTGATTACTAATATTATAATACAGAAAATATTTGGAACTTATATAATTACCTTAGCGAGGCGGTTCTAATGAGGAGCAATACTATATACTTTATGGAGAAATAACAAAAATTTCGCAGTATTATACCATTTTGTTGCTGGGTCACGTGCTTTGGAGTGCAGATCGGCCAATGTGAGAAAGATTGTCATAGAGAGGATGAGCATTTCGTTTAACTTACAAAGAAGCGCAACAGAAGCAATAGATAAAAAGTATACATATATTGTATAAAAAATTAATCAAGAATTCTACATTCATTTAAAAGATTTTGCTTCGCGAATAAGGTGATGGTCATACATTCTGTTGCATTGGAAGGTAAGTTGAACAAGGTACGTATTGAATTTCTCTGTTGCTATCCTCAAAGAATGAAAACGGTTGTCACTTCGATTTTATTACAACTGAAACGACAAACAGATACATTACCACTAACGACACTTGAACGACCGGGCCCAGATTTTGGTTTTCGAATAATGTTTCCGTTTAAATTAAGTAATATTTAGAGAATTGAACTGTACGAGTAATTGATATAACATTCGAGGGGGCGGAGCCCCCGAGATGGTTATATCAATTACAAGTACAGTCAATTTTCTAAATGTATTGTATCATGGTCCAATCAGAAACCAGATTTTCCTTCCGTGGCTGTCTCTTCCAGAATGTTTATTGCTGCAGGTGACATTATTTAAATTAGCTACTATAATCAAGTCTGGCATATTTATGCTTTTGTAGCCCACTTCTTAACTTGACTGATAAGCTAATTACCTCAGCCAAAACTTGCAGGAAATTTAATGATTTGGCGCATTTACGGTCTACCTTGTTTGCAAATTTGTATTAAATTATGAATTCTAATTCACTGTGCTTTAACACTGTACAGAAAAATGTCTGATTGTGCATTGTTTAAACGGTAAATAAAACTATGTTTACCCAAATAAGCTTCCTTATTGTAGCAATGCAACAACAGGTGTCTTGATAATAAATAAAATTCGACAGCTTCAGTGTTGTTCCAGACAGAGTGAACTGTATAAACTGTGCGGTATATATATATATATACACCGCACTGTAGTTATAGCACGGCTATGGATTGACCTCAGTCTAAAGTGAATGGGAATCTGAAGCCCCGCCTACTCAGTAAGACGCTGGTGTCTGATGGTAATTCAAATATTGCACAAAAAGATCAAAGGAAAAAATGTAGGCCATGATACAATTGGCGAATACTGGACACACCTGACGCTCCATCCATACACATTATTATAATAGTAACTTGATCTGGCGTACTGTATCACGTCGAGTGGATGAGTTCATACCATTGGATCACCTGAGACGCTTGCGTCGAGGGTGATCCGATGGTATGAACTCATCATCCACGAGACGTGATACAGTACGCCAGATCAAGTTACTATAATAACAAGAAACATCTTTAAAAAAGATAATTGTCGAAGATGAAATTCGTTTTTCAAGAACAACTTTTTAGTCATGTCAGGACGGATCCACCGCTTCCTGGGTATTATCAGTACTTTTGTAAAGTAAATGTGTCTTGTTCAAGGACAAAACACGAATTCCCGAGTGAGGATTATCGTGATCAGCCTTGGTCGAGTTCGATTACAACTATTGTTTGGCGATAGTATGTCATGGAAGAAGCGGGTCAACTCGGCCTGCTTTCTGTAAGCCTGGGGTCTTCACGGCTCCTGGGTCAACTCGGCCGCCATTCAACTCGTCCGGGTCAATTCGACCTGCTGTCATTTGCATCCTCGCCCCAACCTCCGAAGATGGGCTGCGCCAGAAATGAACGGAAACACAATAAACGAATAGAGTTTGTTGGGTTGTTGATTTAATAAGAAGTCCTTCAAAATGATGGACAAAACATGAATTAATATAAAGGGAAGCCCAATAATCCCTCAACGGATAACTGCAACTGCAGCTAGACTATGGTAACGGGACGTTCCGGGCCTACAATAATACAATGGCGCTGGGATAGCCGGACCAAGGTGCAGGGCAATTATATTAGTGCCGGAGTTTTAAGATTGGGGTCCTTTACCCTGTGAGATTTTCTGTAGTATAGGGTCGAAATAAGAGCAAGGTTGTTACCATCAGCTAATCATCACAGGTCTCTGAAATGTAAAAATTCCGTTTCTGTAGGTGGGGGTTGTGGATACAAATGACTGGCGCATAGATATATAACCATGCGGCACTATGGCCAAAACTGATGTTTTCCTTACTCATTTTCATACAACTTCGATATCCTAGTTTATTTGCCACAAGTAAGATTTAATGGCATGACTGAACTGCAAAAATACCGATACCGCACCAGGAGCTAGCTGTAACCGGGGGAACACTTATTAAAAGTCTATTTCTTAGCTTTTTCTGCCTCATATTTTCATGATTTTTCCTGACTTCGTTTGGCCCAATTGCTAAGGGAGTGAATTCGTGAGTTTGTGAGTGAGTGAGCGTGTGTGCAATTGAGCGAATGAGTATCAAGATAAGCCTGCATCGAAATAATTCCTTATCTAGAAAATTTTATCGCCGATGCAATGAATTGGTTTCAAAACTCAATGTCAGGTTGAAATCACTTTCACATGAAGGCCTATCGGAACCAGAATTTATGATGACTTAGTATACAAATTCAAAAAGATAAGGGGTATGTCTGATTTTTTGTTCAGCTTCGAAAAAGTAGTTTTTTGTTCTCATTGTATTTTGTTCAGTGCTAGCACTAACCATCAAAATCAGGAAGTCATATGACTTCCAAGGTTTGTCATTTGGAAGTCATGCTGAAGGATAGACTTGGTTTCTTCCAGAATGTCCATATTTATATTGCTTTCGCCTTCATTAATGGGTGAAATACCACAAATTTAACTCATTATGTAAGTCAATGTTCACTTTATAAATGGTAGGTTATGATAAAAATTGGAAGTCACTGACTTCCTGCCATTCAGTTTTAGAAGTCACAGACCCCCAGACTTCCACTAGTGGAAGCTCTGTTTGTTTCTTTGTAATTTTAGTTATAAATACATCAGTTAATAAAGAAGACTGATTTCTGGAGCGGCAGATCGGAAGCGCGGTGCGGTTATGGCTTTCATACTAGACCTTTAAATACACGATTGGAAAACTCGAATGCGCCTGATCTACGGCTGCTGAAACGGGTCATGAAATTTTGCAAATACACTTTTCGCCATTCGTTATTATTGAATAAAACACGTCTATCCGCAAATAACGGCGATTAAATTAAAAAGGAAACGAAGCCAAAATAAAGTTTATATTTATAAAACGTCATTTTAAAACTGTTTCTTTTCACAAATGGTAGATTGTGTTTATTATCCCCCATACAATAAAAACCCGGATGCAGGTCATGCATGCTCTGATATGTCTACGACAAATAATTTGTTTATTATATACCTTAGGGAAGAGCTAATCATTCACACTTGCCAGCGCTAATGCTCTGCGCAGATTCGAACCTGTGCGGTAAAGGTATGTAGCTAGTCGCTGGACAAGCTCTACCGACTGAGCTATCAAGGCGCGCTTTTTGACGTGTTTGTTGACGTTACGTCACTTGTTTCGTTTCCCTGGTTCTCGTTTCTACGCTGCACGTTAAAATGTGACGTGCCTGAAGCTGGAACTCAGACATAGCCTCGTTTTAAAGGATAGTGATACGGATTCAGAAAACGTCAGTTTGATACGGCTGTCTGTATCAGATGACCAGAAAACATGCAGTCCAAAGGGTGTATCATTGATAGCTATATAATAAAATGCATATACGAGTATGCGGCCGTTCTGCTAGTCAAATGACTCCGTCATTGTTAGGATTTTGTAAATGGTAAATGGTGGCTGCTTGATTTTGTATGCGTTAAGGAATTTTTTTCATGCAGTGCTAAATTGCGATGAAAGTCTGAAGGTAAAAAAAAAATAAAAGGAAAAAAAAAAAAAAAAAAAAAGGAAACGGAAGAGAATAGAGGGAAATAAATCAGAAGGAAACTTATGTTGTGTTTACAGATGTAAAAACAGACACAATTTGTTATAAAGTACAACATAAAACAGTAACTAAAGCACCGTAACGACTCTTAATATTCGGTCAGAAAAGCCTGAACAAACGGTGTAGATCAGAGCAGTCTGGTCTGGTCTACACTGTTTGCAATTTCGTCAGCATTTTGCATATTGTAAACTTATCATAAAACCAACTTGTTAAATTGTTAGGTTAAAAAAGGTTATAGGTTAAAATTTTCAATTTTTAGGTTAATTATTGAATAAGCCAGACAGGTTATTTTATGATCTACTGCTCTTGAAGCATGGATAAAAAGCCAGTTCAACAGATGTTAATGTGCTTTGTAATTCAAATAACGAGGGTAGTGACTTACAAACACTTTGTTTTACATCTAATGATGAATTATTGAAAGCTCTTGATAGATACAGACTTCCCACGAAGTTTACTACCACGTTATGACGTTATCGCAAGAATGGCGGATTGATATTTATGACAGATACGAAAAGTTCACGGTAGGTAGAATAGACAGACCTAAGGCGGAAGGATATATATATAGGACAGATATGGAAAGTTCACAGTATACTGTATCTACTTTAAAAATTCACTGTAGAGAGAACGGATGGATAGACGTTAGGCCTTTGGTACACGAACATTTATCTGGCTCCGAAGAAGCAACCTTGTCAGTATCTTCAGCAAAGAATGCTGATAACATCTGAGCCACAACACGAGAAAACCAACAAAGTGGCTGTGCACCCAGCACAGACTCAGATCAGCCTGGGCATCCACCCAGTCTGATCAGACTATTGGCTTTATGCCTAAAGGGTAGCTAAGAGTCTAAGCTAGGTCCATGCGGATAGAGAACTCTGATCAGACTGGGCGGATGCCCAGGCTGATCTGAGTCTGCGCTGGGCGCAAAACCACTTTGTTGGTTTTCTCATGTCGCGGCTCATTTATTTTTAAACCGAAACTAGAGCCCACCAGGCACACAGCATAAAATGACGTCGTATCATCGCCGTTGTCACCAAGGTCTAAACAGTCGTCATTTTGACGTGTACACTGTTGGAGGGCATGAAGAGCGTTGCACATTACACTGTCCACACGCCCGGACACAGTTAAACAAAGTTTTCTTGGCGTTTTCCTTTAGCTCACCTGAGCCTTTAGGCTCATATGTGAGCTTATAGTATAGGCTGGCTCCGCCATCCGTCAACATTTTCAAACATCTTTTTCTCCAAAACCGTTGGGGCAATCAAAGCCAAATTTTATATGGTGCCTCAATGGGGTGGGGGAACAAAAGTTTGTTCGCGTGGTCTGGGTCACATGACCAAAATGGCTGCCACGTCTATATATGGGGAGAACAAAAAACATTAAAAAAACTTCTTCTCCAGAACCGAAGAGCCAATGACCTTGTGGCTTGGTATGTAGTATTGGGGACTCGGGCCCATCATAGTTTGTACAAATTATGACCTTGGGTTGGTCTTGACCTAATTTATGGCAAGGTCAATTTTGGTGCGTTATGCTTTTATATGGGAAAAATGCTTAAACTGTGGATTCTCAGTAACTATTTAAGTTTTAGGCATAATATTTGGTATATATGGTTAACTAAATGAGCAAATGAAGACATTATGCTGCTAATGGTCATGGTTTTTCTTTGACCTTTGTTGAAGGTCACTGAAACTCTGTCGCCCGTCAACATTTTCAAACATCTCCTGTGAAGCCATTGGGCCTATTGGAGCCATGTTTCATATGGAGCTTCACTGGGTCAAAGGAACCAAAGTTAGTTCAGATGGTCTTGGTCACATGACCAAGATGGCCGCCATGCCGTCTATTGGCGGGTATTTCATCATTTCTTCTCTTCCTTCATAATTTTTTATGCGAGTATTGATTTTATCGCTTCTTCTCTTCCTTCATATTTTTATCAAATGCGAGTATTGTTGAATGTATGGAGTAAACAGTACAAAGAAAAAACAAAAAAACAAAAAAACAAAACAAAAACAAACAAACTATGAAACGGTATTACTTTTTGAAATAAGCAGTGTCAAGGTGAAACTAGGGTGGCTTGCAAAGAGTGGAATATATTTGTAGGTAGGGACAGACCTAATCACAATTTTCGACTTAGCACACTACAGTATAATTTTATCAATAAGAGAAATAGAAAACATTTGGATATTTAGAATATGTGTGCATACGTATGTGCGTATAACTGTATGTAAAATGCTTGTACGTACACATGTGATTTGTTGTGAAGGTATGTGTATGAAGTTTATGTTTGTATGTATATAATTTGTATAGGCATATTTATACTGGTGATCTGGTGTCAAGGTTGAATGTCAATATTCATAATAAAATGAATAATGAGATATAAACAGTCTATCATCAAATCAGCTTCTTCTACCTTTCGTACCATTTATCCCTCGGAGAAGCTTGACGACAAAAAAAAAAAATGGTTGCCACCCTCCAAAAATGGCCTTGTGGCTTGTAGTATAGGACTGGGGACTCGGGCCTCTTATATTTTGTACAAATTATGACCGTGCATTGACCTTGACCTAATTTATGGCAAGACCAACGTTTATATGTTATGCTTTTATATGGGAAAATATTTGAACAGTGGATTTCTCATTAACTATTTAAGCCTAAGGCATAATAATTGGTATATATGGTTAACTAAATGAGCAAATGAAGACATAATGTTTTTAAAGGTCACTGCCATTCTTTGACCTTATCCAAGGTCATTGAGATTCTATCGCCCGTAAACAATTGCAAATATCTTCAACTCTGAAGCCACCTGTCTGATTAAACCATATTTAAAATAGAGCTTCACTGGGACAGGGGTGCCAGAGTTTGTTCAGATGGTCTTGGTCATATCACCAAGATGGCCGCGATGTCCATATATGGTAAAACATTTTAAAAATCTTCTTCTCTAGAACCAAAAGGCAAATGACTGTAAAAGGTTTTCCGGAAGAAATCCACCTGCGTCGATACAAAAAGGAGCCTTTGTATCTAACTATAAATAACTAACCCTACTTATGCGTTCCAAGCTCTCACAGAGTTATTTATTTGTTTGTTTGTTTTTGTTTATTCATCTTTCTTATCTTATTACATCGATTTTCTTAGCTCTTATTTTGACCATGCTGTATTTTCATGTCTGTTGAGCAGCCTGGAGGCGTTGACCGTAGGACGGTGTGGTTTTATCTCTACCGATTGTTTCGATTATTTTCTTGTTCCAGCTGCCCCGGCTGGGAGATGTTCTTGGTGTGGCCATCTGGCTTTGTGTAGGCCGTCCGGCTTGGCGACTGCCGGAAGAGATGTATAATACTTTGACTGCTGCTTAATGTGATATATGTAGTGTACTTCCAGTTGTTGGGATAAAAAAGATACCTGTCATATTGATATCTATGCTTCGGGATGTAGGAAATTGACATGAATAGTGTTGTGTGTCACCTAGGCAATAAACTATGTTTAAACTAGAGGTAACAACATTTCTAATTTCTAGAATACTGCAATATCCATTTCAGTATTACAGTAACGTAATACCAGTTGTATTCCTGTTTGTTTTGTGATATTGAGACGTAAATCTTTTGAGAACCTTGCTATAGTTTTCAACAAAAGGAACAAAAACAAAAAAAAAATAAAAATCAAAGTTGAAAGAAAAGTACAAACATACAAATACATAAACAAGAGCATAAATTCCCGCTTTAAAAAGCATTATAGTGCCAAAAAATTAGGTTAATTACGACGGTAGTAAATCAACAAGTTTAATTAGCGTAAACGAAAACAATTTTCCTAGTTTCTTATCTCCCAATAACCATATCATATTGCTGTAAACATATTTTTCTGCATCTGGAAAGTTTTGAACACGTAGTAGATCGTTGCACTCTGACGTAATGCTTGCTGCGCTGGCCATAAAACAGTAGCATTTATTTCACTAGAGCTTTCTGATTTATCTACGATACTACCCAACTTCACACTGCGATATCAATATTACAAAGTTTCTGAGAAACTCTTTTTCTTTTAACCCCTGTGCAAACATACACATATTGTAGAACCGACCAATTTTTCAGCAAACTTGTTTTGGTTAAACATTTTATTTTCAAACATACAAACAACAGTTACACAAAGCAATAGGACCAGAATGAATGAATTGTGTGCTATTAGACAGAAAGTGAAACGGCCAGTGCAAAGCAAATATACTTCTTGTTTATAGGCACATATTCCTTGTACTATATACTAAACATGTATTTAGAAGAGAATGTACGAGGACTGTCCGGAAAGTTGGAAGACATGGCTGTTGTTCACTGTTCTATATATAGAGTTTCTAATAATTTTAGCATTAGTGTAATAACAGAGTGAATGAAATATAAAACGACAATGCTCTGTGATTTATATAATCAAACTTATGTTGCTATGACAACCTATGGTAGCGGTAGCCGGAGCACTTGAAATATCAAGTATTACAAAATTATTTCAATAACGTTTGTTCTAAGCGCGAAAATGGCGTAAAAATAAACATCAGACGTCACTACGGAAAAATTTGAACGTCGTCGAGATCATTATAACTACGAGAGGATATTTTATTGCAAGAAATTATGAATGAAACTCCTAAAATCTGCAGACGTCGGGGTTTTTCGCGGAGCAGCGCGTTTTAATAAAATTCTATGTAGAGGTCGGGAAAACTCAAGTAGAGACCAAAACGTTCCTGGAATCATCTTCCAGCCGTTCCTGTGTTTCGGTGGCTTACTTTAAACGGACTTATATTGACAGTGGTTGACTAAACTTCTAGCTACCCTGAAGCTAAGACATTAAAGAAAATTGATTCTGTGAAATCTTATGTTCTAGCATTTTCCCACACTTGACCTTGCCTTAAAATAGGTCAAGGTCAGCCCAAGGTCATAATTTGAACAATCTTGATTGAACTCAAGTACCTGATGCTATATACCAAGTTTGTTTCAAAGCCATCGATCTTTTGGTTCTGGGGAAGAAAATTTGTAAAGGTTTTTGCCATGTATGGGCATGGCGGCCATGTTGGTCATGTGACCCAGACAATTTGAACATATATTCGTTCCTTCAGCCCCTTGAGGCTCTATATGAAATTTGGTTACAATTGGCCCAGTGGCCTTTGAGGAGATATGTGAAATTGTCAAAATATGAGAGACCAGGGTCAAAGGTCAAAGATTTACCTTGACCTCTTGTACATATTAATTTTCATGTACTCATTAAGATGACTGTATATACCGATTTTCAGGTCAAAATCTTCAACTGTTTCCAAGAAATCTTATGTTCTAGCATTTTCCCATATAAAAGCTACAGAAAGCAAATTTGACCTTATCGTGAAAGGGTCAAGGTCAACCCAAGTTCGTAATTTGAACAATCTTGGTAGTACTCTTGTACCCAGTGCTACATAACAAGTTTCAAGGCCCTCCGCCTGTTGGTTCTGGAGAAGAAGATTTTTTTATAGCTTTTTACCCTATATGGGCGTGGCGGCCATGTTGGTCATGTGACCTGGACCGTTTAAATCAATATTCATTCACTCAAAACCCTGGAAACTGTATATGAAATTTGGTTTCAATTAGCCAAGTGGCTTTCGAAAAGATTGTTTGAAATTGTCAAAATATGAGAGTTCTGGGTAAAGGTCAAATAATAACCTTGACCTCTTGTACTCATAAATCTTCATGTACTTATTAAGATGAATGTATATACTAACTTTTAGGCCTTAATCTTCAATATGTTCCTTGAAATCTTATGTTCTAGCATTTTCCCATATAATAGCACCATAAAGCAAATTTGACCTTGCCGTAAAAAAGGTCAAGGTCAACCCAAGGTCATAATTTGAACATTCTTGGTAGTACTTGCGTACCCAATGATACATACCAAGTTTCAAGGTCATCGGCCTATTGGTTCTGGAGAAGAAGATTTTTTAAGGTTTTTACCATATATGGGCATGGTGGCCAAGTTGGTCATGTGACCAGGACCATTTGAACAACTTTTCGTTTCCCTTTCCTCTGGAGGCCACATATGAAATTTGGTTACAATTTGCCCAGCGGTTTCAGAATAGAAGTCGTTTGAAATTGTGGACAGACGAGGGACGGACGACGACGGACGACGGACGACGGAGCCTTCTCACCCTATAAGCTCCCCCGGAGCCACTGGCTCATGTGAGCTAAAAAACCAGTGAACATTTGACTTAATGAAAAGGGTTTGGAGATTGCGTTCATTTAAACAGCTAAAACTACGCCACACAATTCTTCGTGTGTTGGATTATTGAAGGTTTAAGAGGACTCTAAAGAGCATGCTTTGAAAACTTATCTATGTTCAATAAGATGGCATTTGGATTTGTCAATTTAGTTTAACATTTTGTTGGATGATGAGAAATTTGTTAAAGGACTATAAAATACAACCTATTTGTTGACGATATACTACTTCACACTGAGACATGTTAAGTACATTTAGAGACTCTTCAATCACTTTTTAGTAGACTTCGTGAGACGAGATTGACGACTAGATCCATAAAATGTGTCATTGCAGTTGGAAGAGTCTCATTTCTTGGGCACATTATTAGTCAGAGTAGAACAAAACCTAACCCTTATAACGTCCTACGCATTCAAAATTGTCATACGCCATCTACTGACAAAACAGGTAAGATCATTTCCAGGCCTAATTGGGTATTATCGCAAGTTGATCTTAAACTTAGTGCAGCATCAGCCCCTTTATCAGACCTCACAAAGAAAGGGCAACCCAATCAAGTATGGTGTAATCAAGAGCAAGAAACAGCTTTTACTACTCCCATTAAAACGATGAGTAATTCGCCAATTCTGTGCCTACGAGTAGTTTTTTTGAGAAAGAATTTATACTTCGAACTGACACGTGAGATCTAGGTATAGGAGCAGTGTTACTGCAAAAAGATGGCGAATTAAAGTTTTTCTATATATTATGACAGCAGAAAGCTTCTCGACCGAGAGAGGACAGCCTATAGTCAGTGACCGAAAAAGAATGTTATGCGTCAGTCTGGACAGTTAAAAATAAGTTACTACCCTTATTGCAAGGAGTTTGTTCTGGACACAGATAATCGACCCCTAATCTATCCAAAACAGCAAAAGTAGCAAACGCAGAATGAGATTGGCTTTGACTTTGCAACCATACAAAACGAGAATTGAAGGAATAAAAGTAAATGAAAATCTTGGAGCTAACATTTTTAGCAGAGTTGTTTAAGATTCCTTATAAAACAATATTATTCCAGTATTTTTTCAAAGTATTTCATCTGAAACTTTATGATTGAAATTCTAAAGGAAATTAAGAAGCCACTTTTATTGTACAGTTGAATCTTTTAAGCTGTGTGATTTGGTCACTGTTCACTATTGTTACTGGAGATAATTACCCTGAGTAGTTTTCTGGGAGATTTGCTGGTATGAAGTCACAGTTATATGTCATTTTTGTTTAAGTGATTCAGTGGACAACAATGAAATTTTTTTAGAATGCTTTTATAACAGTCGGGCATAACACAGCTGTAAATAGATTTTTTAATATGGACTCATTATCTGCTGATCACTGTGGATTTAACATGGTGAATGTGGCCGTTTCTAAACTTAATTCCGACCTGATGTCCACAGCAGAACACAGTATGGTTTTCAGTTACCGGGCTTTCATTTTCACTGACTTCTATCAGATACATAGAGGATCTTACATGAGTGCTCATGTATTATTGAATTTATTAATTGAGTTGGGGAAAAAGATAAGATGCGAGGCTTTGCCGACATCTTATCGGTTTTCCCCAACGAGTTTGATAAATTCAATAATACAGGAGCACGAATGCAAGATTCTATTTATCATATGACACCAAAATCGCATTTTATTAGCAAAATTTGCACTAAAACGTCACGATTTCGCCATTAGTAAACGCGACGTTTTAATGGACGTCAACGTATAACGTTACGACGTAATTTGCATATTTAATCCACTAGTGGATTATTGTTTTTAATGCATGGCTTTATTACACACTCAGATGCGACGTCATATGATAAATATATATAGACATGGCGGGTGTATTATAATAGGCAGGGGATGCTTACTACTTGCGAGCATCTGATCACACTTGCATTTTGGGGGTCTATGTCTGTGTGTGTAAATATTTCGGATTCGTCGATGTTTATTTGGACTATATGAGTTCGTACATGAGTTTGGTAATGCGATCGCTCTACTTTGTACATTTTGAAGTTTTCTTTGTGAACTTAGATCTTGAGATAAGATGCCCAAGTAATACATTCTCTAGAACCTGCTGTAGACAATATGTTAGATAAGACAGTTGTGACTAGACAGTCTAAATCCTACTTTGATAGTTTCTACTTGTTTTTGGAAGTGCCAAAATGTGAGTAAAATGATACTACATGCACAAGTTTCTTGAAAAACAAATCTTGCTGAGATATTATTATGTAATGGGTTAGAAAAAATAGAAATACAGGTGATGTTTACAGTTATTATGATTAGAAGATTTTTTAGATATATGGAAATACATATTTCTATCTTTTGTCATTATCAAAGGTGGCAAACTGCCGATAATAACCCGCCTAGACTTGCCGAGGTGACATTACTCGAACAATTCTTATAATAAAAGGCAAAAATAAATAAATGAAAAATGAACAATCTTTCATTTTATAGTCGTTTCGCGCTCGGCTTTATATAAGAATCATATATTGATACGCAATAAGTGAAAAAAATGCAGCTGAAAAGAAATGACTGTGTAAAGTATGTTAGTTCATTCGAAAGTGTTATCACTTTTTCATAATATCCTATTCATTGAGATAAACACAGAACATATTTAAACTTGCGAACTTAAAGTCTCCATATTCCTATAGGTGGTAAAAACGTCTAAATTCAAATTGTTGTAAAAAGCGGTTCAACATTCACTTTTTGTAATAAAATGTGGGTTGATGTGCATATATAGAGTCATATAACTGGCAAAAAGTAGAGAAAACAAGTTTCTGAAAAATAACCAATCACTCCACAAAAAAGCATTTCCTGATCTGGTTTCCCGTCTAGCAATGCTATATAAACATAGGCGGGATAGTGATTGGGACGCCACTCCTGTACGTTGTATTTTTACCATTTTATTCAACTTAATGAAATCGAAAGTAGGTCATTTTAGTTGCCAACTAAAATGACCTAAATAAGATTTCAAAACGTTTTTATGCGAAACTCAAGGATGTTTTATTTGTTTAAAGCTGGCGAATCCCGGTCATTTACAATGACGAAACTATTGTGAGGAGCTTGCAGCGATACCTCATGATAAAATTTTTCACGCTGATAGAGCAATGGGGCCTTTTGTAAAAATAAAAATAAAAATAAAAGGTCAAACAACATGTAATGATGTGTTAAATCGACCTACTAGATATAGTTTGTTTTGTTATCGTAATGCTGATAAAATAATTTTGTAGTAAAAGGTGAGTTTCGAATCAATCGTTATTTTTTATTCACTTAAACATGACTGAGATCATTTCTGCGCGAAAGAACTTATGCTTCGCTGTTGGTACATTTCAGAAGATAGTACGATTCAATTTCAAGAAGTTTTACGGCTATTGATAATCCAGTTCGATTGTAAAAACGCGAGAAGCAGCCATAAGATATAGATTCGATATCGTAACATGATGTGAGCCATTTGTTATGTTAGATTACTGCAACTGTTATTTGAGCCGCGACACGAGAAAACCAACAAAGTAGTTGTGCGCCCAGCGCAGACTCAGATCAGCCTGGACATCCGCCCAGTCTGATCAGACTCTTCGCTCAGCGCTTAAGGAGTAGCTAAGGGTCTAAGCTACCTCCATGCGGACAGCGAAGACTCTGATCAGACTGGGCGGATGCCCAGGCTTATCTGAGTCTGCGCTGGGCGCACAACCACTTTGTTGGCTTTCTCGTGTCGCGGCTCAATTATTTTATATTTACAGGAGTACTTTTCAGGTGCCATAAAATCAAACCTACTGTGAAAATTCTAAGTATTGGGTCAGATAGCACTAAGCAAACAATGAACATCCAGATCAGACTGCTCCTAGAGTAGGAGCAGTCTGATCAGGGTCTACACTGCCTGTCATGCAATCTGCATCTTGTGGGTGCGTTACTGAATTGTAAGACTGTTAAGTTCCTTACCTAAGACAGTTACGGTCAGTGGTTAAAATGTCCCAACTTTTAGAATTTTTATGTTTACATGTATAAGTTAGAGACGTCTAAGCAAACAGTGAAAAACAATATGAGCCGCGACATGACAAAACCAACAATGTGGTTGTGCGCCCAGCGCAGACTCAGATCAGCCTGGGCATCCGCCCAGTTTGACCAGACTCTTCGTTCAGTGCTTAAAGAGTAGCTTAGGGTCTAAGCTACCTCCATGCGGACAGCGAAGACTCTGATCAGACTGGGCGGATGTCCAGGCTGATCTGAGTCTGCGCTGGGCGCACAACCACATTGTTGGTTTTGTCGCGTCGCGGCTCAATTATACTGAACATGCTGAACAGGATATGCACCGCTTCCATTCTAGCTTTTGCGGAATACAGTTTAGTGTCCAAAAAGTTCAAGTTTACAGGTAAATATATCGAGTATAATTGCCTGTAACTTTATGATACAGAACACAGAAAAAAGCCATATCTTTGGCAATCAATCACGTCTGTATCAATTCGATGGCACAGACAGAAATTCTATTTGAAGACATACATGATTTGCCCATTCCCAGTGTCTGGACATGCGCAATTCGCTTTCAGTGTGGATTGAATTTTCCACAAATTATTATGTCGAACTGCGCGTGCTCTGATCTGATGGCACATACACGCAGGGAAATATGAGAATGCGCAGATCGTAGTTGCATGAAGACGAGATGTCTCACGACACAGCTCATAAAGTATCTAACGATCTGCTAACCCAGCCCTTAATTTACGAAGATTTAGATACGAGAAAGTCAAGATTTATTTGTTTTAACAAACATACAGTGATAATCAGTCTGGAACGATGCTCTTCTCAGCAAGACATTGTGCTAACCCAGACATCAAAATGGGTTCAGTTTATTTAAAACTATAATGCTAAAATTACGGGTGGCAAACAATGTTTAAGTCGAGACAAGAGAACAAGATGCTTAACGCATTTGTAAACCATGATCACGATGCAATGGAGGGCAAATGTTTACCTCACCTGGAAGCATATGTACTCAATTTTAATTGAAAGCGTTTTAATGATTGTAGCAGTATTAACCCTGTATGTATTTCACATATGTCGGTGCTAAATAAAAATGTGTCATTGTCACTTGCAACTTTGTTTGAAAACTTGCAGAATACATTTTTCCGATTTGTTCGTTCTATGTTGATTCAAACACCTACGGCAGTAGTAAGTTTTTGACTACCGATTACGCTATTACAGAAATACTATTACCAGATTTTCAGAGCTTGAGCTGAGACGGGCTTCGAAGAAAAATTATGACATAACTGCTATTCATTCTTCACCAAAACACATACCCATGCAGCTCACTTGGTGGTCACAGATGCCCCGATGGAGAGACAAAACCATCCAAAAATATCGTACACAATCAGCGGGCCATCTGGAGTGTGATTTCTGTCATCGGTGCCGCGTAATACGGAACGGGTCGACTTTCTGGCAGTTGGATTTTCCAGAGGTTGTTAAAACTTAGTTCGAAATGACATGCATTCTAGAAGATAAATAATTTGTATTTTGCTTCTGCCTTGTTTCCAGAGAACTTTTTGTGGATGCTGCTGCTTCACTGAGTTCTTATTCTTGAGGCCCTTTAGTTTGGCAAATTTTGGCTAACTGTCCTGCAAAAAGCAATTTAAACGTGTTGAAAGACAAGGCAGTTAAGGCGTATTGGTACACATACCCTGATTTCGAAAAAAATAATTTCAATAACTTCCTGTTTGCTTTCCTTGACAATGAAGCCCTTTCAGAATTAGGTCAGGTCTGAAAGAAAAGAATTAGCTCCCAGAGGAGATAAGTGTTTACTTTAAAGGCTCCATTGCTCTTTCAGCATGAAAATTCTTATCTTGAAGTATCGCTGCAAAGTTCTCGCCATAGTTTCGTCATTGTAAATCACAGCGATTAGCCTACTTTATACCAATAAAAGGTTCGAAAATTGATTTGGGTCATTTACGTTGCCAACTGAAATGACCTACTTTTGATTTCATAAAGAATAAAAATGTTAAAAATACAATGTACAGCAGTGGAATCCCGCCCATTGTACCGCTTTTGTTAATATTGTATTGCTCAACGGGAAACTAGAATAGGAAACCTGTATTTTATAGAACGAATTGTTGTCTTTCAAAAACCCCATACTTTTTGCCGGGGCATCCCATATTTTATTACCAAACGTGAAGATTGAAGCGCTTTTCATAACGATTTGCGCTTAGACTTTTTTACCACTTATGGGACTATGGTGACTTTAAAGGCCCCATAGCTCTTTCACCACGAAATATATTTTCGTGAGATATCGCTGCAAGCTTCTCACTAAGTTACGTCATTGTATATGATCGTGATTGGTCGGCTTTAAAAATTAAAATGTCCTTGAGTTTCTCATAAAATAGGTTTGAAAAAAATATCTAGGCGAAAGTAAAAAAATATCAGGTGAAAGTAAGTGCACTTAGTACTGGTAAACCCCTTAGGAGGTCTAAGCCTTCCCAGGGATAGTGTGGTTAGGTTAACTGACCGTCCCGACATGACCATAGCTGTTTACAGTGGACGTTAAACAATAACACAGCACAACAACTCTTAAGCTAGCAACTTTTGGTTTCACAAACTTCATTACATGGTAAAAATTCAAGGTACAGAAGATAAAAAGACAAGCATACGTATACAACGTAAGCAAAGGATACCATCCATTGTCTCGCTGCTGCGTTATTTTATTGCTCAACGGGGAACCAGAAAAGAAAACCGTATTTTTATGGAGAGACTTGTCATTTAAAAACAAACAAACAAAACAAAAAAACAAACAAACAAGTTTTGCCAGTTATATGACAAAATAAAGCACATCGACCGATATTTGAAGGTTGTACCGGTTTTATAATGTTTTGTGCTTCGACGATGTTTACCACCGGTAGGACTATGGAGACTTAAGAGTTGACTCAGTTTGCGACCGGAGACAGAAATGCAAAAATGAAAAAGTGGCCCCTCCCACCCCAATTCAACTTAGGATATCCGATTCTGATATATAGATGGCTAATTTTGTGTATGTGTATGAAAAACGAAATGCCCCATTGGCGGAGAGTGAGCTAGTATTTGTCAAACCGAAGAGCATGATGACCATGATATGAGCAGCAACACTACAGCAGTTTTGGTCGATGTTTTAAAAATTTGCGTTTCCTAATTTAAAATTTGTCTTGTAGTATAATGACGTCGAAGGTAAGGCAAAAGTTCTGAGAAAATTGGTTAATCCTTAATCCGCATTATAGTTTTTGCTGTTTTGGCAACAGAGCCAAAGTGTGTCTGGAGTGTGGAACAGTGCTTGGATAATCTAACGTCATTATAATCGAGTGTAGCGTGATAAAAGGTAACTGATTGCAAAGACATGCTTTCAACAGACTTACAGCAGAGATACATTTCTTATGCCATGTTTGAGTGGTACATCCGGGAAGTAGTCTCCCACACCACCCCAACCCAAACGACATGCCTCAAATTCTAGACGACAACTGGCGCATTTTGGCGAATTTGCAAGCTGTAAAGTGCAGTTTCGTTTTACCGTGAATGTCAGGGGAAGAAACTCTACTATTTTCCTTTTTGTCTCTCTTCTTTATGGGGTAAAGAGCGTAAAACGAAATTACCCTGTGTCATGCTGCTGTCAGTAGCAGTCTGAGGTGCTGTGTTGGGAAACAACAACAACAACGACGACAAAAATATAGTAATTATAATAATAATAATAACAGCAACAACATTTGTAATAGTAGTACACGTGTTGAGACTAAAATACACTGTAAAAATCGCGCTTAGCTATAAAACACACGTGGTTACATGTTTAGGTGTAAACATGTTTAGGAATATGTCATATAGCTAAACATGTACGCCTTTTCTATTATTTTCGCGGACAAAGTCTGCTAAACACGTTTTATTCTGTTACGCGTTTCGGATGAATCCATTCTCTCTTTTCCCCGTTGAAGAACGAAAAAAGTGACGAAAACGTTGACAGAGGAAATTTTCAAAATAAAAGGTAAATGTAACCAGTTTTGTACATGTTTAATTTCTAAACATAAACCTAAACATGTTGCAAATTGAACATGTTACGATTTTAACACATAAAAAATCGGACTGCATTTTTTGCATTGATTCTAAACACATTTTTTACAGTGTAGACAGTCCAATAACGACAATTTGTAAATTTTGAAAATCGAAATATGTATATTTACTGACCACACTGCACACCTTTGCAGGCTGACCAGAGTGTGCGCAGTTTGCACGAAAAAATTAAGCAGGTCTTCTTCCGATAAGGCTAAAATATACAGCAGTCTGAAGTAGACTAGAAATAAATAAGGAATATTATTCTGTGCCGTGGCCTATTATATTATGATCATCTTCAATCAACAGCTCTCTCTGCACACCTGGCAGATATATCATAACCAGTCGCTGGTTAATAACTGTGTGGGAGAGAATGGTAATTCTGCCATTTTTGCTGATTTGTCAAATACGTTCAGACGCTTCTGGTGCACAGTAATGGGTTCTCACAGTCAGAGAAAAGTCAGGGAAAAAATTTTTTTTTCCAAGGTCAGGAAAAGTCAGGGAATTTTGTGGTTTGTTAGGGAAATTTGGAGAGGACTTCTAAAGTCAGGGAAAAGTCAGGGAATTTGAAAATTAGTGGCTGCGACAGTCTTCAGAAAATACACTTTTTCTGTACTTTCTAGTGAGATAGACCAGACATATCTCCCTCTTCATTGGGTGCTATTCTTAAAAGAAAGAATTTGCTCCCTGCGGGAGCGCATTCTTTACTTTAAGAGTAATACCCACTTTTCAAGTGATAGTTAGCACTGTTAAAGTAAGGAGTAAAATCAACTTTTGGATCCATAAAAGGGAATGAAAAACTGTGTAATGTCAGGGAAAAATCAGGGAAAAGTCAGTGAATTTTGAAGTGATGGATAAGTGGCAACCCTGAGTAGCACGCCTAGTCATTGCTCAATTTCATTCCCACATGGAAGTTAAAAATCCAAGCTCCAGCAAATGAACAAAGTTTTTCGACTCAAATGTATGTAATGTTAAAATATTAACTATTCGAACTGTCACAAAATCCCTGAAAGTGGCAAAACCAAAGTTTCGGTTTGTACACCCTAAGGAGTTTCATGATAGTTCCACCAGCTCTCATAACTTCATAGCGATTAAAACAACTAGAAAATGTATTTATGAAACACTATGCCTCCAACCGTATGCTTGCCTCTATATAATGAAGTTTGTTCCTATATAAAATGACTATGTCCAAAAAGGGAAATAACTAATCAGACAATGTAGCAGCTATGCTCAAAAGTTTATCAGTTCATCTTTACTTTAGTCTGTTACTGTATGCTAACTATAAAGATCCCATCATAAGCAGTTCTTCAGATATTCTGGTCACAAGTTTGTACATATGCAAAATGCTTATGTCTGAAAAAGGTAAAAAACTTTAGGGTTAATCGGTACATCTATATCTTAGTCTAAAACTGTATGCCAAATGGTGGCGCACTACCATTGACGTCAGAGTGTTTTGGTACGGTGTAAAATAGTTCCTAAGAAACAGGAAAGATCCTGATTTGAGTGTATGGCATGTGAGAGTTATAAGATATATGAATGTTCTGTCTGTTTCAGGTGGAGCTGGAGCTCAGGGACTACAATCCATGATGTTTTAACCTAATAAAAGTGGACCTGTTTTGTGTGCCAGACCGAGGCAACAACCTAGGGGGTTTCCCAAGACTGGCAGCCTTGAAAGTAGACGAAATGACCCCTGACTCAGATGTTTACATGTCGGGCAAAGAGATGGTGGTGAAGGTATGGCCAAATCACACAGGATCAGTTCGAGTTTGCTTGCCCTAAAGACTGAGACAGAAGGCGACGATGGATTTGGGATATGCCCCATTTTGTAAGTATCTGAAGTGATTAGTATTAACACTGAAGTCTATGGGCCGAATTAATTATGGTGCGTAACCAAATATAAGGAACATATCGTAGGCGGTTCCTCAGATATTTTGTTCACAAGCTCCTACACAAAATCCCTATGTCCAAAAATAACTCAACTGAAATATGAAATAGGCTAAAAAGTAAATCAGGCCATCTACACATTGGCTTGTAACTGTATACCAAATATAAAGATCAAATCTTAAGCAGTAAACATTTACTGCTGTCGATGTTTGTCTCGAAATTGTCCTATGGAAAACGTCGCAATACCCCTGCATTTCCATTTTATGTAATGTTAGTATCGAAATAATTTTTCATTACTGGTAAATTATCGCTTATTAACACATGGTTGTCGGGCAGATACAAATATTAGTTCACTCCGGCTTCCGCCCACTGCTCCCCAACCAGATGTGTTAGTCAGCGATAATTCACGAATAAGGAAAAAACATTTCTTTAATTAAAACCATGTCTACTCCATCACTTATGAAACGTTGAAGGTGTGTCTGTTGTCACAAAATTTATTACAACTATAAAACATCTTCAGTCGCTAGGCAGAGCACAAGCACCGAAACTCTATAGTTTCTTACTAAACTATGCCCCTTTCCCAAATATGAGCCACGACACGAGAAAGCCAACAATGTGGTTGTGCGCCCAGCGCAGACTACTCAGATCAGCCTGGGCATCCGCCCAGTCTGATCAGAGTCTTCACTGTCCGCATGGAGGTAGCTTAGTCCCTTGGCTACCCTTTAAGCGCTTAGCGAAGAGTATGATCAGACTTGGTGGATGCAAAGGCTGATCTGAGTCTACTCTGGGCGCTCAACCACTTTGTTGGTTTTGTCGTGTCGCGGCTCAATTATAATTTTTGGTTTATTGTTCCTATTTAGGTAAAACTATCCTGTTTTACTTTTCATACAACTTGTTATGGATGGAATAGAAACTTCCTGTTGTTAACAAATGTGTATACGCATCAGGCGATAGAAGTTGGTAAGGGACATGACCATCGTGATTGGAGGTAAAGGGTGGTTGAGGGGGTGGGGAGACATCTGTTTCAAAAACAGATGTACAGCTCGTTTTATATTTTGTAGTTCTAACAGTTCAATATGTATGATAAGGAAACCTGTCTTACGTACCTGAGGTCACTTAAAGCTTGCAAAGTAACATTTTAGTCAGCACAGAGCGTTTGTTTTACTTCTTCATTTTAAGGTGGACGTATACGGAACGACTCTGTTCTTACTTGTTTAAAAACAAAACAGAGTTATTGTTCAGCATCAAATCGATTACAGTTATAATACACACTAACAGTATCTACCGTAAAGATCCTAAGTTTTCGGGCATATAGGTCTGTACAAACAGTGGAAACCGAGATCAGACTGTTCCTTAGGAACCAGAATGATCAAGATCTTCACAGTTTCCATTCCATCTGTGCATTTTTGTCAACATTACTCTATGGTAGAACCAAATAACAGGAAAATAAATAGTAGGGCAAGGACTGGCTGTGCTTGCAGCAGGTGCAGAATTTGGGCAGTCTGTTTTGGGGATATATAATGTCTTTTTTGTGTTTTATTCTTTAACATACAATGTAAGTTTTACTAAGGTAATATGCATAAGCATGCCCCATCGATTGAATATATTTTTCATGACGTTTTTCATGAAATTCAATTCTCTTACATTTTTTTAAAGAATGTAAAGATATACTTATTAACAAGAAAACTGCAATTAATTGTTACCAGTTTGTTTCAAATATCCTGTATTACAGATTATATGATTTGCTGAAATGAAAGTGCGTTCATGTGCTAGAGATATGAATTTTAATGGAAAATGTGTAAAAATAGCATGTAGAAATACAAAATATTGTTTTTTAGCCAAACAAAACGGAAATTTTTTTTTTTTTTCTCATCCAAATGTTTGATAGCTCTTTGGGTTATTTAGACGGTATAATGATTTGAATGCCCCGCCAATATTTCTATTCAGTATTCGTCTACCTTAACCCTCATATGTCCATTGGACTCTTCTATCTGAATACATGTACAGTGGATGAGTCCATTTGTCATTTAAGGGGTGTCTGGCTCAGTTTAGTTTTATCATTTTTATTTCATTTTAAGTAGAAATACCCATTAGTCTTATGCAAATAGTGTAAACCTTGATTAAACGCCGCGTTTTGTGGCGTCTGATCTTGGTCTGCACCGTTTGCCTATGTCTCATGTATGGGACGCTATGCATTAATTAATGGGGCGTTTGGTAAGTTACGTTTATATTACTTTATCCTATAAGAGTTTCCTCAAGAGCAGATAACACATTCAAAAGAAGGAACATGGACCATACTTAGAAGTTTCGGCTATTCAAGCCTCAACAGTGACCCTGACATGATCTGGTGACGGAAAATGTATTTTATTTTATTTAATAAGGCAGTCGGTTCAAAGACTGAACTGTAGCAAGAAGGATGCAAATAAATAAAAGCGATTATTCAAAATATGAGTCTAAACCAGTCAAATTTTTTTGATTTCTCAGAATATATCCTCTGAGCTCAAAGGACATTCTGCACTATTACATGTAAAATATCATACTGGTACTTGTCTCAGGTCGTGACTGAGGCTTCTGGTTTTGAAACTGATTTTTATATTGGATCGTCATAAAAAAATTTTAATATTATTATTATGTAGGTCTCCATTTTGGTCATGCGGTTGTGAAGATAATTACGTTTGAATTTTAATTAATTTGCATAAATTTACATAAATTATATTAATTGCTCAAGTTTGAAACCGTCTAATACCACCGCTAATAATAGATTGGTATTCAAAACAAATGTTTTTTTGGAAACAAGAAGTCTTCGGCACTTCATACGTACACATCTGAATGCCAACTATGGCATTTATGCTCAATAAATTGAGCCACGACACGACAAAACTTTAAGCACTAGGCGAAACGTCTTAGCAGATTGGACGGATGCCCAGGCTGATCTGAGTCTGCGCTGAGCGCACTACCATTTTGTTTGTTTTCTCATGTCGCGGCTCATTTATAATTATGGTTGATACCGGTCGTTTTGAAGAAATCGGGCTTATCCTTATCTTTCTTATTCAAAACACAGTATACCACAATCTCCATACGGGCTCTTTTGCTGCGATGAGCAGCAAATGAGTAAATAAATAAATCTTTTGACGACATAAACACCTATTTATTAATATCAGCAAAATAATATTTGTATGAAATTAATGGCGGTAATGTACATGTACATGTACCAATGTCATTTTTGAAAATTGTTACCCGTAGTAAATTTTAGGGGCACTTGTCGTATGAGGTCACGGTCGTGATGCCATTTCTAACTGAACAATGACAGACTATTGCAGTTATAAATTCAGCTCTGCAGAGCTGCAGTTAATACCCAGGGGATACATAATGTCGAAGTGACGTTATACGTATGTCGATGCGACGTCATTAATCGCATCAACGTCAGTACGACGTCATTACGAAGTCATGTACTTGCTGGGTATACATGTATGAGTGAGATCCAAAGACAATTTTGTTCAAATCTATATAAAATAAATCTGATACATGTACAGTTTGTCCCATATTCAGGTTACCAAAGCAGTGGTTCTAATGTGTGTACGGGGAAGGGGTAGGGAGAGAGGGTGTTGTAAGAAAATATGGAAATAATCCCAGAATTTCCATCCGATAACACACATTATCTGGAGCCCCGTTCAGAGTGGGTGACACTTAAACTGTGCCACGCAATGACGGGTTGACATATTGGTGAAGTATCAACTGTTTATTTAACTGATAGAATTTACAACTTTTTACAGCTTAATAGTCCTTCATTGCTATAAGTATTGTTGAAATAAATCTCACGGTTTCGGCAAAACATATAAATTTCCCTGAACTTCCGTGATTTTCCGCACAGTTAAAGCTACAAAAGCTGTAACCATTGTCGTGGATGATAAACCTGTCAAAGTCACCTTCAAATATAATTCTTTCAAATATTTATTGAAAGGATATACAGGTATATATGTATATACCTCTGGGGTAGACAGCCTCCAAAGGAGCAATTCTGAAACTTACAGACTTAGAAGACGAAAAAATTCTTTTGCACGAAGAATGGACATACATACTCATTGACGGCCAGTGGGAAAACATAATAAAATGCTTATAGATCATTATAAAACCATAGAGGTATTCGAATATTTAGATGGAATACGGTAAACGGTTTTCATACAGAATATCTGTCATGTTTTCCAAAGGGACCCATCGCTGGAGTGAGATATTTGTGTTAAATAATCAATGGACACAACAAGGCAGATTTATTACATAATTCACTCAAAAATGTCGATCAACATTAAAATAACTGCATAAGCATGGCAACCAGATCTGGTTTGGACAATGTGCTTTAGGTATTAGAATCACACCAGCAACTATAGGCACATCGATGAATACCGTTAAACTTCGTCCTTTGTCGACAAACATCGTATTTCGCCATTACAAACCATAAATACGATGTTTGTCGGTCCACCGGTGTTAAACGAAGTTAGCAACGGCTAAATACGATGCTTTAGGTATTAGAATCACACCAGCAACTATAGGCACATCGATGAATTAAAATCTGAAAAAGTTCCTTCAAGAGCAGAGACTACATACAGAAGTAGGAACATGGGCCAGACTACGTAGTTTCGGCTAATAAAGCCTCGTCAGTGACCCTGACAATATCTGGTGACGAAACCAGTAAAAAGCATACTGTAATTTCTTGATTTTAATTGAGCAGTCGATTCAAAGACTGATTAGTTTCAAAAGGATCCAAATAATATAAAAGACGATGATCTAGAATAATAGTCTAAATCGATCTCAAAGTTTAGATTTCTCAGAATCTATCCTCTGATCTCAAAGGATGTAAATAAAATATAATCTGCACTATGGATGATGTACGGGGAGACTTTTTACGGCCGCCACACGGCACAACACCAGCTGCAGTGAGGTAAAATTAAAATCTGAAAAAGTTCCTTCAAGAGCAGAGAATACATACAGAAGTAGGAACATGGGCCAGACTACGTAGTTTCGGCTAATAAAGCCTCGTCAGTGACCCTGACAATATCTGGTGACGAAACCAGTAAAAAGCATACTGTAATTTCTTGATTTTAATTGAGCAGTCGATTCAAAGACTGATTAGTTTCAAAAGGATCCAAATAATATAAAAGACGATGATCTAGAATAATAGTCTAAATCGATCTCAAAGTTTAGATTTCTCAGAATCTATCCTCTGATCTCAAAGGATGTAAATAAAATATAATCTGCACTATGGATGATGTACGGGGAGACTTTTTACGGCCGCCACACGGCACAACACCAGCTGCAGTGAGGTAAAATTAAAATCTGAAAAAGTTAAACATCGTCCATTGTCGACAAACATCGTATTTTGCAACACATTTTCAACAAAATGTTGAGATATTTCACACAGTGCAGGATTATATAATTAGAACGAAACGCTTTTCTTAATTATTATTTTTCCATTTCAAGACTGTTTTTATTAGTGTCAAAGGTGTTCAGGGCGCGCTTTACGGATATGCTTTATCATGATTTTATACTTTTTTGGCTTGCGCTCTCGGTCGCAAGCCAGTATTCAAGTGGTTTAGTGATACCGAGTTATTCTCGGAAGAAACGATACGTCACGCTTAGTCGGAAAATACCAGGAGAGTGTGTACCGCAACGATTCATTCTAAACTTTTTTATCGCCGCAATTAAGCCAAAATGATGGAAAGTTCGCTCCGGTTTGAGACAGCGTTTCCTCATTATTTTCTTCACAGACATAACAAACAAAGACCTCGTCCGATTTTGTCTATTTTTATCCATATCTGATTTGCCTCATCTGCCAAAAATAACAGATGGAAACTTTCTTCTATTTTTGATAGTACGTGTACTTTTTTTTTTTTTTTAAATATTTCCGTTAAAAAGCACGTTTTTTTACAAGTGCCTTGAACTTGGCCACATTTCTTTTGCTTTTTATAAACTGATTGCATAAAACAATGAAACTCTGAATGCAATGCAAAGTATTTGGCTTTGCATCCTAAGAAATATACCATAACTTGTGTAAGAAACAGTGTTAGTATATAGCTTAGCGCAAAGCGTTAGCTTTTCCAAAAAATCATGCAGCGGCGTCGCGAAAAATAGGCCTTAGGGCATCGCATAATCTGACTAGTCAGAGCAGCCGGCACACTGTCCAGCGCCGATGCATTCGTTGGATCTGATGAGTCCTTTTCGGCATACATATATTCTTCATCTTTCATGCTGAGGCTAGACTGATCAGACTGCGCTTATGCCGGAGTGGGCTGATCTGTGTATCAGTGTAAAATCTGAAAGAGCAGAGTTCAAATTTATTGTTTAAATTTAGAAACAAGCGCTTTTGACGATTTTCTTCCCTTATCACATTTACTGCAAAAAATGTATCCCATGTATCTGTGTGTGTGGCTTACATGTACAACGGACCGTGTTATGTATGTAAAAGTCGGTAATGTCTGTGAGTAATTAACGCATACGCATTGCAACAGGCATTTCCATGGCATAAAGCGATAATATTATGTACACATTTTAGCATCTGATAAATTTCCTATTGGCCATCAACATGTTCATGAAAAGCATTAACTGGAAGCCCCTTACAATGACACAGGTACAGAAAAAAGGGAAAATTCAGAATTGTTAAAATTTGAAACTGTTAGGGATTCATTGACAGCTTTATGACAATGGAGGGGTTGGTTGGATGCTGCGATGATGCTGGGTATAACTTCCAGTGCCGGGGCGTTCTACTGATTTCGATTATAGTAGGTGCGGGTGGGGGTTGTGTGGACACTTTTCTTGCGTTTATAACACTCTCTAATGTTGCCTTCTTACTTCAGCTGTGCAAATTTACAGAAAAATATTTACACTCTTCGACGATTTCCTTAGATGAACCTATACTGGGCTGACGTTACGTTGTTCATACATCCACGAACAACACACATTCATGCAATCGTATGCGTAAGCAACGTCACGGATAATTCAGATAGATGATTGGCCGACGTAACGTTTGATATATGTCATGTCATAGTGACGGCTGCTGTACTTCATTACCAAACACGTTGGTTTATAACTATTTTTCGTCCTTTGCTTGGCGTTAAATTAGTCAGAACTTCACGAATGAGTAACAAAATTGGTGTAAAAACATAGCATAAATATAAAAGATAAATTTCATTTGTCGGGAGTTCATGGAAATACGAACGTAATGGGTTCCGTGCTTTGTTGTTCCCAAATGGTGTAAAGCAAGTTATTTTCCCAAACAACAGCAGCATGCATTTTCTTCTCACAATGTCAAGATTTTGTTCCAGTCACTGACACTGATGCCACTTAAACCAAAAATAAACTTCAGTAAATATAAATTTCATGTCTTCTTTTGATGCCAAGTTCAGATGTGCCAAGATTCAATAGACATGGGTTTGAAACAGTCTTTCCTAAAATTTTGATTCAGACTAAATGTGACTCAACAGCCGTGAAGAAAAGACTTGAAATAGGTCCAATTAGTTAGTTTCCTTGAGACATACCTAAAACGGCCGGCCAAAACGTTGGAAAACTGTTTTTGTTGTTGTTGTTGTTGCTGTGTGTGTGTGTGCGTATGTGTGTGTGTGTTTAAATATTTCTTCAATTTGTTTTTCAAATAAATTCTACATTTGTTTTTACCTTACACTTGCGGATAATGCCACCATTCAATAAGTTAGAAATTAAATACTTTGCTAAATAAAAGTTAGCAACAGAAAGTGCACTAACAATCGGGTTCGTTTCAATAACAACTCATGAAAATTTCACTGTCCTAGCTGGGCAAGCCTTCCTTTTAAAGGGAAATTTTATTCATACTGATACCGTGTCATAAACTCTCTCTCTCTCTCTCTCTCTCTCTCTCTGACATTTATAGTCATTTGTGTTACTCTTTCTTACGTAATTATACTTTATCTCTGTATATTCATACTGTGCACTAGCTTAAGATACTTTCGCAATATCTATGCACTTTGTATTGCATTTAAAGTTTGTGGTATTTCAAAGTTAACTGTGTGCAAAATTATCGACATACTTGTTTCTGGGAAACAGATTTTAAAAAAGTCACTTACTTTCATCTGTATCCCATTCATTGTACTGTGTGTTATCTAATGTAATTCTATTTGCTGTATCTGTACAGTAGTATGTTTAAATTAAACATCGTATTTTGCCGTTACAAACTTCGTTTAACAACGGCACACCGGTGTTACATTGTAAACGAAGTTTGAAACGGCTGAATACAATGTTTGTCGTTGCCTCGTCGGTGTTTAACGAGGCATGACAACTAGCCTCTAGCTTCAGGTATTAGAACCATACTAGCAACTATAGGCACATCGATGAATACCGTCAATCATCGTCCATTATCGATAAAAATCGAAATTGCCGTTGCTAACTTCGTTTAGGTTGCCATTCATAGTTTCGCACTTTTGGCCCGGGGACAAACATGGTGATATTTGGGGGTAGGCTTGTATCTTGGGCTATCATTTCCGTTTGACTCTTGATAAGCAGAAAACGTTTTCTTTTTCTTTTTGAGTGAGGATGTGTCATGAAAGTAAAATCTGATTTTTTCCAACCTAAAAAACATTCAATCACTTGTTGCGACGTCATGGATGCAAAACTATGGCTGCATTAAAAAAGTTCGAGATTTAACTATGCAAAACTATGATGCGCTCAAGTAGCTCGAGATTTAACTATCAAAATACTAGTGCTCATATTCAAGGAAGAATAGCAGAAAATCTAAACGGCTGCCAGGTATTCGGGTGCAGCTAACAGTGATTATCTGCAAGCCCGCAAGGTGTCAACAGTTGTCCTGCTCTTGAGTAGAGCTCAGATGATTATGCCATTTCTGAAGAAATTTTCTGGCCCCAAAAAGTGGTTGGGCGTCATTTTCTCTGCAAGAATATTCATATGAGAGCCTTGTAGGGGCTATAAATGTATTTAAGCATTCTCGGATCTGCAAGGGCTAAGTATCTATTTGACTTAACACAGCTGAGGCCTGGGTACAAGTCAGCAATGACTGCTATTACAGACTGTAACTTACAGAATGATCCCATTTATACTGCACAGAGTATGAAAACGAATGAATATGTAACATGAATTGTAATTAGTAGCGATGAAACTTTTCTCAATAATTCCTTGCGCCTGTACGACATGGAGCTCTGGAGATCTCTGCCATCTAACATTCCAAAGGTCCGACACACTCTTTAATTTGAGTCTCATATTCCAATGCTTATGTCTGACTAACCAGATTTTACTGTATTGTACGAGTACATAGTTTAAGGTGACGGCAAGTGTATCCTTAGTAGCTATGTGAGTATGGATGAAATGTAGCTATCGTGCATTTGTTTATGTCTTAATTGTTTCACGATTTATCAATATATTGCAGTGCATATTGTAGATAATTTTGTTATCAAAATGTGTTAAAAAGGGTTATCTTTGTTATCTTTGAAATACTACTACCGGTTTGTTGAAAATTGACCATTCAATGGAGACACCATCCTAGACTGGCGCTTAGAACTAAAACGGAAGTAGGTAGAGATACTGTTTTTCTAATAACCCTAAATATTGGGACCCTAGCCCATATATGCCCAGTGGACTATACTATCTGTATAAATTGGATGAGTCCATTTGTCATATAACGGGTGTCTGGTTTAGTTTATTTTTATCATTTTTACTTCATTTTAAGTAGAAATACCCATTTGTCTTATGCAAATAGTGTAGACCCTGATCAGACGTCGCGTTTTGCGGCGTCTGATCTGGGTCTGCACTATTTGCCTATGTTCCATTTTGGGACGCTAGGCATTCATGAGTTAAGTACACCTTCATGTTTTTCCGATATTCTAAAGGAAGATAACTTCTGTGACTACCCGTGTACTTACCTGCTCGAAAAGGATTTACTACTAAAGGAAAAAGTAAAAAATTCTCCTCTAACTTCTGACCCCCATTGAGACGGGAAGAAAAACATGGTAGCGTTTCTTCCACTCAAAGTATATTCATTCACCTTCATCGATTGTTGTGATTAATTTGAAGTTATCATGGTTAAAGCCAACCAGGCAATGTATACAAATACATGTATAATAATAATGATAATAAAAGAAGTAACAACAATAATAGTAGTATTAATTCGGAGCGCGTTACTGATTAAATTCGGCAAGTCTTGATGATGTTCCTGAACGTTTGATAGTTAAACGTCTCTTTTTTCACTATAAAATCGTCAGAAAAACGTTCAATTATCTGTGTTATAGTGAATAGTGTTGGCGGCCTCATGCACGCGCAGGCGAAAAGCTTGGGAGAATTGGAAGGAATGGAAGGAATAAACTTAGCCCCTTTGTGTTAGAATCAATATAGTTCAGATCTAGCAGTGCATTGTTGAGTTCACAGTTGTAGGTAGATAAATACTACTCAAAAGAAGCTTTGCATCACCGCACTTTTTTCCATAGAGCTAATGCAAAACAGTCATTTTCACGTGTGTTATTGTCATATGAGTAGCAATGAAATACTGGGTCATTTTGTATAGTTAAGAGTCATATATTTCGATATTATAAACGTGAAAAGTTTGTCTTCGGTTTCGTTCGTTTTTGTCTCGCCTGCGAAGCAGAGGCGAGACTATATGCATTGCTTTTCCGGTGTCGTCGTCGGCGGCGTAAACTTTGTCGAGTTTTCGTGTTTAGGTCATTTTCTCAGAAACTATAAGGGCTTGAGCCATGAAACTTGGTTCATGCATACATCTGGAAGAGTAGATCTCAAAGCCATTATCAATATTGAGTCTTGACCTACATTTTACGGTTGACTGACTTAGCAATTTTTTGACGAGTTTTCGTGTTTAGGTCATTTTCTCAGCAACTATAAGGGATAGAGCCATGAAACATGGTTCATGCCTACTTCGGGAAGAGCAGATCTCAAAGTCATCATCAATATTGAGTCTTGACCTACATTTTATGGTTGACTGACTTTACAATTTTTTGTCAAGTTTTCGCATTTATGCCATTTTTCTCAGAAACCAGAAGAGCTAAAGCCATGAAACTTGGTACATGCATGCATCTGGAAGAGTAAATCTCAAAGCCATCATCAATATTGAGTCTTGACCTAAATTTTACGGTTGTCTGACTTTGCAATTTTTTGTTTTCGCATCTGTTTCTCAGCAACTATAAGGGCTAGAGCCTTGAAACTTGGGTCATGCATACACCTGAAAGCGAAGAGCTTAAAGTCATTATCAATATTGAGTCTTGACCAACATTTTACGGTTGACTGACTTTGCAATTTTTGGTTGAGTTTTCCCATTTAGGTCTGTTTCTCAGAAACTATAAGGGCTAGAGCCAAGAAACTTGGTTCATGCATACATCTTTACTGATTTAGCCTTGTTTTGTGACAAAGCGCCAGCAGGCGAGACACCGCATTCCGCGGAATTCTTGTGGTAGATATAGGCATTTAAAGAGCAAAAAGCCTAATTCAGGATGATTTCCCATATGATTTGTTAAAAGCCAATACCACAAGTCAGTCAGAAACTTTTATCTGCCCCGACGAGGTCAGCTTTGTCCTTAATTTTGTCAGGTGTTTACAGAGACATAAGTGTGTAAGTTACAGAAACCATATAACAAAACAGAGGCATGCCTTTCATGCATTCCACTTGGAAATAAGTTGATTTAGAATTGTCTATGGGAAAATATATGGCGAATCAAAATTTCTTTTGAGTTGTATATTGCACGCGCTTCGCGCTCGTGACATAATTTATTTTACACTGACCGCCCCTAACGGTGAATTTAATTTATTAATTTACAACTTACTGCTAAATTTGATCTATTTCTTAAATGGCAATGTAGTTCAACCGCTGTTACGATAATGAAAGTATACACTAAACCTCATATCAGTCCTTGCATAATTTGGCCAATTTTCGAATGTTGTACTCAACTTGATGCGACAATCTAGTCTAGTCTATCCCATAACCTTATGGGGTCGTTGGGGCACCACAGCTGATGACTCTATAACAATCCCTTTCCACCTAGTCCTGTCTTCAGCTGCCCTAGTTGAGCTAGCAAAATATATCCCTGTCCATTCCTTAATACATGTATTGTCTTCCCACCTCTTCTTCTGTCTACCTCTCTTTCTCTCCCCACCTCTTCTTCTGTCTACCTCTCTTTCTCTTCCCTTTCACTGTGGCCTGCAGACTTGTCTTTTCCAAACCGGAATACCTTGATACGTGGCCAAACCACCACAGTTTCCGTTTCTTGACCAAGGTCAAGAGTTCGTCATAATCGCCAATAGTTGCTTGGAACATCCTGCGAACCTCCTCATTGTACGTGATGTTCAGTTCAGAAAAAAGCAAATTAAATTAAATCACGGTCATGAAAAAAATGCAGTCGGCAAAGGAATACTCCTTTATAATGTCTCCAATGTATGTTAGACATAAAATCCAACTTTACAGAAGGACAAGAAAGCTAAAGATGACCCTTACGCTGCAAAGGTTGAAGAAAACAAAACTCTTGAATCTTGGACAAATAAAGTGCTTCTTTTGTTCTGTATAAGAAGGAAAACGGAAAATCAATAATTTTCACAGTGAAGTGGCATTCTTACATTTCCAAAAAATTCTCTTTGACAAAAAATTGTATTGTCGATAACGTGAAGTCTGATAATGTTTTCACCATAAATAAAGACCAGGGCTTGCAATATGCAGGCGTCAAAAGAGGTTACAACAGTTTAAAAGCATTGATATTTTTACCTATATGCTTTGGACGCGGCTATTTCTGGGCTCATTAAACGACCACATCAAGTCTTCAAATGTAGATGAAGAACTGTTAACACTCTGGCCAAACAGTCTGTATTGATATAATATAAATGAGGAAGAAAATTACCTTTGAAATGCAACGAAATAGTGTGAACAGGTTTCTGACACGAGTTTATATTTTATCATATTCAGTGTGGAATATGGACTTAATATTTCATTATTTCACTAACTACCAAATGAACAGTTGTATGACAATACTGCCAACTGAAGGCAATACGAGTAGGGCCTCCCTAGCTTTTCAGTAGAAAAAAGTACGGAAAGCTGCACTACGCATCCCTTAAGTATCGAAACTGCCATTGTAATTGTATGAAAATTGTCAGGTTGGCTCTGGGAGACAATGAAATGAAATACATTAAAACATTTGAATCAGCGCAGTCTTGAGAGGATCTATCTGTGGGCATGTAAAAATTGCGCATGCTCAGACCAGCAGTACTAAACAACTGTTTATTCAGGGTTTGAGCAGTCCACTTTTTGAAACAATGATGGTTAGTTTTTCTCCAGGCTTAACCGCGTGTGTTGCTTTGTCTAATCTGTACTTGAGCAAAGGTTGTAATTGGGCATCGTTTTCAGATGACCGAAAACAATTTTAATCTTGACGCCGCATGAATGTTTAACGCCTAGGGAATACCAAGTCCGGATTTCGACCTTGGCCCTTTCTTTAAAAGCTCAATTGTTTTGAAAGAATCCTTGATTTAAATTAATGTGAATGAAAGTTGAACATTTCGTTACACGTATAGAAAAGCGAAACTCTCTAGAGCGCTACATCCATTAACGTTGACTGATTTGATTTCGATTTGAACATTTTGTCCTTGTGATGTCAATAAATCAAACAATTTAAAGCAGTGGCACGGGAATCATATATTTACTATCCTCGGAAATCTCGGAAATGCATACTATCCTTAAAATTCTAAACATTGGGATACCTAAATTATTACCTTAGTTGTCCTTAAAATGGTAAAGTTTTTGTTTTACAATGCAGTAATGCGCCCAAAAGATGAAAATGCAGTGGCAAACAGTGTATACCCTGATCCGACTGCTCCAAATGAAGCAGTCGAATCTGGGTCTGCACTATTTGCTCAGACCCATATGTCACAATTTAGATAAGTTTTACGGTTGTGCTTTATGTAAGCATTCTCGCCTGATTTGAAGTTGTTTTTTTTTAAATATTTAAATAAAGCTTTTGGAATAATCGTTCCTTAATGGCTATCCTTTTTTAAAAGGCCGGAAGTTAGTATTTATTTATATCGCGCTGCGTCTATGTGAAATGATTGATATTTATTGGTATTTTTGCTGATAATGGCGTTATCTTTTTTTCAGAATGTAGTGTTTGTGTAATTGTAGACTCCAGAGGATGAGACAACATCATACTTGAAAAGGCACAGATTGCCATTATGTATATAAACAGATACTTTACCATTTTAGCTGTCTTTCGTGTGCTTCATCAAGTTCCGCTTCTTGAATGAAAATCGCATCTTGTAATAGCAGTTCATATTATTTTTACAGGAATTTTGAGAGGCACTGGAGGAAATATGACACGGGACCGATTCGGATCATGGAATGCAAGCTATTAATCGAAAGACGGGACGAAGAAAATAAGAAAAAGTGAATGGAAAAGTACATGTTGTTTATAAAGGAATTATGCCGGATAAGTCAATGATTTTATTGATGACGTAGATTTACATGATCTGAATATAATCAGTACTATGTTTTATAAATAAAATAAATTTGTGCCAGAAACGTTTCTCAGGAAATATTATATTAAGATATTATTGATGTTTGATTATTCACACAAGAAGTTTATTCTCAAGTGTCAGTTTAGAGAACTACAGGAGTGGATGACTTTCTCCACAGGAGGGTTCATAACAGGTTTTGATAAAGACAGTTTGGCTGCAATTATTCTAATGGGAACAAACTTCACTTATACAACTGAACAAATACGTTAGACGAAATAAGGAAAGAGGCCATGTCATCAGTCCATTCAGACAGCAGATACATACAGAATATACTGTACGCTGAACGGATTCAACCTCGTTCTTTTAGAAACCTTTGATTCACTTGGACAACATATGGCGTCATATTTAGTTCTTCTATAATTACGGAACATGTATGGACCAGAAATTAACAAGTCATATTTTTTCGCCGTTGATACAAAGCGTGGGTGGGGAAATACGTCGTACTTTACATATTTCTCAGAGTTTGACAGACCATCAACTCACGTGGCTTACATAGAAGCAGGATTTCTGACCACATTGTTTGTACTGTCTGTTATTGGTAACGTGTTTATAATTGGTTTTATAATATGTAGTAGAGATTTAAGAACAATTACCAACTACTTTGTTTGTAACCTAGCTTTGGCCGACATTTTGTTCGTAACTTCCGGTCCCTTTATTGCTCAAGTCAGAATCTCGGAAACATGGAAGCTTGGTGTAGCAATGTGTCATTATTTAAGTTATGCAATGTTCGTCTGTGGGATTGTGATGACATGGACAATGGCGGTGATTAGCATAGACAGATTCGTTTGTATAAATTTGAAAAGGACGTCGTCACAAAGACTTCAGCCAAAATATGTGTTGATAATCTGTGTAGTTATATGGATAATTTCTTTCACGGCTTTATGTCCAATAGCTATATACTTTGACGTGATAACTGTCAAAAGAGAATCTGATTCAATCTCTTTCTGCTCGTTACTATGGCCAAAGTCGGATGTTACATACTCCGCCATTTTTACTGTATGCGCTATAACTGTGGGATTTATTGTCCCCTTTATAATAATAATTGTCAACTATACCAGAATATTTAAAACTCTACGGGCAACAAGAATAGCGGTTGTGCATTCGACAAAGGAAGTGACGTTACCAGCTAGAACGAGTAGCATAAAACAAAGAAATACTCGTGTTGTCAATACTCTAGTGCTGTTAGTCTTGCTTTTTTTTCTAATGTTGACGCCATTGTTTATCACCTTTATACTTATACAGCAAGATGCTGCCAATGAAAGTTTTGTAGTTCCATCACACGCGCTGGTGTGGACAGTTGTGTTAAGTTTTTCAAATGCTTGTATCAATCCATTTTTGTATGGTTACCTTAACAACAAACTAAAGCGGGGACTAATCGCCATTTGTAAATGCAAGCGCAGAAAGAAATTTTCATCTCGAAACAATAATGTACATGTACCTATTAATACTGTGAGCTCTGTGTCAGAAGAAAGACTATGAATGTCAAGTGAAAGTTACACTCTTTAACCCTTTGTTGACAAGTGGACTTGTCCATCCTTATCTTTTTGAAAGGGCTTCTACGTCCAGAGAAGCAAAGAGGAAGTCATAGAAACTGTTTCGTTTTTGTACGTTTCTATCTGTTTGGTTGGTTGGTTGTTTTGTTGTTTGGGTTTAACCGCCCTTTGAGACAGTATTTAAAAGTATATCGGGCCGTCTCCCAGAGAGAGGGAGAAAGAAAAGAGAATGATAGATGAGAGAAAAAAAATCCAAACAATCCCCGTTCGCACCCACTGCAAGTACAGTAGGCCCTTGTCCTTTTATTCAAATAGGTAGGACGCCCCGATAATGGAAGTTATAACCAATACCATCGCCTGACCACCACCCCCTCCTACGTCCAGATAAGCAAAGAGGAAGTCATAGAAACTATTCCGTTTTATAAAAATGACAGAAAAAGCAGGGAGATGTAACCATTTAACTTTAACAGAAGAATTTCATATTTGTTTGCATATGGTAATGCTTTGCTGCAGATTTATAATCGAAAATTGGTGAACTGCAAACCGGTTAACCCCCACCCCAACCCAAACCCCCACCCCTGTAATTTTATTGCTTGCCGTCCCAAAGCAGCAGTTCTGATTTGGGTTTTCATGGTAGTTTTATGTATTGCTTGTTGCTATGTCTGTTTATTAGTACATGTACATTGTTTATGATGTTAGACTATCCCGGTGACCACCTACATGGGAAATGGTTGTTCAGCTGGCTGCTGCTGGTGGTGATGTCTTTGTTGTTATTTAATTTTGTATTGTATTTTCCCCTCATGGTGACTGGGGTCGGACTGGGATTGAATTGTGTCAGTTCCTGAGAATTTTCCTAGTTTAGGTAAATAGGAAAATTCTCAGAAACTGGATTGAATTGTGTCTGTTCCTGAGAATTTTCCTACTTTAAGTAAGTAGGAAAATTCTCAGGAACTGACAAAATTCAGTCCCAGATCCCACCCAAGACACCATATGGGAAAAAGACAGCACAAAATTAGTCACCACCAGAGACAACACTAGCGGCAGCCATGTGAACAAATCGACATGTGAAGTGGTAAGTTTATGAGAAATCAAAAAGATATTCTTGATTTATAAAATATAACACGCAAAACAGAAAGTTGAATATTTTTGTAATCTACAAACAGTGCGCATTTCATATAATCACTAATTAAAACACGTAAATTTAAAATTTGACAAAGTAGACTTATTGAAGCAGTCCATAAATTGAGAGGCGTTTTTTTCGTCAGAGGACAATTACTGAAAAATTGAAGCTGGCATCTTAAAGTCTTCATGTAAGAAAAATCAAATTTTTCCTTCTGTCTTTATATGTATTTGGTCATAACAAGACTACCGAAAATGTAACGCTGGACATGCGATTTTAGTCTAACTTGTAAAATCGAATCGTTTTACCGTCCTTATGTAATGCGATGCATTTGAAAAAAAAAGAAAGAAAAAAAAGGCATAATCACTGTCGGGAAACAAATTCCGTGATAGAATCATTTGTGTATACGTCACAGGCGATGCGCCAGTTTTCGAAGGTATCATTACTGCGTAAAACGGGTATTTTCGATTCTTTCTTTTATATCTCTTAGAATTGTAATTTGACGCCGTGCCCATCATATGCGGCATAAAATTGGCTTTCTACCAGTGCCTCCATTTTCTCAAAGAGTTTCGTTATTACTGAGAACATTTTTCACAAAGTGCCGAAAATGTCCGAGGTAGGTATCACGGACGTCACCAAACTGCGACCGAAAATCAGTTATATTTCAATTTCTTGATAAGTCAGCATTAACTTCAGGTATACCTAATAAGCCTATTAAATATTGTATACAATAAGCCCTTTTTCGTCTTCGAAAGGCTGTTATCCAGTTCAGAATTATCAAATGATGGGTATCACGGACGGACGCTCGTGAGAAAAAAACGAGGTAGCCTTCACGGACGGTAGACAAGGGACGATTTTCTGTTTTATCTCAGCTCTATAATTATGTGACTTCATAGGCTGAGAAATAGCCATGCATAATATTAATGGTACCGAGCCATCTGTCAAAATATCAGCCTGTAGTTTGTCAAGAATAAGGGTGGCTGAAAAACTGCTATTGGTATTTTTCAGAACGAAACGGAACGGAACAGCCACTGTGTTGCCGACCAGTTTCTAGCAGTCTAATGTCAATCCGCTTGATAGCAGCTCCTTTCAATATCACCATCATGCAGGTGTGTGCACTAAAATCTGGACAAAGTGACAACGAGGTCGACGGTTTCTATTAGCTATTCCAGGAACTCATAGACCAAACACCGCAGAAGGACATTCTGATTGTATCAGGGGACTAGAAAGTTGGAGTTGGAAGGCCCGGATTCACAGGCTGACTGAGAAAATGTTTGTAGACCCTGCTGCAATGCCGAGACAAATGAGAGAGGTCTACAGATTCCTAGAGTTTGTACTCTTAATCTACGTAGTACTGCCCCTAAAAACCATTCAGAAGATGAACATGGTACATCCAAGTCAAGAAGCACCACTACCAGACTGACTATTTTTTGGTGAAGAAGCGTTTCCGACCAGGAGTAACATCCATGGGACAAGGAGCTCTCCTGGAGCAGCCATAGGACTTGACTATGACCTGGTGATGATGACTTTCCGAGTTCGTCTAAAGAAGGCAAGAAAGCCATCTCAGCCAAGTCTGATGTTTGACCTTGAGACGTTTAGAGACCAAGACGTGACATGCAAATTTGAATCAACAATAGGCGGGAAACTTGCACCACTTAGCGGTCGGATGAATGATTACCATCTACGATACAGAAGTGACTGACATAGCCAGTGAGATACTTTGGAAGGAACGTCGATATAAAAAGCCCTTGGTCACCATTGATTTTCTTGACCTCTGTGATGAAAGGAGAGGTTTAAAGAAGATGCGGTATAAATCAAAAGGAGCAAAAGCATACAGGGAAGCTAACAAGAGGATTCAGAAGTACCTAAAGAAAGTAACAAAGCCTGGATAGGTATCGAGGCCATATCAAAAATTACCCGAAAACAGCAGCAGGAGAGCGTATCAGCTGGTGAAGGATCTTACTTCAGAGAATATGGTAGATCCAGCATCCAGGACGTCTGCGAAATGTTAAGCAGAAGAATAGAAGAGGTTCTAAGAAGATGGACAGAATATTGTTCAGAACTATACAATAACAAAATCATGAAAGTAATGGCGACAATACAATTCTGGGCCCAGTTGTTCTAAGCATCGTTAGCCTAACGAGCTCGTTAAGAGGTCAACTCGTTAAGTGTTTTACTACTTTATAACCAATGCGCTGATATTTTTGTTGATAAACTGTGAGAAGTTTTTGCAGTGCAAAAGCTTCTCACATTTTTTCAACAAGAAATATTGGCATATTTGTGATATTAACCTTCGAAATTTTATCGAAACGTTAACTAACGACATCGTTAGTTTTGAACAACCGACCCCTGGAATGCAATTAGCACCTAGAAGAAGATCTACAACCGATTGAGGCAGTTGAGACTGAAGTACTTAGCAGTAGTGCTAAAGGAGAAGTAAGCCTGCGGAGTTGAAAATATACCAGCAGAACTTGTTCACCTCTATATTCTTCCGCCATGTTTTCAGGGATGTAACTTTACTGGCTTCCTGTTTGCTTTTCTGGTTGCTGTAACCCTTCAGAGATCTCTTGGGGGAAGGAATTTGCTCTGGGAGGATCATGTTCTTTCCTCTAGAAGTTGGTCCTATGAAAAAGGGGCGGCTGAAATGAATGGCAGTGTTGCTTCCCTTGAAGGGGTTGCCCTTGCATATTATTTCATGTTTTACCATATGGTGTCCCATGAACTCTAATATACTGAAAGGATTTAAAAACTTCCACCCATTAATTTTGAATATCTCAAAAATGAATGCAGCTACGTCCACCAAAATTTTACAGCATATATATTCTCTTATACCTGATTATATCAATATACCGAATCTGAAATCGTTCAACCGAATCGGTCAGGAACAAGCACGTGCTCCTCGTGTTCTTAGTACTGTTTACATAAGAATAAATAGCTTCATGTATACAGTTTTCTGATGAAACATTTCTCTTACAATATCAAATTGAATTTTAAAAGTTTGAACTCGGTCAGTGGCTTTATTTAGCCTATCGCGCCTGAATATCGCAAACAGGCGCAGAGTTTTGGGCCAGATAAATGCTGAAATTTCAAAAAGTGACGTCACGGTACAATTTTATGCGTTAATTACGGCAATTTACAATCTCAGACGACGTGCACTGTTAACAGAAAGCTCAAAAGACCGTCAGAAAAGCACCTAACCGAGATTAAAAACCAGAGGTCATGACGTTAACTAACGTCGACGCCGTCTCCGTAATAGACTTTGCCCGACAGCATCATCCGCAATGATACTTGTAAATCAACGTGGATGACGTCACAATATTAAGACAGTAAGAAATGGTCGAAAAGAGTGTTGCATAAGATAACGCCGGCATCGCCTTATGTATTTCAGTGACGTAACGCTCATTTACTGACGTCATTTAAGTAAATGGTACAAATAAACTGCGTAATCTTTAAATTTGATAAGTTTTAAGCATTTTGTTGTTAAATATTCAGCACTTTCATGAGTGAACAGATCAGCAGCCAGCAATTAAAAGTGGAAGTTTTTAAATCCTTTCAGTATATGTCAGTAACTCTTGCATCGTCGAAGTGTCTTTGGGGGTATTTGGTTGTTCTCGATATTTTTTCACCATTTTTATAAAAGGGGGACTACCCTGGTGACATCCGGTTTACCTGTGTGTGGCAAAACCCCTCCCACTAGGATCAGCTGTTGAGGGGCAGAGTTTGCTTCTTGGAGAGCAAATTCTTCCCTTCAGGGGCTGATCTGTTGGGTGAGGGGATCAAAAATTGAGAATGGCAGGGTGGTTTATCTTGGGAGTACTCAAGCATCTTCATGATTTTTATAATAAAAGTGCCCTTGTCACGTGACTATGGATTAGATTGTAATCTCAAATACTTAGTTTGTGTTATTGGCAATAGTTTATGCCTTGAAGGAAAAACGTAAAGCATACCACTTGTACCACTATTTTTCTCGGTTAAATTGGTTATCACTGCTTATGGCATTTAGGGTGTGTGGGTGCACCTATATATTCTTCTGCCACTTTTACAAAGGGGGAATACTTAGGTGGCCTCCTGTATGTTTTCCCTTTAGTGGAACCCCTCCAGCTTGGATGTACTCTTGAGAGGAGGTTTGCTCATCGGGGAGCAAATTCTTCCCTTCAGGAGTTTTGCTTCGTAAAGGTGTGTGGAGGGAAAAGAAGGCAGGGTTGTTTCCCATGAAGATATACCCATTCACCTTGAAAGTGTTTACCAGGTTTTACTTACACTTATATCTGTCATACGTCTAGATAGGAATTGATGTGGTTTTATTAGCAGATGGTCAGTGAACATATCGCTTGTATCTTTACATGAAAACCGGGAGGTCTGTCGTTGCTCATGGCATTTAAGGTGGAAGGGTGCGCTTCCATATCTCTTTTTTCTGCCTTTTTTACAAAGGGTGACTTATTGTGACTTCCTGTCTGTTTCCGTATCTGTCGTAACTGTCGCAGCCCTTCTCAGGGGGGCTCTGCTGTCGGTGGAGGAGTTTGTTCCTATGGGAACAAATTCTTTCCATATGAGAGGATTGGCTCCGGGAGGGGAAGCAGCTGTTTAAATGAGAGTTTGTCCCCCTGAAAGTGTGCCCTTCCACCTCAAATTGTAGTTGTATTATATAAGTGTGCATATCCGTCTTTTTGTTCCTGATATCATCTGTCATTTGGATTTCTTGCCTTGATTATATTTAGTTCCTCTATTACCTATTACCTTCTGTAGGTGCTCCTATATGGGCAGAAAATTCGTAATAAACTTCTTGTATCTTGTTCAAGTAGGTAGGGAGACCATAAACGATGTTTTAACAAAGATCTGTCACAAGACCTTCACGGAGTCAATACCCTATTTTTACAATCACTGACAAGGCAACCAACAGGACCATCAGCCTTATCAGTCATTCGAGCAAAGTCACGTGAAAGACATCATGAACGGGCGTTAACCTCAACTCCCCCCCCCCCCCACCCCGCTTTTTTGTGCAAATCAAAACAACTCAAATGGATTCAAAAACCTCCAAAGAAAAGCAGTAAACAACACTTGATATAAGGTGCTTTCTTTTTTGCCTAAGACCTTCAATTACCAGTTAAACAAAACACACTTGAAAAATGTATCTTGCTCAACGCTAAAAGACCAGTATGGTTCTGTAATCGAACATTATGGTTCTGTAATGGCGTCGAGCCAGATGTAGTTTTCAAGTGAAAAAGAGACCTTGGGCCGAAAGAGAGTAAACTAATTTCAAGTCACAGTCTTGGACTTTGAATACATATTTACTATAACCCCTTGATAAATAAAATGCATGGATAAAACAGTCTCATAGGTCGTGTAGACAAACAGATTAGGTACCGGAGTTACGATTTCTTAGGTATGAATAGTCGTCGACAGGTAGCGATGCTTTTCGTATGCTCCATTGCGCTTCTCAGCGATTTGGCGGATTGTCTTTTCTGTATTTCCGGGGAGTAGGGGAATGGGGACCATTCTGGTTAGGAGTATTGCTGTCAGGGGAAACATTTGTGCCATTTTCATTTTTGTCTCTCTTTACAGTGGTCTTCAACACTAGGAGGAAAGAATTTGCTCCTTCCTCTAATAGTGGACTCCATTTTTGAAAGGCTTTGTCGTCCAGTGAAGATAACAGAAAGTCATGTAAGTTGTTTCCCTTCGCAAAAAAGGCGAGGGGGAGCTTTGCAGTTGGGAAGAATGGGTTCACTGTTAGGGAAGGCAACTGTGCCATTTTCAGTTTTGATTTTCTTTTAAGCGGGCTCAACTCTTAGAGTGAAGCATTTTCTCCTCCAGAAGCAAATTCTTCCCCTTGAGCGTTCAACTCATGAAGGAAAGACTTTGAGATCAGATTCTGTCATTTAAAATGGTAGACCTAATATTTTTGAAGAGTTTGGTCGTACATTGAAGCGAATAGAAAGTCACAAAAGTGGCGGTAAAAGATTGGAACCTCACAAACCTTTTAATAGGTCTTGCAGAGGGTGTGGTTATGGGTATTGTCACTGTTTAGGCGATAAACGATGTCTCCGTGGTAGCATTGCTAGGTCCCAGTATCTGTAGGGTTTCTCAACAGTATGGATGAACATTGCTATGGTCAGGAGAGACAGGAACTTTACAATATGCGGTTCTTGACCATGTGTGTTGGGGTGTTTTGTGTGTGTGTGTGTGTGGGGGGGTCTCCAGGTTCTGGAGGGTATGGTTCGTCCTGGCCTGGCGATTTATAGAGGACAGGATTTGTACTTTGTATAGTCTGTTGCGTACAGTTTTGCGAGTGGTACACAGTGTACGTAATGCACGTTAGTGTGCGCTTCCATAGTTTTAAGAACTGTCGTTGCATCTGGTTTTATATGAAAGTTCTGTTAAGTAGTCGCGCAAGCTGAAGTTTTCAGGTGCATTTTGTTAAACTAAAAAATATTTGAAATCGAGTAAACTTATTAGGCAAATTAACTCGTCTTGCTTAAGGTGTTGTCAAGATCGAATCAACGACAATGATGTACATCAAAGTTAAGCAGTATGTGGGTGATATACGCTAACTAGTATTGACCCGATTGCACATAAACACCGTCATAGGCTGAGTTTGCATAAGCTACCAGTGTGTGTGTGTGTGTGTGTGTGTGTGTGCGTGCGTGCGTGCGTGTATGCGTGCGTCATTAATATCCATCGGCATTTTGATGAACAGATAGCAATTCAACTGGGTAGATCCAATTTCAGTTAGGGCAACAGCCTCCTGTGCTTGCAGTAGGTGCGGGATGATAGCGGTCTGTCGTCTATCTTATCAGTACCTTTTTCTCTCTTTTCTCTAGGAGACGGCTCGAAACAGCTCAAAGGATCGAATGAGTCCACTCTTGAAGCAAGTATCTGTCCTTATCAGATGTTTTTTGAATAGATACTTCTCAGTTCTGTTTTAACATTTGACCTGACAGGGAGCGAATTCCATTATATACAAACAGGGAACTTCTACTACAGTGGTGAGGAATTTTACTACGATATGATCCACTTTTCCGTGGGGAAAATTTCCTGGGGGAGGGGAGCTATCACTGACAGTAACATGTTTTCACTCGCAAGGTAAATGAGAAGACAATGATCAGTAAGCAGCACAAGCGATTTACACACCCTGTCCTAAACACAAAATGCGAAAGGAAACCAATAAAGGTGAAACACAAAGCAAAAGGCCAAGAGGCCAGCTCTTTCCCAGCCGGTTGCCTCAAGGCTAAGGTGACAATGATTAGTAATAAATTACAGCTGAAGAGGGGGAGGGGTTTTAACCCGGTTTCATATGCGCACAGCCCTTGCTGAAGATTCCGTTGTGGTTCATAAACTTACAAAATATTCAGTACGTGAAGTACATGTACTTCTAAGCCATATGTAAAAAAGTATATTTTTGTTTTCAAACTTGAACCACGTTTCTCATTTATTTCAGAATTTTAACGTTGGACTGCAAACTTACATGCGAATCTTTCATCACTCGCCACTCATTATCAATTTGTATATACGGTCCGTGATAGCTACCTCAGTTTTTCTCACGAGCGTCCGTCCGTGAAACCATCATTTGATAATTCTGAACTGGATAACAGCTTTTCGAAGACGAAAAAGGGCGTATTGTATACTGTAAAACACTTATATTTGGCGGTCACTTTATTTTGGCGATATTGGCGGAAAAGCAGAAAATCGCCAAAATAAAATGCCGCCAATTAAACTGCTGATCAAGGAGAAATTCTACAATTAAGAGATATATTCCTTCCATTATAATATCAAAGCATTTATAAATCATATGCATTAGTAGAAACGAAGTCCAAGTAAAACACCCAGGGCTAAACGGAGTGTAGCGATGTTTATGTCATGCTGCTTAGTACCTGCGCCAGTTTAATTAAATCAGGAGCAAGAAATAACTTGTATAATGTAGACATTTTTGTTTATAATGATACAATTGAAATGTAATCACTGCAATCAGCCGCATAATTAAAGAATGTCAATTAGTCAATTAGAACTAGGACTCAAATGGGCTATAAGACTAAGGCACCTCTCTGTGTTTGCTTTTGTTTTGCTTACATATTTTTTTTTTTTTTTTTTTTTTTGTAAATCGACAAACCGCCAAAATAAATATCCGCCAAAAGGTCCATTTATAAAAACCGCCAAATTTTGCTGCCGCCAAATATAAGTGTTTTACAGTACAATATATGATAGGCTTATTAGGTATGACTGAGATCAATGCTGACTTATCGATAAATTGGAATAAAACTGATTTCCAATCGCAATTCGGTGACGTCCGTGATACCTACCTCGGACATTTTCAGTACTTTGTGAAAAATGTTCTAAATAATAACATAGCTTTTTGAGAAAATGGAGGCACTGGTAGAAAGCCAATTTTATGCCGCATATGATGGGCACGGCGTCGAGTTACAATTCTAAGAGATATAAAAGAAAGAAACGAAAATACCCGTTTTACGCTGTAATGATACCTTCGAAAACTGGCGCATCGCCAGTGACGTATACACAAATGAGTCTATCACGGAATTTGTTTCCCGACAGTGATAATACATGTAGTAGTAATAATAATAATAATAAAACTGTGTCATATTTTTCGGACTAATAGCTTTCATTCGATGTATAACACGACTCTTTTCTGCTTAAAGTTTATGATTATTTTACGACTGACCCCCACCATTACCTGGAAGTGTAAACGGTACGAACGCGACGTCCCAACGTTAGGCTGCGACACCAGTGACATTTGTATAACGTTAGGTAAACGTTAGTTAAACATATTTTATTGCCACAAAAGCACAAGCAACTGGGTTGGACCACAAGTTCTATCAAACATTAGTTACGGTCCTCCCCACAGTTACGGTCCTCCCCACAACGTTCCACCAGCGCCGCGTTTTCAGTAGGAATGGAGCAGTGAAAACCTTCCTGAAGCTAGCTTTTCGCAGTTTCTTAAATTTTATGTTGCTTAAACTCTGGGGTTTACAGAACATGTAGTTTGGTTTGTCATGTTTACAATTCACGTACTACAGTTGGTCTTTTTGATATAATTGGCCATCTTGATAAATATCTGATGATAATTTTAATGTGCTTATTCAAAACAGTGCCCCTTTTCAACATACATAGTTAAGAAAGACGCCACTCTTACGACAGTGAACGGTAAAAATATATATTTTTTTTTTTGCAAGGCCTCGTAGAAATTTTTGGGAACGAAATATTGCCAGCGAATGAAACGGTAACTTGTAGGCGCGAAACACTACTGTGATTGGACAAAAATTGTTACTAAAAATATCGAAACTGATAAAATTCATGTTTTCTCCAGAACCACTTAGTATATTTGGCTGAAATTTTGCATGAATCATTAGTGGGACCTTGGTATTCAGAATTATTAAAATGAAAAAAATATCTATAGCGGAATTAGGTCACAGTGACCTAACGTCGACACTAACATAATTTACGTCGACCCTAGTATTTAAGTCTATTCAAATGACTTGTTCTCTAAAACCACGCACCTTTGGTTCTCAAATTTCACAAGCAGCATGATCAGACTATAGAACTTCAGAATAATAAAATTCATCTGGGTCGAGAATCCAAGATGGCTGTCGCTAGTAAAAATAGCAAAACGAATAAATTCAATATTTCTCCAGAACCGTTTGGTATATTTGGCTAAAAGTTTGCATGGATCGTTAATGGGGCCATGGATGTCAGAATTATCAAAGTGAAAAATCTGTAGCGGAATTAGGTCACAGTGACCTACTTTCTATTTACGAGTCCAATTTTGCTAAAATGCCTATATCTCAAGAAAGGCTGAACAGATTTTCGTGAGATTCAATCAGAATGATCCGCAGATGGGGTTCTTTCAATTTAACGTGACTGTGCAATCCAAGATGGGCGTCTGCTGCTTTGATAAAAATGGCAAAAAAAACATGAAAATGACGATCTTAAGAACCTCTGAATGAAATTGGACCAGCTGTGCGTCAGAATGGTCCTCGCATGAAGCTATTTCAGGTTTTTGCAAATTGATCATCCAAAATGGCTGCCATTCGCCATTACTTAAAATAGGAAAAGTATGAAACAGACGATATCTCATGAAATAACAAATGGATTTTGACCAAATATGTGTCAAACTGATGCTTTCATTGAGTTCTAATGTGAAGGCACATAGCAGGTGCGGCATGGCATTCCGCAGAATTCTTATTATGCAATATGTTCAGGTTGGATATCATGCTCTTTGCTTAAACTAGGCCTTCATGGCAGGGCCAGCATGAACGTTTTGCTCAATCGCCATTTTGGATTGGAATCTGTACAGCCATGTTAAAAGAAATTTCTTGTTACGTAGTGAAACATTTTCGACATTTCAACTCTTAGGACGGGTGAACTTTACGATTGGGGACCTTCGAGCATTTCGAGTCAGTATGCAAGTAGCCACAGATCATGTTAGACTGGCTCACATAATACCGCCTCGTCTGGCTCTATTATTTGAGTAATTCTGTTCTATTTTTCTCACATATACCCCATCTTTAAGGTAAAAAATCGGTTAGATTATATGCTTAAAAAAGTAAAACTCTTGAGAGAGTGTGTATCCATGAGCGTTTATACATTTTTCAGAAAGAACTGTAAATTTGCTCCATTTAATATCACGTTTAAAAGCAAATGGAAATGGAATTCTTGGAATTGCAGAACACTATACGCATATAAATTGAACTGGCCTTGTCCTTACAGTGAGGTGGAAGAGCCCACAAGACATTAATGGTTGTTATCAATACTCATAGATTAGGATCATTAGAGTAAAAGATGATGTTTATACAGATGTGGCCTTCAGAAGATAAGAGAATATAAATTGCATACAGGAAGATACAAAAACAGCTCAATAAAAGCTTAAACAGATTTATGACACTGCCTCCAAGGTTGGTCGACAAGAAATACACCGCATAGGATTATTTTAGAAGTACTTATTAAAAATAGGAAAAGCATTGGTGACTAAGTTTCTGATTAAGAAAGGGAGGATAGTCTTATAATACTGTTAAATTTGGTGCATATTTATTTGTATTGCAAAACAAACATGTATGGTCCCGAGATAAACCGGTCGTACTTTTATGGCGTTGACATAAAGCGTGGTTGGGGAAACACTTCGTACTTCACATATTTCTCTGAGTTTAACAGACCATCACATCACGTGACATACATAGAAGCAGGATTTCTTGTGACATTGTTTCTGTTTTCTGTAATTGGTAACACAGCAGTGACTGGTTTTATCCTTTGTAACAGAGAATTAAAAACTGTAACCAACTATTTTGTTTGTAACCTTGCCTTGGCCGACATTTTGCTCGTATCATCCGGGCCCTTCATTGCCTACGTCAGAATCTCAGAGACATGGAAACTTGGTGTAGCAATGTGTCACTTTTTGAGTTATTCAATGTTCGTCTGTGGAATTGTGATGACATGGACAATGGCAGTGATTAGCATAGACAGATTTGTTTGTATAAATCTGAAAAACACATCGTCAAAGAGACTCAAACCAAAACATATTTTAACAATTTGTGCAGTTATATGGCTACTTTCTTCAGTGGCATCCTGTCCTATAGCATTGTATTCTGACGAAATAACTATCCAGACGGAAACAGACTTTATAACTTTCTGTTCATTACTGTGGCCAAAGGCGCGCGTTAGTTACCCTTTTATTTTCACAGTGTGTGTTTTCACTATTGGATTTATAATTCCGTTTTTGATCATAACTGTCAACTATACTAGAATATTAAAAGCACTGCGGACTACCAGAAAAGCGGTTGCACAGACGTCGAGTGGTCTGCCGTTTCCTGTCGGAACAAGTAGCATAAAGCAAAGAAATATTCGTGTTGTCAGTACTCTGGTGGTTTTAGTGTTGTTATATTTTCTAATGCTGATGCCATTGTTTGTAACATTTTTCCTGATACAACAGGACAGCGCCACTGAGAAATTCGTTATACCATCTCATGCTTTGGTGTGGACAGTTGTGTTAAGTTTTACAAATGCGTGTATAAATCCCTTTTTGTACGGCTATCTCAACAACAAACTCAAGCAAGGACTTGCTGCCATTTGTAAATGTATGAAGATTTCGAAATAATTGTGTATGTATTACTAGTGTTAAAAGAAAGTTGAACCATAATTCCCAACATGGCATCGTGTTATCGATAGGCCAAATCCTGAAAGGTGATGGGTACATTTCTTGGGAAAGGAACTCTGCCATTTTTATTTTGCTTCCCTTCAGCAAAGGAATCAACTCTTGAAGGAAATAGTTTGCTCCTCTTGGGACAAATTCTTTCCTTTAAGAGTTTACAAACTACGTTGTTCATGGAAGTAAACAGGAAGTAACAATTGTTGTCACCTTCGTTAAAATAGTTAAAAAGATATAAAAAACGAAGGTTCTACCTATACACCTTAAATATTGCATGAACAATCGAAAAATACAGCTGTGTACATGTTCAGATTTGAGAGTACTTGAAATACCGACGACTGTCAAGAGGCTATCTAAAACGAGAACGGTAAATAAAGTCAAGCACAAATGTCAAGCCATTCTTGCAATTAGTTTTCAGTCAAAAAGGCTATATACTCGTCAAAACAATTTCCGCCGCAATTTTAATCGTTATAATGACGATTTTAGATATAATATCTTAAAACTATTTTGCTTTTAATTAGTTGTCCCAACATTTGTCCACGGAAAACTTTTTGATGTCTCAGCTTCCTGCTTGCATGTACAGAGTTATCTCGCATGACTAGTAAACCACAGAAACTGCGACTAGGCGCTTACTGCGCATGCGCCGTACCGTTATAATTGTCTCGTTTAATTCTCGAGAAACCTTACATTCTAGAAACATCTAAATCAAATCTGAATAAACTTTCAAATTGGGTACACTGCATCTTAAAGTGTGCGAGACTGTAAATTACCGCCCTTTGAATCAAAACTGTAGGAAATTTGATTTTCAGATTGTGGGCTTATCAGTGGCACATTTAGTTCTGCTTTTCTGGACAAGAGTGAATACGTTTCTTTGCGACATTTTGAAATGAGAATGCATCAGTGTATGGCCAAATTGTGACAGGCAAGCAGTTTTGAAATGTTTATGACAATGCCACTACAACTTTAAAAAGTTTGGCTTTTCTGCCTAAACGCTGAAATTTAGAAGTGAGAAGTTATCGTGAAAACCGTTTTGAATTCCGATTTTCTTCTGTATATGAAACATCTGGAATCCAAAAATGTATTTAAGAAATACAGATCAGAAATGGAGAGTTAAACTAAAAGAAAAGGCGATATTTTTTTTCTGGAGAAATCTCAGGAAATTAGAAAAAAAAACCCACTAAACCTGAAAGTTGCGCAAACTGTCTGTTTACATTAAAATTTTAATACCTGTCTGTCTAGCAATATAAAAAGTCATATCGGTACTACAATGACTCTTTAAGTTTATTCATTATGATACTTTTCAGAAAAAAAGATGCTAAAGTTAATGCGGCGGAACTTATTTTGACTAGTATATATTGTGTACTCCGACTTAAATCATTAACATTTGCTTCCTTCTTTTACATTACGAAAATGTAAAAATGTATACCAAGGCTCTTTGTTTGTCTTGTTTTTTTCTTTGTGTGCCGTCTTTATCATTTGAGCCGTGACACGATAAAACCATCAAAGTAGCACATGCGCCCGGCAAACACTAAGATGATTGCGCTAAAAGGGTAGGTAATAGTCTGAGCTAGCTCCATGTGGACAGGGAAGACTCTGTTCAGACTGGGCGGATGCCCAGGTTGATCTGAGTCTTCGCTTGGCGCACATGTATCTTTGTTGGTTTTATCGTGTTGCGGCTAATCTTCCTTTCCCATTTGATGTTTAGGGCTAAATGTGGAGAACCATTGTGTTTGTTCGTGGTCACTGCCTTCTAATCTACTTTGCAATGGAAATATACGTCTAAAGTTGCTCACAATGATTGGCTATCAAAGCCGATAAAACAGGGAGCTCATTAAGAGAATTGAAACAGGAAAGAACGGAAAAATAAGAAGCAAAAACTCTAACCAGTGTGAATTTTTATTGATAAAGAAGAACAGCTGCAAGTGTGGTAGTAAAGTCATGACTTTTATCACAATAAATAAGAACAATGCATCCAGCCTAAACACCAATCTGTATAATCAAATCTGTTCCGCTTTACACGTGGAACCATGACTGTGTACTATCGTCATATCTCGCTATCTCAAAGACGTACAACTGTTATTTCAAAGTAAATTTTCTCTTCCAGAAAGTTTTATTCGAAAGATATCCGGAGTTAAAATGTAAAGACAAAATAGGAAGTGTGTCCAAACTATATTCTTTGAAATAAGAGAGTACTTAGAGATGTCCGTGTTTGAGATAAGAGCCGCGACACGAGAAAACCAACAATGCGGTTGTGCGCCCAGCGCAGACTCAGATCACCCTGGGCATCCGCCTATTCTGCTCCGGCTCTTTGCTAAGTGCTTAAAGGGTAGCTAAGGGACTGAGCTACCTCCATGCGGACAGCGAAGACTCTGATCAGACTGGGCGGATGCCCAGGCTGATCTGAGTCTGCGCTGGACGCACGACCACATTGTTGTTTTTCTCACGTCGCGGCTCAAATCACGGTTAAAAGCGATGATGAAAACAATCACTCAGTAGCATATGAACAAATTTAAAGCAAATAACATATCCCTACCCATATCAATGATATTGGACTGACATGATAGATTCGGAAGAAAACAGTGTCATATAATACATAACAACTTAGGATTTGGGATCGTAATAATATCTGACAACGTATTTGAACGTCTATATTGTTTATTTGATTAAATGACAAAATTCATCTTTATTTCGTGGGGTGGGTAGGGGTTGGGGTGCAAATTTGTTTTTTATTGAGAGTGAAAAGTAGCACTATCGTGAACTCTGTCATCATTTTTTCATACCCAGCAAGATCTAATTTGATGTAATCTAGTTTGCAAGAACTGGCCTTAAACACTAAGGCTGTCACAACGGTGGAGAAGTGTGAAATTTAGATCAAGAGTACATATATACTGAAACGAAAAAGAAACGCACAGGTGTTTTGCTCAAATAACATTTTATTGGTTGGCTTGAAAACGAATATTTTTATATTATTGGCCTTCTGTAGATAATGCAAATTTGAGTTCATAAACAGTACTCTGCAGATTACCTGTAATTTCACGCGTTTCACGTAACACGTGAAATCACTTTTTTCTTGCTGAGTGAGATTTAAGAGGATTTAAAAGTGTAAAACTTTTTCCTGAATCATCATTCCGGCTAGCGTTACACTTTAAAACAATTCTTCTAACGAAGAAACGCCGCAAATCATGCCACGGCTACGCCAAACTGACCGTGATCATGCCGTCACACTGCTGATGAGAGGTATCTCACAATCTGAGGTTTCCGGACGATTGGGAGTTAACCATTCCACCATTTGTCGACTCTGGCTACGTCTACGCCGCTTTGGAAACACATCTGACCGACGTCGGAGCGGACGTCCAAGGGTAACAACGGCCAGACAGGACCGTCAAATACGCTTGACCCACTTGCGTGATCGCTTTCAGACAGCAACAAAAACAGCACTGAATACACCCGGGACTCATAATAACCGTATTCACCCTCAGATCGTCAGAAACCGACTGCGTGAATTCCGGATAAGAGCACGTATGCCATACGTCGGAACGCCACTAACGGCACGTAGAAGGGCGATATGTTTAGATTGGTGGGAAAGGCATCGCCCGATTAACTTCCCAAGACGTCTCTGGCGCAGTGTTTTATTCTCCGACGAGTCTAGATTTAGTCTTCATCGTGCGGACGGTTGGGAACGTGTATACAGACGTAGGGGCGAACGGTACGCTGGCGCCTGCATTATTGAGAGAGATCGATTTGGCGGTGGCTCGGTCATGGTTTGGGGGAGTATTGCGCATGGCTACAAATCACCACTTGTGCTCGTCGACGGGATAATGACAGCTGTGAAGTACAGAGATGAGATCCAACCTCCACATGTTGTTCCCATCACACAACAGCGTGCGATGACGTTTCAACATGACAACGCAAGACCCACGTTGCCCGGATCTGCACAGAATTTCTGACCCAGAATACTGTTAATGTCATGGACTGGCCTCCCTATAGCCCGAACTTTTCCCCAATAGAAGATCTGTCGGATGAATTAGACCACACGGTCAGACGTCGGGTGAATAAACCGAGACCTCTACAGGAACTGTCACGTGCGGTGACTGAAGAGTGGAATAACATTCCAGTGTATAAAATAAACCGTCTGATTGGTACAATTGGCTCAAGAATTCGCGAAGGCTTAAATTCGAGAGTTGGACATACACATGACTAAATCGTGAATGGCAAGAATTGTGACCCTAGCTTACTTTTGACGTGTAATGTATTTACGATGATAAAATTCAAGAACAGCTGACCCTCAATATTGATAGGCTATTGATTGCTAAATAAAGTGAGATAAATGTTTTGTCATTCCTATGGTCTGGATATGAAATATTGAAATTTAAATCTATCTGTGCGTTTCTTTTTCGTTTCCATATATATAAATCCCAAAAAGACCATCCTTATATGGTACTTCTTGCGAGGTTTAATGCTAAGATTGACGCAACAAATGACAGAGTCAACAGAGCATGAAGTATAAGCCGAATGTTTAAATAAGTGGAACGACGTTGAAGATCACCCTCAGACCTTATGACTGGCTTGATGGTTGTCGTTATTAATAATGTAGCTTGAGAGAACTTTAACGTCAGGGGCCGTATTCATAAAACAACTTAAGTCGTTGCTATGCTGTTGCTAAGGCTAAATTTTTTAGAAGGAGATTCCCTACAACTATGAAATTTGCTCTGGAGGAACAGTCTTACAAAGACTGTTCCTCCGGAACAAATTTCATAGTTGTATGGAATCTCCTTTATAGATATTTAGCCTTAGCAACAGCATAGCAACGACTTAAGTGGCTTTATGAATACGGCCCCAGGATTTACGCAATAGCTGGCATAGTCAAGAGAGCGTGAATATATGTCAAAGGTAGACGTTTACCAAGTTGGATGACTCTGGGCATATTTGTTTGAAAAAAAAATGACTTTATGTTTTACTTTAGAAACAACACAGCAGTTGAAATAGTCAACAGAGCATGAAATACAGGTCAAGGATATAAATCACTGCAATATTTTTCAGCTATCATTTTCTTGTACTTTTAATGACATGCATTTACAGTCAGATTATGTAGATATTCCACAAACAAAAAGACGAAAATGAAAAAAAAAAAAAAAAAAATAACAACAAAAAAAACAAAAAAAACAATAACAACAAAACCTTCTGATGTGATAAATCAAGGTCAAAAGCAGAAAAGACAAGAACGTTGACATCTAGTTGAGATTGAAAAATGACATTTTCTATTCTATTCTATCCCAAAACCGTACTAGGTTGTTGGGGCACCACAGATGACTTCGACACAATCCCTTTCCACCTTGTCCTATCATCAGCTGCCCTAGTTGAGCTGGCAAAATCCATTCCTGTCCACTCCTTGATTTTGACTTCCCACCTCTTCTTCTGTCTACCTCTTCTTCTTTTTCCTTTCACAGTGCCTTAAGAATCGTCTTTGCTAAACCAGAAGACCTTGAGACGTGGCCAAACCACCTTAGTTTCCGTTTCTCGACCAGCGTCAGGAGTTCATCATATTCTCCAATGGCTGCTTGGACCTTCCTGCGAATCTCCTCATTGGTTATATGGTCCTTGTACGAAATGTTCAGTAACCTTCGGTAGCATCTCATCTCAAAGACCTGTGTTCTTTTCTCTAACTCTGCTGTCAGGTCCACGATTCACAGGCATACATAAATATGGTAATGACAAGGAAGCGCATAAGTTTCACCTTTGATCCAAGAGATATATCGTTATCCTTCCAAATTGGTTTCAGCTTGGTAAGAGCTGAAGTGGCTTGTGCAATCCTTGAGAGAATCTCCTGTTTTGAGCCATCATCTGAGACAACTGCTCCAAGGTATTTGAAGCTTGTTACAGTACCCAGCTTCTGCCCTTTTACCTTGACCCCCCTCTGGATGCCATCTGCGCAGTTCGTCATCAGTTTGGTCTTCTCAGCACTGATCTCCATCTTATACCTTGTGCAGGTTTTGTCGAGACTTTCAACTAGACCTTCTAGTTCCTGCTCTTCCTCAGCTAGAGCGTCTATGTCATCGACAAACCGCAGACTGGTAATGTTTCTGCCGCCTATGCTAACCTTTCCGTCATGTTCTTCCAGAGCATCAGACATGATCCGTTCGAGAAAAATGTTGAAGAGGGTGGGTGACAGAAGACATCCTTGTCTTACTCCAACTGTTGGTCTGAACCATTCTCCTGTGCTGCCATTTATCAGGACTGCACTTGTAGCCTTGTGGTATAGTTGCTCAATGGTGCGAACTAGATTTGCACTGATATTGTACTTCCGCATGGTGGCCCATAAGGCTGCATGCCATTTGGTTATTTGGTTTATGCCATTAAAGACATGTTAGTGAGTTAATTAACTTGGGGCTATTGCTCTACATTAGATTTTGAAGTTATTTCACGTGAACTTTGAATTGCTTTATAACATTTTTGTTAAATATATATGGTAGGTGAAGTTAATCACACAATTTAAGCTGAGTATGTAAATTGCTGATTAAAACTATGATGTCAACAGAATAGTTTCATTAGTTTCACACAGCAACAGCCTAATGTGTGATGGGCTTCCGTCTGTAAACAAACGTTTGACTTTTCAGGCGAGAAATTAACTGTTGTAAAACTATCAATTATTTAAAAACGAATCCGTGGTCTAGAAACATGCTTTATATGTTAGAATAAATATGTTTCGGTTAGGTAATCTATAATTATATAAAACTATTTCTCGAAAACAAAACTTTCCTTTAAGTTTGACTATACTGTAGAGATGCATAATGACAAAAATCGACTTTATTACATATGTAGAGCTATCCGACAATTTCTCAACGTCGGCTCTAGATCATTGCCTTTACATCTACATTGCACACCAGAGCTGTCGTGTTTATGCAGTGTGGCAGCCCTTATATATTCATTAAATCATCAAGGATTTCATTTACAATTTGGTTTTATGTATATGTAATACAAAACAGTGTCGGTTTCTGGTCATTGCATTCTTGTCTACTTATACTCCATTTTCGTTTGTGTGTGTGTGTGTGTGTATTCCTTGCTTACAAAGGATCAAACTATTTAGAACTTATCTAAATTGGCCAAAAACTGTAAAAGTATGTTAACTTTAACACTATACTAAAAAGCACAGTAATTATCTAACCCTTAACCCATTAATGCATAGCGATCCATAAAAGGGATATTGACAAAAAGTGTATATCCAGCTCATACGCCCAGAACGCCGCGTCTGATAAGAGCCTAAACTATATAAAAACGTTACCCACTTTTCCAATGCACTGACGTCTGAATGGGCAAAGCAAAAACAATTGCGCTAGTATAACGAATCTGGGTTCGAGGTCATAAAACTTGAGAATAATCTCAAACTCAAAATAAAGCACACTGATTGGCTGCTTCCGAGCATGTGCTCGGAAGCAGCCAATCAGTGTGCTTTATTTTGACTACATGCTCGGAAGCAGCCAATCAGTGTGCTTTATTTTGACTTTGAGAATGTACTCAAGTTTTATAATCTCTGGGCCTGGTCCAAAATGACCTGACTCATGATGCAAACATATGGATCAGGAACCCACCTCTGTTCACTTTAAGGGTGTTGCAATTACCATCAATGGTGAAATTGAAAACTTTTCAATCGCACCACTAATGGTAAATACAACATCCTTGAGAAACCAACGCAGCTCATGCATTATTTGACTGACAGGTGAACTAAGCTTAGGTAAGAAGATTTTAGCTGCGTGCGCAAGACGGTGCTATGCCGTGTTGCTTCCTGAAGGGTGTTACATAAAATTGAGAAGAGAACTCTCCTCAGGTCAGACGATTTTCGCTGCGTGCACAAGGCGTTGCTAGGCCACCGTTACCCATATGTCCGGTGCATGGGTATAACCCAGCAACATCAGAGTCACATTTCTTGAAGGGGCGCACAGTGCCAATAATGGAGTCCTGCAATGGAGTCATGCGTAGTAGAGAAAAGACGGAAGTTGGTTTACTGACCTACATTCGAGGTGAGGTATAATGGGGGCAAGGCTGAAACAGGCTACAGTTTAACTTGTGATTTATGGCCTTCTATTCGGTTTCCGACTCACTCGGTTTTCGACGGTATAAGCGGTCGCGAGATTTTCGAGTGCATTTTGACGTCACAAGGTTGATAATAAAAACTTCCGGAAACTCGCACTGTCAATCTACAAGTCTTTCTCAAAATGCGTTTCAAACCTGTGAGTGTTTATGAAATTCATTTTACTGTTCAACCGTCTTATTGTTTTTCTTTTCAATGGATTCTGTCAATAATAGAAGTAACTCCATTCAAACCGGGATTTCTACCAAATATGTGCCTACCCGGTTCATTGCTATGATTGGCAGCAAAACTCAAGCGGTTGTGAGTCTCAGGGCAGGAACAACAATAGTGATCTCCTGTGGCAATTCAGCGTACAGCGATTCCAGCTTTTTTGTCTTTGAGGGGAAAGAACTTAGTGAAGAGTTTCTGAAGGATACAAAGTCTGGTGCAACAGCTTTGACGTCTAGCTAAGGATGGACCAACAGTGCCATCTTCAGAGATTATCTGCAGTAACATTTTTAACTATGCCTATTATTTCTATTTTATCCCATAGCTTTACTATGCCAATGGCTGCTTGGATCTCTCAGCGAACCTCCTAATTGGTTATATGGTTCTTGTACGTAATGGTCAGTAACCTTCGGTAGCATCTTATCTCAAAGGAATGCGTTCTTTTCTCTAACTCTGCTGTCAAGGTCTACGATTCACAGGCGCACAGAAATATGGAAATGCAAGGCAGCGCATAATTTCACCTTTGATCCAAGAGATATGTTGTTATCTTTCCAAATTGGTTTCAGCTTCGTAAGAGCTGAAGTGGCTTGTGCAATCCTTGAGAGAACCTCATGTTTTGAGCCATCACCTGAGACAACTGCTCCAAGGTATTTGAAGCTTGTTACAGTACCCAGCTTCTGCCCTTTTACTTTGATCTCCCTCTGGATGCTGTCTGCGCTGTTTGTCATCAGTTTGGCCTCAGCACTGATATCCATCTTATACCTTGTGCAGGTTTGTTCGAGGCTTTCAACTAGAGCTTCTAGTTCCTGCTCTTCCTCAGCTAGAGCATCTATGTCATCGGCAAACCGCAGATTCGTAATAGTTCTGCCGCTTATGCTATCCTTTCCGTCATGTTCCTCCAGAGCATCATACATGATCCGTTCGAGAAAAAATGTTGAAGTGGGTGGGTGACAGAAGACATCCTTGTCTTTCCTCAACTGTTGTTCTGAACCATTCTCCTGAAAATGAAGATAAAACTCCTAACTATTTAGGAGAAAATGAAGATCAGAAATTCCTAATTATTTATGATGGACAAAAATCGCATGTGTAGCTCTGTAATAGAGTGGGCAAGGGAAAATTATATAATTCTGTTCATATTGCCTCCTCACTGTAGCCACATTCTTCAGCCACTTGGCATTGGATGCTTCTCACTACGCAAAGCAAAGTTTAACCAAGAGTGATCGTTGTTCATGCGCCAGAACCCAGGAAGAGCCATTACCCGCTATGACATTTCAGAGCTTACTTATAGAGCCTACACCAAGGGGATAAGCAATGCAAATTGATAGCTGCGTAAATTTGATAGCTGCGTAATCTTTCCCCTGGATAAAAGTGTGATATCGGACGAGAAGCTGACTCCAAGCACCACTGCTGTTGAACCAAAATCAGTTAGTAATGAGACTACAGGTGATGCCACCATGAGTGATTTTGCATCGACATCAAGCATGTTTCTGACTGAAAAGCAGCTAAGAAGACCAGCTGGAAAACGAAGAAATCAAAATCAACCTTAGCAAACCATAACGTATGAAGGCAAATCTTAACAAATGATAAGTTCTGTGAACAAGTCAAAGAAAAAGAAAATGACACAGGTAAACATAAAATATCAGTTAGTACTCAAACAGGAAAGTCTGTTGGGGAAAAAGTAAAGACGGGTGAAAGATTAAAAGATAAAAAAGCAAAGAAAAGTAAGCAAGAAGCTGGAAATATAATATCTAATGAAACACAACCAAACTGACTACCTTTTTCCAAAGAACCATTGCCTGGCCCCTCTGCATACCAGATCAGTGACAGAGGTGACCGTGACAATGAAGAAGCTGACGTATCTGATGGTGAAAAATGTTCTGCATGTAAAAGATGGCAACCAGAGGATTCCAGGAATATCTTCCATGTGGAATCTGTGAAGTGGGCTTAATGCTCAAACTTTGAACACTGGCCACGTCACAAATACTGAACAAGTGTAACTGCATTAAGGAGGAATGATACATTCCTGTGTCCATGTTGTCAGTAACTATAAAAATGCCACAGCAAAAAATTAGTAAATATGTTCTAATTTTAAGCAGTTATAGTTTTCAGTAACTTGCAGTTTCTATGTATTTCTATGGCTCAAAGTTAGGACTCCCTGCCACGGGGCCATTTTCGAACCTGTGATCATTTGGGGCCATTTGAATACTGGAATACCATTTGAACAAACTTGGTAAATGACTACTAGGCAGTACTGCATACCAAAATTGAAGCATCTGAGCAAATTTGAGAAAAAATCCACAGTGGTTCGGTATGAAGTTGTCCAAGATATATGTTATATGATTGTATAAACAGTATTCACCCTCCTGCACGAGGGTAATAAGTTGTGCTGTCAGATTATTACTCTTTATTTTTAGTTTTTCACATCTTAGTAGGCATGATACTTATTGCACATCGTCGAAAACTGGGTTCCTATGTATTTCAATGGTTCAAACCCAGGACTCCTTGCCGCGGGGCCATTTTGGACCCTATGTCCACCATTTAAAAAACTTGGTAAAGGACTACTAGGCAATGCTACTTACCAAATTTCAAGCATCTGAGCCAAGCAGTTCTGAAGAAGAAGATTTATAAGTTTATTCTATTTTCGAACCCAAGACCCCCCCCCCCTCCGCCGCAGACCAGGCCCACTATTTGAACAAACTTGGTAGAGGTCTACTAGACCATGCTTCATACCAAATATCAAAACCCTAGGCCTAGCGGTTTCAGAGAAGATGACATTTAAAGCAAATTATTGACGACGGACGACGGACACTGAGTGATCACAATAGCTCACCCTGAGCCTATGGCTAAGATGAGCTAAAAAACCCAACACATTTTAATAGATTATTTTTAGCGGATTAGGTCTAAGCATGAAACACAAATACACCAATAGTAGAGAAACTTAATCGCATTATGTTTATTGAATCTTCTCGTGAGCAGCGCCGGGCCGCGTAGCGCAATCGGTAGGGCACCTGACTCATAAGTCAGAGGTCCTGGGTTCGAAACCCGATCTGGCCACATACTTTCGTTTCTCCTTCCGCTGATTCAAGAAGGGCAGTTGTCAGTTACTGGCGAAAGTATGTGCACTTAGTACTGGTTAACCGCTTAGGAGGTCTAAGCCTGCTCAGGAATAGTGTGGTTAGGTTAACTGACCGTCCCGACATGACCATAGTTGTTGACCGTGGACGTTAAGCATCAATTCTCGTGAGCAGCAATGAATTATGCCTGGCAGCCCCCTATTTTTAGCATTACCTTGTTTATAGTCAATAATAATCAAACATGGTGAAAACATCGAAAGCAAATCTCAGCCTTATGACCCGTTATTTCTTAGCATTACACATAAAAGTTTTAGCACATAAGTTAAGCATCAAGGTACACTTTCAGAAGAAGAAATTGTACTGTTTTTATTTTTGCCGCCCTTGCCAATGGGGATCAACTCTTAAAGAAAAGATTTTGCTCCCATAGGCAAAGTGGTATGTGCACCCGGCGAAGACTCAGATCAGCCTGGATATCCGCCCAATATGACCAGATTCTTCACTATGACAAGGGTCTAAAGATGCACTGAACTTACCTTATTCTGACTGTATTGAGTACTGTATAGTCCGCGCCGGCCTAGCAAATAGCAATAAAAGTGCTCAAGTACAAGCACACTTAATTAATATGCACTGGCAGTTTTTCCAGTCATATGAAATAGGAATCAGTACGGTGCTTATCTTATCACAATTCCTTGTTTGTCAACTTATCGATCAGCGAAGCAGAGGCTGACAACGACCCAGAATTGAACCATTTCGTGTCAAAACCTGTATTACGACATATATTAACTGAGCATGCGCAGTTTGGACTGTGCATGCCCAGTTCGCCTTTAAAATATACAATATTCACTTATTAGCTAAAAAAAAGTGCGCAATGCCTGATCAGAAACAACATGTGCGCAAGTTCGTCTTGGAATAAGCGGTTTGCTAAAGCCGTAAAACCGGTTTTGTTACTCGCGGTTCCATTAACACAGAAAACCGATACTAACCTGGACTCGTGAAAGAATGTCGCAGAACTTAGGAATTACGATATTAAGCCAATATTAATGGTGATTTTTTTTTCAGATCTCAGCACAAGGACAAATAGTAAAGATATAATTTCGCAAATGAAGCTTGTTTAATACAAAGTTACCTGTGAAGACTCAGCTATGAACACGTCTCTTCTGGAATAGGTGAGAACAGTGGTGATACATAAGGTGGATTACAAGATGGCGTGCGGAATAAACTTTTGATGGATGCTATGTCTAAGGCACTTCATGGATTTTGACTCAGAGGTCCTTGAAAAAGAGATTGGTGAGTAAATTATACAACTGACATATACATTTAGTGAGTGAGGTTCAGGGTTTCGGTTCAGAAAGACAGAAATAAACAATAAAGAAATAAGTTTAGACAATCGAGTCAGATTCTGTTTCTTTCTAATCCAAACTCCGAACAGAAAGATAAACATACAGCTTATTTGGGATTTTATGGCACGTTCAAAAGCAGTGCCTAACTTTATTGCAAGTGTTAACCGAAAATATAGTAGACATTCTAACACGTTAATTCTATTCACTATTATATGTGTTGTTTTTTCTAGTCCAATGAGGAATCAATTTTAGACACTGAAGAAAAATCAACTGAAACTGTAAGTCAAAGCAAACAATTGAGGTCATATTATGGACCCTCAGAATTACATGTCAGGTATGATATTCGAAAGGAGGAAACCGCTGCATACACTTTTGAAGCAAGCTTATCTAACAAACAATCGTTTGAAAAATAGCTTTAAAAAGGCAATGTTTGGGAACTGTTACAATTAAATTCTACGCTAAAGCACATAAAACATCATCTTTAGCATATTTCTATTTTTGTGCATGTAAAACACATCGGAATAAAAGAGAACACACATCAAAGTAGAAACATTCAGACTCGCCGATAAGCGGGCGAAACAAAAAATAACCACATTGGACGAAAAAAAACAAAAAACAATAAAAAAACAAAACAAACAAACAAAAAAAAAAAACAGAACGATTGTTATGCAGCCAGCGTGTGACCATCATACATTTAAGTGGGGCTTTCCCCTTTATACTTGTTACGAAAATCAAAACAAAATCAGTTTGGTCGCAAACAAAGTCCGGACAGGTGATTCGTTTGCAGACCTGAGATTTAATAATGGTATGATTTGTTCTTAAAGTATGGAACACAACAAAGAGATAAAACTATCGGATAAGGTTTTAGTGAGTGTATTATGGTTTCAGTTATGAACAGTAATATAATGTGCAACACTTCTCAAGATCCATAGCACGTTTCAGCCGCCTCTGGCTTAATACTAGGTCTGACTTAATGAATATGGGGCGGTTCTAATTAAGTTTCTTGAACTGACCAAACATCGTGTAAGAGGCAGATTTTATCGTTGCATCCGAAGAAAGGTATGTCTGAATAGCACACGCTTTTTTCGTTTAACTTATTGCTATACATTTCAAACGATTTGACAACCATACAGTGTAAATTTTAGTGTACATCCAACTTGCCATCCGTTGCACGGGACTGGACAAGCGACGATGGAACAAGAAGTATCTTTGAAATAGATAATTGCCGAAAGGAACGAAGCCGTGGGTTCTTTAAATACGAAAGTGATATATAATGAGAAATGGCTGTTAAAAGAACAAGAGGCTGTTCTAGGTCATATTACACGCAACACTTAAGTGAAATTAAAATTAAATCAGTCCGTAAATGAGTCGCGACACAGCATCAGCAACAAAGTGGCATATGCGCCCAGCCAAGACCCAGATCAGCATAGGCATCTACCGAGTATGACCATAGTCTTCACTGTCCGCATGGAGCTTACTTAGCATACGATTTTCAATTTTAGTCCAATCTTTGCGGTATCATCCTGGTGTTATTTTGTAGCATACAATCCTCAAACTTGCTCCCAATTGATTTCGGTGAATAGTGACACTTACAAGTCGGCGATTAAAATCCGAACGCACCTTGTCGTACGAAAGCATTTATCAGCCATATAATTTATTTTCACGTTCGTTTTTTGTGGATTTTCTATTCATTAATAAAAGGCTTACCTGTAAACTAATTAGACCAGAAACAAATCGATGAAGTAAAAATCAAATTCGCTCTGATAGCATTTCGTCTGAAAACTGTACAGAGAGATTTACTTGTTCATTTGTTTACATTTTATATAGTTTAAAAGTTGCTTTCATATACATGTAATTGAGACCCGGATCTAGGGCAAACTTAACCTTATAATGCCTTTCGGCAACAAAATCTTTGCTGTCATTTAAGTCGCTCTTCGCTCGCAATAAAAGTGCCGTACTATTTTTATGCAGGTAAATGGTTAATGGCATGATATACATACATGCACACCTAGAAATTGTAGCGCGTTAAATAGCGACCCATTTTCGTAAACTACCACAGATTCTTCTTCCTGCAATTTTGGACCTTTGAAAAGGCATGACCTTCTTTGTCACATGACCTAGGACTATGGCCAGCCAAATAACAGGTTAAACTTATTAAGAAGGTTTTTGGGACAATAGTGTATGGTGATGAGTCACTTCGTAATGAGACTATGTTAATTGTATCTTTGAGTTGTGAAAAAGCCTAGGCCCTATATATAAAATGAGCGATTTTGAGCTAATTTTGTACATCAGTTTAAGGAAACTACTTAAGCAAGCTAAAGGGGCAGTGTTCTCGCTTTATTGTTGAAGATGTAATAATTAAACAAAAGAAAGTTGTTAGAGAGTACGAATACGTTTGATTTCGCACTGATGAGTTCGTAGTTTTCTTTCCAACCGTAAACGAGGTTCCTTTACACTCAGCCGTCCATTATCACCATCTCATCGTCTGATATGACTATTCTACTCTATTCTATCCCATAACCTTACTAGGTCGTTGGGGCACCACAGATGACTTCAAAACAATCCCTTTCCACCTTGTCCTGTCTTCAGCTGCCCTAGTTGAGCTGGCAAAATCCATTCCTGTCCACTCCTTGATATTGTCTTCCCACCTCTTCTTCTGTCTACCTCTTCTTCTTTTTCCTTTCACTGTGCCCTGAAGAATTGTCTTTGCTAAACCGGAAGACCTCGAAACGTGGCCAAACCACCTGAGTTTCCGTTTCTTGACCAGCGTCAGGAGTTCATCATATTCTCCAATGGCTGCTTGGATCTTCCTGCGAACCTCCTCATTGGTTATATGGTCCTTGTACGAAATGTTCAGTAACCTTCGGTAGCATCTCATCTCAAAGGCCGGCGTTATTTTCTCTAACTCTGCTGTCAAGGTCCACGATTCACAGGCATACAGAAATATGGAAATGACAAGGGAGCGCATAAGTTTCACCTTTGATCCAAAAGATATGTTGTCATCTCTCCAAATGGGTTTCAGTTTGGCAAGAGCTGAAGTGGCTTGTGCAATCCTTGAGAGAACATCCTGTTTTGAGCCAACATCTGAGACAACTGCTACAAGGTATTTGAAGCTGCTTACAGTACCCAGGATCTGCCTCTTTACCTTGATCTCCCTCTGGATGCCATTTGCGCTGTTTGTCATCAGTTTGGTCTTCTCAGCACTGATCTCCATCTTATACCTTGTGCAGGTTTGGTCGAGACTTCAACTAGAGCTTCTAGTTCCTGCTCAGCTAGAGCGTCTATGTCATCGGTAAACTGCAGATTGGTAATATTTCTGCCGCCTATGCTAACCTTTCCGTCATGCCCTTCCAGAGCATCAGACATGATCCGTTCTAGAAAAATGTTGAAGAGGGTGGGTGACAGAAGACATCCTTGTCCTACTCCAGCTGTTGTTCTGAACCATTCTCCTGTGCTGACATTTATCAGCACTGCACTTGTAGCCTTGTCGTATAGCTGCTCAATGTTGCGGACTAGGTTTGCATTGATATTGTACTTCCTCATGGTGGCCCATAAGGCTGCATGCCATACCCTGTCAATGACGACTAAGGTGCTGCTAAAAAGGACTAAAAGTCGCAAGTTATCTATCCGTCCTGTGGGATTACTGTGTTCATTCCGAGTTTCGCTGAAAACGATGTTGGAGAGCGGTGGTGCGGGGGAGAGGAGGGGTGGGGTGGGGAGGGAGCTATTTACGTTTCTTTGACATGTTCCTTGTTTCCAGAGCGTCTTCCTTCAGAATCTATTTTAGTTGATTTCAGTAGCTCTTATCACCCCTGGATAACTGTATATACAAGGGCTGTTACCAAACGAAAAAAGAGTCCTAGTTTCCAAACGACCTGGTTATCGTGGCTAAACAGATTTTGGTCATCGGGGCTAAACAAACTTGTTTAGCCATGATGATAAAGTGGTTTTGGAACTATGGCTCTTTTTCGTTTCGTAACCTAGTTAACCAGGTGTATTAATTGTCAATTAGGAACGCCTATTGATCGTTAGCAAACAGCTACCTGGTTAACTATTAATTAGTTCATAGTTGTACTATTCCCTCAGCGTGAATGTGAATGACATCCCTTTTAATGCCAGATTCATTGACTTTTCGATACAAATTACCTACTAGTTAGTATTCGCGCGTTTAAGTACCCCATATGATCCCCCAAAAGTCTAACTATTGGGACGAATAGATGTAAGCAAAAGGTGCAGACTCTGATCAGACTGTTCCTGAAGATGCAGTCTGGTCGGGTTTTCACCGTTTGCCTTTCAGACGCATTACTGAACTGAATAACCAAACTGGTCAATTTTAGGGGAAGTTATGGTAATTACGTGTCCAAATTTTTAGAATTTCACGGTAGTCACTTGCTACGTGTAGTACGTTTGATTACGACTGCTTTGTACTACAGTGAACAGGTGTAAAAATACTCTGATGAGGAGGCAAGCGTACCATCATCCTTTGTCGGATGGATAATTCTACATCACTTGGCGGTTTAAAGTCCTTTTTAACAGTAATTCGGTCATATGAGCCGCGACATGAGAAAACCAACAAAGTGGTTGTGCGCCCAGTGCAGACTCAGATCAGCCTGGGCATCCACCCAGTCTGATCAGAGTCTTCGCTGTCCGCATTGAGGTAGCTTAGACCCTTGGCTACACTTTAAGCGCTTAGCGAAGAGACTAATCAGACTGCGCGGATGCCCAGACTGATCTAGATCTGAGTCTGCGCTGGGCGCACAACAGTCTTGTCCGTTTTCTCGTGTCGCTGCTTAATTCAATTATCAGGATGATGACAGGGTGATTATAAAGGGCTTTGTGCAATGAAATGCTGTTTAGATTCGAACAGAATTTTGCTTCCAAAGGGAACCCATGATTCTGTGATTCGAAGTCGGGAGCACCAATCACCGACTAACACTTCAATAAAGTCCGATTTGTATAAATCTAAGAGACGTTGACGAATCTGAAGTCTTAGGAGAAACAGACATGGAGGCATGACCTGGGGCCGTATTCATAAAGCCACTTAAGTCATTGCTATGTGGTTGCTAAGGCTAAATATCTATAAGGGAGATTCCCTACAACTATGAAATTTGGTCTGGAGGAACAGTCTTTGTAAGACTGTTCCTCCAGAGCAAATTTCATAGTTGTAGGGAATCTCCTTCAAAGAAATTTAGCCTTAGCAACAGCATAGCAACCACTTAAGTCGTTTTATGAATATGGCCCCTGATGCTCGACACTAGTAATAACCTTCTGGCCGCCATGTCTGTGTATCACAGGAAATAATAGTCAGTGAAGTTAAAAGTCCGATATTTGAAAACCTGGTTATTATTCGGCCCAGGACCATCATCGGAAATAATATTATAAGCTGTTACACTGAAGGGATCAAAGAGCTCAGAATTATTTAAGTGCTGACACAAGTGTTGGGAAAATCCTATGAAAACAATCTATTTCTGAATAGCTTCCTCTGTCAAATTAAATTGAGCGAAATGAAAAAGTTTCGCAAACGTTTAATTTTGTGGATTTAAGGTGAGTGGGTACACTTTCAGGAGAAGTGACAATGACATTTTCATTTTTGTCTTCCTTCTGTGTGTTTGTGTGCGTGTGTGTGGGCGGGGGCGGGTCAACTCTTAAGGCTAAGAATGGAATTGCGGATTGGAAGTCATAAAATGTGTCCCTAGTTATAAAAATGCGGAAAAAATGAAGGGTGTTTATCCTACATATGCACATTCAACGCATTATTCGCGATGTTTTAATTTCACTACTGTTGTTTTAATTTCACTGCTGTCAGAATGGCGTTAAGCATAAATCATAATTTTTCGCGGTGAAACTTTGAGGATGCGAAAACTTAAGGTGTATGGGTACGCTCCCCGTATTTTCCTCCATTATTCTATTTTAAGAAAGTCATCTTTTGTGACTTCCTATTTGCTTACTTTGTAGGCAAAAGCCTTCCAGACAGTAGTCTACTCTTTAAGAAAAGAACTTGCTCCTAGAGGAGCAATTTCTTTCCTTTAAGAGTTGATCCTATATGAGATGGGAAGCAAAAATGAAAATGACAGAGTTGCTTTCCACTGCAAGTGTACCCATTTACTATATTTTTTCTTGAAGATTTCCACTTTACAATTGTCATTTTCCATATAACGTAGCACTTCCTAACAAATCTATACTTTTAATTATAAGATCATTATAAGATCATTCAGTACACTGTTTTGCATTTTATTCTCATACCTATAAACTGTTTCAGATTGTTGCCAAAATGTTATAACTGTTCAGATTTAATGCTTAGATAGGTGAACTAATTAAACACTTCGTGTATTGAAGTTCATCGCCCATGACCATGGTATCTCATAGTCTCTATTATCTCTTATTGAGTAGTTTAACCGTCTATACCCGCTTTAGAATAATTGTTGTGTTTAAACTGAGCTGGGCTACGTACAAATGGTTCTTATGGTATGAATTGACAGAATGGTCAAAGTAGGCGTACATTATCAACATTTCACTATATTAAGCGAGATCAATTATTTTTCAGATAATGACATACCTGTTCTCTAGATCATTATATACCAATCTAAAATCTAAGTCGATTTGCTATTTGAGTCTGTTTGTACGACTGTATGAGAACCATAATCGTACACATACAGCTAAATCTCGAGCTGGAGCTTGAAACAAAACTGTTTGCTTTTGTACTATTTCGACTTTTTTTAAACTTCTATACATCAGAATGAAAAATCATAAATCAGTTCCTTCAAAAGCTATTTAAACACTCCAAGGAAAAAAGGGGGCCCAGGGTATCTGGTTTCGACCAATAAAGCCTCATCAGCGATCCTGTGATGGCCTTGCAACGAAAGCCATTTGGAAACTGCAGTTTTTTTTCTTCAATACGTTGTCTAGTAAATACTACTAAACGAGCTCCAAATGGTGTCCCTAATATGAGCCTAAACAAATTATTAATTCCGATTTCTCAGACTATTCCCGCTGATCTCAAAGAAGTGGTTCTAACAAGGTGTCAGAGCATAAATTTCTGAGAACGTGTAAGATATTATCCAACAATTCCCTTATTTGTCTAGACTGCTGATCCGTTTGCGTTGCTTGTGAATAGAACAAGACTCTAACTAACCAGACTGCGTTTAAGATCTTCAGACGCGTAACCCATACCTAAAGTGATAACAAGCAATACTTTGGCATAGGTCATCTGCGACTTATACAACGTATAAGCTGCACTATCTGAATGCTATGTCAGCTGTATAGTGTTACTGGGATACACCGCGTTCAACGCAAATTTCCTTTTTTTCCTTGATGGCTCCTATATATTTAATATGACAATGTTTAGGTAATAAGCATGCTTCTTGAATGGTGTGATTTTTAGATGCAATCAAACTTGGTTCCCGAGATATGAGTGGCAAAACTTTTGAACTATTCATGTATTGGTATAGATTGTCCGCCATTTTACAAATTAAACAACTTCAACTTAAGGTGGTGATAATCACTGATTTGGGACAAACACAAAAGTCTGCATAAAATAGTCAAATAACACTGATCTTTCCAAAACTTAGTAGTTGCCTTCTGTATGTTGTTTCTCATAATTCAGAATCCCAAATGCAACATTTGTTAATGTTAAAAAGTGTCTTTATAAGAGAAGACCAAAGGGTAATTTTCTGCGATTAAATCTGAAAAAATAATATCATGATTGAAAATATACTTAGTGCTTAGAGTACCTTGTTGCATAATGGAGAGCGTCCTAGCAATTATTTTTTCAAACTCTTTCACAAATTATCAGGCTGAGCAGATGAAAAAAGATGCAGTCTCTGTCCATTTTTTTGTCAGAACACACAGGTGAGACAGGTTAGACTATTTTAACAAGGTTGAACAATTTCATCTACACACCACTGATCATGTCAGTAATGTATTATTCATATTGTAGGTGTTAACATGGGTATGCTTGCCTACCCTATATTTAATAAATGCGTCCAGTGTACATTCACTTTGTACATGGTTGAACATTTGAGAAAAAGCTACCATTTTCATCTGGTCTACATTACAATTTGAGAAAGAGTTGGAATAAATAATTGCTAGGGCGCTCTTCATTATGCAATAATGCACCTTCAGCACTACGTAAATTTTCAATAACGATACTATTTTTTTTTTCAGATTTTTTCGCAGAAAATTACTCTTTGATCTTTCCTTATAAAAACACTTTTTTAAGCAGCATGTACGTCTATTTTGTATTCTAAACTGTAAAGAACAACAAAAATAAGAAGTCTGCTAACTTTCAGGGTGATACATTACTTTTTTATGGTTTTATGCAGATTTTTACATCTACCATAAATCACCACCTTAACTTAATAAGAAAAAAGTGTTTGATTATCTGATAGATGATACCTTTCTCAGACAGAAAAGTATTTGCCTGGGCCGTATTCATTAAGCCATTTCAGTGGTTGCTATGCTGTTGCTAAGGCTAACTATCTATAAAGGAGATTCCCTACAAATATGAAATTTGGTCTGGAGGAACAGTCTTTGTAATACAGTTCCTCTAGAGCAAATTTCGTAGTTGTAGGGAATCTCCTTCAAAGAAATTTAGCCTTAGCAACAGCATAACAACCACTTAAGTCGTTTTATGAATACGGCCTCTGATCTCATGCCTTTATATTTCTCGCAGATGGCACTGAGATTTCTGGCCGCTTTGCTTCTTTCCAGTGTACAAATAATTCGAAAGATTTGTACAGTGAAACACATTGCTGTTGCCATGATCAACTATTGCTATCAGTAATAGTGTCAGGTACTCTGTGCATTAGACAATATTGGCCAATATGTTGATGGTATAAGCTCTTTGCCTTTCTACACAACAAAAACATCTCGGTGAATAATTGACCGATATAAAAAAAAATGGAATGCCGTAAAATGTGATTTTTGGGGAAGGTAGGCCTGGTCAAATAATGCAGACCAAGATAAGACTGCTTCTTGAGAAATCCGATCAGGATCTACACTGCTTATCATCCCATCTGCACCTTTTTGACGCATTGTAAACGTTGAAAAACAGAATTTTCAAAGTACAGCTACGGTAATTGTCCTTAGTTTCCGACAATTTAGATTTTTACGGTAAAGCTAATGGACATTTCCTTAGAATATTGTTTACGACCAGGAATCATGGGATTGACAGGAAGTCTCTGTTGGTTTCTGGGTTGGACACGACAGCTGCATGTGAATGAGTTATAAAGTCACCCGTACTTTATTTTTTACCTAAATGAAATTGATGCCATCGTATTTGCCCGTAATACAAATCCCTAATTCGACCCGGTGATCTATATTACGAGCAGACTCTTATCAGAGGTCGAATAAGGGATCTATATTAAGAGCATCATACTCCTATCACAGGTCGAATGTGGGATCTGTTTTACGAGCATCATACTCTTATCAGAGGTAGAATAAGAGATCTATATTACGAGCAATATAAGGGATCTATATTACGAGCACCGAACTCTCATAGGTCGAATAAGAGATCTATATTATGAGCATTATGCTCTTATCAGAGGTCGAATAAGGGATCTATATTACGAGCATCATACTTTTATCAGAGGTCGTATAAGGGATCTATATTACGAGCATCATATTCTTATCAGAGGTCGAATAAGGGATCTATATTACGAGCATCATACTCTTTACGAGAATAATACTCTTATCAGAGGTCGAATAACCATCTGAACTATATTACGAGCATAATACTCTTATCAGAGGTCGAATAAGGGATCTACATTACAAGCATCATCTCTTATCAGAGGTCGAATAAGGGATCTATATTACGAGCATCATACTCTTATCAGAGGTTGAATAAGGGATCTATATTAAGAGCATCATACTCTTATCAGAGGTCAAATAAGGGATCTATATTATGAGCATTAGAAGGGATCTATATTACGAGTACCAAACTCTCAGAGGTCGAATAAGGGATCTATATTATGAGCATTATGCTCTTATCAGAGGTCGAATAAGGGATCTATATTAAGAGCATCATACTTTTATCAGAGGTCGAATAAGGGATTGTTTTACGAGCATCATACTTTTCTCAGAGGTCGACCAAGGCATCTAAATAAAAAGCATCATACTCTTTTCAGAGGTCGAATAAGGTATATATATTACAAGCATCAAACTCTTATCAGAGGTCGAATAATGGATCTATTTTACGAGCATCATACTCTTATCAGAGATCGAATAAGGGATCTATATTACGAGCATCATACTTTTATCAGAGGTCGTATTACGGATTTATACTACGAGCATCATACTCTTATCAGAGGTCGAATAAGGGATCTATATTACGAGCATCATACTATTAACGAGCATCATACTCTTTTCAGAGGTCGAATAAGGGTCCTTTACTACGAGCATCATACTCTTATCAGAGGTCGAATAAGGGATCTATATTACGAGCATCATACTTTTATCAGAGGTCGAATAAGGGATCTATATTACAAGCATTAGACTCTTATCAGGGGTCGAATAAGGGATCTTTATTACGATTGTCAGATTTTTCCAATAAAGAGTGGGGTTGTTTGATATTTTACGAACCCTACTCCCTCACTTAAGCATTAAACCTTCCATTGCAAGACTAAAATCTAACCTTCCTGTAGTATAAGTTTCATCAAATTTTGCAAACAACTTATTCGACTATGGTTCGAAAGGAAAATCATCAGCTAAGTCATTAGCCGGGATTTGCTTCATAATGAAAATACACAGGCAGGAATTGAGGTCTGGCATTTATCCAAATAGTGGTATCTGAACATATTTTGACGTTTTCTATATTTGGTTTCATTACGTTTAAATTTTCCTTATACCATTTGGACGATACATTAGTCCATTGACGAATGATTGCCTAGCAACCAATCTGTACCAAGAAATATGACCTTAAGTACTGTGCAAGATTTTCTGTTAGGCAACACAAGGTATATCAATCATGTGTTTCTTCGATATGTGCATTGTAATTTATATGGTATACCTCACCATTTAGAGTTAAGTGCTTAAAACTATGTAAATCCCCACCCCCAATCATATGCTCAAGTTTTGCTTTCTTTTTTTTCTCCATTTTTTAAACTGAAATTCCTAGCTTCTTCGACAATTTCTGTCCAAAATGAGTTATTTTCGCAAAGTATGATTCAAACATAGTAAGGTATAAAACAAAGTATTTTTGGAATTCATAGGATGGTTCCAGTAACCATGGCAACCAGTTTAACAAACCTAGCCAGGAGCTTTTTCCTTGTTCTCTGTCGTTGCTAGGCAACATGAAATCAACGGTCAGATAAAAAGCTGTGATACTTTGTTGTATGCGCTATAAGATATGCCACGCAGTGGTCGTATTTTCAATATGAAAAACACACACAGTCACAAATTATCAACAAAATTCCACTCTTTCTTGGATGAATTTCGTATATTACGAGCGTCCGATTCTTATCAGGGGTCGAATAAGGGATCTATATTACGAGCATCAGACTCCTATCGGGCCGTAAGTATGTGTAGTTTGCAGCTCGCATTTGCTATGAAAAATCTTTAATTGTAAAACGACTTACAGGGAATTGGCACAGGCCGACTGCATGGATAGCTAAGACTTGCTTGAGGTCAGGGTTTCGCGTGACACGGCGCAGCGGGGCCTCTCATGATCAGCACCACAATAGACAGATAACTCTCAAAGGAACATCTATGGTACAAATTTACTATAGTTTTAGATAGTCAATAGTCCTTCATTTCCAAATGACACACAAAAAAAACCTATAGGGAGATCTTTCGAGTAAACCTATACCCAAAATGTATTTTCTACTATTTAAAAACGTGTTAATTTTTAAAGATGAAAGCTAAACAAAACAGTGGGAATAAATCTTTGGATAAAGGTTAGTTAGTTTACCGTATACAATATATAGCAGGGATAATTGATTTTTTGTCAAATAAAGACAAATGACAATTAAACAAAATGTATGTGGAATAACTGTGGTAAACAAAGCTTTGAACATGCTGCCAAATGGTGACATACCGTCAGTGTATAAACCATAGTATACTTTACATGAACTCTACGTAGCTCAGTGGTTCGACTTTCTAACTTATCTATTCTATTCTATCCCATAACCTTACTAGGTCGTTGGGGCACTACAGATGACTTCGAAACAATCCCTTTCCACCTTGTCCTGATTTCAGCTGCCCTAGTTGAGCTGTCAAAATTCATCCCTGTCCACTCTTTAATATTGTCTTTCCACCTCTTCTTCTGTCTACCTCTTCTTCTTTTTCCTTTCACTGTGCCCTGTAGAGTCGTCTTTGCTAAACCAGGAGACCTTTAGACGTGGCCAAACCACCTTAGTTTCCGTTTCTTGACCAGCGTCAGGAGCTCCTAATGTTCTCCAATGGATGCTTGGATCTTTCTGCGAACCTCCTCAATGGTTATATGTCCTTGTACGAAATGATCGCCAACAGTGCAGTATAAATATTTAACTGTTGTTAACTGTCAAATTCGACCGGTCCAAAGTTAAGTACATAAATGTAATTTGTCGGTCAGTTGTAAGGAGAGATATCAGTCGCGTCCGTGCTCGTGATACGATCTACTTTAAACTGACATCGAAACAGCATTTAAACTCAACACTTCATTACCAGAATTGAACTATTTCTTTAAAAAATCGCAAGGCAGGGTACTTCGGGCCGCTTGCGTGAAAGGCGAGCAGTCAACCACGTCGCTGCAGTGAAAAAACAAAACCGGTTTATGCCAAAGGCAGTACAAGAATATTGTTAATCAAACCACAGCGGACGCATAGCGTGGAAACAATGCCATATATTTTGTACCACATTTTTGAGAAGGACTCGTAAAAATTTATGCAACGTCAACGTTTAGCTAAATATTCGGCTTTAAATAAAGCTGAAATCCACGTTATATATCCAGGCGCAGTAAGGCAGGTATTCAGATTCGGAATCTTAAGTAAGCGATGACCTCTGTATAATTCTTCCTATTATTAACGAATAAAAATAAGCTTAAATTGCCTTTGATCCCCTGTCGCTGAACACTCGCTTCAACATTTGAGCCGCGACACGACAAAACCAACAATGTGGTTGTGCGCTCAGCGCAGACTCAGATCAGCCTGGGAATCCGCCCAGTTTGCTCAGACCCTTTGTTAAGGGATCAAAGGGTAGCTAAGGGTCTAAGCTACCTCCATGCGGACAGCGAAGACTCTGATCAGACTGGGCGGATGCCCAGGCTGATCTGAGTCTGCGCTGGGCGCACAACCACATTGTTGGTTTTCTCGTGTCGCAGCTCATTTTATTTTGTCACGAGAGCACAAACAATTAGTGAAGATGCATTGTTGACCTTGATGAACATGATCAAACAAAATTGGAAATTCAATCGCTTTCTCTCAAACTATCTTGAGGTGCGGCGATTTAATAATACTAACATCAAATAAAAAATGCTGTTCCTAATGCTATTAGACAGTAACACACACGAGTTAGAGACGTCCTACAATTTACATCAAAGAATAAAATAGTAACCCGTGATTACTGATAACAAAAACTGCATCAACATGGATTGGTATCAGAAGTATGATCAACAGTGCCAAAATAGTGCAATAGATTGGCCTACATTTTTGCGCAGATGGCAAGTCTTGGTTTTTCATACGTAGGCTATATAGATAGTCGATGAGAACTGATCAGACTGAATAGGCTGATCCAAGTTTTTGCTGTTCGCGTATGGAACGGAGTTGCAAGTTGGCCGCGTAACATGATTTTGAGCTTAAAGACAGGGATGGCGCTATATAAGGAGGATTAACTTCCACAGTGTCATCTTGGACGGACACCCGGCGCCAGGTGTGTGCAACTATGGTTACGTACCGTTGAGCCACTTGGGTAACGTCGATACGAGAATTGAACAGAACAGAACAGAACAGAACAGTGTCATTCTGTCTCTTGATCTCATAGTGTCAACACCTCCAATCAGCCAATAAATCATCATAACTGTTATTTCTGGCCCACTGATTGGTTGACTAAACTTTCACACCTTTACCTGTACAGGTAACATTGCTATGTGCTGGGAACCAGACCCCCCCGGCAGAGAAGTCCTGTCTTTAAAGTAATAGTAAACAACAAGGTCTCAAACCAGACCCCGAGGTTATAAAACTTGAGTACATTCTCAAACTGTGCTCGGAAGCAGCCAATCAATGTGCTTTATTTTGAGTTTGAGAATGTGCTCAAGTTCGAGGTTATAAAACTTGAGTACATTCTCAAACTCAAAATAAAGTATACTGATTGGCTGCTTTCGAGCACATAAAATAAAGTACACTGATTGGCTGCTTCCGATCACATGTGCTCGGAAGCAGCCAATCAGTGTACTTTATTTTGAGTTTGAGAATGTACTCAAGTTTTATAACCTCGAACCCAGTCTGTGACTGTATTGTCCAGCCAGAGCATTCAGTTTATGTCTGTTTATTCCTCAGGATTGATCCATAGTTATGCGAATAGAAAAACGCTCTGATCAGACTGCGCTGACGCGCAATCTGGTCAGAGCCTTTGCTGTTCGCGTGTGCCCCATTTATAAGCACTAGTTTTGCGAGGCAAGGCTCAGGCACGGGTATACTTTCTATGATAGTTGTATGCTATTTTCTATTATTTTTTTTCACAAAATACACATTATGCAAGTTATCGGAACCGTCTCATTAAGGCTGCTTTCCCCAGCAAAGATCTGTTAAATCTAATAAATACAAATATCAAATACACTTAACTTCCACCATTTGGAAGGCTTATCTGAAGAGAGTGGTGTACGTTCTAATGAGGTACCAAAATATTATGCATTTACCTGTTTACGGAGACAGAAAAAAGATAATAAAACACACGTATACTCGTATTTAACTTTGCTTTCCTTTTTTCTCTTATTTCTTTTTTTTTTATTTACAGCTTTAGATTCTGACAATGACAGCGACCCACCATTAGCCCACAGAGCAGCGGCATCAGGAGATGTTTCCTTGTTAGTACAAGCTATAAAACAAGATCCAGGTTTACTAGAACAGAGAGATAGTGAGGGTAGGTCTACTTGCAGTATCTAAGTATTCTACCTATAATCCATAGAGGATTATCCCCGATGAGATGACAAAAAGGAGGTTTACTGGCTGTTGTCTCACATTTCAGACTCAATTAAACCGAGTCTGCTATTTTCAGTTCTTTGATGTATTCCTTGCTTCCAATGGGTCTTACTATTCAGAATTTATTTACATGTAGTACCAGAGACAATGTGGGTGGTCTAGTTACACTATAGCAGTTTTTCATCAGATGTACCTTTGTCAGCACAAAAGGTATAAATGCAAGACTTTTTGAAACAGAGGGAAAGTGAGGGTAGATCTCAACTTTTTATCTAAACTTTATACAGTCGTATACTCTTGTTGGTACACTTAACTATGGAGTAGAAAGATTCAGAGGGTAATTGTAGTGGTAACATTATAGTTTATTATCAAAAAATATTATAACAACAGCTTCGTTTTATGTCTCCGTCCCCTCTTAAACAAAATACCACGGCTATTAAAAAGAGGGACGCTTTGAGGTTTATAGATCGTAATGTCTGTTATTGTTACTTTCCTGAAGCGTCGAATGTTTTCTTTTAATTCTTTAAGCCCCAGTGACGCATTTAGCAAAATTTATAAACAGCGTAGATCCTGATGAGGCGGCTCATAATGAGCCGTCTCATCAAGACCTACACTGTTTGCCCTCTAGTCTTTGAATTCTCAATATAAAAAGTCTTGGACAAGGCATTTTTTTAATTTTTGCAGACGTAAATTTTGTCGTCTGCTTTTTGGTAGTGAAAGAGTTAATTGTGTTTACCTCTTCCTCATCCGCTCTACCTCTATCCTCTGCCAGAATAAAAATCATACACAATAATGACTATGAATGTTACATTGTCACAGTATCCGAACTCTCTGTACCAGCTCTTCCGGTTTCCATAGCGTCGAATCGAGTGTACTAACATTCGCTTATAACCAGTAGTCGGAAATCATTATGTTTTGAGATTTTATCCGGCATGTGCTGCGTCATTTATAGTTATTCGGCTTCGAAAATGTAATGAGGTAAGTTAAATATAATTTGCTCTTCGGTCTTTTACTTTATTGCCCTGTACAATGTCGTGTATGGGTGGATAGTAAACGGTACAGTATTCAAATCGCCCTTCGCATGATTCTAAAACCATTTTGAGCCTATTCTTACATGTTTCATAAAAATCTTTAAAATAATTGGAAGGCGTTATCAATCTACAGTAAGGTGTTATCAATCTACAGTATGTTAGTTTTGATAATAGGATGATAGCTAGGTTTTGCACGATACAAACTCGTGTTAAATGACGCTGTTCGGAATAAAATTTCTGTGACGGCCAGGAGGTTTTCATTCTACAGGGTAATAAAGTAAAAGAACGAAGAGCAAATTATATTAAACTTACCTCTTTACATTTTCAAAGCTGAATAACTATAAATGACGCAGCAGATTCCGGATAAAATCTCAAAACATAATGATTTCCGACTACTGGTTATAAGCGAACTTTGTACTCTCGATTCAACGCTATGAAAACCGGAAGAGATGGTACAGAGAGTTCGGATACTGTGATTGTCAAGACTTTTGAAGTTGAAGCTTCAAAATAACGAAAGGCAAAATCAGTTCCATGTACAAGACTACAATTTGAAAAAAGTAGTGATTTGTTAAGGAGTGATTACCTTTTGTTTCGGAAAAAAGAAGAAAGGAAGTTAATGCTCCTAAATCGTCACCAAAAAGTTAACAACGATTCAACATAGTTCATAAATTGTTAATGTTCTTGTGCTTTAGCTTTGTCACGCGTCTTTGTGCTTACAAATGTATCTGTAACGGTATATACAGGGGCAGCTGAAAACAGGGCCAGGTGAAGAGAGATCTGTATAGCCCAAATTATGGAATGGACTACAGGAAAATGTCATTTAAAGGCCCTATTGCTCTATCAGCAAGAAAAATTTTATCATGAGATATCGCTGCAAGCTTCTCAGTGTAAATGACCCTAAAACATCCGTGAGTTTCTCAGAAAAAGAGTTTAAAAATTTATTTGGGTTATTACGGTTGGCAACTAAGATGACCTACTTTCGATTTCATTAAGTTGAATAAAATGGTAAAAATACAATATACTGTCCCATCTATGTTTCTGTGGCATTGCTAGACGGGAAACCAGAACAGGAAATTGTATTTGGTGGAGCAATTTGTTATTTTCCAAAAACTTGTATTCTCTACATTTTTCCAGTTATATAACTCAGCATATGCACATCAACCTATTTTTTTCACCAAACGTGACGGTTGTACCAGTTTTTACAATGATTTGAGTTTAGACGTATTTACCACTGATAGGACTATGGAGACTTTAAGTCGTTAAGTAATAAATCTAAGCGCTAAAGATGGGAATAGAGCACCACTTCCTTATCGATTTATAATCATTAAAACAAAGACTGTCCAGGAGTGGTTTTAATGTATTTTGAAATTTGACCCACTCGCGTGATTCTCAGCTGGAATCATAGTCTTTTTTCAATAGTAGCGGAGATTCAACTGACAAACAACCAAAGCTTCTGTATGGTGTTTTGACTGAAGTTAATGATTTGACAAATATTGAAATAAATGATATGAGCCGCGACACAAAACCAACAATGTGGTTGTGCGCCCAGCGCAGACTCAGATCAGCCTGGGCATGTGCCCAGTCTGATGAGTCTTCGCTGTCCGCATGGAGGCACCTTAGACTTTTAGCTACTTTTTGAGCACTTAACGCAGAATCTGATCAAAATGGGCGGATGCCAGGCGGATCTGAGTCTGCCTTGGGCACACAACCACATTGTTGGTTTTGTCGTGCCGCGGCTCAATTACTTCCTGCGTATTTGCAAGAGGTTTTCGAGTTGTATAAACGAGAGAGGTGCTGTGGTCGGGCTGTCAGTGTGTTCGACTTTGTTTTTGAAAGTCAGAAGTTCAAATACGCGGAAGCCGGGCCATCAATTCACTAACACTCTGTAAAGGAGAATCCGATTTGAACCAAGAGAGCTTAATATGCAGCTAAAGAGGTTTTTGTTATTCTAATTCTCATAATGATGTTCCCCAAGAGGCTCAGCGGAGCGTATCACGGGGAGGAATGACCTCGCCTTTTGTATGAATTGCCCACGACTTTGTGGCTCCTTACAAACTAATCAGGCTTTAAGACACCTTCACCTGTATCATTTGCGACCAAAAGCATATATATGTCAATTTTTCAGGTCTAACGCCTCTCGCATATGCTGTCCAGTCGAAGCAGTTACATGCTGTGAAGCGACTGGTTAAAATGGGTGCTGACATTGATTCCCAAGATGCATCAGGACGTACTTGCCTCTCTGTCGCAGCCTATCAGGTAATTAAATAAAACATAATAAACAAATAAAAAGCAGACCGTTCATACATCAATTCGCTGTTTTACTAATAACATAAACACGTCATTCTTGCAAAAGCGTTGCGAAAGCCAGGGCAAACATACTGTAATTTTGTAAATTTCAAAGTAATATTGTAAATTTCAAAAAGCAGTAAAAATTGTAAGCCTATTTTAGATATAATTTGTAGTGTGTATGTGCATGTATGTTAGAACAATAAAGACTGTGGATGCCAAAGCTGGCCTGGGCAATGTTTTCAGTTCAGAAAAAAACAACATATTTTGTAAAAGACTTGTCAATTGTTAAAAGACAGCCAGACAAATCACGACTTAATTTTCTTTGCGTCATATAAATAATTATATCAAAAGAAGTTTGGCACCACCATATGTTTTTTCATAGACACAGTGCAAAATAAACTCAATTCCAAGGCCAATGCCTTTAAATTGCTTTCAGGTTGCTGTCGCTTACTCATTATCTGTGAATATCTGACAAACTTCAAGGATAGCAATGTACCCCGTATTGTCAGAATTTGTTTTTGACTGGCTATAAGGTAAAGAGGTCTAAGGAAAGCATTTTGGATTAGGTTTTTACTTTTTAAGTGCCTATATGTACTCGGCGGAATCGAGACGCCATATTCCATTGTATAAGTCATAAGTCTGCTTTGCGTTACACAATGCAGCTCTATGGAAAAAAAAAAAAAAAAAAAAAAAAAAAAAAACTAGGATGACGCTTAATATTTTTTAGAAGTAGATCTATATATAAAATGAATTTCTTATTTTTTCTCAATCTAAGGGCTGGAATGAAGGTGTGGTTTACCTGCTGAGGAAGGGCGCAAATCAGACCATTAGTGACAAATCAGGGAGAACACCGATTCATGCCTCTACCTATGACATCGAGCCCAAGTAAGTTGTTGCCTGAAAACTTGGGGCCGCATAAGCAAATATTTGTCTTTGCTATATGCGGTCAGTGAATACTTGGACCCGCATGTGCTGAACTAAACAACGAATTTATTTACTTTATTTATTTGTATATATCTAGTAAAGAAAAATGGTCAAAAATTTAACAATGCTTATAGTTTGCGTCGGGTGAAAATCGACATTGGCACAAAATGTTAAAGACACGTTTTTTTTCTTTAAGAAAACGGGGAGGCACAATTTGATCACCCACAATAAACAGTACTTAGGGCTATAGCTCACACCAAAGGCTTATCTTATCTTGATGATTATGAGGGGATTAAGCCAGTAATGAAAATGTACGAGGGGGAGGGGTGGGGGGGGCTAATATGGGGAAACTGCTTTTATCCAATTTATGCATCTACTTTGGAAAAATTAAGTAGATAAGATAAAAACAAGTTATTAATTCATGCTCAACGAAACCTGTATTTTAAGTATTAATTTTATTTTTCTGATCTGATATAAACTAGTGGATGAACATTTTATTTAGTTTATTATTTGATAAATCTAATGCAAATAAAAAGATGTTTAATTGTCTTGAAGTTTAACATTTTAAAAGTTTTGGCATTTTAAAACAGTATAATGTTTTTTTCTGTGAAAAGCAAAGATGAAGACTAATCAGTCAGTGCAGATGAGCATTCTGTTTCGAATACTCTTTGATGACACCCAAGTTTTCAATTTGACCAATTGATGTATTAAAATCAGTTGTTACATCTGTGTAGGCTGATCAAGGTCTTCACTTTTGCTGTTTAGCTATGCAGATTGATTTGAATACAAACAGTAAATATTCAAAGCACATACGCATAGACTTATCAGGGTCTTTTTCGCTGTTTAGCTGTGCAGGCTGATATGAATACTCACTGCTGACAAAACTGTTATAAGAAGAATTAATATTCAAATCAGTCATGACAGCTTTGTAGACTGACAATGGTCTTCATTTCTGTGTTTTAAATTTCAAGGAAAGACAGACTGCTCATGTGAACAGTAAATATTCAAACGGGCCGTCATATCTGTGTAGACTGATCCGGATTGCCATTTTCTGAGCAGTAGATATGCAAATCAGTGGTCACATGTGTGTAGACTGATCTGGATTATCAGTTTTGCTGTTTTAAATTTCCAGGAATCTCATACTGTTCATGCAAACAGGGAAGGCACTGATGAGACTGCACAGGCTGATCAAAGTCCTCTGTGTGTACGAATGTTATAATGTGCGAGTACCTATTTACATGGCCCTATTTATATCATCTCTTCCTATAAAAAGACATAAGTCTTTGAGCAAGTTGTGGCATTTTCACACAGTCTTATTGTGGTCTTCAACAACACAGTCTGATCCAATTATAATTTGTTTATAACCATATTTTCTCTTTTCCTATGACAGCTGATTTCCCTTTATCTGGCCTCAACCTGTACTTCAGTCACAAGTCTCCCAGACGGTCTTATCTCTGAGCAGCATGTTTCAATAAACAGTCATTAGGGTATTATGCACTCAAAAATGTGTCTTTAAGCTATCAAGCAATTCTATTTATATTGGTTGGTAAGCAGTTCGACAAATTCGAATATAAAGTGTCCTGGCCCCGAGGTTATAAAACTTTTTTCATGCTCAACTCAGCTGAGCATGAAATTTAATATGCCCATTAATATAAAAATACCATGAAATTCAGCATTTTTCAGGCTCAGATAAGCAAAGAAGGCTATTTTTTCTGCTCATAAATATTAAAATGCCAACAATTGTTGGCATTTTAAAATTTATGAGCAGAAAAAATTTCATGCTCAGCTGAGTTGAGCATGAAAAAAGTTTTATAACCTCGGGGCCTGATTCAATGGTATCTTTCTATATAAAGGATATAGATCAAGCCAAATATATCTTAAAATATGTATAACATCCTGACTTGTTTTAGCATTAAAAACGGCTGACATTGACGCAAAATGATATATGTCGCAGTAGTCGCGATGACAATGCATTTGCAGACTCTAGATACATATTCGGTGGGAACAGCTCTGCCATTCTCATTTTGCTGCCCTTAACTATTGAGGTAAACTCTCAAAGAAAACAATTTCCCACCCACAGGGTCACGGCGCCCAGGAAAGCAGTCAGGTTCTCACAAAAATTGTTTCCCTTCGGAAAAGTGACAGAAAAACCCTCGATGTATACTCATACTTCTGAAGTAAAAAATAGAAACGAAGTTGTGCAGATTAGATCATAATCATAGAACTGCCGAGGATTTGTTTATTTATCTTTTTTTTAAATTTTCATGCCACAACTTGTTTCTTTTCCAGAACTTTATCGTCGCTGTTACAGCGCCTGTCCTACTCAGACATCAACCAAACCGACAATGAGGTTTGTATTGTCGTAGTAATTGTTTGTTACAGCTGTTGAACGCTTTTATCATGCGTAATATTTTTTATTTATTTGAGAGCGATACAGTAATTTATATAACCATGATTTTCCTTAAATTTTCAAATTTATTGTCTCGCCTGTTTTAATGACTTACTAAGGTAACGTGTGAAACCGTGTATTTATATAAAAAGGAAAGAAAACAATTAAAAAGAAATCCCCTTCAAGAGAGGTCTGTTTACACTTTTTGCTATTCAGAGGAAAGTTTCATAAACCAGCCTCTGATAGAATAGCATATTTATCCAAATACGAAGGTGGGAGATCATTTTCACAGACAGTAGGGTAAGGACAAAAACTTGCCAGTACAGTAATCCGAGTAGTAAACATAACAACAAGCATATTTACATGTAACAGACTCACGACAGTTGTCAGTATAGGCTATTTGCAGTTCTAAAGCTCCTCTCATTTTTTTCAGCAAAAAGTATTAGAAATCTTGATTTTATGTGCAGTAGAAGACTTAACGAATCCTTGACCAACGACGTCATTAAGCTAAAAATGATTTGAACAACCAGGCCCTGATATATCAGTCATGTTTCCACTATTCACCCAAGTGTCATAATTGGGAGTATCAGTTTTGTAAAAGTATTGCTTGCTAAGGTTCAATCGTCCCCATTATTTTCTATTTATCGGTATATTCAGACTCACCATAGACAATACTATCATGGATTTAATAG